>CP106731.1:40866207-42293129 GCA_025506655.1 Gossypium rotundifolium | reverse complement strand
AAGAAAAGTTCACTAGAACACTTACTTGAATAGATGAGAGTTTGCTAAAATTTTTGAAGGTTTCTACCCCTTATTTGCTGTAAATTTTCAGTGGAAGATGATAGGAGAAAAAGATGATAACTTTTCTCTCCTTATTCTATTATTAAAAGTCAAATTAGTCCACCTACTACTACTAACTTTGACACTAATTGACAATTTTGTCTCCCATGCTCTTTTATGGCCGGCCAAGCCTCTTTCAAAGGCTAAATTGCCTTTTAAATACCCTCATTTAACAATCCATAGCCATTTGGTACTCTTGGCATATAGAATGGAACCTTCGTACTTTATGCGATTTAGTCCTTTTTTCGCAAATTAAACACAAAAATGTTAAAATTAAAATACCAAAATTTTAATGCTCATATGCTATCATGCTCTAACTCATAATATATCATGAAAATAATTTCTCTGATCTCGAGTTAGTGATCTCGAGATCACTATTCCGACTAGCCCCTAAACCGGGCTGTTACAAAAGCTTTCTCTAGAGGTGTACTAATTCTTACTAAAATGGATGGGAAAAGCTTACCCAATCTTTTGAACTCGGATTCAGTCAAAAAATACTTTGCTTGAAAAGAAGAAGAGACCAAGGTGAAAACCCACAAAGGGCACTTTGAGTTTCTAAAAAAAAAGGGAGAGGCCAAGGTGAAAACTCACAAAGGGCGCCTTGAGACCAAAGGAGTTTTGAGTTGAAAACCCGAAAAGGGTGGCTCAAATTTTGAATAGATACGCAGTCATCTTGCTATACTTAAATCAACAAGAAATTAAGTATGTTGCATATCGAGGCATCAACAAAGTACTTTGGGTCTTCTAAACACATGTTAAGCACAAAGCGCCTTTGTGGAGTTTGTATATAAAGCCCAATCTACGATATCTAGGGCATCGATCTTTGTCCTGTTCATTTTTATTATCTTTGGATTTTTCTTTTTCTTCTCAAAGATATGTTCTCAGTTAATTTTCTTTATATTTTTATAATTTGTTTAGCTCTTTTTAGATCAATTTATTTGTTACCGACTATTCATAAACATGTTGCATTGAAATAATGATTGATGAACTAATAATTTCACAAAAGAAGTTCTACATATTACTTTGGAAATTTCTAGATAAAATAAGAAACCAAAACAGGACAATTATTTAGAATTTCCATGTACATAGATTGGAGTATTTGAGAAAGAAGAGTCTTGGTGGAGACTATTTCTCTGAATTCTTTGTCCAATTAAGTGGTTGTGACAAACAATGTCATCGGGTCATTCGGAGAATGGTATGACAGACCAATTTTTTATTCAAAAAGCCCTAAGTTGTGGTGGAATGAATCGAAGTTGAAACAAGTCCTGTATCCTTTAAGTTGCAATAAGGACGGACACAAAAAGTTGTGATTCCTAGGGGGATGGTTTGAAGTTGATGCACTACCCGTGTCCCCGGGTTCAAGAGGAATAAGCCCTAAATTTCCATGAGGGCAAATTTTTGAGCAAGAAAATGATACTTTAAGGGGCGAGGATGAAACCTTGATGATAAATGAATGATAACACCTAAATAGAGTCATACTCATATCATTTTTGTATTCACATATCATAGCATGGTTGAATAGGAGTATTTAATTCATTTCGGTCACAGTATCCTAATCATTCGACATAAGCATATACTCATTTTAGAGGTCATAGGACGATGTAGTAGGGTAAATGATTACTTTCAGCCTTGTCTCCTTGAAGTTGTAGCGGAGTAGACTGAAGTCAATAGATCTTACCTTCCTGAAGTTATAGGATGAAGATCGAAGACGTTAGCTTTAGCTCTCTAAGTTTGCAGTAAAACAAGCTAAATGACAGCAGATCCGCATTCCCGGTTGCAGGAAGTAGATCAAAGACATCAAATCTTGTCTCCCGAGTTTGCGATAGAGCATATTGAAGATAGCAGATCTGCATTCCTAAAGTTGCGAGAAGCGGATCGAAGACATCAAATCTTGTCTCCTAAGTTTGTAGTGGATCAGATTGAAGATAGTAGATCTGGCATTCCTGAAGTTTCAGGAAGCAGATCGAAGACATCAAATCTTGTCTCCTTGAGTTTGCAGTAGAGCATATTGAAGATAGCAGATTTAGCATTCCTGAAGTTGTAGGAAGCAAATCGAAGACATCAAATCTTGTCTCCCTTAGTTTGCTGTGGAGCATATTGAAGATAGCAGATCTGGCATTCCTAAAGTTGCAGGAAACAGATCAAAGACATCAAATATTGTCTCCCTGAGTTTGCAGTGGAGCAGATAGAAGATAGCAGATTTGGCATTCTTGAAGTTGTAGGAAGAAAATTGAATACATCAAGTCTTATCTCCCGAAGTTGCAAAGGAGCGATCAAGACGATTAATCATATCTCCACGAGGTTGCAATGGAGCGATTAAAACAACGAATCCTATACCTCGAAATTGTACTAGGTCGGATTGATTTTACCATACAAGTTTTATCTCCCGAAGTTGCGAAGGAGCGGCATCAAGACGCTTAATCCTATCTCCCTAAAGTTGCAAAGTGGAGAGGATTAAAGCGATAAATCCTATACCTTTAAAGTTGCGAGGGTGAGATTAAATCTACTATAACTACAAATCTCATCTCTCGAGGTTGCAGTGGAGCAGACTGAGGATTGTAGATCTTATCTCCCCGAGCTACAGTAGAGCAGGTCGAAGATGGCACTTATCCCTATGAGGTAGCGATGGAGCAGATTGAAGCCACCAGCCTTATCTTCTTGAAATTGCCAAGAAGCAGGTTGAAATTACCAATTCTTTGAAGTTCTAGCAGATGGTTTAGAATGAGGCTACTTGAAGAATAAGAGAAACGCCGAGATTCAGTAAAATCGGGCGAAATTGGCCCATTTAAAGTCTTTGCTCCATTCTCGTTACACGATAATAAGCAAAGAGGGGCAGCTGTACAGGCCCAACTTAGCTCGGGCCCGAAATAAACCTATATCTACCCAAACCCACTAAATCCCATAAACCCAAAAAACTCAACAGCCCACTATGACCCATATATTAACGGATTAACCCCAGAAAAAATTAAGCCCAAACCTAAAGGCCCAATTACAAACCCAACCCAAAAACAAAAAAAAAAAAAAAACCCAAAAAAGAAACAAAACCCTAGGTGCGCTGCACCTAGGGCCTTTTGCCTTCTGCCCACTTGCCTCTGCTCCACCGCCGCTGTCAGAGCCTGCCACCGCCTCCACTTGCACTGCCCAAGAGCACCTGCAGGCATTAAAACAGAAGTGACAGAAAGCATTTGTAGGAAACGACTATAAAAGCTGATTTTAAACCATTGTAACGGGATCCTTTTTTTTTTAATAAAAACAAAAGACAAATTCAAACAAGAGAACAAAAATCAGAGAATAGCAAGCATAGATTAAACAAAAAAAAAGGGCAGAGATTAAACATAAAGAAAACCTCTAAAAATCAGGAACAGAAGCCAAACAGAGGTAATATTTCCCTTATCATTTTTCGGAACTTTTTCTCTTCTTTTTCTCTCCTTTTTAGCACACATATATATACTATATCGTTAAAAAAATCATAAAAAATGAATAAAATCTCACCTTTTAGGGGTTCCGACCGTCGTGCACGGCGGTGCTAGTGACAGAGCCCGCAGCGGAGGCCGACCGAAATCTCGTCGCCCCCTTAGACCTGCAGAGAACAAAAGAAGAGGATCAGTTTTTTTTAAAAAAGACAGAGAAGGAAAATGAATTTTTTAAGAAAAATTTGACTTATATAAACAACACAAAACGACGCCGTTTTGGTCGGCGTCCATAAGCCCCAAAACGATGTCGTTTTGAGCTGACCTGTCCGATTCGACCTGACCCACCTCAGGATCCGCGTGTTTTCTAGCAAGGGGTTTATTGCCCTTTTGGTCCTTCTTCCTTTTTATGGTTTTGCGATTAAGTTTATGGTATTTTTTTAATTTGGCCCAACAATTTATTTTGGGTTTCAATCTAATCCCCCAAATGCTGTGCGTTTTGGAGGAGAAGGGGAAATTTCCTTTCTAGTCCCCCCATGTTATTCGCGCGTTCAATGGGGTCCTTTTTCTTTCTATTTATTTTGAATTAAGCCCCAAACATTCGTTTTAAATTCAATTTGGTCCTTTTTTAGTTATTTTGCAATTTTTATTACCATCACTATTATTTAATATTTTATTGTTATTATTGTTATTATTATTAGTATTATTTAACATTATTGTTATTTTTATTATTATTATGACTATTATTTATTTATTTATTTATTTCTTTATATTTGTTGCTATTTTTACTATTATTTATTTAAATATTTTATTATTATCATTATTAATCAACATTATTTTTGTCAATATTATTTCCTTACCATTATTATTGATATTAGTATTATTATTATTACTATATTTATATCTATATTTATTTTCTTAGTTTAATACTATTATTATTTTTAAATTTTCATTTATCTATTTATATGTATATTATTTCACATATATACTTCTATTTTCACTCATTTATTGTTAAATTAATTATTATTATATTATATTTAGTATTATATTTAATACTATATTATTAAATAAAAATATATTTTGTAAAATTACTATATGTCATCTAAAGGTTTTTTTTAAAATAAGGCAATGTTTTGTATTTAGAAATTCGAGGAATAGCGCTCTAACGTGCTGGGTTTTGATTTTCCGTTTGACTGAAAAACTAAACATCCTTTTAATAAATTTCATAAATCATGAGATGAATTTGATTACGAGGGTTTAAAATATCGTGTCCTAACGTGCTGGATGTGATGTTTGTATCCTTTCGAAACAAATAAATCTCAAGCTTTAACTCAAATTGTTCACGTTTTTAAAGAAATCATGCTTTCAAATCTTTTCAAATTTTCGACATTAAGACATGAAATTATCAATTAGGTACCAATTTTGGGTGTTACGAGGGTGTAATCCTTCCTCATACGTAACTGACTCCCAAACCCGTTTTCTTGGATTTCGCAGGCCAAAATTAATGATTTGAAATAAAACATTTTATAAGGTGATCCGATCACACCTAAACAAAAAGGATTGGTGGCGACTCCATTTTCTTTTTTTAAAGTCGACCCCGTTTTCTTAAAAATATATAAAAAAATGGTTTTAACAATTATTATTAATTAATTAATTACTATTATTATTATTTTATTTTTATTACTAGTCTTATTATTATTATTATTATTATTATTATTATTATTATTAATTATTATTATTATTTAATCTCAATTTGATCTTCATTCACTTAATTTCCACCATTTATAAATTCATTTTTTATATATTATTTTATATATTATTTATTTATTTTTATTTTATTTATTCGTTATTTATTTATTTATTTATTACTCTTTACTTTTTAGTACTTTAAAATAATTTATTTCATTTATTTTATTCTTTACTTTACATTATTATTATTATTATTATTATTATTATTATTATTATTATTATTATTATTATTATTATTATTTGTCTATTGTACTTTATTACAAATTGCACCCTTCTTATTTGTTTTTAATTTGATATTTTTTCAATATTTTAAATTATTTTTCTCAATATCTATTTGTGTACATATATATTTCTTTTCTTTGTCATCATAATATTAAAAAATTGGTATTTTCTTTTGTAGGCATTGTTTTGTCACTAACATTATTATTAATATCATTGTTATTGTTTATTTATTTTGATTATTCATAGGAGCATTAAAATAATGTACATTATGTGATTATTGTATATTATTTTCATTAGTATATTCATTATTGTCATTTTCTTAAACGCGACATTTTATTCGTATATCATCGTTTTGTATTGTCATTCATCAATGTAATATTTTATATCATTAATTTTTATCTGAACACGTCAACAAAATTTTCAAAAATAGGCAATGTTCCGTATTTGAAAAATTCGATAAAATTATGCCTTGACTTACGGGGTTTCGATTTTTCTCGTTGAATTCAAATAATTGAATATCCTTTCAAAAATTAAAACGCGTAAGATTTCAAATAAAAATCAAAGGCCAAATTATTCTCAAAGATCCAAAATGTCATGTCCGAACTTATGGGATGTGACGTTTTATTGCCTCGAGATAAGAAAGTCTTCAATATATTTTTGACTTATTTAAGCATTCCAAAACAAGATATACATTAATGCAAAAAAGGGATCGTGTTTTAAATTCTTTCCGAATTTTTAACTTTCGACATAAAGACATCAAATAATCAATTAGGTACCAATTTTGGGCGTCACGAGGGTGTTAATCCTTCCTCAGGCATAACCGACTCCCGAACCCGTTTTCTGGATTTTTGAAGACCGAAAAATATTGTTTTGATGAATCAAACATTTCGCTAAAATAATCAAACTACGAGGTAACCCAATCACACCTTATAAAAAAGTATTGGCGATTTACTCCTATTTTTGCTCAAACTTGTTTAGCTCAAACTTTTCTAACCCAAAAGATAATACAAAAGAAAATTTGGATATATACTAGGTAAAGCTTTTTTTTGCGGGTTTATATATTTATTTCTTTCATTGTATATTAAAGATGATGGAAGTTCGATCACTACCGCCATCACTCTTACTGAAACAACAAGACAATTTATGTTTTAAGATGAAAAAGAAAATATCAAAAGCACAACACTAAAATCAAACTCTTCTTTAAAAGCGAGCATAAGAATTCAAAGCAACCTAGATCCTAGTTGCAGGCTTCGGGATTAGTCAAGAGGTAAGCTTCAATAGGCTTGTAAACTGTCTCACTCCCTTTAATGCGAGCCTTGATTTCATCTTCAGTGATAACATTGTCGCCAACAGTGTAGAATTTCATTGAGCTCTTGCAAATACTTCCTCCACCTGCAGCTGCCTCAAACTTGTTCTCATAGTTAATCTTTTCAAGCTTATCCCCCAAAGGCCCACCTTCAATTAAACTGTAACTATATGAAAAATTATTTTCATCATGTCCTTCGATCTGGTGCTTCATATATTGGAATGGAAAGCCTAAAGAAATAAATACTTGTTATCCAACATACTCGTCTAAAACACATTAAATATGCCAACTAAAGTGAAAATGAAAGAACTAACCTTCAACAAAGTTGATTTTTACTATACTTCTAGAGCTAGGATTAGCTTCAACCTCAATACTCTTGACTGCATTAGGAGCAGCAGTGGGCCAAACCTTTGGAGCTTCAACAGTAAAAGCCTTGAAAAGCCTACCTGGGGCGACTGGGGAGGTAGTTTCATAGTCATAACTGAAAACGCCCATGATTTTAATATTAATTCAGACTTTGAGTTCAAAGAGAAGTGGATGATTGAGTGATTGAGGTGTGAGATGATAGAGAACTAAGATGCTATTTATAGGCTGAACTTGAAGCGTAAAAACTTTACATTCTCATTTTTTTAGTTGGATTTATATCCAATATTGTTAGTAATTTTCATTGAATTGGTACCGGTCAAAATAAGCATCCCAGAAGTTCTTAGTAAATTTCCCATTGATGACTTAAGATATTGTATCAGTTTTGTCTTCTACTTTATTAATTTGCTTTTTTTCAATAATGCTTACTTCAATATTTAGACGAAATGTGTTGACTGTGTTTATAAGCATTGATTAAAATTTATTTAATTATTATTTTAAGAATTTGTTTTATTAAATTCAAAATAAATTGTGTTGGTTGAATTTTTTTTAATAAAATGTAACGTTAATCAGTGCCATTTAATATGAAAACAGAATAAGAATTTTAATATAATAAAGGGTCAATGTGGTATTGATGATTCAATTATCACTTTAGTGTTTACAGAAATTTTTTTTATCAGTTTGATATCTGAAATTTCTTACGCCATACAATGGAGTCTCCTCTAGGTACAGATGCCATGTCCCGGACATGGTCTTATAGGAAATTTCCTCTATGTGTTA
The DNA here is from genome assembly GCA_025506655.1 of Gossypium rotundifolium. NCBI lineage: Eukaryota > Viridiplantae > Streptophyta > Magnoliopsida > Malvales > Malvaceae > Gossypium > Gossypium rotundifolium. Next base: position 42,285,200 of record CP106731.1, on the reverse strand, counting down.
ATGCCATATCTCGGATATGGTCTTACGCCTGCTCTTGTCTCAATGCCGGTGCCATGTTCCAAACATGGTCTTACACTGGCACTAATGATATGGCCGATGCCATGTCCCAGACATGGTCTTACACTGATCCTCATAATATGGCCGATGCCATGTCCCAAACATGGTCTTACACTGACCCTCATAATATGGCCGATGCCATGTCCCAGACATGGCCTTACACTGACCCTCATAATATGTAATAGCATTTTTTTGTATTCATCATAGTCCATTAGGGCTTCATTATCATATTCACAAAAGTTTCTCAACTTATTGAAGTATCATGCATCAATATGACATCAAGCATTCTCAATTATGCTAATATAATATTGCAATAAATCACATACAACTTACCTCATTTTCAAAATGAGTTAGTTCTTCGGTTTAGTCCACGACTTTATCCTTTCCACGATTGAGGTGAATTCTTGTCTCCTCTTGCTTTATAATAGAAAATTAGCTCATTTTAATCATTTTATTAATATAAGCATCTCAATAATCCTACTTAGGTAAAATTACCATTTTACCCCTAAATTTTGGCAAAATGATCGTTTTGCCCCTAGGCTCGGAAATTAATTCTAATCACATTTTTATCTTCAACAAGCCTAGGAAAACATTTAATGCTCTTAAAGCTATCATCAACAATCAATATTTCACATCCTTACTACCAAGTTCATAACCTTTTCATTAAGGTCCTATTTAGTGTCCTCATACTAACACCCTTCTTAAGAGTTGTTCATTTAACAACTAAGTCTCAAGTTCTTCCTTAAAAATGAAACAAACAACTAAAGTAGCTCTCATGGTAAAACTCTAAACCTTTCACAACATTGCACAATAGTCCCCTCATTTGAAAGCTTAAGCTTTAGGGATCTCAAAAGTACAATTATTTTCAAGAAAAGTTCACTAGAACACTTACTTGAATAGATGAGAGTTTGCTAAAATTTTTGAAGGTTTCTACCCCTTATTTGCTGTAAATTTTCAGTGGAAGATGATAGGAGAAAAAGATGATAACTTTTCTCTCCTTATTCTATTATTAAAAGTCAAATTAGTCCACCTACTACTACTAACTTTGACACTAATTGACAATTTTGTCTCCCATGCTCTTTTATGGCTGGCCAAGCCTCTTTCAAAGGCTAAATTGCCTTTTAAATACCCTCATTTAACAATCCATAGCCATTTGGTACTCTTGGCATATAGAATGGAACCTTCGCACTTTATGCGATTTAGTCCTTTTTTCGCAAATTAAACACAAAAATGTTAAAATTAAAATACCAAAATTTTAATGCTCATATGCTATCATGCTCTAACTCATAATATATCATGAAAATAATTTCTCTGATCTCGAGTTAGTGATCTCGAGATCACTATTCCGATTAGCCCCTAAACCGGGCTGTTACAAAAGCTTTCTCTAGAGGTGTACTAATTCTTACTGAAATGGATGGGAAAAGCTTACCCAATCTTTTGAACTCGGATTCAGTCAAAAAATACTTTGCTTGAAAAGAAGAAGAGACCAAGGTGAAAACCCACAAAGGGCACTTTGAGTTTCTAAAAAAAGGGAGAGGCCAAGGTGAAAACCCACAAAGGGCGCCTTGAGACCAAAGGAGTTTTGAGTTGAAAACCCGAAAAGGGTGGCTCAAATTTTGAATAGATACGCAGTCATCTTGCTATACTTGAATCAACAAGAAATTAAGTATGTTGCATATCGAGGCATCAACAAAGTACTTTGGGTCTTCTAAACACATGTTAAGCACAAAGCAGTCTTTGTGGAGTTTGTATATAGAAGCCCAATCTACGATATCTAGGGCATCTGATCTTTGTCCTGTTCATTTTTATTATCTTTGGATTTTTCTTTTTCTTCTCAAAGATATGTTCTCAGTTAATTTTCTTTATATTTTTTATAATTTGTTTAGCTCTTTTTTAGATCAATTTATTTGTTACCGACTATTCATAAACATGTTGCATTGAAATAATGATTGATGAACTAATAATTTCACAAAAGAAGTTCTACATATTACTTTGGAAATTTCTAGATAAAATAAGAAACCAAAACAGGACAATTATTTAGAATTTCCATGTACATAGATTGGAGTATTTGAGAAAGAAGAGTCTTGGTGGAGACTATTTCTCTAAATTCTTTGTCCAATTAAGTGGTTGTGACAAACAATGTCATCGGGTCATTCGGAGAATGGTATGACAGACCAATTTTTTATTCAAAAAGCCCTAAGTTGTGGTGGAATGAATCGAAGTTGAAACAAGTCCTGTATCCTTTAAGTTGCAATAAGGACGGACACAAAAAGTTGTGATTCCTAGGGGGATGGTTTGAAGTTGATGTACGACCCGTGTCCCCGGGTTCAAGAGGAATAAGCCCTAAATTTCCATGAGGGCAAATTTTTTGAGCAAGAAAATGATACTTTAAGGGGAGCGAGGATGAAACCTTGACAGATAAATGAGTGATAACACCTTAAATAAGAATCATACTCATATCATTTTTGCATTCACATATCATAGCATGGTTGAATAGGAGTATTTAATTCATTTCGGTCACAGTATCCTAATCATTCGACATAAGCATATACTCATTTTAGAGGTCATAGGACGATGTAGTAGGGTAAATGATTACTTTCAGCCTTGTCTCCCTGAAGTTGTAGCGGAGTAGACTGAAGTCAATAGATCTTACCTTCCTGAAGTTATAGGATGAAGATCGAAGACGTTAGCTTTAGCTCTCTAAGTTTGCAGTAAAACAAGCTAAATGACAGCAGATCTAGCATTCCTGAAGTTGCAGGAAGTAGATCGAAGACATCAAATCTTGTCTCCCTGAGTTTGCAGTAGAGCATATTGAAGATAGCAGATCTGGCATTCCTAAAGTTGCAGGAAGCAGATCGAAGACATCAAATCTTGTCTCCCTAAGTTTGTAGTGGATCAGATTGAAGATAGTAGATCTGGCATTCCTGAAGTTTCAGGATGCAGATCGAAGACATCAAATCTTGTCTCCTTGAGTTTGCAGTAGAGCAGATTGAAGATAGTAGATTTAGCATTCCTAAAGTTGCAGGAAGCAAATCGAAGACATCAAATCTTGTCTCCCTGAGTTTGCTATGGAGTATATTGAAGATAGCAGATCTGGCATTCCTAAAGTTGCAGGAAACAGATCAAAGACATCAAATCTTGTCTCCCTGAGTTTGCAGTGGAGCAGATAGAAGATAGCAGATTTGGCATTCTTGAAGTTGTAGGAAGAAAATTGAATACATCAAGTCTTATCTCCCTGAAGTTGCAGTGGAGCAGACTGAAGACAGTTAATCATATCTCCCTGAGGTTGTAGTGGAGCAGATTAAAACAACGAATCCTATACCTCTGAAATTGTACTAGGTCGGATTGATTTTACCATACAAGTTTTATCTCCCTGAAGTTGCAGTGGAGCAAACCGAAGACGGTTAATCCTATCTCCCTAAAGTTGCAGTGGAGAGGATTAAAGCGATAAATCCTATACCTTTAAAGTTGCAGTAGGTGAGATTAAATCTACTATAACTACAAATCTCATCTCTCGAGGTTGCAGTGGAGCAGACCGAGGATTGTAGATCTTATCTCCCCGAGCTACAGTAGAGCAGGTCGAAGATGGCGAATCTTATCCCTATGAGGTAGCGATGGAGCAGATTGAAGCCACCAGCCTTATCTTCTTGAAATTGCCAAGAAGCAGGTTGAAATTACCAATTCTTTGAAGTTCTAGCAGATGGTTTAGAATGAGGCTACTTGAAGAATAAGAGAAACGCCGAGATTCAGCAAAATCGGGCGAAATTGGCCCATTTAAAGTCTTTGCTCCATTCTCGTTACACGATAATAAGCAAAGAGGGGCAGCTGTACAGGCCCAACTTAGCCCGGGCCCGAAATAAACCTATATCTACCCAAACCCACTAAATCCCATAAACCCAAAAAACTCAACAGCCCACTATGACCCATATATTAACAGATTAACCCCAAAAAAAATTAAGCCCAAACCTAAAGGCCCAATTACAAACCCAACCCAAAAACAAAAAAAAAAAAAAACCCAAAAAAGAAACAAAACCCTAGGTGCGCCGCACCTAGGGCCTTTTGCCTTCTGCCCACTTACCTCTGCTCCACCGCCGCTGTCAGAGCCTGCCACCGCCTCCACTTGCACTGCCCAAGAGCACTGCAGCATTAAAATGTATGATGAAAGCATTTGTAGGAAACGACTATAAAAGCTGATTTTAAACCATTGTAACGAGATCCTTTTTTTTTTAATAAAAACAAAAGACAAATTCAAACAAGAGAACAAAAATCAGAGAATAGCAAGCATAGATTAAACAAAAAAAAGGGCAGAGATTAAACATAAAGAAAACCTCTAAAAATCAGGAACAGAAGCCAAACAGAGGTAATATTTCCCTTATCATTTTTCGGAACTTTTTCTCTTCTTTTTCTCTCCTTTTTAGCACACATATATATACTATATCGTTAAAAAAATCATAAAAAATGAATAAAATCTCACCTTTTAGGGGTTCCGACTGCTGTGCCTGCAGCGGTGCTAGTGACAGAGCTCTGCAATGAGGCCTACCAAATCTCGTCGCCTCCCTTGGACCTGCAGAGAACAAAAGAAGAGGATCAATTTTTTTTTTAAAGATAGAGAGGAAAAATGAATTTTTTAAAGAAAAATTTGACTTATATAAACAACACAAAACGACGCCGTTTTGGTTAGCATCCATAAGCCCCAAAACGACGTAGTTTTTAGTCAATCCGACCCGACCCGCCTCAGGATCCACGTGTTTTCTAGCAAGGGGTTTATTGCTGGTCCTTCCGCATTTTTATGGTTTTGCGATTAAGTTTATGGTATTTTTTAATTTGGTCCAACAATTTATTTTGGGTTTCGATCTAATCCCCCTGATGCTGTGCATTTTGGAGGAGAAGGGGAAATTTCCTTTCTAGTCCCCCCATGTTATTCACGCATTCAATGAGGTCCTTTTTCTTTCTATTTATTTCAAATTAAGCCCCAAACTTCCGTTTTAAATTCAATTTGGTCCCTTTTTAGTTATTTTGCAATTTTTATTACCATCACTATTATTTAATATTTTATTGTTATTATTGTTATTATTAGTTTTATTTAACATTATTGTTATTTTTATTATTACTATGACTATTATTTTTTTATTTATTTATTTATTTATATTTGTTGCTATTTTTACTATTATTTATTTAAATATTTTATTATTATCATTATTAATCAACATTATTTTTGTCAATATTATTTCCTTACCATTATTATTGATATTAGTATTATTATTATTACTATATTTATATCTATATTTATTTTCTTAGTTTAATACTATTATTATTTTTAAATTTTCATTTATCTATTTATATGTATATTATTTCACATATATACTTCTATTTTCACTCATTTATTGTTAAATTAATTATTATTATATTATATTTAGTATTATATTTAATACTATATTATTAAATAAAAATATATTTTGTAAAATTACTATATGTCATCTAAAGGTTTTTTTTAAAATAAGGCAATGTTTTGTATTTAGAAATTCGAGGAATAGCGCTCTAACGTGCTGGGTTTTGATTTTCCGTTTGACTGAAAAACTAAACATCCTTTTAATAAATTTCATAAATCATGAGATGAATTTGATTACGAGGGTTTAAAATATCGTGTCCTAACGTGCTGGATGTGATGTTTGTATCCTTTCGGAACAAATAAATCTCAAACTTTAACTCAAATTGTTCACGTTTTTAAAGAAATCATGCTTTCAAATCTTTTCAAATTTTGGACATTAAGACATGAAATTATCAATTAGGTACCAATTTTGGGTGTTACGAGGGTGCTAATCCTTCCTCATATGTAACTGACTCCCAAACCCGTTTTCTTGGATTTCGCAGGCCAAAATTAATGATTTGAAATAAAACATTTTATAAGGTGATCCGATCACACCTAAACAAAAAGGATTGGTGGCGACTCCATTTTCTTTTTTTAAAGTTGACCCCGTTTTCTTAAAAATATATAAAAAAATGGTTTTAACAATTATTATTAATTAATTAATTACTATTATTATTATTATATTTTTATTACTAGTCTTATTATTATTATTATTATTATTATTATTATTATTATTATTATTATTTTATTAATCTCAATTTGATCTTCATTCACTTAATTTCCACCATTTATAAATTCATTTTTTATATATTATTTTATTCATTATTTATTTATTTTTATTTTATTTATTCGTTATTTATTTATTTATTACTCTTTACTTTTTAGTACTTTAAAATAATTTATTTCATTTATTTTATTCTTTACTTTACATTATTATTATTATTATTATTATTATTATTATTATTATTATTATTATTATTATGTCTATTGTACTTTATTACAAATTGCACCCTTCTTATTTGTTTTTAATTTGATATTTTTTTCAATATTTTAAATTATTTTTCTCAATATCTATTTGTGTACATATATATTTCTTTTCTTTGTCATCATAATATTAAAAATTTGGTATTTTCTTTTGTAGGCATTGTTTTGTCACTAACATTATTATTAATATCATTGTTATTGTTTATTTATTTTGATTGTTCATAGGAGCATTAAAATAATGTACATTATGTGATTATTGTATATTATTTTCATTAGTATATTCATTATTGTCATTTTATTAAACGCGACATTTCATTCGTATATCATCGTTTTGTATTGTCATTCATCAACGTAATATTTTATATCATTAATTTTTATCTGAACACGTCAACAAAATTTTCAAAAATAGGCAATGTTCCGTATTTGAAAAATTCGATAAAATTATGCCCTGACTTACGGGGTTTCGATTTTTCTCGTTGAATTCAAAGAATTGAATATCCTTTCAAAAATTAAAACGCGTAAGATTTCAAATAAAAATCAAAGGCCAAATTATTCTCAAAGATCCAAAATGTCATGTCCGAACTTATGGGATGTGACGTTTTATTGCCTCGAGATAAGAAAGTCTTCAATATATTTTCGACTTATTTAAGCATTCCAAAACAAGATATACATTAATGCAAAAAAGGGATCGTGTTTTAAATTCTTTCCGAGTTTTTAACTTTCGACATAAAGACATCAAATAATCAATTAGGTACCAATTTTGGGCGTCACGAGGGTGTTAATCCTTCCTCAGGCATAACCGACTCCCGAACCCGTTTTCTAGATTTTTGAAGACCGAAAAATATTGTTTTGATGAATCAAACATTTCGCTAAAATAATCAAACTACGAGGTAACCCAATCACACCTTATAAAAAAGTATTGGCGACGACTCCTATTTTTTGCTCAAACTTGTTTAGCTCAAACTTTTTCTAACCCAAAAGATAATACAAAAGAAAATTTGGATATATACTAGGTAAAGCTTTTTTTTGCGGGTTTATATATTTATTTCTTTCATTGTATATTAAAGATGATGGAAGTTCGATCACTACCGCCATCACTCTTACTGAAACAACAAGACAATTTATGATTTAAGATGAAAAAGAAAATATCAAAAGCACAACACTAAAATCAAACTCTTCTTTAAAAGCGAGCATAAGAATTCAAAGCAACCTAGATCCTAGTTGCAGGCTTCGGGATTAGTCAAGAGGTAAGCTTCAATAGGCTTGTAAACTGTCTCACTCCCTTTAATGCGAGCCTTGATTTCATCTTCAGTGATAACATTGTCGCCAACAGTGTAGAATTTCATTGAGCTCTTGCAAATACTTCCTCCACCTGCAGCTGCCTCAAACTTGTTCTCATAGTTAATCTTTTCAAGCTTATCCCCCAAAGGCCCACCTTCAATTAAACTGTAACTATATGAAAAATTATTTTCATCATGTCCTTCGATCTGGTGCTTCATATATTGGAATGGAAAGCCTAAAGAAATAAATACTTGTTATCCAACATACTCGTCTAAAACACATTAAATATGCCAACTAAAGTGAAAATGAAAGAACTAACCTTCAACAAAGTTGATTTTTACTATACTTCTAGAGCTAGGATTAGCTTCAACCTCAATACTCTTGACTGCATTAGGAGCAGCAGTGGGCCAAACCTTTGGAGCTTCAACAGTGAAAGCCTTGAAAAGCCTACCTGGGGCGACTGGGGAGGTAGTTTCATAGTCATAACTGAAAACGCCCATGATTTTAATATTAATTCAGATTTTGAGTTCAAAGAGGAGAAGTGGATGATTGAGTGATTGAGGTGTGAGATGATAGAGAACTAAGATGCTATTTATAGACTGAACTTGAAGCGTAAAAACTTTACATTCTCATTTTTTTAGTTGGATTTATATCCAATATTGTTAGTAATTTTCATTGAATTGGTACCGGTCAAAATAAGCATCCCAGAAGTTCTTAGTAAATTTCCCATTGATGACTTAAGATATTGTATCAGTTTTGTCTTCTACTTTATTTATTTGCTTTTTTCAATAATGCTTACTTCAATATTTAGACGAAATGTGTTGACTGTGTTTATAAGCATTGATTAAAATTTATTTAATTATTATTTTAAGAATTTGTTTTATTAAATTCAAAATAAATTGTGTTGGTTGAATTTTTTAATAAAATGTAACGTTAATCAGTGCCATTAAATATGAAAACAGAATAAGAATTTTAATATAATAAAGGGTCAATGTGGTATTGATGATTCAATTATCACTTTAGTGTTTAAAGAAATTTTTTTATCAGTTTGATATCTGAAATTTCCTACGCCACCCAAATTTATGTTTTTCTTAAATAAATGAAAAAATTCAGAAATTCAAAAAAATTCAAAAATGGAAAAAAATGAGAGGAAAAATATCAAGAAAATAAAAATAAGACAAATTTTAAAACTTTTCTGGAACTAAAACAATATAATTTTCTTTCTAAAAACATAAAATACAAATATAGTGAAAATTCAAAAAGTGAAGGAAAATCATTAAAATATAGAAAAACAAACATGGAACAATATGGATATATAAATATATATAGTACATTTTAAAAACTTTGAATGGTTTTTTTTTTAAATAGCTTTTAAAAATAAAATTAAAAAATACCATAAAAAGAAAAGAAAATTTACAAACATTATAAAAAGTTTCAAAATTATGAAAAGATGTTTTGGTGTCTACAAATCAGCTAAAAATTAATTAAGGCAACTATACCTATCAATTAATAATATAGCTACAGTGAATAAAGATATCGTTCCCACGAGGGCTACAAGTATTAGTAATTATTGTCTTTTGATTATTTAATCCAATAATTCGAATGATTGATTAAAACTAAAATTAACTAATTTTATTAACTAATGAACACAACAAAGAACAAATCGCAAAATTAATCAAATAACAACCAAGAAATGAAACAATACCTAAGAAAGAATCCGCCTAGATTTCATCTGTCACTACCAATCTAAATTACGCAATTTCTTTACTTAACATCTTGATCCATAGAAATCCCTAAATTATGCTAATATCTCTTTCAAGTATAAAAACAATTGATTTTGGGTTGATTCATTGAAATTTTTTTCTAATTAAAACCCTTATTATTGCATTAACTCATGCTATGGATTTTGCCATTAGATTTAACTCTAATCCAGTAGGTTTATGTCATCCTATTTATAGGATTGCATGTGACTTCACTCAATTACGCAAGCTCTAATCTTAAACGGGGTCTATTCAATCACCTATTTAAGCACATCGAGCAAGGATTAATTCTTTAGAAATATCAAACCAAGAATTAAGCACATATAATTGAGAATAAGAAACTAAGTATTTATTGTGTAAAATAAAAAATCAAACAACAAAATCCATCATATGGTTCATCTCGATCCCCTAGGTATTTAGAAAATTAGTTCATACTCGATAAGAGAAAAATAAAAAAATACAGTATAATTGAACGAAATAAAGAAACGCATGATAACTTCCTAAGAAATCGACTTCAATGGTGTTTTTTGAGTTGTTTTCTTGAGTATTCTTTTACGGCATTCTCTTATCTTCTTATTTTTGTCATATATACGTCTTAGAAGATCTAAAAAAAACCTAAAAATCATGATTTTTTTGCTGTTCAGTACACAATCTTGTGAAATCGACATGCCCTACCACATGTTCGTATGGGTTACATGGTCATGTGGTCTGGCCATGTGAAATGGTTTAGTTCGTGTGGCTCCATCAACTTGCTCCGACGCTTCGACTTTCGCTTGTTTTTCGCTCATTTTTCTCCCAAGTGCTCTATTAAGCATATGATCGTGATCTGAGAGTTTTAATATTTATATAATGAATTGTCGAGCCTAGAAACTAACTATCACCACGATTGAGGCAAGCGCACCTAACGAACAGTAGTATAGCTTAGTGGCAAGACCGGAATGTCGAACCCAAAGGAACCAAAAGTACTAGTACTGACTTTCTTTTTTATAATCTAGCCTAAAATAAAGAGAATTTTATCTAACTAATTACTAAGCTAAGGATGCTAAGACACAAAGAACGAATTGGGAAATTACTTTTGAGAAAACCAATTGATTAAAACAATACCCGAAGAAGAGTCCACCTAGACTTCACTTGTTATTTAACTCTGAACCAGACAATTTATTCACTTGACCTGATCCGTAGGATTCCCTAATTTATATTAATACCTCTTTAGAGGCTACTAACGTCTAACCCTAGGTTGATTAATTGAAATCTCCTTCTAATTAAAACCCCAAGTGTTGCATTAACTCGATTTATGGACTCCCATATTAGGTTTGACCCTAATCCGATAGATTTTTGTCGTCGTATTTCTATGAGTGCGATCAACTCCACTTAATTATGCTAGATCTACTCTTAGATAGGGAATTTTGCTCCTCTGAATAAGCACATCAATACTTGAATCAATATACTGAAACATTAAAATAAGAATTAAGAACACATAATTAAGTACAAATCAAGTATTTATCATACAGTTCAGAAAACAATAACAAGATTCGTCTTAGGTTTCATCCCCCTCAGGTATTTGAGGGGTTTAGTTCATGTTCATAAAATAATACATCTCATAAAAAAGTAAATAAAAGAACATAAAAAAAACCCTAAAACTCCTGAAGGAATTAAAGGGAAGATCCTCAGTCTTGAGCGTGATTCCAGCTTCTTGAGATGGATCAACTGGCTTTCTTTGAGTAATTCCCTGTATTCATCCCTCTCTGGCTTCGCCTCCTTTGGCTCCGAAAGAAGCCTTTTGTCGAACTTCTCTTTTAGGTTGCCCTCTAGGTTGTTTATATAGGTTTTCGGGATGCCTTACTTGACCCACAAGTATCCTATTTCGAGTGGAATTAAAACGGGTCACGACAAGGACACGCGCATGTGAAACGCCCGTGTGAATTGAGCCCAGGCCGTGTTCGAGTTTGCTAAAGTGGCACGGCCATTTTGATTTCTTACTTTCGTCTATTTTCTCCGTTTTTGGTCCGTTTCTCATTCTTTTCATCCTCTTATGCTCTCCTAAGTATAAAACATGAAATTAAAGGATTAGGAGCATCAAATTCCACAATTCAAGGGATAAATCATCCAAAAGTATGCCAAATGTGGGATTAAAATATGTGTATATTACGGTTTATCAAATACCCCCACACTAAAGCATTTTCTTGTCCTCAAGCAAAATCCTCAACTCACAATTAAAATTCATTCTTCTCAACTTATAACTCCTATCAATAATGTTTCGAAATAATCCATAGGTAATCATACATTGAGAATTCAACTAAAAGAACATCAAAGTTTCAAACAATCCAAGTTGAGCATTTTATTCATGGAAAACATAAGTATCCCCCTTATCTAAGTAATCACCTTTGATTCAAAATATCACAGAGTTAACATCCTCACTAAGGGTTTACTTAAATCACTCGAAGTGTTTAAGGGACAATAAATTAAGCACTCAATAGTCAATATGAAAAGTTAATCCCATAGGCTTGCATGAAAATCAAGTCTCCACCACTGTAAATTGAGATGATACATCAATCAAAAGGTCTTTAAGAAGGGTTGTAACGTGGCTTGGTTAGGGGGTAGGGTTATAGGCTGAAAGAGAAGGTCAGAATCGAGATCGAATTGACAAATTACCTAACTAGAAAAATGGACTAAAACTGAATAATTACAATAATAACATGAGCTTCTTCTAAAGATGTAAAATTTACTGTTTAAGCTCATAGAACTAATGAAAAATATACTTACAACTTTTTTTTAATAACACATCAAGTAATAATTACATACTAAAATATAGAACATAATTAGGCAACTAATCAAATCAAATCTCGACAAGAAGGTTAATACAATAGGGAAAATTCTTAATGAATCAAAAAGGGTAAATTTTTTGTTAATATTAAGGGTAAATCAATGAATGGTTTGTTAGCATCAAAGGGGTTCACTAAGGATTAATTATGAAGGTAGGCCTTTTGGGAATTAAGTGGGTTAAATCCTAGGTGCCTTTATCCTCTCAGTATATCAAATCAATGATGTGGTCTTGACATGCATAATCGAGGAAAGTTCTAGAATAACAGATCAATATTGACTCAGTCAAATCAACAATAAAAGTGAGCATGAAAGAATGTATGCTCTAAAGGCTCAAAATCTCACAGGAATTATTGGCTTTTGATGTCAACCTTGTGAACTTTAAACTTCAAGATAATACCTAAACTTGGGGAAATAACCTAGCAAATTTTTAATTTTTCAAAAATCAACTTATCATGCTCGATTCTCTAAAGCCTTAAAGTTTAAACAATCAATGCACAACTGCCTATGCTTTAATTCAAGACATATCAATAAAAATCATAAATCAATCAGAATTTTGTTCTAATAGTGATATGAGAAAGAAAAGACAAAATTCAGGGAATTGAGACTAATGCAAAAAGTTAGGAACTTTTCTAAATAAAATTCACCCCCCAAACTTAAGATGTACATTGCCCTCAATATACAAAAATAGATATCAAGAGATTAATAGCATGATATCATAAGAGAGAGGTAGAAATGAAACTTCCTGAATTTTGGATGGATTCCTTGAGTTGGAAGTGTGGAAACTTGATTTGGAGGTGTAAGATAAGTTAGAGGAGGCTATTCTGGTGGAGGTGGATACTAGGGTCGTGGTGTGGTGATTTTCTAGCAGCCTTTTAAACCTAAATCAACGAAAACAAAATATAATAATATAAAGTAAGGACAGGAAAGATAAAGGGAAAGAAATCAAAAATAAAAGAAAAAGAAAAAAATAAATCGAGTCAAAGGTCCTTGTCTTGTCCAGTTAATGAAGTGACCGGCACGGACGTGGTGGTGGTGCACGGGCGTGGTGGTCTTACACGGGCTAAAGGCACGGGGTGTGTCACACGCTCGTGTGAGTTACTCAGTATTGACCACGGTTGCATCGCACGGTCGTGTCGATGTATCTCAGCCTGTGTTCTTTAGGCAGATTCAACCACGGCCGTATCGCACGACCATGGCATTTTATCGTAGCCCTATTTTGGGGAAAGTTTTCGTCTTTAGACCGCACGGTCCCCGCCATGCCAATGTACCTACTCGTGGTGTCCACATGGCCACGGCCACGCCTGTGTGCAAGGCCGTATGGTAGGGAAACCTACTTTTATTATTGTGGTTAGTTTTTAGTTAGATGCTAAAAATCAAAAATAATGACATTAGTGAAGTTAGTGCTCAGGTTGCCTCCCGAGAAGTGCTCGTTTAAAGTCTTAAGCTAGTCTTACCTCTCCTTCGCATAATCATGGTGGTTTGAAGAGTAGGAGCTCCTCATTCTTGCTATCAATTCAGTTATCGATATATAAGTTAAGTCAAGTGGTGCTTACCGTAAAAGCGCCGAATGTATGATTAGTTACCTCACTGTTCCATATTGTAAGAGTATGCCCAAAGATCAATCATGAGATGGTTGTAATAACATACTTGATTTACCATGTTTATTAATATAAAGCGTTGTCATTATTATTTCAGTTTTTCCTTCTGTGTGTACAAATAAACTGTTTTATAATAATGTCCTGAGAATAATATGATTATTCTTAAAATACCCTTAGTCAAGTATTATTGTTGACTAGGACAACAATAATGCATTAAGACTAAAATGTAGTTGATTGATGATAAAGAGTTGTCATTGATATGGAGTGTCAAAATCAATGCATGAATATGTGTGTTAGAGAACAACATATTGGGTGACTCGCTATGAGTAAATTTCTTGGATTATTATGTAATTGTCACAACATTACTCATAGTGATTAATATGTATATGATCCTTAGAATTGAGATAATCATTATCCCAACATCGTGAGTCGTATATTTTGATACATCAAGCGTACATCGAATCGGTTGTTCTATAAAGGTGATGTTGGATATACCACAATCTATGTAGAGGATATTGTTGATCTATATAGGATAAGTCCTCCCACATAATGGGAGTAATATCTTAGGCCACTTGATTGAGTGAGACTAGAAATGCATGGTCATGCTCAAATAAGTTGACATGAGATGTCATACTAATTTGTATATCATAGTCTACTCAAGATATCAAGAAACATGGGATGGACTATACAAGTTTGACTATTCCATGACTTGTATCTATTCCAGAGATAAAGGACTTAAGGATTAATGCATGAAAAGTTAATCACAAAAGTTATGTCGAATCATGAGTTCTTGTAACTTAGGTAGCAATGATGCATTGCTAGATGCCACTCATTGGTTGTGACATTAGAATCGTTCTAGTATTACTACTAACGTTACAAGAACCTACAAAGTCACACCCTATGGTTGAAATGAACGGAATGAAACATAGTTGGTATTGTGTTTGATTGTCACATGAATTAAATTAATTAAAGAATTAATTTAAATGGGCAATCAAATATTGAATATATTATATGTACAAGGATGTTGTACACATAATGAGAATTAATATATGAATTTGGTTCGTATATAAATTTAAATAAATATAGTTTACCGAAATCCATGTTATAATTAATGTAATTATAACTTTTTGGGTATAATTAATGTAATTATAATTTTCGGTTAAAACATTATTATATTTATTTAATTTTATAATTCATAAATGAAATACCGATTATAAAAGGTAATAAGTGAAGAGAAACCCTAAGATTTTGCTTAGAAAAGTCTAGCAGCTGTCAAGCAAATAAAAACTCTCTGAAAATAGTTTTTGGAGATTTCTGCCATTCATAGTCAAACCGGGTGGATTACGTAGAGGCCGACATCGTAAAGGTTGCGGCTTGGTTCAACAGTAGATCAGAACTCTTGTTGCCGAGGCGTCGCTGTCTACTCAGATTGAAATTTTGGTAATTTCAAAACCTTTATTTCACCCCGATTCGTTCCTCACACATGGATTCATGGTTTGGATCACTGGGATTAATTTTATTTCGCTGCGCCATGGGGGTGTCGGTGTTTCAACACATATAAGAAGACATTCAGTACTGTGAAATGGATCTCTTCGTTTGTATTAAGGTCTAAAATGGTGATTCGAGGGTCTTTCTTATCCAACAATACATGATCTCTGATCTTAAATTGGGTTGTCCCATCCTTAAGTTTGACATGGTTTTGCTTTGGTTCTGCTTCGTGTGTTTTTAGTTTCTCCTTGAAATGTGTCTTCCACTCGTCTAGTTCATCGATCTGAAGCATTCGTTCCTTGTGAGTTATTTCTTTGTTGGCACAAGGTCTAGGATATGGCTCAGTTGTGTAATTTCATGGTTCTTCCTGAAAAGAAGGTTGAACCAAATGGTCATTAATAGGATTTATGTTCTTATCTTTATTACTTGATGTCCTAGCCATTTCGAGAGCCTGGACAGTGATCGTCTCGTCACCTACACAAAGTGTGAGTTCACCTGTACCAACATCAATTCTAGATTTAGCAATTGCTAAAAAATGTCTTCCTGAATTTAAAGGAATATTGTTGTCCTCATCCATATTTAAAACAACAAAGACTACTGGGAATATAAATTTATCAATTTTCACGAGTACATCTTCAATTATACCCCTAGGAATTCTAATAGTTTTATCATCCAATTAAATGCTCATCCTAGTTTGTTTGGGTTTCCCGAGACCTAGCTATTTAAACATTTTATAAGGCAAAACATTTATGCTTGCCCTTAAATCTGCTAAAGCATTATCAATAGATAAACTACCAATTAAACATGGAATTGTAAAACACTCTAGATCTTTTAATTTTTGTGGTAGTTTATTTTGCAAAATTGCTGAGCACACTGCATTTAGCTCCATGTGCAACTTATCGACTAACTTCCGTTTGTTTGTCAAAAGCTCTTTTAAAAATTTCCTTGAATCTGTCATCTGTGAAAGAGCTTCAAGAAATGGTAAGTTAATATGTAATTTCTTTAGAAGTTTAAGAAATTTACCAAATTGTTCATCTGTGTTGTCTTTTTTCATTGCATTGGGGTATGGCACACGAGGTTGGTATTCTGTAATTACCAATTTTGGTTTATCATGGCTTACCTCAACCTTACCTTCCTTTTCCACATTCTCTTGCCTCAATTTTGGCTCATCTAACCCGTCACTATCGTTAGCAGTAACGGTATGAAGTTGCTCCTTTGGGTTAGTTTTAGTGTTGCTTGGCAAGCTGCCTTGTGGCCTTTCAGATATGAGCTTAGTGAGTTGTCCTAATTGGTTCTCAATCCCTTGAATCAATGCTTGTTGATTTTTGAGTGTTGTTTCGGTGTTTTGGAAATGGGTTTCTGACACTGTGATAAATTTTGTTAGCATCTCTTTAAGGTTCGACTTTTTCTCTTGTGGGTGGGGTTGCTGTTGAAAGCCTGGGAGGGGTTGTTGTCTCTGATTTCCTTGGCCACCCCATGAAAAGTTTGGATGGTTCCTCCAACCTAGATTGTAAGTATTACTATAAAGGTTATTTTGATATCTAGAATTGTTGCCCATATGATTCATCTGTTTGCTTTCCATGCCAGGATTGTAGGGTGGGTATTCTGTATTATTCATCCCTCCTCTATTTGTATCGCACTGCATCAATGGATGTACCTGCAAGCCACACAAACCATCAATCTTTTTATTTAACAGTTCTACCTGATTTGATAGTATGGTCACCGCGTCGAGGTTAAAAACTTCGGCTGCTTTTGTTGGCTTCGTCCTCATAACTTGCCACTAATAATTATTCAGTGACATCTCTTCAATGAATTCGTAAGCAGCCTTAGGTGTTTTATTGTTTAGTGTACCGCCGGTGGATGCATCGATCAACTGCCTAGTCAAGGGGTTCACACCGTTGTAGAAGGTTTGAACTTGTAGCCATAATGGTAACCCATGGTAAGGGCACATTCTCAGTAGATCCTTGTATCTCTCCTATGCATCGTATAGTGTTTCTAAATCCATCTGCACAAAAGAAGAGATATCATTCCTCAACTTAGCCATTTTAGCCGGTGAAAAATATTTTAATAAAAATTTTTCAGTCATTTGTTCCCATGTAGTGATTGATCCTTGTGGTAATGAGTTCAACCACTGTTTAGCTTTATTCCTCGACAAAAAGGGAAACAATCGAAGGTAAATGACATCATCGAAAATGCCATTAATCTTGAAAATGTTGCAAAACTCAAGAAAGTTTGCCAAGTGATTGTTTGGATCCTCATCCTACAAACCATCAAACTGAACAAACTGTTGAATCATCTATATAGTGTTAGGTTTCAGTTTAAAATTATTTGCAGCAATAGCAGGTCTAACAATACTAGATTCGGTTCTTGTTAAATTAGGTTTAGCATAATCATACATAGTACGAGGAGTAGGATTTTGATTCACTAGATTTGCGGCAACCACAGGAGGTAGTGGATTATTATCAGCCATCTCTTCGTTAGTGTTGGTATCGTCTTCTTGCTCTTCTTATATGTATTGTAGGCTTCGCCTTATTTCCCTACGATTTCTACGAACGGTACTTTCAATTTCACTGTCAAAAACCAAGGGTCTTGACGGGTTCCTTCTTGTCATAAACTAGAATTACTTGCCAGAAGCAAATAAAGAAAAATTAACAAAGTTAATAAAATAAAACTAAATTGCAAATAAAAGCAGGAATGGCTAAAGTAATAAAAAATTAGTTTTCCTAACATTTTAGTTCCCCAGAAATGGCGCCAAAAACTTGATCGTGATCTGAGAGTTTTAATATTTATATAATGAATGATCGAGCCTAGAAACTAACTATCACCACGATTGAGGCAAGCGCACCTATCGAACAGTAGTATAGCTTAGTGGCAAGACCGGAATGTCGAACCCAAAGGAACCAAAAGTACTAGTACTGACTTTCTTTTTATTATCTAGCCTAAAATAAAGAGAATTTTATCTAACTAATTACTAAGCTAAGAATGCTAAGACACAAAGAACGAATTGGGAAATTACTTTTGAGAAAATCAATTGATTAAGACAATACCCGAAGAAGAATCCACCTAAACTTCACTTGTTATTTAACTCTGAACCAGACGATTTATTCACTTGACGTGATCTGTAAGATTCCCTAATTTATATTAATACATATTTCGAGACTACTAACGTCTAACTCTAGGTTGATTAATTGAAATCTCTTTCTAATTAAAACCCCTAGTGTTGCATTAACTCGATCTATGGACTCCCATATTAGGTTTGACCCTAATCCGATAAATTTTCTTCGTCCTATTTCTAGGAGTGCGATCAACTCCACTTAATTATTCTAGATCTACCCTTAGACAGAGACTTTTGCTCCTCTGACCTGAAATATTAAAATAAGAATTCAGAACACATAATTAAAAATAAATCAAGTATTTATCATACAATTCAGAAAACAATAACAGGATCTGTCTTAGGTTTCATCCCCCTCAGGTATTTGAGGGGTTTAGTTCATGTTCATAAAAGAATACATCTCAGAAGAAAGTAAATAACAAAACATAAAGAAAAACCCTAAAACCCTTGAAGGAATTAAAGGGAAGATCCTTAGTCTTGAGGGTGATTCCAACTTCTTTAGATGGATCAACTGGCTTTTTTGAGTAATTCCCTGTATTCAGCCCTCTCTGGCTTCGCCTCTTTTGGCTCCGAAAAAAGCCTTTTGTCGAACTCCTCTTTTAGGTTTCCCTCTAGGGTGTTTATATAGGCTTTCGGGATGCCTTACTTGGCCCACAAGTATCCTATTTTGAGTGGAATTAAAATGGGTCACGGTAGGGACACGCCCGTGTGAAACGCCCATGTGAATCGAGCCCAGACCGTGTTCGAGTCTGCTAAAGTGGCACGATCGTGTGGTGAACTCCAGGCCGTGTTGATTTCTTACTTCGGTCCATTTTTTTCGTTTTTGGCCCGTTTCTTGTTCTTCCCATCCTCCTATACTCTCCTAAGTATAAAACATGAAATTAAAGGATTAGGAGCATCAAATTCCACAATTCAAGGGATAAATCATCCAAAAGTATGCCAAATGTAGGATTAAAATATGTATATATTATGGTTTATTAGCATAAAACATGAATTTAAAGGATTAGGAGTATAAAATTCAAAATTAAAATTGGATAATCACCCAAAATGAGTTAAGAATTGGAAAACATGTTACTTTTAGCACTTATCATGTTTTGTAATGCCCCAAAATTTTAATTTTTGATTTCGTGTATGTGTGACACATAATGTCTATCTGCTTTAGTGGTTATGTGTTCTGGGTGTGTGTGACAGGTCCCAAGTTCAAGCCTTACTTGGGCAAATTTTGGTATATTTATAAATAAAGCCTTAACCTTGTGCAAAGGGCTTAAGTTTAATTGTTGGTAAGTTTATATCAGAATGGGCCTGCTGGTCTGGTGGTTAAGTGGAGTGATGGAGTGTTGGAGGTCCTATGTTCAATTCTCTATGATGGCATAGAGAGATTTTTGCTCCAATTTCGGGTATGAGTTGTGTTAGGGCAAAATTATAGGTAGTTGTGTTTTAGTGGGTTAATAGGGAATGATTTTAGGAGATAATTGGGGAGAGGTTATCAGAAAATAATCTAATTATCTTTTTGTTGCGAAAAAAAGGAGTAGAGTTTTAGTTTTCTCTCCAATTTCCCAAACTTTTTCTGACGTTTTCTTCTTCCTCTTTTTTTCCCTCCTCTGCCGATTCTTTCCCCTAGTTGCTGTCGAAATTTCCATTATTTTTTCCCCTTCCATTTCTTTCTTTGTTTTTTTCCAATTGATTAGGTTGTTCATTGTTGGTTGCACAAGTTCAGAGTTAATCAAGGGGCTGGTGGTTTTGAATCGACGTTGTGATTGTGCGAAGTCGTGGATACTCAAGCGAGGTTCTGGAGGTTTAGGAGTGCTTACGCATCAAAAACTATTCCAGGTGTGTACCCGAAACGCAGAAAATAGGATTCGGCAAAAAGCCAAAATTGCTTGCTTTCGAGAAATAGAGAAATAAGAGAAAATGATGTGAAAAATTGTAAAGAAAGGAAATAAGGGTGTTGTAAACTTGGCAATCAACATTTTGCACTAAAATAGTTTTGGACAACAACAGTAGTCTAAATTTGAAAAATCATCAAAAATAGTGAAAATTGAGTTAGAGGTTGAATAAAATATGAAATTAAATTTTATTGAGTCTAGTTTTTCATGGAAGAAACAGTGTAAGCAATGGAATTGTAAATCATAAGATATAATAAATGTTGTGAGACAAGGTCAGAATGATTTCGTGTTCCCCTATTCTAATTAAGGAAAATCATCAAAAATTGTAAAAAAAATAATTAGGGGCTTAAATTTATATGTTTAAATCCTTAATGAGTCTATTTTCAAGAGAAACAAATAGAAACATCATCCAATTCCTTACTAAGAGATAAATAATTTTTAGTAAGGAGAGGTTGAAACTGTCAAACAGCAGAATAGGGATAAATTTGAAGATTTTACTGTACTTATTTGATAAACTATAAATTTTGAAAATTTTATGTTAGAAATATATTTGAGTCTAGTTTCAAAAACATCAAGCGAATCTTAATTTGGAATTTTGTAACTCAAGATATAAATAAATTAGTAACAATAATAAATTAGTAACAATGACTCAAGTAGACAGCTTTGAATGAACACATAAGTAAATAGTGAAAACATATATGAATATTTAGCTAGCATGGGTTACACTAAAAATGGATCACAAGGCCAAGGCCATTTGGGGCCGAGTAGGCCACAGGGCGTGTGGGCCCACATGGGTAAGACACATGGGCGTGTGAGCCCATTTCTATAAAAAGTTGTCTAAGGTTGCACGGGTCGCCCAAGTCGACTGTGAACCTACTGTTGGGTCGGTAAGCGCTACTTAGACCCCTAAATGTGTGAAATTGACCGAATGATGTCTGTACTGGGCATGTTAATATCTGAAGTGAGTATATGTACTGAAATTGCATAATAGCATGTCATCCATTGTGTGTTGCATTGCATTGGGTTAGGGGTTTTTATTCGGAGGAAGTGTACTGAAAGGCTTTAAGCCTAATTCTTGGCAGCACTCATTTGCAAACTCTTCAGACAGCCGCATTCGGTACTACTTGGAGTGTAGGGATGGGTGGGTTGATTATATCCCCACATGGAGTGTAGGGTTGGACAGAGATGGTGTGTAGAGGCTGGTTGGGTAGGATTTTGCTACTGCATAAATGTTACTGCTACTGATATTGTGATGGGCTAAGGCCCTACTTTATTTTTGACACTGTACTGAGATGGGCTAAGGCCCAAAATGTCACTGATACTGAAAAGGGCTTAGGCCTAAGACTGTTCAACTGTGCACTATGAATACTGATTGTTTGTTTGTTTTGTGGGATTACACACTAAGTTTACGTAAACTCACCCTTTTTGTTTAATGTGCACAGGTAATCCCCAGACTTAGACGAATCGTTGCAACAGAGGACTCAGCGGTGACCACAGTAATTTTTGGACTTTATGGTTTTCAATTTATGATTTATGATTTGATTATTATTGATTATTTGGGTTGTAATTTAAGGACCCTTTGAGACTTTGGTTTTAAATTTGGGTTTTTATTTATTTATTTTACTTTATAGGTTTATACCTGTTGGTCGTAGGAAATTCGGTTTTCAAAAAGTTAAAGTAATTTGTAAACGTATGATCACCTAGGCTGTTTTATTAAAGCTTCCGCAACGAGGGATGTTTCAAAAAAATGTTTTAAATGAATAAAGACGACTTCCTAAGTTCTAACAAAGGTTTACTAAATATAATAACATGGAATGTTTTCATCGTAACAACGAGGTTTCAAAAACACTATCGTGTGACATTGCCAGATATGGCCATAACGTCTAGGCCAGGTTTGGGGTGTTTCATGTTTTTTTTTTTTTTAAATACACAATATATATGGAATTGGTTCTTTCAAGGCTTGTCAAGACTTAAGAATTAAATTAAATTGTACAAAATGCTTTGGGATTTAACCTTTTAGATTGTTTATGTTTGTTTTTCAATCATTTTAGATTCCAAGCTGAAGCTACCATTGCCATAAAATTCCATGTAGATAAATTCGTAGTTGTCATAATTTTCTTCGATCAACCTTTTCTATTTTAGATTTGAGTTTATTTTTATTTTAATTATTTTAAATTTAAATGCTTTTGAGTTTGATCAATTTAAAGACAAGTCGTTAGACTATTTTCTTTATTTGATTTATTTCAAATTTAAAGAATTATGAGTTGGTTACAAATCAAAATTCTTAGAGTTAAAATACAATGTTGAGATTATTTGCCATTTGAATGACATTCATTTTGAATTACATTTACCCTTTACTTATTTAACATTTTAATTTTTAAAATTTGATTCAAATGAAATTAAGGTAAATCTAAAATTTAGACAAGCTTTCAAGTTCAATTAAGTATAAGAATAATTTCCTATTATTTATGTCACGCCCCAAAATACAAGGGGTTAATTGAAATGGTTAAATAAGAATTGAATTAGGCTTAATGGTTAATTGATAGAGAGTCCTCCCTAAAGACCCAAAAGTTCGAGCTCCCTTCCTTCCATTTTATTTTCGACAACCTAGGGTAAAGTCAAACCCAAAATATATACGGTCAGGAATTAAGACTAAATAAAAAATGGGTGATAGGCCTAATGGTTAAGTGTTACTCTCTTATCCTAAAGGTCCTAGGTTCAAGCTACCTCCTTCCCCTCTCATTTTTCTTTTGAATTTTGGCAGCTTTGGGTAAATTACCTTTGTCGCCCCTAGGGTTTCAAACCCTAGCTATTTAACCATCCTTTCCAGTTGGATTAGGTTTGCCTCTTTTCAAAATTTTAGTAAAACTCCTCTTCATCTTTTACTTCTTTTCTTTCCCTTTTCTTTTCCTCCTTTTTTCTCTCATACTTGCATCATATTTTAACCTCTGAACTATTGGTTATTTTTCTTTCTTGAATCGAATCAATCCCCATTTCTTTTTTCTTTCTTAACAGTGTTATAGTTATCATCAAATAGCATCCATTTCCTTTACCAATAATTGGTAAGTGTGTTCCATTTTAAGGATTAAATCCTATATTTTCAAAATATTAATGTACAACGTTAATCTTTTGGTTTGATTAATCAATTTACTTGAAATCTAGCGAAATCTTTTGTAAATATTGTCAAATCTTGATACCAACCATTAATTTGTGTGCAAATGACATTTGAAGGATAGGATTTAAGTGAATCAGACCAAAATAAAGCGTGAGGAACGTCAACAAGACCCATGGTGAAAGGTGTGTGTTCTTTTCCAAGTGAATCGGTGGTAATCTTGTGTAGATTTAGGGCCACATGATCTCCCACATAGGTGTGTGGACCACACGACGATGTGCCATTGTAAATCCTAGGCTTGTTCGTAAACCACACAACCACAACCTTTTCACGCAGTCATTTCCCTCCTGTAGGGTAACTTTAGCGTTTGTCACACGACCTCAATTTGTTACACGGCTTGGCCATACGACCGTGTACCCTCCCATACGATCTTAGCCTCCTCACACGCCTAATCACACAGCCATGTGACCCCTATTTTACAATTTTGCCACAAAATTTTTTATTTTTTCTGTTTAGTCCATGTATAGTCCCCGAACTATTTTTAGAGTTTTATTTCACTTAATTGAATCCCTGATAATATGTATATTTTGGAAACTATTATCTGAGTGACTAAATTACTACTTTTATATGCATGATATGTGAATGATATATGTCTACTGTCACTGTATTTTTGATAAACTATATTGTTAATTCTTCCACTATATCACTGATTGTATGTTTAGCATGCCTATTGCTACTGTTGAACCAAATATGTTAAGCATGTTTATTGCTACCATACTATTCTATTATAAGCATGTCATATTGCATTGCATGGGGTGGGACGATACGAGCGGATGAAGAATTAGCATTTTAATAATCTGCAAACACTAATGCTTCATCCACCACATATTGGCAGCTTGTCTGCGAACTTTTTATCTGAAAATTTTTGTGGTTTATCCACAATTTTTATTACTGGTAGTTCATCTGCAATTACTAATGGTTCATCCACAACGTGGTGTGTAGGGATGAATGAGTTCTAGGGAACTCTTATTGTGGTGTGTAGCGGACTTCGGTATGATTTTCTCTCATAAATTGAAATTGCATCTCTATTCATAAGCACGTGCATGCATAACTATGAATTCTAAAATATTATATTGCATGTGTTGATCTAAAGACCAAATACTTTGAATCGCTATATGAGTGTGATTGTTCTGAGAAATGTTATTTTGTGTGCTTCATCTATTGTTTGCATTGACCTTATTGTGATTCGACTCACACTAAGCTTTTTAAGCTCACTCCCCTTTATTTTCATCTTTAAAGATAAACCATCAAGTTAGGACACAGACTTGGCATTTGGAGGGCTCGACTCAGATTGTTTTTTTCGATAAAAGTATTCTAGATTTATTATTCGAAATTTCTATTATTGAGAGGATGTATTGTTTTATTTGAACTATGGTATGAGACTTAGGTTTTGGGTTTTTTTTTTTTTTTTGTATGCATGACGTTTATTTTGATTTTAGGATTGCTCAAATATGGAACTTGATTTACTTTTGCATGAAATCTGATTTTCATTAAAATTATGTTAAATATCACTTTTCCGTTGCATTACTAAGTGAATAGTTTTTGAAAAAAGATATATATATATATATATATATTATACATAAAATTGGAAATCAACCTTTGCTAAGAAAACCTTTATATCTATAGTTTTGGAAATAAATTATATCGTTTAGTGAAAAGAAGATAACACGTTAAGTTTTCTTCAAAAATAAATAAAAATTTTAAAATGACTATTTTGTAAGTTCCGATAGTTTTATTAGGTCATTTTGGTGGCCAATATAATCTTCCAAATTCAGCCACAACGTTCAGATCAAGTTGGAAAGGTTACAATTTAATTTATAGAATTGAGATCATAATTATTTAAAAAGAAATAAGTGACAAGCGTTGAGTAAATTTTTTGGCAAAATAAATTTAAAAGAACTTTTTCTAAAAATAAAAAATCCAAGGTTAATAAAAAGTATACATATATCTATATTATTCTGTGTTTTTATCTATATTTTTAATTATTTGTTTTTTTTGTATTTTATGTTTTTAAAAGGAAATTTTAAAAAATTGGAAAATTTATAAATTTTCCTGATTTTTAAATTTTTAGATTATTCTTGATTTTTTCTTATTTTTATTTGTTTACCCTTATTTCATAAAAAAAAAACATAAAATTGGGTGACATGATGCACTCCCAGAATGCCACATCTTTTCTTTTCTTTTCTTTTCTTCTTCTTCTTCTTCTTCTTTTTTTTTTTTTTTTTTTTTTTTTGTAATGGCAGTAAGGAGTAATATGCTTGATGTTTGGAAATTTGAAATACCTAAAAATTTCTTTAAATTCCAAAGTAATAATTGAGTGTAATTTTGAGGCAAATATTACATTAGAATGCAACTTTTATTATAGTAATGAGAAAAGTAAACAAATAGAATAGAATTACTGACAAATTCGTGGGAAGACTTGGACTATCCAGAAAGCAAGTAGCCTGCGAAGAACGTAGTTGATTATAATAATAATAGTGTTGTTAAAATAGAATATAATATAATTACCGTCAAATTATTGCACTAAGGATAATAATTAAGATCAATCTCTAGGGCAACCTAACTGCTTAGTTTGTCTATTCCCATCGTGGTAAGTATGAAACGCATAATTTTTTTAGAATATAGAACATCTTACACCCTAACATCTTGTATTGATAAAGTCCATATTGGATTTAACATATAAATTTTCTTTGTTTTAGTTTAATAAAGTCTTCTTAATTAACTTAGTTTAATTTTAATAGTAATTAAAATTTATTTTATTAATTTGGATTGAATAAAAATTGAATAGTTGTTTCTAAGCAACTTAGAATTTGATTTTCGTGAAAATAATATACGCTCATCACTTTATTACTTGATCAATATGTGTACTAGCATTACTAATTTTCACTCATCAATATATTAGTGGTACGAGAATAGTGGAGAATGTCGTTTCGGTAAAAGTCAAGAATCAAAAAAATTCGTCTACTCGAAAACGTAGGTGTGAATTCAATTAAAAGTTTGTTGCTATAAATATCACAAACCAGGTGGACTTCAAAATTTTAATTTTTCGCTGTGCAAGAAAATCATTTCAAACCAAAAATTTTCCCAACATTAATATTATTAAATCACATTATTACCCTTAATATATTATTAACCCTAGCTTAATTATTGAGCCAAACTCCAACTTGAGTATAAAAATTGGCAAACAAGCTAAATCAAGCTCGAGTCAAGTATAGAGCTCCAAATTTCAAGATGAGTTTGACAGTATTCAAGCTCGACTTACTAGATTACCCCTAGTGAAGACTTGTATAGGTTATGTACTTTGTAACTTTCCAAACCCGGCCTAGACGTTATGGTTAAATTGAGAAGGCTACATTAGCCACCGAAATGGCTAAGCTAACTTATGTTAATTTTGAAGTCTTTAAATAAACTCATTTTAGAGAAAATCATAGTTTTACTTTAAGTTAGCTTAAAAGCATTCATTCATTAGGTCGTGTATACTTAGGATTCATTTTATTGTTGATAGTGTTGTTTTAGAAAAACTATTTGCTTGTCCTCTTTTTTATATAAAAAAAATCATTTTTCAAGTTAGTTTGGAAACTTAGTTACTTTATCGATATATTTTTCAAAAATGGTTCCTTTTGTAATGTAGCGAAAATTAGGGAACAATATCAACTTTTACTTAAGCCTGATATCATGCATTATCCGGTTATTATGCTTGAGTAATCCATGCATACAAAAAATTCCCAAAAGAAAAGTTACCAAGCCATAGACCGAAAATAATTAAATATTACAAGCCAAAACCAGTAAAGACTTAATAATACTTAGTAAGAATATTTCGAGGTCCAAGGTGATTCACCGTATGCCGAGTCCGGTCCTAATTTTGGGGTTTCCTTGAAAAGTTAAACACTATTGTGGGGTGAGCTTATGAAAAGCTTAGTGTCAGTCGAACAATTATTTAAACAAACATAAATACCGAATACAGTGAAACAGATTAGCTTTAACATAAGAAAATAGAACCATCATAGGAATTTCATATCATTACATAGCCATTATCAAATTGATGTCAAATGGTGTGTCATTCGAGTAACAATCATTAATTTCGATACCATTCAATACAATACGTAGCATTAATCAATAACATTCGAATATGTCGTGACCATAATACAGTTGAAAAAGATTCCTACCCATACCATCCGCTACACACCACGAGTCCCCCAGAACCCATCATCTAAACTCCAAAACATTATAGGCTTAAGCCCGTTGTGGTTAAAACCACCGATAACAATATGAAGAAAATTTTTCCAGTAAAAATGCAGACAAGTTGCAAGTAAAAATGCGATAAATCACCATTCCCCTCGGTACTTTAGTTGCAGTGCACTGACTACGAATAATGCGGACTTAATATGCCACCGGCACTCCACGGAACTCCTCCATCAACCACAAAATCCCAACTCAATGCATATGCAATATGTCACACAATTTCATACATAATCATATCTCAATACTTTTCACATTCATTTGACATGCTCTGCATGTCCTCAATAATCACATACTTTCAATAGATGGAAACAGTGTTCCAATCTTTCAAATTACCATTGTGTTGGTATCAATCAATATAGTTCAATTTCACATACTTTACGGATTTTCGTTATGTATAAATAACACCCTTTTCAGTACACAATATAACAAATATCTCATGTGTTTAAATCATACATAAGCTTAATATCTCAACACATTATATCATTCATTCAAACATTCTCATATCTCATATCTCAAATATGCACTTACAAACTCAATCAAACATTCATACTATCAAACTAGCAATTTTGCCAACATGTCAATCTTTTAAGGCTCGAAACAACCTGGTTCAGTTACTCACAAAATGAATAATTTGGCTATTAAGCCAATCCAATCATCAAACTAATTTATCAAATATAACATGATATTTAACATTTTCAAACAATTTTGATAAGTTTAGGACCCACCCCTTATTTTTCGCTTCCTCGTAGCACACTAACGAATCTTCCACTTTTCCTTAATAATTCCTTAAACGAACCTAAACCAAAATTTAGTATAAATTCAATCAATTTACCATTAAACCAGCCCAAACACCCATTATGATTTCAAACCAATCCTTGAAATTATAACTATTTTATGAATCAAAACTAGTTAGATTCCTTACACTATATCGATGCGAACTGTACATACAATTATTCTTCGCCTTTACGGATAATTTGGGGCGTTTAGGTCAGCACCTATTTCAATAATATACTAGAAAATAAGTAGCTAATTAAGTGTTAAATTCCTTCATTTAATCAATTCATAACCTTTACCCTACAACTATATCGAAATAACAAACTAGTTATCCTTAATTATGTTTACGCTTCATGATTTGTGGAACCCGATTGTCTAATTGATCAAGAACATCTCTCCCTAATTAACATGTGATTATAGGATGATTAGGATGGTTCAAGAACACAATTTAATGCTGGAAAAAATATTGACAAGACCCAAGAAACAAAACAACTCGCTTTCTTGCACATAGGCGCACGCACCACCACCCATGGTCGCCAAAATTGGGGCTAAACTTTAAAATGGTTTGAGATCTCGTTAAAATATGGAAAATTACCTTTGAAATCATTTAAAATCCCCCAAATTAAAGATCTAGAAATTTTTGTTTTTAATTGACAATATTAATCAAGAAATTGAAGAGAAAGGAGATCTTACCCAAGCTAGTTGAGAGAAACGACAATGGCACTTTCTTGGCAATGTTCAAGATTGATCTTGGGGTTCAATGTAACACCCCTAACCCGAAATCGTCTCCGGAATAGGATTAAGGGGTATTAACGATCAATCAGAACATTTAACCTCTAAATGTCGACACAAAGTCAATCATCATCAAACACATTCATATACAATCATAGTGTCCCTTAAATGAGTCATCAAGACCCTAAGCATGCTTATAAATCGAGTCGGGACTAAACCGAAACACATATAAAATTTCATGAAAAATTGAAACTTTTCTAGAATACAGGGAAGATACGCCTTGGGGGTAGGCCATGCCTCTCCCACGGCTACATGACACACCCATGTGACCTCCCCGTGGTTACATACTGCCAAAATCAACACGGCTAACAAGCACGCACGTGTGCTAAGGCCGTGTCCTATAAGGTCATATACTGCCATTTCTCACACGACCTATAGGCACGCCCGTGCCATGGCCGTGTACTATTAAAGCCAGCTACTGACTTGTGCATCACGGTTAGATGACACCCCCGTGTCGAGACCGTGTGCAGTTTAAGCCACATTCTGCCAATTTACTGACGGTCTGAGGCACGCCCGTGTGCCACAACCGTGTGACATTATAGGCCATTTTTGCAAGGCCAACATGCCACCCACTTAGGGTCAAACCTACAAGCCAATCAACCAAACATCTCATGCACATATTGCCATCTAAAAGCATACCAATTTAGCAATTCAAAACATGCAATCAATACCAACTCTAATCATACCCAATTCAATACCAATACTTATTCTATCACAAGCATAATTCATTCCCAATCTCACTACCCCTACTACCATTTATCAACACAAAGTTACCACTCAATAGCAAATTCATCAATCTACAAATCATGCCAAAAGATGCATCATATATATACCACATTCATTCATGCCAAACCTATCACATATCTAGCAACATCTCTTGGCTAATTACAAATCTCAAACTTGATTCAATTAACTAGCCTATACATGCCATGTTCCGACTATATACATCTTTTCAAAAGTACCAAAATAGAATGCCGATAGTGTGATTGAGAAGCTGACGATCCCAGATCCGATCTAGCTTTACTGACACTGCAAGGTAGAGAAACAAATCACAAAATAAGTTTTCCAAAGCTTAGTAAGTTTGTAATATAATACATATTACTCAATACTACAACATCAATATGTATAAATATATCTACCATCACATAAATAAAGGCACAACTAGGCACATTATCAATCTCAATCACATACCCCATTATCTATTCACTCAACTCTTAAATCTATCATCAACCACATAGGTTCAAATGTACCTTGATCAACACATAGTTACTTATCATTTATGCTATTCAATTGTTCGATATTACCTCTCGTTCAACCCTTGCTATTACTTTGATTTATT
The DNA here is from genome assembly GCA_025506655.1 of Gossypium rotundifolium. NCBI lineage: Eukaryota > Viridiplantae > Streptophyta > Magnoliopsida > Malvales > Malvaceae > Gossypium > Gossypium rotundifolium. The sequence continues at coordinate 42,254,524 of CP106731.1, read as the reverse complement.
CGCACACTTAGTGCTAATTTCATAATCAAACATAATCATCACTTTGCACTTAGTGCCAATACATTAAACCGAACTTATATCGGTATCGCACACACAGTGCCAAGTCGATAAGCCGAAGCTTCTATCTTTTCGCACACACAGTGCCAATCATCTCTTTCTCGTTTCAAATTTCGCACACTTAGGGTCCCTTTATCTCAATTCAGCACATAGCATTTCAAATCTCATAGATACATATACATCCATTCAATTTATATCGCATAGATAAAATTTACAATTAGTATTATATCCGAACTTACCTCGGACGTATACGGTCGATTAATCGAGCACTTTATCTTTACCTTTATCTCGATCCGAATCTCTCCTTTCTTGGTCTATACACATTCAAATTCAATCATCAATTCAATCATTTAGTCCAAACACACATATTTAGGGCATTTTACAAATTAACCCTCACATTTTCACATTTCGACACTGTAGTCCATATCTCACAAGATCATCAAATTCACAAATTCCACACATTCACATACTTGGCCGAACCTCTCTAGAGATTATATAAGTCCAAATATTTCATCAAATTTTCTATTTAGCCCCTCAACTTTCCATTTTCTCAATTTAGCCCTAATTAGCTAAATTCATCAAAACTTTAAGAACAAAGTATGTTCATCTAACTCATATCTTTCATTTAACACCAAAAATCATCACAAAGCTCAATATAGCATCAATGGCATCTCACACAAACGTCATCAATACTCAAAATTCAAGCATGGGTTTTGTAGAGCACAAAGCAACGATTACGAAATTATCAAAATCTGATTAAAAACTAACCTTGAATCAAGATCAAAACATGCCAAACCCTTGTTTTCTTTTCCCTTTTCTTCTCTTGCTAATATTCGGCGAAGGATGATAACTAAATAACTATTTTCATGTTTTATTATAACATATTAAACATAATTATCACTTTAACAAATTAACCTTTTAATAACCATATAAAACAAATATACATTAAGGCTAATATGTCATTTAGTCATCCACTAAGTACAAAATGGTTTAATTGCATCATCAAGCCTCCATATTTAAAAGACAACAACACTTAGATACTTATAAATCAGCACATAGCTTTTACTCTTTATGCGATTAAGTCCCTTCTCTTAATTCGGCATTAAAATGGTCAAATCATCACATAGACTTTTCACATAGGCTATGTCACATATCATTCACACAGAAAATATCATTAAAATATTTTTATGACCTCGAATTTATGGTCTCGAACCACTGTTCTGACTAAGGTCCAAACCGGGCTGTTACAACTCTCCCTCCTTAGGGATTTTCGTCCCCGAAAATCTTACCAGTGAATAGTTGTGGATGTTGCCCTCTCATAACATTCTCAGGCTCCCACGTAGCCTCTTCAATTCCGTGTTTGTGTCACAATACCTTCACTAAGGAAATTCTTTTGTTTCTCAACTCTTTGGTCTCTCGGGCCAAAATTCGGATCGGTTCTTCACTATATGACAAATCTGGCTGAATCTCAATCTTAGAAGGAGCAATCACATGAGACATATCTGATCTGTACTGTCGAAGCATTGACACATGAAACACATTATGGATCTTTTCTAACTCAGATGGCAATCTCAATCTATAAGCAACCGGTCCAACTCGTTCAACGATCTCATACGGTCCAATGAACCTCGGACTCAACTTGCCCTTTTTGCCAAATCGAAGTATTTTCTTCCACAGAAATACTTTCAGAAACACTTTATCACAAACCTCAATTCAATATCCTTTTGTTTCAAATCTGCATAAGACTTTTGAAGATCTGAGGCTGCTTTCAAACTGTCACGAATTACTTTCACTTTCTGCTCAGTCTCTTTTATAAGATCAACCCCGTGAATCTTGTTCTCACTCAGCTCGGTCCAATACAATGGAGTTCGGCACTTTCGACCGTAAAGAGCCCCATATGGTGCCATTTTAATGCTAGATTGAAAACTGTTGTTATAGCAAACTCAATCAATGATAAATGTTTTTCCCACGTACTTTTAAATTCAAGTATACAACATCTCAGCATGTCTTCGAGAATCTAAATGATTCGCTCGGATTGACCATCCGTTTGCGGATGAAAAGCAGTACTGAAATTGAATTTCGTGCCTAAAGCATCTTGTAATTTGTTCCAAAATCTTGAGGTAAATCTCTGATCTCTATCAGACACTATAGATAACGGTACTCCGTGCAATCTTACAATCTCATCGATATACAATTCAGCCAACTTATCTAAAGAATAATCGGTTCTCATTGGAATGAAATGAGCTAATTTCGTCAATCTATCAACTATCACCCAGATCGCATCTTTCTTGCTCGGAAAGAAGGGCAAATTGGACACAAAGTCCATCGTGATCCTCTCTCATTTCCACCCAGGAATCATAATCGGTTGCAATAAACCGGACGAAACTTAATGTTCAGCCTTAACTTGCTGACAAACTAAACATTTCGACACAAAGTCAGAAATATCTTTTTTCATACCATGCCACCAGTAGAACTGTTTCAAATCATTATACATTTTCGTACTCCCCGGATGTACAGTCAAATGACTATTGTGAGCTTTAGTCAAAATCATTTGAATCAGCTCTGAATTTCTCGGAACACAAATTCGATCTCTGAATCTCAAACAATCATTATTATCAATTTGAAATTCTGATTCCACATTCGAATTACATTGAACTCTTTTTGCTAATAACTCATTATCAATTTTCTAAGCATCACAAATCTACTGTACAAACATCGGCTTAACTTTCAATTCAGCTACCACCACATCATCATCACACGATCCATCTGATTACTCATTGCTCACAAAGGATATAACGATTTCTGACTCAAAGCATCAACTACAACATTAGCTTTACCCGGGTGGTAATCTATCACAAGTTCATAATCTTTCAACAACTTTAACCATCTTCTCTGTCGCAAGTTCAAATCTTTCTGAGTCATCAAATACTTTAAAATCTTATGATCAGTATAAATATGACATTTTTTCACCGAATAAATAGTGATGCCAAATCTTCAATGCGAATACAATCGTAGCTAATTTAAGATCATGCGGTTTTAACTGTCTCGAAGCATAAGCGATGGCTTTTCCTTCTTGCATCAGCACACAGCCCAAACCGTTCAACGATGCATCACTATAAACTATAAACTCTTTGCCTGATTCAGGTTGAATCAACACTAGTGCTTCTGTTAACAACACTTTCAACTGTTCAAAACTCTATTGACACTTTTCTGACCACTCGAATCTAACATCCTTTTGCAACAACTTTGTCAATGGAGTTGAAATCATCGAGAAGCCTTTCACAAATCGTCTATAATATCCCGCTAGTCCTAGAAAACTACAGACTTCAGACACATTTCTCGGAGGCTTCCATTCCAAAATAGCAGAGATTTTATGCGGATCGACTCGTATCCCAGCAACGGATATAATATGCCCCAGAAAACTGACCTCATGCAACCAAAATTCACATTTGCTAAACTTTGCATACAACTGTTTCTCACGCAAAGTTTGTAGCACGATTCTCAAATGCTCGGCATGCTGCATCTCATCACGTAAATAGATCAAAATATCATCAATGAACACCATCACGAAGTGATCCAAATACGGTCTGAATATCTGATTTATCAAATACATAAACACTGCAGGGCATTTGTTAGTCCAAAAGGCATCATTAAGAATTCATAATGTCCATACCTCATTTTGAATGCAGTTTTTGGTACATCGAATTCTTTAACTCTCAACTGATAGTAGCCCGATCTCAAATCTATCTTAGAAAATATTGTAGCTCCTCTCAGCTGATCAAACAAATCATTGATCCGAGGTAACGGATATTTGTTCTTTGTCATCACTTTGTTCAATTGTCGATAATTAATACACATTCTCATAGTTCCATCTTTCTTTTTCATAAATAATACAGGAGCTCCCCAGGGTGAAAAACTCGGTCGTGCAAATCCTCTATCGGTCAATTCTTGCAACTGAGATTTCAACTCTTTCAATCCTGTTGGTGCCATTCTGTATGGAGCTATCAAAATAGGAGCGCTTCAACACTAACTCAATACCAAATTCAACTTCTCTAATCGGAGGTAACCCGGTAACTCTTCCGAAACACATCCGAAACTCACATATCACGAGCACTGATTCAACTTTCCTTTCGACACTTTTGTATCAATCACATACGCCAAATAAGCTTCACAGCCCTTTCTCACATAGTTCATAGCTTTCATCACAGATACAATAGTTGGTAATCCTTTCATATCACTAGACTCAATTCAAACTCTCTCACTATTCTGACTCTTCAATTCAACATTCTTTCTCTTACAATTCACAATGGCATTATGCAAAGTAAGCCAGTCGATTCCCAGAATTATGTCAAATTCATCAAATGGTAGCAACATTAAATTGATCGGGAAACATAAATCACGAAACATCAACGGGCAATTCTTGCACACCTTATCCACCAAAACACACTTGCCTAAGGGGTTCGATACTCTAATCACAAATTTAGTAGACTCAACAGGTAGAGTCTTATTCGATACTAAATTCATACACACATATGAATGAGTCGATCATGGATCTATCAATGCAATGACATCAGTATCAAATAAAGTGAAAGTACCGGTGATGACGTCTGGAGATGATGCTTCCTCTCGTGTACGTATAGCATAGGCTTGGGCAGGTACTCTTGCTTCTGACCTTATAGCTATATCAGTTGTTCCTCTCTGGCTTTCATTCACATTTCTGATGCTCCTAGGTGGTCTACTTCTGGCCGTCACATTACTTGGTCTTACATTTTGAACATTTTCTTCTTCAACTATCTTTGGGCAATCTCAAATAAAATGATCTCGGGATCCATACTTATAGCATGTTTTATTGTTATACCTGCCCCAGCATTCTCCCACATGTCGTCTCCCACATTGTTTACATTTGGGCTTGTTGTTCTTAACACTGCCCACACTTGACTCATTCGGAGCTTGAATTCGTAAACCAGTACTTTGTCTCGAACGATCTCTATTAGGATGACCAAACGAAGCATTTGAACGATTCCTGGCATCTCTATGTCTCTTTGAAAAAGGCTAAGAAAATTTATTCATCTATCTCTTTCTTTCATCTCGAGCCTTAGAATCGGCTTTCTTCTTTTTTTACTGAGTTCCTCAGCTTTGCATGCTCTCTCCACAAGTACAACAAATTCATTTATATCTAGTATCCCAACCAACAACTTTATGTCTTCATTCAATCCCTCTACAAAACATTTGTACATAGTAGCTTTAGTAAAAACACACTCTCTAGCATATTGACTCAATTGCATGAATTCTCGTTCATACTCAACAACAGACAAATGGCCTTATTTCAGCTCTAAAAACTCCTTACGTTTCTGATCAATGAAGCGTTGGTTGATATACTTCTTTCTAAACTCAACTTGAAAGAAATCCCAGGTGATTCTCTCTCTCAGAACCACAGATATCAATGTTTTCCACCAATTGTAAGCCATGTCTCTCAACAAGGAAACTGCACACTTAATGCACTCATCAGGGTTCAATGAAATCTCATCAAATACTTGAAGGGTATTAACTTAGCTCGCTCAGCATCATCATCAGCTGTGGCCCTAAACTCTTCGGCCGCATACTTGCAAATCTTGTCTACAAGTGGTTTATTCAATCTGATCGGATCTACAACTTGTGGCATAACAGGTACTTGCGGGGGTGGAGGTTGTGGAGCAGTCGGATTTGTTCTAACAAATTTCGAAAACCATTCATTCATCATACGGAAGAAGGCTTGCTTAACCTCACCTTCCTCACCACTATCATTTGGCCTTGATGTGGTAGCACTATCCCTTGAGTGGGGCAGAGCATTACTCTCTACATCGTCGATGAATCGCCGATCAGGATCAATTACTATATTAAAACACATTTCAACTGTCAGATTTCATCGCACTATCGCAATTTCACAATATGGCATGTATAGCTAGACTCACACGCGCTACGTTAGTCTGAGAATCGACTAAACTGTAGCTCTGATACCAATAAAATTATAACACCCTTAACCCAAAACCGTCGCCAGAATAGGATTAAGGGGTATTACCGATCAATCAGAATATTTAACCTCTAAATGTCGACACAAATTCAATCATCATCAAACACATTCATATATAATCATAGTGTCCCTTAAACGAGTCATCAAGACCCTAAGCATGCTTATAAACCGAGTCGAGACTAAACTGAAACACATATAAAATTTCATGAAAAATTGAAACTTTTCTAGAATACAAGGGAGACACGCCCGTGGGGGTAGGCCGTGCCTCTCCCATGGCTACATGACATACCCATGTGACCTCTCCGTGGTTACATAGTGCCAAAATCAACACGGCTAACAAGCACGCTCGTGTGCTAAGGTCGTATCCTATAAGGTCATCTACTATCATTTCTCGCACGACCTGTAGGCACGCCCATGCTATGGCCGTGTACTATTAAAGCCAGCTACTGATTTGTGCACCATGTCGAGGTCGTGTGCAGTTTAAGCCACATTCTGCCAATTTACCCATGGTCTGAGGCACGCCTGTGTGCCACAACTATGCGACATTATAGGCCATTTTTACAAGGCCAACATGCCACCCACTTAGGGTCAAACCTACAAGCCAATCAACCAAACATCTCATGCACATATTGCCATCTAAAAGCATACCAATTTAGCAATTCAAAACATGCAATCAATACCAACTCTAATCATACCCAATTCAATACCAATACTTTTTCTATCACAAGCATAATTCATTCCCAATCTCACTACCCCTACTAGCATTTATCAACACAAAGTTACCACTCAATAGCAAATTCATCAATCTACAAATCATGCCAAAAGATGCATCATATATATACCATATTCATTCATGCCAAACCTATCACATATCTAGCCACATCTCATGGCTAATTACAAATCTCAAACTTGATTCAATTAACTAGCATATACATGCCATATTCCAGCTATATACATCTTTTCTAAAGTACCAAAATAGAATGCCGATAGTGTGATTGAGAAGCTAACGATCCCAGATCCGAGCTAGCTTTGCTGACACTGCAAGGCAGAGAAACAAATTACATAGTAAGCTTTCCAAAGCTTAGTAAGTTTGTGATATAATACATATTACTCAGTGCTACAACATCAATATGTATATATATATCTACCATCACATAAATAAAAGCACAACTAGGCACATTATCAATCTCAACCACATACCCCATTATCTATTCATTCAACTCTTAAATCTATCATCAACCATATAGGCTCAAACGTACCTTGATCAACACATAGTTACTTACCATTTATGCTATTCAATTGTTCGATATTACCTCTCGTTCAACCCTTGCTATTACTTTGATTTATTCACACACTTAGTGCTAATTTCATATCTGAAACATAATCGTCACCACACACTTAGTGCCAATACATTAAACCGAACTTATATCGGTATCACACATACAGTTCCAAGTCGATAAGCCGAAGCTTCTATCTTTTCGCACACACAGTGCCAATCATCTCTTTCTCGTTTCAAATTTCACACACTTAGTGCCCCTTTATCTTAATTCAGCACATAGCATTTCAAATCTCATAGATACATATACATCCATTCAATTTATATCACATAGATGAAGTTTACAACTAGTATTATATCCGAACTTACCTCGGACGTCGAACTATCGATGCAGTCGATTAATCGAGCACTTTATCTTTGCCTCGATCTCGATTCGAACCTCTCCTCTCTTGCTCTATACACATTCAAATTCAATCCATTCAATCATCAATTCAATCATTTAGTCCAAACACACATATTTAGGGCATCTTACAAATTAACTCTTACATTTTCACATTTCGACACTTTGTCCCTATCTCACAAGATCATCAAATTCATAAATTCCACACATTTACATGCTTGGCCGAACCTCTCTAGGGATTATATAAGTCCAAATATTTCATCAAATTTTCTATTTAGTCCCTCAACTTTCCATTTTCTCAATTTAGCCCTAATTAGCTAAATTCATCAAAACTTCAAGAACAAAGTATGTTCATTTAACTCATATCTTTCATTTAACACCAGAAATCATCACAAAGCTCAACATAGCATCAATGGCATCTCACACAAACATCATCAATACTCAAAATTCAAGCATGGTTTGTAAAGCACAAAGCAACGATTATGAAAACATAGAAATTATCAAAATCCAATTAAAAACTAACCTTGAATCAAGATCAAAACATGACGAACCCTTGTTTTCTTTTCCCTTTTCTTCTCTTGCTAGTATTAGGCCAAGGATGATACCTAAATGACTATTTTCATGTTTTATTATAACATATTGAACATAATTATCACTTACCAAATTAACCTTTTAATAACCATATAAAACAAATATACATTAAGGCTAATATGTCATTTAGTCATCCACTAAGTACAAAATGGTTTAATTGCATCATAAAGCCTCCATATTTAAAAGACAACACTTAGATACTTATAAATCAGCACATAGCTTTTACTCTTTACGCAATTTAGTCCCTTCTCTTAATTCGGCATTAAAACGGTCAAATCATCACACAGAATTTTCACACAGGCTATGTCACATATCATTCACACAGAAAATATCATTAAAATTTTTTACGACCTCATATTTGTGGTCTCGAACCACTGTTCTGACTAAGGTCCAAATCGGGCTGTTACATTCAATATTTCAGATTTAGGGCTGATTTAGATGAGGATAAATGGAAGCATTAGAGTAAAGGAGATGGTGCACAATCTTGATGCAAAAAGAAGAAGAAAGAGATGGTAAAATGGGAGGTGTGAGCGACAGCAACAATGGGAGAAATAAAGAAAATTGAAGAGAAAAATGGAGAGGAAAAGGGTGAATGGTTAGGGTAGGGAAAAATTAAATTAAAGGCTGAAAAATACAATAAAAAGTTTTATTTATACTTAGGGTTCAAAGGTATGGATGCACACACATTAAAAAAAAAAAGGGATTTTGCAAAATTTAATTATTTTGCAAGGGAAAAGATTCAGACTTGGGACCTCATTTAATTTCCATAACCTTTTTTCATATTTCTTTTAATCATTAAGCTTTTTGCTCATTCTTGAAATAATTTTGCAATAGTTATTTTAAAAACAAGGTATGTTACATACTAGGGTTTAAGGCAAAATTTGCAAAATAATAAAAATGGTGAGAGAGAAGGGATTTGAACTTGGGTTTCAAGAAACGTTTCACTAACACTTAACCAACAAACCAATATCTCGTTTATTTCCTAAAAATGCATAGATAATCTCAAAAATTAGGGCATGACCACTCTCTCTCGATTCCCAAACCTAATTCTACTAACCCTCAATTTTGGGGAAGTTACATACTTAGTGGGAGCATTTTATTTTGTTAAAATAAAGAACGTTTTTGTGAGTGCATTAAACTGTAATAATCAAGTATGTGATTTGGTTAGTTTCCACTTAGAGGGAGATGTTTGGATCTCACGTAAAAAGTGAAAAGTCTAAATTGGTGAGTGTTAGTGCTTGGAAACACTTATTGTACAATGAGCTACGATAATGAATATTCTCTTTGGGTAAAGCCTCGTAGATACATTAAAAAGGCAAATGATACATTAAGCCTTATTTCATAAATATATATACATAAATTTTCAACTCTTGAAACCTTAAAATTCATATTCAACTTGTTGATAACTTGTTATTAGTCATGTTGCAATAAAAAAATACAAGAGAAGAAACAATTATTTGTAATAATAACTATATTTCGTGGGAGAGAAATGTAATGAGCATTTAACTAGAAGGAAAACCTAAAAAATTCATTTGATTTTTATAATTTTTTATCTAAATTTGATCGTTGCAATTGTGTGACATTGATTATTTAATGTAAATATCCTTATAGATAATATATATAACTTAAAAGTGCTATCTTTAATAGGATTGGTAATTTTATTATTTTCGCTTAATGTTATTTATTTTATTAAAAATAAAATTGAATGATTAGGCTATTATTAGAAAGAGTTAGATGATTTTTTTTTTTAGATTTTGAATATAATTTCAATTAAAAATGTTTAGCTCAAAGTTTTGTTAACCCAAAAGATAAACAAAAGAAAATTTGTAGTCTTCCATGAAAACTGTAAAATATATATTGGGTAAAGATTTTTGTTTCCAGTTTATATATTTATTTATTTCATTATATATCAAAGATGATCAAAGTTCGATCACCACCACCATCATTCTTACCGAACAACCAGAATACAATATAAGTTTTAAGATGAAAAAGAAAATATCAAAAGCACAACATTAAAATCAAACCTCTCTTTAAAAGCAAGCTTAAGAATTCAAAGCAACTTATATCCTAGTTGCAGGCTTCGGGATTAGCCAAGAGGTAAGCTTCAACAGGCTTGTAAACTCCCTCACTCCCTTTAATGAGAGCCTTGATTTCGTCTTCAGTGATAACATTATCGCCAACAGTGTAGAATTTCATTGAGCTCTTGCAAATACTTCCTCCACCTGCAGCTGCCTCAAACTTGTTCTCATAGCTAATTTTTTCAAGCTTATCCCCCAAAGGCCCACCTTCGATTAAATCGTAACTGTATGAAAAATTACTTTCATCATGTCCTCCGATCTGGTGCTTCATATATTGGAATGGAAGGCCTAAAGAAATAAATACTTGTTATCCAACATACTCGTGTAAAACAGACTACAAAAAGGCCAATGAAAGTGAAAATGAAAGAACTAACCTTCAACAAAGTTGATTTTTACGATGCTTCCAGAGCTAGGATTGGCTTCAACCTCAATACTCTTGACTGCATCAGGTGCAGCCGTGGGCCAAACTTTCGGAGCTTCAACAGTAAAGGCCTTGAAAAGCCTGGCAGGGGCGACTGGGGAGGTATTCTCATAATCATAAGTGACAACACCCATGATTCTAATATTAGCTGGGACTTTGAGTTCAAAGAAGAGAAGAAATGAAAGGTTGAGTGTTTGAGGTGTGAGATTATAGAAAACTAAGATGCTATTTATAGACTGAACTTGAAGCATAAGAACTTTATTATTCTCCTTTTTTAATTGGATTTATATCTAACATTGTTATTAATATTCATTGAATTGGTACTAGTCAAAATAGGCGACCAGAACTTTCTTATTAAATCGCAAATTGGTGGGTTCAATTATTGTATCAGTTTGTCTTCTACTTATTTCCTTATTTGCTTAATTTATTGTTTTCAATAATGCTTACTTAAGTATTTAGAATGGATACAGGATAATGAAATGTGTTGACTGTTTTATAAGTATTGATTAAAATTATTTAATTATTATTTAAGAAATTGTTTTATTAAATTCAAAATAATTGGGTTAGTTGGATTTTTACAATAAAATATAACGTTAATTGGTATCATTAAATATGAAAGCATAAAACAAATTTTTAATATAATAAAGGGTTAATATATTATTTACCCTAAAATTGTACTCAATTATTACTTTGGTACTTAAAAAGAATTTATCAATTTGATATCTGAAGTTACCTCAGCCCTTACTACTGTTAAAAGAAATGATGTGGCACTTTGCGTCACCCAAATTTCTCTTTTCTTAAATAAATGTAAAAAGAACAGAAAATTGAAAAAATAAAGGAAAAAGGAAAATCTCAAAAATTTAAAAATAAAGAAAAATTAAAAATTTTCTGGAACTAAAAAAATACTTTTCTTTTAGAAAACATAAAATAAAAAAATAGTGAAAATTCAAAAGAAAAAGAAAAATCATTTAAAATATAGAAAAAAAACATGGAACAATATGGATATATAAATATCTATTGTACTTTTTAACAACTTGAATGGTTTTCTATTATTTTTAAAATTTTAGTTTTTCAGAATAAAATTAAAAAAATACAATCATTATAAAAAATTCTAGAAATTATGAAAAGATGTTTTTTAATACACAATATGCATATAGAATTGGTTCTTTCAAGACTTGTCAAGACTTAAAAGAATTAAATTAAATTGTACAAAGTTGTTTATGTTTTTCTTTTCAATCATTTTAGATTCCAAACTGAAGTTACCATTGTCACAAATTTCCATGCAGATGAATTCGTAGTTGTCATAATTTTCTTCGATCAATTTTTTATTTGAGATTTGAATTGATTTTGAGTTTAATTATTTTAAATTTAAATATTTTTGAATTTGATTAATTTAAATACAAATTGTTAGATTAATTTTTATTTGATTTATTTCAAATTAAAAGAATTATAAGTTGGTTAAAATTAAAATTTTTAGAGTTAAAATAGAATGTTGAAATTATTTGCTATTCATTTTGAATTACATTTACCCTTTACTTATTTAACATTCTTTTTTTTCCTTTCAAATTGATTAAAATGAAATTAAGGTAAATCTAAAATTTAGACAAACATTCAAGTTAAATTACGTATAAGAATAAATAACTATTATTTACTTTATAGAATTGTGATCATAAATATTCTTTTAATACCAAAATAATAATTGTATGAAATTTTAAGGTGAAATAGGAATGTAACTTCAATTAACTAGTTTATTATCAATCAATTAACTAACGAATCTTCCAATTTTCCTTAATAATTCCTTAAACAAACCTAAACTAAAATTTAGTATAAATTCAATCAATTTACCATTAAACCAACCCCAAACACCCACATATGAGTTCAAACCAGTCCTTGAAATTATAACTATTTTATGAATCAAAACTAGTTAGATTCCTTACACTGTATCGATGTGAACTGTACATCCAATCATTCTTCGCCTTTACAGATGATTTGGGGCGTTTAGATTAGCTCCCAATTCAATAATATACTGGAAAATAAGTAGCTAATTAAGTGTTAAATTCCTTCATTTAATCAATTCATAACCTTTACCCAACAACTATATCGAAATAACAAACTAGTTATCCTTAATTACGTTTACGCTTAATGATTTGTAGAACCTGATTGTCTAATTGATCAAGAACATCTCTCCCTAATTAACATGCGATTACAGGATGATTAGGAGGGTTCAAGAACACAATTTAATGCTGGAAAAAAATATTGGCAAGACCCAAGAAACAAAACAACCCGCTTTCTTGCACATAGACGCACGCACCACCACCCATGGTGGCCAAAAATGGGCTTGAATTTTAAAACGGTTTGAGATCTCATTAAAATATGGAAAAATACCTTTGAAATCATTTAAAATCCACCATGTCGAAACTATTTTTAAAGTTTTTGAAAAAATGGGGATCGACTTTTAAAAAATGAAAATGGAGTCGCCACCAATCCTTTTTGCTTAGGTGTGATCAAATCACCTTATAAAACGTTATATTTCAAAACATTGATTTTTGTCCACAAAATACCAAAATACAGGTTCGGGAGTCAGTTACGTACGAGGAAGGGTTAGCACCCTCGTAACGCCCAAAAATTGGTACCAAATTGATTAATTAATGTCCTTGTGTTGAAATTTTAATAAGAATTTAAAAATATGATTTCTAAAAAAAATACTTCAACAATTTGATTTAAAATTTGAGTGTAACATCCTGAATTAATGGGCCTTTGTGTTTAATGTGTGGTTATGTTAATGTGGGTGTTAGGGGTCTAGAATGGGCTTAGGGTTGGGCCGAGGCCTTAATCGAATTTTTGTTTAGACACGCTAGTGGGAAGCCATTAGGATTGGGCTTAAAAGATGTTATCTGTATTTTAAAATACAAAATGGGCTTGTAGCCCAGTGGGTAGTGGCACTACATAAGGGAGCTATAAGGTGGCGTCAACTGAGGAGGCCTAAGTTCGAGTAGCATGAAGGCCAATTACTTTAATTAAATTTAGTTAATTTTCGGCATTTAGGAGGATAGAGTGGGACGGCAATAAGGCTTGGAAATAGGAGGATTTATTTGAGTAGATAATACAGATAATATGGCAGATAAAGGGAGGAAGAGGTGGTGTTATCTAGGCTTCTTTTGGAGGTGTGATCAAATAAAGATAAGGGAGGAAATTTAGGATTTATCTGCTGGTCAAAGTGGTGGCCGAAATTCCAACACTGAGGGGGAGGAGGAATCGGTTCTGATATGTTCAAGGGGTGTTGAAATTTCCCTTGATTAATAGCTTAGTTTTAGTTTTAAAAAGGGGGCATTTTTGGTTTTTAGGTAGTAGGTGCCGAAATTTATGTTAAGTAGGGGGATATCTCTTCAATTCCGACATTTGGATCCTATTCTTTTTCTTTTCTTCCCTCTCATCTCCACTTTTATGCAAAAGCCGGAATTCCATTATTCTTTTCTCTGCATCCCTCTACAAGCCGAAACCTCACAGTTCCTTTCTACATATTTTCTTTTGATCTCTTTTAAAGCCGAATCTCTTCACTTCAACTCTCTTCTCCACTCTTTTCTACTAGCCGAATACCTTGTCCACTCTTTTCTCTTTCTGATTTCTTTCTTCTATCGTGCTAAGTGCTGGAATCTCTAAGGGTTAGTCGAATCTGTTGATGTTAAGGTAAGTGACGAATTCTCTCTTCACTTTTTCTCATCCGGGTTTTTTTGTTGAGGCCAAAGCCAAAAGGTTAGTTGGCGTGATAAGATTATCCTTGGAGTAATGTTTTGATTATTCTCGTGTTCTTATTTTAGGGTGACACATCAGGAATCGAAGTAGATCGCCTAGATCTAAAAGTCAGAAACCTCTAGTCTTTAAACTCCATCTCTTTCGGGATTTCTAGGTAAGGGACCTCTGCACTATGAATGTACATTCGTGTTTGTATTCGATTCAATATTTTAATCTGGTTTGTTGACTAAGATCTGTTTCATGGATACAAACGCTAGTCAAACGAAAGAGGGAATTGAACCCGTAAATCCAACCCCTAGATTTAGGAAGCAAATGATGTTAGCAGTACGGGATTGGCCACTGGGTTGTGGACCGGCTTTAGAACAAAACCTTAGATAGTTAGCAGTCGTATCGGCTTCTGATAGTGTCGACATAAAAAGTCTCGTCTTGTCTGTAATCAGGTTTGTAAATCTCTATCACATTAGTTAATCTATGTTATATATGCTATGGGCTAAAAGCCGAAAAAAAGGCTGTATGGACAGTCGTATACCCGAAAAGGGTAGGCAAGGAATGCCAGGTACGTAATCATAGAAACTTCTCTATGTGTATCGAAGTTTGTGATAGTCTGTGATCTTTTAAATAGTATATTGTTTTGATTCTGCATGGATGTATGCATGGGATGGGGCTAATATGATGAAGGGGAAGAGCATGTTAATAGGTCATTG
The DNA here is from genome assembly GCA_025506655.1 of Gossypium rotundifolium. Lineage (NCBI taxonomy): Eukaryota > Viridiplantae > Streptophyta > Magnoliopsida > Malvales > Malvaceae > Gossypium > Gossypium rotundifolium. The sequence goes on along the minus strand of CP106731.1, from coordinate 42,239,234 downwards.
GTGATCGGTGGTTAAACCACGAACTGTAAAGTTAGGTCACAATAGAGATCAGTGGCTAAGCCACGTTAAATTTATTCTTGACTGTTAGGAATAGGCAGCATGGCTATCAATATGATGTGTAGCGGTTGGTGGGTTGATTGTAGAAATCCCCGAGGTGTGATGGCTAGTACGGGCTGGTGTGTAGAGGATGGACTTTTAGGTTGGGTTGGGCCATGTAGCATGTAAATATTTTGTTACCATTGTGTATGGGCCAAGGCCCATAATGTGTTTGTGGGCCTCATGCCTTTTATGTGTTTTCGGGTTTTGCACACAGAGTCTTGGTGACTCACCCCTTTTATTTCCCTGACTTTTCAGATGAGCAGTAGATCGTGGACATGGGAGCCGAGGCGGACTTAGAGGCTATCAAGTTTTTATTTTCATAAACTATTTTCGGTTTTCCTTTAAGTTTTAATTTTTGGGATTATTTATGTAATAAGGCCTCCATAGCTTAGGTTATCAATTTATATTTGTTAAGATTTATATTCTATAAATTTATGTTCAATGACTTAATCATAAGAAGGAAAAAAAATTTCAAGCAAGTTCTAAAAAAGAAACACTTCAAAGGCTTTCTACAAATATCTCTTATTTAATGAATATATACATAAATGAACCGAGATTTTCAAAACCCTCCGAAGCAAAGTTTTCAACATTTAACCCGTAGCATACCAGATCCGGTCGTGGCATTTTGGGCGGTGTTTGGGGTGTTACATTTTGTATCGAGCCAAGGTTGCAAAACTCGAAACGTGAAATGGGTCCATGAGTGATTTGTAAAATTGAGGTGAACTTGAGAAAAGTTTCGGTTGAGATATGGCCTTGAGTTTATCGACACCCGATCCACGCAGATAAGTATTCTAAACTCATTATGTGATATGCATGTTGGGCTTGATGGGCTTTATAGGGACGTAGGCTAGTATGATTAGAGTTTAATGGACTTTAAGCTTAGTTTGAACAATTCTTCAAATCTCATAAGACTTAATCTAATTAAACATATCCGTGAACAAGTCGCTGGGTTAGGGTGTGGTAACAGGCATACGCATGTCTAGGATTGGATCCAGGGAGAGCTTGGTACTTAAGCGGCCCTAGTGGCTCACCTCCTCTTCGTTGGAATCCTACCTGGAGCGTAGTGACTGTTCACCTTAGCCACGAGGACTTGTTAACGGCCCAAAATTTATAACTAAAACCCGAAAGGGACTAGCCACCCTATTTTTTAAAATTACTAAAATACCCCTAGTTTTGTAAAATTTCTGAAATACCCTTGATTTGTGAAAATTTCCCAAAATACCTTGGATTTGCAAAATTACCAAAATTTGTGAAATTATCGAAATACCCCCGAATTGCAAAATTACCAAAATACCCTTATTTTGTAAAATCACCAAGATACCCTATTTTGGAAAACTACGAAAATACCCCGGTAGAGATAAAATTACGAAAGTACCCCTGGGTAGTGAAATGATAAAAATACCCTTATGTGATGAATGTAAGTTCATGGATGCTACTTGTATGTTGATGTATGATAGTTGAATGTATGTGGTTCCTAGAACTAAGAGATTCAGACTTGAGACTGAAACCCATAGATATAATTTCGAGAACTACTCTTGAAACTACTGTTCATAAGATTGTTCGTGGTTAATCAGTGAAAGAAATTAATAATTCATAAAATTTCTAATCAGATAAACTCAAATCGGTAGAATGAGTACAAGGGGTCGTGGACGTCCTGCGCGTGCTCGTGGTAGGGGCAGGATGGCTGTGTCAAAACCAGTGGGATCTAGCCATGGGTCAGGAGACGAGATGCCAGTACCCCCAACTGTGGAGGTGAAATTTCAGGATCAGACGGCCGGAGATGATGCGGTATCTTAGGCGATGTTAAGGGTTTTAAATAGGGTTGCTGGGGTAGGCATGGGCACAAGAGCCTGGAAATTCGTGTCGGAGCCACTTAGAGCCAATGGGGCAGAAGTGTTTAGGGGAACTTCTAGTATAGCCCCGAGTACAGCTGAGTATTGGTTGGAGGCAGTTGAACACATAATGGATGATCTTGATTTCACAGAAGAGGAGAGATTGAAAGGGGTTGTATCTCTCCTGCGGGACGAAACATATCAATGGTGGCTTACGGTTAAGGATGGTACAGTGGCTGACCGTATCACCTAGGATTTCTTCAAAATGGAATTTCAGAGTAAGTACATTGGATTGAGTTATGTGGATGCGCAGCGTAGAGCATTTCTGAATTTGGTTCAAGGAAGTAGGTCGGTGGCTACATATGAAGCGAAATTCTTACGCCTTAGCATTATGCTAGAGGGATGATGGCCACAGACCATGAACAGTGTGTTCGATTTGAAGATGGTCTGAGAGATGATCTGCGTGTGTTGATAGCCCCACAGCGGGAGAGGGAATTTGCTGTCCTTGTGGAAAAAACTAAGATAGTTGAGGAGGTGAAGCGGACAAAAAAACTGAACCGAGATAGAGATGGGGGTAAAAGTAAGAGAAATTTTGGATCATCAGAGGCAGTTGGGCGTATTCAGAAAAGACCTAGGTCAGATGGGCCGAGACGGGATGAGAGATCTACTGCTGCTAGCCAGACACATAAGTGTGCTTGATGTGGTAAATTTCATGTAGGTGAGTGTTGGGCGGGCAGTGGGAAGTGCTTTAGGTGTAGATTTACGGACCATCAAGTTAGAAACTGTCCGCAGCAACGGGGCTGTGAAGGGCCCACAAATCAGGAGAACACCCAACAGGGCAGAGGAGGTTAGCAGCTACAGAGAGGTCGTGGTCCACCAGAGGTGGTAACAATTTTGGTCGGGGCCGTGGAGCACCAAGCCGAGGGGCAGAAAACACTGAGGCGAGACAGTCGGGGTTAGTCTCTGCTGCCAGACGTCGAGAGGAGGCTGACGCACCGGATGTAATAACCGGTACATTTTTAATTTTTGGTTTGCCTTACACTGTATTTATTGATATTGGGTCGACGTATTCATATGTTGCTAGTAGGGTGTCTGGAACTTTAAGCATAGATTCTGAGATTTCCTCTAGGGAGATGATTGTAATTAGCCCATTAGGACACTCTGTAGTGGTAAATAAGCTTTATCAGGAGGTACATTTAGAAGTTTAGGGAATAGTTTTCCTGGCTGATCTGATGGAATTACCATTAGGGGAGTTTGATTTAATCCTAGGCATGGATTGGCTGGTGCCGTATCAAGCTAATATAGATTGTGCAGCCAAGCGTATGGTGTTAAAAACCCCCGAGGGTAGTGAAGTGTTGGTGATAGGTGAAAGGGGGAATTGTTTGTCGAATGTGGTAACTGCCCTAAGAGCAAAAAGGATGGTGAGGAAAGGATGCGAGGCAATTCTAATGTTTGTTCGGGCTCTGAAAGCTAAGGAACTAACTGTCGGGGATGTTAGGACGGTGAATAAATTTCCTGATGTTTTCCTAAAAGAGCTTCCGGGATTACCTCCGGATTGTGAAGTGGAGTTTGGTATCGATCTTCTTCTGGGAACAGCGCCAGTATCTATTGCTCAATATAGAATGGCGCCAAAAGAGTTGGTGGAATTGAAAGCGCAGATTTAGGAATTGCTAGATAGAGGGTTTATTCGACCAAATGTGTCATCTTGGGGAGCACCGGTATTATTTGTTAAGAAGAAAGATGGATCAATGCGTATTTGCATTGACTATTGTCAGTTGAATAAGTTAACAATCAAGAACAAATACCCGTTGCCGAGGATCGATGACTTGTTTGATCAGTTAAAGGGGGCTTTAGTCTTTTCGAAGATAGATCTGAGATCAGGGTACCATCAGCTTAAAGTCAAGGAGGCAGATATTCATAAGACGGCATTCAGGACTCGCTATGGTCACTACGAATTCATAGTGATGCCATTTGGGTTGACTAACATACCAGCAGCGTTTATGGATATGATGAATCAAGTGTTCCAACCCTACTTGGATCAGTTTTTCGTGGTATTTATAAATGATATCCTGGTTTATTCAAGGTCGAAAAAGGAGCATGATTCACATCTGCGAGTGGTTTTGCAGATTCTGAGGGAGAAGCAGTTGTATGCCAAATTCAGTAAGTATGAATTTTGGCTAAGAGAAGTTACTTTTCTAGGCCACGTTGTGTCGGCAGAGGGGATTAGGGTTGACCTTCGAAAAATTAAAGCGGTGTTGGATTGGAAGCCGCCTAGGTCTGTGGCCAAATTCAGAGTTTTCTTGGTCTGGCCGGGTACTACCGAAGGTTTGTGGAAGGATTTTCTTTAATTGTGACACCATTGACTAAGTTATTACGGAAAGGGGTTCCGTTTGTTTGGTTTGATAAGTAGCAAGAGAGTTTCGAGAGGTTAAAAAGGATTTTGACGGAGGCTCCGGTGTTGATTCAGCCGGAGGCTGGAAAGGAGTTCGTGATTTACTATGATGCATCACACACAGGACTAGGATGTGTATTGATGCAGGATGGAAAGGTTGTTGCTATGCATCTCGACAGTTAAGACCGCACGAATTGAATTATCCCACGCATTTGGAATTGACGGCGGTGGTTTTTGCCTTGAAGATATGGAGACATTATCTGTATGGGGAGAAATCCGTCATTTATACCGATCACAAGAGTCTAAAATACCTTTTGACCCAGAAGGAGTTGAATCTAAGGCAAAGGAGGTGGATCGAGTTGTTAAAGGATTATGACTGCTCGATCGAGTATCATCCGGATAAAGCTAACGTGATGGCGGATGCCCTAAGTCGTAAAGTAATCTCTGACTTGAGAGCAATGTTTGCTCACCTCAGTTTATACGATGATGGGAGTTTATTAGCTGAACTTCAAATGAAACCCTTTTGGGTCAGTGAGGTTAAGGAGAAGCAGCAGACCGATGAGTTGCTTAAGGTGAAATTGCAGCTAATATCAAATGATGGGCCAACAGAATTCAGTGTGAATGAGGAAAGACTGTTATGATTTCGAGGGAGAGTTTGCATGCCAAAAGATCCAGAGTTGAGGCATAGGATTTTTCAAGAAGCGCATGGTAGTCCATATGCTATGCACCTTAGAGGGAGTAAGATGTATCGAGATTTGCAAGATCAATTCTGGTGGCCGGACTTGAAGCGAGAAGTAACTGAATTGGTGAGTAAGTGTTCGACCTGTCAGCAGGTAAAGGCGGAGCATCAGTTACCATCAGGGTTGTTACAACCGGTAAAGATTCCACAATGGAAGTGGGAAAGGATCACAATAGACTTTGTTAGTGGGTTACCTCTCACGCCTACTAAGAAAGATTCGGTCTGGGTGATTATTGATCGCTTGACAAAGTCTGCCCATTTTATACCAGTACGGGTCGATTACTCTCTGCAGAAATTGGCAAAGCTATACATAGCGGAGGTAGTGAGGCTGCATGGAGTACCAGTATCGATCATATCTAACAGGGACCCTAAGTTCACGTCGCGATTTTGGAAGGCATTACATCAAGCGTTGGTTACGAAGTTGGATTTCAGTACAGCGTTTTATCCTCAGACCGATGGACAGCCTGAGCGGATAATTCAGATCTTGGAGGATATGTTGAGAGGTTGTGTCATTGATTTCAGGGGTAGTTGGGAAGAATTTATACCATTAGCGGAGTTTACTTACAACAACAGCTACCAGTCTAGTGTTCAGATGGCGCCCTTTGAAGCCTTGTACGGGCGGAAGTGTCGTACTCCTACCTATTGGACAGAATTAGAGGAACGTCAGATTTTGGATCCGGAGTTGGTTACCGAGACAGAGGAGAAGGTTGAGTTAATTCGGCTCGACTAAAAGAAGCGTCGGACAGATAGAAGTCCTATGCTGATTTGAAGCGTAAGGACATAGAGTTTGCAGTGGGTGACAAGGTGTTCTTGAAGGTGTCGCCATGGAAGAAAGTACTGAGGTTTGGACAGAAAGGTAAATTAAGTCCCAGATTTATCGGACCTTATCGGGTGTTGAAACGAGTGGGACCGGTAGCCTATCAGCTAGAGCTACCTTCTGAGTTAAGTCAGAATCACGATGTATTCCATGTCTCTATGTTAAGACGATACCGTTCGGATCCATCCCATGTGGTGTCTGTGGAAGAAATCGAAGTAAGACCCGATTTATCCTTTGAAGAGGAACTGGTGGAAATTCTGGATCGTGATGTCAAAGTATTACGAAGGAAGACGATTTCTTTGGTTAAGGTTCTATGGCGGAATCGTGGCTCTGAGGAGGCTACATGGGAACTGGAGGAAGCAGTGCGGTAGTAATACCCGCATCTATTTTGATCAGGTAATTTCAAGGCTAAAATTTCTTTAAGGGGGTAGAACTATAACATCCTGAATTAATGGGCCTTTGCGTTTAATGTGTGGTTATGTTAATATGTGTTAGGGGTCCAGAATGGGCTCAGGGTTGGGCCGAGGCCTTAATCAAATTTTTTGTTTGGACACGCTAGTGGGAAGCCAGTTAGGATAGGGCTTAAAAGATGTTTTCTGTATTTTAAAATACAAAATGGGCTTGTAGCCCAGTGGGTAATGGCGCTACATAAGGGAGCTATAAGGTGGCGTCAACTGATGAGGCCCAAGTTCGAGTCGCATGAAGCCCAATTACTTTAATTAAATTTAGTTAATTTTTGGCATTTAAGAGGGTAGAGTGGGACGCCAATGAGGCTTGGAAATAGGAGGATTTATTTGAGTAGATAATACAGATAATATGGCAGATAAAGGGAAGAAGAGGTAGTGTTATCTAGGCTTCTTTTGGAGGTGTGATCAGATAAAGATAAGGGAGGAAATTTAGGATTTATCTGCTAGTCACAGTGGTGGCCGAAATTCCAACACTGAGGGGGAGGAGGAATCGGTTCTGATATGGTCAAGGGGTGCCGAAATTTCCCTTGATTAATAGCTTAGTTTTAGTTTTAAAAAGGGGGCATTTTCAGGTAGTAGGTGTTGAAATTTAGGTTAAGTAGGGGGATATCTCTTCAATCTCGCATTTGGATCCTATTCATTTTTACTTTTTTTCCCTCTTATCTCCACTTTTATGCAAAAGTCAAAATTCCATTGTTCTTTTCTCTGCATCCCTCTACAAGTCGAAACCTCATTGTTCCTCTCTACATATTTTCTTTTGATCTCTTTTAAAGCTGAATCTCTTCACTTCAACTCTCTTCTCCACTCTTTCCTACTAGCCGAATACCTTGTCCACTCTTTTCTCCTTGCCAATTTCTTTCTTCTATCATGCTAAGTGCTGGAATCTCTAAGGGTTAGTCGAATCTATTGATGTTAAGGTAAGTGCTGAATTCTCTCTTCACTTTTTCTCATCCGAGTTTTTTTGTTGAGGCCAAAGTCGAAAGGTTAGTTGGCGTGATAAAATTATCCTTGGAGTAATGTTTTGATTGTTCTCGTGTTCTTATTTTGAGGCGACACATCAGGAATCAAAGTAGATCGTCTAGATCTAAAAGCCAGAAACCGCTAGTGTCTAAACTCCATCTCTTTTGGGATTTCTAGGTAAGGGACCTCTGCACTATGACTGTACATTCGTGTTTTTATTTGATTCAATTTTTAATCCAGTTTGTTGGCTAAGATCCGTTCCATGGATACAAACACTAGTCAAACGAAAGAGGGAATTGGACCCGTAAATCCAACCCCTAGATTTAAGAAGCAAGCGGTGTCAACAGTACGGGATTGGCCACCGGGTTGTGGACCGACGTCAGAACAAAACCTTAGACAATTAGAAGTCGTATCAGCTTCTGATAGTGTCGACATAGAAAGTCTCGTCTTGTCTGTAATCAGGTGTGTAAATCTCTATCACACTAGTTAATCTGTGCTATATATGTTATGGGCTAAAAGACGAAAAAAAGGTCAGATGGACGATCGTATGCGAAAAGGGTAGGCAAGGAATGCCAGGTACGTAATCATAGAAACTTCTCTATGTGTATCGAAGTTTGTGATAGTCTGTGATCTTTTAAATAGTATATTGTTTTGATTCTGCGTAGATGTATGCATGGGATGGGGCTAATATGATGAAGGGGAAGAGCATGTTAATAGGTCACTTGGTGATTGGTGGTTAAACCACGAACTGTAAAGTTAGGTCACAATAGTGATCGGTGGCTAAGCCACGTCAAATTTATTCCTAATTGTTAGGAATAGGCAGCACGGCTGTTGATATGGTGTGTAGCGGTTGGTGGGTTAATTGTAGAAATCCTCGAGGTGTGATGGCTGGTACGGGCTGGTGTGTAGAGGATGGACTTTTAGGTTGGGTTGGGCCATGTAGCATGTAAATATTTTGTTACCATTGTGTATGGGCCAAGGCCCATAATGTGTTTGTGGGCCTCAAGCCTTTTATGTGTTTTCGGGTTTTGCACACCGAGTCTTGGTGACTCACCCCTTTTATTTCCCTGACTTTTCAGATGAGCAGTAGAATCGTGGACATGGGAGCCGAGGCGGACTCGAGGGGCCATCAAGTTTTTATTTTCATAAACTATTTCCGGTTTTCCTTTTAAGTTTTAATTTTTGGGATTATTTATGTAATAAGGCCTCCATAGCTTAGGTTATCAATTTATATTTGTTAAGGTTTATATTCTATAAATTTATGTTCAAGGACTTAATCATAAGAAGGAAAAAAAAAAAAGATTTTCAAACAAGTTCTAAAAAAAAAAAAAACACTTCAAAGGCTTTCTACAAATATCTCTTATTTAATGAATATCTACATAAACGAACCGAGATTTTCAAAACTCTCCGAAGCAAAGTTTTCAACATTTAACCCGTAGCATACCAAATCTGGTCGTGGCGTTCTGGGTTGGGTTTGGGGTGTTACATTGAGAGTTCTTCGTTCCGAAAGAATATAAACAGTACATCCAACACGTTAGGACACGATATTTTTAAACCCTCGTAACAAAAATCATCTCATGATTTACAAAATTTTATTAAAAAGATATTTAGTTATTTAGTCAAACGAAAAATCGAAACCCAGCACGTTAGGGCACTATTTTCCGAATTTCTAAACACAAAACATTGCCTTATTCAAGAAATCATTATCTCGAGATAACAAAATGTCACATCCAATACGTTAGGACACAACATCTTTGAATTCTCGAAAATAAGTTTTTTTATTTATGCTCAATGTGATAAAAATGTGGATGATAATAAAAATATTAAGTAAAAATAATAATAATAGATAAATAAACAAAGAAAAGAAAATAATAAAAATAAAGCTAATATCAAATTAACAAATAGATGTACAATAATTTAAATAAAATAATATTAATAATAGTAATAATGAAAAATAATAATACTGAAATATGTTAATAAATAAATAATAAAAATAATATTAGCAATTATAAAATAAAATAATAATAAAATAATAAAATAATAGCAAAAAAGTAATAATAATAATAAAATAATGCAAGGATATTAAAATTGATAGTAATAATAAAAAATAATAATAGTAGTAAAGATAAAAGTAATATTAATAACAAAATTATAGAAATGATAAAAATAACAATAATAATACAGGTAATAAAAATAGTAATAATACTAATAATAGAAAATATAATAACAAAATTAAAAATAATAATAATAGTCATAAATATAACAATAATAATAGTACGTATAATAATAATAATAGGAAAAAATAATAGTAAGAAAGAAAGAAAAAAAATTGTAATGAAATAATAAAAAAGGAATAATAATGTTAAAAATAATGATAATAATAAAATAAAAGTATTAGTAATAAAATAATAATGATAATAAAATAATAATAGTAAAAGCAATAATAATATGATAAATATCAAAATTAACAATAATGTTAATAAAATTAATAATGAAATAATGAAAATTATAAAAGAAATGAAAAAGGACGAAATTGAATCTATAAATGAAAGTTTGGGGTAAATTTAAAATACAAGAGAATTGAATTAAAAAACTAAAAAATACGGAAGGGCTTGATTCACAAATAACCCATTTAACTGAAAAACACGGATCCTTTAGATCGAGTCAACTGTGCGGGGATCCTTGATGAAACGATGTCGTTTTAGTCCTTAAAATCAACCCCCAAAACGACATCGTTCCCATACCCTATATAAATCAGAACTCGGCAAAAAAAAAACATTTTAACACTATTTTAAAAAAATCTAAGAAAGCTCTCTGTTTCTCTGCCAGACGATTTCCGACAGTCTCCGGTGAGGCTCCAACCACCGTCCTCCACCATCGCCTAGATTCTCGCCATCAACCTGCACAAAAGGAAAAACCCAGCAGCAAACTAGGAAGCAAAACAGCAAATATGCTTTTCCATTTTTATTTTTGGGTTATAAGAACCCCAAACAAATCTGTAAACGGGGGAATGCACAGAGATGAATACACACAAAAAAAGAATACAGAGGTATTTTTTTACAGATATTCAAGCAAAGGTTTTTTTATATTTTTATATTTTTTTTCTTTCGAATCTGCCAACTTTTAAGATTTTCATTTTTATTATTTTATGTTGCTACATATATATATATATATATATATAAATAACCAAAAAAAAAAACAAGGGGAGAAAAATACCTTTTTTTTCGAATTTTGGCCACCGTGCGACGGTGGCGGACGGCGGTCGGAGCCTCGCCGGAGACTACCGAAAATCGCCTGGCAGAGAAATAGAGAGATTTCTTAAATTTTTTTTAAAACAGTGTTAAAATATATTTTTTTGGCCTAATTCTGATTTATATAGGGTATGGGAGCGACGCCGTTTTGGGGGTTACTTTTAAAGACTAAAACGACGTCGTTTCATCAAGGATCCGCACACAGTTGACCCGACCCAAAGGATCCGCGTGTTTTTCAATTAAATGGATTATTTGTGCATCAAGCCCTTCTGTATTTTTTAGTTTTTTAATTTAGTTCTCTTGTATTTTAAATTTACCCCAAACTTTCATTTATAGATTCAATTTCGTCCTTTTTCATTTCTTTTATAATTTTCATTATTTTATTATTAATTTTATTATCATTATTGTTAATTTTGATTTTATCATATTATTATTGCTTTTACTATTATTATTTTATTATCATTATTATTTTATTACTAATACTTTTATTTTATTATTATCATTAGTTTTAACATTATTATTCTTTTTTATTATTTCATTACAATTTTTTTCTTTCTTTCTAACTATTATTTTTCTATTATTATTATTATACGTACTATTATTATTATATTTATGACTATTATTATTATTTTTAATTTTATTATTATATTTTCTATTATTAGTATTATTACTATTTTTATTACCTATATTATTATTGCTATTTTTTATCATTTCTATAATTTTTGTTATTAATATTACTTTTATCTTTACTACTATTATTATTTTTATTATTACTATCAATTTTAATATCCTTGCATTGTTTTATTATTATTAATACTTTTCTTTTGCTATTATTTTTATTATTATTTTCATTATTATTTTTATTTTATAATTGCTAATATTATTTTTATTATTTATTTATTAACATATTTCATTATTATTAGTTTTTATTATTATTATTATTATTATTATTATTTTATTTAAATTATTATACATCTATTTGTTAATTTGATATTAGCTTTATTTTTATTATTTTCTTTTCTTTGTTTATTTATTATTATTATTATTATTTTTAGTTAATATTTTTTATTATCATCCACATTTTTATCCCATTGAGCATAAATAAAAAATTATTTTCGGGAATTCAAAGATGTTATGTCCTAACGTATTGGATGTGACATTTTGTTATCTCCATATAAGGATTTCTTGAATAAGGCAATGTTTTGTATTTAGAAATTCGGGTAATAGTACCCTAAAGTGCTGGGTTTCGATTTTCCGTTTGACTAAATAACTAAAGATCCTTTTAATAAAATTTTGTAAATCATAAGATGATTTTAGTTAGGAGGGTTTAAAAATATCGTGTCCTAACGTGCTAGATTATATTCTTTCGGAACGAAGAACTCTCAAATTTTAAATCAAATTGGTCAAGTATTTTTCTTAGAAATCATATTTTTAAATTCTTATTAAATTTTCAACACAAAGACATTAATTAATCAATTAGATACCAATTTTTTGGGCGTTACGAGGGTGCTAACCCTTCCTCGTACGTAACCGACTCCTGAACCTGTTTCCTGGTATTTTGTGGACCAAAAATCAATGTTTTGAAATAAAACGTTTTATAAGGTGATCTGATCACACCTAAGCAAAAAGGATCGGTGGCGACTCCATATTCGATTTTTAAAAGTCGATCCCTATTTTTTTTTTTAAACTTTAAAAATGGTTTCGACACCCCAAATTCAAGATCTAGAAATTTTGGTTTTTAATTGAAAATATTAATCAAGAAATTGAAGAGAAAGGAGATCTTACCTAAGCTAGTTAAGAGAAACGACAGTGGCACTTTATTGGCAATGTTCAGGATTGATCTTCAGGTTCAAGATTTAAGATCTGGGGCTGATTCAGATGAGGATAAATGGAAGCATTAGAGTAAAGGAGATGGTGCACAATCTTGATGCAAAAAGAAGAAGAAAGAGATGGAGAAAAGCGGAGAGGAAAAGGGTGAACGGTTAAGGTAGGGAAAAATTAAATTGAAGGCTGAAAAATACAATAAAAAGTTTTATTTATACTTAGGGTTCAAGGGTATGGATGGCACACACATTAAAAAAAATAGGGATTTTGCAAATTTTAATTATTTTGCAGGGGAAAAGATTCGAACTTGGGACCTCATTTAACTTCCATACCTTTTTTCATATTTCTTTTAATCATTAAGTTTTTTCCTCATTCTTGAAATAATTTTGCAATACACTACACCAAAATAGACTTTTAGGGGCATTTTTAGTGGCGTTTTAATGAAAAACGCCGCAAATATTGTCCGTTAGCGGTGTTTGAAAGAAAACACCGCAAAAAGTTGAGCAATAGCGGCGTTTATTTCCAAAATCCCACTAAAAAGGAGAAATAGCGGCATTTTTTTCCCGAACGCCACTAAAGATCTGAGCATTAGCGGCGCTTTTTAAAAAACGCTGCTAAAGATCAGAGCATTAGTAGCGCTTCTAAAAAAAGGCCACTAAAGACCTTAGCATTAGCGGCGCTTTTAAAAAAACGCCGCTAAAAGTTTTTCATTTTTTTTTCTTTTTCTTGCTTTGAATTATATTTTATTTTGATACATTCACTTATAAGCAATGAGAAAGTTTCATTTTAGTTACTTAATTATGAAAAGTTACAAATTGCTAACTAAACAATTTAGAAGTTTTCATTTAAGTTACAAATTAAGCTATTAAAATTGATTTAGGGACCTTTAATGTTTAGTATGTTAATTTTATGGTTTAGGGTTTGTTATTTTAGTGTATGGGTTTAGTGTTTTAAAGTTTGTTGTTTGGGTTTATTGTATAGTGTTTAATATCTTAGTGTTTACCGGTATTAAGGTTTAAGTGTTAGTGATTAGGGTTAAGGTTTAGGGTTAGGGGTTTAGGGGGAAATCACTACACCAAAACAGACTTTTAGCGGCGTTTTTAGTGGCGTTTTAAAGAAAAACGCCACAAATATTACACAATAGCAGCGTTTTTCTTAGAATGCCGCAAAAAAATGAGCAATAGCGGCCTTTATATCCAAAACGCCGCTAAACATGATAAATAGCGGCTTTTTTTCTAGAAAATGCCGCTAAAGATCCGACCATTTGCGGCGCTTTTATAAAAACGCCGCTAAAGGTCAAAGCATTAGCGGCGCTTTTAGAAAAACGTCGCTAAAGGTACCAACATTAGCGGCGCTTTTAGACAAACGCTCGCTAAAGGTACGAGCATTAGCGGCGCTTTTAGAAAAATGCCGCTAAAGATCAAACTTTTAGCGACGCTTTGACTAAAATGCCACAAAAATCTATTAAAACTATTTTATTTAAAAATAAAACGTCGTCGTTTCGGTTTAATATAAAAATTGAAAAAAAAACTCAACATTAGTGGCGTTTTGTTCAAAAACGCTAGTAAATGTATAGCAATGCAAAAAACTATTTTATTTCTAAATAGAACGGCTGTTTTTGGTATCAATATAAAAATAAAATAGTGGCGTTTTGTTAAAAATGCCGCTAAATGTTTAGAAATAGCGTTTTACCTAAAAATGCCGCAAATACCTATTTTGTTCCGAATATAAGCAGCGCCATTTTGGTATCAATATAAAATTGGAAAAAAAAACTCAAATTAGTGTTTATAATTTAGTGGTTCAATTGTTTAATGTTTAGGGTTTATAAGTTTAAAAGGTTATGAGTTTAGGGTTTAGAGTTCAATTCGTTGGGGATTAGGGGTTAAAGGATATGTTTTTAAGGTTTATGGGTTTAGGTGTTATGGGTTTAAGAGTTAAGAGGATAGAGGTTAGGGTTTAGAGTTTTAAGGGTTGTGATTTTAAAGTTTAGGGTTTTAAGGTTTAGGGTTTACTATTTAGGATTCAGGGTTTGAAGTTTAAGGTTTTAAAGTTTAGAGTTTAGTGATTTAGGGCTGTGGGTCAAGGGTTTATGGTTTAAGGTTTATAAGTTTAAAATGTTATGGGTTTAGGGTTTAGATTTCAAGATTTAAGGTTTAAAGTTTAGAGTCTACAATTTAATGTTTAGGGGTTATTGGTTAAGGATTAGGGTTTGAATGATATGAGTTTAGGGTTTTTGGGTTAGGTGTTAGATGTTAGAAGTTTAAGGGTTAAGAGGACGGAGGTTAAGGTTTAAGGGTTAATGGGATAAGGGTTAGGGGTTTAGGGTTTTTTGTGTGAAAAATATATATTAACAATTTGAAATATTATTATTAAAATAAATTTTAAGTTTTTTGAGTATATGACTGCTTTGTTTTTAATTTATATTAAATAAATTCAAATTTTAAATAACTTTCAAGATTTCAAATTTGATCTAATTCTTTTAAATATTAATTAAATTTTAAAAATTATTTATTTAAATAAAAAATTAAAATACTATTATTAAATAATTTTATATCATTTTTATTTTATATATTCTTTTAAATATTGTTTTATTTAAATGAAAAAATTTATATTGTTTTTATTTTATATATTAAATAATTTTAAATTTTAAAGGCATTAGCGGCGCTTTTGTTTAAAAAGCATAAAAGATAAGTTTTAAACAAAACGGCACTGTTTTATTAGAATTTTAGTGGCGTTTTGGTAAAACATATAATAGGTTCCTTTTAGCGGCACTTTTGGTTAAAACGCATACAAATCACTACAACAAAATAGACTTGTAGGCTTTGTTTTATGGCGTTTTAAGAAAAAACGCCGCAAATATTATACATTAGCGGCGTTTGAAGGAAAACGCCGCAAAAAAATGAGCAATAGCATCGTTTATTTACAAAACGCTGCTAAAAATGATATATAGCGGCGTTTATTCGTAAAACGCCGCTAAAAGTATGAGAATCAGCGGCGCTTTTGGAAAGCGCCGGCTAAATTATGTCATGTATCTATTTGTTTTAAATATTACTCAAAGTTTCCAAAATTTTTATTTAAAATTTATATGAATTATGTAATAATTAAATATAAAATTGTAATAAAAGTCAAGCACTATTTCATCCTCTTCTTATAAATATTTAACTTTGTATTAACTAAAATGTAATTTTTTAATTTTATATTTAAATTATTTATAAAACATTAATAACACATATTAAAAATTTGAAACAAATTATAACATAGAAATATATATGTTAAAATTGAAAAAAATTAAAATACTATGATTTAAAATAATTTTAAAGATTTATGGGTATATGATGATATATTTTAAATTTATATATTTAAAATAATTATAAATTTTAAGTTTTAATGGTTTAAGGTTGATGGTTTAGATTAATTAGGGTTAATAATATTAAGTAATTGGAGTAATTAATAATAGTATAAAAATATATAGATTAAATGAAATTAAAAATTACCGGCGTTTAATAAAAAATGGCCACAAAATCCATGAAAATATATCAAGACGGCGTCGTTTGAAAAATTGTTGTATGACTTAGTGGTGTTTTTTGGTTAAAACGCCACAAAAATATATGAATACAATGCAGGACGTCGTTTGAAGCGATTTGTTAGTGGCGCTTCCGTAAAACGCCACAAAAATCTGTCAAGTATTAGTGACGCTAGTTACAAACGCCGCAAAAAGCCTATATGTAGTGGCGTTTTCGTAAAAATGCCGCAAATATGTATGCACATTAAAGCTTCACGTCGTCTTTTTATCAACAGTATAATGTGGATTAAGGTGGATGACGTCGTTTTATAAACAAATAGTGGCGCGTTTTGAAAACGCCGCAAAACGTAAACTGAGTTTGAGCAAAACGTCGTCGTTCTGCTATGCTCGGTTTTATCCCCTTCATCCTCGAAATCCCTAAGTGTTTCTCCTAAAAATTTTCCCTCAATTTGTTTTCTGCTTCAAATTTTCTGCTCGAATTCCGTCTCCCATATATTCCCCCGTCCCTAAATTTTTCTGCTCAAACTTTTCCTTAAGTTCTGTCGTCCTTCGTTTTCTGCTCAAATTTCCCAATATCCCAACATTCAACAAACAATGACGGTGAAACACCCCAAACCCGGCCCACGAGCCTTGACCGGATCTGGTATGTTTCCCGGTGTAAACCATTTCAAATTCTTTTGTTACTTATGAAAAACTTGTGTGTTTTGGAAGAAAGGTTGTTTTGGGTTGGGCTTGAGTTGAAAACAAGTTTAATTCATTATTAAAATCCTTTACTTTAGGTGACAAAACATTTGGGCTTTGTATGAAAATAGATTTACTTAATCTTTAATTGATAAAAATTAAATAAGCTTAACAATAAAAAATGAATAAAATATTCCTACTAAGGCCTTATTACATCAAATAATTCCCAAAATTTAAATTCAAAATACTTAAAATAAAATAAAAGTCCAACTCGTAAATTTCTTGTTGTGCATGGCCATCCCTAAGATTCTGCAGAACCCGGTCCATTACTGTTCGTCACCTGAAAATAGTCCCACAGCGGGTGAGTCAAATAGACTCAATGTGTAACCAACACTAAGAATTAACATTTCAGGCATGCATTATCATATCACATACATGTTCATATAACAGGTAAAAATAATGATGCAATCCCGAACCCAAACCTAGTTAGCCATCCACTACACTCCACCCGTACCATCCTGCACACCGTGGGGACTACTAAGTCAACCCTCCATCCGCTACACACCATCGAAGGCAGTCGCTGCAGTCAATGTGCTCATCGCCCATATAAAATTCGTGGCATAGCCACGGATAATTGTGTCATGAGACACCACATTCGAATAATGTAACCGGTTACCACATTCGGATAATGTGACCAAGTCACCATATTCGAGATAATGTGACCAAATCACCACATTCGGATAGTGAGACCAAGTCATCACATTCACTTCCCCTTTCTCAAATAACCCGAATGCCCCATATTATTCATATCATGCATATCATACTTAAATTCACATTCATGTTACTTTTCACATGTTAAGTATAACATATTTCGTAATCCTAGTAGGAGTAGGAAAACGTACCTGAGTACTTTGTACCATAACATGGTACTTTAGCCACATTCTTACACTTTCATATTAACTCATATATCAAGTTTAAGCCATAAATCTATTAAGATTAGTGTGGGGTACACACGGTACCTTAGCCATATTCTTACACTTTCATATTAACACATTTAATTTAAAACATAGCCATGGACATATTAAAACTTAGAGTAGGGTACACACCTGATTCGCTTAACAATTTCACTTGAAATCCCGAAATCCGATCTCCTACCTTAGATTTTTAATGCCTACATTCGGCCAACATGGTAATATTTAGCAAAGGCCTATTCGGCCATAAAACCAAATCCTAGTAGGATTTGTGTACTTACCTTAATGCCGATTGAAAAAAAAATCAAATCCCGAAAACTTGTATTCTTCCCCCTTTGAAATCGGCTACTCACTAGATCCCTTGAATCGGTTAGTTTTCAGCTTAAAACACATAATAATAGATCTACTACAAAAATAGGGTCTTGGCGAATATTCATAGTCACTTACCTTAAGGATCTTAAATCTCAAATTCACCGAATAACTAGGGAACACGCTTATGGTGTACCTTCGGAAAAGAACTTCTCCTTCCATGATTCGCCAAGATTAATAATCGAAATTAGTCCCTAAATTTTGATAAGTCTAAAATATAAAAGAATGGAAATTAAACTTGGATCTTACCCTTATTTGAAGGAATCGATTGCACCTTCACTTCAACCTTCAGAGATTCGGCTATGGCTAAATGATGCTCTCACAACTTTCAGCTTTTGGAGGAATTTAGAAAGAAAAGAGAAGGAAGAATAAAACTATAGGAATTTCAGCAGAGAGAGGAGAATCTGCTTAAGAAATTCGGCAAAGGAAGAGTGAGTGAATGAATGAATGAATGGCCTTCTCTTCCATTTATAGCCGAAATTACTAGCTAGAGTCCATATCTTGGCCACCACTCTTCCTTATTTTGATAATTATCACTTTATTTAAAATTAATGGAAATAATCCTTTAATTATCTCTTATTTAGCCAAAATTCTAAAGGGAATAAAACTCTTCCCTTAAGAGTCCCTATTGCCGTCCATTGCTTCCTCTCTAAGTAATTAAATAAAAATCATTTAAAGCCTTAACTAGATGCCGTCCACCCCCTTCCCTTGATGAGCTGAATTCAAACTTGTTCTATTGGACTCCTTGTGGCCATACGAGGCCCAAATTATCCACCTAAGTGGCGTCACTCACTGAGCTTTAAGTGGTATCTTCAGGCCACTTTTCCAAGCTTGTTTGTGTGTCAAATTTCACATACTTTTTCTCTTAAGGCCACCTTGCCTTAATTTCCTCTTTTAAACTTTAAAACTCGACATTTCTAAGTCATTTCTAAGTTTCCAAAAATTTTCGTTTGGCTCTTTAAACTTGACATTTCCTTACATTTCCAAGTTTCTCGAAATGTTTACTTTCCTCTTTTGAATCATTTCCAAGTCATTTCCTTATATTTCTTAGTTTCCAAAAATGTTCACTTTCCTCTTTTAACTTAACATTTCCAAGTTTCCAAAATGTTCACTTTCCCTCCTTTAAACTTATCATTCTAAAGCATTTCCTTACATTTACAGAACATTTCCCTACATTTCCTTACATTTCCCTACATTTCCTTACATTTCCATACATTTCCTTACATTTCCCTACATTTCCTTACATTTCCATACATTTCCTTACATTTCCATACATTTCCATACATTTCCATACATTTCCATACATTTCCATACATTTCCATACATTTCCTTACATTTCCATACATTTCCTTACATTTCCATACATTTCCATACATTTCCATACATTTCCATACATTTCCTCACATTTTCATACATTTCCATACATTTCCTTATATTTCCATACATTTCCATACATTTCCAAGGTTCTAAAAATGCACACAATGGGATTCGAAACTCTTCCCTCAAAGTACTTCACTTGATGCCATAACCCTTGCACCTTAGGTGGCGTCCCTTGCCACTTTTCCACATCACTTCTTGTTTTTAACTTAAAAACCAATAATTGTCCAAAGCTTTCTCTTCCGTCCTAAGATTTTAAAAACCCTTAATTCACTTCCAAACACTGCCAAAACTTACTACTCATGAATTATGCACAAACGCATAACCCCTAATCTAGGATGTTACAGACGGTATGGAATCTGTAAACAGAAACTTTTTCATTTAGGGATTTTGTTTATTTATATAATTTTGTTTATTTATTTTTGTTTAACTTCTTTATTTTTTGTGATGCTGAGTATGATTTAGGTAAAAAAAATGCGTGGATTTGGTGGCCTGTAGGTCATCTTGAAAGAAAGGTATGAGGCTGGTTATCGCCTTCTCGCTGGGTATGTTTCTTGTTATGATTATTTGTTTAATCAGTGTAATGTAGATGTGGAAGATATGTTTGTATGTGGCATTTGAGAAGTTTGATTGATCAATTTTGTTTTTTTTTCAATGAAATATGTATATCTTTCATTGTTTGTGATGCTTTTGATGTTTGAAAATGGAAACATTTTTTTTCATTGTCTATGTATATGTATATGTTTCCATGTTTGAACTATCTTCAGTCACCAAAATGAGCATATCCTATGTTAATATATGTCCAATCCTTGAGTAAGTTAATATATGTATATGTTTCAATGTTTGAACTATCTTACATCACCGTTTAAAATTAAGAACATATCCTATGTTTTGATAGAATATTATTACAATCAACCTCATCTATGAGGAACTTATGAAACTTCAATTTCATGTATCTATGAATGAATTTATTTTGTGGTTTTCCAAAATTACAGATAACCCCTTATGATCCTGTGGCCTATCTTGCACATAAAATCTTTTACGGAAAATGGTTAACTCATACTTGAAATATATCATTAAATCTGAACTTTTGCTATCTTTAATGAAATATGATTTTACCAAATGACATCTCACATGAAGGTGCATTACATCTATTTATGGGAACATTTATGGATAGATGTAAGAATGCTCTGCTCTTGCATTTGTCTTTGTTTAGATCGTGTAATAAAGCGGTTAATGTCTTTGTAGGTAGCTTGGGAGCATGAGCAGTTGTCAAGGTTGAGAGTTCTCTGCCACTATTTCTAAATTTTCTACCGCTCTGAACTCCTACAAGGCAATTTGAGGTCTGCTTTGATAGCGGTAATATTTTTAAAGTTAAGCCCTTATTATCAAATTTTCGGTTTACATCTGTGTTTGATACTAGTTCTTTGAGAGCTTGACTATTTTGCGCACAATTTGTGAATGAAACGCAATCGCTATAGATGTAAAGTTAGTTCTTTGAAAGTCTTGCGGTAAGATCAAATGATCTGCAAGTATATATTTGATTTCGTGTTCTTATTGCCATTCTTGATGAGATTGTGCTTGCAATGCATAACCCTTGCCCCTCTGTTTGTATGAGTTAGAATAAAGAAATATATGTATATAATATGTGAATGTATATAATATATGTATGCTTTGAAAATTAAAAAGTTTTATTAGTTATGGTTGTTTGGTTTTTTGTGATGTATTTCTAATATTCTTAACCACTTCTAGCATTGGTAGTTTTGAATGGCAGGTCATAATAGTTGGATAATATTACTGCCTTCCCGTTTATTTTGTTTTCTCAGTATATGTTAATCGAGATTGGTTTTATTTGAATGCATAATTTCATATGCTTGATTCCTTTTCTTTCCTTTTCATTCCAGCAAAAAGCATTGGAGAAGTGTAGGAGTGTAGGAGTGTCAACCAATTGTAGATCCTCCTTTTTTGCAAAGGTCAGTTTGGCTAAATTGATTCGCACTTTGATTATGTTCCATAGAAATGTAGCGTAGTGTCCATTATTCTTCTTGAGATGGGAACATTTTATTGCTCCTTTTTAGCAAATGATCACTGGATAGCAGGAAATCTACTGATGCAGTTTGTTCAAAAATGCATCTACGTACTTCATTTGATTGTGGCTTTTCATAAAATTTTAAAGGAAAAATAGTTTTTTAAAACTTCTACAAGACATATATTTGCATCACTTTTATATTCTTAGCACTTGCATTAGTAAATCTATTGGAGGCGTATTTAGGTGATGAGACATCCCCATCGTTGTTTATTTTATGCAAGGAATATTGATTCCATAACACGAAAACATGTCATCAAGTTCTTGACTAGGTTTTATGTTTTCATTTCTATTAGATAACACTTGACTTACAAGTATTCTTAGTAGTAGTAGTAGTACATATAAGCGTAGCATATTTATCTATATATGGTTGAATTACGGATGTATTTACTTGTTGTTCTTAAGGTTTTTATATTAGTTGTTACTACGATGATATTAAGTGAATATGCCATCTCCTTGATAATGTCAATAAATTATAGTAACATTCATCAATATATCGGTAATTCAAGTTAATGTTTTGTGTTAAAATAACAGAATTATGTTTGTGCAACTGCCTTTTAGAAATTTTAGCTTTTTCTGGAACTTTATAATTAAGTACTTTTTCCTTGATTTACTGTCGCCTAGTTTCTTGTTCCTTGGCCGTTTTCTAGGAAATTTTACACTTTCATACTAGTAAATGCTTTAACATGTATAAAACCTTTTCTATACTTAAGATATTAAAATCTAATTTATTAAGATATTAAAATTTTAATAATATTTTATGTATTACTAGTTATAATTATAAACATATATTTTGATATACTAAATTATACATAACTATTGATACTATATTTTTATTATAGTCTAATAATATAATAATAGTTATATATATTAATATTTAGAAAATATATTATTTAATTATATAAGACTGGTTGAATAATTATTATCATATATTATTATTAATTATATATTATTATTTATTATTATCTTGGTTGAATAATGCTCTAAATCCCATGCTTTGTACATTTGAAAGTTGGCATTCCAACTATATTATATAATGATATATCAAATCATATAGTATATAATATATTAATAGTTTATATATATGAATCAATTGTTTAAACATTATAATATCATGTAATACTATATCTTTTATTATAATATATAATATAATAATTATTATATAAAATAGTAGTACCTTTATATTAAATATTATCATATATTATTATAATGGTTGAAATATGCTCTAAGTCCCTTTATTTTTCATATATTTGAAAATTAGCCCTCCTATTATATTATATAATGCTATATCATATCATATAGTATATATAAAATATTAATAATTTATATATATGCATCAATGATTAAACATTATAATATCATATAATACTATACTTTTCATTATAGTCTATAATATAATAATAGTTATATATAATAGTAGTACATTATATATTATTGTTTATTATTATACTATTTGAAATATGCTCAATTTCTATCTTGTTAGTACATTAAAATATTTGTAATTAAGTGTTAAAATATTCTTTACACTTTCCTACTAGTAAATGCTTCGTTAGATTATCAAATTAAAATTCAGTTGAGTTTTGGCATAAATGGTTTCAAAAGGAAAAAAATATTTGTGTTAGTGTTCCTGATAAGTTTGCTATTATGGATATATACAAATATAAAATGGAATTATTCCTAATAAGCACCGAGGTTCCACAATTGATTCAAAGTAAAACTTAAAGCCTCTAATCAATAATCCTGCCTTTTCTAGACCCTATTCTATCATCTTTTAATTTGTAATTTCATATTAGTGTTTAATAATGTATGTGAATAAACTTTTTGTTTTAATAAATTTCATATGTATTTGTTACAGATTTGTATTAAGAAAAGTATCCGTACTCTGAAAGTGAGTAGAATTGAAGAGGACTTAGACCGACTACTGAATTGCCTATTTTTCTTTCAGGCAAAGAATGTGAGTATTAGTTTTTAGTAAATAGCATTTTGTAATTAATCAATAGCATTTGTTAATTCATATGTTGTCTGTATTTCAGTTACTGCTTCCCACTGCTCCTGCAACTGTTGGATTGGATTTGGTGGTAACAACTTAACAGGTATAAAATCATTATTATTCTTATTTATATTCATTTTGCTGATTTATATTCATTTGATAGAAAAACATTAGATATCCAATTGTTAGTCAAGATTATTAATCTTTTGTATTTCTGACTGCAGCCCCTGTTTCTTGGTGAGAGTGGAGTAGACCATCTTCTTGAAATTATTAAGGTACATTTTAGTTCAAAATTCAGATCAGTAATAGTTATATCATGATGAATTTGTCAAATTTGCTGTCCAAATTGTGGTTTATTATCCTGCTTGGTTGGTATCTATGATGTTTTGTTCTATTGCTGTCCAAAAAAAAAAAGATTCAAAGTATATAGGCTGGAAACTTAACGGGTTGCCTTATATCTCACTGTAAGATATAACGGATCCTCCCAAGGTGTAACAATGCCACGTATAATGAATCTTAAAGAATTTTTGTCTAAATTGCTATTTATTATTGCTGTTTATTATTAATAATGTTTGAACAACCTCCAAATTGCTATCTAATCATGTCGCTTAGATTTTTACAAGCTTAGTGTATTATTTTTTAAAATTTAAGGTGCAGTGCGTTATAAAAAAACATAAACAAAATATAAAAGTTAATTGTTAAAATAAGTTATAAATTTTTTATTTTAAATTTAATTCTTATACTTTTTTTGTTAAATTTATTGTTGTTAAATTTTAAAAAGTAAAAATTACGTTTCGATTAACTTTAATTTAACAAATAATAATAATAATAATAATAATAATAATAATAATAATAATAATAATAAGGAGACCTAAATTTTAAAATTTGTAAAATAAAATGACTAAAATCATGCATATAAGATGATATAAAATGATAATACAAAGTTGAATTTTGCAAGTTAAGATAAGAGATTAACATAAATTTTATATTTTAATAAATATTTTAACATAAATTTCATATTTTAATAAATATTTCCAAGTTAATAAGATATTAACATCATCACCATAAATTTCAATTATAAAAATCATATAATAATATTTTTAGAAAAGCGTTGATTCTCGATTTGAAATTTCAATTTAACTTACATAATACATAATACATAACTTACATAAAATTATTTAACTTACATAATACATAACTTACATAACTTACATAGCTTTCATCAAATTATTTAACTTACATAATACATAACTTACATAACTTACATAATACATAACTTACATAATACTTGTATAGAAAAAAAAAGATTCAAAGTATATAGGCTGGAAACCTGTCGGGTTGCCTTATATCTCACTGTTAGATATAACAGATCCTCCCTAGGTGTAACAATGCCACGTATGATGAATCTTAAAGAATACATAACTTAGATAATACTTGTATAGAAAAAAAAAAGATTCAAAGTATATAGGCTGGAAACCTGACGGGTTGCATTATATCTCACTGTAAGATATAACGGATCCTCTCCAGGTGTAACAATACCACATATGATGAATCTTAAAGAATACATAACTTACATAATACTTGTATAGAAAAAAAAGATTCAAAGTATATAGGCTGGAAACCTGATGGGTTGCCTTATATCTCACAGTTAGATATAATGGATCCTCCCTAGGTGTAACAATGCCACGTATGATGAATCTTAAAGAATACATAACTTACTTAATTTTAAGATCAAATTTCATAACTTACATAAGTTTAAGATCAAATTTCATAACTTACATAATTTTAAGTTAAGATCAAACTTCATAACTTACATAATACTTGTATAGAAAAAAAAAAAGATTCAAAGTATATAGGCTGGAAACCTGACGGGTTGCCCTATATCTCACAATTAGATATAATGGATC
Organism: Gossypium rotundifolium; assembly: GCA_025506655.1. Classification (NCBI taxonomy): domain Eukaryota; kingdom Viridiplantae; phylum Streptophyta; class Magnoliopsida; order Malvales; family Malvaceae; genus Gossypium; species Gossypium rotundifolium. The sequence continues at coordinate 42,213,949 of CP106731.1, read as the reverse complement.
CTCCCTAGGTGTAACAATGCCACTATGATGAATCTTAAAGAATACATAACTTACTTAATTTTAAGATCAAATTTCATAACTTACATAAGTTTAAGATCAAATTTCATAACTTACATAATTTTAAGTTAAGATCAAACTTCATAACTTACATAATTTACATAACTTACATAGTACTCAGTTATATATATATGATCATATCATTACTTACATAGATTATTAATTAACAATTTAGCCATGTAATTTATTGTCGACTTTAGACTTCAACAACTACGAAATGGATAGGAGTTGGATGAAATTGTCAAGGGTAAGCAACGGCTATCGAAATGGAGTAGAAACTTTTTTGAATTTCGCATTTCAAAATGCAAGCGAAGAGAATATGATTCTTTGCCCGTGTGATAAGTGTTGCAATACCAATTGGCATTATCGTGAAGTTGTCTACGAACATCTAGTTGTTGATGGCTTTGTCCGGGGCTACAAAAAATGGATTTTTCATGGAGAGTGTACATCTAGTGGAGCATCCTCATCGATGAATCTAGGTTATCCTCATAGTGCTTACAATCAGAATGTTAGAGATGATAACATAAAAGGCATGTTGCGGGATGCTTTTAATATGCGCAGTGATGGTTTCGGGTCATTTCCACCTGACATGGGTGCAACCGATGATTATAGTTTTGGTGGAAATACTTTCACCGAAGGGGGAAGAAGTGTACCTGATGAACAGCCAAATGAAGAAGCGGCAATGTTCTACACGTTACTTGGTGAAATGAACGAAAAACTATATGAGGGATCAAAATTTTCCAAACTGTCTTTCTGTATTCATCTTTTTCACTTGAAATGTTTGGGAGGATAAACTCGTTGACAATGCTGTTAGAGTTTCTGCAAGAAATGTTCTCGTTTGCGAAAATCCCTCAATCGTCCAAAGACATGAAGAAACTGATAAAAGATTTGGGCCTTGGCTACAACAAAATTCATAGTTGTCGAAATGACTGCATATTGTATTGGGGCGACCGGATAAACCAATAGTGCTGTCATGTCTGCGGTCAATCCCATTGGATTAAAAGAAATGCAGAGGATGGTAACAAGGATGAACATGATACACAGTCAAGGAAGCATCCGGTTAAGATTTTGCGGCATTTCCACTAATACCAAGGCTTTAAAGGCTTTTCATGTCGTCGAAGACAGCCGAGTCAACGACATGACACCATGATGGACGAACCGATGATGGATTGTTAAGGCATCCTACAGATTCTTTAGCTTGGAAATCATTTGACTCAAAATTTCCAAGCTTTGCACGCGATCCTCGGAGTGTCAGGCTTGGGCTAGCATCTGATGGATTTAACCCTTACAAACTCATGAGCACAGCGTATAGTACTTGGCCGGTGGTGCTTGTTCCTTACAATTTACCTCCATGGGTTTGCATGAAACAATCATCTTTTATCTTATCTATGATTATACCTAGAGAGAAAGGGCCCGGGAATGATTTTGACATATATTTGCAGCCACTTGTTGAAGAGTTAAAACAACTATGGGTTGGTGTTGAGACATACGATGCAATGAGAAAAGAGAACTTTAACTTACGTGCAGCTTTGATGTGGACTATTAATGACTTCCCGGCTTATGCTAATTTATCTGGTTGGAGTACCAGGGGACGTTATGCTCGTCCTTGTTGTGCTGCGCAGACATGTTCGAAATGGTTATATAATGGGAAGAATTTCTCTTACATGGGGCATCGTCGATGGTTACCGAAAAATCATAGATTTAGATATCAGAGTGCTCAGTTTGATGGTACTGAGGAGTTCAGAGAAGCTCCTTCGCAGACCGGTGGATCTGAAATATTGTTCATGTTAAAAGATATAAATTTCATTTATGGGAAGATGAATCAACCGGCCAACCCGCAAAGAAATAGAAGATCAAGAGATGAATCTAATGATGAATCTGACGAAGAGGATGATCCTAATGAGGCGGACTTGTGGAAAAAAAGAAGTATTTTTTTTGAGTTGCCTTATTGGGAGCATCAGATATTACGCCATAATCTTGATGTCATGCACATTGAGAAAAATGTCTGTGAGAACATCATTGGGACTATTTTGAATGTCGATGGAAAATCAAAAGACAATCTTGAGAGTCGACTTGATTTAGTCCACATGGGAATTCGGCGTGAGCTTCATCCCCAAGCACTTTTTTAATATGAAATATCGATTTTCGTCTGCTATTTATTCAATGTCGAAGACGGAGAAAGAAATGTTCTGTACGATGTTGAAGGATATAAAGGTCCCGGATGCGTATGCATCAAATATATCTCGATGTGTGAGTCTTAAAGATCGAAGACTATATGGCTTAAAATTGCATGACTATCACATCTTGATGAAGACTTACTGCTAGTTGCTATGCGGTGTTATATGCCCAAACAGGTGACGTCTTGTGTAATTGAACTGTCCAATATAATCAAAGGCATTTGTGGTAAAGTTTTGGATGTTCAAGAACTTGAGACACTACAAGATCGAGCCGCATTGACTTTATGCAATCTAGAGAAGATCTTTCCGCCTTCCTTTTTCACAATTATGGTACACTTGTTAATCCATCTCCCGCGTGAAGCAATACTTGGTGGACCCGTTTTCTATCGATGGATGTATCCCATTGAAAGGTCTTAATTTATTTGCAAATTAGTCTTTCATTCACCTAAATGCCTTTAGTTGCAACTTTTGATAATGTTCTATACCGTATTTAGGTTCCTATCCAAATTGAAGTCTTACTGCCGCAATAAACGTTATCCGGAAGGATCAATTGCCAAAGGCTACTTAGCAGAGGAATGTATGACTTTCTGTTCAAGGTATTTGGAAGATGTTGAAACAAGAATTAATAGACCAAGTAGAAATGCTGGGCTCACAGATCATAATGTGGCCGAAACTTATTTATTTTAAAGTTTCAGAGAACCGATCGGCAAAGTCGAAAGTACAGAATTAGATGATAGATCGTGGGTCCAAGCACATCGATACGTTCTTTTTCATCACGATTCAATGGAACCATTACGGAAGTAAGTTCTAGAATTTGATAAATACTCATCAATTATAATTTCTTTGTCTTCTAACAAAATAATCATTTTTTTAACATAGTGAGTACAAACAAGTATTGAGAGCTCGTTCACGGTCCCGAAGATTACATCAACGAGATATTAATAAGATGTTCACAGAATCATTTCATGAATGGTTAAGCCAAACGGTATGCAATTGAAGTTTTCATTGACAAGTAATAATGTTTTCGCACAACATTTATAATGAATTACTTTCGATTCAATAGGTTTGGAGTCGAATGAAGTAAATGATGAAGTTAAGTGACTTTCACAAGGTCCAAACCAAATAGTGAAAAGATATAGTGCCTTCCTCATCAACGGATACAGATTTCATACAAGGTATCGCGAGAGGTTGAGGAACCCAAAATTGTGGAATTGTTGTTAATTCTTCAATTACGAGTTATTCTAGTGCTAGGGACAGTAATCCTGTCGAGGGGAATCTGGAGTATTACGGACTTATTACTGACATCATTGAGTTGGATTATTACGGGAAATGGAAAGTTGTCTTGTTTCGAGGTGAATGGGCTGATGTGAAAACAACTCGTGGAATTAAAAAAGATCAATATGGTTTTACAATGGTGAATTTCTCTCGATTGATTCACACCGGAGAACAACTGATAGACGAGCCGTATGTGTTTTCTTCTCAAGTGAAACAAGTTTTTACTCGCAAGATCTAACTAATGAGGGTTGGTACATTATACTTCGAAATACTCCTAGAGACTTTTTCGACATGGGCAGTGGAAGTAGAGATGACATCATTGAAAGATCGAAACTCTACCTTTTCCAGAACAAAACTTAAATGAAAATATCCCTAGTACTAGTGTACAATTTCAATAGGTTCGTCATGACGTGGACGAAAATATTTACGAATTATGATGTAGTAAGATTTTACTATTTTTTATTTATATTTAATATTATAATTTTAATCATGGTCATTTTATGTAATTTAAATATTTTATATGTACCATTATTGTTGTTATTTGTTACTAATATTTCAACTATTTTACGTGTATTACAAGGAAAATGAGTAGAATAAGATTACGAGATTTAAATATTGTACAGAATACTGTAAATTCCGAAGAGGGCAATAGTGAACAGCAAACGATAGTTGGATCCTCTAATGTGCCTGACATAGATGATGAGCCTGTAGAATTTCAAAATAAAATTAAATTATTTTACATGCATGTTGACTTTTTTTATTGATTTATTTTTCAATTTTAATATAACAATAATATATCATTGGTCAGCTGAGAGTGGTGGGACACGTAGAGGTCGCGGACGTACGTTGCTTAAAGGTTTATACGAATTAAATTCGGCGACCGTGTGAAAGTAAGGAGAAACAGTCATGGCCAGCCTGTTGGCCCTGAAGCTTGAGTTCTAGCAGGCTATTTGGGCATTATTGCATGAAATGCAAATATGTTGCCCATCAATTACGAGTCATGGCATCACATGCCTGACGCAAACAAAAATCAAGCTTTGGAGAACATTAAGGTAACAAAACATGAATGTAATTTATAATACTTTGGTTGAAGTTTCATTTATATTTACTTTTTTAAACTTATGTTTTTTTAGGAGAGGTTTACTTTGGAGGTCTCCGATGATTATATAAATAAGACATTGGGAAAAAAATGGAGAGACAACAAAAGCATATTGAAAAAAGAATATTTTAAGAAAGAAATAAGCCTCGAGGATAAACTGCGAAATGTCCCACCGGGAATGTTGAGGTATCAATGGGAAGATGCGGTTAGATTCTAGAACTCAAAGAAAGGAGAGGTATTACCTAGTTCTAAACTCTTATAAATTTTTTGATTTATAGTATTTACTATATACGTAATAATAATATTGTTATGTAGGACCGTGAGCGTGTCGGAACAAGCGTGACGAAAACAAAATTCACGCACAGCGGTAGGTCGAGAAGTTTTGCTTCAGAATGAGGCCGAGGTATTATAATTTATTAATTACATCAAATATTAATGACTTTATACTATTAAATTATATTTCTACTACAACACTGTAGGAACTCTCCACCGGTCAAAAAGTTGGACGCGTTCAGCTTTTTGACATTACGCATAAGAAGAAGGATGGGTCTCCGATGACATCCGAAGCTGGAGAGATTATGGTATATTTACTTAACAAAATTTGATTTATTAAAATGGATTTATAGTATTTACTTATAATAGTTTAATTCTTTGTTAGTAGTTTTAAATTAATAATGTTAAGTTATGTTGCATTCCTTCTTATTGTATATTTTGTTTCTAACTTTTGATTGATTTATTAGGAGAAACTAAAGGAGAAGAAGGCACATTATGAAGTGGTCGCTTGAGTGATAGTTCTGTTCATCTTGAGGATATCGATATGAAATTATTATCGATGTTTTGGGTCCCGAAAAGGTACGATCGCTTGATCGATAGTTCTGTTAATCTTGAGTATATTTATAACAAAATTATCACTAATGTTTTGGGTGTTGAAAGGTGCGGTGGGTTCGACTTCAAGGATCCGTGTTACCCGACCCAATATTTTGGATCCGACTCCCAACATTACATGCCTTCCGGAGTCAATCTCGTCTTTGAAGTTCGAGAGGTTAAAAGACCGGATAGCTCGGATGCAAGCAAGTGCGGTTGAGCAAATTTCTCAACTTAGAGCGGAGGCAGCAGCGAGGGAGGCAGAGCAAATTTCTCTACTTAAAGTGGAGGCAGCAACGAGGGAGGCAGAGCAGAATAGGAAGTATGAAGAACTTCACTCTGACTTGAGACTATGATGAAGATGTTCCAAATCATGAGAGGCCACCATCTTAGACATTTATGTTCTTATTGTAAGATGATTTTAACATTATTACATTTAACATTTTAGTAAGAATATTTTGTAAGATATCATATATCTTTTATTTATTTTAAAATTTCATTTACAATTAATGTAGTTGGTGTGATTTTGATGCTACATTTGTTGTTTGGGTTGGAATTATATATTATATTTGCTGTCATTGGTTGGTTTTAGTGCAGGAAGGGTATGATATTGGATAAATTGAAAATTTTAAATCTGTACAAGTTAGCGGCGTTTTTGGGAAAAGCGTCGCTAAAAGTCATGGTTTTTAGCGGCGTTTGTGGTAAAAGCGCCGCTAAAAGTCATGGTTTTTCGCGGCGTTTGTGGTAAAAGCGCCGCTAAAAGTCATGCTTTTTAGCGGCGTTTGTAGGAAAAGCGCCGCTAAAAGTCATGGTTTTTCGTGCGTTTGTAGAAAAAGCGCCGCTAAAAGTCATACTTTTAGCGGCGTTTGTAGGAAAAGCGCCGCTAAAAGTCATGCTTTTAGTGGCTTCTTTGAGAAAAGCGCCGCTAAAAGTTATGATTTTTAGCGGCGTTTGTAGGAAAAGCACCGCAACAAGTCATGATTTTAGCGGCGTTTGAGGTTAAAGCACAGCTAAAAGTCATGCTTTTAGTGGCGTTTGAAAAAAAGTGCCACTAAAAGTCATGGTTTTTAGTGGCGTTTGTGATAAAAGCGCCGCTAAAAGTCGTGCTTTTAGCGGCTTTTGAAAAAAAGAGCCGCTAAAAGTCATGGTTTTTAGCGGCGTTTGTAAGAAAAGCGCCTACAAAGTCATGCTTTTAGCGACATTTGTACAAAAAACACCGCTAAAAGTCATTATTTTTAGCGGCGTTTTTTGTTCATAAATGCCGCTAAATTTTGCGGCGCCTCTTTTAGAGGCATTTTTTGCGGCGCTTCTAAAAGCGCCGCAAAGACTTTTAGTGGTGCTTAAAAACGCCGCTAAAGGCCTAAAAAAACGTCGCTAAAGGTCCAAATTGCCGTAGTGAATGGTTAATGGGTTAGGGTTTATGGTTTATGGTTTATATGTTTCGGGTTAGGGAAAAAATGATTAATGTGTTAGGTTTCTGAGTTTAAGGTTTATGGTTTAAGTTTAGGATTTTAGGGTTTAAGGTGTTAGCTATATGACCCAAAAATCCCAAAATCAAAATCCCTCATGAGGGAATTATGGTTAATGTGTTAGCTATTAATTAAAATATATGTTTTGTACTACACTAACATTGGCCACATGAATTCCCAAAAAGTTGGTCTTGGATTATGGTTTAAGGTTTGCAGTTTAGAGTTTAGGGTTGAAACACCCCAAACCCGGCCCAAAAAGCCTGATCGGATTTGATATGTTCCTCGAGTAAAACTTTAGCAAACTCTCACTTATTTAAGAAAAACTTGATGATTTTGAATAAAATAGATTAACTTAAAGATCGGGTTGAAATTTAATTGTAAAATAAATTCGCATCTTCTTAAAACATTATTTTAAGAGAAATTAATAAGTTAACGAAAACCAAATTTAATGAAAAATTTCTTAATATTGTGGAAATATATTTTGTTTTCAAAACAATTTAAATTATTTATCAAAAACCATTTAGTTATTTAATTTAAAATTGTTCATGGCGAATAAAAAAAAAATAAATCCAAACACAAAAATTTAAAAGCAGTTCATAGTGGCCTTATTACATAAAAATAGCAAAACCCATAATAAAGTCAAGTAATAAAATAAACTTAATAAGTTTAAGTAGGAAAATTTCAAGATACTTTGTTTGAGCGTTGGCCACCTCGAAATCCTTGTCACCGATCCATCGCACTCTGAATCATCTAAAAGTTATCCCACAAAGGGGTGAGTTATAAACTCAATGTGTAAAACATACATTAAAAAGCCCATTTGATCATAACCTTAAAGTCCATTAATTACACATATAGCCATAGGCCCATTTAGTTCATATTTAGCCCAAAAGCCCATTTTCATAGCACATTAAATAATAATCATTTAAAATCACATGGATATGTACATATAATGGAATGCAAACCCGGCCCACCTAAATATCCATCCGCTACACACCACCCGTACCAACCAAACACATCGTGGGGATTACTAAATCGACCCTCCATCCGCTACACACCATCGAAGGCAGTTGCTGCAGTCAACATGCACATCGCCCTTATAATTTTGTGGCAAGGCCACCAGACAAATGTGACCGAAGTCACCAGATTCAAAATATATGTGACCGAAGTCACCAGATTCACATATGTGACCGAAGTCACCGGATTATGTGGTAAAACCACCGGAATACTTCCCCTTTATCAATTTTACCCATATGCCTATGCACATACATATTATTCAGTTTTCATGCCATTTACCCCAAAATCATAATATAATCATACTTATTTCACATTTTATGCATATAGCAAAATTAATGAAATATTGGGGTAAACATACCTGAATATCGTATACCACTGAATGGTATCCACAATCATTATCAAACATATTGTCATATAATCACATTTAATATATAGATCTATGAGATTTTATTGTAAGGTTACACACCTTATGAATGTGAGAACGATACCTTCCTGTTCGTCAACACCTAGTTAATTATCACACTTGATTAGTATACACTATTACTAATAAAACTATACTATTGATGAGAGATCTACATCCTTACCCTCGGATTCTCGAACAACCGTTATTTGTGGTTTTTCTCCGCTAGATGGATCAAAACCCGCTGATAACCCACCAACGAAAAGTGGTTCGGTTGTACGCACTACTTCAAATAACCGATCTTCGTTAGCAGAGGGTCCACAACCCGGTGGAAAATCTCTTATCGCCGATACAACCCTTCGTTTGAAGTTCGAAGGTAAAACAATGCCTCCTCTCTTCCAAACACTCCGTACTGCTCTTTTCAAACCTATCTTGTTAGTCTCAAAATCACCCCTAAAATAAAGTTAGTTAATAAACTATCTAAAAGGATTGATATAACCAAAAGTGATGTTCTTACCTTGGATGATTTGAAAGGTTTCCTTAAAACGTTGGTTCCAAAAGATTCTTAAAATCCTTCCAAGGATTGACCTAGGAGAGAAAAGAAAAAAATAAGAGAACTATGTTTCTAAATCGGTTATAATAAAAGGAGATAAGAAAACAATTGACAAAAAGTCTTACTTGCCCACTTGAAGATTCGGCCTTGAACAAAAAGAAGAAAAAAAATGATGATTCGGCTTGAACAAAAAGAAGAAAAAAATATGGTGCTTTGGCTATGGTGGTTTCGGGTTTCCAACAAAAGAAAAGAAAGATTTAGATGAAAAAGAAAGGTGAATTGGTTTGACAAAAGAGAAGGAAAGTATGTTGATTTTGGTTTTGGTAGAAAGTAGTTTTGGTTGAGAGTGAAGAAGAAAGAAAAATGAGAAGAGAAAGAAAAAGAAAAGGAAGAAAAAGATGATGATAAAGATGATTTCCAAAAGAAAAGAGATGAGTTTAGGGACTTAGGTACATTCGGCCAAGAGGGAAAAAGTGAAGAAAATAGGTTTGTGATCTTTGGTATTTTCGGTTACAAAGAGGATGAAAGATGTTTTGTTTAAGAGAAAAGAAACTAAAAAGACCTTTCAAACCGAAATGGCAAATTGCAAAATGACCAAAAGAAGAGAAAAAGACTTCTCTTTTGTGTAGATAAGCATTCGGCTAGGAAGGGAGCTTTTGGAGAAATGAGAAAGATACACAAAATGTTAGAATTTGGCCAACTATCACCTCCCTAATCCATTGTCAAATTCGGCCAACATGTATGCCAACATAATCCCCCTTTTTCCTCCACATTTCTTCCCCATTAATCCTATGTTTCCTAACACAATTAAGCCTTCTCCCTTAGCCCCTAAAGTCGACTAGGTTCATGGTCAAATGACCATGAAAAAGCTTCCATAACATTGTCCTTACTTCAAGCCTTTTGTCCCCCTTTCTTACCATCCTTTCTTGATTCCTTGCCATAACTTTTAGCTTGCCTTTTCCATATGGTCTACTAACCAAAAATAAAAAGATGCTCATCCAATCTAGAATAGTCTTGGTCGACACTATAGGAAAGAAACTAAAAAAAATTAAAATTCTTCCATTTGCTAGCTAGGGGATTCGAACCTCTCTCCTCATGCATTCACTCATGCACCATTACCACTTTGCCAAATGACTTATTATGCTTGAAACCTCTTGCCATTATTTCTTAAAGCCTATCTTGCTTAACTCCATCTTAATTATTAAAAATTTAATATTTCACTAAGCATTCACTTACATAATGAAGTTTAAAAATAAACTTCCAAAACACACTCAATCATAATTAGGCATGTAATAACATTCAATTAAGTAAAGATGCATAACCCCTAATTATCAGGATGTTATAGCTTCTACCCCCTTAAAATAATTTCGTCCTCAAAATTACCTGGTTGGAACAAGTGAGGGTATTGCTGTCGCATCGCTTCCTCCGGTTCCCACGTAGCTTCTTCTGATCCATGATTCCGCCATAACACTTTGACGAGAGGAACCGATTTTCTCCGTAAAACTTTTACATCTCGCTCCAGAATTTGAATTGGCTCCTCTTCATAGGACAAATCTGGTCTTAATTCCACTTCCTCAACTGGCACTACATGAGATGGATCCAACCGGTAATGGCGTAACATTAAAACATGGAACACATCGTGCATTTGCTTCAACTCCGAAGGCAAATCTAACTGATATGCCACAGATCCGACCCGCTTCACAACCCGATAAGGTCCAATGAACCTGGGACTTAACTTCCCTTTGCGACCAAATCTCATCACCTTTTTCCAAGGTGAGTCCTTTAGAATACTTGATCCCCCACAGCAAACTCTATTTCTTTCCGCTTAAGATCTACATACGACTTTTGTCTGTCAGATGCTTCCTTTAACCGAGCCCGGATTACCTTAACCTTTTCTTCGGATTCAGCCACTATTTCTGGACCCAAAATCTGACGTTCCCCTAATTCTGTCCAACACATAGAAGTGCAACACTTCCGTCCATATAGTGCTTTATATGGTGCCATCCGAATACTGGCTTGGTAACTGTTGTTGTACGTAAATTCCGCTAACGGTAAGAACTCTTCCCAACTTCCCCTGAAATCCATCACACATCCCCCTAACATATCTTCTAAGATTTGGATTACTCGTTCAGACTGGCCGTCAGACTGTGGATGAAATGCCGTACTGAAGTCCAATCTGGTACAAGGCCTGATGCAATGCTTTCCAAAACCGAGACGTAAACCTCGAATCACTATCTGAAATAATTGACACCGGCACTCCATGCAATCTCACAATCTCAGCCACATATAATTTCGCCAATTTCTGCAAAGAGTAATCAACCCGAACTGGGATAAAATGTGTAGATTTCGTCAATCGGTCCACTATCACCCAAACCGAGTCTTTCTTAGTAGGCGTAAGAGGAAGCCCACTAACAAAGTCTATGGTGATTCTCTCCCACTTCCACTACGGAATCTTTATCGGTTGTAGTAATCCCGAAGGAACTTGATGTTCAACCTTCACTTGCTGACACGTTAAGCACTTTCCTACAAACTCCATAACTTCCGTTTAAGACCAAGCCACCAAAACTGATCTCGCAAGTCTCGATATAACTTACTTCCTCTAGGATGCATAGCATAGGGGCCACTATGTGACTCTTGAAGAATCTTTTGCCTCAACTCTCGATCCCTAGGCATACAGACTTTACCTTTAAAACATAATACCCCATCATGGTTAATACCATAATCTTCTAATTTCCCACTCTGCACCTGCCGAAGCTTTACACTCAGATCTTCATCTATCAACTGCTTCTCTTTCACTTGACTCAACCATGTCGGTTTAACTTGTAATTCTGCCAACAAGCTCCCGTCATCGTAAAGACTAAGATGTGCAAACATCGCCCTTAAATCTACACCACTTTTGACTTAGAGCGTCTGCCACCACATTCGCCTTGCGGGTGGTACTTTATAGAACAGATTGTAGTCTTTCAACAACTCTATCCACCTTCACGCCTTAAATTCAGTTTTTACGAGTCGAGAGATATTTAGACTTTTGTGGTCCGTGTATATCACTGACGTTTCCCCATATAAATAATGTCTCTAAACTTTAAGAGCAAAGACTACTGCTGCCAACTCTAAGTCATGCATCGGGTAATTAACCTCGTAAGGTCTTAACTGCCGAGACGCATACACAACTACCTTCCCGTCTTGCATTAGAACACATCCTAATCCCGTGTGAGAAGCGTCACAATACACGACAAAATCCTTCCCTGCCTCAGGTTGAATCAAAATCGGAGCTTCAGTCAAAACCTTCTTAAGCTTCTCAAAACTCTCTTGTTGCTTATCAACCCACACGAAAGGTACTTCCTTTCTCAGCAATTTCATTAAAGGTGCGGCTATCGATGAGAATCCTTCGACGAATCTTCTGTAGTAGCCTGCTAACCCCAAGAAACTACAAACTTCAGTTACGGACTTAGGTGGTTTTCAATCTAGCACAGCCTCAATCTTAGAGGATCCACCTTATCCCTTCTGCCGACACCACATGGCCTAAAACGTGACTTCCTTAAGCCAAAATTCACATTTCTTGAACTTGGCATATAGCTTCTTCTCCTTAAAACTTGCAACACAATCCGTAGATGCTTATCATGTTCCATTTCGGACTTAGAATACACGGGATGTCGTCTATGAACACCACGATGAACCCGATCCAAGTAGGGTTGGAAAATCCGGTTCATCATATCCATGAACACAATTGGGCGTTAAATCAATTCGAATGGCATTACCAGAAATTCATAAAGCCCATATCTAGTTCGGAAAGCCGTCTTATGGATATCCGCTTCTTTCACCTTAAGCTGATGATACCCCGACCTTAAATCAATCTTTGAGAATACCGCGGCTCCTTTAAGCTGATCGAACAAGTCGTCGATCCTCGACAAAGGATACTTATTCTTGATGGTCAGCTTATTCAACTGCCGGTAATCTATACACATCCTCATCGTTCTGTCCTTCTTCTTCACGAATAGAATCGGTGCTCCCCATGGAGACACACTAGGTCGGATAAATCCACGATCAAGCAACTCCTGAATCTGAGCCTTAAGCTCAACTAACTCTTTCGGTGCCATTCTATATGGAGCAATAGAAACTGACGCCGTTCCAGGCAATAATTCAATTCCAAATTCTACCTCTCGATCCAGAGGCAATCCTGGCAGTTCTTCCAAAAAAATATCTACAAATTCATTCACAGTCCTAACTTCTTCAACAGTTGCTTCCTTAGCCTCCAAGGCACTCACCAACAACAGGAAGACTACACATCCCTTTCTAACCATCTTTTCTGCCTTAAGAGCAGATACTACATTAGATAAGTAGTTCCGTCTCTCGCCCATCACTACAACTTCTTTGTCATCAAAATTTCTTAAGGACATCCGCTTAGTAGCACAATCCACATTTGCACGATACTTCACTAGCCAATCCATGCCTAAGATCAGGTCAAATTCTCCAAATGGTAACTCCATTAAATCATAGCCTGTATCCTTGAACTTCTAAAGGCACTTCCTTAAAAGTTTGTCTATTACTACTATCATCCTAAAGGACTAAGGGCTATTGGCAATGCTTTTGATGATCATCTTCCTAGGTACAGTCTCGAAGTCACATGCAAAGTTCCGGATACTTCACTAGCGATATATGAGTGAGTTGACCTATATCTATCAAAGCAATAAAGGGCAATCCGAAATCGAAAACGCATGATAACATCAAAAGTCGTCCTTTTCTTCTCTGACGATCGCATATACGGACACATTTGTCTCACCTTAGAGCTACCACTGCCTCTGCCTGAAGTTCTGCGACCTCTACCAGAACCATTACCCTTTCCATTTGGACCACGGCCCTTATCATTCTTTGTTCACCTCTGCCCGACTGATTAACGCCTACGACTTCTTTGGCGCTTCTTATCTGAATTCTTGGGCAATCCTTGATCATATGGTCTTTAGATCGCACTTGAAACATCCGGTCTTTTCCAACATTCTCCGGTGCATCTTCCCACATTGAGTGCAAGCACGATGTTGTCCACCATGCGATCTGGCGACTTAGCGACCCATCATTTCTTGGTTTCTTCTAAAATTCTCGGATGACCACAAGACCCAAAGCTCCTCTTATTCTTATTACGCCTCTCCCGTTACATCTTTCGGTCAAACTTAACTTCTTCAGCTATTCTTGCCCTTTCTACTAAAATTGTAAAATCTCTTTCCCGGTGTGGCACAATCATCACTTGTAGTTCATCTCTAAGACCATCCTCAAATCTGACACACCGTTCATATTCAGTAGTTACTATCCCTCTGGCATATCGGCTAAGTCGCAAAAATTTTGCTTCATATTCAGCTATCGACTTATTTCCTTGCAGTAAATTTAAAAACGCCTTTCTCTGGGAGTCGATGTAGCTAGCTCCGACATATTTTCCTTCAAACTTAACTTTAAAATACCCCCAATCCACTCGATCCAGGGGTACTTTCCTTGATAGTGAGCCACCACTGGTAGGCCTCATCACGGAGTAGTGAAACAGCACCTTTCAGTTTTTCTTCAACAGTGCAGTCTAAATCGTCCATGATCCTTTCGACTGCCTCCAACCAGTACTCCGCTACATTTGGGGCTACTCCAGATACTCCCCTAAAAACCTCAGCTCCATTTGATCTTAGTCTCTCAGCTACTGACTTTCGAGACCCATTTCGATTAGCTTCTACTACTCGTTCCAATACTGAAATGCGACTTGTGATACTGCGTCACCTCCTCCATTTTGCTCTTGAAAATCCACCCCAACAGTCGGTGGCGGAGCTTCATTTTCGGAACCTTGACCAGATCTAACTGGTTCCGACACAGCCATTCTTCCTCTTCCATGTCCACGACGACCACGTCCCCTAGAACTCATGTCTACTACGTGTCTTATCTATTTTTACGAAAAAGTCTTATGTATTAGAGTCTTTTCACTTCTTATTAAAAGAAAGTTTTATGCAACAGATATTCAGTGGTTTTTCCGTAGTAGTACACAAACACCTAGGGTCCATGTCTCTAAAGTATAGTTTCCTTAGGCTTATCATACATTCATATCACTTATCAATAAGGGTACTTACCTGATGGATCTGGTAGAGAATTCGAAGTGCCATGCTCTTATAAAACCATTTTAACTTAAGAAAACTTTCAAAAGTCATCCAACTTTTGAAAGCGTTGTGGACTTCAAAACCCAAGGCCGAGAGTTTAAAAGCGGGCTCGATACCAAGTTGAAACACCCCAAACCCTACCAAAAAGCTCAATGGATTTGATATGTTCCTCGAGTAAAACTTTAGCAAACTCTCACTTATATAAGAAAAACTTGATGATTTTGAATAAAACAGATTAACTTAAAGATCGGGTTGAAATTTAATTGTAAAATAAATTAGCATCTTCTTAAAACATTATTTTTAAGAGAAATTAATAAGTTAACGAAAACCAAATTTAATGAAAAATTTATCAATATTGTGGAAATATATTTTGTTTTCAAAAGCAGTTTAAATTATTTATCAAAAACCATTTAGTTATTTAATTTAAAATTGTTCATGGCGAATAAAAAAAATAAATCCAAACACAAAATTTAAAAATAGTTCATAGTGGCCTTATTACATAAAAATAGCAAAACCCATAATAAAGTCTAAGTAATAAAATTAACTTAATAAGTTTAAGTAGGAAAATTTCAAGATACTTTGTTTAGCGTTGGCCACCTCGAAATCCTTGTTGACCGATCCATCGCACTACTGAATCATCCTAAAAGTTATCCCACAAAAGGGTGAGTTATAAACTCAATGTGTAACACATACATTAAAAAGCCCATTTGATCATAGCCTTAAAGCCCATTAATTACACATATAGCTATAGGCCCATTTAGTTCATATTTAGCCCAAAAGCCCATTTTCATAGCACATTAAATAATAATCATTTAAAATCACATGGATATGTACATATAATGGAATGCAAACCCGGCCCACCTAAATATCCATCCGCTACACACCACCCTACCAACCAAACACACCTTGGGGATTACTAAATCGACCCTCCATCCGCTACACACCATCGAAGGCAGTTGCTGCAGTCAACATGCACATCGCCCTTATAATTTTGTGGCAAGGCCACCAGACAAATGTGACCGAAGTCACCAGATTCAAAATATATGTGACCGAAGTCACCAGATTCACATATGTGACCGAAGTCACCGGATTCAAATATGTGACCGAAGTCACCGGATTATGTGGTAAAACCACTGGAATACTTCCCCTTTATCAATTTTACCCATATGCCCATGCACATACATATTATTAAGTTTTCATGCCATTTACCCCAAAATCATAATATAATCATACTTATTTCACATTTTATGCATATAACAAAATTAACGAAATATTGGGGTAAACATACACGAATATCGTATACCACCGAATGGTATCCACAATCATTATCAAACATATTGTCATATAATCACATTTAATATATAGATCTATGAGGTTTTATTGTAAGGTTACACACCTTATGAATGTGAGAACGATACCTTCCGTTCGTCAACACCTAGTTAATTATCACACTTGATTAGTATACACCATTACTAATAAAACTATACTATTGATGAGAGATCTACATCCTTACCTCGGTTCTCGAACAACCGTTATTTGTGGTTTTCTCCGCTAGATGGATCAAAACCCGCGATAACCCACCAACGAAAAGTGGTTCGGTTATGCGCACTACTTCAAATAACCGATCTTCGTTAGCGGAGGGTCCACAACCGGTGGAAAATCTCTTATCGCCGTCTGACCCCTTCGTTTGAAGTTCGAGGGTAAAACAATGCCTCCTCTCTTCCAAACACTCCGTCTTGCTCTTTTCGAACCTATCTTGTTAGTCTCAAAATCACCCCAAAATAAAGTTAGTTAATAAACTATCTAAAAGGATTGATATAACCAAAAGTGATGTTCTTACCTTGGATGATTTGAAAGGTTTCCTTAAAACGTTGTTTCCAAAAGATTCTTAAAATCCTTCCAAGGATTCGACTTAGAGAGAAAAGAAAAAAATAAGAGACCTATGTTTCTAAATCGGTTATAATAAAAGGAGATAAGAAAACAATTGACAAAAGTCTTACTTGCCCACTTGAAGATTGACCTTGAACAAAAAGAAGAAAAGAAATGATGATTCGGCTTGAACAAAAGAAGAAAAAAATATGGTGCTTTGGCTATGGTGGTTTGGGTTTCCAACAAAAGAAAAGAAAGATTTAGATTAAAAGAAAAGTGATTTGGTTTGACAAAAGAGAAGGAAAGTATGTTGATTTTGGTTTTGGTAGAAAGTAGTTTCGGTTGAGAGTGAAGAAGAAAGAAAAATGAGAAGAGAAAGAAAAAGAAAAGGAAGAAAAAGATGATGATAAAGATGATTTCCAAAAGAAAAGAGATGAGTTTAGGGACTTAGGTACATTCGGCCAAGAGGGAAAAAGTGAAGAAAATAGGTTTATGATCTTTGGTATTTTCGGTTACAAAGAGGATGAAAGATGTTTTGTTTAGGAGAAAAGAAACTAAAAAGACTTTTCAAACCGAAATGGCAAATTGCAAAATGACCAAAAGAAGAGAAAAAGACTTCTCTTTTGTGTAGATAAGCATTCGGCTAGGAAGGGAGCTTTTGGAGAAATGAGAAAGATACACAAAATGTTAGAATTTGGCCAACTATCACCCCCAATCCATTGTCAAATTCGGCCAACATGTATGCCAACATAATCCCCCTTTTTCCTCCACATTTCTTCCCCATTAATCCTATGTTTCCTAACACAATTAAGCCTTCTCCCTTAGCCCCTAAAGTTGACTAGGTTCATGGTCAAATGACCATGAAAAAGCTTCCATAACATTGTCCTTACTTCAAGCCTTTTGTCCCCCTTTCTTACCATCCTTTCTTGATTCCTTGCCATAACTTTTAGCTTGCCTTTTCCATATGGTCTACTAACCAAAAATAAAAAGATGCTCATCCAATCTAGAATAGTCTTGGCCGACACTATAGGAAAGA
The DNA here is from genome assembly GCA_025506655.1 of Gossypium rotundifolium. Lineage (NCBI taxonomy): Eukaryota > Viridiplantae > Streptophyta > Magnoliopsida > Malvales > Malvaceae > Gossypium > Gossypium rotundifolium. Next base: position 42,196,014 of record CP106731.1, on the reverse strand, counting down.
AACTAAAAAAAATTAAAATTCTTCCATTTGCTAGCTAGGGGATTCGAACCTCTCTCCTCATGCATTCACTCATGCACCATTACCACTTTGCCAAATGACTTATTATGCTTAAAACCTCTTGCCATTATTTCTTAAAGCCTATCTTGCTTAACTCCATCTTAATTATTAAAAATTTAATATTTCACTAAGCATTCACTTACATAATGAAGTTCAAAAATAAACTTCCAAAACACACTCAATCATAATTAGGCATGCAATAACATTCAATTAAGTAAAGATGCATAACCCCTAATTATCAGGATGTTACAAGGGTTCGCATTTTATGGTCTAGTATTTAAGGTTTGGGGTTTTAAGTTTAGGGTTTAAGGCTTGGTGTTTGTGGTTTAGGGTTTAAGGTTTAGGGTCTAAGGTTTATGATCTAGGGATTAATCTTAGATTTTTTAGAATATAAATCAAAATAAGATAAATGTAAATTATTATTTTAAAAAAAATATATATCAAAATGGGTTAAATCCCAAAAGCATACATGAACAATGGTTTAGTGTGCAATTGTATACATGAACTTTAATTTGATCCAGATCTTGTAAAATATTAACACAATTATTGATATAATTAACATCATTTTATATATATATATATATATATATATATATATATATATATATATATAAAAGTTATATTTATTCAATATAAAACTATATTGATGTATTTATATTTTAAAATAATATGTATGATTAAATGGAAATTAAAGTTTCAACTATACATTTAAACCGAATTAGAAATTCACATCTAGAATTACACATTAAACCAAAATTCATATATAATTTTGAGATGTATCAATATCAAAATTTAGGTGTATACATATAATTAAATGCCATTTATATAAAAATCTAAACAATTAATGTTGATGTAAAAAGAAAGAAAAAAGAAATTCCTAAAAGAGTTGATAATGGTAATTAAATTTTAAATTTTAATAATAAAAATTTAAAACTTAAAAACTTAAAAATTAGATATTTAATATTTTAGTTAAAAGTTCAATACTCAAAATATAATAAAAATAAAATTGAAATAAATGATAATCTCAACACAAAATTTTGAAAGAAACAACTTAGAAAATATAGGTTAAAATCAAAATTAAAAATAAAATTAAAATTAAAATTGAAAAAATTAAAATTAAAATTGGAAAAAATTAAAATAAAAATTTTATATGTTAATTTAAAATTATAAAATCTTCAAAAAAATTTGAAATTTTCTTAAAAGTTTAATATTCAAAATTTTAAAAATAAAATTCTAAAAATGATGATCTCAAAGACAAAAATTTTGAAAGAAAAAATAAGTAAAAATAAAAAAATTAAAATTGAGAATAGTGGCGTTTTCATAAAAAACGCCCGAATATGTTCTCCGAGACTGAAAACGCAGCTGTTTTATCAGGGTTTTAGTGGCGTTTGTTAAGAAACGCCGTAAATTGTTTGTTTATTTATTAGTGGTGTTTTATCAAAAATGCCGCAAAAGGTTGAGATATAGCGGCACTAATAAAAATGCCACAAAAATGTTATTGTATTTTAAGTAAAACGACATAATTTTATATTTTTTTAGTGGCGTTTTTTAGTTAAACGCCGCAATAGGTATGTCTTTAGCGGCGTTATTTGATAAACGCCGCAATGCTTGAATTGTTTTAGGCAAAACATCACCGTTTTGCTCTCCTCCATTTCCCCCAACCATTAAACCCGATTGAATCAATTTCCCCTTCTTCTGAATTTCATTTCCCCCTTCTTCTGAAATCTCTAAATTAAAGATTGAGTTGTTGGTGGATAAAACTGAGAACCTTGGCTCACAGGTTAGCCCTATTCAATTTAACCAATATTTTACAAACCCCTGTTTGCTGGATTATATATATTCGTTCATCACCAGGATGAATAGTTGATACATTAGACCCTTCCCTTCCTTTTTCGCTAGTTTCCCTCGTCTCTTTCTGCTTTCATTTTACTTTTTTGTTTCTTCCTTATCTTGCAAGAGTGCAAACCGTACTGCATAACTGATTTTTTTTGAGCTCTGGCTTTTTAGTCCTCTCCTTCATGCAAATTTCCATCCTGATTTTGCATCGCACGCGAGATTAAAATTTGTCCGAAATCCAAGCCTTTACCAATTCAAAGGTAATCTTAATATATAATTCGATTTCTTTATTTATTTGTTGTTTGGGTTTTGGTTTGTATGTGGTTAGATATTTTTGGATTTGTTTAGTTTTCGTGTGGGTTTTTCGATTCTCTGCATCGACATGATTTTAAGCGAAAAAATCTTTCATCCCGACTTTTTATTGATTTTTTTTTCTGTAATTTATAATTATTCCACGATTGTAATGAAGCGAGCTAGGTTTGATTTCACAAACGCCCAAAAAATAAAAGGAAAATCCAGTTTTTCATTTTTCTTTTTATTTTCTTCCAATAACATATCAATTTTTTGGTGTTAGCAGCCAGCGTAATAAGTTGTCTTAGAACGTGTTATTCTTTTATTGCTTTATTATGTTAAACTAATGCAGAAATATGTATTATTTTAGGCAACTCGGTTTCATGGACTCCAATTTACTTTGTTGTTAAAATCATAAATGTAGCGTGATTGTCGTGAAGTTTTTCACTGTGCTTAATTCTTGAACACAGATACCAAAATTGACAGAAATCTATTATTTGAACTTAAAAAACTATTCAATGAGCTAATTCTGAAACACAGTGGCAGATCTCAATTTTGGGTGAAAATATAGTGATAAATTTCATGTTAATCCTGTTTTATAAGTGATCTGCTGACTGCTGAGTAGTTTACAATCTCTACTTCATAAGATTGATCTTGACTACTTTGTTTCTAAGAGATTCTCTTGCGTTTTGAGATGAATCACCTATTAAGGTTCCATTTATTCAAGTTTTCAGACTGAAACTGAATGTACACTCTGTTTCTCTCTTCTACTAAACTCGGTTATTGTACCTTGCAGCTGAGAAACTGGGACTGCCACATTTGAGTGCGTATCTGGACTCAATTGGTACAAATTTTCGACATGGAGCTAATTTTGCTACGGGAGGGTCTACAATTCAACGACTCGATGCTAGAATGTTTAAGATAGGGTATAGCCCCATCTCTCTTGACATACAACTATCACAGTTTGAACAGTTCAAAGAGCGAATAAATGAGCTATATAAAGAAGGTTAGAAACAATTCAAAAATTAAGGGCAAAAGTACTTTAAATTCTAAACTATTAATAATACTCAAAACATTTTGGCATGGTTTTTTTTCTTCAGGTGTGAATTCAAACATTAAAAGCAAGCTTCCACGACCAGAGGACTTCTCACAAGCACTTTACACATTTGATATTGGGCAAAATGATCTTGATTGTGCATTCAAGTCAATGACAGAGAAACAGGCTATAGAATTAGTTCCAGGAATTATTAACCAGTTTGCTCAGGCTGTTAAGGTAACTAAGATGTTATGCTTACACATTATATCAGTCCTCTGTTTCTTAGAGTAGGAGCTTGTTTTGGAAAATACCGTATCTATGATTTTTACACATACTCCATGCTTGAAGCTTACTTTAAGCATAAGTGAACGGTCTAATACTAAGTATTAACTTTCTCCATGTGGTTCCTTTTGTTGGTTCGGATAATTAGCACAAATCAATAAATGGTGCTACTGTAAGTAGCATTTTGATGCTTTGAAATATTAGACATCCAAGCGGAAAGGAAATATATTGGCACCAGATATCCTTTTACATTTATTATTTCCCTAAGAAGAACTGGAAATGGCTTTGCTTATTTGTATATTATTGCATTTCCATGATAGGACTGGAACAAGGGGAAAACTCTTGAGAACTGATATCACTGCAACTTTAGGATCTTATTAGCCAAAACTAAGGACCAGTGTTTTCCTTCCCTGCAGGAACAATCATAATTTACCAGGAAACTTTACAGATTCTAAAATCTTGAAGGATTTAAAAAATGAATTGCTTCTCCATCATGTTGGCCAAAAGGAGTACTGCAGTTTGTGAAGTCTATTAACTGAAACGTAAGAAAGGGAAAGAAGCAGTTTTGACAATTGGATTCAATATAGTCCATGTGGTTCAGCATATACTAATAAGAACAACATAATATAAATTCCCTTTGAATCTCCTATATCGCAATTAGGTTAACAAATGTGAATAATGTAAATCTTAAAATTTATGTTTTAACTCTATTTTTGTTTATCTTTTCCTTTTCAGTGGCTACATAATCAAGGAGCAAGAACATTTTGGATACACAACACAGGTCCAATAAGCTGTTTGCCCTTTGAGGTTCTGGATTATCCTCAGCAACATGAAAATGTGGATCAAAATGGTTGCTTAAGGTCTCTTAATGAGATTGCTCATGAATTTAACAGGCAGCTTAAAGATAGTGTTATCCAACTTAGGATGCAATTCCCAGATGCAACACTGACTTATGTTGATATTTACTTGGCTAAATATTCTTTAATTTCTGATGCAAAGCACCATGGTAAGCTTAGTTGCCTAATAATTTTGTTTCCACAACCAAAATTAATAAAAGATAGAAACTGCAAAAACTGCAACTTTCTATAATGAGCTTCACATGTCATTCTGTGTTATACATTTAACACTGTTCCTCTGTTGCAGGATTTGCAAAATTGATACTTACCATTAAGAAGTTATTTGATTCAAAACTGAAGGTACAAGTAAAGTTTGCTATCTTGTTTTTTTTTTTCATGAACCAGATTTGCTTTGAGAATATTTGTTAAGGTGTGTTTGGTTTGGATTAGTGATAGGATGTTGAAATTCTAGTTCCAGTATATATGATATGAATCTATTTTATTGGGTATACATTTTAAATCAATATGTTTAACCTTATATATCCTGTGGGGCTTTGATTACGAAAGAACCTGGTTTAATTTCAAGTTCTTGGTTTTATTTGTCAAAGGATTTGATTATTCTATTGTAGGAGCAAAAATGTTTTTATCTGATATATGTTTTTAGCCTGCAAATATTAGTTTCTATCTTCAACGTTGTGAAGTATTTATCTGAACTGTTTTGAAGGATATACATCTGATTCTTCAAAAGTTTAGTACATCTATATTCTTTTAGCATTTAATTTCTCCATTGGATTATCATATTAAATTAATTCTGTGAAAATCAATGTTCTGCAGTTGTTAATCCGAAGATCGTCTTTATGCCGCTGCTTATATTTGAAATAGCTATTTTGATTGATAATATCAGGTATATTTCTTTAACCATTATGTTGATCCTCTATTTGTGGTTGAGTACTTACTGGTACTATAAAACTCTTATGCCTATTAACTAAATAGATTTTGTTCACGTTTTGGCTGCAGCCACTAAGAATCTGAAATCTCGTAAAACTTCTTGACATCCTTAAAAAAATAATTAAATCTAGTATCATGATATGTGGCTATTTATATATAGCATGTAGTGTGGACTGTATGCTTCTTGCCAATTTTCGTGATGATTTCAAACACTTCCCATGGAGTTGTACAAAAAGTCATTTAATTGAGCATCTGTTAGTTTGGTGATGAGGGACGGAAATGAGCAGTCGATACAATGATTATACCATTCATCCTCTTATCAGATGGTCCACTGAATATCAAAGTAGAAAAGAGTTTTACAGAATAATATTGCTTTTTCTGAATGCTTTATCTGGATAAAACATCCTACATGAACCTTCATGACTTGCTGCAAAAGTGTATGTTTATTTTGGAGATGGTAGCATTAGATCTGGAGTGAACTATGGATGGAGGTCAAGAGACATTAAAAGCTTTATCTTATCAAGTTATTAGAATTATATTACATAATTTGTGGATTTGAAAACCTTTTTGGCCTTTCTGATTTCCATAAAGTTGAGTAAGTATTTGTTGACGAATCACTGTATTCTTTTCATTCGCAGCTGCACCATTGCATTGTTTACCTCAACAGTTTTTTACGTTGCTTCCATCTGTGGAATTGTGTCCATGTACTATTTTTATGCCCCAAGACCATCATGTTCTCTCAACATATTCTTCATTACATGGACTACTATTCGCTCATAGTGATGATGGCTATGTCCTTGCATTCAAAGGTATGATTCTCAAGAAATGAGTTTCTTTGAAATACCATTCATTGCTACATGAGTATTTTTTCTGCATACATGCGATGATATAAACAATATAACCTCTGTTGAGAAAGGGGAAGAAATGACTAGCATCACATATTTGCAGTCATCAAGATGATGATCTTTATCATGTAACAAATATGACTGTGTGAAACATCATTACCATGATGTTTTGGCTTTTATTCTCCTTCATTATAGCAAAGATATCTCTTATGGTTCTGATAAGAAATATTTTACAACTCTTACGGTTTCCCAGTTTCGCAAAGATGAGGTGAAAGCCGAGGATGATATTCGTTATAACTACGGGTTTTTCCACATCATATTCTCCTTGGGAGCCACGTACTTTGCCATGTTATTCATCAGTTGGAACCTGGAAAACTCTACAAGCGAGTGAGTAATATATAGTAATTTTCACAGTTTTTGTAAGAGTATTTTTCTAGTGTATATATGCTTCTACTCACTTTGCAGCAATCAGATGGAGCATGGATGTTGGGTGGACAAGCACTTGGGTGAAAATCATCAACAAGTGGTTTGTAGCCAGCATCTATAGTAAGTGAATCCCTGTTATGCAATTATTTTGGAATTTGCTTTAATATGTTCTTTTCTTTTAATATCCAGTGTGGAAGTTGATTGCCCTAGTTGTGAAGCAACAACCTAAAGTGATGAACAATGAGGAGTCGATGCAGCAGATAAATACTCAAACTCGCCATGATTTTGTTTTGTTGATGAAATTTTGTCACATCCTTATTGTTTATTTCTTTATTCTTTCCCCCACTTCTTTTATTGGCTGGTTTTACGGTGTGGCTTAATTTGTTAATTAAAATCCTAGTATTGATTGGCTTAATTTGTTTTTTGGTTTAAATATTATAGGCTGAAAAATGTTTAATTTTACTATTTTTCCCTTAAATTTTTTATAATATTTTATTTTTTTATTTTTCATGACTTTTAGCGGCGTTTTTAAAAAAAGTGCTGCTAAAGGTCATGCTTTTAGTGGAGTTTTCAGAAAAAGAGCCACTAAAGGTCAAGTTTTTTGAGGCGTTTTTAGAGAAAGCGCCGCTAAAAGTCATGACCTTTAGCGGCGTTTGCGGGAAAAGCGCCACTAAAAGTCATGACCTTTAGCGGCGTTTGCGGGAAAGCACCGATAAAAGTCATGACCTTTAGCGGCATTTGCGGGAAAGCGCCAGTAAAAATCATGACCTTTAGCAGCATTTGCGGGAAAAGAGCCGCTAAAATTCATGATCTTTAGCGACATTTTTTTCTCATAAATGTCGCTAAAGTTTGTGGCGTTTGTTTTAGCAGCTTTTTTTGCAACGCTTTAGAAAGCGCCGCAAATACTATTAGTGGCGCTTATAAACGCCGCTAAAAGCCTAAAAAAACACCGCTAAAAGTCTGTTTTGGTGTAGTGATAGTTATTTTAAAAACAAGGTGTTACATACTAGGGTTTAAGGCAAAATTTGGAAAATAATAAAAATGGTGAGAGAGAAGGGATTTGTACTTGGGTTTCAAGAAACGTTTCACTAACACTTAACCAACAAACCAATACCTCATTTTTTCCTAAAATGCATAGATAATCTTAAAAATTAGGGCATGACCACATTCTTTAGATTCCCAAACTTGATTCTACTAACCCTAAATTTTTTGGATGTTACATACTTAGTGGGAGCACTTTATTTTGTTCAAGTAAGGAACGTTTTTGTGAGTGCATTAAACTGTAATAATCAAGTGTGTGATTTGGTTAGTTTCCCAAGTTTTCAAGGAAAACTTAGAGGGAGATGTTTGGATCTTAGGTACAAAAGTGAAAAGTCTAAATTGGTGAGTGTTAGGGCTTGGAAACACTTATTGTACAATGAGCTATGATAGTGAGTATTCTCTTTGGCTAAAGCCTCATAGATGTAGGGAAATTGAATTATGTAAACATTTATTGTGTTTTTTTTTCTACAGTTTTCATTACTAGTGCCTGAAGATGTTAAAACTAATCTAAGCACTGCTTGATTCTGACTTCAAATATTAATTTGGACTCAACAATTTATTTATTAAAGAGTTCTAAAAAGATTTAATTTCTTAAATTATCTCTTTATTAATTATATTTAATTAATTAAAGATAAACATGATGAATTCTATTTGGTGTAAAAAATTTCCATTTACAAGACACTTAAAAGGGCAATGATACATTAAGCCTTATTTCATAAATATATATACATAATTTTTCAACTCTTGAAACCTTAAAATCCATATTCAATTTGTTTATAACTTGTTATTAGTCATGTTGCAATAAAAAAAATACAAGTGAAGAAACAATTATTTGTAATAATAACTATATTTCGTGGGAGAGAAATGTAATGAGCATTTAACTAGAAGGAAAACCTAAAAAAATTCATTTGATTTTTTAATTTTTTATTTAAATTTGATGGTTGCAATTGTGTGACATTGATTATTTAATGTAAATATCCTTATGGATAATATAGTATAACTTAAAAGTGCTATCTTTTATAGGATTGGTGATTTTATTATTTTCGCTTAATGTTATTTATTTTATTAAAAATAAAATTGTATGATTAGACTATTATTAGAAAGCGTCGGATGATTTTTTTATTTAGATTTTGAATATAAATTCAATTAAAAATGTTTAGCTCAAAGTTTTGTTAACTCAAAAGATATACAAAAGAAAATATGTAGTCTTCATGAAAACTGTAAAATATATATTGGGTAAATATTTTTTTTGCCACTTTATATATTTATTTATTTCATTATATATCAAAGATGATCAAAGTTTGATCACCACCACCATCATTCTTACTGAACAACCAGAATACAATATAGGTTTTAAGATGAAAAAGAAAAGATCAAAAGCACAACATTAAAATCAAACCTCTCTTTAAAAGCAAGCATAAGAATTCAAAGCAACTTATATCCTAGTTGCAGGCTTCGGGATTAGCCAAGAGGTAAGCTTCAACAGGCTTGTAAACTCCCTCACTCCCTTTAATGAGAGCCTTGATTTCGTCTTCAGTGATAACATTATCGCCAACAGTGTAGAATTTCATTGAGCTCTTGCAAATACTTCCTCCACCTGCAGCTGCCTCAAACTTGTTCTCATAGCTAATTTTTTCAAGCTTATCCCCCAAAGGCCCACCTTCGATTAAATCGTAACTGTATGAAAAATTACTTTCATCATGTCCTCCGATCTGGTGCTTCATATATTGGAATGGAAGGCCTAAAGAAATTAATACTTGTTATCCAACATACTCGTGTAAAACAGACTACAAAAAGGCCAATGAAAGTGAAAATGAAAGAACTAACCTTCAACAAAGTTGATTTTTACGATACTTCCAGAGCTAGGATTAGCTTCAACCTCAATACTCTTGACTGCATTAGGTGCAGCCGTGGGCCAAACTTTCGAAGCTTCAACAGTAAAGGCCTTGAAAAGCCTGGCAGGGGCGACTGGGGAGCTATTCTCATAGTCATAAGTGACAACACCCATGATTCTAATATTAGCAGGGACTTTGAGTTGAAAGAAGAGAAGAAATGAAAGGTTGAGTGTTTGAGGTGTGAGATTATAGAAAACTAAGATGCTATTTATAGACTGAACTTGAAGCGTAAGAACTTTATTATTCTCCTTTTTTAATTGGATTTATATCTAACATTGTTATTAATATTCATTGAATTGGTACTAGTCGAAATAGGCAGCCAGAACTTTCTTATTAAATCGCAAATTGGTGAGTTCAAATATTGTATCAGTTTGTCTTCTACTTATTTACTTATTTGCTTAATTTATTGTTTTCAATCATGCTTACTTAAGTATTTAGAATGGATACAGGATAATGAAATGTGTTGACTGTTTTATAAGTATTGATTAAAATTATTTAATTATTATTTAAGAAATTGTTTTATTAAATTCAAAATAATTGGGTTAGTTGGATTTTTTACAATAAAATATAACGTTAATTGGTATCATTAAATATGAAAGCATAAAACAAATTTTAATATAATAAAGGGTTAATATATTATTTACCCTAAAATTGTACTCAATTATTATTTTGGTACATAAAAAGAATTTATCAATTTGATATCTGAAGTTACCTCAGCCCTTACTACTGTTAAAAGAAATGATCTGGCACTTTGCGTCACCCAAATTTCTTTTTTCTTAAATAAATGTAAAAAGAACAGAAAATTGAAAAAATAAAACGAAAAGGAAAATCTCAAAATTTAAAAATAAAGAAAAATTAAAAACTTTTCTGGAACTAAAAAAATACTTTTCTTTTAGAAAACATAAAATAAAAAATAGTGAAAATTCAAAAGAGAAAGAAAAATCATTTAAAATATAGAAGAAAAAACATGCAACAATATGGATATATAAATATCTATTGTACTTTTTAACAACTTGAATGGTTTTCTATTATTTTTAAAATTTTAGTTTTCACAATAAAATTTTAAAAAATACAATCATTACAAAAAATTTCCAGAAATTATGAAAAGCTGTTTTTTAATACACAATATGAATATGGAATTGGTTCTTTCAAGACTTGTCAAGACTTAAAAGAATTAAATTAAATTGTACAAAGTTGTTTATGTTTTTCTTTTCAATAATTTTAGATTCCAAACTGAAGTTATCATTGCCACAAATTTCCATCCAGATGAATTCGTAGTTGTCATAATTTTCTTCGATCAATCTTTTTCATTTGAGATTTAAGTTCATTTTTATTTTAATTATTTTAAATTTAAATACTTTTGAGTTTGATCAATTTAAATACAAGTTGTTAGACTATTTTTATTTGATTTATTTCAAATTAAAAGAATTATAAGTTGGTTAAAAATCAAAATTTTAGAGTTAAAATAGAATGTTGAAATTATTTGCTATTCATTTTGAATTACATTTACCCTTTACTTATTTAACATTCTTTTTTTTCCTTTCAAATTGATTAAAATGAAATTAAGGTAAATCTAAAGTTTAGACAAACATTCAAGTTAAATTACGAATAAGAATAAATAACTATTATTTACTTTATAGAATTCTGATCATAAATATTCTTTTAATACCAAAATAATAATTGGATGAAATTTTAATGTGAAATAGGAATGCAACTTGAATTAACTAGTTTATTATCGTAATGACAAAAGTAAACAAAATAGAATCGAATGGAATTAATGGCAAATTCGTGGGAAGACTTGGACTATCCAGAAAGCAAGTAACCTGCAGAAAACGTAGTTGATTATAATAATAATAATAGTGTTGTTAAAATAGAATATAATATAATTAGTGTCAAATTATTGTACTAAGGATAATAATTAAGATCAAATGTCTACGGCAACCTAACAACCTAGTTTGACTTTTCCCAACCTACAGAAATGCACAATTTGTTTCTAGAATATAGAATATCTTACACCGTAACATCTTGCACTGACAAAGGACGTGAATTAACATATAAATATCTCTCATTTTGAGTAAAAAAGCGTTAGTTTTTCGAAAATTAGATTATAACAGAATAATTTAAAAATACTATATAAATTCTTTTAAGAATATTATATAAAAATCTTTCTGTTTGTTCATGTTCCAATCAGGCCCTCACCCAAGAAAATAAGAAAAATAAATAAATAAATGTGAGTTTACATTTTGTTAATTTCTTAGTCGGTTCTTCAAAGACTTTGAGAGTTTGAAATGGGGTTTTGGTCGATCCAAGTCTGGAATTAAAAATAGCTAGAATATGCATTCAATTTTTATATTTTTATTTAAAAATATTATTTTATCCATTTAATTTCGCTTTTTATTTAAAATCTTTATTCCTTCATCTATTTTTAAAAAAATTAATGGTGTCAAAGGTTAAATAACACTACTAATCTTCAATGTTTATAATTTTTTTCAATTTGATCTTAGCCTTTAAAAGTATATAAACAATTTAAAATTAAATATTTTTCATATATTAAATAAAAATATAATTTAATAATAAAATGGAAAAAAAACTTTAAAAAATATATAAAAAATTCTAAGATTCAATATTATCTAAACTAGACCAAACTAGCCAATAGGACCAGGAATTGAAAAAAATATGTATATAAAAAAAGTTGACCCACAAATCGATACTGTAACGACCCGATAGTCACGGGTATTGGAAAGTGTACTTTCGGGTCTCCGTTTTTGTAAAACATATTCGTACGAAGTTAGTGGTGTGGTTAGTTAGGTTTTGGCTAGGTGAATTAGCTTGAATTAAAAGTAATTAGGTATAAGGACTAGATTGTAAATATGATGAAAGTTGAATTATAGATTAAAAGAAAAGTGAAGGGACTAAATTAGTAATTAAGCCATAAGTGACAAGTGTATGGTAATAGTGAAATACATGTGTAAAAATAATAATCATATGTATATAATAATACATGTATTTCTTATTATTTAAGTAATATATATTATATTATAATATTATAATGTAATAAAACATAAAATGAAGGAAAGGAAAATAATAGAAAATAAAATGACCGGATCGTGTGAGACACACGGTTAACACATGGGCGTGTGGTTTGACCGTATGTCCCCTCCAACTTTAAAATTTCGGAATAGAATGTCTAGGAAATTACACACGGGCAGAGACATGGGTGTGTGTCTCAGCCGCGTGAGGCACTCGGCCTAGCGCACAAGCGTGTGGATAGTCATGTGACCTAAGTCAAAACGTTACACGGGGTAGGACACTGTAACACCCCGTACCCAAGTCCGATGCTAAGACTGGATGCGTGACATTACCATGCTTGAACTCACTTAATTAAGTACTTACTGGCTATAAAATTTCATTTCGACTTAAAACCTTTCTTTCTTGGTCTCGACATACGTATCATAGTCATACGAGGCCTTAAACACTTGTTTGGACTTTTGGAACTTATCGAAAATCCTCTCACATAATAAGAGGTTACACGTCCGTGTGGTTTGGGGCACGCCTGTGCACCCCTAAACACGCCCATGTTTCCCATCCGTGGGGAGCTAATGACTTATATGACACGGCCTTGACACGCCCGTGTCCTCCAACCGTGTGGAGCTACTGACTTATTTGACACGGCCTGAGCACACGCCCATGCCCAAGCCGTGGGTCTTACACGGCTCATGCACACGGCCGTGTGATTCACCCGTGGCCTATTCTAACAAGTAATCATAAGGTGCAAGGTTCGCACGGCCCAGACACATGCCCGTGTGTCTAACCGTGTGGACACTTAGAGGCTATCTACCAAGCCTTCTTACCACTCTCACCTACACACATACATATACCAATTTAGTAAAGGCTCAATTCATCAACTAAAACACATGATCTTATACATCGATTCATGAAAATAAGGTTTTCCTCCCATACAATTACAATGACTTAAGCCATTATCAATGGCTATACACTTTTAAACTATAAACCCTCTTAGGCCAACATAATTTGGTACATTAACAACAACTTAATCAACCTTAAATTCTAGCCCTATACATGCCATGGCTCAGAAAGTCTTGATACCTCGCACAATATGTCTGCTCGATAGTGTGATAACATCTCTGGCAGCCTCCAACTCGAGCTAGTTAAAATAACCTATAAGATATGGGAAAGAAAGAGGAGTAAGCAATAATGCTTAGTAAGTTCATCTGCATAAAATGATAATTTTACAAGTTCATTGAATATACACCATACCAAATCATCTTTATACTGGGTCTTTCCCATCAACTAATGATTTCTTACTCAACCGCTCTTGAAGCTTACTCAATCGCTCTTGAAGCTTACTCATTCTATCTCTTACCGTACTACAAGCCAATTTCTCATTTAACTAGATTCCATTCCTGCACTGATTGTCATGTAATCACATAAGACAACACATCAAACATTTTCAATAAGCTATCCATCTCTCGGGGGTTACGCACTTAGCTCACCAGTATTAATACAACTGATGGTATCGCGTACAGCCCACCACTACCAACAATGAGGTGATACCGCACATAGCTCATCGTTATTTATCATTCGTGAATAACAACCCACCAGCTTACCTCTATCTTAAATGTTCATTCAAGAACATTTACGTACACTTCTATTCTTGCTAACATTCACGCACTACGTCAATAAATCTGTCTCATGCAACTAAGGTGCATTATTTATGCATTTCCCACGAAGGGTTCATTATAAATTAAGTTCATCACCTTTCAGTTCTAACACATACCTATGCTTCTCGTGGTACAACCACATACATTCATCATATCTGCTGAAATACTCAAGTTATAAAATATTCTCTTGAGTTTCATACACATGAAGTCATATAGAAATTGTACCCCAATAGGGTCTTACTTGGATTAACATGTCGATGCCATGTCCCTGACATGGTCTTATACGAATTCTTACATCGAAGCCATAATTCAATATTGTCTTATACAAGGCTTTAACTATCGTCTCAACATTCTACATGCATTTCTCATTACTCTAGGATTCAATTCTCATGGCATCTCATCAAATAATATATGTATCATACATCTATAGAGTGAATATACATTCCATACAACATCAGAATACTTACATAAACTCACATAAACTCATGCATACTTTCAATAATTGCACATGAACTTACCTCGTTGTCGAAATAGCCGGAAAGGACTATTTGCCCACATTTCTCTTTTCATCCGTTCTAGGTTCGAAACTTGTTTTCTTTGATCTAGAACAATGAAATTTACTCATTTAATCACTTAATGATCATATTAGAACATAATATCCACATAGGCAAAAATGACCATTTTGCCTTGGAAAAATTACGATTTTGCCCCTAGGATCGTAAATAAATTTTTATCACATTTTCTTGTTAAAAAAACTTAGCCGAACACTTAATCCTCTCACAACTACTCATAATTCCAACTATTTCATGCTTTAATGAACAAATCATAATTTTTGCATTTTAGTCCCAATTAGGTGTTTTCATGACAACACCCTTCACAAAAGTTATCTCTCATCATCTTATCATTCATTTTCTTCCATAAAAACTCAGCAACCAGCATAGACTCTCTAATGTTAGGTCCATAGACTCTCAACCATATTGCAAAATAGTCCCCTCATTAGCTAGCTTAAGCTTTAGGGACTCCAAAAGTACAATTTTTATCAAGAAAAGTCATCAAAATCACTTACTAATAAGGAAGATAGCTTGACTGAAAGTTCAAACCCCCTAAGCTCCATTTCTTCTTCAATTTTTGGTGGAGAGAAGATAGGTGAATAGTGAAAGATGATAACATCTTTTACTCACCTTATTTTATTCATTTTTTTCACATAATTCCCACCTATTTTGACCAAAGTTAAAAAATTTTGTCCCCTATGTCACATGGTCGACCTACTCACTTAAAACAAGGCCAATTTGCACAATTGGGGCCTCCAATTAATAGCCCATAGCTATTTGGCACCTTTTGCAAATAAAATAGAACTTTTACACTTTATGCGATTTAGTCCTTTTTTCACAAATTAGCTAGAAATTGCTAAAATTAAGGCACCAAATTTTTCATACATCCTTATAAACATGTTATAACACATAACATAACATGAAAATAATTTTATCTATCCTCGAATTAGTGATTTCGAGATCATTGTTCTGACTAGCCCCTAAATCGGGCTGTTACAATTCTCCCCCTTAAGGATTTTCGTCCCCAAAATCTTATCAGGAGGAGTTGTTACTAACTTTCTTAAAACGTTTCCCTTAACTCTTCAAAATCACAATCTCACGTATCCTCAAGTTTCTCTTACCAACAATTCTTAAGCTGTGATACATAAGGTCGAAACATAACTTGAGATTTACATTATCCTTCTTATGCGTATATATTGTATTCAGCAATCCACCAATTTGGAATTCTATATATATATATATCCAAATGATCATTCGGATCTACACTAATCAATCCACTACAATTCGAAAGACATCCCCTCTTTGGGAATACTGTCCAACTAAATTAGAAATCCATAAGGTTTCATCTCACTTTCTCATTAAAGTATTTATCGAAGGTAATAGTCTTGATTTGTACACTTTAAAACTTATCTTTTAATAGTCAACCACCTCTGAGTACTCTACTTGTCAATAGATTTATGCACATAATCGTTCTTATTTTTCTCTTGCTTTAGCAGATATGCTACTACTGAATCTCTTACCCCGAAACTTCTGAATAAGTTCGGGACTCATCATCATTCAAATTCTATCTCAAGAAAATATCGACAATGAAAATCTTATCCAACCTGGATTTTAATGCCTGGAATAAACTCATTCAGAGCTTATTTAAAATACCATTTACTACCTCATTTCTAAACTCCTCTACTCAGAAAGGAAGACTCACTTTAGTTATTAACCTTGCTGAAACTAAGATATTACCAACTAATGGTCAACAGAGTAACTAACTCGCATTGCTTAACAAGGATCTTTTATTCAGATACCTATACTATGTCTGCTATTTGAGAAGTATTACACTAACTATACCCACCAATGTAATAGTTCAAGCGGTTTCCACCAATTCATTCTCAAAATCTCTTGCAGCATAAGATATTCTCCCTTATCAAAATTTGAAAAAATACATATTGATTTTTCCACGGATCAGTAACTCGATCAACTCTTTTTTCTCGATCCAGATTGAACTCAGTACTAGAACTTTCAATTAGTAGTTCTTTCTATAGCTTTCAACTCAACTATCATAGTTTGAACATTTCGGTGAGCATATCTTTGTATTATGCTCCCTACTCTCATATATACAAAATTTTATCCTCTTTATTGACTCATGCATGAATATACACAAAACTCGAATCATGTGTCAATATATTAATCTACTCCTTTTTCCACATAGAGAACATTTCCTAGCACATTCAAATCTGAGCTTCTTTCGCTGTGCTAATCTAAAACTTTTACTAGCATCATATCTCACGATCTTAGGAACATTTCGATCGAATCCATTAACTCTATTTGACTTACTCGAAGGCCCATCATACGACGTGAAACTGGTGATTTCACTTCTTATACTAAAATCATCACGGACTTCTTCCTTAAAATACCCGTACAGGGTTACAAGGATATAAAGGAATGTCAATTCCAATTACTAAATCGACAACCATTTAATTTAATTTTGAAGTCAGCTAATCGTCTCGTACTATCTCATTTCATGAGATAAACAACTACGTTGCCTCCAAAAAAGGCAAAAGTTCTTAACACTTAATACTTAAAGAGATCATTATGATCCATACAGTTATGGTTATCATAATTGAACACTTTCACAGTTCAACATTGTTTTTTTAGCCTTTTCGTCCTCAAACTCTTTAACAATTCTTTTCATTAACAAACCTCAAATTAAAAAGGATCTCTACAAACATACAGCTCAGGCTTCCTACTCACTTGCATCAAATAACTTAGGTTAACTTCCCTTTGTTCTTAACAATGCATAATCAATATAATTGCTAAAGCTTTCAGACGTATTTACTAATAATCGCCTTTATTAAGCATATACCATTCCTCACTCCGTATTCATTTCCTTGCGACTCGCTCACAAGGGACTGTATTCACTCATTCACATGATTTTGACACAATCCTCATTTCTACCTCTATACTCATCTATTCTTCCCATTGATTACCAGGGATAGCCAAAGACGCATATCCACCGTCCTTCATGTAGGTACAAAACCAATGTCACATTCTAGTGATGGTCTCATATGGAATCTCCTTTAATTGCCAATGCCATATCTCCGGATAAGGTCTCATATGGACTTCCTCATCAAGTATCGATGCCATATTCTGTATGTGGTCTTACACGAGTCTCATATTCATTAACATTGCCATATTACAAATATGGTCTTTTACGGAATCATATCTTGGTGCCGATGCCATGCCTCAAACATAGTCTTATACAGGACCTTATCTAATTATATCTCAATGATAGCCTTTTTATTCTAGTCCCCAAGGACTTCAGCCTTATGTTCAACAACAATTACTCTACCTAGTAGAGCATCATGTATCAATGTGACACCAAGCATTTTCAAAATGCTAACATAATATTGCATTAATCATATACTAACTTACTCAATTTGACTCTCATAACATCTCATCATAATTTTGCTGTGGTAAGGGGGTGAGATCACAGAGCCCCATAACTTGACTCTCGTGATCACATGTATATAATTTACTACTCATCATAAATAAAATATCATCATAGTTATACAGCTCATCTCAAGTGAGTTTACACATTTATCATACTACAATTGTTTCTATCACAAATACATTAGAATAATGTCTTTACTTACTCAAGTTTTACATTACTATCTACTTGAGTACTCAACGTTTAACTCTAATTTCTCTTACAATCAATAATCAATCAATGAATGCCTTACAGGTCTGAGTACGTCATTTACCTTATTGCCATAGTCCAACTATGGTCTTACTCATATTACGACAACATAGTCCAACTATTTCTTTATATGTCATCATGATGCCATAGCCTCACTACGGTCTTACACGAAATCTCATACCAATACCAATGTCATACCCTTGGTATGGTCTCATATGGAACTCATGTAGATGCCGATGCCATATCCTAGATATAGTCTTACACTGGCTCTCATATCGTGGTCGATGCCATGTTCCAAACATGGTCTTACACTGGCACTCTCATTGCCATGGTCCAACCATGGTCTTATTCATCTTTTCATCGTCGAATGTCCATACTCATCTCCTGCATTCTGCTTAGTCAAACTTCTAAATTTTAGCTTTCATACCACAATATGGGTGGTTTCTTGTTCTTACTGCTTCTCACATACATCATGGTGCTTACTATTTTCATATCTGTAAGGTAAACAAGGTACTTGTAACACTTGATCACAAAAAATAGTATGCTTTACTAATATAAGCATAATCTCAGCATCACCATTCATAACATGAATTATACTTGTCAGTCAGTCTTAACTAGCATGACATAATATAAGCTTTACTACTACCTTTCTTGCTATTTCATTTTAACTTTACTCATTTGCTCAATGAATTTCTGTGAATTACCGAGGATACTAAATATCTTACCATGAACTTGGTGCCAAAGCCATACTCTAGGCATGGACTTACATGAAAGGTCTCTTCTTGAATCAATGCCAAGCTTGCCTTGGTCTTACATGAAATATCTGTTCAATGCCAAGCTTGCCTTGGACTTACATGAAATATCTGTTCAATGCCAAGCTTGTCTTGGACTTACATGAAATATTTGTTCAATGCCAAGCTTACCTTGGACTTACATGAAATATCTGTTCAATGCTAAGCTTGCCTTGGACTTACATGAAATATCTGTTCAATGCCAAGCTTGCCTTGGACTTAGATGAAATATCTCTTCTTGATTGCCGATGCCATGCCTTGGCTCGGTCTTATATAGGCTTTCTTGCCTCATGTGATGGATCGAGTATCTTGGGCAATTCTTATTCAATCGGGACTTGCTCATAATTAATCTCATTGATTTCTTTATTCAGCAAAACATTAAACATTTCATGATGATAATGTACATTATACCAGGCAATTCAATGATAGAATTTATAAAGCTTAGAAATCATACAACTTACTGAATTTAACTCGAGTGGGATTCTCACTTTCTTAATAAAACAAATTTGTTAAGGCCGGGAGGCATCACACTATCATGATCCACATATGGCATGTATAGCTAGACTCTTACTCTCGCTAGGTTAGTCCTAGAACCGACTAAACCATAGCTCTGATACCACTAAATGTAACACCCCGTACCCAAGTCCGATGCTAAGACTGGATGTGTGACATTACCATGCTTGAACTCACTTAATTAAGTACTTACCGGCTATAAAATTTCATTTCGACTTAAAACCTTTCTTTCTTGGTCTCGACATATGTATCACGGTTATACGAGGCCTTAAACACTTGTTCAGACTTTCGAAACTTATCGAAAATCCTTTCACAGAATCAGAAGTTACACGCCCGTGTGGTTTGGGGCACGTCCGTGCACCGCTAAACACACCCATGTTTTCCATCCGTGGGGAGCTACTGACTTATCTGACACGACCTTGACACGCCCGTGTCCTCCAACCGTGTGGAGCTACTGACTTATTTGACACGACCTAAGCACACGCCCATGCCCAAGTTGTGGGTCTTACACGGCTCATGCACACGGTCGTGTGATTCACCCGTGGCCTATTCTAACAAGTAATCATAAGGTGCAGGATTCGTATGGCCCAGACACATGCCCGTGTGTCTAACCGTGTGGACACTTAGAGGTTATCTACCAAGCCTTCTTACCACTCTCACCTACACACATACATATACCAATTTAGTAAAGGCTCAATTTATCAACTAAAACACATGATCTTATACATTGATTCATAAAAATAAGGTTTTCCTCCTATACAATTACAATGACTTAAGCCATTATCAATGGCTATACACTTTTAAACTATAAACCCTCTTAGGCCAACATAATTTGGTACATTAACAACAACTTAATCAACCTTAAATTCTAGCCCTATACATGCCATGACTCAGAAAGTCTTAATACCTCGTACAATGTGTCTGCTCGATAGTGTGATAACATTTCCGGTAGCCTCCAACTCGAGTTAGTTAAAATAACCTATAAGAGATGGGAAAGAAAGAGGAGTAAGCAATAATGCTTAGTAAGTTCATCTGCATAAAATGATAATTTTACAAGTTCATTGAATATACACCACCACAAAGCATCTTTATACTGGGTCTTTCCCATTAACTAATGATTTCTTACTCAACCGCTCTTGAAGCTTACTCAATCACTCTTGAAGCTTACTCATTCTATCTCTTACCGTACTACAAGCCAATTGCTCGTTTAACTAGATTCCATTCCTGCACTGATTGTCATGTAATCACATAAGACAACACATCAAACATTTTCAATAAGCTACCCATCTCTCGGGGGTTACGCACTTAGCTCACCAGTATTAATACAATTGATGGTATCGCGTACAACCCACCACTACCAACAATGATGTGATACCACACATAGCTCACCGTCATTTATAATTCGTGAATAACAACCCACCAGCTTACCTCTATCTTAAATGTTCATTCAAGAACATTTACGTACACTTCTATTCTTGCTAACATTCACGCACTATGTCAATAAATCTATCTCATACAATTAAGGTGCATTATTTATGCATTTCCCACGAAGGGTTCATCATAAATTAAATTCATCACCTTTCAGTTCTAACACATACCTGTGCTTCTCGTGGTACAACCACATCCATTCATCATATCTGCTGAAATACTCAAGTTATAAAATATTCTCTTGAGTCTCATACACATGAAGTCACATAGAAATCGTACCCTAATAGGGTCTTACTTGGATTAACATGTCGATGCCATGTCCCTGACATGGTCTTATACGAATTCTTACATCGAAGCCATAATTCAATATGGTCTTATACGAGGCTTTAACTATCGTCTCAACATTCTACATACATTTCTCCTTACTCTAGGACTCAATTCTCATGGCATCTCATCAAATAATATATGTATCATACATATATAGAGTGAACATACATTCCATACAACATCGAATACTTACATAAACTCATGCATACTTTCAATAATTGCACATGAACTTACCTCGTTGTCGAAATAGCCGGAAAGGACTATTTGCCTATATTTCTCTTTTCATCCATTCTAGGTCTAAACCTCATTTTCTTTGATCTAGAACAATGAAATTTACTCGTTTAATCACTTAATGATCATATTACAACATAATATCTACATAGGCAAAAATGACCATTTTGCCTCTATACTTTGGCAAAATTACGATTTTGCCCCTAGGATCGTAAATAAATTTTTATCACATTTTCTTGTTAAACAAACTTAGATGAACATTTAATCCTCTTACAACTACTCATTATTTCAACTATTTCATGCTTTAATGAACAAATCACAATTTTTGCATTTTAGTCCCAATTAGGTGTTTTCATGACAACACCCTTCACAAAAGTTGTCTCTCATCATCTTATCATTCATTTTCTTCCATAAAAACTCAGAAATCAGCATAGACTCTCAAATGGTAAGTCCCTAGACTCTCAACCATATTGCAAAATAGTCCTCTCATTAGCTAGCTTAAGCTTTGGGGACTCCAAAAGTACAATTTTTATCAAGAAAAGTCATCAAAATCACTTACAAAAAAGGAAGATAGCTTGACTAAAAGTTCAAACCCCCAAAGCTCCATTGCTTCTTCAATTTTCGGTGGAGAGAAGATAGGTGAATAGTGAAAGATGATAACATCTTTTACTCACCTTATTTTATTCATTTTTTCACCTAATTCCCACCTATTTTGACCAAAGTTAAAAATTTTTGTCCCCTATGTCACATGGCCGGCCTACTCACTTAAAACAAGGCCAATTTGCACAATTGGGGCCTCCAATTAATAGACCATAGCTATTTGGCACTCTTTGCAAATAAAATAGAACTTTCGCACTTTATGCGATTTAGTCATTTTTTCACAAATTAGCTAGAAATTGCTAAAATTAAGGCACCAAAATTTTCATACATCCTTATAAACATGTTATAACACATAACGTAACATGAAAATAATTTTATCTATCCTTGAATTAGTGATTCCGAGATCACTGTTCCTACTAGCCCTTAAATCGGGCTGTTACAGACACAGCCTGAAGCACGGGCATGTGATAGGGCCACACAGGCGTGTCCCTTGGCCACATTGGCGTGTGTCCCCTATACTTAGGGAAAAAATTTTAAATTTCATGAAAAATTCTCTGAACTTCCGATTGAGTCCCGATTTTTTCTAACACGTGTTTTGGGCCTCGAGGGCTTATAAAAAAGGACGATAAGATTAATTTACAATATGTTTGCTAGATGATTATGTAAGGTACGTATTTGATCTTAAATATCCAGTAATGTTCCGCATCCTTGTTTTGGCTATGGATAAGGGTTAGGGGTTTTACAGGTACGGACTGGTTGAGATAAGCTAAAAATTGGTTGAATTGGCAATTGAACCGATTTCAAACTAGTTTGACCAATTGGTTCCCAGAACGATTAGTCCGACAGGTTCAAAGTAAATATATTATTAGAAACAATAAATTATAAATTATAAAAATTAGTTCAACTGATTTTTAGCTCAGTTCAACCTGTTTGTACCAATATACCCCAGTTGATTCTTGATCCAATCGGTCCAGTCTGATTTATATGACATTAAATTTTGTAATTTTTTATT
Organism: Gossypium rotundifolium; assembly: GCA_025506655.1. NCBI lineage: Eukaryota > Viridiplantae > Streptophyta > Magnoliopsida > Malvales > Malvaceae > Gossypium > Gossypium rotundifolium. Next base: position 42,172,695 of record CP106731.1, on the reverse strand, counting down.
TTTAAGAAGATCTTTTGATTTTTGAAATTTAAAGAGTTTTTATTTTTTAAAATATTTTTATATTGAAAAAAAATCTGTAACACCCCAAACATGGCCTAGACGCTATGGCCGAATCATGGAGTGCTACGAAGAAGGGTTTTGAAACCGTGGAATAAAACATTCAAGTATTATAAAACATATTCATTTAAATATTACTGAAACCGTTACATGTTGTCCTTTATGGTTAACCAATTATTTTGTAGCAGAAGTTTGAAAATCGTTTGAAACAAAACCACGTTCGTGTTTCCAAAAATAACATTTGTTCGAGTAAAACCGGTATTTTGTCGAATCTTGGCAGTTTAGAAGTAATAATGCAATCAAACCCAAAAATTCAAACCAAACAGTCCAAAAAGTCCAAAGAGTCCAAAATTACAAAACTCCCACGAAAGCCAGATTTTAAAATAAAACCACTATTACTAAATAAAAATAGATCTCGATAAAGTGGTCACCTCTGAACCTCCGACGCACCGACCCGCCAAAGTCTGTTGGATTACCTGAACAAAACAAACAAATAGATGTGAGTTTTCGTAAACTCAGTGTGTAACCCAACAGAAATAGTCATGCAACATACACAGAATTTCATATACTGTCAGATACTAGTTTACAAACAATATTACATAAGCCTATCCAGTAGGGATAAGGCTAGAATAAAAAAATAACAAAATTTTTCCAAAAAGTAAGACTTGAACCCAATACCTCAAACATACATCCAAAACACTTAGCCATTGAAGCATATACTCATTTATGTCAAGATTTACAAAAACAGAAATAAATTATTTAGGGCGTTACAATATTTTTATATTTAAAAAAAATCTATACTTTTTTTTTCAATTTTTATGCTTTTTTTAAATAAAAATGTAAGAACCCATTTTCGGTGAGATCGGAACAGTGGTTTTGTGACCACAAATTCGAGCCCAAAAATAAAAATTTGTTTTATTTTATTTTATGGTTGGTATTATGATAGGAAGGTCACGTGAAAATTTTAATACGAAAATTTTATCGATTGTGTGGTTAATTAGGTAAAGGACTAGATTGAATAAAATGCAAAAATTGAATTGTAGTAGCTATAAGAATTAAATAGCTATGGAATTCAAAACTAGAGGCCCTTATGTAACAACCCGATTTTAGCTAAATCAAAACAGTGGTTTTAGAACCACAAATCCGATGTCAAAAAATTATTTTAATATTATTTTCAGTATTTACAACATGTTATTTGATATGTGTAAAAATTTCGTGAGCTAATTTTATCGATTGATTGGTTAATTTGATAAAAGGATTAAATCGCGTAAAATTATAAAGTTGCATTCTACTTGTTAAAGGTGTTTAATTTCTATAATTTAATAAATCAAAGGTCCTTATAATGTTATTAGTCCATGATTAGTGTAAATGGACAATTAAAACCATCTATTATATGATTTTATATGTTTATAACAAAGGTTATTATGGTAAAATAGTTAATAAATGTTATAATTAATAAAACAAAATCAATTTTAAAATTCATTATCATCTTTTTGGCCGAATATTTAAGAAGAAGAAAGCTTCTTGTTGTGTTTTAGGGTTCGACACTTGTAAGCTTAATTGGTAAGTGTTTTGAGCTCGATTTTTGATAATTTTTACATTTTTGATATCGTTGCTTCGTATTCTAGCTAGCCTGTACCTTAGATTTCGAAACTATTAAAGATTTTAAGAGTTGTCATTATTGAATCTATGTGTTCTTTGATATTTAATGTTGAAATATGAAAGCTTGATGATAGTTTTTGTAACACCTCTTACCCGTATCCGACGCCGGGACAAGGTACGAGGCGTTACCTATCTTAAACACATGCATACACGCAATTCTGAATCATAAAAGTCCGTTCAAATTTGAAACTTTTCAAACTTCCTCTAAACATCCTTAATACGGGCCTACGAGGCCCAAAATACATCTTAGAAATGTTTCGAAATCAAATCGAATTCTTTGGAAAATTTTGGAAAATGTCACTAAAAACAGGGGCACACGCCCGTGTAACTTGACAACACAGCCATGCTAAGGGGCAATGTATCTCACATAGCCTAAGCATATGGGGACACACCCGTGTCCCATGCCCATGTGGATTTATTTCTCAATTCGAACCTATAGGGGTTTTAACACGGCCTGACACACATCCGTGTCCCTCACACGGCCATGACACGCCCATGTCTTGACCTATGTGCAAAAACCTTGACATTTTGTGTAACACCCCTAGCCCGTTACCATTGCCGGACTAGGGTTAAGAGGTATTACTAATCACATCCGGACATTTCATATCATTCCACATCCAAACATAGTAATTCACATTCAATGAGTCCCTTAATGAGGTCTACGAGACCTTAATCATGCTTTAGAATAGGGTCGGGACTAAACCAAACTCATATGAAAATTTTTGAAATTCTAACATTTTTCTAAGTTATAAAGGTCACACGCCCGTGTGGGTAGGCCATGTGCCTCACACGGCCTCGGACACACCCATGTGCCCAAGCCGTGGCAAAATAGGGCATACCTACTAACTTGTCCAAACGGCCTGAGACACGCCTGTGTGCCTCACCCGTGGTCGACACTGACTTGTACCACACGGCCAGTCACACGTCCGTGTGTCTACCCCGTGGTCAAGCTTGAATTGCTTCAATTACACAACCACGAAGGATACGGTTGAACCACATGCCCGTGTGCTCAACTGTGTGGGTAATTATAGGCCATTTTTCAAGGCCAAATTACCATCCACACTTTAAAATCACCTATATGCATTAAATCAATACCAATACATACCTCAAATGCAATCAAAACATACCATTTCAAGCACAAATTATTCATCAACTAAACCATCTATTCGTATACTTAATTTCTACTCAAATAAGTCCATCTAAGACACTTAATTTCACATCCCAATACATATAGACCAAGTATCATATAACCATTACCACAATTCACATTTAAACCACAATTTACATCAACCACTTAAGCATGAACAAACCATATTTATCATACACTTATCCCACACATATATTTACAACATCATTCAACCTTTAAGCCATATCACATGGCAAAGTCCAACATCTCAAAATACACCACATCAACTAGCCTATACATGCCATATACCAAATATGTACATCATTTAAAAGTACCAAAAATAGATTGTCGATAGTGTGATTGAGTCGCTAACAATTCTTGAATTCGAGCTAGCTTTACTGACACTGTAAAATAGAGAAACACATTACACAGTAAGCTTTCAAAGCTTAGTAAGTTCGTACATTACATTTAATTTAATAACTCAATTACAATGCATAAATATGAATCCATCACATAGATTAACTCTTAAATGTCTACACCATATCATCCATAGCTAGTATGCTTACTCGACCATTCATAAATTCATAGACAATCTCATCAACCTCAAAGGTTCAATACATACCTTAGCCAATACATAGTTATTCACCATCCATGCTAATTCATGCTCGATATTGCATTTTGATCAACCTTTGTCTTTCATTAAGTTTAATCGCACACTTAGTGCCCACATTATAGCCGAAACTTAAATAACATCGTACACTTAATACATCAGTGTAAAACCGAACTTAATTCGGTATCACACATGTAGTGCCAAATTAATAAGCCGAAGCTTCTACTGTTTCGCACACACAGTGCTAATTATCTTTGTCTCGTTTCTAAATTCACACACTTAGTGCCATATAACTTAATTCCTCACATAGCATTTATAATTCAATAATCTCATAACTATTCATTTCATAACATTTAAACATATTTAAGTACATATATTATATTCAAACTTACCTTGAACGTCAAAATATCGAGAATTATCGATCAATCGAGTACTTTGTCTTTACCTCGATCCCGATCCGAATCTCTCCTTTCTTGGTCTATACATATTCAAATTTAACTCATTCAGTCACCAATTTATTTAATTTAGTCCAAACACACATATTTAGGGTATTTTACAAAATAGCCCTCACATTTTCACATTTTGACACTTTAGTCCCTATTTCATAAAATCACAAAATACACAAATTTTCTCTTCACTTATGCTTAGTCGAATTTTCCTTGTACTTATACAAGCCCATACATTTCATTTATTTCACATTTTAGTCCCTAAAATATTATTTTTACAATTTAGTCCAAATTACTCAATTTCACCAAAATTCGAAGACAAAACATGTAAATCCTTCACCTATCTCTCATATTTCATCATCAACTATCACAAAGCTCAAGCATTCATCAATGGAATAACTCAAAATCACCATAAAATTCTAAAATTAAAGCATGGGCTAGCTAGAACACTAAGCAACGATCACAAAAACGTAGAAATCATCAAAAATCGAAGCGAAAACATACCTTAATCAAGATAAAAAGTGTACCGAACCCTAGTGTTCTTTTCCTTTTATTTATCTTTGTATTTTTGGCAATGGTGATGAGAAATTAAGCATGAATTTGTCTTCATTTTCTTTAATTAAACTTATTATACCAATTACCAATTTGCCCTTTTATTAATTCATTAATATTTCCGCTAACTATGTACATATATGTCCATCTCCACTATTTATGGCCTATTTACAACTTAAGGACTTCTCATTCAATAAGCCATGCCAAATAGACACATTAACAATTAGCACATAGCGTTTGTATTTTATGTGATTAAGTCCTTTTTCATAATTCAACACACAAACGATGAAATTTTCACACATACTCACATATTTTAAACACCAAAAATAATAGTAAAATATTTTTCCTGACCTTGAATTTGTGGACTTGAAACCACAGTTCTGACTAGGGTCAAAATCGGGCTGTTACATTCTGTTTCTAACGTCATCAACCAAATAAATTCACACGGCCAAGGCACATGCCTATGTCCTTAGACTGTGTGGCGAATTAAATTTATAAATTCAAGTGTAAAATTCGCACCGCCTAGGAATATTCCCATGTCCTATGGCCCTGTCTTCCATATGGTTGAGACACACGACCGTGCCTCTACCTCTGTGGTTACTACTGCTCTGTAACTGCCTAATTTAGGGGCTAGTCAGAATAGTGGTCTCAGAATCACTAATCCGAGGCTGGAGAAAATTATTTTTATGTTATTTTATGATTTAAAGCATGATTATATAGGTGTATGAAAATTTTGATGCTTTAATTTTAGCGATTTCATGCTTAATCGCGAAAAAGGACTAAATCACATAAAGTGCGTGTAACATCCCGATTTAGGGTCTAGTCAGAATAGTGATCTCGAAATCACTAAATCGAGAAAAGAGAAAATTATTTTTATGTTATATTATGTGTTATAACATGCTTATAAAGATGTATGAAAGTTTTGGTGTTTTAATTTTAGCGATTTCATGCTAAATCGCGAAAAAATGACTAAATCGCATAAAGTGCGAAAGTTCCACTCTATAGGATAAAGGTACCAAATAGCCATGAAATATTAATTGGATGGTTTTAAAGGGCAATTAGACCATCTTGAACATGATGGCCGGCCATGTAGACAAGAGGGGACAAGAGTTTTAATTTTTGGTCAAAGTTGGTGGGTTGAAATTGATGTTTTATAATAAAATAAAGAAAGGAAAAAGATATCATCTTTTTCTCTCTTCTTCTCCACCAAAAATGAGCAGCAATAAGGGGGTTTTGAAACTTAAAATTTCAGCAAGCAATCCTCCTCCCTAGTAAGTGATTTTGATCATTTTTCTTGAAGAAAATTGTACTTTTGTGATCCCCAAAGCTTAAGTTAGCTATTGAGGGGACTATTTTACAATATGGTTGAAAGTCTAGGGACTTGCCATTAGAGGGTATATGTTGTTTGGTGAGTTTTTATGGAAGAAAATGAATGTTAGAAAGATGAGAAACAACTTTTGTGAAAGGTGTTGCCATGAAAACACCTATTTGGGACTAAAATGCAAAAGTTGTAAATTGTTCATTAAGGCATGAAATAGTTGGAATTGTGGATAGATGTAAGAGAATTAAATGTTTAGATAGGCTTGATTAACAAGAAAATGTGATGAAAATTTATTTACGAGCTTAGGGGCAAAATCATAATTTTGCCAAAGTGTAGGGGCAAAATAGTCATTTTTCCTAAATTTTAGATTAAGGTATTTTATGGTTGTTAAATGAATAAATCAGTAAATTTCATTGTTCTAGATCAAGAAAAGCAAGTTTCGGACCTAGAACGGGTGAAAAGAGAAATGTGGGCTGATAGTTATTTTCGGCTATTTCGGCAACGAGGTAAGTTCACATGCAATTATAAAAATTAGGTATGAGTTCATGTAAGTATTCTAATGTTGTATGAAATGTATATTCACTCTATGGATGAAATATATGAAGAATGTTGAGATGATATTTAAAGTCTCGTATAAGACCATATTGGATTATAGCCTCGATGTAAGGATTCGTATAAGACCGTGTCAAGGACACTGCATCGATATGTTAATTCAAGTAAGACCCTATTGGGGTATGATTTCTATGTGATTTCATGAGTATGAGACACAAGAGAGTTATTTTATAAGTTGAGTATTTCAGAGTATATGTTGAAGTAAAGAAAGAATGCGGTTGAGCTACGAAAGGCACAAGTATGTATTAGAATTGAATTGAGACGATTTCAATTTATATATATATGATGAACCCCTATTGGGATATGGTAAACTAATGCACCTTGTTGCATGAGGTAGATTTATTGTTATATTGTGTGAATGCGAATAAATATCGTGGAAAAGTTAAGTAAGAGTAGTAATGTGAGGGTGTTCTCGGATGAACAATTGAATTAAATTATTATATGTGGATGATTATTTATGAATGTATGATAATGGTGGGCTAAGTGCGAAACCACTAAAAGATGAGTAGCTTATTAATAAGCTTAATGTGTTGTCTTATATGATTACATGATAATCAGTGCAGGAATAGATTCTTTTGTAAACGAGCAATTTGCTCGTGGTATGATAAGAGAAAAAATGAGTAAGCTTCTAGAGTGGTTGAGTAAGCAACCATGAGTTAATGGGAATGACCCAGCATAATATCTTGTGGTTATCTATATTAAATGAATATTAATATTTGCCATATTATGCAGATGAACTTATTAAGCATTAGTGCTTACTCCTTTTCTTTTCTCATCTCTTATAGATTATGTTGAGTAATACGGGTTGGAGTCCGCTGGATATGTTTTCACACTATCGAGCAAACATTCGATTTGAGGTATTAAGTCCTTATGAGTCATGGCATTTATAGGACTAGAATTTAAGGTTGATTAAGTTATTGTTAATGAGCCAAACTATGTTGGCCAAAAAGGGTTTGTAATTTAATTGTGTATAGTTGTTGATGATGGCTAAGTTGTTGTAATTGTATGGTAGTAACACTTTTCTTCATGAATCAAATGTATAAATTCATGTGTTTTAGTCATTGATTTGAGACTTTATTGAATTATTATATTAATGTATGAAATGTAGGGTCGAAAAGGGCTTGGTATATAGCCTCTAAGTGTCCACACGGTTAGACACACGGGCGTGTGTCTGGGCCGTGCGAACCCTACACCTTATTATTAAATGTTAGAATAGGCCATGGGTAGATCTCACGGCCGTGTACATGAGTCCATGTAAGACCCACGCCTTGGGCATGGGCGTGTGCTCAGGCCGTGTCGGTTAAGTCAGTAGCTCCACAAGGTTGGAGGACACGAGCATGTCAAGGCCGTGCTAGATAAGTTAGTAGCTCCCCACGGATGGGAAACATGGGCGTGTTTAGGGGTGCATGGGTGTACCCCAAACCCCATGGGCATGTAACCTCTGATTTTGAGAGAGGATTTTCGAGAAGTTTCGAAAGTTCAAACAAGTGTTTAAGGCCTCGTATGACCATGATACGTATGTCTAGATCAAGAAAGAGAGGTTTTAGCCGAAACAAAAATTTTTTTAGCCAGTAAGTACTTGATTAAGTGAGTTCAAGCACGGTAATGTATCACATCCAGTCCTAGAATCGGACCTGGGTACGGGGTGTTACATTTAGTGGTATCAGAACTATGGTTTAGTCGATTCTAGGACTAACCTAGCGAGAGTAAGAGTCTAGCTATACATGCCATATGTGGGTAGTGATAGTGTGATGTCTCCCGGCCGTAACGAATTTGTTTTATTAAGAAAGTGAAAATCCCACTCGAGTTGAAACACCCCAAACCTGGCCCACAAGCCCTGACCGAATCTGGCATGCTCCTTGAGTAAAATGTAGTTAAATCTCGTTATCATTTTGAAATACTTGGTGGTTTTGAAGAAAATAGATTTGGGTTATTCTCAAGTTGAAAACTGTATTGTAATTTAATTTTGTATTAAAACGTTATCTTCATGTTTCAAAAATTACAAGTTAAAAGAAATGCCGAATTTTAGTGCTTATCATTAAGTTGAAAATCGTAGGTGTTTAGATGTCAAAACATTTGAAGTTATTTTACGAAAATTGTTAAACCATTTGCTTGATGCTGATCGTATCAGAATAAAAATTAAACCGCATAAATAAAACAATTAAATAGTAATGGCCTTATTACAACAAAACAAAACCCGAAATAAATCTAAAAAAAATAACTTAATAAGAAAACGCGATAAATTTTAATCATAAGAAACGAGAAAAATGCTAAGCTGAGCATGGCCACCACTAAGTCCCCGTCGACCCGATCCAATTACTGAGTATCACCTGTAAAATGTTAGCGCACGAATGGTAAGTCAGCAGACTCAGTGTGTAACAACCAACATAGACTCCCAAACAATCAAGGCATATTAAATTACGTAAAACAAATATAGACAATGATGCAACCCAAACCCGCCTAGATATCCAACCTCTACACATCACCTGTACCTGCCAATCACACCGTGGGGATTACTAAATCGACCCTCCATCCGCTACACACCATCAAAGGCAGTCGCTGCAATTAACTGCATATCGCCCTTATAATCGTGGCATAGCCACCAGATAATGTGACAGAGTCATCAGATTCATAATATGTGACACAAATCACCAGATAATGTGGTAAAAACCACCGGAACACTTCCCCTTTATCATTATCACCCATATGCCCATGCAACATACATATCATACAAATATCATGCAATATACCTCACCCCATGGCCATAATGATATTTCTCATATTTTCATATCAATGTTCATAAACTTTATTAATCGAGAGTTAGGGTAACGTGCACGAATGCAATCGTACCATTGAATGGTACCCTTAGCCATATTCATTCATTGCCTTATTAACATATACTTAACAATATTATTACCAATAGGGAATTTAGGGTGGGTTACACACCTGGTTACTAACACGATTACCGAATCCTGAAAATCCCGATCTAACGCACTAGATCCCCTTTCCTACATTCGGCCAACACTAAAATCATTAGCAAAAAGGCCATTCGGCTATACAAACAAATCCCGAAAGGTTAACGCACAACCATAATCCTTACCTTCACGCCTTCCGAATACTAGCCACAACCCGAGATATGCGAGACTGATCTTCCCCCTACAATCGGCAAATATTAAGACTTAATCTTAATAGCCTTCGACTTTTCAAATAACTAAGAGACAAATTGAATCAACATGAATCCTTACCACTAACTTACTAGAAACGATTGACAGGGAGAAGATGACTCCGATCTACTGCTTCAAAGTCCTGGAGATCCTAACAGAAATCGATTGCATGGTTGATTAAAATTCAAGACAAATGCCGAAATTCGGCTTTTGTCCTACACATGTCGACAGAGAAAAGTAAGGGAGACTAGAGGAGATTCGGTCATGATGACTTACCTATACCAAATCGATTAAAGAAGAAATCAAGGAGATCTACTGCTTGGTTGATATTCGCCAAACCGAGAAGGATGAGTTTGAGAGATTTCGCAATGGCTTAAGAAAAAGCACTTGAGATTCGGCCAAAGTGGAATGGGAGAAAGATGAATGGTATTCGGCTTTGGTTTACAAAAAAGAGATTAAGGGAGTTTTGGCTTTTGATGACAGAAGAAATTATGAGAAGAAGAAGGAAAAGGATGATGGTGAGGCTCAAGTTATGGTTCGGCTAAGGTGAGAAAGAGGAAGAAAAGAATGAGAGAAAAAAAACTTAAAGATGCCAAATGATTTTCGGCACCTACTCTCCCCTACATGACCGAAACTACCACCCCAAGACCCCTCCATTTGGCCAACTCTTCTTCCCTCATCCAAATCCCCCTTTTCACTCCTACTTAGCCGAATCTTTAAGTTGTCGGACCCAATCTGAGCTTCATCCATTCGAGTCCTTGTGCGTCCACCACTGCACCTCCTTGCCGAAAAATAAAAACTCCAAAATGCTTCCCTTGCTGCTCGAACCTAGGTCCCTTCACACTCCCTGTGGCATCACCTCACAAGGCCCTAAGTGGTGCCTCTTTGCCACCTTACCAGCTTAGTACTTGTGTCCTAAGCCACACAATAAACTCCTTAAGGCCTAGCTCCCTTAGTTCCCCTTTTTGGGCTTAAAATCAAATATTTTTTCTAAGGCTTCTACCTACATCCCAAGGTTCCTAAAGCCCCCAAAACACATTCAAAACACACACAAGCATGCTACCACATACATTTAAGTGAAAATTCATAACCCCTAAATCCCAGATGTTACAGTTCTACCCCCTTAAAATAATTTTGACCTCAAATTACCTGGCTAAAATAAGTGAGGGTATTGTTGTCGCATTGTTTCCTCTGGCTCCCACGAAGCTTCCTCCGATCCATGGTTACGCCATAACACTTTGACTAGAGGGACTGATTTCCTCCGAAGCACCTTCATATCCCATTCCAGAATCTGAATCAGCTCTTCCTCATAGGACAACTCTGGTCTTTGCTCTACCTCCGATCGGTAATGCCGTAGCATCGAAATGTGGAACACATCGTGCATCTGCTTCAACTCTGAAGGTAACTCTAACTGATATGCCACTGGTCCAACCCGCTTCAAAACCCGATAAGGTCCTATAAACCTGGGTCTTAACTTTCCCTTGCGACCAAATCTCATCACCTTCTTCCACGGCGAAACTTTTAGAAACACTTAATCTCCTTCTGCAAACTCTATCTCCTTCCGCTTAAGATCTGTATATGACTTCTGCCTGTCAGATGCCTCCTTCAACCGCACCCAAATTACCTTAACCTTTTCTTCCGCTTCTGCCACCATCTTCGGACCTAAAACATGACGTTCCCCTAATTCTATCCAACATGTAGAGTGCGGCACATCCGACCATATAACGTTTCATACGGTGCCATCCGAGTACTTGCTTGATAGCTATTATTGTACGCAAATTCCGCTAAAGGCAAGAACTCCTCCCAACTTCCTCTGAAATATATCACGCAACCCCTTAACATATCCTCTAACACTTGAATTACCCGCTCAGATTGGCCGTCTGACTGCGGATGAAATGCCGTACTGAAGTCCAACCTAGTGCCCAATGCTTGATGTAGTGCTTTCCAAAATTGAGACGTAAACCTCGGATCCCTATCTGAGATAATCGACATCGGCACTCCGTGCAGCCTCAAGATTTCTGCTACATACAATTTCATCAATCTCTGCAGGGAATAGTCCACCCACACTGGTATGAAATGTGCAGACTTTGTCAACCGATCTACTATCACCCATACCGAGTCCTTCTTAGTAGGCGTGAGGGAAGCCCACTAACGAAGTCCATGGTAATTCTCCCCACTTCCATTGCGTAATCTTTATCACCAAGCAATCTGACGGTGCTTGGTGTTCAAATTGACTTGTCGACACGTTAAGCATTTCCTACAAATTCGTAACTTCCGCTTAAGACCGTGCCACCAAAATCGATCCCAAATCCTGATAACTTACTTCCTCCGGGATGCATTGCATAAGGGCTACTATGCGATTCTGAAGAATTTTCTGCCTTAACTCCTCATCCTTCGACATACAGACCTTGCCCCGAAAACACAGCACTCCATCACCGTTTACACCATAGTCTTCCAACTCCCCATTTTGTACTTGTAGCAGCTTTGTACTGAGTTCCCCATCTACCAATTGTTTCTCCTTTACTTGACTTAGCTATGTTGGTTTCACTTGCAACTCCGCTAGCAAACTTCCATCCTCATAAAGGCTAAGATGTGCAAACATCGCCCTCAGATTCGATACCACTTTCCGACTTAGGGCATCTACCACCACATTTGCCTTGCCCGGGTGATACTCTATTGAACAGTCGTAGTCTTTCAACAACTCTACCCACCTTCACTGTCTCAAATTCAGCTCCTTCTGAGTCAGCAGATACTTCAGACTCTTGTGATCTGTGTTAATTACTGACTTTTCTCCATATAAATAGTGCCTCCACACTTTTAGAGTGAACACTACTGTAGCCAACTCCAGATCATGCGTCGGATAGTTAACCTCATGTGGCCTCAATTGTCGAGATGCATAAGCGACCACTTTCTCGTCTTGCATAAGGACACATCCCAATCCTATATGGGAAGCATCATAATACACCACGAAGTCTTTCCCTGCTTCTGGCTGAATCTAAATCGGAGCCTCTGCCAATACTTTCTTAAGCTTCTCAAAACTCTCCTGCTTATTATCGCCCATCTGAAAGGTACCTCCTTTCTTAACAACTTCGTCGAGGTCTTTGCTATTGATGAGAACCCTTCAACAAATCTCTTGTAGTAGCACAACCCCAAGAAACTACGAACCTCAGCCACAGACTTAGGTGGTTTCCAATTTAATACTGCCTCAATCTTCCAAGGGTCCCCCTTATTCCTTCCACAGACACCACATGCCCTAAAAACATAACTTCCTTTAGCCAAAATTCGCACTTGCTGAACTTGGCATATAGCTTCTTTTCCCTTAACACTTGCAACACCACCCGGAGATGCTCATCATGTTCTTCCTCAGACTTGGAATAAACTAGGATGTCGTCTATAAACACAACGATGAACCGATCCAAGTAGGGTTGGAAAACCCGGTTCATCATATCCATGAACGTAGCTGGGGCATTCGTCAATCCGAACGGTATTATTAAGAACTCATAATGCCCATATCTTGTCTGGAAAGCTGTCTTATGGATATCTACTTCCTTCACCCTAAGCTGATGATATCCCGACCGTAGATCTATCTTTAAAAATACCGCGATCCCCTTAAGCTGATTGAACAAGTCATCTATCCTCGGCAATGCGTACTTGTTCTTGATGGTCAGCTTATTCAACTGCCGGTAATCTATGCACATACGCATAGTCCCGTCCTTCTTTTTCACGAATAGGACCGGTGCTTCCCATGGAGACACACTGGGTCGAATAAACCCACAATCGAGTAACTCTTGGATATGGGCTTTGAGCTCTACTAACTCCTTTGGTTCCATTCTGTACGGAGTAATTGACACAGGAGCTGTACCCGATAGTAAATCAATTCCAAACTCCACCTCCTTATCCGGGGGTAACCCAGACAGCTCATTCGAAAAGACATTCACGAATTCCCCTACTGTTCTCACTCCACTAACCCCTTCTTCTTTTGCATCCAAAGCACTCACGAAGGCCAAAAATGCCTTGCACCCTTTCTGAACCATCTTATTAGCCTTTAAGCGGAGACTACGTTAGCCAAATAGTTTCTTCTTTCTCCTATCATAGCTATCTCCTCATCCTCTGGAGTCCTCAACTCCATTTGCTTAGCTACACAATCCAATTTAGCACGATGTTCCACTAGCCAATCCATGCCTAGAATGAGATCAAATTCCACAAAAGGTAGTTCCATCAAGTTGGCAGGAAATACCACCCCCTGAATTTTTAGAGGCACACTCCGAAATATCCTATTCACCACTACCGTTTGACCTAACGGGCTCATTACAGTCATCTCCCTAACAGACAGTTCAGATGCTACACCTAATGTTTCAACTACTCTACATGCAACATATGAGTGGGTCGAGCCAACATCAATTAAAGTAAAGTAAGGCTTGTCAGCTATAAAAAACGTACTGGTTATGACGTCCGGTGCGTCACCATCCTCCCTCCGACAAACTACATACACTAGACCCGGCTGTCTCACCTCTGTGTTACCAGCACCTCTACCCAGTGTTCCTCGACCCCTTCCAGAACCATTACCTCTGCCAACCGGACCACGACCCGTGAAACTCATCCTCCTCTTTACCTGATTAAGACCACGACTTATTGGTGGCTCCGTCTATTTTCATAGGGCATGTCCCTAATCATGTGATCCTTGGATCCACACTTAAAACATCCCCTGTCTTCTTCCAACACTCTCCTGGTGCATCTTTCCACACCGAGCACAAGTACAGTCTTGTCCTCCGTAACAACTTGTTGACCTCACGGGCCCTCAACTCTAGGTCTCTTTTGAACATTCCCGGATGGCCCTGATAATCCAAAACCTCTCTTTTGTCTATTCCTATCTAAATTCTATCTCACAGATTCCTTAACCCCTTCAGCTACCTTAGCCTTCTCTACCAACACGGTAAACTCCCGCTCCCGCTGTGGAGCAATCAGCAATCTCAGGTCATCCCTCAATCCGTCCTCGAACCTGATACATCGTTCATGCTCCGTGGCCACGATACCTCGAGCATACCAGCTCAACCGTAAGAATTTCACCTCGTACTCTGCTACGGGCTTATTCCCCTGAACCAGCCTCAGAAACGCCTTCCTCTGTGCATCAATATAGCTAGTCCCGATATACTTCTTCTGATACGCCACCTTAAAATACTCTCAAGTGAGATCGTTCGCTGCAGCACTATCCCGAACCATGAGCCACCACTGGTATGACTCATCACGGAGAAGCGACACCACCCCTTTCAGTTTCTCCTCAGCAGTCAGGTCCAAATCATCCATAATTCACTCCGTCACCTCCAACCAATACTCAACCGTATTGGGTGCCACACCAGATACACCTCGAAATACCTCTGCTCCATTGGCTTAGAGTCGCTCGGGTACAGATTTCTGAGCTCTCATACCTCTACCTGCTCCAGCCACCCTCTCAAGAACTCGCAGCATCCCCTGTGATACTGTATCATCCCCCATCTGATCCTGATATTCAACACCAGCAGCTGGTGGTGGTGGCATCTCATTCTCGGACCCTTGATCAGACCTAACGGGTTCCGATACGGTTATTCTGCCTCTACCACGCTCTCACACATTACGACCACGTCCTCTAGAACTTATGCCTACGATCGTGATTTAATCTGCTTTAAAAAGTTTTATGCATCAGTTTTTGTTCCACTGATTACCCACGAACAAGTTTTATGTAAAGAAGTTTAATGGTAGTTCTTTCGATCACTTCAGGGTTTCTACCCTAATTCAGAGAATCACATTCATTTAATAGTATCTACTACACACATTCACCACTCGAACATTTTCGTCCGTTCCAACCCAGAGGTATTCTCGTAATTTGTCCTATAGGGGTATTTTGGTAATTTTCCAAATCAGGGTATCTTGATATTTTACAAAATAGGGGTTTTTGGTATTTTTACAAAATAGGAATATTTTGATAAAAGTTGAGGGTAGTATGGCAATTTTATAAACTAAGGGTATTTTAGTGATTTTACAAACTAGGGGTATTTCGGTAATTTTGTAAACCGGGGATATTTTAAAATTTTTTTTCAAAATCTAAAAAAGTTTTTACAAGTCAAAGGGGTAATTCGGTGATTTTAAAACTAAGGTTTTATATAAAGCAGTAAAGCAGTAGCTAGTCCCTTTCGGGTTTTAATTATTGAATTTAGCTTTGTGAATAAGTCTTCTTGGTTAGGGTGAACTGTCACTACGCACCAGGTAGGATTCGAGCGAAGAGGAGGTGAGTCACTAGGACTGCTTAAATACCAAGCTCCCCCTGAATCCACTCTTAGACATGCGCACAACGGTTGCCACACCCTTAACTCGGCGACTCACTCACAGGTTTGTTTGATTAGACTTTAAATTTTATGTAATTCTGTGTTGGAGTAAGCTAATCCTAGGGTTCAATAGCTCCTAATCTACTAATCTACAATCCCGTAATACCCACATACAAATTACACGGTGGTTAGAGGTACTTACATGGTGGACTTCGGGCCGGAGACTCAGGTGCCATGCCAGAAAACCTGTTCATCCTTTAGTAAAACTCAATTTCTAAATAAAAAATGTTTTTGGGCCCAAAAGTCCTCAAGGCCGAGTTTTGAACTAGGCTCTAATACCAAATTAAAACACCCCAAACCCAGCCTATAAGCCCTGACCGGATCTGGCATGCTCCTTGAGTAAAACGTAGTTAAATCTCGTTATGTCATCTTGAAATACTTGGTGGTTTTGAAGAAAATAGATTTGGGTTGTTCTCAAGTTGAAAATCGTGTTGTAATTTAATTTTGTATTAAAACGTTATCTTCATGTTTCAAAAATTACAAGTTAAAAGAAATGCCGAATTTTAGTGCTTATCATTAAGTTGAAAATCGTAGGTGTTTAGGTGTCAAAACATTTGAAGTTATTTTACGAAAATTGTTAAACCATTTGTTTGATGTTGATCATATCAGAATAAAGATTAAACCGCATAAATAAAACAGTTAAATAGTAATGGCCTTATTACAACAAAACAAAACCCGAAGTAAATCTCAAAAAAATAACTTAATAAGAAAATGCGATAAATTTTAATCATAAGAAACCAGAAAAATACTGAGCTGAGCATGGCCACCACTAAGTCCCCGCGACCCGGTCCAATTACTGAGTATCACTTGTAAAATGTTAGCCCACGAAGGGTGAGTCAACAGACACAGTGTGTAACAACCAACACAGACTTCCAAACAATCAAGGCATATTAAATAACGTAAAACAAATATAGACAATGATGCAACCCAAACCCGCCTAGATATCCAACCTCTACACATCACCCGTACTTGCCAATCACACTGTGGGGATTACTAAATCGACCATCCATCTGCTACACACCATCAAAGGCATTATTTGCGATCAACGCGCACATCGCCTTATAATCGTGGCATAGCCACCGATAATGTGATGAGTCACTAGATTCATAATATGTGACATAAGTCACCAGATAATGTGGTAAAAACCACCGAAACACTTCCCCTTTATCATTATCACCCATATGCCCATGAAACATACATATCATACAAATATCATGCAATATACCTCACCCTATGGCCATAATGATATTTCTCATATTTTCATATCAATGTTCATAAACTTTATTAATTGAGAGTTAGGGGTAATGTACCTGAATGCACTATACCATTGAATGGTACCCTTAGCCATATTCATTCATTGCCTTATTAACATATACTTAACAATATTATTACCAATTGGGAATTTAGGGTGGGTTACACACCTGGTTACTAATGCGATTACCGAATCCCAAAAATCCCAATCTAACGCACTAGATCCCCTTTCCTACATTCGGCCAACACTAAGATCATTAGCAAAAAGGCCATTCGACTATACAAACAAATCTCGAAGGTTAACGCACAACCATAATCCTTACCTTAACGCTTTCTGAATACTAGCCACAACCTGAGATATGCGAGACTGATCTTCCCCCTACAATCGGCCAACATTAACACTTAATCTTAATAGCCTTTGGCTTTTCAAATAACTAAGAGACAAATTGAATCAGCATGAATCCTTACCACTAACTTACTGGAAACGATTGACAGGGAGAAGATGACTCCGATCTACTACTTCAAAGTCCCGGAGATCCTAAAAGAAATCGATTGCATGGTTGATTAAAAGTCAAGACAAATGCAGAAATTTAGCTTTTGTCCTACACATGTCGACAGAGAAAAGTAAGGGAGAATAGAGGAGATTCGGTCATGACAGACTTACCTATTCCAAACCGATTAGAGAAGAAATCAAGGGAGATCTCTGCTTGGTTGATATTAGGCCAAAACTGAAAAGGGATGAGTTTGAGAGATTTCGGTAATGGCTTAAGAAAAAGCACTTGAGATTCGGCCAAAGTGGAATGGGAGAAAGATGAATGGTATTCGGCTTTGGTTTACAGAAAAGAGATTAAGGGAGTTTCGACTTTTGATAACAGAAGAAATTATGAGAAGAAGAAGGAAAAGGATGATGGTGAGGCTCAAGTTATGGTTCGGCTAAGGTGAGAAAGAGGAAGAAAAGAATGAGAGAAAAAAAACTAAAATATGCCAAATGATTTTCGGCACCCACTCTCCCTACATGACCAAAACTACCACCCTAAGACCCTCCATTCGCCAACTCTTCTTCCCTCATCCAAATCCCCTTTTCACTCCTACTTAGCCAATCTTTAAGTCATCGGACCCAATCTCTGATTCATCCATTCGAGTCCTTGTGCCATCCACCACTGCACCTTCTTGCCGAAAAATGAAAGCTCTAAAACGCTTCCCTTGCTGCTCGAACCTAGGTCCCTTCACACTTCCTGTGGCGTCACCTCACAAGGCCCTAAGTGGCACCTCTTTGCCACCTTACCAGCTTAGTACTTGTGTCCTAAGCCACACAATAAACTCCTTAAGTCCTAGCTCCCTTAGTTCCCCTTTTTAGGCTTAAAATCAAATATTTTTTCTAAGGCTTCTACCTACATCCCAAGGTTCCTGAGGCCCCCAAAACACATTCAAAACACACACAAGCATGCTACCCCATACATTTAAGTGAAAATGCATAACCCCTAAATCCGGATATTACACGAGTTAAATTCAGTAAGTTGTATGATTTCTAAGCTTTATGATTTCTATCATTAAATTGCTTAGTATAATGTACATTGTCATCATGAAATGTTTAATGTTTTGCTAAATAAAGAAATCATTAAGATTAATTATGAGCAAGTCGTGATTGAATAAGAATCGCCCAGGATACTCGATCTATCACATGAGACAAGAAAGCCCGTATAAGACCAAGCCAAGGCATGGCATCGGGAATCAAGAAGAGACCTTTCATGTAAGTCCAAGGCAAGCTTGGCATTGAATAGATATTTCATGTAAGTCTAAGGCAAGCTAGGCATTGAACAGATATTTCATGTAAGTCCAAGGCAAGCTTTACATTGAACAGATATTTCATGTAAGACCAAGGCAAGCTTGGCATTGATTCAAGAAGAGATCTTTCATGTAAGTCCAAGGCAAGCTTGGCATTGAACAGATATTTCATGTAAGACTAAGGCAATCTTGGCATTGATTCAAGAAGAGACCTTTCATGTAAGTCAATGCCTAGAGTATAACTTTGGCATCAAGTTCATGATAAGAGATTTAGTATCCTCGGTAATTCACATAAATTCATCGGGAAAATGAGTAAAAAATTAAAATGAGATAGCAAGAAAGGTAGTAGTAAAGTTGATATTATGTCATGCTTGTTAAGACTGACTGATAAGTATAATTCATGTTATGAATGATGATGCTGAGATTACGTTTATTATAGTAAAGCATACTAATTTTTGTGATCAAGTGTTACAGGTACCTTGTTTACCTTACAAACATGAGAATAGTAAGCACCATGATGTATGTGAGAAACAGTAAGAGCAAGAAACCACCCATATTGTGGTAAGAAAGCTAAAATTTGAAAGTTTGACTAAGCAGAATACAGGAGATGAGTACGGACGTTCAATAATGAAAAGATGAATAAGACCATGGTTGGACCATGGCAATGAGAAAGCCAATGTAAGACCATGTCTGGGACATGGCATCGACGTTAATATGTGTGCTAGTGTAAGACCATATCTAGGATATGGCATCGACCACATTATGAGAGCGAGTAAGACCATGTCTGGGACATGGCATCGGCCATATTATGAGGGTCAGTGTAAGACCATGTCTGGGACATGGCATCGACCGTATTATGAGTGCCAGTATAAGACCGTGTTTGGAACATGGTATTGGCATTAAGACAAGAGTCGGTGTAAGACCATATCTGGGATATGGCATCAGCATTGACATGAGTTCCATATAAGACCATATCAGGGATATGGCATTGGTATTGATATGAGAGTCAAATTGAGTAAATTTGTATGTGATTAATACAGTATTCGTGTTAGCATTTTAAAAATGCTTTGTATCACATTGATACATGATACTTTACTAGGTAGAGTAATTATTGTTGAACATGAAGTTGGAGTCCTAGGGGACTATGCTAAAAAGGGCTACTATTTAGATAAGAAATAGATAAAGTCCTGTATGAGACTATATTCGAGGCATGGCCTCGGCACCAAGTTATGATTCTGTAAAAGACCATATCTAGAAAGTGGCTTCGGAAATGGATATGAGAATCATATAAGACCGTATTTAGAATATGGCATCGATACACGACATGAAGCCCATATAAGACCATATCCGAGATATGGTATTGGCATTTAGAGTTGACTCTATATAAGACCACCTCGGGGATGTGGTATTGGTTTCGTACCCATATGAATGACGATGAATATGCGTATTTGATTATCCCTAGTGATTAATGGGATACATAAATGAGACTAGGGGTAGAAATGAAAATTTTACTAAAGCCATGTGAATGGGTAAAAATAGGCATTTGTGAACGAGTCATGAAGAAAAGAGTACGATGTGTGGCACGGTAAGTGCTTAATAAAGGCAATTGTAAGAAAGTATGTCCGAATGTTTTAAAAATTGTATTGATTATACGGTGTTATGAACAAGAGAAAGTTAGCCTAGGCTATTTGACTCAAGTGAGTAGAAAGCCTGAGATGTATGTTTATCGAGATCTTCTTAAATTGATGTTTATTAATGAAAGGAATGGTTAAGGAGCTTGAGGATGGAATGGTTAAAGAAACCATGTTTGAACGATGAGAGTGTTCAATTATGATAACCATAGTTGTATGGGTCATAATGATCTTCTTAAGTACTAAGTGTTAATGTCTTTTGCCTCTCACAGGCGATGTAGTTGCTTATCTCATGAATTGATATTATGTGAGAACGTTAGCCGATTGTGAATATAGATCAAACGATTATCGAGTTAGTAATTGTAATTGACATTCCTTTGTCTCCTCGTAGTGTTATCCGGGTACCTTGAGGAGGAAGTTGGTGATGATTCTCGTACAAGAAGTGAAATTTCAAGTTCCCGTTGTGTGATGGGATTTTGAGTAAATTGAATAGAGTTAATGAATTCGATAGAGATGTCCCTGTTAACGTGAGAAATGACAATGGTAAAAGTTTTAGATTAGCATAGCAAGAGAAACTCAGATGAGAGTGTGCTTAAGGTATGTTCTCAGTATGGAGAAAAGAGTAGATTAACGTATTGAGATATGATTTGAGTTTTATGTATATTCATACCTGATTCAATAAGGAGAATAAAATTATGTGTGTACGTGAGTAGAGAATATATTATAAAGAAATACTCATCGAAATGTTCAACCCATGATGGTTGAGTTGAAAGCTATAGAGGGAACTATAAATTGAAAGTTCTAGTACTGAGTTCAATCTGAATCGAGAAAAAGAGTTAACAAGTTGGTGATCCAGAGGCGATGACTTTTGTGTCTGTGTTGTGAATTAGATGTTATGTAATGATCCATGGGAAAATCGATGTGTATTTCTAAATTTTAATGATTGAGAGTATCTTGTACTACAGAAGATTTTGAAGACGAATTAGTGGAAACTGATTGAGCTATTACAATGGTGGGTATAGTCATTGTAAAGGTGTTTAAAGGAAAGCTTCATGTTAAGCAATGTGAGTTAGCTAGTCGGTGATATCATAATTTCAGTGAGATTAATGTCAAGAGCAAGTTTTCTTTTGAATGTAAGAGTTCGAGTGAGATAGCAAATGGTATTTTGAATAAGCTCAAGGTTAGTTTATTTCAAGATGGTAAAATACAAGTTGCATAAGTTTTCTATTGTTGAGATTTCCTCGAAATAGAACTGTAATAATAATGAAATCCAGAACTTATACAAAGTTTTTGGCATGAGATTTAGTAGTAGCATATCTACTAATGCAAGAATAAGGAAAAGCAGTTATGTGCATAAATGTTTGACAACAGAGTACCTTTCATGAGATAAATGAGCTTATAGGCAGAAGTAGTTGACCACAAAAAGCTGAGTTTTCAAAGCGTTCAAGTCAGGATTGTTATAACTAGTGAATGCTTTAATGAGAAGGTAAAGTAAAGCCTTATAGATTTCAATGTGATTTGACAAAATTCCCAAGAAGGGGAAATGGCATTCGAGTTGTAGTAAATCGACCTATAAGGATACGAATGATTATTCGGATTTGTAAAGAGTTCCAAATTAGTGGATCATTGAGTATATGCCCGGGAGGAATAAGTACCTAGGTCGCAAGTGGTGCTTCGACCTTATGTATGATAGATTAAAGATTGTTGTCAGAGGAAACTTGTGGATATGTGAATTTGTGATTTTGAAGAATTTATGGAAATGTTTTAAGAATGTTGGTAACAACTCCTCCTGATAAGATTTTCAAGGACGAAAATCCCTAAGGGGGAGAATTGTAACATCCCGATTTAGGGTCTAGTCAGAATAGTGATCTCAAAATCACTAAATCGAGAAAAGAGAAAATTATTTTTATGTTATATTATGTGTTATAACATGTTTATAAAGATGTATGAAAGTTTTGGTGTTTTAATTTTGGAGATTTCATGCTAAATCGCGAAAAAAGGACTAAATCGCATAAAGTGTGAAAGTTCCACTCTATAGGCTAAAGGTACCAAATAGCCATGAAATATTAATTGGAGGGTTTTAAAGGGCAACTAGACCATCTTGAATATGATGGCCAGCCATGTAGACAAGAGGGGACAAGAGTTTTAATTTTTGGTCAAAGTTGGTGGGTTGAAATTGATGTTTATAATAAAATAAAGTAAGGAAAAAGATATCATCTTTTTCTCTCTTCTTCTCCACCAAAAATGAGCAGCAATAGGGGGTTTTGAAACTTAAAATTTTAGCAAGCAATCCTCCTCCCTAGTAAGTGATTTTGATCATTTTTCTTGAAGAAAATTGTACTTTTGTGATCCCTAAAGCTTAAGCTAGCTATTGAGGGGACTATTTTACAATATGGTTGAGAGTCTAGGGACTTTCCATTAGAGAGTATATGTTGTTTGATGAGTTTTTATGGAAGAAAATGAATGTTAGAAAGATGAGAAACAACTTTTGTGAAAGGTGTTGCCATGAAAACACCTATTTGGGACTAAAATGCAAAAGTTGTGAATTGTTCATTAAGGCATGAAATAGTTGGAATTGTGGATAGATGTAAGAGAATTAAATCTTCAGCTAGGATTGATTAATAAGAAAATGAGATGAAAATTTATTTACGAGCCTAGGGGCAAAATCATAATTTTGCCAAAGTGTAGGGGCAAAATAGTCATTTTGCCTAAATTGTAGATTAAGGTATTTTATGGTTATTAAATGAATAAATCAGTAAATTTCATTGTTTTAGATCAAGGCAAGCAAGTTTCAGACCTAGAACGGGTGAAAAGAGAAATGTGGGCTAATAGTTATTTTCGGCTATTTCGATAACGAGGTAAGTTCACATGCAATTATAGAAATTAGATATGAGTTCATGTAAGTATTATAATGTTGTATGGAATGTATATTCACTCTATGGATGAAATGCATGAAGAATGTTGAGATGATAGTTAAAGTCTCGTATAAGACCATTAGTTAAAGTCTCGTATAAGACCATATTGGATTATAGCCTCGATGTAAGGATTCGTATAAGACCGTGTCAAGGACACGACATCGATATGTTAATTCAAGTAAGACCCTATTGGGGTATGATTTCTATGTGATTTCATGAGTATGAGACTCAAGAGAGTTATTTTATAACTTGAGTATTGCAGAGTATATGTTGAAGTAAAGAAAGAATGCGGTTGAGCTACGAAAGGCACAAGTATGTTTTAGAATTGAATTGAGACAATTTCAATTTATATATATATATGATGAACCCCTATTGGGATATGGGAAACTAATGCACCTTGTTGCATGAGTTAGATTTATTGTTTTATTGTGTGAATGCGAATAAATATCGTGGAAAAGTTAAGTAAGAGTAGTAATGTGAGGGTGTTCTCGGATGAACAATTGGATTAAATTATTACATGTGGATGACTATTTATGAATGTATGATAATGGTGGGCTAAGTGCGAAACCACTGAAAGATGAGTAGCTTATTAATAAGACTTGATGTGTTGTCTTATATGATTACATGATAATCAGTGCAGGAATGGATTCTTTTGTAAACGAGCAATTTACTCGTGGTACGGTAAGAGATAAAATGAGTAAGCTTCTAGAGTGGTTGAGTAAGCAACCATGAGTTAATGGGAATGACCCAGCATAATATCTTGTGGTTATCTATATTAAATGAATATTAATATTTGCCAGATTATGTAGATGAACTTACGAAGCATTAGTGCTTACTCCTTTTCTTTTCTCATCTCTTATAGATTATGTTGACTAATACGGGTTGGAGGCCACTGGAGATGTTTTCACACTATCGAGCAGACATTCGATTTGAGGTATCAAGTCCTTATGAGTCATGGCATGTATAGGACTAGAATTTAAGGTTGATTAAGTTATTGTTAATGAGCCAAACTATGTTGGCCAAAAAGGGTTTGTAATTTAATTGTGTATAGCCATTGATGATGGCTAAGTTGTTGTAATTGTATGGTAGTAACACTTTATTTCATGAATCAAATGTATAAATTCATGTGTTTTAGTCGTTGATTTGAGACTTTATTGAATTAGTATATTAATGTATGAAATGTAGGATGGAAAAGGCTTGGTATATAGCCTCTAAGTGTCCACAGCTTAGACACACTCAGGCGTGTGTCTAGGCGCATCTAACCTCGCACCTTATTATTAAATGTTAGAATAGGCCACGGGTAGATCCCACGGCCGTGTGCATGAGCCATGTAAGACCCATGCCTTGGGCATGGGCGTGTGCTTAGGTCGTGTCGGTTAAGTCAGTAGCTCTATACAGTTAGAGTACATGGGCGTGTCAAGGCCGTGTGAGATAAGTAAGTAGCTCCCCACGGATGGGAAACATGGGCGTGTTTAGGGGTGCACGGGCGTGCCCCAAACCCCACGGGCGTGTAACCTCTGATTTTGAGAGAAGATTTTTGATAAGTTTCGAAAGTCTGAACAAGTATTTAAGGCCTCATATGACCATGATACGTATGTCTAGATCAAAAAAGAGAGGTTTTAGCTGAAACAAATTTTTTTTAGCCAGTAAGTGCTTGATTAAGTGAGTTCAAGCACCGTAATGTCTCTCATCTAGTCTTAGCATCAGACCTGGGTACGGGGTGTTACAGTGCGAAAGTTCTATTTTACAAGCTAAAGGTGCCTAATAGCCATAGAATATTAATTGGAGGTCCCAAATGTGCAATTAGGCCTTGTTTTTAGAGGTGGCAGGCCATAAGGGGACAAACAAGTCAAAATTAGTCAAAGTGGGTGTAGTAGGTGGATTAAATTGATGAAGTATAATAAAATAAAAAAGAAAAGATATCACCTTTTCTTCTCCTTCTTTCCACCAAAAATTAGCAGCAAAAATAGGGGTTAAGAGCTCAAAAATTTCAGCAATATTCTCTCTTTACAAGTAATTTGATGATCATTTCTTGATAAAAATTGTACTTTTGGAACCCTAAAGCTTAAGCTAGCTAATGAGGGAACTATTTTGCTAAATGGTAGAAAGTTTAGAGTTTTACCTTGTGAGATTTTAAGTTATTTTCTGCATTTTTATGGAAGAAAATGAGTCTTAGTTGTTAGATAAACAACTTTTGTGAAAAGTGTTACCATGAAAACACCTAGAAGGACCTTTTTGTAAAGGTTGTATAATAAGAGGTAAATGTGTAAAATGTTGAGTTTTGATGGTTGTCATAAGAGAAATAAATGTTCACCTAGGCTCGTTAAAGAAAGAAATTTGATTAGAATTGATTTCCAAGCCTAGGGGTAAAATGGTTATTTTGCAAAAGTTTAAGGGCAAAATAGTAATTTTACCAAAGCATGATTATTGAAATGCAATTGTTAATGTGATTATTAAATAGATAATTTGCTATTATAGATCAAGAAGAACAAAGAATTAACCTCGATCGAGGAAAGGGCAAAGTATCGGACTAGATCGATCATCTAGCCTATTTTGAAATCGAGGTAAGTTTGTGTGCAATAAATTCAACATCATGTTATTAAGTTTCTAAATGATTGATATTACCAATGTTGTACAATATTTTCTATAAATTTGAGTTATGACGTTGATTGAGAAAAATGATGAAAATAGTGAAGTTGAAGTCCCGGGTGGACTATATTGAATGTGAGTATACTAATAACGAATCATGAGAATGGTAAGGTATCGTATAAGACCATGTCTGGGATATGGCCTCAGCACCGAATGGAGATCCCGTATAAGACCATATCTGGGATATGACATCGGCATCGAATATGAGAATTGTATAAGACCATATCCAGTATATGGCATCGACAATCGATACGAGATCCCGTATAAGACCATATCGGGGATATGGCATCGGCATCTAGAAGTGACCCCATGTAAGACCACATTTGGGATGTGGCATTGGTGTCATAATTATGTGAATGAAAATGATTATATATCCTTAAATATCTCAAGTAATTTCCATGTGGTAAATAGTTAATCTTATGCTAGAGATGAGATTAATGCTAATACTAAGTGATGAGGGACACAGGTATATGTGAGTAATTCATGAGAATGGTTTACGATATGTGGCATGTTATGTAATTTGTAAGAGTAAATATGAGTAAGTTATGGAAATGAGCTTAAGACTTGTGTTTTATTCAATGAAATGGATGAATGACATTATGAGTTTTATGTTGCTATTTATTTCATGCAAACTTACTAAGCTTTATTCTTACCCCTCTCATTTCCCTTTTTCTTGTAGTATTGCCAAGTTAGCTCGAGATTTCATGGAACGTTGGAGTACGAAAATCACACTGTCAACTACTCTTCGGTATAGCCAAGTTAGATTCATTTTGAGTATGACATGTATAAGGCTTTGAAAACCCATTTATTTGATTTTGTAAGCCCATTTAATTAAACACAACCAATAAAGTTCTTAGCATGAAACTTAACAATAACGTAAAAACAAAGAATAATCCACTGGGCCTTATGGCCTTATTACATCAAGTAAACCCAAAATAAAATTAAAAAGTATTAAAATTAAATACGGTCCAAATTCAAATAAATTCTTCAAGTGATGCATGGCCTCCTCATGGTCTACCTACCCGGTCCAATAACGATCATCACTGAAAAATGATTCCCACAATGGGTGAGTCAACAGACTCAATGTGCACACAATACTATCAATCAATAATTCGTGCATACATGTTTAAATCATCAAGTCCATATAATAATGAAATTATGATGCAACCCAAACCCAATCCTAATGGTCCATCCGCTACTCTCCACCGTGCACCGCCATTCACACCGTGGGGACTACTAAGTCAACCCTCCATCCGCTACTCTCCACGCCAGTCATTAGACACTATGATCAAATTTAAACGTTGTGTCAATTGACACTATTGTAACCGGTTACCAAAATTTCGCAATGTGACCGTAGTCTACATTTTTCGTTGGTGAGACCAAGTCAACACCTTCAAGGTGAGACCAAGTCAACACCGTTCTCCCCTTTTCGCATAAATCCTTAATGCCCCAAAACATATATATAGCATAACTTAATTTAATTTCATGTTTATATACATATAATCGCATGTTATTAAATAACATTTTTTCAATAATCCTATCGAAGTAGGAAACGTGCACAGGTACTTTTTGCCACATTTGTGGTACATAGCCACATTCACATTATTATTCACATTATATATTAAAATATTTAGCCATACAATATCGAAGGATAGTAAGGGTACACCTTTTTAAACTTACTAGGTTCCTTGATATCTCGAGAATCCCGATCTAATTTTTAGATCTATTAATCCTATATTCGCCCACCAATTAAAGCACATTAATAAACCCTTTTAGACAAAACCAAATCCTAGTAGGATTTGTAAGGAAAAACTCACCTTGCCGATTTGGTGATTAAACAAAACCCAAAGTTTGGTTTTTCCTCTACTTGATATTCGCCAACCTTGTAGTTCAATATGGTTAGTTTTTCGCTTTTCAAAAATTAAGGAATGGATTTAGATACTCACACAACCCTTAGCAGAATATTTTAGAGGCTTACCTTAGAGATTCCAAATCCAAAGTTCCTTTTTGTCTTGAATATCCGTCAAATCCCTAAAGATCATAGGTTAGATTTGATCTAACTTTAATAAGTGGTAGTTGGCCTTTAGCCTAATGTGTCTTACCTTAATTTTCCTCGAATCAAATCCCAAACTCCTCCTCCGACATTCTACCATAGACAAAAGAGAGGTTATTTTCTTAAGCCTTGATTTAAACGATTTAAAAGAACAAGAATCAATTGTTCTTACCTTAGATCCTTGATCTTTATGTTCAACGATTGTGGAAACCCGAGATCCCTTGTATATTTGGCCATGATCAAAGAGAATAGGAATTAGGCCTTTTACTTTCGGCAACTAGAAAGAAAGGAAATTGAATGGCTTAACTTACCTTGAAACCTTTAATCACTTGTTTCCTTGTCTTGGAGTTATTGAGATCCCAAGCTATGGAGATCTAACCGAGATTGGAAGAGAAAAGTTTTGACTAGGCAATGGCAAAAGGAAGGAAAAGAAAAGATGGAGTCCTTGCTTAGGGGAAATTCGGCAATGAGAGGGAGAAGAGAGAGCAAAATTTCGGCAAAGAGAGTGAATGGGAGAAAAGTCTCTATTTTCCTCTTTTAACTGAATCGCTAGACCAAGAGTCCAAAACTTGGCCATTACTCTCCCAAGTGATAATTTAATCTCTATTAATTATCACTTAATTAAATTAAAAGTCTTTAATCCATCTTTTAATTCCTCATTTATCTTAGAAGAATAAATCCTTTATTTATCACTTAACTTGACAAGTTTTAGTAAAATAAAACTCTCTCCTTTTTAGCTACCAAGTGCCGTCCACCCCAGCCTTGGGAAGCAAAATTAAACCTTCAAAATTGCTTTCCAAGTGACTCGAACTCATGCCATTCCCTTAAACCCTAAGTGACACCTCGTGCCACTTTTCCAAGCTCGATTATATGACAAAATTCACCAACTTTTCTTTTAAGGCCCTCCGCCTTATCTCCTATTTTGGGCTTTAAAATTTGTCATTCCTACCTTATTTCTAAGTTTCCTAAAATTTCACATGCTCAGAATCTTGCCATTTTCCTTACATCTTCGTGTTTCCAAATGTTCAAGTTTCCAAAATGTTTAGGTTTCCAAAATGTTTAGGTTTCCTAAATGTTCGTGTTTCCAAAATGTTTAGGTTTCCTAAATGTTCAGTTTTCAAAATGTTCAAGTTTCCAAAAATGTTTAAGTTTCCAGAAATGTCTAAGTTTCCAAAATGTCTAAGTTTCCAAAATGTCCATTTCATACTCATTTCCATTTTCATTTTCATTTCCATTTCCATGCATTTCTAGGTTTCCAAAAGTATCAAAAATTTATTCATAGTACTTGAAACTTGTCATTTCATACAATTAAACTGAAATGCATAGGCCCTATTCAGATGTTACGCTTCTACCCCTTAAACAAAATTTCGTCCCAAATTTCTTAACTAAAATAGTTGAGGGTATTGTTGTCTCATCGCCTCTTCCGCTCCCACGAAGCTTCTTCCGCTCCATGATTGCGCCATAGCACTTTGACTAGAGGAACTGCCTTCTTTCGTAGTACTTTCAATCACGCCCGAGATCCGAATCGGTTCTTCCTCATAGGATAAGTCCGCCTTAGTTCCACTTCTTCAACCGCACCATATGAGATGGATCCGATCGGTAGCGACGTAACATGGACACATGAAATATGTCATGCATCTCGCTGCAATTCGTGGCAATTCTAATTGGTATGCCACTGGCCCAACTCGTTTTAGTACTTGATAAGGCCCTATAAATCTTGGGCTTAACTTCCCTTTGCGACCGAACCTCATAACCTTCTTCCAAGGCGAGACTTTTAGGAATACTTGGTCTCCCACTTCAAACTCTATTTCCTTTTGCTTAAGGTCTGCGTACGACTTTTGCCTATCAGAGGCTTCCTTCAATCGTGCCCAAATTAACTCAACCTTCTCTTTAGTTTCTGCCACCATCTCTGGACCCAAAACTCGGCGTTCCCTAACTCGGTCCAACAAGTAGGTGTTCTACACTTCCTTCCATACAATGCCTCGTATGGTGCCATCCGAATGCTGGCTTGATAGCTATTGTTGTAGGCGAATTCAGCTAAAGGCAAGTAATCTTCCCAACTTCCTCGAAAATCCATTACACGCCTCTCAACATATCTTCCAACACTTGTATAACTTGTTCGATCGCCATTCGATTGTGGATGAAAAGTAGTGAAGTCTAGCTTGGTGCCTAGAGCTTGATGAAGTGCTTTCCAAAATCGAGATAAACCTTGGGTCTCTATCGAGATGATCGACATTGGTACACCATGTAACCTCACAATTTTCGCCACATACAACTTAGCCAACTTCTGAAGAGAATAATCCATTCTGACTGGGATAAAGTGTGCGGACTTGGTCAAACGGTCCACAATCACCCATACCGAGTCCTTCTTAGTAGGCGTAGAGGGAAGCCCACTAACGAAGTCCATGGTAATTCTTTCCCACTTCCATTGGGGAATTTCGATTGGTTGAAGCAATCTCGATGGGACTTGGTGTTCAAATTTTAACTTGTCGACATCGCCAAACATTTCCCACAAATTCACCACTTCGCCTGTGTCGCACCACCAAAATTGTTCCCTTAGGTCTCTATATACGACTTGATGCCTCCGGATGCATTGCACAAGGGCTATTATGCGCTTCCAAGAATCCTTTGTCTCAACTCCTTATTCTTCTAAGATACGACTTTACCCTTGTAGCACAATACTCCTTCATTGTTGACATCATAATCCTCTAATCCCCTCATTGCATTTGTTGCAACTTCAGCACTTAAGTCATTATCACCAACCGTCCCTCCTTTACTTCCTTTAGCCATGTGGGCACGACGGTAACTCGCCAACAAAGCTTCCATCATCATATGAGACTTATATGAGCGAACAAAGCTCGAGATCCGATATAACCTTCCGACTTAGGGCATCGCTACTACATTCGCCTTGCGGATGATACTCTATTGAACAAATCGTAGTCCTTCAAAGAATTCCACCCACCTTCGTTGCCTCAAGTTCAACTCCTTCGAAGTTAATAAATACTTAAGGCTCTTGTGGTCTGTAGATAATCGACCTTTCTCCATAAAGGTAGTGCCTCCAAACCTTAAGGGCGAAAACCACCATTGCTAGTTCTAAGTCATGAGTTGGATAGTTAAGTTCATGAGGTCTTAGTCACGAGACGCATAAGCAACCACTTTGCCATCTTGCATTAGCACACGACCTAACCCGTGTCATGCGAAGCATCACAAGACACCACAATTCCTTTCCCGCCTCCTATTGAATTAACATCGAGCTTCACAAGACCTTCTTAAGCTTTTCAAAGCTCTCTTGCCGCTTAGTAGTCCATTCAAGGTACTTCCTTTCTTAGTAACTTGGTTAAAGGCGCTGCTATTGACGAGAATCCTCCACTAACCTTCGTAATAGCCTCGCCAAGCCTAAGAAACTTTGATTTCACCATGCACCTAGGTGGTTTCCAATCCAACACCGCTTGATCTTCCTAGGGTCCACTCTTATTCCTTCTCATGATACCACATGCCCTAAGAATGCCACCTCCTTAAGCCAAAATTGCACTTCTTGAATTTGGCATAGAGCTTCTTCTCCTTAGCACTTCCAACACGACTCGAGATGCTCATCATGCTCCTCCTCCGACTTTGAATACACCAAAATATCATCGATGAACACAACAACGAATCTATCCAAGTAGGGTTGGAAAATTCGATTCATCATGTCCATGAACGCGTTGGGCGTTCGTCAATCCAAACAGCATCACCACAAACTCAAGTGACCATATCTTGTCCTAAAAGCGCCTTATGGATATCGGCCTCCTTCACCTTTAACGATGGTATCCCGACCGTAAATCGATCTTCAAAACATCTGCGGCTCTTCACCGATCGAACAAGTCCTCGATCCTCGGCAAGGGATACTTGTTCTTAATGGTCACTTATTTAATCGACGGTAGTCTATGCACATACGCATAGTTCCGCCCTTCTTCTTCACAAATAAGACCGGTGCTCCCACGGAGACACACTGGCCTGGATGAACCCATGGTCCAACAGTTCTTGTATCTCGAGCCTTGAGCTCCACTAACTCCTTTGGTGCCATTCTTGTATGGAGCGATTGACACGGGAGTCGCCCCTAGAATAATTCAATCCCAAATTCGACCTCCCCGTCTGGGGTATTCCGTAGCTCTTCCGAAACACATCTACGAAGTCCCTTACACCCTAACTCCATTAACACCTTCCTCCTTCCCACCTATCGCACTTACAAAAGCTAAGAACGCTTTGCAACCTTTCCTAACCATCTTCTCACCTTTTCAAAGGTCAAACTACATTAGATAAATAATTCCTCCTTTCTCCGATCATTATCACTACTTCATCTTCCGGTTCTTAGTTCCATACGCTTTAGCACAATCTAACACTACTCGGTGTTCCACTAACCAATCCATTCCAAGTATAAGCTCAAACTCTCAAGGGTAACTCCATTAGGTCACTAGAAAGTTCACTCCCGAATCTCTAGGGTACATTTCGAAGATCTTGTCTACCACTATAGTTTGGCCTAATGGGCTTACTACGATCATCTCGCCTATCGAGAGTTCGTAGTCTAGGCCTAGTGTTTTACTACACTACTTGCAACATAGGAATGGGTCGAGCCCACATCAATCAAAGCAAAGTAGGGTTTGTCAAAATAAAGAACGTCTTCTATTATTACGTCCCGTGCTCTCCATCTTCCCTTCTACGAACCGCATAAACCAAACCCGGTTGTCTTGCATCAAGATAGCATTAGTACCTCGACCTGCAGTGCGCCCTGCTGCACGCACCACCACCACTACATCGAACCACGACCTCGTTGAGTTCTTTGTCCGCCTTCCTGGGTCTGCTAACATTTTGAACTACCTATCGGCTTTGTCTCGATTGTTTGGGACAGTCTTTAAACATATGGTCCTTGGACCCACACCTAAGACATGCTCCTAACTTTTTCCAACACTCCCGGATGCCTCTTTCCACAATACTCACAAGATCGAATCTACCACTGCACAAACTTGTTGATTTCGGGTCCATCAACCCGAGGCCTCTTGTAACCCTTTCCCATTTACCCAAACCCTCTTTTGACCTTATTCTTATCTACTAGTCGCTTAGTAGCATCCTTAATCCCTCGCCACCTTGGCCTTTTCTACCAAAATGAGAATTCCGCCCCGATGCGGTGCTATTAATATCTTAAATCATCTCTCACCTGGCCCTCAAAATGCAGACACGGCGTTCATGTTCATTGCCACTACCCTCGAGCATAGCGGCTCAACCTCGTAAATTCCGCCTCATATTCTCGCGATTTGACTTACTCCCTTGTACTAATCCTAGAAAAGCCTTCCTCTGTTCATCTCAGATACCGGTTCCTACATACTTCTTCCGAAGGCCTCTTTAACAAATTCCTGTGTCGATTTTCACCACTTGACCATCACGATCAATCAACCACCATTGATATGCTTCATCGCAGAACAATGCCACCATCCCTTTCACTTCTCCTCTGAGTCAAGTCAAGCTCATCCATTATACGCTCAGTTGCTTCCAACCAAGACTTCACCAGATTGGTGCCACATTGATACTCCTCAAACATTTCGCTCCATTTGCTCGGAGTCGTTCAGTACCGACTTTTGATTTCCTCCATTTCCACCTACACCGCCACCAATTCCAAAACTCATGAATCGACTGCGACACGCCTCTTCCCGTCCTCGAGCTCTCGCTCAACATTAACAAATGGGGGTGGCGGTGGCGGCATCTCATTGTCGGACCTTTGACCCGACCTAACGGTTCCGACACGGTCATCCTTCCTCTTCCTCGACCACACGACCACGCCCTCTAGAGCTCATTTTCTAGCGTGGATCTCGATTAAGAAATTTTATGGATTAGTTATTTGTTCCACTTATTTATCAACGAAGGAGTTTTATGAAAAGGGATTTTAGAGTGGTTCTTTCAGTATCATACAAACACACGTCTTTTCCATTCATTCATCCATCCATCAAACAAATATGAACTTCCGCTTATTCAGAGAAACGTTGTGGTTTTTTTTTTGTTTGTTGTTGTTTTCCACTACCCGGGGGTATTTTCGTAGTTTTTCCTCTGTGGTGTTTTCAAATTTTCGGAAGAAAATGTTTCTTGGTGTTTTTGTCAAAAGTATTTTGAAGATTTCAAGTCTTGGTAATTTTGGAAAAATTTCAAAATTTGGGGTATTTTAATTTTCGACCTTAGGGGTATTTTGGTAATTTTTCCACAAATCAGGATAAATTTGAAAATTTTAATAAATTTGGGGTATTTCAAAAGTCGTAAAACTTTGAGGGTTCTTTTCGAAAATTGTTCCTTCAAAAATGGGGATATTGCAAAAATTTTGAAATTCAGGGTCATTTTGGTAATTTTGTAAGTTAGGGGTAATTTTGTAATTTTTCCAAAATTAAGGTATTTTGATATTTCACGAATTAGGGTTTTTGAATGTTTATGAAATCATGAAATTTTGGTAAAATTGTTGAGTAGTTGAACATTTTACAAACCAGGGGCGTTTTGGTAATTTCACTGCTAAGGGCCTTTTTGAAATTTTCATAAATCAAGGGTTTTTCAGAAAATGTTGTAAAAATAAATTTTCTCAGATTTAAGAGAAAGTTTTTAAAAGTTTGGAAAAAAACTAGGGTTTGTTGTTTTGTTCTCTCTTCTCCTTTTTTTTTTTTTTAAAACATGGCTAGTTCCCTTTCGGGTTTTAGTCATTATGTTTAGCCTATGACCGAGCCCTCTTGGTCAGGGTGAACCAAAGCTACGCACTGGCAGTGATTCGTGTGGAGAGGAGGTGAGTCACGGATTTGCTTAAATACCAAGCTCCCACCAAACCATTCCTAGACATGCGCATGAGGTTGCCACACCACCGAGCCTCCGAGTTAGGGTGAACAAAGCTACGCACTGGTAGGATTCTGCAAGAGGAGGTGAGTCACTAGGACCGCTTAAATACCAAGCTCTTCCGGATCCAATCCTAGACATGCGTATAAGGGTTACCACACCACTAGCTCAAGGACTTAGCCATAGGTTGGTTTAGTATATTAAGTCTTATGTGTTTGTGTTTGAGTAGTCTAATCCTAGGGTTCAAGTTCCTATCATTCTATTCTACGCCCATGCCTTTTCTTACCCTTATATAAATCACGAATCACACATATAGTTAGGGGTACTTACCGGTGGATCATGGGTTGGAGACTTAGGGGCCATGCCAAAAGCCCGCTTAAAAATAAATCATTTGGCTCATTTGAAAACGTTTGGGCTCGAGCCTGGTGCCGAGAGTTTAAAATCTGGCTCGATACCAAACTCAAACACCCACACCGCCCACGAGCCTCGAACCGGATCTGGTATGTTCCTAAAGTAAACCGATTTCAAACTTTTTCGATACTTAGAGAAAATTGTAGATTTTAGAAAACTATTATTTTGAGTTGGGCTTAGATTGAAAACCCATTTATTTGATTTTGTAAGCCCATTTAATTAAACACAACCAATAAAGTTCTTAGCATGAAACTTAACAATAACGTAAAAACAAAGAATAATCCACTTGGGCCTTATGGCCTTATTACATCAAGTAAACCCAAAATAAAATTAAAAAGTATTAAAATTAAATACGGTCCAAATTCAAATAAATTCTTCAAGTGATGCATGGCCTCCTCATGGTCTCTCGCCGGGTCAAATCACCGATCATCACCGAAAAATGATTCCCACAATGGGGTGAGTCAATGCACTCAATGTGCACACAATACTATCAATCAATAATTCAGGCATACATGTTTAAATCATCAAGTCCATATAATAATGAAATTATGATGCAACCCAAACCCAATCCTAATGGTCCATCCGCTACTCTCCACCATACGCCATTCACACCGTAGGGACTACTAAGTCAACCCTCCATCCGCTACTCTCCACGTTATGTCATTAGACACTATGATCAAATTTAAACGTTGTGTCAATTGACACTATTGTAACCGGTTACCAAAATTTCGCAATGTGACCGTAGTCTACATTTTTCGTTGGTGAGACCGTCAACACCTTCGTTGGTGAGACCAAAGTCAACACTGTTCTCCCCTTTTCGCATAAATCCTAATGCCCCAAAACATATATATAGCATAACTTAATTTAATTTCATGTTTATATACATATAATCGCATGTTATTAAATAACATTTTTTCGTAATCCTATCTAAGTAGGAAACGTACTGGTACTTTTGCCACATTTGTGGTACATAGCCACATTCACATTATTATTCACATTATATATTAAAATATTTAGCCATACAATATCGAAGGATAGTAAGGGTACACACTTTTTCGCTTACTAGGTTCCTTGATATCTCGAGAATCTAGATCTAATTTTTAGATCTATTAATCCCTATATTCGGCCCACCAATTAAAGCACATTAATAAACCCCTTTTTAGACAAAACCAAATCCTAGTAGGATTTGTAAGGAAAAACTCACCTTTGCCGATTTGGTGATTAAACAAAACCCGAAAGTTTGGTTTTTCCTCTACTTGATATTCGGCCAACCTTGTAGTTCAATATGGTTAGTTTTTCGCTTTTCAAAATTAAGGAATGGATTTAGATACTCACACAACCCTTAGCCGAATATTTTGAGGCTTACCTTAGAGATTCCAAATCCCTAAAGTTCCTTTTTGTCTTGAATATCCGTCGAAATCCCTAAAGATCATAGGTTAGATTTGATCTAACTTTAATAAGTGGTAGTTGGCCTTTAGCCTAATGTGTCTTACCTTAATTTTCCTCGAATCAAATCCCAAACTCCTCCTCCGACATTCGCCATAGACAAAAGAGAGGTTATTTTCTTAAACCTTGATTTAAACGATTTAAAAGAACAAGAATCAATTGTTCTTACCTTAGATCCTTGATCTTTATGTTCAACGATTGTGGAAACCCGAGATCCCTTGTATATTTGGCCATGATCAAAGAGAATAGGAATTAGGCCTTTTACTTTCTAAGAACTAGAAAGAAAGGAAATTGAATGGCTTAACTTACCTTGAAACCTTTAATCACTTGTTTCCTTGTCTTGGGTTACTGAGATCCGGCTATGGAGATCTAACCGAGATTGGAAGAGAAAAGTTTTGACTAGGCAATGGTAAAAGGAAGGAAAAGAAAAGATGGAGTCCTTGCTTAGGGGAAATTCGGCAATGAGAGGGAGAAGAAAGAGCAAAATTTCGGCAAAGAGAGTGAATGGGAGAAAAGTCTCTATTTTCCTCTTTTAACTGAACTGCTAGACCAAGAGTCCAAAACTTGGCCACTACTTTCCCAAGTGATAATTTAATCTCTATTAATTATCACTTAATTAAATTAAAAGTCTTTAATCCATCTTTTAATTCCTCATTTATCTTAGAAGAATAAATCCTTTATTTATCACTTAACTTGACAAGTTTTAGTAAAATAAAACTCTCTCCTTTTTAGCTACCAAGTGCAGTCCACCCCTAGCCTTGGGAAGCAAAATTAAACCTTCAAAATTGCTTTCCAAGTGACTCAACTCATGCCATTCCTTAAACCCTAAGTGACACCTCGTGCCACTTTTCCAAGCTCGATTATATGACAAAATTCACTAACTTTTCTTTTAAGGCCCTCCGCCCTTATCTCCTATTTTGGGCTTTAAAATTTGTCATTCCTGCCTTATTTCTAAGTTTCCTAAAATTTTCACATGGCTCAGAACTTGCCATTTTCCTTACATCTTCGTGTTTCCAAAATGTTCAAGTTTCCAAAATGTTTAGGTTTCCAAAATGTTTAGGTTTCCTAAATGTTGTGTTTCCAAAATGTTTAGGTTTCCTAAATGTTCGTGTTTTTAAAATGTTCAAGTTTCCAAAATGTTTAAGTTTCCGAAATGTCTAAGTTTCCAAAATGTCTAAGTTTCCAAAATGTCCATTTCCATACTCATTTCCATTTTCATTTTCATTTCCATTTCCATGCATTTCTAGGTTTCCAAAAGTATCAAAAATTTATTCATAGTACTTGAAACTTGTCATTTCATACAATTAAACTGGAAATGCATAGGCCCTATTCAGGATGTTACAGGCTTAGTCCCTTTTGTTATGTCACATTTGTTAGCCAAAGTGTTGGCTATTAATGTTGCTAAATTCATTTTGTAAGAGGTCTTTGGAATTAGGCCAATACTTGATAAGTTTATATATATATTCAATGATGATGAATTTCATGAAGTGTATACTTGTGTGGATGTATTGATTTTCAGTCCTTAGAAGTACTTTATAGTCCTAATATGTGTTGGATTGGATTGGTGCAAGTATGGTGGCTGTACAGGGTGGTATATGACTTGGTAAATAGCCTTTTAAATGTCCACATGGGTAGACACATAGGCGTGCGTCAAGGCTATGTGTGACACATGGTCAGCCCCATAGGCGTGTTGATTGGCCGTGTGTCCCTATGCATGCTAGGCTTACAAGGCAGTATGCTCAATAGTAAACACACGGGCAGAGACATGGCTGTGCGTCTTAGCCATGTGGAAGGCACGGCCATGGGCATGGGCGTGTGCCCAGGCCGTGCGAAGTCTGCACCTGAATTTGGAATTTAATTTGCCACATGGTCAAAGAACACGAGCGTGTGACAGGCCGTGTGATACAAGTCAATGTCAACCATGGGTGTGGAACACGGGCGTGTGATATGTCACACGGGTGTGTCCCTTCTTCCACACGGGCATGTGGCCCTGTTTTAAGTGGAAATTTTCTAAGAGTGTAAAAGTTTTCGGTTAAATTTCGAAACCCTCTATATGCATGTTTTGTTGGAACACTGGCACCCCCATAGAGCAGCAAAATAAAATTAATTCCGGTGATCCAAACCATGAATCCATGTGTGAGGAACGAATCGGGGTGAAATAAAGGTTTCAAAATTACCGAAACTTCAATCTGAGTAGACAGCAACGCCTCGACAACAAGAATTTTGATCTACTGTCGAACCATGCCGCAACCATTTTCGATGTCAGCCTCTACGTAATCCACCCGGTTTGACTATGAACGGAAGAAATCTCCAAAACTGTTTTTGGAGTTTTATTTGCTTGACGGCTGCTAGATATAACAAGCAATCTCTTAGGGTTTTTATTTTAAGGTCTGTATCTTTTATTACCTTTTATATAATTGGTGTATCTTTAATGAATCATAAAATTAAATAAATACAATAAAGTTTTTAGTATAAAATTATAATTACATTAATTATATCCAAAAATTATAATTACATTAATTATAACATGGATTTGACAAACTATATTTATAAAAAATTTATATACTGAACCAAATTCATATATTAATAGAACTATGTTCTCATTATGTGTACAACATCCTTGTACATATATAATATGTTCAATATTTGATTGTCCAATTAAATTAATTCTTTAATTAATTTAATTCATGTGACAACCAAACACAATACCAACTATGTTTTATTCCGTTCATTTCAACCATAAGGTGTGACCCTATATATTCTTGTAACATTAGCAGTAATATTAAAATGATTCTAATGTTACAAACAATGAGTGGCATCTAGCAATGCATAATTGCTACCTAAGTTACAAGAAGTCATGATTCGACATAACCTTTTTTGATTAACCTTTCATGCATTAATTAAATCCTTAAGTCCTTTATCTCTGGAACAGACACAAGTTATGGAATAGTCACACTTGCATAGTCCATCCCATGTTTCTTGATATCTTGAGTAGACTATGATATACAAATTAGTATGACATCTCATATCAACTTATTTGAGCATGGCTATGCATTTCCAGTCTCACTCAATCAAGTGGCCTAAGATATTACTCCTATTATGTAGGAGGGACTTGTCCTATATTGATCAACCATATCCCTCTACATAGATTGTGGTATTTCCAACATCAGCCTTTATAGAACAACCTATTACGGTGTACGTTTGACTGTATCAAAATATACAACTCACGATGTTGGGATTATGATGATCTCAAGTCTGAGGATCATATACATATTAATCACTATGAGTAATGTTGTGACAATTACATAATAATCCAAGAAACATACTCATAGCTGGTCAATCAATATGTTGTTCTCTAACACACATATTCATGCATTGATTTTGACACTCCATATCAATGGCAACTCTTTATCATCAATCAACTAAATGTTAGTCTTAATGCATTATTGTTGTCCTAGTCAACAATAGTACTTGACTAAGGATCTTTTAAGAATAATCATATTATTCTCAGGACATTATTATAAAATAGTTTATTTGTACACACAGAAAGAAAAATTGAAATAATAATGACAACGCTTTATATTAATAAACATGGTAAATCAAGTATGTTATTACAACCATCTCATGATTGATCTTTGGGCATACTCTTATATGTTTGAGGCCTTGTAGGCCCATAATAAGGATGTTATGCATATGCATGAAAAGTCTTAAGTTGGAGATGAAATTTTAAAGCCCAAAGTTGTATGTTCAAGAAAGTTAAGTCCGGTAATGCCTCGTACCCGGTTCCGGAGTTGGATACAGGTAAGGGGTGTTACATGGGCATTCTGTTTTGCCAACTCAGGATGCAAGGGGACACATGGCCAAACCACACACCCGTGGGGCAGACTGTGTCACACATGACCTAGACACATGCCCGTATATCTACCCATGTGGACAAAAACAAAACTATTTACCAAGCCTTTTCTGCCACCCCTACTTGCACCAACATAAGTCACACATCAAACAACCTACTCATTCATGCATAAATATACCAATTTCTCAACCATGCAATTTGCACATTCATGACAAACACCATTCTTTTCATATATCAACAATAAATATTAGCCATCAACTATGGCCTTATACAAAAAGAATTAATCTTCAAATCAAGCTAACACATTTGGCCAAAATAATATGAAACTTGACAAATACTAAGTCCCTATACATGCGATACTCAAGAAAATGAAACTAACTATACCAAATGTTTAGTTTGATAGTGTGATCAAGCCTCCGACATCCTTTGAATTCCCGTGCTAACTTGGCGGCTCTATAAGAAAATGGAAAGGAGAGAGAGTAAGCACAAAGCTTAGTAAGTCATAGGTAAATAATTAACAACAATTACCAAGCATTATCAAAATAATAATATATTATAAACTTGCACATGGTTCTCAAATAAATAAAGGTATAACTTACTCATTTCCCCCTTACTAATCATACAACATAATTCGAACTCATTTCTCAAGAATCTCATGTAGGTACCTGTACCACTTACAACATAATCATAACTTTTCTCACTTTTGACACAAGCTTTAATTTACTCGTTGAACCCATTGGAATACCAAAGGATATCTGATAAGCCTCACATAATAGGGTAAAATGCCGATGGCATGTCCCATACATGGTCTTACACTGGCTCACTTGTCAAGGCCGATGCCATTTCCCAGACATGGTCTTACACTGGATCACATGTCAAGGCTAATGCCATGTCCCAGACATGGTCTTACACTAGCTCTCGTCTCAAAGACGATGCCATGTCCCAGACATAGTCTTACAGTGGCACTCACTGATCAACGTCGATGCCATGTCCCAGACATGGTCTTACACTGGCTCTCATAAAGTGGTCGATGCGATGTCCCAGACATGGTCTTACACTGGCTTACATATTGAAGCCGATGCCATGTCCCAGACATGGTCTTACACTAGCTCTCACATATCAACTAAGTGCCATGGCTTGGATATCCAATCTATTCCTATGGTTCAACCGAGAGTATACCACGTCAAATTTAGTCATGTGTATTCATTACAATAACTAAAAATTTTATGCAATATCAATTTTTTAATGCATAATAACAATAGAGTTGTTTTATTTACATACAACTTACCTCGGTATACAAAATTTGGACAGCTAGTTCGATTTAGTCCACTATTTTGGTTTTTCCCCGGTACAAGTTCGGATCCTATTTTTCTTGATCTATAATGATAAAAATTAACTCATTAAATCATTACATAAATCAAGACATTTCAAATTTCCTACTTTGGAAAAATTACCATTTTGCCCCTAGACTTTCACATAATTACAATTTTTCCCCTAGGCTCGTAAATTGATTTTTTTCATATTTTGACATTTTAGTCCCTATTTCCCAAAATTACAAAATACACCAAATTTCATAATACTCATGCTTGGCCGAATATCACCCATGCTCATTCAAATCCACATATTTCATTTATTTCACAATTTAGTCCCTCAAAATTTTATTCTTTCAATTTAATCCAAATTACTCAAAATCATCAAAACTCCAAAGACAAACAATGTTATTCTATCACATATAATTCATATTTCACCATCAAGCATCCAAAACTCAGATGTTCATCAATGGCACCATTACAAAATATTCATCAATGTACAAAATTGAATCATGGGTTTTGAAGTATACAAAGCGACGATTATAAAAACGTAAAAATTATCAAAAATCGAAGCAAAACATACCTTGAATCAAGCTTAGACTTAGCCGAAACCTAGTTGTTCTTTCTTTCTTTTCTTTTCTTTTCTTTGATATTCGACCAAAGTTGATGAATATAACAACCATTTTCATGTTTTGTTTTAATTTATTACATTAATTTGCCAAATTACTATACTAACCTTTATAATTTAATGTGCACATTTTATAAGCAATGTACACAACCGTCCATCACAATAATCCATGGTATAATTGCAACATAAACACTTATCATTTAAAGAAAAAAGAAATTTAATAGTTTAACAAATAATTAGCAACTTTTACCAATTACGCAATTTAGTCCTTTTATCAAATTGAGCATACAAGCGAACAATTTAACTCACAAACTTTAACACATGCTTAATCATATACAGTAAGCACAGAAAATAATATTAAAGTATTTTTATGTCTCGAATTTGTGGTCTTGAAACAACTATTCTGACTAAGGTCTAAATCGGACTATTACATTCTCTCCCCTTATCCTTCCTTGCATTTCTCCATGACTAGTTCAAACTCTCCCTTAGCTGTGTTTCAGTCCAACTCTACTACCTACACAACTCAAGCTACAAAATAAACACTCCATTGCGTAATCCAAGACTTGAACCTCAAACCTCACAGTTACACAACGCGCCACCTTGCTACTAGACTACAAGCTCTTCTTGTGTCATAAAACTAGCACTATTATTAATAAGGCCTATGTGCCAGTGTCTAGGTTCATTTAAGAGCAAAACTAGAAATTCTGAAAAAGCCAAGACTTGAACCCAGGCTTCTCAAACACTCTCAAACACACCCAAATCACTTAGCCATCAAAGCAAATAAGCAACTTATGTCATTTTCTTACACACATAAATATTTATGTGTAGTCTCCTAGCTGATCCCACGGTCAAGGCCCATTCCTTCTAGGCCCAAATTCGGGGCATTATTTCCAATTTAAAATTTCATAACAATTAGACACCTTTAACCTATAGAACTCATATTTTGCATTTATTATAATTTAGTCCTTTTGACTAAATTGAGTGCCCAAATGTCAAAATTTTCGAACAAGATTTTCACGAAATCATTCCATAAAATTGTAGACCATAAAAATATAATAAAAACAAATTTTATACGTCGGATTCATGGTCCAGAAACCACTGTTCTGACTAGACCCAAAATCGGGTTGTTACAACTCTCCCCCTTTAGGGATTTTCGTCCCCGAAAATCTTACTGGAATATAAATTTGATTTCCACGTAGAAT
The DNA here is from genome assembly GCA_025506655.1 of Gossypium rotundifolium. Classification (NCBI taxonomy): domain Eukaryota; kingdom Viridiplantae; phylum Streptophyta; class Magnoliopsida; order Malvales; family Malvaceae; genus Gossypium; species Gossypium rotundifolium. The sequence continues at coordinate 42,128,815 of CP106731.1, read as the reverse complement.
CCTCTGTCTCGTGACACTGCTAAAGAACCCTCACTAAGGTTATGCTTTTATTTCCCAACTTTTTAATCTCCTATGTCAACATTCTGATCGATTCTTCATTATACAACATATTGGCTGAATCTTAATCCCCATCAGAGAATTCATACTCAAAGAGTACAATCGATACCATCTCAACATAGATACACAAAACACATTTTGAATCTTTTTCCAAGGCAATACTTTCGAAAGCATGCTATCGCTGAACGAGAATTTCATATCCTCATGTTTCAAATTCACATAAGTTTTCTGACAATCTGAAGTGGATTCTACATTGCCACGAATAACTTTTACTTTCAGTATGATTTCTGATCGGATAGTCTCTAAAACATATAACTCAACTAATCTATCATGTTACATACCCGATCACCAGATCATCTATTTCAAATAATTGTACATTTTATTACTCCCTGAATGAATAAACGAGCTACTACTGAGCTTCATACAAAATTTTCTGCATAAGCTCTGAATTACTCAGTGCACAAATTCTATCTCAGAATAATGATAACAGACACCAGATCTGACCTAAAATTTAGAATCAATAGTTGTCTCACACTGTACTCGTTTAGTTTACCACTTAATATCACATTCCTGAGGTTCTCAATCTTGCAAAGAAAACATCACTTTAGCTTCTAATTTAGCTAGATTCAGACCGTCATCAATTAAGATTAATCATGTATCCAATACTCACAAAATAATCAAAGGTTTTCCATTCAAGCATTTGCAACTATATCTGCTTTCCCTAAGATTAATCGATAACTGCTCACAATCTTTCAATAGTTCAAGCCATCTGTGATGTTTTAAATTTAGATCCTTTTGTAACATTAGATACTTTAAACTCTTGGGATCAGGAAACATATGACATTTTTCGTCGGACAAACGACGTCATCAATTTCTCAACACAGACTTACTAGCGGCTGACTCTAAGTCACTCGTCAGACAGTTCCTTTCATGTGAATTTAACTATCTGAAAGCGTAAACTATCACTTTACATTCTTGTATTAAAACACATTCCAATCCATTCGATAGTGCATTGCTGAAAAATCACAATTTCTTTACTCAATTTAAACTGAACCCAAAATCAATGCTTCGGTTAACAATACCTTCAACTATTTTCAACTTTGCTAACACTCAACAGACCATTCAAGCTTTCACAAATGTGATAACTTTATCAATCAGAACAACTTTAAATCATAATAATATCATCTGATTAGAACTAATCTAATAGGTAAGTCTCTGTATCACACCCTTTTTGAATATAAATTCTTCATTCAGACTTTCGTCAATTTACCCATGAATGTACATGATTTTATCTTCCTAATTGAGGATAAACTTAAATGCACATAGCTCAAATTACGCTTCAGCTGACCAGCTTGCTCAGATAAGAACAACTGAGTCATTTTCAACTATCAAATAATATCATATCAAATATTCCCTTCTTCATGCTGTTAAAACAACTCAAACGTACAATCTTTCAGAATTTCCTCACAAGCTAGTCAAAAGATCTTTACAATCATATTATCTCAAGGAAACAAAATATCTTGGTTGAACTCATTGATCTTAATCAAACTTACCTGAGAAAAGAAAACCATCATACAATTTGAGCTTGAGCTTCCACTATCTATACCTCTGCCGATGTCAATTCCTTTCACGAAAATTAGAGAGATCCTGATACTAGAATCATCACGTCCCTATGATTGAACCAGGAATACACTCATAATAGACATAGTTATCATATGCCAAAGAACATACTTTAAAAATGAGCCATGATTGATAGTTTACGAAATAAGGATGATAAGAGAACCGAGATAAAGAAATCCAAGATGCGATATCATATTGGAAGTCTAAGAACATAACTCATGAGAAAATAATAAAGACCTTGATGATTCCTTAGAGAAAACTAGAAGAAAAACAATGCTTACACGCTCTAGAATCAATTGTAACAGAGATAAGATATTTTTAAATATATATAGAACAAAACAACATCCAGTAAAAACAGAAGAATAGCCTCACATAAATTTTCACTAACAACTTTTATTCTAAATATAATAGAATATAATCCCACAGAGAGAGATAAGAAATGCTGTTCATCAACCAACCAGATCAACAGTCCTCTCACCTAACATTATAAGTAGCTAGCATTCTCATACGATAAGAATTTCATCAGAAAACGAACAATCACATATATCTTTGAGGACAAATGAATACATAAAATACCCAGGAGAGATCATAATAATCTATTCAATTATAACTGTTACACTCAGACATCTTTACAATTCAAATATCATTTCTCTGACTAATTCTGTCATCACTAATCCCGTATTATTCCATTCACTAAAGAAAATCACCGGAAGAAATTCCATCAAATACATACTTTAGACATCATACATGAATTAGTCGATTAACCGAGATTAACTTTTTCTTTAACCGTGACATAGCAAAATCTGAATGATCTTTAGAATAACCTAGCATCTTTTGCAGAAATTTATTCACTTGCCAAACTATTCTTGTCCCATATTATTAGTTATTCCGCTACTGAACTCTTTAGTCTCTTACTTGTGAGCTCATTAAACTTAAATCTCGTGAAATTTCATTCCAAAATACCACATTGGTAAGGGGCTGAGATCGTAAAGCCTCTAACTCGACTCTCATAAATACACACATATAACTTAGCATTCATCATCAACATAATATCATCACAGTTATATAATTCACTTCAGGCAATTTAACATACATATTTATGTCACATGAACTTTCCAATTACCTTTAATCAAACAAGTGTACTTAAACATACATTCTATAAATTTGAGTAAGTTTACTTATCACATTCACTTAATCAAAAAAATTAGGCATATAACATCATATGAATGCCAAATGAACATAGATGAGCTTATCACAATATAAACTTTCATTTCACTTCACCTCTCCATATTTCAAGAATAATTCTTATTGAACTATTGTAATTTTAATGGATACTCGGGTAGTATACTCAAGGTATGCATGTCAACAATCTGTCAATTCATTTTCAAAAGTGCCCTTTTTGGCACATATTCATAAAGCACACTCTCGAGCCATATATGATATAACAGGATTGCTAGTCCAGGCTAAATCCTTTTGGTAACATATGCTCTAAAGGGCTTACTCTTGATTACCCGTTCGGGCTAAATCCATTTCATAACATATGCTCGAGAGGGCTTAATTCAAGATTACCCTCTTGGGCTAAATCCTTTTTGCAACATTTAAAATATTTTATCTGTTTCATAAAATCACCATAATCCATCAAAATACAACGTTCAACCGGAACAATGACATTTTATCCATATTTCTCGACTTATGGTCATTTCATTTTGTACATCATCACATACATGTCATGAACTCTGGTTCATACCTTTCCAAGTTTCAACTCATCACAACCACATTTTTAAACATCTTAGTATCACTTTCAGCATTTTTGAAAATAGCTCGGTTGGACATCATCTTTGCCTCAAAAAAATAATTTCATCAGAGTCGGGAGATATCACACTATAATAGGTAGTAATATAGCATGTATAGCTAGACTCACATACACTACATTAGCCCGAGAATTGACTAAATCATAGCTCTGATACCACTAAATATAACACCCATTACCTGTATTCAATGTCGGAATAGGGCTCGAGGCATTATCGAACTTATAACACAAGCAATCACACAATTTTGAGTCATAAATTTTGCATCAAAATTAGAACCATTCATACTTGATCATGAAGTCCCTATTACGAGCCTATGAGGCCCAAAACATGATTTGGATATGGTTCGAGACTAAACCGAGAACTCAGGAAGCTTTTAAAAAACTTAGAAAAATTTTCCATGTTATAGGGCTCACACGGCCGCGTGGTCTGAGGACACGCCCGCACTTCAAACCGTGTCCAAATTAGGGTGCTCTCTGACTTGTACCATGGCCGTGCAATATGCCCGTGTGCTTGGCTATGTAGCACACACGGCTGAGACACACGCCCATGTCTCTGCCCGTGTACTCAATTCTAGATATTCTATTTTTTAAAATTAAGGTGCAGGGGACACGTGGCCGGAACACATGCCTGTGAGGCAAAAATTTTACTGTTTGAATTATTATGTGAAAGTTTCGTAAAGAAATTTTATTGTTTGAATGGTTAATTCGAGAAAAAAGACTAAATCGTGTTAAGTGCAAAGTGTCATTCTATTAGTTAAAAGTATTAAATAGCTATGAAATTAAATTATGGGAGTCCTTATGTTAAAATTAGACCATTGTTAAGTTAGTGGACATTTATGTCCATGGTTTAAGTGATTTTAAATGTTATATACCTAAGGTTACTATAGTAAATTAGTTATTAATTATGAAATAATAATAAAGCAAAATGAAACCATTAGTTATTATCATCATCTTTGGCCGAATGAAGCATGAATAAAAGGTAGTTAGGGTTTGAAATTTTTAGCTACTTCAAGATCAAATTATAAGTCCGTTTTTGCTCAGTTTTTAATGATTTTTATGTTTTTGAGATCGTTGCTTCGTATTCTAGCTAGCGCATACCTTAGATTTCAAAACTGTTAAAGATTTATCATGTTGCCATTGTTGAATGTTTGAGTAAATTGATGGTTGATGATGGATTTTAAATAGTTGTTGATAGTTAAGCTAGTTTTGTAAAGTGATTTTTGACAAAAATGTCAAAAAGGGATTAAATTGATAAAATGTAAAATTATGCGGGTAAAGGTGTGAATAAATTGAAAATATGGGTTGCTAGTAACATATAGAAAATTCAGCTAAAAATTGGTTGGTGATTAATTCCATGAATTTGCAATTTTGTGTATAGGACTAAATTGTAAAAGTGTGAAGCATTAGGGGCAAATATGTAAATTTGCCAAAATATGTATTAAAGGCTAAATTAAATAAATTGAATACTGAATGTGCTAAATTTGATAAAATATAGATCAAGATAAGCCGAGATCGAGATTAGATCGGGGAAAAGGGAAGGTTGATGATTAGCCATTATTTCTATCCGATCAACTTCAGGCAAGTTCGTATAATTAGAATCGAACTTTTAAATACTTGTAATTATTTGAAATGAATGTATATAATTGAGTGATTGATCTATTTGAAATACAAATGCTTTATTGATATAGTCTGATAGTTACCGAGCCTCGCTTAAACTATAGGAATTTGTAGGATACGAGTGACATGTCACTAGGGTTACCGTTTAGGTTGAGATCCTGCATTTGGTGCGGACTCACCGTAGCTAGTATGAGCTCACTGATGTATCAGCTCATAAGAGCTTACAGTTTTCAGCTCATTAGAGCTTACCGTTTTAGCTCAATAGAGCTTATTGTCCATCAACTCAGGAGGAGCTTACTGATCATAGCTCAAAAGAGCGAAAATGATAATGAATTGACGGATTTTTGATTTATATGTTATGTATATCACCTGAGTATCCCTCGATATTCTAATAGGTTCAACGGGCATAAATTATGTGATATGGTAAAGTACTATTTATATGGATGAGTAACTGTTATCGAATGATTTATTACTATATGATTGAGAATGAAAGGTTACAAATGATGTACATGATATATGAATTTGATATGATACAATGTATTGAGTATTAAATTAGGATAATGGATGATTACATGTATTTATGTGACTAACTTGTTGATGAATGTTTGTGTTTAGGCATTTGGAAATTGAATTGAGTATACCTTATTTATTTTCTTGATTATGTATAAATGGTAAGTTTAATTTTGAATTATATGGGCTTACTAAGCTTTAAAGCTTAGTCTGTTTCTTTTCCATGTTTTATAGAGGTTCGATAGCTTGCTCGATCCGGATAAAGTCAGAGTTAAGCATCACACTATCTAGTTTCTATTGGTACCTTTGAACTCTTGGATATTTGTAAATGTGGCATGTATAGGCTATTTATAAATATGTTAGTTATGGTTACTTGAGATAGTGATTTTGGTACATGTTGTGGTATAAGTTTAAGCCATGTGATTTGGCTTAACTTAGTATAATGTTTTGGTTGTGTTTAAGTGTTCAAATATGGTATGTTTTGGCAAGTAGTAGATGGAATGGAAATATGAAAATGATGTATTAATAAGTAGTAGGCAAATGAATGGAAAATGCATAATATACTACGTTGAATTGGTATAAAATGTGTATGAAATGTTGTGGATTGGCTGCCTATTGGGTTATAAAATGTTGCAATATGCTTGTGCATGCATGTATAAATATGGTGGCAAGATAGCTTTGCAAATAGCCTATTTTTGTCCACACGGGTAGAGACACGGGAGTGTGTCTTAGCGTGTGCGAGACATGGTCATGTTACACGGCCATGTGTCCCCTGGTTTTGATATTAGAACCAAGTCAGTATACTCCACATGGTCTCACACACGGGCGTGTGGTTGGCCGTGTGGTGCAAGTCAGTATACCTCCTAATTGGCACATGGCCTAGCACACGGGCGTGTGACTTGGCCGTGTTGCATAAGTTAGTATACCCTACAATTTTGGCACGGCCTAGCACATGGCCTGGCACACGGGCGTGTGTGGCCAATTCGAAGGGCATACGGGCTAGACACATGGACATGTAGTTGGATGTGTGACCCAAATCAGTATGTACCCCCTGTTTTCACATAGATGGAGACACAGGCATGTCTGGTGGCCGTGTGAGACACACGGCCTGGACACACGGGCGTGTGTCCTCTGTATTGATAAAAATTTTCAAAGTTTCGCAGAAGTTTTATAAGTTATCAACTTAATACCGAATCACTTCTAAATCATGTTTAAGGCCTCGTAGGCTATTTTAAGGGACAAAATTGAATGATGATTGTATGAAATGATTGAATGTATGAGAAAAGTACTGTTATATATGTAAAAAGTCCAGTAATGCTCTATAACCCTATTTCAACATTGAATACGGGTAAGGGCTGTTAGAGTGTGTCACATACGGCTAGACACACGTACGTGTGTTTACCCGTGTGGATAAAAATAAGCCTATTTACAAAGCCATTTTAGCACCCTCACTTGCACACATCGACACAACATCACATGGCACAAATTTAAGCATATAAGAGCAACTAAACAACCATAACCAAGACAATAACATGTCATCCTCATGCCATTATTTATCATGATTAAAACATCATACTTAGCCCATTAAAAACATGCTAATTTCATATTCACAAGAGGGCATTAACATATGAATAAACTCATGATCAACATAAGCCATCATTCATGGCTATATACAAGATGAAGCATTAACAATTACAAGCTAACACAAATGGCCAAATTAATAATGACAAGCATAACAAATTGACATAGTCCCTATACATGCCATAGACTTAAAATACTTAAATTCATTTATACCCAAAATGATAGCTTGATAGTGTGATAGGATCTTCGATGATCTCCAACCCGAGCTATTTCAATAACCTTATAAGACATTGGAAAGGAATGGGGTAAGCTATATATAGCTTAGTAAGTCCATATGAAAATAATAAGCAACTCTTACAAATCTTTTACCAAGTTCAACAATTTAAACACAAGATAATACAAATTGCTATAAAGCTCACAATTATAATTTTCATTCAGTCATAATGTTTACTCTATCAACTTATAAGCATAATTCAACATATCTTGGCATTCGCCTAACAACCATAATCTCTCCTTTGTAACAGATTATAACAAATACAAAACATTTCAAACTTCATAGTAACCATGCACATTAATTATGAGTATTTACATTTCAAGCATATACTTTAACATCTTTCAATTTCCTAATCTCTTATCTTCCTATACTTCTATAACCTTTTTAATAGGCAATTATGCTAAACTTCCCTTTTTTCTCATATTCGATAAAATACAATTTGTGTGAATAAAACATGCTATATCATAACTCAATTTAGCCTAAAAGCCAAACACATAATCGTCAACTGAGTTTACCATGTATTTCATACATCACAAGTATTGACCAATAATCACAAGGTTCTCACAAAAACATTACTGTGGAAATCATTAACTCACAATTTCATGAAGTCAATGCTTATAAACCTTACATACATGCCGGTACAAATTCATAATACTTACATACTCTTTCACTCCTTTGATATATCCATTGAATTTCCCGTTGAACCATTTGGAATACTAAAGGATCTCAGGAATCTCGTACATACAGTATCGTACCAATTCCATATCCCAAATATGGTCTTACATGAAATCTCGTATCGATGCCAATAGCCCAGCTATGGTCTTACACAAAGTCTCATATCGATGCCATATCCCAAATATGGTCTTACACGTAATCACAGCAACCCTAATGTCATGACATTTGTATCCTATCTATTCCTAATGTTCAATCGGGATTTTCACTATATCGAATCTTCATCGCTCATTTCCGTAGTATCGTACTCAATAGCAGTCACATTTCATTTTAATAATGTAGCATTTACCACAATTATATATCTCAAGCATTTTTACACATAAAATTTAATGCTTATTAAGCATACGAACTTACTTCAGCATAAAAATGGCGAAAAGGACTAAATCGTCAAATGCTTATTTTTCCCCCGTTCTAGGTCTGAACTCATTTTTCTTGATCTATAATATCACATTTAACTTATTCAATCATTATACTATTCAAATTAGCCCAAAATCACATTATTTCAAAAATTACATTTTTGCCTATAAACTTTTGACATTTTACATTTTAGTCCCTAGGCTCATAAAATTATTTTCATTCAATTTCATTATAGCCAAGCCTAGCTGAACCTATATTATGATCATAATAGCCCATATTTTTCATTTATTCACACTTTTACTACTCATTTTACAACTTTTGCAAACAAGTTATTTTAGACATTTTTACCGAAAATCACTTAGCAAAAGTCGTTTTGCAAACAACAAACATGAATTTTCTGCCATCAAATATCAAAATACACACATGTATAATATGGGTCAAACCTTAGACCTTGATCATTTCTTAAATTAGTGGTAGAAATAGATAGATCATGTTACAACGATTTCAAAAACATAAAAATAATTAAAAACGGGGCTAGAACGGACTTACAATCGAGCTTGAAAGCTTGAAAAACCCTAGCCATGTGTTATCCATGTAAAATTCGGCCATGGGAGGAAGATGGACAAGATTTTGGCTTTATTTGGCTTTTTAATTCATTTTAATTAATAAATTACTAAAATGCCCTTAATGAAAAATTTAGAAACGTACCAAACCATGTCCATTTTTGTCCACCTACTGAACCAATGGTCTAATTACCATTTAAGGATCTCCAATTTAAAATCTCATAACAATTAGACACCTTTAACCTATAGAACTCACATTCTACAATTATTACAATTTAATCCTTTTGACTAAATTGAGTGCCCAAGCATTAAAAATTTCGAACGATATTTTCACGAAATCATTCCATAAAACTGTAGACCATAAAAATAAAATAAAAAATTTTTTTCTATGTCAAATTCGTGGTCCCAAAACCACTGTTGCGACTAGACCCAAAATCGAGCTATTACATCTTATCTCTCACAGTCTGCAATACAATTTTTAAGTGCTCGGCATACTCGGTCTCATCTCGAGAATAAATCAGACTATCATTAATAAACATAACCAAGAATTTTTCTAAATATGGTCGAAAGATTCAGTTCATCAAGTCCATAAAAATAGCAGGAGCATTAGTTAGTCTGAAAGGCATGATAAGAAATTCATAATGCCCGTACCTTGTTCAGAAAGATGTTTTCAGTACATCCGACTCTTTAACTCTCAACTGGTAGTAGCCAGATCTCAAATAAATCTTCAAAACCACTATTGGTCCTTTCAACTGATCAAACAAGTCATTAATTCTCGGAAAATGATACTTGTTCTTTATGGTTACTTTGTTGAGCTGTCGATAATCTATACAAAGTTTCATAGATCCATCCTTCTTCTTTACAAATAATACTGGTGCACCCTAGGGAGAAAAACTTAGTCTTGCAAAACCCTTATCCATCAACTCTTGCAACTGAACTTTCAATTCCTTCAACTCGGTCAGAGCCATCTGTAAGGAGCTATCGATATCGGTGAAGTCCCTGGTACTAAAACAATACAAAACTTAACTTCTCTAATAGGTGGCAAACCAGACAGCTCTTCTGGAAAAAGATCTGGATATTCACAAACTACTGGCACTGATTCAATTTTCAAATCAAACACTTTTTTATTCAACACATAAGAAAGATAAGCTTCACAACCCTTTCTCACATATCTCTAGGCAGTCATCGAAGAAATCACAACAGGTAACTCACCCGACTCATCTAAATCAATCCCAAGAATTTCACCATTTTCACATTTCAATTCAATAATTTTTCGTCTACAATTCACTACAGCATCATGTAGTGTCAACCAATCCATACCCAAAATAGCATCAAACTCATCAAATGGCAACAATATTAAATCAGTTGAAAAATAGTGACCTCAAATCATCAAGAAACAATTTTACAAACTCTATCAACTAATACATGTTTGCCTAAGGGGTTTGACACTTTAATCACAAACGTAGTAAACTCAACAGGCAAGCTCTTACTAGCTACTAATTTCATGCAAACATAAGAATGAGTCGATCCAGGATCAATCAATGCAACTACATTAGTATTATAGAGAGAAAAAGTACCAGTGATAACATCAGGAGATGTCGCTTCTTCGTGAGTATGAATAGTATAGGCTCTAGCAGGTGCTCTAGCCTCGGATCTTATAGTTGGATCTTTAGTTACACCTTTACTACTGGTCGCATTCCTCGAATTCCTTGGGGGTCTCCCTCTAGTGGAAGTGTTGCCCGATCTTGCATTCTGAGTCTTGTCTTTCTCAGCCATCTGAGGGTAGTCCTAAATAAAGTGGCCTTGTGAGCCCACTTAAAGTAAGCCCGATCGTTCATTCTACATTCACCAGGATGTCGCCTATCACAGTGTTGACATTCAAGTCGATTGGATCAAACATTACCAACGCTAGCTATAGAGGTAGCTTTAACTTTAGAGCCTGAATATTACTTGCCACTATCTCTATTGGAATACCCGACTAAAACATTTGAACTAGAATACATTTCTCTAGATTTCATTGACTGAGATTGAAATGACTTACTCATCGGCCTCTTTCTCAAATCTTTAGTATCAATTTTGGCTCTTCTCTTCTCCTTGCTTAATTCTTTAGCTTTACAAGCTCGGTCGAATAGCACCACAAATTCTTTCAGTTCAAGAACTCCAACTAACGATCGGATATCCTCATTAACCCATCTTCGAACCTTTTGCACATTATAGCCTTGGTGGAAACACACTCCTGAGCGTACTTACTGAGCCTGACAAACTCTCATTTGTACTCGGTTACAGACATTCGACCCTGTTTTAGCTTTAAAAACTCCTTACATTTTTTATCAATAAACTGTTGGATGATATATTTCTTCCTAAATTCATCTTGGAAGAATTCCCAATTAACCTTCTCTCTCGGTACTAATGACATAAGAGTTTTCCACCACTGGTATGCTGAGTCTCTCAGAAGTGATACATCACATTTTAGACATTCATCCGATGTGCAAGACAGTTTATCAAATACCCGAATGGAGTTTTCGAACCAAAACTCGACTCTCTTGGGATCATCATCAACATTAGCTCTGAAATTTTTAGCCCCATGCTTTCAGATCTTATCAACCGGAGGCTTATTAAATCTTACAAATTTCATACCTTGTGGAGCTACAAGAACCGGCTGAGGAATAGGTTGGGGTGGATGAAACACCCCAAACCCGGCCCATAAGCCCTGACCGGATCTGGCATGCTTCTAAGAAAACCATTCGAATCTTATTTGTTACTTTGCTAAAAATTTTTCGTGTTTTTGAAAATGGTTGATTTGGGTTGGGCTCGAATTTTAAAACTCGTGTCGATTAGGTGTTAAAAATAATTTGTTATTTATACTTAAGAAAAATTTACTTTTAACTTTGAATTATCAAAATTGTGTCATACTTAGATAATTAAATTTTGCATGCATAAATAGTTCATACTATAGGCTTATTACATCAAAATAAAACCCAAAATAAAATTTAAAGTACTTAAATAACATAAAGTGTCCAACTAATAAAATTCGTCTTTGGGCATGGTCACCACTAAGCTCCCCGCCGAGGTCCATCACCGATCATCACCAAAAATATTCCCACAAGGGTGAGTCAAACAGACTCAATGTGTACAATCAACACTAAGTCTCAATAGTTATGACATATCAAATCATATATATTCATATAGCATAAAATGATGCAATCCCAAACCCAAGCCTATATATCCATCCGCTACACATCACCCGTACCAACCATCACATCGTAGGGACTACTAAGTCAACCCTCCATCCACTACACACCATCGAAGGCAGTTGCTGCAATCGACGTGCTCATCGCCCTTATAATTTTGTGACATAAGTCACCACATTCATATATTGTGACATAAGTTACCACATTCAGATATTGTGACATAAGTCACCACATTCAGATATTGGGGTATTAACCACCAATTCTGTAACATCCTGATAATTAGGGGTTATGCATCTTACTTAATTGAATGATGTTGCATGCTTAAATATGTTAAGCGTGTTTTGGAAGTTATTTTTGAACTTCATTAATTGAGTGAATTCTTAGTGAAACTTTTAATTTTTAATAATTAAAATGGAGCTAAGCATGTTAGGCTTTAAGAAATAATGACAAAAGGTTTTAAGCATAAGATGAGTAATTGGCAAGGTGGTTAGGATACATGGATGAGTGCTTGAGGGGAGAGGTTCGAATCTCCTAGCTAACAAATGGGAGGATTTTATTTTTGTTTCCTTCCCTATAGTGTCGCCAAGATCCTTCTAGAATGGATGAGCATTCTTTTAATTTTGGCTATTTGACCATATGAAAAGGCAAGCTAAAGACTTATGGCATGGAATCGGGATAGGATGATAAGATAGGGGGACAAAAGGCTTGATATATGGGCAATGTTTTGAAACTTGTTCATGGTCATTTGACCATGAACCTAGTCGATTTTAGGGCTAAAGAGGGTGGTTAATGGTGATAGCAATCTTAGGGTTGATGGGGAAGAATTAAGGAGGAAAAAGGGATTGTGTAGGCTATTGTGTTGGCCAAATTTTGGTATGGGATCGGGGAGGTTTTAGTTGACCAAAAGGTTGTCATTTGTGCATTTTTCCTTTGTCCAATATTTTTTCTCTTAGCCAAATTTGTCTATTGGCATTTGATAAAAGTTTGCTTTGTTTTGGCCTTTGCATTTTTGACCAAATAGGTACTTTTATTTCTTCTTTTCCTCTCAAATTTTTATCTTCTTTTGATACCAAAATATTGTCACTTTTGAGGACACTTATCCTTTTCTTCCTCTCTAGTGCCGAATTCATCTTTCACCAAAAGCATTCTCTCTCATTTTCTTTTTCTTTTTCATTCTATTTCTCTCTTCTCTTTCCCTCTCATAGCCGAAACTATCCTATAATCTTTTCACCATTTTTCTTTCTTTTCTTTTGGTTAAAAATCGAAACCATCATATTTGAAACCACCATCTTTTCTCTTCTCTTTTGTTAAAGCCGAAATCACCATCTTTTTCTCCTTTTCTTTTTGTACAAACCGAAACCACCAAATCCATTTTTATTCTTTTCTTTTTGTTTTAGGCCGAATCTTCAAGTGGGTAAGTAAGACTTTTCGTTAATTGTTTCCATTATTTCTTTTTACTTTGGCCAATTTAGAATCATGATTCTCTTATTTTCTCTCCTAGGCCGAATCCTTGGAAAAGATTTTTAAGGATCTTTGTTGAAGCCAACTTTTAAGAAGTAACCTTTGAAATCATCCAAGGTAAGATTATTCCTTTTTGGTTATATTAATCCTTTTAGAATGGATCACTAATCAACTTTATTTTTAGGGGTGATTTAAGACTAACAAGATAGGTAAGAAAAGAGCGAGACGAGTATTTGGAAGAGAGGAGGCACTTGTTTTACCATCGAACTTCAAAAGAAGGGTCAGATCGGCGAGAAGAGATTTTCCACCGGTTGTGGAACCTCTGCTAATGAAGATCGGTTATTTGAAGTAGTGCGTATAATCGAACCACTTTACGTTGGTGGGATATCGCGGTTTTGATCCATCTAGCGGAGAAAACCACAAATAATGGTTGTTCGAGAATCCGAGGGTAAGGATTTAGATCCTCATCAATAGTATAATTTTATTAGTAATAGTGTATACTAACCAAGTGTGATGATTAACTAGGTGTTGAAGAGCGAGAGTATCATTCTCACCGTCATAAGGTGTGTAACCCTACATTAAAAACTCATAGATCTATTTTTATATGTGATTTTATGATAATGTGTTTAATAATGATTTTGGATACCATTCAGTGGTATATGATATTCGTGTATGTTTACACCAATATTTCATTAATTTTGCTATATGCATAAAATGTGAAATAAGTATGATTATATTATGATTTTGGGGTAAATGGCATGAAAACTAAATGATATGTATGTGCATGGGCATATGGGTATATTTGATAAAGGAGGAAGTATTCGGTGGTTTTACCACATTTCCTATGACTTCGGTCACATATTTGAAATCTGTGACTTCTACACAATATGAAATCACAAATATGAAATCTGGTGACTTGGTCACAATTTTGTCTGGTGGCTTTGCCACAAAATTATAAGGCGATGTGCATGTTGACTGCAAGAATCGCCTTCGATGGTGTGTAGCGGATGGAGGGTCGATTTAGTAATCCCCACTGTGTTGGTTGGTACGGTGGTGTGTAGCGGATGGATATTAGGTGGGCCAGTTTGCATTTCATTATTTGTACATATCCATGTGATTTAATTGATTATTATTTAATCTACTATTAAAATGGGCTTTTGGCTAAATATGAGCTAAATGGGCCTTTGGGCTAAATATGAGTTAAATGGGCCTATGGCCATATGTGTAATTTTTGGGCTTTAAGGCATATGATAAAATGGGCTTTTTAATGTATGTGTTACACATTGAGTTTATAACTCACCCATTTTGTGGGATAACTTTTCGATGATTCAGTAGTGCGATGGATCGAATCGACAAGGACTCGTGGTGGCCAATGCTCATATCAAGTATTTTGAAGATTTTCTAATTTAAACTTATTAAATTTTACTACTTAGACTTTATTATGGGTTTGCTATTTTTGTAATAAGGCCACTATAAACTGCTTTTAATTTTTGTGTTTGGACTTTTATTTTGCCATGAACAAATATCTATTAATTAACTAAATGGTTTTTCGATAAATAAATTTAAAAATGTTTTTGTCACTAATATATATATGTTTTAAAGTAATTTCCTTAAATTTGGTTTTCTTTTAATTTATTAATTCCTTCTAAAAATAATGTTTTAAAAGACATAAATTTACTATACAAATTGATTTCAACCTAAAATAATAAGTTAATCTGTTTTCTACAAAATCATCAAGTTTTTTTTTTAAAATAAAATGAGAATTTGCTAAAGTTAGATTCGAGGAACATATCAAATCCGGTCAGGCTTTTTGGGCCGGGTTTGGGGTGTTTCAACTTCCCCTTTACATATCACCCATATGCCCATGTCATACAAAACATGCAAACATGCTTTATTTCTCGTTCTTATCACTATTAACACATGTGCCATAATAGATCATAACCTACTCATAGTAGGAGTGGGAAAACGACTGAGTACTTCGCACCATCGCATGGTAACTTAGCCATATTTTCACATTTTCTTATCGCATGCATTAAATTAAAGCTACAATCTATTAAAGTTTAGTGTAAATACACACGATATATTTATCGCTTTATTGAAAATCCTGAAACCCGATTTAACGCCTTAGATCTTAGTTCCTATATTCGCCATTATTGGACATATTAGCAAAACCTATTCGCTAATTAATTAAATCCAAGGACTATTGAAACCAAAACTTACCTTGTGGCCGATTGGATTAATGATCAAATCCTGAAACTTTGCTATGTTCCTTCTTGTAATCGGCCAAGCACTAGATCACTTCACAGGTTAGTTTTCGGCTTTTAACCGAAGTAAGAAATAAATTTAAGTTCCTAAATAGGCCTTGGCCGATTGTACA
Source organism: Gossypium rotundifolium (assembly GCA_025506655.1). Taxonomy (NCBI): domain Eukaryota; kingdom Viridiplantae; phylum Streptophyta; class Magnoliopsida; order Malvales; family Malvaceae; genus Gossypium; species Gossypium rotundifolium. The sequence continues at coordinate 42,112,665 of CP106731.1, read as the reverse complement.
TTAGGGCTTACCTTACGATTTGAAATCCCGAAATCCTTGTATACCACTGTCGACTGCCCCTAAATGTCCATAGTTAAATTCGGTCAATCACTAAAACCAAAATATGGCCTTAAGCCGAAAGTCACACTTCCTTACCTTGTTAACTAAATCCCGAAATCAATCTTTGCTCCAAGTGATGTTGAAATACCTATCGGGTATATGTGTTAGATCCAATTCCAACCTTAAATATAATAGATGGCCTTTGGCCTAATCTTAAACCTTACTTACCTTAGATCTGAAATCCCAAATAGTTTCCTCCCTTGTAGGAGCCTATAGTAGAATCTCAAAATTCCTATAAGGATCGATTTCATGGTTGATTAAATGCCGAATTTCGGCTTTTTTTCCTCACAAGTTGACAGAGAAGAAATAAGGAGGAATAATAGAGATTTCGGCCATAGCAGACTTACCTATCCAAACCGATTTGAGAAAGGATCACAAGAGATCTCTAACTTGGTTGCTATTCGGCCAAGACTGAGAAGAGATGAGGTGGAAGAATTTTGGCAATGGCTTAGGAGAATAATGAAGATTCGGCTTCAATGGAAAAAGGAAAATAATATTGTGAGTCGGCCTTTTACAAATGTGGAGAAGGAGAGTATGAAGCTTAGGAGTTTCGGCTATGGTGAATATAGGAAGAAGATTTCAGCTAGGAAAGAAAACTATGAGAAAAGGAGAAGAAGGAATTTCGGCTAGAGAAGGAGATGAGAAAGAAAAGTAGAGTAAAAAGATGGACACTCTTGCTAAGAATTTCGGCTAGCATTCAAACACTAGCCTTTCCTTGCTTTTCTACTATTTTATCTCTTCTTCCTCTATTCAAAATAAATAAAGAAATAAATCTACATTTATCTCCTTAGCTTTAGCCAATTTTTAAAAGAATCCAAGCCTATCTAAAGATCCTTCCTCAGTCTCCCTATGCCGTCCACCTCTACTCCTTATTGCCGCAAAAATAAAAGCTTCATTTAGCTTCCTATGCGACTCGAACCTTGGCCCATTACTCCTGCTGGTGGCGTCATTCCCAGAGGCCTTAAGTGGCACCTCCAAGCTACTTTTCCAAGCCCAATTGTGTGTCATGTTTCACCTCTATTTTCTCTTAAGGCCTATCAGGCTTAATTCCCTCTTTTGGACTTAAAATACGATATTTTCTAAATCATTCTCCTATATTCTAGGGTTATAAAAACACATTCATACACATAAAGGCATGCTTTCACATTCAATTAAACAATTATGCATAAGCCATAATCCAGGATATTACAGTTCTACCCCCTTAAAATAATTTCGACCTCGAAATTACCTGGCTAAAGTAGGTGGGGGTATTGCTGTCGCATTGCTTCTTGCGGCTCCCACGAAGCTTCCTCCGATCCATGATTTTTCCACAACACCTTGACCAAAGGGACCGACTTCTTTCGAAGCATCTTCACATCTCGTTCCAGAATCTGAATTGGCTCTTTCTTATAAGACAGATCTGGTCTCAACACCACCTCTTCAACCACAACTACATGAGATGGATCCGATCGATATCGACGTAGCATGGAGACATGAAATACGTCGTGCATCAGCTTCAATTCTAGTAGCAACTCCAACTGGTATGCCACTGGTCCAACTCGCTTCATTACTCGATAAGGCCCTATAAACCTTGGACTTAGCTTCCCTTTTCAACCAAATCTCATCACCTTCTTCCAAGGTGAAACTTTAAGGAACACTTGATCTCCCACATCAAACTCTATTTCTTTTCGTTTGAGATCTGCGTACAACTTCTGCCTATCAGATGCCTCCTTTAATCGAGCTCGAATTACACTAACCTTCTCCTCAGACTCTGCCATAATTTCTGGACCCAAAATCTGACATTCTCCCAATTCCGTCCAACATGTAGGAGTCTGACACTTCCGACTATACAGTGCTTCGTACGGTGCCATCTGAATACTTGCCTGATAGCTATTATTGTATGCAAATTCCGCTAGAGGCAAATATTCTTCCTAACTTCCTTTGAAGTCTATCACACAGCCTCTCAGCATATCCTCTAGTACTTGATCACTGTTCGACCGGCCGTCCGATTTGTGGATGAAAAGTCAGATCGAATCCAATCTAGTGCCTAAAGCCTGATGTAGAGCTTTCCAAAACTAAGACGTGAACCTCGGATCCCTATCCGAGATAATTGACATCGGCACTCCATGCAACCTCACAATCTCTGCTACATACAACCTCGCTGACTTCTGTAGGGAGTAGTCAACCCGCACTGAAATAAAATGCGCGAACTTTGTCAGCCGATCCACTATCACCGATATCGAGTCCTTCTTAGTAGGCATAAGGGGAAGCCTACTAATAAAGTCTATGGTAATTCTCTCCCATTTCCACTGCGGAATTTGTATTGGCTGAAGCTATCCTGACGAACTTGATGTTCAGCCTTGACTTGCTGACACGTCAAGCATTTGCCAACAAATTCAGTAACTTCCCTCTTAAGACCAGGCCACCAAAATTGTTCCCTTAGATCTCTGTACATTTTACTACCTCCGGGATGCATAGCACAAGGGCTACTATGCGATTCCTGAAGAATTCTTTGCCTAAGCTCCTCGTCCTTCGGCATACAGACTTTCCCTTGAAACACAATACTCCTTCATGTTTAATACCATAATTTTCCAACTCTTCATTTTGCACTTGTCTCAACTTAGCACTCAGATCCTCATCCACCAACTGTCCCTCTTTCACCTCATTCAGCCATGTCGGCTTAACTTGCAACTCTGCCAGCAGACTTCCATCATCATACAAACTCAAATGCGCAAACATCGCCCTTAGATCCGACACCACCTTCCGACTTAAGGCATCCGCCACTACATTTGCCTTGCCCGGGTGATACTCTATTAAACAATCATAGTCCTTCAATAGTTCCACCCACCTTCGCTGTCTCAGATTCAGCTCTTTTTGAGTCAGCAGATACTTAAGGCTCTTGTGGTCTGTGTAGATTACTGACTTTTCTCCATAGAGATAATGCCTCCATGCTTTAAGGGCAAAGACCACTACCACCAATTCCAAGTCGTGCATCGGGTAGTTAACCTCGTGTGGCCTTAGTTGTCGAGACGCATAAGCGACTATTTTCCCATCTTGCATAAGAACACCTCCCAATCCTGTATGAGAAGCGTCACAATACACCACGAAGTCCTTTCCTGCCTTCGGCTGAATCAAGACTGGAGCTTCGGTCAAGACCTTCTTAAGCTTTCCAAAGCTCTCCTGTTTCTTATCAGTCCATATGAAAGGCACTTCCTTCCTTAATAACTTTGTCAGAGGCGCGGCTATCGACGAGAACCCTTTCACGAACCTTTGGTAATAGCCTGCTAATCCTAAGAAACTCTGAACTTTCGCCACTGACTTAGGTGGTTTCCAATCCAACACTGCCTCTATCTTCCGAGGATCCACCCTTATTCCTTCAACAGATACCATATGTCCTAGAAACGTCACCTCCTTAAGCCAAAATTCACACTTGCTGAATTTGGCTTAGAGCTTCTTCTCCCTCAACACATGCAACACTATCCGGAGATGCTCATCATGCTCCTCTTTAGACTTCGAATACACCAATATGTCATCTATGAACACAACAATGATCCGATCCAGATAGGGTTGGAAAACCTGGTTCATCATGTCCATAAATGCGGCTGGGGCATTTGTCAAACCGAATGGCATTACTACGAACTCAAAATGCCCATACCTTGTCTGAAAAGCCATCTTATGAATATCCACTTCTTTCACCTTAAGCTGATGATATCCGGACCTCAAATCTATCTTTGAGAAAATCGCGGCCCCCTTAAGCTGATCGAACAAGTTGTCAATCCTTGGCAAGGGATACTTGTTTTTAATAGTCAGCTTATTCAACTGACAATAATCTATGCACATGCGCATAGTTTCGTCCTTCTTCACAAATAGGACCGGTGCTCCTCATGGAGACACACTGGGTCGAATAAACCAATAGTCTAGCAACTCTTGAATTTGAGCCTTGAGCTCAACCAACTCCTTTGGTGCCATTCTGTATGGGGCAATGGACATAGGAGCTGTACCCGGGAGCAAGTCAATTCCAAACTCCACCTCCCTGTCCGGGTATTTCGGTAATTCCTCCTAAAGACATCCACAAACTCCCTTACGCTTCTAACTCCACTAACTCCCCTTTGTTTGTATCCAAAGCACAAATGAAGGCCAAAATGCTTTGCACCCTTCCGAATCATCTTATCAGCTTTTAAGGCTGAAACTACGTTAGACAAGTAGTTTCTTCTTTCGCCTATCATAACCATCACCTCATCCTCTAGGGTCCTTAACTCCATTCGTTTGGTCACACAATCCAATACATGTTCGATGCTCCACTAGCCAATCCATGCCAAGTATAAGATTGAATTCTCAAGGGTAATTCCATTAAGTCGAAGAAATCTCGCTCCTTGAAGTTCCAAAGGTAATCTCCAAAATATCTTATTCACCACTACAGTTTGGCCTAATGGGCTTACTATAGTCATCTCCCTATCAGATAGTTCAGAGGCTATCCCTAGAGTTTCAACTACTCTACATGCAACATAAGAATGGGTAGAGCCCACATTAATCAAAGCAAAATAAGGCTTGCCATAAATAAGGAACATACCGATTATGACGTCCGGTGCGTCACCATCCTCCCTACGGTGAACTGCATACACCAAGCTCAACTGTCTTGCCTCTGTATTACCACCACCTCAGCCCGATGTTCCACGTCCTCTTTCGGTACCATTTCCTCTACCATTCGGACCACGCCCTCATTGAAGCTGCTGTCTGCCTCTTCCAGCCTGGTTAACACCCTGAGCTGCTGGTCGATTCCCATCCTGTCTCATAGGACAGTCCTTAATCATATGGTCCTTAGACCCACATTTGAAGCATTCTCCTGTCTTCTTCCAACACTCTCCTAGATGCTTTTTTCCACACTGATCACAAGTATGGTACTGCCCTCCTGTCACAGCTCGCTGACCTTGTGGCCCATCAACTCTAGGCCTCTTTTGCACATTCCCTGACGATTCAGATGACCTAAAACCTCTCTTCTGTCTATTTCGATCGGTGTTCTGCCTTACAGAATCCTTGATACCTTCGGCTACCTTAGCCTTCTCCACCAACACCGCAAACTTTCGCTCTTGTTGTGGAGCTATTAATAACCTCAGGTCATCCCTTAGTCCGTCTTCAAACCGGACACACTGCTCATCTCAGTCGACACTATGCCTCGAGCATAACGGCTCAGCCTTAGGAATTCCACTTCGTACTCAGCTGCGGACTTGTTCCCTTGAACCAGCCCTAGAAAAGCCTTTCTCTGCGCATCAATATAATGTGTGCCGACATACTTCTTCTGATATGCCGCCTTAACATATTCCTAAGTAAGATCCTCAGCTAAAGCACCATCCCGCATCGTGAGCCACCATTGATATGACTCATCTCGGAGAAGCGACACCAACCCTTTCAGCTTTTCCTCGTCAGTTAAATCAAGCTCATCCATAATCCACTCAGTCGCCTCCCACCAATACTCAGCGGTACTGGGTGCCACACCAGATATACCACGGAACACTTTAGCTCCATTGGCTCGGAGTCGTTCAGGTACCGACTTTCTAGCTCCCATGCCTCCACCTGCTCCAGCCACCCTTTCCAAAACCTCGCAAAGATCGCTGTGACATCGTCATCCCCCGTCGATCCTCGATATTCCACATCGCAATGGTGGTGGTGGTGGCATTTCATTCTCAAATCCTTGACCCGATCTAACGGGTTCGATACACGATCATTCAAATTCTCTTTTACGCCACGCACGCTTCGCGACCACGCCCCTTGAATTCATACTTCCGCTTAGCGTTTATCTGGTTAAAGAATTTTATGTATTAGTTTGTTCCACTGATTTAACACGAACAATTTTATGCTAAATAGTTCTAAAAAGTAGTTCTTTCGATTCATACACATACAGCCTCACATCATTCATTTAGTCACACACATGAACATGCATCCATTACAGAGAAATGTTGTAATTGTCGTTGTTTGTTGTTTTCCACTACCTAGGGGTATTTTCGTAATTTTGTCCTATAGGGGTATTTTGGAAATTTTTTAAATTAGGTATTTGAAAATGTTGGAAAATAGAGATTGATGATATTTTACAGAATTAAAATACTTGCTGGAAAAATTTCAAGGGTAAAATGGTAATTTTATAAACTGAGGGTATTTTCGTAATTTTTCAAACCAGGGTCATTTCGGTAATTTTTCGTAAAATATGGTTCCTGATGACTTTTCAAAAAAAAGGGTATCTTTTAAAGGTTTCTAATTTGAGGGCACTTCAGTAATTTTCCTTACTGAGGGTATTTTGGCCATTTGTTCAGGTTAGGGGTAATTTGGTCATTTTGCAAATTAGGGGTAATTTCGTAAATTTTCCAAATCAAGGTGTCTTGTTATTTTGTAAAGTTTTTGGATATTTGTGCAAAATTAGAAATTGTTGTTGAAATCGGGGGTAGTATGGTAATTTGGGGAAATCAAGGGCATTTTAGTAATTTTTCCAACCAGGGGTATTTAGGTCATTTTAGTAAATCGAGAATATTTGGAAATTTTTTTCAAAATAGTTTTCCTACTCATCAAAAGGGTAATTTGGTGATTTTTAAAACTAGGGTTTTTGTAAAAATATGGCTAGTCCCTTTCGGGTTTTAGTTATTGGGTTTAGCCTGTGTTTGAGTCCCCTTGGTTAGGGTGAACCATTACTATGCACCAGGTAGGATTCAAGTGGGTAGGAGGTGAGTCACTAGGACTGCTTAAATACCAAGCTCCCACTGAAACCAATCCTAGACATGCGCACAATGGTTGCCACACCCTAACTCGGCGACTTAGACACATGTTTGTTTAATTGTGCATTAAAGTTTTATGTAATTGTTGGGGGTAAACTAGTCCTATAGTTCAAGTACTTATCATACTAATCTACGTTCCATTTCTACCCTTCTACAAAACATGCAATTATTTACACAATGGATAGGGGTACTTACCTGGTGGACTTCGGGCCGAAGACTCAGGTGCCATGCCAGAAAAACTTGCTTATTTCACAAAATTTTTCACAAAATTCTTTTGGGCTTACTTTTGAAAACGTTTGGGCCTTAAACCCAAGGCCGAGAGTTTAAAAACTGGGCTCTAATACCAAGCTAAAAAACCCCAAACCCGACCCACAAGCCCTGATCGGATCTGGCATGCTTCTCAGAAAACCATTCGAATCTTATTTGTTACTTTGCTAAAAATTTTTCGTGTTTTTGAAAATGGTTGATTTGGGTTGGGCTCGAATTTTAAAACCCGTGTCGATTAGGTGTTAAAAACAATTTGTTATTTATACTTAAGAAAAATTTACTTTTAACTTTGAATTATCAAAATCGTGTCATACTTAGATAATTAAATTTTGTATGCATAAACAGTTCATACTATAGGCTTATTACATCAAAATAAAACCCAAAATAAAATTTAAAGTACTTAAATAACATAAAGTGTCCAACTAATAAAATTCGTGCTGGGTATGGTCACCACTAAGCTCCTGCCGACTTGGTCCATCACTGATCATCACCTAAAAAATATTCCCACAAGGGGTGAGTCAAACAGACTCAATGTGTACAATCAACACTAAGTCTCAATAGTTATGACATATCAAATCATACATATTCATATAGCATAAAATGATGCAATCGCAAACCCAAGCCTATATATCCATTCGCTACACATCACCCATACCAACCATCACATCGTGGGGACTACTAAGTCAACCCTTCATTCGCTACACACCATCGAAGGCAGTAGCTGCAGTCGACGTGCTCATCGCCCTTATAATTTCGTGACTTATGTCACGACATTCATATATTGTGACATAAGTCACCACATTCATATATTGTGGCATAAGTCACCACATTCAGATATTGTGACATAAGTCACCACATTCAGATATTGGGGTATTAAACCACCAATTCACTTCCCCTTTACATATCACCCATATGCCCATGTCATACAAAACATGCAAACATGCTTTATTTCTCGTTCTTATCACTATTAACACATGTGCCATAATAGATCATAACCTACTCATAGTAGGAGTGGGAAAACGTACCTGAGTACTTCGTACCATCGCATGGTAACTTAGCCATATTTTTCACATTTTTCTTATCACATGCATTAAACTAAAGCCATAATCTATTAAGGTTTAGTGTGGGGTACACACCTGATATATTTATCGCTTTATTGAAAATCCTGAAAACCCGATTTAACGCCTTAGATCTTAGTTCCTATATTCGGCCATTATTGGACATATTAGCAAAACCTATTCGGCTAATTAATTAAATCCCGAAGGACTATTGAAACCAAAACTTACCTTGTGGCCGATTGGATTAAAGATCAAATCCCAAAACTTTGCTATGTTCCTTCTTGTAATCGACCAAGCACTAAATCACTTCACGTGTTAGTTTTCGCTTTTAATCAAGTAAGAAATAAATTTAAGTTCCTAAATAGGCCTTGGTCGATTGTACATTAGGGCTTACCTTGCGATTTGAAATCCCAAAATCCTTGTATACCACTGTCGACTGCCCCTAAATGTCCATAGTTAAATTCGGTCAATCACTAAAACTAAAATATGGCCTTATGCCGAAAGTCACACTTCCTTACCTTGTTAACTAAATCCCAAAATCAATCCTTGCTCCAAGTGATGTCGAAATACCTGTAGGGTATATGTGTTAGATCCAATTCCAACCTTAAACATAATAGATGGCCTTTGGCCTAATCTTAAACCTTACTTACCTTAGATCTGAAATCTCGAATAGTTTCCTCCCTTGTAGGAGCCTATAGTGGAATCCCGAAATTCCTAAAAGGACCGATTTCATGGTTGATTAAATGCCGAATTTCAGCTTTTGTTCCTCACAAGTCAACAGAGAAGAAATAAGGAGGAATAATAGAGATTTCGGCCATAGCAGACTTACCTATCCAAACCAATTTGAGAAAGGATCACAAGAGATCTCTAACTTGGTTGCTATTCGGCCAAGACTGAGAAGAGATGAGGTGGAAGAATTTCAGCAGTGGCTTAAGAGAATAATGAAGATTCAGCTTCAATGGAAAAAGGAAAATAATATTGTGAGTTGGCCTTTTACAAATGTGGAGAAGGAGAGTATGAAGATTAGGGGTTTCGGCTATGGTGAATATAGGAAGAAGATTTCGGCTAGGAAAGAAAACTATGAGAAAAGGAGAAGAAGGAATTTCGGCTAGAGAAGGAGATGAGAAAGAAAAGTAGAGTAAAAAGATGGACACTCTTAAGAATTTCGGCTAGCATTCAAACACTAGCCTTTCCTTGCTTTTCTACTATTTTATCTCTTCTTCCTCCATTCGAAATAAATAAAGAAATAAATCTACATTTATCTCCTTAGCTTTAGCCGAATTTTTAAAAGAATCCAAGCTTATCTAAAGCTCCTTCCTCAGCCTCCTTATGCCATCCACCTCTACTCCTTATTGCCGCAAAATGAAAGCTTCATTTAGCTTCCTATGCGACTCGAACCTTGGCCCATTACTCTCGCTGGTAGGCCATTTCCAGAGGCCTTAAGTGGCGCCTCCAAGCGCTTTTCTAAGCCCAATTGTGTGTCATGTTTCACTTCCATTTTCTCTTAAGGCCTATCGAGCTTAATTCTCTTTTGGACTTAAAATACGATATTTTCTAAATCATTCTCCTATATTCTAGGGTTATAAAAACACATTCATGCACACAAAGGCATGCTTTCACATTCAATTAAACAATTATGCATAAGCCATAATCCAGGATATTACAGTGGAAGGGCTTTAGCAGTCGGATTTGTTTGAACAAAATCCATATACCACTCGTTCATCATGTGAAGGAAGGCTTCCCTAGACCCTACTCCTCCCTAACTAACCGGCACTGCCCTTGAGCGAGAGCCGGTGCATTACTTTCAACGTCATCAACTTCAACTCAATTGGGATCCATTTACTATATAAAAACACAATTTAAAGTTGTTAGGGAACATCACACTATCACAGTTTATTTATGGCATGTATAGCTAAACTCTTACACATGCTACGTTAGTCTGAGAATCGACTAAACTGTAGCTTTGATACCACTAAATGTAACACCCCTTACCCATATTCAACGCTGGAACAGGGTACGAGGCATTACTAGACTTACAGCACAAGCTTTCACACAATTTCGAGTCATAAATTTGAGTTCAAATTAAAAATATTTGTATTCAATCATAAAGCCCCTAATACAAGCCTACGAGGCCCAAAACATGCTTTAGAAGTGGTTCGGTACTAGACCAAGAACTTAGGGTATCTTTACAAAACCTAGAAATTTTTTACTAGAAACAGGGCTCACATGCCCGTGTGGTCCAAGGGACACGCCCGTGCTACAGGCCGTGTTCAATTGAGGGTGCTCTCTGAGTTGTACCACACAGCCGTGCCACACGCCCGTGTGCTAGGCCATGTGGTTAATTAATTTAATTCAAATTAGGTGCAGGCTTCACACAGCCAAGACACACACCCGTGTTCTAGGGACACGCCCGTGTGCTCAATTTTGGACATTCTGTTTCTCAAAATTAAGATGCAAGGGACACACGACGAACACACACGCCCACGGGGAAAGCCATATGTCACACACGGCCTAGAAACACTCCCGTGTGTCTACCCGTGTGGACAAAATATAGGCTATTTACTAGGCCATTTGCCACCCTCATTTACACCTACACTTACACCAATTCAATGGCACAATTCATGGCATACTTAGGCAACCAAAACAGTCACAACCAAGGTATTAACATCACATCCTCATGCTAACATCTAACATGCTTTAACATCATAATTTACCTAACACAAACAGACCACAAGCACATCCAATTTAACCAAGATAGGTCATCTTTCAAGGCCTTGTACAAAATAAAACACTTATCAATTACAAACCAATACTTTTGGCCAAATCATAATGACATATATAACAAAATGACCAAGTCCATATACATGCCATAACTCAAAATATTGACATTTCAGTGGTACCCAAAATAATGGTTGGTAGTGTGAATGGATCTCTGGCGATCTCTGATCCCGAGCTAGCTTGGTGACACTATAAGATAAGGGAAAGAAAGGGGGTAATCTATGTAGCTTAGTAAGTTCATATGCAAATAATACGAAACATTATTCATACACTTGTCATATAAATAACTTACCATATACTAACATAAATGTCATTAAAACTTCATAAGCACAACTTACTCAATCATATTCTTACCAATAGTTCATCATATACTGAGTTCATTTCCTTTGAGTTTTACATACATACCTGTATCATCTCATAACATATTCACATACTTTCTCATCTTTAACATACCCTTTGAACCACTTGGAATACTATTGGATACATGGAAAACTTTGCACATAAGTGCCACATATGTAGCCAATGCTACCACAAATCTCATAACACATATAGGCTCGCTCTCGAGCTATCCACGGGCTTGCTCACATAAGCTGTCAATCAAGACATATCTACACGGTGCTGCTCACACAAGCTGTCAAGTATTCGCAACACATGCCGGTATACCCAGCCACCGGTAGGACGCACAAGACCAGCACCCGGGACACAAATCACATAATTACTTCTTAGTGACATGTCAGTTGTATCCTAATCTATTCCTAAGGTTCAATCAGGATTTTCTTGCTCGTCGAAACTTCATCAATTACATCCATAAAGTCAATCATACAATTCATGTAATATCAAAACATTATAAAAAAATGTAAATGTTGCATTATTAATATACGAACTTACCTCGGTACAAAAATGGTAGAAATAGACCTAATTGTCAAACATCTTGTTTTTCTCTCGATCTAGGTTCGAACCTTATTTTTCTTGATCTATAATAGCAAATTTAACTTAATACTCAAATTATTCAATTCAGCCCAAAAATCACATTATGGAAAAATTACATTTTTTCCCCCAACTTTTTAACATTTTACACTTTAGCTCCTAGGCTTGTAAAATAATATGTGTTCAATTTATTTAATACACAAGCCTAGCCGAACCATTTTCATACTCATACCAGCCAACATTTCTCATTTAATCACACATCTACTACATATTTTATAACTTTTTTGCAAATAAGTCCTTTTTAGACATTTTCATCAAAAAAACACTTAGTAAAAGTTGTTTATCCAACATCAAATTTGCATAATCTACAATTAAACATCAAAATACACCCAAGTCTAACATGGGTCAAACCCTAAACCCTGATAACTTCTTAAATTAGTGGTAGAAATAGATAGATCAGGTTACAACGGCTTCAAAAATGTAAAGAGCATTAAAAACGGGGCAAGAACAGACTTACAATCAAGCTTGGAAGACGAACAAACCCTAGTTATGTCTTCCTTAGTGATATTCGACCATGGGAGAAGAAGATGGACAATATTTTGACTTATTTTGCTTATTAATTCATTTAATTACCAAATGACCAAAATGCCCTTTTTTTTAAAACACCTAAATTTCACCTAATTCATGTCCATTTTTGTCCACCAACTTAACCAATGGTCTAATTATCATATAAGGACCTCTAATTTAAGATCTAATAGCAATTGGACACCTTTAATATATTGAAATCAAATTTTGCATGTTTTGTAATTTAGTCCCTTTAACTAAATTGAGTGCCAAACATCAAAATTTTCGAACGAAATTTTAATGAAATCATTCCATAAAACTGTAGAACATAAAAATATAATAAAAATAAATTTTACTGCATCTAATTTGTGGTCCCGAAACCACTATTTTGACTAGACTCAAAATTTGGCTGTTATAGTATAATTCAATAGCTCCATAAAGATAAACTTGGTAGATAGTATAGGGTCCTTTCCATCGGGATTTAAGCTTCCCAAGAAATAACTTCAACCTTGAATTAAACAACAAAACATTCTAACCTTCTTGAAAATCGCGAGGTTGAATATGACTATCATGCCATCTCTTTGATCTTTATTTACACATTTTATCATTCTCATAGGAAAACAACCTCAGCGCTTCCAAATCATCAAGTTGTAACATCCTTCTCTCACCAGCTTGCTTAAGATCAAAGTTCAACTGCTTCAACGCCTAGTGAGCTTTATTCTCCAATTCTAATGGTAAATGACATGCCTTTCCAAAGACTAACCGATAAGGAGTCATTCCTAACGGAGTCTTAAATGCTATTTGATAGGCCCATAATACTTCATCGAGCCTTCGAGACCAATATTTTTTGCTAGGGCGTACTACCTTTTCAAGGATACCTTTAATTTCACAGTTCACTCTTTAAACTTGCCCATTGGACTGGAGGTGATAGGCAGTAGCAATCTTGTGCTTCAAATCATATTTGTCAAGCAACCACTTAAGCCATTTGTTCACAATGTAAGAACCTTCATCACTAATAGTAGCTCTTGGTGTCCCAAATCGTGTAAACACATGCTTATGTAGGAATCGCATGACTACCTTAGCATCATTTGTAGGGTATGCTTCAGCTTTAACCCACTTGGATACATAGTCCACAGCAACAAGATGTATCTATTCCCATACAAAGAAGGAAACGAGCCTAAGAAGTCAATGCCCCATACATTGAACAATTCAATCTCCAAAATGTTTGTCAAGGGCATCTCATTCCTCCTTGATATTTTTTCGTTCCTTTGGCATTTATCACAGTTCTTCACATAAGCATAAGCATATTTAAATAGTGTAGGCTAAAAGAAACTTGCTTGCAAAATCTTTGCTGTAGTACGTGAACCACTAAAGTGTCCCTCTCTTAGAGATGAATGGCAATGATACAAGATCTCAGTAATTTCATTTTTAGCTACACACTTTCCGATTATATTATCTGCACACTATTTAAACAAAAATAGATCCTTCCAAAAATAATACCGACTATCATGAAGGAATTTTTTCCTTTGTTGGTATTTCATTTCTCGATGAATTATTCCACATGCAAGATAATTGGCAAAATCAACAAACCAAGGTGCTTCATGAATTCAACTTACCTCAAATAAGTGTTCATCTAGGAAATTTTTGTTGATAGGGAGAGGTCTTGAGTACCAAAAGTTGATTTTCTTAGCAAACTCTCCCATTTTGCTTCTTGAAACCGAAAATCCCAAGTAACCTTTACCATTGTCAAACTTCATTTGTTTCTCTCTTAATTTTTCTTTTGTAGTCGAATGTCGTTTGGGTTCTCAAGCCTTTGCTTATTTTTGCTTCCTCTTCTACTCTTGGCCAACCATATACTCACTATCTCCTCTTTTCTTTTCCATTAGTGTTGTCAACTAGTGATCCTTCCTTCTCATTTTCTTTCTTTTGTTTTACAAACCCTTGTGTCGATTTTCCCATTTGTTCCATACCATTTCATTTAAACCGAAACCACCTTTGTTTCTCTTCATCATCGAGCCAATCTAGCATTTTCTTTCTCCTTTTCTTGAAGGGTAGTAGCCGAAATTTGTTCTTCTCCTAAACACCTTATTCATTTCTTCCCCTTTCAAAATCGAAAGTGACCCCCTCCATTCATCTATCTTTACTTTCACTTCTTTTCCAAAACCTGTTAGCCGAATCTTTCTCCTCTCCTAGTGGTGTTTGGTGGCCGAATATTGGGGGTTGTTAGGTGCTAGTTTCCAATCGATTGGTAGTGGGTAAGTGTTGGCCGAATGGCCTTTCTCCTTTCTCTGTCACCTTGTCGATTCTTAGTATGTTTTTGGCCGATTGTGTTATTTGTTGAAAGGTACTAATCTTTTGTAAACCAATTTTTATAATAGGACATCCGGATCTAAGGAACGTTCTTGAGGAGTTTCTTTCTCTGGTAAGCAGGCGGTGAGTAGTGGTAAGAACGAGTGTGGTATTCGATTTCGTTTAGTTTTCTTTAAGACCGCTTATTAAGGGATTAACCGCTTTTATCGTGGTGTGCCGATTGTGTAAGGAGAAACCATTGTTGAAGCTTGCTTTCGAAAGAACCATTGTTGGGTTCAGATTTGGTAGGAAACCAAATCAAGTCTAAGGTAAGTAAACACAACCCTTGGGTTACCTATTTTGGCCGAATGGTATAGTGACTAATCCTGCTGGTAATGTAGGTGGTCTGGGTGATTAAGGGACGAGACGATTCTTAGGATTTAACATTCTCGCTATTCCGTGTGTAAACCAACACACTATCTTAACTTAGTAATGTAATAACCTTGTTGTGTAAATGAAACAAAGTGTGATTGATCGATTTGGTACCCATTGAGGTATGGATACGGATTCGGATAAGTCCATTTTGATATGAGCTATGTGATGATATATGATATTATGATTATGGGTGCATGTTCATTGAGATGCCATATTAAGCATGTGAGCATGATAGCATGATTGCACGATTTTGCATCTAGTATGATATGTGATTGGGTGATATGAGAGGAGGGGAAATTTGATATCCGTGTCTTGGGACACTGTGTCTTTGGGACACCGAGGTTTGGCACCTCCAAGGTTTGGTACCACGATTTTGTGACTTTGGGTCACCAGAGGTTTGGCACCTCATTGCCTCGTCCCAGCTGGCTTAGTACCACAATGGGTTGGCCCCACATTGATTATACGAGATTGACGCCAGTGATTTGGTATCACACGATGGGTTGGCCCCATCATCGATTTGTGACTACGGCCACCAAAGGATTTGGTATCACATTGTGTCTTTGGGACACCGAGGTTTGAGACCTCATTGCGACTCGTCCCTCGTGGTTTGGCACCACCGTGGGTTGGCCCCACTTATGAGATACGGGATCGCCGCTAGTGATTTGGTATCACACGATGGGTTGGCCCCATCATTGGATTATTCGTGACTTCGGTCACCAAAGTGGTTTGGTACCACAAGATGGATATCGTGACTTTGGGTCACCAAGGGTTTGGCACCACCAAAGGGTTTGGTACCACACGGGTAGAAAAGGCGATATGGTTGGTTAGGAACGGTGCATGATTTGCATTATTCTCTATGATATATGTGTTGGCATGTTATACCGAGAGGATTTATGCACCGAGTCTTGCACTCACTCTCTCCTTTGACTTTTCAGTGACACATGACGCGACATGGAGCCGGATGGACTCGAGGTGCTCATGTCATACTCGAAATAAAGATTTGCTTGGACTTCTTTTATAAAATTTGGTACACTAGTCGATTTATTTCTATTTTGTTATATTTGGGTTTGTAAATGGCCTCTTAAATTATGTTTTTGATATGTTATGTTTAAGTAGATTTTCAATATGCTTTAACAAACTAATTAAGTGAAATGTGCTAAAACTTGGAAAGACAACGCTTAAAATTTCAAAAAACGATGTTTTAAACTATACCATCGGCATCATACTATAATTTGGGATAAAGGGAGCTCAAATTGTTTTTCTAACTTAAATATGATTTTCTACTAAGGCAAAATGTTTTAGTAACAATAAGAAATAACTTAAGCTTCAAAACGAAATAAACTAGTTTTACCTACACATCGGATTAATTTTCAAAACTTTCTGGGTTTTCAAATACATCATCAGATTTTTAATCAAAACCTAATCGAGTTTTCTTCAAATACAAAATTTTGCTAAGCGTTTTCACCAAACTTCTAGACTTCAACCTAAACCACCCAAAACCTTTTCCTCAGAAGCATACCGTTTCTATCGTGGTGTATTGACCGGTTTGGGGTGTTACAATAGGCGATAAGATCGAGTTACCTCATCTTACTCCAACCTCGACAAATGATCAGCTATTTGATTTTCAACACCTTTTCTGTCTTAGATCTCAAGTTCAAATTCTTAGAGTAAAAGTATCCAACGAATTAGCCTCGGTTTTCCATCTTTCTTCACGAGCAAGTATTTAATGGCCACATGGTCAGTAAATACTGTAACTTTGGTACCTATAAGATATGAGCAGAACTTGTCAAAAGTAAATACTATAGCAAAGAGTTCCTTTTCATTTACCGTATAATTGAGTTGGGCTCTCGTCAAAGTTCTACTTGCATAGTAAATAGGGTGAAACACTTTGTTTCTTCTTGGACCCATCACAGCTTGAACGGCATAATCACTTGCATCGCACATCAACTCAAAAGGTAAGGTCCAATTAGGTGTAACAATTATTGGGGCTAAGATTAACCCTTTTTTTTAATCTTTAAAAGCTTCCAAACATGCTTTATTGAAGTCAAACATTGTATCTTTCTCTAACAACAAACACAACGGTCAGAAATTTTCGAGAAATCTTTGATAAACCTTTAGTAAAAACTGGCATGGCCTAAGAAACTTCTAACTCCTTTCACATTAATTGGGGCCGGTAATCTTTCAATTACATCCACCTTTGCTTTATCGACTTCAATTCTCTCTTTTAGATTTTATGCCCTAAGACAATCCCTTCCTTAACCAAAAAATGGCATTTTTTCCAAGTTAAGGACAAGATTTGTCTCTTCGTATCTCTTCAGTACCTTAGCCAGATTACTCAAACAAATATCATAAGTGTTACCAAAAATAGAAAAATCATCCATGAAAACCTCAACAAAATTTTCAACCATACCAGTGAATATTGCCATCATGCATCGTTGAAATGTTGCAGGTGCATTACATACACCAAAAGGCATTCGCCTAAAAGCAAACGTATCGTATGGACAAGTAAAGGTTGTTTTATGTTGGTTCTCCAGAGCTACAACTATTTGGTTATATCCCGAATAGCCATCTAAAAAATAATAAAATTTATTACCTGCCAGTCGATCTAACATCTGATCCATAAAAGGCAATAGAAAATGGTCCTTTTGAGTGGCTTTATTCAACTTTCTGTAATCAATACAAATTCTCCAACCATTGATAGTTCTCGTTGGAATTAACTCGTTATTCTCATTTTCAACTGATAAACCGTAAAAGTAAAATATTTTAGGCCCACATTTAGCATACTTTTGGATGATTTAAGCCTTGAATTATGTAATTTGGTGCTCTTAATCCTTTGTTTACATGTTTTATACTTAGGAGAGCACCGGAGGATGAAAAGAATGAGAAACGGCCTAAAACAGACCAAATTGGGACAAAATAGAAATCTACACGACCTGGGCCCAAGACCACAGGGCTGTGCCTCCCTAATTTACTCTAACGCGGCCTGGACCCTGAAACACATGGGCTTGTCTCTTCAGCAGACTCGACCATGGCCTGAAATCAATTCATACGGGCGTGTGCCATGGGCGTGTCCCTGTCGTGAGAAAGAGAAGTTTCACTCGGATTAAGATATTTAGGGGCGAAGAAACATATTCTGAAGCCTATATAAACACCCTAAGTATAACCTAAAAGGGGGGAACCCAAGGCTTTAGTCAGAGGGCATCCAGCTAGGCCTAAGAGGGAAGATATGTGGAGATTTACTCGAAGATAGCCAGTCGATTCATCTCAAGAAGTCGAAATTATACTCAAGACAGAGGATATCTCCTTCAATTCCTTTAGGGGTTTTAGGGATTTCTTATGTTTTGTTTTATCTTTTCTTTTGAGATGTTTTCTTTTACAATTATGAACTAAACCCTCAGATACTTGAGAGGGATGAAACCTAAGATGAATCTTGTTATCGTTTGCTAAACTATATGATAAATATTTGACTTGTTCTTAATTATGTGTCCTTAATTCTTGCGTTGATATTTTCGGGATATTAATTCAAGTATGATGTACTTAGGTGGAGGAGCAAAAGTCCCTGCGTAAGAGTAGATCTAGCATATTTAAATGGAGTTGATCGCGTGCCTAGAGATAGGGTGACGAGATTTTGCCAATTAGGGTGAAACCTAATATGGGAGTCTATAGATCAAGTTAATTCAATTCTAGGGGTTTTAATTAGAAAGAGATTTCAATTAATCAAGCTAGGGTTAGACGTTAGTCGCCTCGAGAGAGGGATTAATATACGTTAGGGAATCTTACGGAGCAAGTCAAGTGAATAAATCGTCTGGTTCAGTGTTAGATAACAAGTGAAGTCTAGATGGATTCTTCCTTGAGTGTCGTCTTAGTCAATTGGTTTTTCCTAAAGTTATTTTCCAAATTTAATTCTTCTTTGTCTTAGAAGTCTTTAGTTTAGTAGTTAGTTAATTTAGATTAAACAACTAATTCCCTTAATTCTTAGGCTAGATAATTAAAAAAGAGTTAGTATTAGTACTTTTGGTTACTTTGGGATTCGATATTTAGGTCTTGCCTAAACTATACTACTGTTCAATAGGTGCGCTTGCCTCCATCGTTGTCTTAGTTAGTTTTCAGGTTCGATCATTATTTATAAAATTTTAAGACTCGACAAAACAACAATCAAGTTTTTGGCGCCTTTGTCGGGGAACTGAAATATTAAGAACGCTTAATTTTTATTACTTTAGCCATATTTTATTTTTGCAATTAAATTTTATTTTTGCTTTTCTAAATTTTCTTCTTTCGCTCCTTTCAGGCACCTCTAGTTTATGACTAGAAGGAACCTCACAGGACCTCTACTTTATGATAGTGACATCGAAGGTACCGTTCGTAAAAATTATAGAGATGAGAGGTGAAGCTTAAACTACATAGAAGAAGAGCAAGACGGCGAAACTAATCCTACTGAAAGGATGGCCGAGAATAATTTACTACCTCCAGAGGCGGCAGAACATCATGCTCCATGTACTATGTATGATTATGCTAAACCTAGTTTAACAGGAACTGAGTCAAGTATTGTTAGGCCCACTATTGTTGCAAATAATTTTGAACTGAAACCTAACACTATACAGATGATACAACAGTTTGTTCGGTTTGATGGTTTGCGTGATGAAGATCCTAACACACACTTAGCTTAATTTTCTAGAATTCGTGATACCTTCAAAATAAATGGCATTTCTGATGATGCCATCCATCTTCGGTTATTTCCCTTTTCTCTGAGAAATAAAGCCAAACAGTGGTTACATTCTCTTCCACAAGGATCAATCACTACATGGGATCAAATGACAAAGAAATTTTTATTAAAACATTTTTCGTCAGCCAAAACGGCCAAGTTAAGGAATGATATCTCTTCTTTTGTGCGGATGGATTTAGTGACACTTTATGACGCATGGGAAAGATACAAGGATTTGTTGAGAAAGTGTCCATGAAACACCCCAAACCCGGCCCAAAAAGCCTAACCGGATTTGGTATGTTCCTCGAGTAAAACTTTAGCGGAATATCGTTTTGTTCAAGAAAACTTGATGATTTTAAGTAAAACGGATTAACTTAAAGATCGAGTTGGGCTTAGTTGAAAAATAGATTTGTATTTTCTTAAAACATATTTATATATATTACTAACAAAAACCTTTTTAAATTATTTATCGAAAACCATTTAGTTATTTAATTGATAATTGTTCATGGCAGAATTTAAATCCAAACACAAAATCTAAAAGTAGTTTATAGTGGCCTTATTACAAAAATAGCAAACCCAAAATAAAGTCTAAGTAATAAAATTTAAATTAATAAGTTTAAGTTGGGAAATCTCCACAATACTTGATACGAGCACCGCCACTTCAAATCCTTGTCAATTCGATCCATCGTACTATGAATTATCTCAAAAGTTTATCCCACAAAAGGGTGAGTCATAAACTCAATGTATAACACATACACTAAAAAGTCCATTTTATCATATGCTTTAAAGTCCAAAATTTCACATATGGCCATAGGCCCATTTAACTCATATTTAGCCCAAAGGCCCATTTAGCTCATGTTTAGCCCAAAGGCCCATTTAGCTCATGTTTAGCCCAAAGGCCCATTTAGCTCATGTTTAGCCCAAAGGCCCATTTCATAGCGATCAAATAATAAACATTCAATATTATATGGTTATGTATATGAAATGAAATGCAAGCCCTACCCACCTAAATATCCATCCGCTACACACCACCCGCACCAACCAACACACCATGGGGATTACTAAATCGACCCTCCATCCGCTACACACCATCGAAGCGCTTGTTGCAGCCAACATGCACATCGCCTTATAATATTGTGGCAAAGCCATCAAAAGAGATGTGACCAAGTCACCGATCAAGTCCAAATTTCAAATACGTGACCAAGTCACCAGATTCACATATGTGACCAAGTCACCGGAGCTAAATATACGTGACCAAGTCACCGAGTCAAATATGTGACCAAGTCACCGGATTCAAATATGTGACCGAAGTCACTAGAAATGTGGTAAAACCACCAGAATACTTCCTCCTTTATCAACAATACCCATATGCCCATGCACATACATATCAAATCGATTTTCATGCTATTTACCCCACAAAACATAATATAATCATACTTCATTTCATATTTATGCATATAGCAAAATAAACGGAATATTGGGGTAAACATACTCAATTTTGTATACCAATGATTGGTATCCACAAACAAACATATTGTCATAAAATCACTTTTAAAATATAGATCTATGGAAATTTTAATGTAAGGTTACACACCTAATGACAAGGAGAACAATGCTCTCTCGCTCACAACACCTATTTGATTAACACGCTTGGTTAGTATAAACTATTGCTAATAAAATTGTAATTATTGACGAGAGATCTAATTCCTTACCCTCGATTCTCGAACGACAGCTTATTTGTGGTTTTTCCACTAGATGGATCAAAACCGTCGATATTCCACCAACGTAAAGTGGTTCGATTGTACGCACTACTTCAAATAATCGATCCTCGTTAGCAGAGGGTCCACAACCCGTGGAAAGTCTCTAACCACCGACATCGCCTTCGCTTGAAGTTTGATGGTAAAGGAATACCTCCTCTTCCAAACACTCATGCGGCTCTTTTCTTACCTATCTTGTTGATCTTA
The DNA here is from genome assembly GCA_025506655.1 of Gossypium rotundifolium. Classification (NCBI taxonomy): domain Eukaryota; kingdom Viridiplantae; phylum Streptophyta; class Magnoliopsida; order Malvales; family Malvaceae; genus Gossypium; species Gossypium rotundifolium. The sequence continues at coordinate 42,090,842 of CP106731.1, read as the reverse complement.
AATCGTCCCTAAAATAACGATCGATTAGTAATCTATCTAAATAAATCGATATGATCTAAATTAATAACCTTACCTTGATGATTTCGAATGGTCACTTAAAGGTTGTCTTCAACAAAGATCTTTGAAAGATCTTTTCAAAAGATTCGGCCTAGGTAAGAGAAATAAAAGACTATGATTCTAAATTTGCCAAAGTAAAAAGAAATGATGAAAATGATTGACAAAACCTTACTTTGAGTTCTTCAAGGTTCGGCTTTGAATAAGAAGAAAAGAATATGATGATTCGGCCTTAACAAAAAGAGAAGAGAAATGGTGGTTTCAATATGATGGTTTCGGTTTTGAAAGAAAGAAGAAAGAGAATGAAAAGAGAAGGAAAAGAGAAGGAAGAAAAAGAGAAAAGGAGGAGAAGATGATGATGGTGATTTCTCAAATGAAAAGAAATGTGTTTAGGAACCTTTGCACATTCTGCCAAGGAAGGAGAAATGAGGAAATTGGTTCTTTGAACTTTGTAGTTTCGGTTTCAAAAGAAAATGGGAGAAAGAAAATAGTATTTGGTTCAAACACAATTGAGGGCTAAATCAAAACAAAATTGTACCAAAGTGCCTAAGGTACATTCGGCCAAAGTGGGAGTTTTTGGAGAAAATTGGTCAAAAGAAGAAAGCCAAAACAAAAAGAAAATTTTTACCTAAACTAAATGACAAATTCGCTAGAGAGAAACTATTGGAGAAATGAGAAAAGATGGACAAACAAAAAATGCAAGACTTTTGGCCAACTTTCCCCTAATGGCAAAGCAAAATTCGCCAATCAATGCCAACATTATCCCCTTTTTCCTCCTTGTTTCTTCCCCATCAACTCTTGATTTGCTATCAACAATAAACCACTCCCTTTAGCCCTTCATGCCGTCTAGGTTCATGGTCAAATGACCATGAACAAACTCCCAAAACCTTGCCCCATATCATGCCTTTTGCCCCCCTCATCTTATCATCAACTTATGATTCCATACCATAAGTTCCTAGCTTCCTTTTTCACATGGTCAAATAACCAAAAATGAATGAATGCTCATCCACTCTAGAACATTCTTGGCCAACACTTATAGGGAAGAAAACAAAAAATAAAATAAAATCCTCCCTAATGCTAGCTAGGAGATTCGAACCTCTCTCCTCAAGCACACATCCATGCATCTTAACCACCTTGCCAATTACTCAATTCATGCTAAAACCTCTTATCATTAATTCTTAAGGCCTAACTTGCTTAGTTCTCTCTCTAATTAATAGGAATTAAAAGTTTACTAAGCATCCACTTAATTAATGAAGCTCAAATAACTTCCAAAAAAAATACACTTAATAATAATTAAGCATGCAACATCATTCAATTAAGTAAGATGCATAACCCCTAATTATCGGATGTTACGCTTCTACCCCTTAAAATAATTTCATCCTCGAAATTACCCGGCTAGAATAAGTGAGGGTATTGTCGTCGATCGCTTCCTCCTGCTCCCACGAAGCTTCTTCCGATCCATGATTACGCCATAATACCTTGACGAGAGGAACCGACTTTCCCGTAAAACCTTTACATCTCGCCCGAATTTGAATTGGCTCTCTTCATATGACAAGTCCGATCTTAATTCCACCTCTTCAATCGGCACTACATGAGATGGATCTGACCAGAACGACGTAACATTGAAACATGAAACACATCGCATTTGCTTCAATTCCGAAGGCAAATCTAACTGATATGCCACAGATCCGACCCGCTTCACAATCCGATAAGGTCCAATGAACCTGGGGCTTAGTTTCCCTTTGCGTCCAAATCTCATCACTTTTTTCCAAGGTGAAACCTTTAGGAAAACTTGGTCTCCCACTGCATACTCTATTTCTTTCCGCTTTAGATCTGCGTACGATTTTTGTCTATCAGATGCTTCCTTTAACCGAGCCCGGATTACCTTAACCTTTTCTTCAGATTCAGCCACTATTTCTGGACCCAAAATCTGACGTTCCCCTAATTCTGTCCAACACGTAGGAGTGCGACACTTCCGTCCATATAGTGCTTCATATGGTGCCATCCGTATACTGGATTGGAAACTGTTGTTGTACGTAAATTCTGCCAACGGTAAGAATTCTTCCCAACTTCCCTTGAAATCTATCACACATCCCCTTAACATATCTTCTAAGATTTGGATTACTCTTTCAGACTGACCGTCCGATTGAGGATGAAATGCCGTACTGAAGTCCAATCTGGTGCCCAAAGCCTGATGCAATGCTTTCCAAAATCGCGACGTAAATCTCGGATCTCTATCCGAAATTATCGACAACGGCACTCCATGCAATCTCACAATCTCAGCCACATATAACTTCGCCAATTTCGCAAAGAATAATCAACCCGAATCGATAAAATGTGCGATTTCATCAATCGGTCCACTATCACCCATACAGAGTCTTTCTTAGTAGGCGTAAGAGGAAGCCCACTAACAAAGTCCATGGTGATTCTCTCCCACTTCCATCATGGAATTTTTATCGGTTGAAGCAATCCCGATGGTACTTGATGTTCAAATTTTGACTTGTCGACACGCCAAGCACTTCCCTACAAACTCCATAACTTCCTCTTAAGTCCGTGCCACCAAAATTGATCTTGCAAATCTCGGATAATTTACTTCCTCCAGATGCATAGCATAGGGGCTACCATGCGATTCTCAAGTATCTTTTGCCTCAACTCCCGATCCTTTGGCATACATACTTTACCTTTGAAGCACAATACCCAGTCACTGTTAATACCAAAACCTTCCAATTTCCCACTCAGACTGCCAAGCTTTTCACTCAGATCTTCATCTACTAACTGCCTCTCTTTCACTTGACTTAACCATGTCGGCTTAACCTGAAGTTCTGCCAATAAGCTTCCGTCATCGTAAAGACTAAGATGTGCAAACATCGCCCTTAATTATGACACCACCTTCTGACTTAGAGCGTCTGCCACCACGTTTGCCTTGCCCGGGTGGTACTCGATAGAACAATGTAGTCTTTCAACAACTCTATCCACCTTCACGCCTCAGATTCAGCTTCTTTACGAATCAGAGATATTTCAGACTTTTGTGGTCCAGATATATCACCGACTTCTCCCAGATAAGTAATGTCTCCAAACCTTAAGAGCAAAGACTACAACCGCTAACTCCAAGTCATGCGTCAGTAATTAACCTCGTGCGGTCTCAATCGCCGAGACGATACGCAACTACCTTTCCACCTTGCATCGTAACACATCCTAATCCCGTGAGAAGCGCCACAATACACGATTTAAATCTTTTCCCGCCTCAGTCGATCAAAATCGAGCTTCACAAAACTTTCGAGCTTCTCAAAACTCTCTTGTTGCTTATCACCCACACAAAAGGTACTTCCTTCCTTAACAATTTCAAAAAGTGCAAATATCGATGAAAATCCTTCAACGAATCTTCAGAGTATCCGGCTAAACCCAAGAAACTGCGAACCTCGCCATTTGGACTTAGGTGGTTTCCAATCTAGCACACCTCAATCTTCTGAGGATCTACCCTTATCCCTTCTGCCGACACCACATGGCCTAAAAATGCAACTTCTTTCAGCCAAAATTCACACTTGCTGAATTTGGCATAAAGCTTCTTCTCCCTTAAAACTTGCAATACAATCCAGAGATGCTTATCATGTTCCATTTCAGACTTAGAATACACCAAGATGTCGTCTATGAATACCGCAATGAATTGATCCAAGTAAGGCTGGAAAATCTGATTCATCATATCCATGAACGCAGCTGGGGCGTTCGTCAATCCGAATGGTATTACCAGAAATTCATAATGCCCATATCTAGTTCGAAAAGCTGTCTTATGGATATCCGCTTCTTTCACTTTAAGCTGATGATACCCCGACCTTAGATCAATCTTTGAGAATACCGTAGCTCCTTTAAGCTGATCGAACAAGTCGTCGATCCTTGGCAAAGGATACTTGTTCTTAATGGTCAGCTTATTTAACTGCCGGTAATCTATACACATCCTCATCGATCCATCCTTCTTCTTCACGAATAGGACCTGGTTCCCCATGGAGACACACTAGGTCGGATGAATCCACGATCAAGCAACTCCTAATCGAGCCTTAAGTTCAACCAATTCCTTTGGTGCCATTCTATATGGAGCAATAGAAATCGGCGCTGCTCTGTGCAATAAATCTATCCCGAATTCTACTTCACGATCCGGAGGCAAACCCGAAGTTCTTCCTAAAAACATCTACAAATTCCTTCACCGTCCCGACTTCATTAGCAGTTGTCTCCTTAGCCTCCAAAGCATTCACTAACATCGAAAGCTTCACATCCCTTTCTAACCATCTTTTCGCTTTAAGAGCGGATACTACATTAGATAAGTAGTTCCGCTTCTCGCCCATCACTACAACTTCCTTTTCATCAAAAGTTCTTAAGGACATTCTCTTAGCAAAGACAATCCACATTTGCACTGGATTTCACAAGCCACCCATGCCTAAGATTAGGTCAATTCTCCAAATGGCAACTCCATTAAATCACCGAAATCAGATCCCTTGAACTTCTAAAGGCACTTCCTTAAAAGTTTGTCTACAACTCGCTCATCCTAAAGGACTAAGTACACCATCTTCCTAGGTACAGCTTTAAGTCACATGCAAAGTCCCAGATACTTCACTAGCGATATAGGAATGAGTTGAACCTATATCTATTAAAGCAATAAAGGGTAACCTGAAATCGTAAACGCATCGTGATAACATCAAAAGGCCATCGCTTTCTCTGCGATTTAACCGCATACACCAAACTCGGTTGTCTCGCCGAGCTACCATCGCCTCGCTTAAAGTTCCGCGCCCTCTACCGAACCATTGCCCTTCCATTTGGGCCACGACCTCTTATCTGCTGTTGTCCACTTCTGTCAGCCTGATTAGCACCCTGACTTGCTGGACGATTCTTCTCCGAGTTCATCGGACAATCTTTGATCATATGATCCTTTGAACTGCACTTGAAACATCCGCCGATCTTTTTCCAGCATTCTCCCGAGTGTATTTTCCTACATTGAGAACAAGTACGATTTTGTCCTCCCGAAGCAGTCTGTTGACCTCACGGTCCTTCATTTCTTGATTTCTTCTGAAAATTCCTAGACGACCCTGAGGACCCAAAGCTTCTTATTCTTGCTCCGCCTCGTCCCGCTCGCCTCTCATCTCGCTTAGCCTCTTCGACAATTCTTGCCCTTTCCACTAAGATTGCAAAGTCTCTTTCACGGTGTGGAGCAATCATCACTCAAGCTCATCTCTAAGTCCATCTTCAAATCGATACACCGCTTCATATTCCGTAGCCACTATCCTCCGCATAACGGCTAAGTCGCAAAAATTTCGCTTCATATTCACTATCGACTTGTTCCTTGAACCAAATTCGTAAATGTCTTCCTCTGGAGTTAATGTAGCTAGCTCCAACATATTTTCCTTCGAATTTAATCTTAAAATACCCCCAATCCAGACGATCCACGTGGGCACTCTCCTTTATAGTGAGCCACCATTGGTAGGTTTCATCACGAGAAGTGAAATAGCACCTTTCAATTTCTCTTCATCGCTGCAGCTATATCGTCCATGATCCTCTCGATCGCCTCCAACCAATATTCCGCTACATTTGGGGCTACTCCAGATACTCCCTAAAACCTCAAACCCATTCGATCTAAGTCTCTCACCATCGACTTTCGAGACCCATTTCGTAACTAGCTTCCGCTACACGTTCTAAAACTCGCAAAGACACTTTGTGATATCGCATCACCTCCTTCATTTTGTTCTTGAAAGTCCACCCCAACAGCCGGGTGGAGCTTCATTCTCGTAACCTTGACCAGATCGAATCGTTTCAAACAAATCATCCTTCCTCTTCCATGTCCATGACGACCACGCCCCTAGAACTCATGTCTACTACGTGTCTTATCTGTTTTTACTAAAAAGTCTTATGTATCGTAGTCTTTTCACTTCTTATTAAAGGAAAGTTTTATGAAACAGATATTCAAGAGTTTTTCCGTAGTAGCACACAAACACCTAAGGTCCATGTCTCTAAAGTATAGTTTAAGTTTAAACTATCATACATATCACATATCGATAAAGTACATACCGATAGATCCGGGCCGAGAACTCGAAAGTGCCATGCTCTTATAAAAATCATTTAACTTAAGAAAACTTTCAAAAGTCATTTGGGCCAACTTTTGAAAACGTTGTGGGCTTCAAAACCCAAGGCCGAGAGTTTAAAATTGGGCTCTGATACCAAGCTAAACACCCCAAAATCGCCCAAAAGCCTAACCGGATTTGGTATGTTCCTCGAGTAAAACTTTAGCGGAATATCATTTTGTTCAAGAAAACTTGATGATTTTAAGTAAAACAGATTAACTTAAAGTTCGAGTTGGGCTTAGTTGAAAAATAGATTTGTATTTTCTTAAAACATATTTATATATATTACTAACAAAACCTTTTAAATTATTTATCGAAAACCATTTAGTTATTTAATTGATAATTGTTCATGGCGTAATTTAAATCCAAACACAAAATCTAAAAGTAGTTTATAGTGGCCTTATTACAAAAATAGCAAACCCAAAATAAAGTCTAAGTAATAAAATTTAAATTAATAAGTTTAAGTTGGGAAATCTCCACAATACTTGATACGAGCATCGCCACTTCAAATCCTTGTCAATTCGATCCATCGTACTATGAATTATCTCAAAAGTTTATCCCACAAAAGGGTGAGTCATAAACTCAATGTATAACACATACACTAAAAAGTCCATTTTATCATATGCTTTAAAGTCCAAAATTTCACATATGGCCATAGGCCCATTTAACTCATATTTAGCCCAAAGGCCCATTTAGCTCATGTTTAGCCCAAAGCCCATTTAGGCTCATGTTTAGCCCAAAGGCCCATTTCATAGTAGATCAAATAATAAACATTCAATATTACATGGTTATGTATATGAAATAAAATGCAAGCCCTACCACCTAAATATCCATCCGCTACACACCACCCGCATTCAACCAACACACCGTGGGATTACTAAATCGACCTCCATCCGCTACACACCATCAAGGCGCTTGTTGAAGTCAACATGCACATCGCCTTTATAATATTGTGGCAAAGCCACTAAAATAGATGTGACCAAGTCACCGACCAAGTCCAAATTTCAAATACGTGATCAAGTCACCAGATTCACATATGTGACCAAGTCACCGGAGCTAAATATACGTGACCAAGTCACCGAGTCAAATATGTGACCAAGTCACCGGAGTCAAATATGTGACCGTCACCGTAAATGTGGTAAAACCACCGTAATACTTCCTCCTTTATCAACAATACCCATATGCCCATGCACATATATATCAAATCGATTTTCATGCTATTTACCCCACAAAACATAATATAATCATACTTCATTTCATATTTATGCATATAGCAAAATAAACTAATATTGGGGTAAACATACTCAATTTTGTATACCAATGATTGGTATCCACAAACAAACATATTGTCATAAAATCACTTTTTAAAATATAGATCTATGGAAAATTTTAATGTAAGGTTACACACCTAATGACAGTGAGAACAATGCTCTCTCGCTCGTCAACACCTATTTGATTAACACGCTTGGTTAGTATAAACTATTGCTAATAAAATTGTAATTATTGACGAGAGATCTAATTCCTTACCCTCGGATTCTCGAACGACAGTTATTTGTGGTTTTTCTCCACTAGATGGATCAAAACCCACCGATATTCCACCAACGTAAAGTGGTTCGATTGTACGCACTACTTCAAATAACTCGATCCTCGTTAGCAGAGGGTCCACAACCCGTGGAAAGTCTCTAATCGCCGATATCGCCTTCGCTTGAAGTTTGATGGTAAAGGAATACCTCCTCTCTTCCAAACACTCAGACGGCTCTTTTCTTACCTATCTTGTTGATCTTAAATCGTCCCTAAAATAACGATCGATTAGTAATCTATCTAAATAAATCGATATGATCTAAATTAATAACCTTACCTTAATGATTTCAATGGTCACTTAAAGGTTGTCTTCAACAAAGATCTTTGAAAATCTTTTCAAAAGATTCTACCTAGGTAAGAGAAATAAAAGACTATGATTCTAAATTTGCCAAAGTAAAAAGAAATGATGAAAACGATTGACAAAACCTTACTTTGAGTTCTTCAAGGTTAGGCTTTGAATAAGAAGAAAAGAATATGATGATTCAGCCTTAACAAAAAGAGAAGAGAAATAGTGGTATTAATATGACGGTTTCGGTTTTGAAAGAAAGAAGAAAGAGAATGAAAAGAGAAGGAAAAAGAGAAGGAAGAAAAAAGAGAAAAAGGAGGAGAAGATGATGATGGTGATTTCTCAAATGAAAAGAAATGTGTTTAGGAACCTTTGCACATTCGGCCAAGGAAGGAGAAATGAGGAAATTGGTTCTTTGAACTTTGTAGTTTCGGTTTCAAAAGAAAATGGGAGAAAGAAAATAGTATTTGGTTCAAACACAATTGAGGGCTAAATCAAAAGCAAAATTGTACCAAAGTGCCTAAGGTACATTCGGCCAAAGTGGGAGTTTTTGGAGAAAATTGGTCAAAAAGAAGAAAGCCAAAACAAAAAGAAAATTTTTACCTAAACTAAATGACAAATTCGGCTAGGAGAGAAACTATTGGAGAAATGAGAAAAGATGGACAAACAAAAAAATGCAAGACTTTTGGCCAACTTTCCCCCTAATGGCAAAGCAAAAATTCGGCCAATCAATGCCAACATTATCCCCTTTTTCCTCCTTGTTTCTTCCCCATCAACTCTTGATTTGCTATCAACAATAAACCACTCCCTTTAGCCCTTCATGCCGTCTAGGTTCATGGTCAAATGACCATGAACAAACTCCCAAAACCTTGCCCCATATCATGCCTTTTGCCCCCCTCATCTTATCATCAACTTATGATTCCATACCATAAGTTCCTAGCTTCCTTTTCACATGGTCAAATAACCAAAATGAATGAATGCTCATCCACTCTAGAACATTCTTGGCCGACACTTATAGGAAGAAAACAAAAAAAATAAAATCCTCCCTAATGCTAGCTAGAGATTCAACCTCTCTCCTCAAGCACACATCCATGCATCTTAACCACCTTGCCAATTACTCAATTCATGCTAAAACCTCTTATCATTAATTCTTAAGGCCTAACTTGCTTAGCTCTCTCTAATTAATAGGAATTAAAAGTTTACTAAGCATTCACTTAATTAATGAAGCTCAAATAACTTCCAAAAAAAATACACTTAATAATAATTAAGCATGCAACATCATTCAATTAAGTAAGATGCATAACCCCTAATTATCAAGATGTTACAGTCCACACCATGGATTACCATTATGGCTATAGGTGCAGACTTTGTACAATGGTGTGAACCCCTCATCAAGGCAATTAATCGATTCAGCTTCCGGCAGAACTCTGAACAACAAAACTCCTGAAGTAGCCTATGAATTAATAGAGGAGATGTCACTGAATTACTATTAGTGGCAAGTTACAAGAATAAGGCCAGCCAAAGTTGCCTGAGTTTTCAACCTCGATGCAGTAACTATGTTATCAAATTAGGTAGAATTGCTACATAAAAAATTTGATGGTTTATATGGTTCTTCGCATGCACATCTAGTTATGTAGTGCGACGCAAGTGAAGGAGTGGTGAATCCTGAGTACCCACCCTATGAACAAGGCATGAAGAGCGAACAAATGAACTATATGGGTAATAATTTCTGACCTAAAAATAACCCTTATAGTAATACTTATAATCTAGGTTGGAAAAACCACCCCAATTTATCATGAGGTGGCCAAGGAAATCAAAGGCAACAACCATCTCAAAACTTCCAACAACAACCCTACCCACAGGAAAAGAAGCCAAACCTTGAAGAGATGCTGAAAAAATTCATAGTAGCTTTAGAAACACATTTCCAAAAGGTAGAAACAAAACTTGAAGTATTGTCACAGGAGCTCAAAGTTCAAATAGGGCAACTTGCTAAGCAGATCTCTGAGAGACCACAAGGAAGACTACCGAGCAACATTGAGACTAACCCAATGGAGAAAATTCATGCCATAATAGCTCAAGACAGTGAAGGGTTAGACGAGCCCAATTTAAGAGAAAAGAGTGTGGTAGAAGAAGGTAAGGTTGAGGTAAAACCAAAACCGGTAATCAAAGAATACAAACCGCACATACCATATCCTGAAGCAATAACGAAAGACAACATAGAGGAACAGTTCGGTAAGTTTCTTAAACTTTTAAAGAAATTACATATTAACTTACCGTTTTTGAAAGCTCTTTGCAGATGCTAGATTCAAGAAAATTTTTAAAGAAGTTATTGACAAATAAGCGAAAGATAGACAAGGAATCACATGTGGAACTGAATGCAGTATGCTCAGCCATATTGCAAAATAAACTACCATGAAAATTAAAAGATCTAGGGAGTTTTACAATTCCATGCTTAATTGGTAGTTTATATATTGATAATGCGTTAGCTGATTTAGGGCAAGCATAAATGTCATGCCTTATAAATTGTTTAAACAACTAAGTCTAGGGAAGCCCAAACAAACTAGGATGAGCATTCAATTAGCTGATAAAACTATCAAAGTTCCTAGAGGTATAATTGAAGATGTACTTGTGAAGATTGATAAGTTCGTATTCCCGGTAGATTTTGTCATTATAGACATGGATGAGGACAACACGATACCCCTAATTTTAGGAAGACCATTCTTAGCAACTGCCAGGACTAAAATCGATGTTGACGCAAGTGAACTCATACTCTGTGTCGGTGACAAGACAGTTACTCTTCAAGCCCTCGATTCAGCTAGAACATCAAATAACTAAGGTGAGAAAGTAAATTCTATTCATAACTATTCGGTTAACCCTTCTTTTCAGGAAGGACCACAAAAAAACACAACTGAGTCCGATCCTAAAACCTGTGCCAATAAGGAAATAACTCACAAGGAACAAGGGATTCAGATCGATGAACTAGAAGAGGATAAGATGCATCTTAAAGAAGAACTAGGGATACACGAAGCAGAACCGAAGCCACTTCATGAGGCAGACAAGTTCAAAATCAGAGATCAGGTACTATTAGACAAAGCAGACCCATGAATATCTCCACCTGATCCTAACACAAGTAAGGAAATCCCTTTTAAGGTAATCAATGTCTTCCCATACGGAATAGTCGAGGTAAGTAATCCCATGTTTAGCACTTTGAAAATAAACGCCACTTGTCTTAAAATCTATCATGATAATGGAACTGCTAACACGAGGAAAGACTTTCAACTCTTCACACCACCATGAATATACAAAGGAGAGGAAAGTCTAGCTTAAGACTATAAACGAGCACTTCTTAGGAGGCAACCCGAGTTTTAACCCCATTAACTTCTACATTTTTCATTTTATTTTTATCTTATTTATTTGATCCTTTCTTTATAACACGTAACTATAAACTAACCAAAAATATAGAATTTCAAGCCACACGGCCTTTTACACGCCATGGCCGTGGCCGTGTGGATACACCGAATCTCCATACTGACATAACAGAGATGGTACGAGTCAGAACGAATCAATTTTCAAGTCATGGACTCAACTACCATGCCACGACCGTGCGATGCGATCGTGGCCGACACTGTTAGATCATACACAGGCGTGGAGACCAGAACACGGGCATGGGAGAAGCGAACAAAACACAACATGGCCGTGTGACACACCACACCCATGGTACACGGGCGTGGGAATGTACCAGGCCCCAAAATCCTATTTAAACTCCCCTCCCTCCTCCAACCTACTCCCCATCTCCCTTCTTCCATATCATTTGCTTTTTCTTTTTTTTTTCAGACATTTAATCTCTTATATCATTCTTCTCACTTTTTACCTCCATAATGGCTATGTCGAAGAAACGGAAGGATCAAAGCACAGTCTCCCCGTGGGAGATCGACCTACATAAGTTCATGCCAGTCGCTTCATATACTCGACAAGCTAAGGGTCTTTGAGACCTTTTCGGTCTTATTTTTCTTTAATCTTTTCCTTTATTTTCCTTATCTATACTTCTCTTCTGCTTAATTCATTTTATTTTCATTTAGTTTCTTGGTTTTAGGTTCTTAAGGTGCTTAGGGAATCATGCACCACGGCCTTAGAAATCACACCCACGTCAAGAACCATCTTACAATAAGGACATTTCAGTCTATTTACCTTTTCTTATAAGTTTATTTTCCTTTTTATTTTCCTTCACTTTAGCTTGCTTTTCTTTAAATATTTATTTCATATATTTTGAATCTTGATTATTAATTCCTGGCTAATTCTTTACGAGCTCCCCAATTTATTCATTTAGTGCAGAGCTTGTAGTAACCACCACACCAAAAGATGACACCTCCAATGTATTTTTCGCATTCTCCAAGGAATTTATCCATAATTCAGGAAGTTTCACTTCTCCCCATATCTTTTGATTTTCTTATTATATGAATATTATCTGTATTTGTACATTGAGGGCAATGTACATCTTAAGTGTGGGGGGTGAAAGTTTATTTTGAAAAATGCCTAACTTTTTTGCATTATTCCCAAATCCCTGAATGATATCTTATCTTAAGTAATTTTCTCATATTACTAATTAGGATAAAATTTCTGTTGATTTATGATTTTTATTGATACGTCTTAGATTAAGTAATAGTTAATTGTGCATTGATGGTTTAAACTTTAAGATACTAGAGAATCAAGCATGATAAGTCCATTTTTCAAGAATAAAAAATTTTATAGGTTGTTGAACTGAATTTGAATATTACCTTGAATTTTGAAATTTACAGGGATTGATGTTAGAAACCAATAATTTTTGTGAGTTTTTGAGCCTTATAGAGCATATATTCCTTTTCATGCTCACTTTATTGATTATGAGTGTGTTAACACTGAATTGTTATTCTAGAACTTGCCTCGATTATACATGTCAAGACCACACCTTTGATTTGATATACAGAGATGATAAAGGCACCTAGGTTTTAACCCACTTACTCCACAAAAATCCTTCCTCCATAATTAACCCCTAGTGAAACCTGTTGATCCTAACAATCCTTTTCATTTACTTACCCACTAATATTCCCCCAAAACCCTTTGTATTTGTTATCACCACTCTTTTTGACTACCCTTATATCGAGATTTGATTTGATCGGTTGCCTAATTATTTTATTAGTAAATTCATCCTTTAACTTGTTCTTAAAAAAAAAACACACACGAAGAATATTCATTATTAGTTCTATGTTCTAAGAGCTTATATGTTTAAATTCAACATCTTGAAGAAGAAGCTCGTATTATTAGTATTTTAAATTTTCATGTGATGTAATTATTCAGTTATTAGTTCATTTTTATAGTTAGGTAATTTTTCAATTAAATCTCGATTCTAACCCTTCTAATTTAGCCTTTATCCACACCATTAACCCAAGCCTCGTTACAACCCTGTTAATGACCTTTTGATTTGTGTATCATCTCATATTACAGGGCAAAGATTTGATTTTCAGGCAAGCTTATGGGATTAACTTTTCAGGTTCGACTTATGAGTGCTTATTCTTGAACCTTAAACACTTCGAGTGCTTCGAGTGAATCTTTAGCAAGGATGTCAATCCTTGTTAGTTTTGAATTAAAGGTGATTATTTAGATAAGGGGAGACACCTATGTTTTCATGCTACAAATATATGACTTAGAATTGTTTGAATCTTTGGGAGTCTTTGAGTTAAATTATCCATGTATGAATTGTCTATGAATTATGATGACATTGTTGATGAGAATTATGAATTATGGAAAGTTTGTTTTAATTGCAAGTTGAGAATTTTGCTTGAGGACAAGCAAAAGCTTAAGTGTGGGGGTATTTGATAATCCGTAAAAGTAACATATTTTAGGCCCACATTTAGCATACTTTTGGATGATTTAAACCTTGAATTATGTAATTTGGTGCTCTTAATCCTTTGTTTTCATGTTTTATACTCAAGAGAGCACCGGAGGATGAAAAGAATGATAAACGGGCCTAAAACGGACCAAATTGGGTCAAAATAGAAACCGACACGACCTGGGCCCAAGACCACACGGTCGTGCCTCCCTAATTTACTCTATCACGGCCTGGACCCCGAAACACACGGGCGTGTCTCTTGAGTAGACTCGAACACAGCCTGAAATCGATTCACACAGACGTGTGCCATGGGCGTGTCCCTGTCATGACAAAGAGAGGTTTCACTCAGATTAGGATATTTAGGGGTGAAGAAACATATTTTGAAGCCTATATAAACACCCTAAGTATAATCTAAAAGGAGGGAACCCAGGGCTTTAGTCAGGGGACATCTAGCTAGGCCTAAGAGGGTAGATTTGTGGATATTTACTCGAAGATAGCCAATTGATTCATCTCAAGAAGCCGGAATTATACTCATAACAGATGATATCTCCTTCAATTCCTTCAGGGGGTTTTAGGGATTTCTTATGTTTTGTTTTATCTTTTCTTTTGAGATGTTTTCTTTTACAATTATGAACTAAACCCTCAGATACCTGAGAGGGATGAAACCTAAGATGAATCTTGCTATCGTTTGCTGAACTATACGATAAATATTTGACTTGTTCTTAATTATGTGTCCTTAATTCTTGTGTTGATATTTTCAGGAAATTAATTCAAGTATAATGTGCTTAGGTGGAGGAGCAAAAGTCCCTGCCCAAGAGTAGATCTAGCAGAATTAAGCGGAGTTGATCGCGCGCCTAGAGATAGGGTGACGAGATTTTATCGGATTAGGGTAAAACCTAATATGGGAGTCCATAGATCGAGTTAATGAAATTCTAGGGGTTTTAATTAGAAAGAGATTTCAATTAATCAACCTAGGGTTAGACATTAGTCGCCTCAAGAGAGGGAGTAATATGCGCTAGGGAATATTACGGAGCAAGTCAAGTGAATAAATCATCTGGTTCAGTGTTAGATAACAAGTGAAGTCTAGGTGGATTCTTCATTGGGTGTCGTCTTAATCAATTGGTTTTTCCTAAAGTTATTTTCCAAATTTCATTCTTCTTTGTCTTAGAAGTCTTTAGTTTAGTAGTTAGTTAATTTAGATTAAACAACTAATTCCCTTAATTCTTAGGCTAGATAATAAAAAGAGTGTTAGTATTAGTACTTTTGTTTTCTTTGGGATTCGACATTCCGGTCTTGCCTAAACTATACTACTGTTCGATAGGTGCGCTTGCCTCCATCATTGTCTTAGTTAGTTTCCAGGTTCGATCATTGTTTATATAAATTTTAAGATTCAATAAAACAACGATCATCAACAATCGTGATTCGACCTTTCTTTGGCATACACTTCACCGAACTTGCCCATGAAATATTTAAAATAGGATAGATGATTCCTACATCTAACTATTTGATCACTTTCTTTCTCACAACTTCTTTCATAATAGGATTGAGCCTTCTTTGCCCATCAATTCGAGCTCTTTCACCTTCTTCTAAAATAATTTTATGCATACAAAAAGAAGGACTTATACCTTGAATATTAGCTATGGTCCAACCAATTGCTTTCTTAAATTTCTTTAGAATAACAATTAGTTGCTCCTCTTGATCTTTCATCAGTTCTACTGAAATAATCACAAGCAAAGTGGAACAGTCACCTAAATAAATGTATTTCAAATGGGAAGGAAGTACCTTTAGTTCGAGTTTAGGTCGTTCTTCAATTGACAATTTGGGTTGCACAAATTCTATGACTATTAACTCTAATGGTTCAAACCGTGTGGATTGAATAAAATTTATCAGATTGGCTTCCATGAAAGCCATGTTTTCTTCACCTTCTTCATCCTCCAAAGGGTCAAGATCTAAGGCTTTCTCCAATGGATCTTTTTCAAAATTTCTTTCCATAGAAACCAAGGTTTCTTCCATAACTAAACACTCTTCTGCCGGGTCAGGAAATTTTATCGCTTTAAGAAAGTTAAAGGTTACTTGATCATCTTGAACTCGCATGGTGAGTTCACTTTTCTGCACATCAATAAACGTTCTTCCCGTGGCTAAGAAAGGTCTCCCAAGGATGATTGGCAATTCCTTATCTGCTTCAAAATCTAAGATAATGAAATCAGCAGGAAAAATAAATTTATCGACTTTTACCAAAACATCTTGATCTTTCCGTCATGATATGCTAAAGATCGATTCTCTAGCTGAAGCGTCACAGTTGTAGGTCTTACTTCACCTATCCCTAGCATCTTGAAAATAGACTTAGGGATAAAGTTGATATTCACTCCTAAATCACACAAAGCTTTACCATAGTAAGATTCACCAATGTTACAGGGTATAGTAAAGCTTCCTGGGTCCTTCAATTTCGATGGTAGTTTGTTCTGCAAGAACGCATTACACTCCTTTGTTAAGGCAACAACCTCATACTCACTCAAGCTTTTCTTCTTGGATAGTATATCCTTCATAAACTTCATATAATATAAAGCCTCCACCAATGGAATATTGATGTGTAATTGCTTTAGAACATCCAAAAACTTCTTGAATTGCACATCCTGTTTTTGCTTGTGTTGCTGCAATCTTTGTGGATATGGAGGTGATGGAACTTTTGGTTGAATCGAAAACTCTTCTGAGTAGGTAAATCTGCATCCAAAGAAGATGTTAAAGCATCTGAATTCACTAAGTTAGGATTTACTTTGTCAATCTTTGTAGATTCTGAATCCTTTAGTGTAGGAATTTCTACAGTTGGTTGATTCTTCTCAATGGGCTTATATTCGACATCAATTAATCGGGGTTCTAGAATTTCACCACTTTGCAATGCCACTATCGTGATATGTTCTTTACCTAAATTTCTTAGATTCACAGTATCACTCGACAAGGTTTTTTGTGGTCTATTACAAAGCTCCGTACTAACTGATTTATTTGGTTTTCCAAATTTTTTAGTGTTGCTACTTGGCTTTGGATCAAAGTGTCATTCTTTACCATGTACGCTTTCAACAAGTTCTTCAAACTGTTTGATGCCTTAGCTTGAGGTGGTCTTAGAGCTTGCTGATTAAACCCTTGAGATTGGTTGGGTCTATGCTGCAATAAGTTATTTTTCGGTCCATTTCCTTGGTTGCTTCAAGAAAAGTTAGGATGATTACTCAATGAAGGATTGTAGAAGTTGGACTAGGGTCCTTGTCCACTTCTATTTTTATGTTGGTTCCCCACATAGTACACTTACTCGGGATTTGATAGACAATTCTCAAAAGAATGACCTGCCCCATAGTAACTACTTCAAATAGACTTGGTGGCTGAGCTGCAAAATTATTAGTATTATTAGCGGTAAACTACTTTAACATAGAGGAAATAGACGATACTTGAGCTGATAACTAAGTAAGGGCATCAACTTCATGAACTCCGACTACAAGTCTTCCTGAAGCTGTTTGATTCGTTGGCCTTTGATAGTTATTACTCACGATCCTCTCGATGATCTTATAAGCCTTATTATAAGACTTAGAAAAAATTGCACCATTCGTAGTAGCATCTACCATCAATCTTGTTTGTGTATTGAGACCATTATAGAATGTCTCCAACTAGATAAAATGAGGAATCCCATGATAAGGAAACTTATGAAGTAACTCTTCGAATCACTTCCAAGCCTCATACAAAGACTTATCATCTAATTATTGGAAAGTTGTGATCTCATTCCTCAACTTAGCATTTTTGCTAGGCGGGAAATACTTAACCAAAATTCTTTCTGCTAATTATTTCCATGTAGATATAGAACTTGGTGGCAATGAATTGAGCCATGCTCGTGCTCAATCTCACAACGAGTACGGAAACAACTTCATCCTTAGTCCATCTTCAGTCACACCGGCTGTCTTGAATGAATCACTCACCTCCATAAACAATCGAAGGTGGAGATGTGGATCTTCCGTAGGCATACCATTGAATTGGCCCACCATTTGGAGCATTTGAAAATCACTGGTTTCAATTCAAATTGGGTTGCCTGTAACACCCCAAATCTGGCCCACGAGCCCTGACCGGATCTGGTATGTCACTACGGAAAGACGGTTGAAAATATTTTTGAATTAAGATAAAACGTAAAATTTTGTCATCTTTTGAAATGTCCATTTAAAATCATAACTAAAACTTTGATTTATAAAATGTCTTAAAACTTTAATATATATTTTGAATAAATAGATTGCAAAATAAGATCATCTTCACATAGCAATTCAATCTAATCAAACCATAATTAAAATAATACCAAAAATAAAAAGGCCCTTATTACAACCAATACTTAAACAAAGTACTTAATATTAAAATGCTTAAAAAATGATCAAAACATCTTCTTCTGCATGGGCCACCTTGTGTCCTCTCCGAACCCGGTCCAACTTTACGCATCACCTGAAATGGTTAAGAAAAATTGGGTGAGTCCACTGACTCAGTGCATAATCATGACACATGTTTCCACACGTATGGGCTTAACCCATACCCACACAGTCCATACCAATAGATATGCAATTATGACCCAACCCAACCTAAGTCCATCCAATACACCAACCTTAGCAGACTCCCTGCCCAAGGCCGTGGCTAATCCACCGATCACAACCGAGTGATCCCACATATCTTACCAAGGCAGACCTACTGCACAAGGCCATGGCCGAGCCACCGATCAACCAAGTGATCCCAACAGTAATCCGTCTACAGTGATGCACACAGCCATCAACCGCCGAGATGGGCACCAAGCCAACACCTCCTTTGAAGTAGCACTTAGCTAATCATCAAGCGCTAATGCAGCACAAGGCTAACATTAGACCACGTACATAATATGTACTCCCCGTCATTCATTGCTCAAATCCAATCCCTATGCACATATGTCCATATATCATGTCAAATCAACATATAGAGTGAGTATAATCACATGCTCATTACCATAACAAACATGCACCATAAATAATTTACTATCACCAATGACTAACCTGTTAACCGATTACCCCAAACATGGGTATCCATCACTTTAGCCTTTATTGTCAGCTACCACACATCATACACAAGCATATACATCAATACACATTACAGGAAAACAGTGCGATAATTACGCACCTAATCACTTGGAGTTCTAAACTCTCGATCCCAACACTATCGCTAAACGAGACTACAACTATCTGTCTAACTTGTTGCTCTGACGCTGGCCCACACCCCAGTGGCCAATCCCGAACCGCTGAGACAACTCTTTTCTTGAACCTCCGGATAGGGACTTTCCCTTGCTCCCCTTGACTGGTAGTTGCCTCCATCAAAACGCTTAATCAGATAAACCGGTTAAACCCCAAGTCGTAAACTAAGTAACGAAACTTACTAAATACTTCTTACCAAACAACTTGAATCCCGGTTGCTCCTTTCAACCTGCCGAAAATCTTATGCAAATCGAACCTTAAAAGATCCTTAGCGTTTCCTTCCCTTGGCTACACACGAAAGAAAAACCAGATTATGACCATACAAACATTCGGCCAACTCCAAACACCAAGACCACCCTTTAGGTTCGGCACCCAAATAGAAAGAAGCAAACCAACTACTAAAGTGGAGAGTACTTACTACCAAATGCTCCAAAAGATTAAGGAGAGTATCGATGGCCTCAAGAATCGACTTAGCAAGATGTCAAAAGAAGAGAAAGGTTTTGGCTAAAAGTACTTTCGGCTTTGGTGGAAATAAGAGAAGAAAAGAAATGTTGATGGCTTAAAGAAGTTCACTACTGACAACAAGGAATGGAGAGGATTTGATGAAGTGACTAAGGAAAATGGAAGGAAAAGTGACCTTGAGGTTTCGCCAAGTGACCAAAGAAGAGGAGAGGGACGTTTACGGTGTTGGTAGAGTATGGGAAGAAAAGAGTGAAGGCTTTAGATGAAAAAGCTAAAATTCGGCTAAAGGAAGAGCACAACCCCTTAAATAGAATTCAGCCACTCCCCTAACTTTCATAGCCAAAATACCCTCATGAGAACCCCCTAGCTGTCCAACTCTTCTCCATCCACCCAATCCCTTGATTCCCTCCTAAAAACACTCCACACCAACCTTTCAAACAAATTCAAAATAAAACCAACTCAAGCCTTCTCTTAGCCACCCATTTAAAAAGTTTTGAACAAGTCAAAACCCCCCTTTTTAGTGCCTTGGCCGAATCCAACACTTCCCCTTCTCATGATGCAAAAACAAAAACAAAAAGGCTGCCTTTGCAGCTTGAACCTGAGACCCCCTTAGTACCTTGAGGCGTCACCTTCCAAAGCCTAAAGTAGCGCCTCCTAGCCACTCTACTAGCTTCATTCTTACGTCTTAACCTCCCAAATATTTCTCTTAAGCCCTCTAAAGCCAAGCTCCCCTTCCTAACACCAAAATTCACTAATTCCTTAAGCCTTC
Source organism: Gossypium rotundifolium (assembly GCA_025506655.1). Classification (NCBI taxonomy): domain Eukaryota; kingdom Viridiplantae; phylum Streptophyta; class Magnoliopsida; order Malvales; family Malvaceae; genus Gossypium; species Gossypium rotundifolium. The sequence continues at coordinate 42,070,483 of CP106731.1, read as the reverse complement.
CTCTTCCTTCTAGGGTTCTCCAAACCCCTCAAAACTCATCCAACTTCACCATAAACCTACCATCCCTTGAGTTATGCCCTAAATGCATAACCCCTAGAACCAGGGTGTTACATTGCCCTAATATCTGGCCTTCTAATTCTTGGATTTAACTCACTAAAAAGTGGCATAGCATATTTTCTGATGCATCGATCCCTATCATCGGCAATGAGGATGCGATTTTGTACACAATTGGCTTGATTACCTTGGTCTTGATTCTGATTTCCAAGGTCCATCTCAATTTGTCTTTGAGCTGTTCGTTCACGTCTTCTTTGCCTAAAAGTTCGCTCAATTCCAGGGTCTACAGGGAGTAAATCGATAGTCCAATCTATGCTCATAAACACCTCAGAAGAAAATGAACAAAATTAAAAAGAATAAGTTAGTAATGTTAGAAATAAACCAAATTGGAAGTAAATAATTTCACAAAAAAATGATTATTGCAACAGTTAACAATCCTCGGCAACGGCGCCAAAAACTTGTAATGCATACGTTTTTACAAGTGGACACAGTCGTTATCAAGTAATAAGTAAGTATCGAGTTATCGTCTCCACAGGGATTGTATTTGTGCTAAGTCACTTGATTTGTAAAATTATATTAACAATTTGGTAAATAAAAACACAATATGATTGAGAAGTGAAGATGAAAATTAAATATATTAAACTAAATGCAATGATCCTTAATGCAAATTATCCTAAATATGAAAACTATATGAATGAAATAGATTTTAGCAAAATTAAACACAATTTGCAACAATTATAACATAATTAAACTAGGACAATTACTTTAATTAAACTCAATTTATTATCAACATGCTCAATAACATTCGAAAAAAATTCCATGGCAACTCGATCTTTCATGAGTTTGGAATCCACATTAGGTCCTTTCGGAATCCTTTACTTAGTAAATACACATTTTACTGATCCTTATTTACTAAGGGTTTCTTAGCATTCACGTTTGGTAACAGGGACGTGTTAGGTTTGAAACACTTTAATCACACAAATCTAAAAACTATGCAGATAACAGAGCTTGGTCAGAGTTATTATGCAACCTGCAATTTAATCGAGTTAGGATTTAAATTGAGCATGCACATTTCAATTATGTGTCCACTAGCTATCGTCTGGTTAGGATCACTCAGCTAAATCAGGTGCATTTCAATCAAGTATGAACGAAATACAGTCTTGATTTTAATTGAAAACATGATCGATTGAGGCACAAACATTATAAGCATGAGTCAAATAAATATTATTTAATCAAAGCAATCATCCTAGCTTAAATAAAATTAAGCTAACATTGTTGTAAACAAGAACAAAGAACACATAGCAAACATTTTTTTGATGAAATCAAAGAAAAGAAAGATTAAACCCAAATCAAAGTGGCTGTCACCCAAGACTCTGATCGACGAGGCTCCTTCGCTCCTTTACTTTGCTCCTTTGCTGATGGCTCTCTAAGGTGGCTGACCAAGGGCTCTTTAAGAGGTGTAATTGTAAAATCTCTATGAAGAGATGATGCTAGGTGTGGGGAATGGAAAATGCTAAGAGAATTGAGAGAGAATGATGAAAGATGAGGGATGATGAATGAATGAATGAGGGGGTCTTATTTATAGGTGAGGAGAGGGGGATAGTTTGCTAAAAATAGGAGGTCTCATCTCTTCAAGCATCTTCAAAGGGTGGCCGGCCATGAATTGAGGAAATTAAGCTGATTTTTGCTTGATTTTTGCTCAATTTAAGTGCCACAACAACTTAGGACTGAGACTTGGTCAAGTGCAAATCTTTAGGCAAATCTCTAATTTCTTCAACATTGCAAGGACGTTGTGCAATTAAACCAAAAAGTGGTTTATGTGGACAGCCATGTGTAGCCGAAAATTGGGTTGACTTGTTCTCCAATTTGGACGGTTTGTAATCCAACAAAGCTATCAGGCCTGTCCAAAATAAATCAATAAATTAGAGGAGCAAAGAATAAAATTTATCCAATTTAAATAATTAATTACAACCCAAATTATTAATGAAATATATAAAAATGAATATTTAAATATAATTTTATATTTTATTATTTAATTTAATCATTCATGGCCCACTTTATGTCTTAAAATATAATAAGCTAAATTTAATATAAAATAAGCCATTTTATGCTTGAAAACTATATAATAAAGAATAAAATCATATTTTAATAATTTCTATGTCCTAATTTCATATTTTCACATATTTCATTAATTTATTAAACAATTACTTAGTTTTAACAACAAATTTAAGTAAAAGGTGATAAATTATATGGGAAAAATCCTATATATTTTTTCGTTGACACTACACACAATATGCGTCCAACTAATCACACCAAATAGGACTACTAAAGTCCATGTAACACTCAAAACCCAGCCTAGACATTGCAAGGAATGGTTTTGAAAACTGAGTTGTTTTGATAAACCATTCAACTTTTATAACTCGTATTCATTCATAATTATTAATGAAAACGTCATTTAATGAGTTCATTTGCCAAAACATAATGTACAGCGAAAGTCACAAAGCTGTTATATTTTAAAAACGCAATTCATGTTTTTAGAAAACCTTTTTTTTTTCTTCTTAAAACCATGATTTTAGACACGCATTGCAATGAAAACGTCAAAAACACATCCAAAACCAAAATAAAACCAACATTCCGGAGGGTCCCAAAACTTACAAACTCTCAAATAAAACCATAATTATAAATAAAAACCATAGATTACTAAATTAAAATAGTTCTCAATCAAGTGGACCGTTGAGCCTCCGTCATGCCTACCGCCTTAATCTATGGATTACCTAAATGTAATGCATACAACGGATATGAGTTTTTGTAAACTCAGTATGAAAGTCAACAAAAATAGACATTCTATACATACAGAAATCACATACACAATCATATTTAGATTCAGATTCGGACCAAAGTCCTTTACAGATTCAGATAACAAAAATAGATATGCAGAGCAGATATATAGAGTCCTACCCCCATCCTCTACACAGCAACTCCTATCATCCCAACACACCATGTGGGGTTAAAAACACCCACCCATCCCTAAACACCATATCGTGCCGTTACGACACATATTAGATATTGTGCAGCTAAGCTGGCAAAATATAGGCGATGATCGCCATACAGAACACTTCTTCCACATAAATAAATCCCCCCAAACATAATTACAAATACAGAATCAACATGCTCACATGCTTACGTACAGATATCAGATATAACAAAATAACCAGGCCTACATAACAGTTGTAACACCCCTAACCCAAAATCATCGCTGGAATAGGGTTAAAAAGGCATTACCGGATAATCAAAAACTTTTACGGACATTTCATAATATTATTCAACGAATCAAATCAAAGCGTCCCTTGAGTAGGTCCACAAGACCTTAAACATGCTGTAGAATAGGTCCAGGACTAAACCGAACACATACGAAAATTCTCAAAAATTTTGAAATTTTCTAAGTTAAGAGGTTACACGCCCGTGTGGGCAGTCGCATGCCTCCCATGGCCTCAGACACGCCCGTGTGTCTCAGTCGTGTCAAAACAGGGCATACATACTGACTTGTCCACACGACTGGAGACACGCCCATGTGCCTCACCCGTGGTCGACACTGACTTGCACCACACGGCCAGTCACATGTCCATGTGTCCAGCCCGTGGTCGAGCCTGACTTGTTTTGAAATGTAACCTCGAAGGACATGGTCAAGACACATGCCATGTGCTCAATCGTGCAGGCAAATATAGGCCATTTTCAATGCCAAATTGCCACCCACACATGGGTCATTTCTACAAACACAATTAAGCACCAATTGAAGCATTATAGGCAATTAATACATACCAAAATGTACACCATTGCCAACCATTCAAGAGCCTAACAATCATACCAACTTATAAGGCAATTGATTCTACATAACCTTAATCATTTCAAGATAGAGTCCATCACATACTTATCATTAGTAATGTACTAGCTATGCATCAATGAGTTCACCATTCATGTAACCATTTCATTTGCCATCAAGCTAAATCAAAACTAGCATCATGAAACTTATCTAGTCATTCATAATCACAAACATATTTTTAGCCATATCACATGGCCATTCTCACATATAAAAAATAACCCAAAGTAACTAGCCTATACATGCCAAACTTAGTATATTCACTTTCAAAAGGTACCAAAATAAGATTGAGTAGTGTGATGACGATCCTCGATGGTCCCCGAGCCTTTAGTAGCTTTGACGATCTATAAAACAGAGCAAACACACACAAAGTAAGCTTTCAAAACCTTAGTAAGCCATATACAAATAAACTTAACATAAATTGCACATAGCTACATTGATGCAATGACATTAATGTTTCTCATTGCAAATTCATCACATATTCTTTGGCTCATTTGATTAGGTATAGCTTGCCACATTTCTCAACTCAAATATTTTATATACACACATTGTTGATTCAAGCATATAATCACATATAATCTCATAACTATACACATATCCAATTTAGTAAGCTTATATAAACACTTACCTTTTATACACTCATAGTGTACTTTTCAATCATACCTGAATCGTTTATACTTCTCACATAGGCATTCATTTCTCAAATTTTCCTGTTGAACCTTTCAGAATCTAATAGGATACTCGAAATGCTCAGAATAGTCATACAATGCCAACGTCCCAGATGAGGTCTTACACGTAAATCTCATATCGATGCCAACGTCCCAGACGTGGTCTTACATGATTTCACTTATCAGAAACCTATGTAATGACATACGTTATCCTATCTATTCATAAGTTCATACAGGACTTCTCGAACATATATAACTTATCGATATATCCTCGGATTTCATATACATTCCATTTCAAGAATTATTCATAGCCATCTATATTTCATAATTGCATAAATAACTCAATTCAAATATATTTATTTGTATATCAACTTACCTCGGATTCGAATAAACGAGCGATTTCGACTACTCGATCACTTTAGACTTTTTGCGATCTAAATCTATTTTCATTGGTTCTTGATCTATACATATTCAAATTTAACTCTTTTATTCACCAATTCATTCAACTCAATCCTAGAACACACATTTAGGGCAATTTACAAATGGCTCCCATATTTTCACATTTTAACATTTTAGTCCCTATTTCACAAAATTACAAAATACACATAATTTCATATTACCCATGCCTAGTTGAATTTTACTCATGCTTATATAAGTCCATACATTTCATTTATTTTACAATTTAGTCCTCCAAAATATTATTTTCTGAATTAAGTCCAAATTACTTAAAATCACTAAAAATCCAAACACAAAACTTGTTAATCAAACATATATATTTCGTTATTCACCATCAAACATCACAAAACTCATGTTTTCTTCAATGGCACATTTCAAAATATTTATCAATTCACAAAATTAAACCATGGGTTTCAAAGTACTCGAAGCAACCATTACAAAAATGTGGAAATTATTAAAAACCAGAATCAAATCATACCTTAATTTAGCTTAAGAAAAACCGAAACCTAGCTTGGTTTATCTTCTTTCTTTTTCTTTGAACATTCGGCTATCTTGATAATAAGATGGACAAGATATTTGTTTTGTTTTAATTTAATGACATTATTAATCCATTTACAACATTATCCTTTTTAATATACATAATAAACCTTTATACATTAAGGCCATTTTTGTCCATTAACCATCCACTAACTAAATAATGGCTTAATTGCCTCATAAGGCCACTACATTTAAAAGCTAACTCAATTAAGCACATTAACATATAGAATGCCACTTTTACCTTTTATGCGATTTAATCATTTCTCAAATTGAACACACAAATAGGCAAATTAATTCATAAAACTTTCACGCATGCTTAATCATGTATCATAGGGACAGAAAATAATATTAAAATATTTTTTTCTAACTCAAATTGTTGGTTCCGAAACCACTACTCCGACTAGGGCCTAAACCGGACTCTTACAATTCTCCCCTCCTTAGGAATTTTCGTCCCTGAAAATCTTACCATTGAATAGGTTCAAATATTATTGTCTTATTGTATCTTCAGGCTCCCACGTAGCCTCGTCTACTCGTCGATGCCACAATACTTTTACGAGCAAAATTTTCTTATTTCGCAATTCTTTCACTTCACGAGCTAAGGTATGGATTGGTTCTTCATAATAGGTCATATTAGATTAGATTTTAATCTCAGATGGAGTAATCACATGTGATGGAACAGATCGGCATCGTCTAAGGATTGACACATCAAATACATTATGAATCTTTTCTAGTTCCGATGGTAATAACAACTTATAAGCAACTGGTCCAATTCGTTCGATAATCTCATACAGTCCGCCGAACCTCAGACGCAATTTATCTTTATGCCCAAATCAAAGTACCTTCTTCCACTGAGATAATTTTAAGAAAACTTTATCACCGATTTCAAATTCAATATCTTTTCTTTTCAAGTCTGCATAGGACTTCTGACGATCAGACGCTATATTCAGACTATTTGATTGTGTCTGTCGAATCTTAAAAATTTATAAAAAGAATGATTGAACCTAGAAACTAAGACAACGATGGAGGCAAGCGCACCTATCGAACAGTAGTATAGCTAACGGCAAGACCGGATTGTCGAACCTTAAGGAACCAAAAGTACTAATATTAACTCTCTTTCTATTATTTAGCCTACGACTTAAGGGAATTTTTATCTAATCTAAAATTAAATAATTTGTTAAGCTAAAGATGCTAAGAAGAAGAAGGAATTAGGGAAAGATTTGAGGGGAAAACAGATTGATTTAGACAATACCTAAGGAAGAATCCACCTAGACTTCACTTGTTATCTAACTCTGAACCAGACGATTTATTCACTTGACTTGATCCGTAGGATTCCCTAAGTTATATTAATACCTCTCTCGAGGCTACTGACGTCTAACCCTAGGTTGATTAATTGAAATCTCTTTCTAATTAAAACCCCTAGAATTGCATTAACTCAATCTATGGACTCCCATATTAGGTTTGACCCTAATCCGATAGATTTTTGTCACCTTATCTCTAGGCGTGAGCAACTCCACTTAACTATGTTAGATCTACTCTTAGAAAGGGTCTCTTCCTCCTCTGCCTAAGCACATCACACTTGAATCAATATCCCGGAAATACCAAAACAAAAATTAAGAACACATAGTTAAGAACAAATCAAGTATTTATCATACAACTCAGATAATAATAACAAGATCCGTCTTAGGTTTCATCCCCCTCAAGTATCTGAGGGTTTAGTTCATAGTTGTAAAAGAAAACATCTCAGAGGAAAAGATAAAACAAAACATAAGAAAATCCTAAAACCCCCTGAAGGAATTGAAGGAGAGTCCTCAGTCTTAAGTACGATTCCGGCTTCTTGAGATGAATCAACTGGCTTTCTTCGAGTAAATCCTTGAATTTAACTACTCTGGCTTGGCTCTTTGGCTTAGCTGAATGACCCCTAAAGGTTGGCCTCTAGGGTCTTTATATAGGCTTTTGGAATATGCTTCATTGCCTCTAAGTACCCTATTCCAAATAGAATTCTTCTTATCTGCGGCAGAGACACGCCCATTGTAACACCCCTTGCCCAGGTTCTACGCCGGAACCAGGCCCGAGGCATTACCATACTAAAACCTCATGATGCCACTTAGACTTATTATGACTACTCACTTAAGCCACCTTTACAACTTCATTTTCGACTTACGAAGTCTCACCCATATTCTCGAGGACTCTCGAGACTATCACGGAGCTTTTTCTATTCTTAAACTTTTCTCTTTTATTCTGGGTTCACACGCCCGTGTGTAGACACACACGCCCATGTCCCCAAACCGTGCTTAAAACTCGAGCATTCTACCAAATGTTCCACGGCCAAGGCACACATCCGTGTTAGTTTAGGGGCACGACTGTATCTCTAAGGCACCCCCGTGTCCAAAGCCCATGGGGAGCTACTGACTTGCTCCATACGGCTTGGGCACACGCCCATGCTCAAATCGTGTGTCATACACATCTCATGCACAAGACCGCAGAATTCAACCGTGGTCTATTCTTTCTGATAATAATAAGGTGCAGGGTACGCACGGCCTAGACACACGCCCGTGTGTCTAGCCGTGTGGGCACTTAGAGGCTCTTTACCAAGCCTACTTACCACTCTCAAAGCATACATACATAAACCAATCCAATAAAATCTCAAATCATCAACTAAAACACATGAATTTATACATTTGATTCATGAAAATAAGGTTTTCATCCCATACAGTTACAACAACTCAAGCCATCATCAATGGCTATACACGTTTAAACTATGCATCCTCTTTGGCCAACACAATTAAGCACATTTAACCACAACTTAACCAACCTTAGATTCTAGCCCTATACTTGCCATGACTCAATAGGACTTAATAAATCATACCAAGGATCTGTACGATAGTGTGAAAATATCTCCGGCGATCTCCAACCTGAGCTAGCTAAAGAAACCTATAAGAGATGAGAAAAGAAGAGGAGTAAGCAATAATGTTTAGTAAGTTCATCTGCATAAACTGACAAACACTGATATTCATTGAATATCCATGACTACAAGTTATTATAATAAGCTTTTCTCATGAGCTCATGATTACTTACTCAACCATTGTCGAAACTTACTCATTCAATATTTTACCACACTCTTACCCTGTTACCAGCCAACTACTCGTACTGGATAGCATTCATTCCTGCACTGATCACCATTTAATCACATGAAACCATACATCAACCATCTAAATAAGTCGATCATACCACTAATCTCTCAGTGGTTTTGCTCTTAGCCCACGATCGAATCTCTAATGGGGTGGTATCGCACACAGCCCACCATTCATTAATACTCATGGTGATTCCGCACTTAACTCACCAATCATTTCTAAGCGATGGTATCGCACACAACCCATCGATTTCTAATATATCAGGTGGTAATGTACACGGCCCACTGGTAATGATATAGTTGTTGGTAACAAACATGGCCCATCAACAACCATCAATGAGGTGTATTTGTACAAGCTCATCGTTGCTATACATTCACAAATCCAATTATTCATCCGTGAACATCCTCACTTACTATCATTCTTACTTGACTTTCTACGATACTCATTCGCATTCATGCAGTACAGTAATAAATCTATCTCATGCAACTAAGGTGCATTAATAACACATATCCCACTAGGGGTTCATCATATATTGAATTCATCTCAATTCAGTTCTAACACTAACTTGTACTTCTCGTGGTACAACCACCTACATTCAAATTGTTAAATAAATCTCTTGAGTCTCATACACATTATTCTCATCGACATCATACCCCCAATAGGGTCTTTCACACATTAACTTATCGATGACATGTCCTTGCCATGATCTTATATGAACTCCTACACCAATACCATATTCCAATATGGTCTTACTCGAGACTTTAACCATCATCATATCATTCTATATACATTTTCGTTACTCTTAAATTCAATTCTCTTGACATCTCATCAAGATGTTTCATACATTCACAGTGTAAATCTACTTTACATACAACATTGGAATATTAAATTATCTCATACATAGTCGCAAGAATCGTACATGAACTTACCTCGTTATCGAAATAGCCGAAAATAACTATTTACCCACATTTCTCTTTTCATCCGTTCTAGGTCTGAAACTCATTTTCTTTGATCTAAAACAATGAAATTTACTGATTTAATCACTTATAAATCATATTATATCGTAATTTACACTCTAGGAAAAAATGACTATTTTGCCTCTACACTTTGGCAAAATTACGATTTTTCCCCTAGGCTCGTAAGTAAATTTTTATCACATTTTCTTGTTTAAAAAGCCTAGTTGAACACTTAATCCTCTTATAACTATCCACAATTCCAACTATTTCATGCCTTAATGAACAAATTCCAACTTTTGCATTTTAGTTCCATTTAGTGTTTTCATAACAACACCTTTCACAAAAGTTGTTTATAACCATTCTAACATTCATTTTATTCCATAAAAACTCAGCCGACAACTGAAAATCTTTCATGGAAACTCTCTAAACTTTCTACCATAATGCAAAATAGTCTCCTCTCTAGAAAGCTCAAGCCTTAGGGATCATAAAAGTATAATTTTCTTCAAGAGATACCATCAAAATCACTTACTTGAGTAGTAAATGAGTTGCTGAAATTTTGAGCTTCAAACACCCCTTGTTTGCTACAACTTTTGGTGGAGAAGAAAGAGAGAAAAAGATGATATCTTTTCCTTTCTTTATTTTATTATAAAATATCAACTTAACCCACCAACTTTTGACCAAAATTAAGAGCTCTTGTCCCCTCTTTTCTACATGGCCAGCCACCCCTTTATTATTGGCCTAATTACACTTTAAAGACCTCCAATTAATAATTCATGGCTATTTGGTACATTTAGCCTATAGAATGGAACTTTTGCACTTTATACGATTTAGTCATTTTTCACCATTAGCTAGAAATTGCAAAAATTAAGGCACCAAAATTTTTGTACATCCTTATAAACATGTTATCACACATAAAATAACATGAAAGTAATTTTTTTAATCCTCAAATTAGTGATTCCGAGATCACTGTTCCATCTAGCCCCTAAATCGGGTTGTTACAATTCTCCCCCTTAGGGATTTTCTTCCCCGAAAATCTTATTAGGAGGAGTTACTACCATCATTCTTAAAATGTTTCCATCTACTCTCCACAATTGCGAATCTACTAACCCTCAAGTTTTTCCTGCCAATAATTCTTAAGCTGTGATACACAAGGTCGAAATATAACTTGAGACCTAGGTTATTCTTCCTCAGAGTATATACTATATCCAGTAACCCACTAATTTGGAACTCTTCACAAATCCATATGATCATTCGGATCCTTATAAGTCGATTTACTACAACTCGAATGTTATCCCCCTTCTCGGAAAATTTGGTCAAACCAAATTTGAAATCTATAAGATTTTATCTCACTTTCTCATTAAGCAATCCCCGACTTTAACACTCTTGACTTGTACGCTTTAAAAAATCAGTCTTTAGTGGTTAACTACTTCTGACCACCAATCAAATCACATCGTGAAATGTATTCTAATGTCAAAACAATCATGAACATAACTGTACTTCCTTATGCTCGTATTAGTAATTATCTTTATAAAATCTCATACCGGAGCTTCTGTATAAATTCTGGATTCATCATCATTCAAAATCCATCTCGAGGAAGTATCCACGACGGAAATCTTATCCAATCTGGATTTTATTATCTTAAATAAACTCATTCAGAGCTTATTTAAAATACCATTTACCCTTTTACTCTTGAACTCTTCTGTTCTAAAAAGGAAACTCGCTCTTGACATTAATCTCACTGAAGTATGATATCTCCGACTAGCTAACTTACACTGCTCAACATGGAGCTTTCCTTTAAACACCTATACTATGACTGCCATTTGTGAAGTATTACAATAACTATACCCACTATGGTAATAGCTCAAGTCGTCTTCACTATCTCAGTATCATGAGATATTCTTACTCAAGAAAATTTCAGAAACTACTCATCAATTTTCCCATAGATCATCACAACACATCTAATTCTCATACAAATACGAAAGGGATCATCTTTGGATTACCAATCTGGCAACTATCTTTCTCAATACTGACTGACTCAGTACTAGAATTTTAAATCAATAATTCATTCTATAGCTTTCGACTCAACCATCGCGGTTTAAACGTTTCGATGAGCATATCCCTTTAATATGCTTCCTACTCACGAACACACAGAAATTATTCTCTTTACTGACTCATGCATGAACATACACAGAACTTGAATCATATCTCAGTACAATAATCTACTCTTTTCTCCACACAGAGAACACTTCCTAGCACACTCTCATTTGAGTTTCTTTTGCTGTGCTAATCTAAAACTTTTACTAGCTTCGTATCTTACAACATTAAGGACATCTCGATCTAATTTATTGATTCTATTTAGCTTACTCAAAAAAACCCATCATACAATGTGGAACTTGTGATTTCATTTCTTATACTAGAATCATCACGGACTTCCTCCCCAAATTACTAGAATAAGGTTACGAGGAGACAAAGGAATATCAATTTGAGAAGATCTCGATAAACATGCACTTCAGGCTTCCTACTCACTTGAGTCAATAGCCTAGGCTAACTTTCTCTTGTTCATAACATTGTATAATCAATACAATCATTAAAGCATTTAGATATTCTTTCTTACAATTGCCTTTATTAAGCACCTACCGTGTCACGTATCATACTCCTCTCTTCATGACTCGTTCACAAATGCATATTTCTACCCATTCACATGGCTTTAGTAAAATTTTCATTTCTACCTCTAGACTCATCTATGTGTCCCATTAATCACTAGGGATAATCAAAGACACATATTCATCATCATTCATGCAAGTGTGAAACTAATGCTACATCCCCGAGGTGGTTTTATATAGAGTCACCTTTAAATGCCAATGCCATACCCCAGATAAGGTCTTATTTGAGCTTCTGTATCAAGTATCGATTCCATATTCCAAATATGGTCTTATACGATCCTCATATCCATTTTCAAGCCATTTTCTTGATATGGTCTTATACGAAATCATAACTTGGTGCTGAGGCCATGCCTCGAACATGGTCTTATATTGGACTTCATCTATTTCATATCTCAATGATAGCCCTTCTTTTTTTTTTTTATCCCTAGGACTCCAGCCTCATGTTAACAACAATTATTCTACCTAGTAGAGTATCATGTATCAATGTGATACAAAGCATTTTCAAAATTCTAACACGAATATTGCATTAATCACATACAAACTTACTCAATTTGACTCTCATAACATCTCATCATAATTCAGCGATGGTAAGGAGGGTAAGGTCATAGAGCCTCTTAACTTGACTCTCATGACTATATGCATATGATTTACTATTCATCATTAATAAAATATCCTCGTAGTTATATAACTCATCTCAAGTGAGTTTTCACATTTATCACGCTACAATTGTTTCCATCGCAAATACATTAGAATAACATCTTCAATCACTCAAGTTCTACATTACTATTTACTCGAGTACTCACATTAAACTCTAATTTCTCTTATCAATGCTTATCAATTTAGAGAATGTCTTACGGGTTTGAGTACGTCGTTTACTTGATTGTAATAGTCCAACTATGGGCTTACTCATATCTATTCCTCATAGCCCAGCTTATTACTTTACATGTATCACAATGCCATAGCCTTGCTACGATCTTACACAAAATTTCATGTCAGTACCAATGCCATATCCCTGATATGGTCTTATATGGAACTCATGTCAATGCCGATGCCATATCCCATATTTGGTCTTATATGAGCTCTTGTCTTAATGCCGATGCCATGTTTCAAATACGATCTTATACTAGCACTCATAATACGGTCGATGACATGTCCCAGACATGGTCTTACACTGACCCTCATAATATAGCCGATGCCATGTCCCAGACATGGTCTTACACTAGCTCTCATTACCACGGTCCAACCATGGTCTTATTCATCTTTTCACCGTTGAACAACCATACTCATATCCTGCATACTACTAAATCAAACTTTTCAGTTTTTTTTAACATATACAATGTTATCACAAATCGCAAGTGCTTCTTACTCTTACTGCTTTTCACATGCATCATGACACTTACTAGCCTCATGCTTGTAAGGTGAACAAGGTACCTGTAACACTTGATCACATAGATCAGTATACTTTAATATAATAAACATAATCTCAGCATCATCATTCATAACATAAATTATACTTGTTAGTCAGCCTTAACTAGCATGACATAATATCAACTTTACTACTAACTTTCTTGCTTTCTCATTTAAGCTTTACTTTTTCACCCGATGAATTTACTATGAATAACCAAGGATACTGAATCTTGTTCCACATAACTCTATGCCAAAGCCATATCCTAGATATGGTCTTACATGGAATATGTCATCTTGGTTTCAAGGCCATGTATTGACATGGACTTGCATGAAGTCTTGCCCTTGATGACTTACTCAATGCCAAGCTTGCCTTGGACTTATATGATATCTTGATCAATGCCAAGCTTGCCTTTGACTTACATGATATCTTGATCAATGCCAAGCTTGCCTTGGACTTACATGATATCTTGATCAATGCCAAGCTTGCCTTGGACTTACATGATATCTTGATCAATGCCAAGCTTGCCTTGGACTTACATGATATCTTATGTGGTATATCGGGTATCCTGGGGAATTCATATTCAATCGGGGCTTGCTCATGTTTAATCTCTTTGTTCACAAAACGATAGGCATTACAAAATAGCAATGTATAGTATACTAAGCAATTCAATGATAGTAATCATAAAGCTTAGAAATCATATAAACTTACTCATACTTAATCTCATTGATTTCTTTGTTTATCAGATCATTGAACATTTTCATAGAAATAATGTGCATATAGAAACATCACATGCAGTTCAACAAAATGTTCATGAAACTTGAAAATCATACAAACTTACTAAAATTAGCTCGGTTGGAATCATTACTGTCTTAACAAAAAAATTTTGTTAGAGCCGGGAGACATCACACTATCACAGTCCACATATGGCATGTATAGCTAGACTCTTACTCTCCCTAGGTTAGTCCTAGAACAGACTAAACCATAGCTCTGATACCACTAAATGTAACAACCCTTTCTCGGGTTCTACGCCGGAAACCGGCCCGAGGCATTACCGTACTAAAACCTCATGATGCCACTTAGGCTTATTGTGACTACTCACTTAAACTACCTTTACAACTTTGTTTTTGACTTACGAAGTCTCACCCATATTCTTGAGGACTCTCGAGACTATCACGGACCTTTTTCTATTCTTAAATTTTTCTCTTTTATTCTGGGTTCACACGCCCGTGCATGTTGAAACACGCCCGTGTGTAGACACACACGCCCATGTCCCTAAACTGTGCTTAAAACTCAAGCATTCTGCCAAATGCTCCATGGCCAAGGCACACGTCCGTGTTAGTTCAGGGGCACGCTCGTGTATCTCTAAGGCACCCGTGTCCAACGCCCGTGGGGAGCTACTGACTTGGTCCACACAGCTTGGGCACATGCCCATGCTCAAACCGTGTGTCATACACGGCTCATGCACACAGCCGTAGGATTCACCCGTGGTCTATTCTTTCTGATAATAATAAGGTGCAGGGTACGCACGACTAAGACACACGTCCGTGTGTCTAGCCTGTGTGGGCACTTAGAGGCCATTTACCAAGCCTACTTACCACTCTCAAAGCATACATACATATACTAATCCAATAAAATCTCAAATCATCAACTAAAACACATGAATTTATACATTTGATTCATGAAAATAAGCTTTTTCCTCCCATACAAGTACAACAACTCAAGCCATCATCAATGGCCATACACGTTTAAACTATGCATCCTCTTAGGCCAACACAATTAAGCACATTTAACCACAACTTAACCAACCTTAAACTCTAGCCCTATACATGCCATGAGTCAATAGGACTTAATACCTCATACCAAGGATCTGCACGATAGTGTGAAAACATCTTCTGCGATCTCCAACCTAAGCTAGCTAAAGAAACCTATAAGAGATGAGAAAAGAAGAGGAGTAAGCAATAACGCTTAGTAAGTTCATCTGCATAAACTGACAAACAATGATATTCATTGAATATCCATGACTACAAGTTATTATAATAAGCTTTTCTCAGGAGATCATGGTTACTTACTCAACCATTTTGAAACTTACTCATTCAATATTTTACCACACTCTTACCCTGTTACTAGCCAACTTCTCGTACGTGATAACATTCATTCCTACACTGATCACCATTTAATCACATGAAACCATATATCAACCATCTAAATAAGTCATTCATATCACTAATCTCTCAGTGGTTTCACTCTTAGCCCACAATCGAATCTCTAATGGGGTGGTATCGTACACAGCCCACCATTCATTAATACTCATGGTGATTGCGCACTTAGCTCACCAATCATTTCTAAGCGATGGTATCGCACACAGCCCATCAATTTTTAGTATATCAGTTGGTAATGCACACGTCCCACCGATAATGATATAGTTGATGGTAACGCACATGGCCCATCAACAGCCATCAATGAGGTGTATTTGTACAAGCTCACCGTTACTATCATTCACAAATTCAAATGTTCATCCGTGAACATCCTCACTTACTATCATTCTTACTTGACTTTCTACGATACTCATTTGCATTCACACAGTACAACAATAAATCTATCTCATGCAACTAAGGTGCTTTAATAACACATATCCCACTAGGGGTTCATTATATATAAATTCATCTCAATTCAGTTCTAACGTTAACTTGTACTTCTCGTGGTACAACCACCTACATTCAAATTGTTAAATAACTCTCTTGAGTCTCATGCACATAATTCTCATCGACATTATACCCCCAATAGGGTCATTCACATATTAACTTATCGATGACATGTCCTTGTCATGATCTTATACGAACTCCTACACCAATACAATATTCTAATATGGTCTTACTCGAGACTTTAACCATCATCATATCATTCTACTTTCCATACAACATTGGAATATTAAATTATCTCATACATAGTCGCAACAATCGTACATGAACTTACCTCGTTGTCGAAATAGCCGAAAAGGACTATTTGCCCACATTTCTCTTTTCATCTGTTCTAAGTCTGAAACTCATTTTCTTTGATCTAGAACAATGAAATTTACTGATTTAATCACTTATAAATCATAATATATCGTAATCTACACTCTAGGCAAAAATGACTATTTTGCCCCTACACTTTGGCAAAATTACGATTTTTCTCCTAGGCTTGGAAATAAATTTTTATCACATTTTCTTGTTTAAAAAGCCTAGCTGAACATTTAATCCTCTTATAACTATCCACAATTCCAACTATTTCATGCCTTAATGAACAAATTACAACTTTTGCATTTTAGTTCCATTTAGGTGTTTTCATAACAACACTTTTCACAAAAGTTGTTTATCACCATCCTAACATTCATTTTCTTCCATAAAAACTCAGCCGAAAACTTAAAATCTCTCATGGAAACTCTCTAAAATTTCTACCGTAATGCAAAATAGTCCCCTCTCTAGAAAGCTCAAGACTTAGGGATCATAAAAGTACAATTTTCTTCAAGAGATACCATCAAAATCACTTACTTGAGGAGGAAATGAGTTGCTAAAATTTTGAGCTTCAAACACCCCTTGTTTGCTACAAATTTCAATGGAGAAGAAAGAGAGAAAAAGATGATATCATTTCCTTTCTTTATTTTCTTATAAAATATCAACTTAACCCACCAAATTTTGACTAAAATTAAAAGCTCTTGTCCCCTCTTGTCTACATGGCCGGCTACCCTTTATTATTGACCTAATTACACTTTGAAGACCTCCAATTAATAATTCATGGCTATTTGGTACATTTAGCCTATAGAATGGAACTTTTGCACTTTATGCGATTTAGTCCTTTTTCACCATTTAACTAGAAATTGCTAAAATTAAGGCACCAAAATTTTCGTACATCCTTATAAACATGTTATCACACATAAAATAACATGAAAATAATTTTTTCAATCCTTGAATTAGCGATTTTGAGATCACTGTTCCGTATAGCCCCTAAATCGAGTTATTACACCTATGGCACACATTTGTGTAAATCGTGGCCAGGCCGTGTTCGAACCTGTTGATGAGGCACGACCATGTTTTTCGAGGCCCAGGCCGTGGGCGACTCTTCTGATGGGGCACCGCCATGTGGTCGTGGGCCCAGGCTATGTGGATTTTGTACTTTGTCCTATTTTTTCCGTTTTTGGCTCGTTTCTCATTCTTTTCATCCTCCGGTACTCTACTAAGTATAAAACATGGAAATAAAGGATTAGGAGCATCTATTTCTAAAATTAAAGGGATAAATCATCCAAAAATAAGCTAAATTTGGGATTAAAATATGTTCATATTATGGTTTATCAAATATCCCCACAATTAAGCTTTTGCTTGTCCTCAAGCAAAATTCTCAACTCACAATTAAAATGAACTTCCTCAATTCATAATATTCATCGATAATGTTTCATCATAATTCATAGATAATTTATACATGGATAATTTAATTAAAAGAGTCCTGAAGATTCAACCAATCAAAGTCATGAGTTAATAGCACAAAACATAGGTGTTTTCCCTTTATCTGAATAATTACCTTTAATTCAAAATCGACAAGGGTTGACATCCTCACTTAAGATTCACTCAAATCACTCAAAGTGTTTAAGGTTCAAAATTAAGCTCTTAAAAGTCGAACATGAAAAGTTATTACCATAGACTTGCTTGAAAATCAAATATCCACCACTGTAAAATGAGATGATACACAAATCAAATGGTCTTTTAAGGGTTGTAACGGGGCTTGGGTTAAAGGTGTGGATAAAGGCTGAATTAGAAGGTTTAGAATTAAGATTGAATTGACAAATTACCTAACTAGAAAAATGAACTAATGCATAATTACATTAATTAAAAACTTGTAATACTAATAAAACGAGCTTATTTTTTAAGATGTTGAAATTAAACGTATAGGCTCGCTTAACCACAAAACTAATAGTGAGTATACTTTGATTTTTTTTATTTTTTATTTTTTATTGAAATACCAAAACAACGTAAGATAAAACCTTAACAACTGAAATAATATAATTAGGCAACTGATCAAAACAAGTCTCGATAGAAGGGTGGTCAAAAGGAATGGTGATAACAAATATAAGATGGGTTTTGGGTTAATATCAGTGGGTTGAGTCAATAAAAAGGGTTGTTAGGATCAAAGAGGTTCACAAGGGGTCAATTATGAGGGTAGGCTTTTAGTGGAGTGAGTGGGTTAAATCCTAGGTTCCTTAATCATGTCTGTATATCAGATCAATAGTATGGCCACGACATGTATAATCGAAGCAAGTTCTAGAATAACAAATCAATGTTGACACACTTACAATCAATAAAGTGAGCACGAAAAGAATGTATCCTCTAAAAGGCTCAAAATCTCACAAAAATTATGGGTTTTTGATGTCAACCTCATAAATTTCAAACTTCAAGGTAACAATTTAGATTCAGGTAGACAACCTAACAGAATTTTAATTTTTTTAAAAATAGACTCATCATGCTTGATTCTCTAGTATCTTAAAGTTTAAATCATCATTGCACAATTATCAATGCCTCAATCTAAAACATATTAATGAAAATCATGAATCAACAAGAATTTCATTCTAATTAGTGATATGAGAAAATTACTTTAAGACAAAATATCATTCAGGGATTTGAGAATAATGCAAAAAGTTAGGCACTTTTTCTAATAAACTTTCACCCCCCACACTTAAATGTACATTGCCCTCAATGTACAAAGATAGATAACAATCATACAATAATAAAATGTAACAGCCCAACCCCGGCCCAAACGTTAGGACCGAATATGGGTCACTACGGAGAAAAACTTTTTGAAACCCATGTTAAAATCCAATTTAAACTTTGTTGAAAACTGCTCGTTTTTGGTTATCTTGCTGAAATCATACTTAGATTAAGTTTGGAAATTTAATTGAAGTCAAGTTATTATACCAATTTTGAATGTGTCCGCTGACACGATAAAACATTTTCGTGTTGATTTAGGAAAACATGTGATTTTAATTTAATTTTTAATAGTGTATTTAAAAGCAAGTATCCGACATATGAATAGTAACAAAAATAAAGTTTATGGAGGCCTTGTTACAACCCAAATAAAAACAAACCATTAATAAAATAATATAACTAAATTAAAGTTCATTTATTTCAAATCCACTGCATGGCCACCTCACGTCCCTCCGGCTCCATATCCGCGATCTATGCATCACCTGAAAAAAAATAATGGAGAAGGTGAGTCACCAAGACTCAGTATGTAACCCTTCCCGCTTAAAAACATTTTCATACACAACACATAACTATTAATATGCGAAATATTAAATACCCATCCTAGCCATCCAAACGCCAACTTGCTCTACCCTGTTGTGGTACCAAACCACCGGTGGTGCCAAACCACTTGTGACATATAGTCACAATGTGTTACCAAAACACCGGTGTCCGTAGACACAAATCATTTGATGGGGCCAACCCATCGTGTGATACCAAATCACTAGCAGACGATCCCATGTCTCAAGTGGGGCCAACCCACGGTGGTGTTAACCACAGGGACAAGTCGCTATGAGGTGCCAAACCTCTGGAGGTACCAAACCTCTGGTGACCGTAGTCACGGTGTGTTACCAAAACACTGGTGCCCGTCGGCACAATAATACTGCCCCCTCCACTCACTAATCCCACATCAGTCAATATGCATACATGTTTCATGCCATCACATGCTTAAATCTCATGCATCAATACATTATGCTTACCAAAAGCATCAAATAGCATATTCAAACAGGTACTTACCTGTATTGCCAACTATACCGATATGGTATGATATCCAACGCTACAATAACCAAATTAGCATTCACAATAATTAACATATTTAATAAGTTATACGTGTGTATGTACACACCGACACCAACGAGTCTAGATCCCGAAAGAGAGTGACCACCTAGATCTATCTGCACCTATATTCTACCAACTCTTTAGGATTAATATTATGGCCTAATCGGCCAAACCAATTTATTGAAACGGTTCCTTATGAACCCTAGATCTTACCTTTCCTCGTTTTGGCTACTAACCACGGCATCCGATACTTGAATCTGTTTTTTCCAAAATAATCGATTAGTCATTATTACTCATAACCAAAGCTTTCGGCTTTTGAATACTAGCATAGGTCTTACCCACACTTACCAACTTCGGTTGATTTGAGGATAGAGACTTAGATCGAACACCTTAAAATCCCGGCACCTAAACAGAATCGTTACCACATTAGTTAGCCACCAAGATAATTCGGCTTTTCCCTTTTGACCAAGTCGACATAGGGAGATAATAAGATGAAAGATTTTTGGCATACTTACCCCTTGCTAATCGGTCTGAAGAAGAAATCCCGAGAAACCCTTATGACCTCCTGATATTCGGCCAAAGTGAGTAAATAGAAGGGAAGAAAATCGGCACTTCCAAGGGAGTGTATTCGGCCAAGACTACAAGGGAGTAGTGGGGAGGTTCGGCTAGAGGAAAAATAAAGAAAAAGGGGAATTGAGAATGGGGTTTCGGCAAGGAGAAGTAGAGAGGGTTTCGGCTAAGGTTTTGAGAGAATGGAAAAGGAAAAATATCAGAAGAAAGGTGTTGAAAATTCAGCTAGCAAACTGGAGAAAAAAGAAAACAAGGTGACCAAATGGGTGCTTTTATAAGCATTCGGCACCCCCTAGTAGCCTTGCCGTCCAACTCTTCAACCAAGAGTCCAAAATCCATCCTACTTCCTTAAATTGCTCTAGACCACTTGTTTGATTAAATTTAAAATAATTTGAATTAATCCCCATAATCACTTAATAAATCAACTAATATCTCTTTTATCTACTATAATAATATCCTTGATTTCCTCTTATTATCCAATATTATTAATAAAATAAAAAGAAAGCGAGTTTAAAGAGAGAAAGAACTCTCCCTCCCTATCTTGTCCAAAATAAGAACAAAAAGGAGAATTGTGACTCGAACCAAGGCTCTCCCTTGTTCTTGATGGCGTCAATTGTAGCTCCCAAGTGGCCTCCCTTTGCCACTTATTCTAGGCTCATTTATGTCAAAAGTTCCTCCATTTATTCTTATAACCCCTAACTACTAAGGCTATCCACCTTTAAAGCAAATAATATATTTTTTCTACTATTCCGAGCCAACTCAAGGCCTTTAATTAAGCTCTTTATTCCATAAATAATATCACAGTAGCTTCATACATAAGAAAAATAATTAAATTCCAAATAGCCCCATTTTTGGGATGTTACAGTTCTACCCCCCTTAAAATAAATTTCGTCCCGAAATTACTTAGCTAAAACAGATGAGGGTATTGTCGCCGTATCACATCCTCAGGTTCCCACGTAGCTTCTTCCACACCATGGTTACGCCACACGACACTTTTACTAAGAGCATCGACTTCCTACGCAGAACCTTCACATCCCTATCCAAGATCTGAACCGGTTCCTCCTCAAAAGATAAGTCTGCGTTAACCTCGATTTCTGTCACAGGCACCACATGTGATGGATCCGACCGATACCGCCTCAGCATCGATACATGGAAGACATTATGAATTTGACTTAACTCGATTGACGATTCGAAATGATAAGCTCTCGGTCCTATTCGCTTCAATCAGTATATGGGCCAATGAATCTTGGGCTTAGCTTCCCTTTTCAGCCAAACCTCAACACCTTTTTCCAAGGCGATACCTTGAAAGACCTTGTCTCCCACATACTCCATTTCCTTGCGTTTGAGATCGGCATAAGACTTACGCCTATCGATGCTTCCTTGAGACGAGACCGAATCACCTTGACTTTGTCTTGATCTACGTACCAATTCGGACCCGAACTTGTCGTTCACCCAACTCGTCCAACACGTCGGAGTTCGGCATTTTCGCCCATCTGGTAACCGTATGGTGCCATCTGAATACTCGCTTGGTAGCTATTGTTGTAGGCAAACTCGTAAAGGTAAAATTCCTCCCAACTACCTCGAAATTCCAAGACACAACCCTCAAAGATATCTTCTAAGATCTGTATGACCCTTTCAGATTGCCCGTCCGTCTGAGGATGGAAAGCTGTGCTGAAATCCAACCGCGTACCCAACGCTTGGTGTAACGCTTTCCAAAACCTCGAAGTGAACCTTGGGTCCCTATCTGAGATAAGCGTCTGGTACACCATGCAATCGACTATCTCACCACGTATAACTTTGCTAGCTTCGGGTGAGTAATCCATTCTCATTGGTATGAAGTGAGTTGATTTAATCGAACGGTCTCGATTACCCAAATCGCATCTTTCTTCTTTGGGCGTAAGGGTAGACCACCGACGAAATCCATAGTGATCCTCTCCCATTTCCATTGAGGAATCTTTACCGGTTGAAGTAGCCCCGATGGTAATCGGTGTTCACTTAACTCACGACACGTCAAACACTTCCCTACAATTCGTTATCTCACGCTTCAACCCGGGCCACGAAGCTGTTTCGTGAGATCTCCATACATCTTGCTTCCTCCGGGATGCATAGCGTATGAGGCTGCTATGAGCATCATGGAGAATTTTCCGCCTCAACTCCATATCCTTCTGCATCTGAGGCCGTCCTTGGAAACATAATACACCATCACCAATCAATTCGTACCTTCTAAACCACCATCCCGAACTTGCATCCTCTTAGCATTTAACCCTTCATCCACTAACTGCTTGTCCTTAATTTCCTCGATCCATGTTGGCTTAACTTGAAGCTCGCCAAAAGGCTTCCATCGTCATATAGGCTCAACGAGCAAACATTGCTCTTAAATCGCCACAACCTTCCTACTCAACGCATCGACCACCACGTTAGCCTTGCCCGATGATATTCGATGGAGCGATCGTAGTCCTTTAAGTTCAATCCATCGGTATTGTCTCGATTCAGATCCTTCGAGTCAAGATACCTCAAACTTTTGTGATCCGTGTAAATTACCGACTTCTCCCCATAAAGATAATGTCTCCATATTTTCAAGGCGAAGACATTGCGGCTAACTCCGTGTCGTGAGTTGGATAGTTAACCTCATGCGGTCTCGGTGACGGGACGCATAGGCTACTACCTTCCCATCTCGCATCAACGCACACCCCAAACCAAGGTGTGAGATGCATCACAATAGATGTGAATAATTTCCACGCCTGGGTTGTACTAAAAGCGGAGCTTAGTCGAATCTTCCTCAACTTATCAAAACTTTCTTCGCTTCTCTAACCATACAAATGGAACACCTTTCCTTAGCAACTTAGTCAGCAACGCGCGATCCGAGAGAACCCTTCCACAAACCTTCGATAATACCCTGCTAGACCCAGAAAACTTCGTATCTCTGCCACAGACTTAGGCGGTTTCCACTCCAACACCGTTTCAATCTTGCGGGGATCCACTCTAATCCCTTCTGCTGACACCACGTGACCTAAGAAAGCCACCTCCCTCAGCCAAAATTCGCACTTACTGAATTTGGCATATAATTGTTTTTCCCTCAACACCTGCAGAACTATCCGTAAATTCTTGTCATGCTCCTCCTCCGTCTTTGAGTAAACCAATATGTCGTCTATGAATACTACGACAAATTGGTCCAAGTACTATTGAAATACTCTATTCATTAAATCCATGAAAGCCACCGGTGCATTGGTCAACCCGAATGGCATCACTAGAAACTCGTAATGCCCATACCAAGTTCGGAATGTCGTCTTGTGAACATCGGCCTCCTTCACCTTAAGTTGATGGTAACCCGACCTAAGGTTTATCTTCGAAAACACCGACGCCCCCTTCAACTGGTCAAACAAGTCATCGATCCGAGGTAATGGGTACTTGTTTTTGATCGTTAACTTGTTTAACTGACGGTAGTCGATGCACATCCGCATAGAACCGTCCTTCTTCTTGACAAACAATACCGGCGCTCCCCACGGAGATATACTAGGTCGAATAAACCCCCTATCCAAGAGCTCCTGAATTTGAGCCTTCAGCTCCACCAATTCCTTTGGTGCCATTTGATATGGTGCTATTGATACCGGTGCTATTCCAGGTAGCAAATCTATACTAAATTCGACTTCCCGATCTGGAGGCAGACCCGGAAGTTCTTTTGGGAACACATCAGCAAATTCCCCAACCGTTCGAATCTTTCCAACTACTGACTCCTTAGCTTCCAAAGCACAGATTTGAACCAAAAACGCCTTACAACCCTTATTGACCATCTTCTCAACCTTCAAGGCAGACACCACGTTGGATAGATAATTCCTTCTATCACCTATCATAACCACTTCATCATTTTCAAATGATCTTAAGAACCATGCGCTTAGTCGAAATCCAAATTACCGATACTTAACCACTAATCCATTCCAAGGATCAAATCGAACTCCCCAAACAAGAGTTCCATCGGATCGACCACAAATACTACCCCTGGAGTTCTAGGGTGCGTCTCTAAAAGTTTGTCTACCACTACGGAGTGACCTAACGGACTAACTACAGTCATCTCCCTAAGCGGTTTTAGAGTTTAGGTCCAAAGTCTCTACCACACTACTACTACGTATGAATGTGTAGACCCCACATCGATTAATGTATAATAAGGAAGACCAAAATCAGAAATGTACGGTTATGACATCCGATGCATCACCCTCCTCATGACGCCTCGCCAGACTAAGCCAGTCGCCTAGCCTCGTGTTGCTGAACCTCATCACGAATTCCACGACCTCGGTTAGGACCGTTACTTCCTCGGCCATTACCACGACCCCTCTGTGGTCCCACATTTCTATCCTGAGCACGGTTCTGGCCCTCTGGCTAGTTCTTAGCTAGTTTTCGAGGACAATCTCTGACTCGATGCTCCAAAGACCCACACTCAAAACATCCTCTATCGTCGGTCGAACAACTCCCCCAATGGGTCTTCCCACAGTGGTTACACTGAGTCGGCCTCTGATTAGCAGTCATGGGCCTTGCTGCCTGATTTGGCCTACTTGGCCTAGCCTTTTTCCTCGACACTACCATGGATCCGGTGACCCAAATCCTCTCTTTTGATTATTCCTACTATAGTTTTGCCTCACAGCCTCCTTGATTCCTTCGGCTACCTTAGCCTTTTCCACAAGAGATGAAAACTCACGAACTTGCTGCGGGGCAATCAGTAACCTCAAATCATCTCGGAGTCCGTCTTCAAAGCGGACACAGCGCTCGTGTTCAGTAGCCACGATGCCTCTAGCATACCTACTCAGTCTTAAAAACTCCGCCTCATATTCTCTCATCGACTTAGTTCCTTGCACTAACCCTAGAAAGGCTTTCCTCCGAGCATCTGTATAATCGGTGCCCACATACTTCTTCCGATAGGTGGTCTTGAAATAATCCCAAGTCGGATCATCTGCCAGTAGCGCCATCTCAAACTCGACCACCACCGATCGCTTCATCCTTTAGAAGTGATCGGCCCTTTCGGTTTTTCTTCCTCGGTCAGTCAAGATCATCCATGATCCTTTCGGTTGACTCTAGCGATGATTCTGCAAGACTTTGGGTGCCACTCGACACACCCGAAACACTTCAGCTCTGTTGGATCGAATTTGCTCGGGAATAGATTTCTGAGCTCCTAAATTTCCACCAGCCCTAGCCACAATCTCCAGAACTCGCAATACTACTTGTGATACTGCCTCACCACCGGTCTGATCCTGCTCCTCAGCTCTAAAAGTAGGAGGTGGTGGTGGCGGTGGTACTTCATTTTCGAACCTGTCCCGGCACGACGAGGTTCAAACACGATCATCCTACCCTACCGCGTCCCACGGCGTCCACGTCCTCTAGAACTCATTCTATCTCTGCGCTTTTAATCTGATTAAGATAAATTTTATGTATTAGCGTTTGTTCCACTTCATTACTCGCGAAGAAATTTTATGAAGAATTGAATAAGGATTCTTTCGATCAAACAAGGTTTCAGTTTCCTAACCTAGTCCACACAAAGAAGTTCTTGCATCCATTCCTTAATACTTTCCATACCTATTCGCTCTTGGACATTTACGCCCATTTCTAACCCGGGTATTTTCGTCTTTTTCTCTGAGGTATTTTTGTAATAAAATTAGAGATTTCAAACTTTGATAAAGCGTGTCACTTGAAATTCCCAAAACCGGAGGGTATTACTAAAAATTGATAAGGTTTGAAGTTATGGTATCATTTTGGAATCATGGGTATTTTGGTAATTTTGTCAATCGGGGGTAATTTTGTAATTTTTATAAATCAAGGGTGTTTTAATAATTGTAAAACTCTGAGGGTCCCTTTTGAGAATTTTCCTTTCTTAAAACGGTGATGTTGCAAAAAATTTTGTACTCAGGGTCGTTTTGGTAATTTTACAAGTTGAGGGTATTTTCGTAATTTTCCAAAACCAAATTATTTTATTGATGATTTTCAAAGCAGGGTTGAATATTTGAGAGGTAGTTGAAATTTTTGGACAAAATCATTGAGTTAATATTTTATGAACCAAGGGCATTTTAGTAATTTTACCCCTAAGGGTATTTTCGTAATTTTCCACAAATCGAACTTTTCGGGGAAAACATTGTAAAAAAAAAGAGTTGTTCTTACGTTTGAAGGAGTGATTTTAAAAGTTTTAAAACCAAGTTTTGTTGTTTCATTCTTTTTCGAAAATCAAGGCTAGTTCCCTTTCGGGTTTTAGTCATTATGTTTAGCCTTTGACCGAGCCCCCTTGGTCGGGGTGAACCAAAGCTACGCACCAGGCAGGTTTCGTGTGGAGAGGAGGTGAGTCACACGGACTGCTTAAATACCAAGCTCCCACCGAACCTTTCTAGACATGCGTCAGAGAGGTTACCACACCACCGAGCCCTCCAGGTTAGGGTGAACCCAAGCTACGCACCCGGTAGGATACTGCGAAGAGGTGGTGAGTCACTCGACCGCTTAAATGCAGGCTCTTCGGTTCCAATCCTAGACATGCGTCAGGGGTTACCACACCTAGCTCGGTGACTAAGTCATAGGTTGGTTTAGTTCTTTAGGTCTTATGTTACATTTGTGTGTTTGAGAAATCTAATCCTAGGGTTCAAGTTCCTATAAGTCTATCTACGTTCCATCCTTCCTACCCTTCTACGAATATAATTCACAAAGAGGTTTGGATGTACTTACAGGCGGATCGGTCTTGGAGACTCGGAGCCATCTTCTTTAAAACCAAAAACAATTAAAAGGCCTACTAAAACATTTTTGGGCCTTGGGCCCCCACAATGAGTATTGAACAAGACTCGATACCAATTTGTAATAGCCCAACCCCGACCCAAACGTTAGGACCGAATATGGGTCGCTCTGAGAAAAACTTTTGAAACCCATGTTAAAATCCAATTTAAACTTTGTTGAAAATCTTTCGTTTTGGTTATCTTCTTGAAATCATACTTAGATTAAGTTTGGAAATTTAATTGAAGTCAAGTTATTATACCAATTTTGAATGTGTTCACGACACGATAAAACATTTTCGTGTTGATTTAGGAAAACATGTGATTTTAATTTAATTTTTAATAGTGTATTTAAAAGCAAGTATCCGACATATGAATAGTAACAAAAATAAAGTTTATGGAGGCCTTATTACAACCCAAATAAAAACAAACCAATAATAAAATAATATAACTAAATTAAAGTTCATTTATTTCAAATCCACCGCATGGCCACCTCCGTCCCTCACATTTGCATATCCGCGATCTATGCATCACTGAAAAAAAATAATGGAGAAGGTGAGTCACCAAGACTCGATATGTAACCCTTCCCGTTTTAAAACATTTTCATACACAACACATAACTATTAATATGCGAATATTAAATACCCATCCTAGCCATCCAAGCGCCACTTGTCTACCCGTTGTGGTACCAAACCACCGGTGGTGCCAAACCACCGGTGACATATAGTCACAATGTGTTACCAAAACAACGGTGTCGTGAACACAGATCATTTGATGGGGCCAACCCATCGTGTGATACCAAATCAGCGCGGCGATCCCATATCTCAAGTGGGGCCAACCCACGGTGGTGTTAACCATAGGGACAAGTCGCTATGAGGTGCCAAACCTCTGGAGGTACCAAACCTCTGGTGACCGTAGTCACGGTGTGTTACCAAAACACTGGTGCCCGTCGGCACAATAATACTGCCCCTTCACTCACTAATCCCACATCACTCAATATGCATACATGTTTCATGCCATCACATGCTTAAATCTCATGCATCAATACATTATGCTTACCAAAAGCATCAAATAGCATATTCAAATAGGTACTTACCTGTATTGCCAACTATACCGATATGGTATGATATCCAACGCTACAATAACCAAATTAGCATTCACAATAATTAACATATTTAATAAGTTATACGTGTGTATGTACACACCTGACACCAACGAGGAGTTTAGATCCCGAAAGAGGAGTCGGCCACCTAGATCTATCTGCACCTATATTCGGCCAACTCTTTAGGATTAATATTATGGCCTAATCGGCCAAACCAATTTATTGAAAGGGTTCCTTATGAACCCGTATCTTACCTTTCCTCGTTTGGCTACTAACCACGGCACCGATACTTGAATCTATTTTTTCCAAAATAATCGATTAGTCATTATTACTCATAACCAAAGCTTTCGGCTTTTGAATACTAGCATAGGTCTTACCCACACTTACCAACTTCGATTGACGGAGGATAGAGACTTAGATCGAACACCTTAAAATCCCGGCACCTAAACAGAATCGTTACCACATTAGTTAGCCACCAAGATAATTTGTCTTTTCCCTTTTGACCAAGTCGACATAGGGAGATAATAAGATGAAAGATTTTTGGCATACTTACACCTTGCTAATCGGTCTGAAGAAGAAATCCCGAGAAACCCTTATGACCTCCTAATATTCGGCCAAAGTGAGTAAATAGAAGGGAAGAAAATCGGCACTTCCAAGGGAGTGTATTCGGCCAAGACTACAAGGGAGTAGTGGGGAGGTTCGGCTAGAGGAAAAATAAAGAAAAAGGGGAATTGAGAATGGGGTTTCGGCAAGGAGAAGTAGAGACGGTTTCGACTAAGGTTTTGAGAGAATGGAAAAGGAAAAATATCAGAAGAAAGGTGTTGAAAATTCGACTAGCAAAACTGGAGAAAAAGAAAACAAGGTGACCAAATGGGTGCTTTTATAAGCATTCGGCACCCCCCTAGTAGCCTTGCCGTCCAACTCTTCAACCAAGAGTCCAAAATCCATCTTACTTCCTTAAATTGCTCTAGACCACTTGTTTGATTAAATTCAAAATAATTTGAATTAATCCCCATAATCACTTAATAAATCAACTAATATCTCTTTTATCTACTATAATAATATCCTTGATTTCCTCTTATTATCCAATATTATTAATAAAATAAAAAGAAAGAGAGTTTAAAGAGAAAGAACTCTCCCTCCTATGCCGTCCAAAATAAGAACAAAAAGGAGAATTGTGACTCGAACCAAGGCTCTCCTTGTTCTTGATGGCGTCAATTGTAGCTCCCAAGTGGCCCTCCTTTGCCACTTATTCTAGGCTCATTTTATGTCGAAGTTCCTCCATTTATTCTTATAACCCCTAACTACTAAGGCTATCCACCTTTAAAGCAAATAATATATTTTTTCTACTATTAGGAGCCAACTCAAGGCCTTTAATTAAGCTCTATTATTCCATAAATAATATCACAGTAGTTCATACATAAGAAAAATAATTAAATTCCAAATAGCCCCATTTTTGGGATGTTACATATAATCAAAAGAGAGGGAGAGAAGTGAAACTTCCTGAATTTTGGATGAGATCCTCGAGTTGGTAGTGGTCGTGGTGTGGTGGCCGCTGACAATCTCTGCGCTAGATAAAGACATTGGGTAACTCGTGAAGAATTATCCAGAAAATAGAAAAAAATTATAAATATACTAATTATATATTTAAAGAAAATAAAAATAAAAGGAAAGAGTGTAAAAATTAAAATACGACTAAAAGAACCGATTAATGGACCGAAAGATCCTTACTGTTGATGGTTCGCGAGGTGGGTGTGATTTCTAAGGATGTGGTGTGTGATTTCCTAGCAGCCTTTAGAACCTAAAACTAAGAAACTAAAATGAAATAGACTTCATTAAGCATAAGAAATTCAAAGAGAAGGAAAATAAAGGAGAAGAGAAAAGAAGAAATAAAAGCTAAGTGGTCTCAAAGACCCTTAGCTTCTCGAGTTAATGAAGCCGTCGGCATGAACTTATGTTGATTGGTCTCGCATAGGGAGACAGGACTTGGATCTTTCCATTTCTTTGACATTGTTGAAGAGTAGATTGAGACTTTTATAGAATGAAGAAGGAGGAGAGTGAAGATGGAGGGGAGTGGATAGTGGATAGGGAATGGGTGAGAAGGGGAGAGGGGTGTTTTAAATAGAAATTTTCAGCTCTGGTACATCCCCACGCCCGTGTATTGTGGGCGTGTTATGTCACATGACCATGTCGAATGGCCGTGTAATGGTTCAATTGCTTCTCCCACGCCTGGTATTTAAGTTTCCACACCCGTGTTGGTTCAACAGTGTCAGCCACAGCTATGTTGCACGGCTGTGGTGTTAGGTGAGTCTGTGATTCAAAGATATTTTTCTCATCTTGTCTCGTACAATCTCTGCCATTTCAGTAAGAAAATCCGTATCATCCACACGGCCACGACCACGGCCATGTGTAAGGCCGTGTGATGTGAAAATCTATGCTTTATTAACTTGGTTAGTCTATGGTTAGGTGCCAAAAGAAAAAGAAATGAAAATAAATAGGGTTAGTGCTCGAATTGCCTCCCGAGAAGCGCTCCTTCAAAGTCTTATGCTAGGCTTACATCTTATTCGCACCTTCATAGTGGTTTAAGGAGTGAAAAATCCTTTTCATGCTATCAACATATAATTTGAGTTGAGTGGAGTTTACTTTAAAAGTATCGAAAGTAGAATTACTTACCTCGACTATTCCGTAAGAGAAAACATTATGTACTATAAAGGGGATCTCTTCGTTTATCTTCAGGTTTGATTTGGCGATTCGTAGGTTTGTTCTATCTAATAGTACCTGATCTCTTATTTTGAAGTGATTTGATGTTCCTTTAAGTTCTTTTGGGGGTTCCTTCAGTTCCACTTCGTGTGGGTTTGATTCTTCCTTGAAATGTATCTCCCACTTATCTAGCTCATCGGTCTGAAGCTGTCGTTCCTCATGAGATATTTCCTTGATGGTACGAGCTATAGGATCTGGCTCTGTAGTGTAATTCCGTGGTGTTTCCTGAAAAGAGAGTTTAATTGAATGCTTATCAACGGAATTTACGTCCTCACCTTTCTCACTCGATGTCCTAGCTGAGTCGAGAGCTTGAAGACTGATTGATTCATCACCTACACGAAGTATGAGTTCGCCTGTGCTAACATCAATTTTAGATCTGGCAATTGCTAGAAGAGGTCTTCCTAAAATTAAGGGGATACTATTTTCTTCATCCATATCTAAAACAACGAAGTCTACGGGGAATATGAATTTGTCAACTTTAACTAGTACATATTCAATTATACCATTGGGGATGTGAATAGTCTTATCAGCTAGTTGAATACTCATCCTAGTTTGCTTGGGTTTCCCTAGACCTAGCTGTTTAAACATTTTAGATGGCATAACATTGATGCTTGCCCCTAAATCAGCTAAAGCATTCTCAATAGATAAACTACTAATTAAACAAGGAGTTGTAAAACTCCCTGGATCTTTTAATTTCTGTGGTAGTCTGTTCTGTAACATTGCCGAGCACGCTGCGTTTAATTCTACATGTGACTCCTCGTCTAACTTTTGCTTGTTCGTTAAGAGCTCTTTTAAAAATTTCCTTGAATCTGGCATCTACGAAAGAGCTTCAAGAAGTGGTAAGTTAATATGTAGTTTCTTTAAGAGTTTAAGGAACTTATTGAACTGTTCTTATGTGTTGTCTTCCTTTATCGCATTGGGGTAAGGTATACGAGGTTTGTATTCTTGAATTACATGTTTCACCTTTTCTTAGCTTACCTCAACCTTACCTTCATTTACCACAGGTTCTTGCTTTGGCTTAGATTTAGATTTTACTAACCTTTCGATGTCATGAGCTATTATGGCTTGAATTTGCTCTTTTGGATTAGTCTCAATGTTACTTGGCAAGCTACCTAATGGTCGTTTGGAGATCAGCTTTGCGAGTTTCCCTAACTGGTTCTCGATTCCTTTAATCGATGCTTGTTGATTTTTAAGTGTTGTCTCAGTTTTTTGAAATTGAGTTTCAGACACCGCTATAAATTTTATCAGTATCTCTTCAAGGTTCGATTTCTTTTCCTATGGGTAGGGCTGTTGTCTCTGATTTCCTTGGCCATCCCATTAGAAATTGGGGTGGTTCCTCCAACCTGAATTATAAGTATTACTATACGGGTTATTTTGAGGTCTAAAATTGTTACCCGTATAGTTTAATTGTTCGCTTTCCATTCCCATATTGTAGGGTCAGTACTCAGGATTCGCCACACCTCCTATATTTGAATCACATTGCATAACTAGATGTACCTGCAAAGAACCACACAAACCATCAATCTTTTTATTCATCGTATCTACCTGATGTGATAGCATGATGACTGCGTCGAGATTGAAAACTCTGGCTGCTTTGGTTGGCTTTTTCCTTGTAACTTGCCACCGATAGTTATTTAGTGACATCTCCTCTATGAATTCATAAGCCACTTCAGGAGTTTTTTTATTTAGGGTTCCACCGGCTGCTGAGTCAATTAACTATCGGGTTGAGGGGTTCACACCGTTGTAAAAAGTCTGGACCTGTAACCACAAGGGTAAACCATGGTGTAGGCACTTCCTCAACACATCTTTGTATCTCTCCCATGCGTCGTATAATGTTTCTAAATCCATTTGAACAAAAGAAGAGATATCATGCCTTAATTTGGTCGTTTTGGCCGATGGAAAATATTTCAGTAAAATTTTTTTGGTCATTTGGTCCCATGTAGTGATTGATCCTCGTGGAAGAGAATGTAATCACTGTTTGGCTTTATTTCTCCAAAAAAGGGAAATAATCAAAGATGAATGGCATCATTAGAAATGCCATTTATTTTGAAGGTATCACAAAATTCTAGAAAATTAGCTAAATGAGTATTTGGGTCTTCGTCCCGCAAACCATCAAATTGAACAAACTGTTGAATCATTTTTATAGTGTTAGGTTTTAATTCAAAATTATTAGCAGCTATAGCAGGCCTAACAATACTCGAATCTGCTCCTGTTAAATTAGGTTTAGCATAGTCATACATAGTTCGAGGAGCATGATGTCGGTCATATCTTGATGTGGTGAATTATTCTCAGCCATTACTTCGGTATTATCATCTTCATCCTCTTGCTCTTCTTGTAAGTAATTTAAGCTTCACCTTGCTTCTCTACAATTTCTGCATACGGTTCCTTCAATATCACTATCGTAAAGTAGTGGTCCTGCTGGGGTTCCTTCTAGTTATAACTAGAAGTACCTGCTAGGAAAAGAGAAAATGAAAAAGAAAATTTAGAAAAGTTTAAATAAAATTTATTTGTATAAAAATATAATATGGCTAAAGTAATAAAAATTGAGCGTTCTTAATATTTCAATTCCCCAGCAATGGCGCCAAAAACTTGATCGTGTCTGTCAAGTCTTATAAATTTATAAAAAGAATGATCAAACCTGGAAACAAACTAAGACAATGATGGAGGCAAGCACACCTATCGAACAGTAGTATAGCTAGTGGCAAGATCAGATTGTCGAACCCAAAGGAACTAAATGTACTAATATTAACTCTCTTTCTATTATTTAGATTACAAATTAAGGGAATTTTTATCTAATCTAAAATTAAATAATTAACGAAGCTAAAATGCTAAGACAAAGAAGGAATTGGGAAAGACTTGAGGGGAAAACTGATTGATTTAGACAATACCTGACGAAGAATCCACCTAGACTTCACTTGTTATCTAACTCTGAGCCAGATGATTTATTCACTTGACTTGATCCGTAGGATTCCTAAGTTATATTAATACCTCTCTCGAGGCTACTAACGTCTAACCCTAGGTTTATTAATTAAAATCTATTTCTAATTAAAACCTCTAGAATTGCATTAACTCGATCTATGGACTCCCATATTAGGCTTGACCCTAATCCGACAGATTTTTGTCACCCTATCTCTAGGCGCGCGAGCAACTCTGCTTAACTATGCTAGATCTACTCTTCAACAGGGTCTCTTCCTCCTCTACCTAAGCACATCACACTTGAATCAATATACTGAAAATACAAAAACAAGAATTAAGAACACATAGTTAAGAAAAAATCGAGTATTTATCATACAGCTCAAATAATAATAAACAAGATCCATCTTAGGTTTCATCCCCCTCAAGTATCTGAGGGTTTAGTTCATAATTGTAAAAGAAAACATCTCAGAAGAAAAGATATAAGAAAACATAAGAAAACCCTAAAACCCCCTGAAGGAATTGAAGGAGAGATCCTCAGTCTTGAGTATGATTCCAGCTTCTTGAGATGAATCAACTGGCTTTCTTCGAGTAAATCCCTGAATTTAATTGCTTTGGCTTGGCTCTTTGACCTAGCTGAATGCCCCCTAAAGGTTGACCTCTAGGGTCTTTATATAGGCTTCTGGAATATGTTTCTTTGCCTCTACGAACACTATTCTGGATAGAATTCTTCTTATCTATGGTAGAGACTTGCCCATGGGACACGCCCGTGTAAATCGTGGCCAGGCCGTGTTCGAACCTGTTGATGAGGCACTGCTGTGTTTTTCAGGGTCCAGGTCATGGTCGACTCTTCTTACGGGGCACGGCCATGTGGTCTTGTGCCCAGGCCTTGTGGATTTCATACTTTGGCCCATTTTCTCTATTTTCAGCCTGTTTCTCGTTATTTTCATCCTCCGATACTCTACTGAGTAGAAAACATGAAAAAAAATGATTAAGAGAACCTATTTCCATAATTAAAGGGATAAATAGTCCAAAAATATGCTAAATGTGGGAGTAAAATATGTTCAGTGTCTTTTATCAAATTGATCCAGTGTATCTTACTTTCACTGAGCTCAGTCCAATACAGAGGTGTTCTACATTTGCATCCGTACAAAGCCTCATATGGTGCCATTTTAATGCTCGACTGAAAACTGTTATTATATGCAAACTCAATCAGTGGTAAATTTTGTTCCTACGTATGTTAAACTCAAGAATTCAACATCTTAACATATCCTCAAGTATTTAAATGATTCGCTCAGACTGGCTATCTGTTTGAGGGTGAAAAGCTATACTGAAAAGTAATTTTGTACCTAAAGCTTCTTGCGATTTCTTCCAGAATCGTGATGTAAATCTTAGATCTCTATCAGATACAATAGACAATGGCACTCCGTGCAATCTCACAATCTCAGAAATGTAAAGTTCAGCTAACTTATCAAGTGAGTAGTCATATCGTACAGGAATAAAATGGGTAGATTTTGTCAATCGATCAACTACGACCCAAATTGCATCTTTCTTTCTCGAAGTCAATGGTAATCCAGAAACAAAGTCCATCGTCACCCTATTCCATTTCCATTCGGGAATCATAATCGATTGTAGTAAACCAGATGGAACCTGATGTTCGGCTTTTACTTGTTGACAAACTAAACATTTCGAAACAAAGTCAAACATATCTCGTTTCATACCAGACCACCAATAATTTTACTTCAAATCATGGTACATCTTGGTACTACCCGGATGAACAGATAAGCAACTATCGTGGGCTTCATTCAAAATTAACTATAATAACTCTGGATTTCTTGGAACATAGATTCAATCTCTAAATTTCAAGCATTCATCATCATCAACTTGAAATTCAGAATCAGAATTCGAATCATTGAGCTCGCTTTGCTAACAAGTCGTTATCAACTTTCTGAGCATCACAAATTTGTTGTAAAAACAACGATTTTGCTTTCAATTCAGCTAAAACTGAACTATCATCATACAAGTCCAACGGAGCATTCATAGCACACAATGCAAATAGTGGTTTCCAGCTCAGTGCATCAGCAACAACATTTACCTTACCCGAATGATAATCTATCACAAGCTCGTAATCTTTCAAATGCTCTAACCATCGTCTTTGTTGCAGGTTTAAATCTTTCTGAGTCATCAGGTACTTCAAACTTTTATGATCTGAAAA
Source organism: Gossypium rotundifolium (assembly GCA_025506655.1). Lineage (NCBI taxonomy): Eukaryota > Viridiplantae > Streptophyta > Magnoliopsida > Malvales > Malvaceae > Gossypium > Gossypium rotundifolium. The sequence continues at coordinate 42,033,612 of CP106731.1, read as the reverse complement.
CACGTGGCATTTCTCACCAAAAAGATAATGGGGCCAAATTTTTAGAGCAAACACAATTACAGCTAGTTCAAGATCATGTGTCGGATAGTTCTTTTCATGCGGCTTCAATTGTCTTGAGGCATAAGCTATAACTTTTCCTTCCTACATCAAAATACATCCCAGACCATTTAATGAAGCATCACTGTAAATCACAAATTCTTTACCTGATTCTGGTTATATCAAAACTGGAGCTTCAGTCAACAGAGTTTTTAACTGATCAAAGCTTTTCTAACATTTATCGAACCATTCAAATCTCACATCTTTTTGAAGCAATTTAGTCAACGGAGTAGCTATCATCGAGAATCCTTTTACAAACCAATGATAATAACAAGCTAGTCCCAGAAAGCTACGGACTTCAGACACATTCTTCGAAGGTTTCCATTCCAAAATAGCAGAAATCTTCTTGGATCAACTCGAATACCAGATGCTTACACAATATGTCCCAGAAAATCAACTTCTCGTAACAGAATTCGCATTTACTGAAATTCACATACAACTGCTTATCACGGAAAGTCTGTAGCACTAATCTCAGATGCTCGGCATGTTGAATCTTGTCACGTGAATAAATTAATATGTCATGAAACACCCCACACCCGGCCCACGAGCCTGGACCGGATCTGGTATGTTCCTCGATGTAAACCGGTTCAAATTTCTTTTGTTACTTTGAAAACTGTGTGTTTTGAAGATAGTTTGTAGTGGGTTGGGCTTGAGTTGAAAAAAAGTTTATATCATTATTAAAAATCTTTTTGATTTAGGTGACAAAACGTTTTGGCTTTGTATTAAATTACTTAATCTTTTATTAAATATAAAGATTGTAGGCTTAATAATAATAAAAAAAAATAAAGTAAAGCTACTACGGCCTTATTACATCAAATAATTTCCCAAAATTAAAACCAAAATAAAGTTTAAAATACTTAAATTAAAATAAAAGTCCAAGTCATAAATTTCTTGCTGTGCATGGCCATCCCTAAGCTTCTTTCGAACCCGATCCATCACTGCTCGTCACCTGAAACATGTTCCCACAACGGGGTGAGTCAACAGACTCAATGTGTACACAAGCACTAAAATTAATAATTCAGACATACCATACATATCATGTTCACATAATAACTCAAGATAATGATGCAACCCAAACCCAAACCTAGATGCCATCCGCTACACATCCCCGTACCAACCTGCACACCGTGGGGACTACTAAGTCAACCCTCCATCCACTACATACCATCGAAGGCAGTCGCTGCAGTCGACGTGCTCATCACCCTTATAAAATTCGTGGCATAGCCACCAGATTTAATAATCGTGTCATGAGACACCATATTCAGATAATGTAACCGAAGTTACCACATTCAGATAATGTGACCGAAGTCACCACATTCAGATAGTGGGACCGAAGTCACCACATACACTTCCCCTTTCTCATATAACCCGAATGCCCCATATTATTCATATCATGCTTATCACACTTAAATTCACATTCATGTCACTTTTCACATGTTAAGTATAACATATTTTGTAATTCTAGAAGGAGTAGGAAACGTACCTGAGTACTTTGTACCATAACATGGTACCTTAGCCATATTCACATTCTTATAAACATGCATATATTTATTATAGCCATGAATCTTATTAAAAGTAGTGTGGGGTACACACCTGATTCGCTTAACGAATTCCTTGAAATCCCGAAAAAAATCGATCTATTACTTTAGATTTTAAGTCCCTACATTCGGCCAATATGGTAACATTTAGCAAAGGCCTATTCGGCCAAACTTAGTGTTTTCTTTTAAAGCCTAATCGGCTATAACCCAAATCCCGAAGGATTCATGTAGTCAATTTCTTACCTTTGGTGCCAATTTGATGACTATTCAAATCCCGAAAACTTTGTTTTTTTCTCCTTGTATTCGGCCAAATCCTAAATCCCTTGAATCAGTTAGTTTTCGATTAAATAGATCTAAATACTTAAGATAGGGCCTTGGCCAAATATGTGAATACACTTACCTTGGAGTTCTCAAATCCCGAAATTGATCTTTGCTTCCTTAATGCTGTCGAAATTCTTATAACCATATGTTAGATTTGATCTAATATTAAAGTAGGGAATAGACTTTTGGCCGAATGTACATATATGTACTTACCTTGTTTTTAAATCCCGAATGATCCTTAGTAATAGTTGGCTATGGCTCTTATATGTAACACAAAGTTTCGGCTTTTGTAACTGTGAAGGAATCGGCTAGGGCTTTGCTTATTTTTGGCCTTTGAGGCTATGAAGAATTTGGCTTGAGAAGAATAAAATTTTGGAGAGGAGAGGAGATAGAAATTCGGTAAAAAGGAAAGAGAGGGTGAATGAATGAAGAATAGCCTTGCTCTTCCTTTCTTAGCCGAAATTGCTAGGCTAGAGTCCCCTACTTAGCAGTTATCTCCTATTTAGCCGAAATTCTAAGGAAATAAAACTCCACTTTTGCAAGCCTTGTGTCGTCCACCTCTGTGCTTCTAAAAGCAAAAATAAAACTTCTTTTATTTGCTTCCCATGTGACTCAAACTCAGGCCCAACACCCTTGCATGTGGCGCCATTTCCAGAGGCCCTAAGTGGCATCTTTAGGCCACTTTTCCAAGCCTGTTTATGTGCCAAGTTTCACATACTTTTTCTCTTAAGGCCACCTTGCCTTAATTTCCTCTTTTAAACTTTAAAACTCGACATTTCTAAGTTATTTCTAAGTTTCCAAAAGTTTTCATTTGGCTCTTTAACTTAGGTTTCCAAAATGTTCACTTTCCTATTTTACTTAGGTTTCCAAAATGGTCACTTTCCTATTTTACTTAGGTTTCCAAAATGTTAACTTTCCTTTTTTAACGTAACTTTTACAGACATTCCTGTGTTTCCAAAAATATTTAAAATTTATTCATAACATATAAGACATGTCATTATGTACAATTAAACCAAAAATCCATAAGCCCTTTCCAGGATGTTACAGTTCTACCCCCTTAAAATAATTTCGTCCTCAAAATTTCCTAACTAAAATAATTAAGGGTATTGCTGTCGCATTGCCTCCTCTGGTTCCCACGAAGCTTCCTCCGATCCATGATTGTGCCATAACACTTTGACTAGAGGCACCGACTTCCTCCGTAACACTTTTACATCACATTCCAAAATCTGAATCGGCTCTTCCTCGTAGGATAAGTCTGGCCTTAGCTCCACTTCTTCAACTGGTACCACGTGAGATGGATCCGATCGGTAGTGACGTAGCATGGACACATGGAATATGTCGTGCATCTGCTGCAACTAAGGTGGTAACTCTAGCTGGTATGCCACTGGCCCAACTCGCTTTAGTACTCGATAGGGCCCTATAAACCTTGGGCTTAACTTCCCTTTTCGACCAAACCTCATCACCTTCTTCCAAGGCGAGACTTTCAGAAACACTTGGTCTCCCACTTCAAACTCTATTTCCTTCCGCTTGAGGTCTGCGTACAACTTCTACCTATCAGCAGCTTCCTTTAGCCATGCCCGAATTATCTCAACCTTCTCTTCAGTTTCTGCCACTAACTCTGGTCCCAAAACTCGACGTTCTCCTAACTCAGTCCAACAAGTAGGAGTTCGACACTTCCGCCCGTACAATGCTTCATATGGTGCCATTCGAATGCTAGCCTGATAACTGTTGTTGTAGGCGAACTTTGCTAAAGGCAAGTAATCCTCCCAATTTCCTCGGAAATCCATCACACAGCCTCTCAACATATCCTCCAACACTTGTATTACCCGTTCAGACTGCCCATCTGATTGTGGATGAAAGGCCGTAGTGAAGTCCAACTTAGTGCCTAAAGCTTAATAAAGTGCCCTCTAAAATCGAGACGTGAACCTTGGGTCTCTATTCTGAAATAATTGACACCGGCACTCCGTGTAGTCTCACGATTTTTGCCACATATAGCTTGGCTAACTTCTGAAGGGAATAATCCACTCTTACCCGGATGAAATGTGCGGACTTAGTCAAACGGTCCACTATTACCCATACCGAGTCCTTCTTAGTAGGCGTAAGGGGAAGCCCACTAACGAAGTCCATGGTAATTCTTTCCCACTTCCACTGCGGAATCTCAATTGGCTGAAGCAATCCCGATGGGACTTGGTGTTCATCCTTAACTTGCCAACACGTCAGACATTTTCCTACGAATTCAGTAACTTTCCGCTTAAGATCAGGTTACCAAAATTGTTCTCTTAGATCTCTGTACAACTTAGTGCCTCCGGGATGCATAGCATAAGGGCTACTATGCGCTTCCCGAATAATCCTCTGTCTTAACTCCTCATCCTTCGGCATACAGACTTTTCCTTTGTAGCACAATACTCCATCATTAACGCCATAATCCTCTAACTTTCCATTCTGTACTTGCTGTAACTTAGCACTTAGGTCCTTATCAGTCAACTGTCCCCTTTTCACCTCATTCAGCCATGTGGGTTTGACTTGTAACTCAGCCAACAGGCTTCCATCCTCACACAAACTTAAATGGGCAAACATTGCCCTTAGATCCGACACCACCTTCTGACTTAGGGCATCACTACCACATTCGCCTTACCCGGGTGGTACTCTATCGAGCAATCATAATCCTTCAATAACTCCACCCACCTTGCACGCCTCAAGTTCAACTCCTTCGAGTCAACAGATACTTAAGGCTCTTGTGGTGCTGTAGATCACCGACCTTTCTCCATAGAGATAGTGCCTCCACACCTTAAGGGCAAAAACCATTGCTTTGCCAATTCCAAGTCATGGGTTGGGTAGTTAACCTCATGTGGCCTTAATCGCGGACGCGTGACGCTACTACCTTCATCTTGCATCAACACGTAACCCAAACACGTATGGGAAGCGTCACAATACACCGTAAATTCCTTTCCCCTCCTCGGTCAATCAATCTTGGAGCTTCGTTAAAACCTTCTTAAGCTTCTCAAAGCTCTCCTGCCGCTTATCCGACCACACAAAGGGTACTTCCTTCCTCAACAACTTTGTCAAAGGCGCGCTATAGGCGAGAACCCTTCCACAAACCTTCTATAATAGCCTGCCAAACCTAGGAAACTTTGGATCTCAGCCACGGACCTAGGTGGTTTCCAATCCAACACAGCTTCGATCTTCCTAAGATCCACTCTTATTCCCTCTGCGGATACCACATGCCCTAAGAACGCAACTTTCCTAAGCCAAAATTCACACTTGCTGAATTTGGTATAGAGCTTCTTCTCCCTTAACACTTACAGCACAACTCGGAGATGCTCATCATGCTCCTCTTCAGTCTTAGAGTATACGAGGATGTTGTCGATGAACACTACGACAAACCTATACAAGTAAGGTTGAAATACCTGGTTTATCATATCCATGAATGCGGCTAGGGTATTTGTCAACCCGAACGACATTACCACAAACTCATAGTGGTCGTATCTTGTCCTAAAGGCTGTCTTATGGATATCTGCCTCCTTCACCTTTAGCTGATGATATCCCGACCTTAAGTCGATCTTTGAAAACACTCCCACCCCCTTAAGCTGATCGAACAAGTCATCAATCCTAGGCAAATGATACTTGTTCTTGATGGTCAGCTTATTTAACTGACGGTAATTTATGCACATACGCATAGTTCCGTCCTTCTTCTTCACAAACAGGACCGGTGCTCTCCACGGAGACACACTGGGCTGGATAAACCCACGGTCAAGCAATTCCTGGATTTGAGCCTTGAGCTCAACCAACTCTTTTGGCGCCATTTGGTATGGAGCGATTGACACAGGAGCTATTCCCGGTAGCAAATCTATTCCAAATTCCACCTCCCTATCTGGGGGTATTCCTGGTAATTCCTCTGGAAACACATCCTCAAAGTCCCTTACCGTTCTAACTCTATTGACACCTTCCTTCTTTCCATCCAACGCACTTACAAAGGCTAAAAGTGCCTCGTACCTTTTTCGAACCATCTTTTTAGCCTTAAGTGTCGAAACTACATTAGACAAGTAGTTTCTTCTCTCTCCTATCATAATGACCACCTCATCCTCAGGGGTCTTTAGTTCCATTCATTTAGCCGCACAATCCAACATGGCTTGGTGTTCTACCAACCAATCCATACCAAGTATGAGGTCAAATTCTCCGAAGGGTAACTCCATTAAGTCAGCCCACAAGCTCACTCCCTAAATTTCTAGGGGTACATTCCGAAAGATCTTATCCACCACTACAATTTGGCCTAACGGGCTTACTACCGTCATCTCCCTACCATAAAATTCAGAGTCTAGGCTTAGTGTTTTAACTACACTACAGGCAACATAAGAATGGGTCGAGCCCATATCAATTAAGGCATAATAAGGCTTACCATAAATAAAGAAGTATCGGTTATGACGTCCGGTGCATCTCCATCCTCCCTCCGGTGAATTGCGTAAACCAAACCCGGCTGCTTGCCTCAGTATTAGCAGCACCTCTGCCTTGTGTTCTACGTCCTCTGCCGGTACCATTACCTCTGTTATTCGAACTACGACCTCGTTGAGGCTGCTGTCCTCCTCTACCAGCCTGATTAACATTCTGAGCTGCTGATTGACTTTCATCTGGTTTCTTAGGACAATCTTTGAGCATATAGTCCTTGGACCCACACCTGAAACATCCTCCTGTCTTTTTCCAGCACTCTCCTAAGTGCTTCTTTCCACAATGCTCACAAGGATGATACTGCCATCCGGTACCAACTTGCTGCCCCTCGGCCCATCACTTGGGTCTTTTCTACATATTTCTCAATGATTTGGATGATCTATAACCCCTCTTGGGTCTATTCCTATCAGAGCTCTACTTAATCGAGTCCTTGATTCCCTCGGCTACCTTAGCCTTTTCAACCAACGCGAAAAACTCCCGTTCCTAATGTGGAGCTATCAATAACCTAAGGTTATCCCTTAACCCGTCTTTGAACCGTACACAGCACTCATGCTCCGTAGCCACTACTCCTCGAGCATATCGGCTCAACCTCAGAAATTCAGCTTCATATGCTGCTACCGACTTGTTCCCTTGAACCAGCCCCAGAAAAGCTTTTCTCTGCTCATCAATATAACGTGTGCTGACATACTTTTTCTGATATGCCTCCTTAGAAAATTCCCAGGTCAGATCCTCTGCAGTGACACAATCCCTCACTATTAACCACCATTGATACGTTTCATCTCGTAGTAGTGCCACCATACCTTTCAACTTCTCCTCCGGGGTCAGATCGAGCTCATTCATAATATGCTCTGTTGCTTCCAACCAGTACTCAGCTGTACTGGGTGCCACACCAGATACTCCACGAAACACCTTAGCCCCATTAGCTCGGAGTCGCTCGGGTATAGATTTTCAAGCTCCCATATTTCCACCCGTGCCAGCCACCATTTCCAGAACTCGCAAGACACGGCTGCGTACTGACATCATCCTCCGTCGAGCTCGCTTGCTTGACACCGATAACTGGGGGTGGTGGTGGCAGTGGTAACTCATTGTCAGATCCTTGACCCGATCTAACGGGTTCTGACACAGCCATTCTTCCTCTACCGCGTCCATGATGACCGCGTCCTCTAGAATTCATATCTAACTGTGCGCTTTAATCTAATTTAGGAAAGTTTTATGAATTAGTCCTTGTTTCACTTGATTACCCGCGAAGAAGTTTTATGAAAAGAACTTTAAGAGTGGTTCTTTCGTATTCACACATGCACACAGTCTTCTCATCCATCAATCAATTATGAACTTCCGTTCATTTAGAGAAATGTTGTAGTTTTCATTATTGTTGTTTTTCCACTACCCAGGGGTATTTGCGTAATTTGTCCTACAGGTGTATTTTCGTAATTTGTCAAATAGGGTTCCTTGGTAATTTTGTCAAAGAGTATTTTGGAAATTTTAAAATCCTAGGGCTTTTCGATAAATTTGGAAATTCCAGGGGTATTTCGATAATAAACCAGGGTAAATTTGATATTTCAAAATTTGCAAAACTTTGAGGGTTCTTTTGAGAATTGTACTTTCCAAAACGGTGGTGTTGCAAAAATTTTGGAAATCAAGGTTATTTTGGTAATTTTGTAAGTTAGGGGAAATTTTGTAGTTTTTTCCAAAATCAAGGTATTTTTGATAGTTTGCAAATTAGGGTTTTTGAACTTATTATAAAATAATGTTGACTAAAACTGTGGGTATTTTAGACATTTTTATAATCCAAGGGCATTTTTGTAATTTTACCACTAGGGGTATTTTTGTAATTTATAAATAAAAATTTTTAAAAAGATTGTGTGGGAAAAAATGGTTTTCACAAATTAAAGAATAATGATTTTAAGAGTTTTAAAATTAGGGTTCTTATTAAAAAAAAACAGGGCTAGTTCCCTTTCGGGTTTTAGTTGTTGGGTTTAGCCTATGACCGAGCCTTCTTGGTCAGGGTGAACCAAAGCTACGCACCAGGTAGGATTTGAGTGGAGAGGAGGTGAGTCACACGGACTGCATAAGTACCAAGCTCCCACTAAAACCATTCCTAGGCATGCATGCAGAGGTTGCCACACCCACTAAGTCCTCTAGGGTTAGGGTGAACCGAAGCTACGCACTAGGTAGGATTCCTGCGAAGAGGAGGTGAGTCACTAGGACTGCTTAAATACCAGGCTCTTCCGATCCAATCCTAGACATGTGTACCATGGTTGCCACACCCTAACTCGATTGACTTAGCCATAGGTTTGTTTAGTGCATTAAGTCTTATGTATTTGTGTTTGAGTAGACTAATCTTAGGGTTCAAGTTCCTATCATGCTATTCTACGTTCCATTCCTTTTCTACCCTTCTATAATTCACATAATCACACGATAGTTCGGTACTTACAGGTGGATCATGGGTTGGAGACTTAGGTGCCATGCCGTAAAAACACGCTTATTTCATAAGATACTTTATAAAACTTATTTGGGCTCGATTTGAAAACGTTTTGGGCCTTAGCCCACAGGCCGAGAGTTTAAAATTGGGCTCGATACTAAATTGAAACACCCCACACCCTACCACGAGCCCGGATCGGATCCGTATGTTCCTCGATGTAAACCGTTCAAATTTCTTTTGTTACTTTGAAAACGTGTGTTTTGAAGATAGTTTGTAGTGGGTTGGGCTTGAGTTGAAAACAAGTTTATATCGTTATTAAAAATCCTTTTGATTTAGGTGACAAAACGTTTTGGCTTTGTATTAAATTACTTAATCTTTTATTAAATATAAAGATTGTAGGCTTAATAATAATAATAAAAAATAAAGTAACGCTACTACAGCCATATTACATCAAATAATTTCCCAAAACTAAAATCAAAATAAACTTTAAAATACTTAAATTAAAATAAAAGTCCAAGTCATAAATTTCTTGCTGTGCATGGCCATCCCTAAGCTTCTGCCGAACCCGGTCCATCATTGCTTGTCACCTGAAACATGTTCCCACAACGGGGTGAGCCAACAGACTCAATGTGTACACAAGCACTAAAATTAATAATTCAGGCATACCATACATATCATGTTCACATAATAACTCAAGATAATGATGCAACCCAAACCCAAACCTAGATGCCATCCACTACATATCCCCGTACCAACCTGCACACCGTGGGGACTACTAAGTCAACCCTCCATCCGCTACACACCATCGAAGGCAGTCGTTGCAGTCGATGTGCTCATCGCCCTTATAAAATTTGTGGCATAGCCACCAGATTTAATAATCGTGTCATGAGACACCACATTCAGATAATGTAACCGAAGTTACCACATTCAGATAATGTGACCGAAGTCACCACATTCAGATAGTGGGACCGAAGTCACCTCATACACTTCCCCTTTCTTATATAAACCGAATGCCCCATATTATTCATATCATGCTTATCATGCTTAAATTCACATTCATGTCACTTTTCACATGTTAAGTATAACATATTTCGTAATCCTAGTAGGAGTAGGAAACATACACAGTATTTTGTACCATAACATGGTACCTTAGCCATATTCACATTCTTATAAACATGCATATATTTATTATAGCCATGAATCTTATTAAAAGTAGTGTAGGTACACACCGATTAAACAACAAATTCCTTAAAATCCAGAAAAAATCGATCTATTGCTTTAGATTTTAAGTCCCGCATTCGCCAACATGGAAACATTTAGCAAAGGCCTATTCGCCAAACTTAGTGTTTTCTTTTAAAGCCTAATCGGCTATAACCCAAATCTCAAGGATTCATGTAGTCAATTTCTTACCTTTGGTGCCGATTTGATGACTATTCAAATCCCAAAACTTTGTTTTTCTTTTCCTTGTATTCGCCAAATCCTAAATCCCTTGAATCGCTTAGTTTTCGATTAAATAGATCTAAATACTTAAGATAGGGCCTTGGCCGAATATGTGAATACACTTACCTTGGAGTTCTCAAATCATGAAATTGATCTTTGCTTCCTTAATGCTGTCGAAATTCCTATAACCATATGTTAGATTTGATCTAATATTAAAGTAGGGAATAGACCTTTGGCCGAATGTACATATATGTACTTACCTTGTTTTTAAATCCCGAATGATCCTTAGTAATAGTCGGCTATAGCTCTCATATGTAACACAAAGTTCTGGCTTTTGTAGCTGTGAAGGAATCGGCTAGGGCTTTGCTTATTTTTGGCTTTTGAGGCAATGAAGAATTTGGCTTGAGAAGAAGAAAATTTTGGAGAGGAGAGGAGATAGAAATTCGGCAAAAAGGAAAGAGAGGGAGAATGAATGAAGAATAGCCTTGCTCTTCCTTTCTTAGCCGAAATTACTAGGCTAGAGTCCCCTACTTGGCCACCACTCTTCCTATGTGATAATTATCACTTTATCAAAAATTATTCCAGCAATTATCTTCTATTTAGCTGAAATTCTAAAGGAAATAAAACTCCTCTTTTGAAAGCCTTGTGCCGTCCACCTCTGTGCTTCTAGAAGCAAAAATAAAACTTCTTTTATTTGCTTCCCATGTGACTCAAACTCAGGCCCAACACCCTTGCATATGGCGCCATTTCCAGAGGCCTTAAGTGGCATCTTCAGGCCACTTTTCCAAGCCTGTTTGTGTGCCAAATTTCACATACTTTTTCTCTTAAGGCCACCTTGCCTTAATTTCCTCTTTTAAACTTTAAAACTCAACATTTCTAAGTTATTTCTAAGTTTCCAAAAATTTTCGTTTGGCTCTTTAACTTAGGTTTCCAAAATGTTCACTTTCCTATTTTACTGAGGTTTCCAAAATGTTCACTTTCCTATTTTACTTAGGTTTCCAAAATGGTCACTTTCCTATTTTACTTAGGTTTTCAAAATGGTCACTTTCCTATTTTACTTAGGTTTCCAAAATGGTCACTTTCCTATTTTACTTAGGTTTCCAAAATGTTAACTTTCCTCTTTTTAACGTAACATTTCTGTACATTCCCAGGTTTCCAAAAATATTCAAAATTTATTCATAACACATAAGACATGTCATTATGTACAATTAAACCGAAAATGCATAGGCCCTTTTCAGGATGTTACATGTCATCAATGAACACAACAACAAATTAATCAAGGTACGGTCTAAAAAGTTTGTTCATCAGATCCATAAAAACAGTAGGAGCATTTGTTAATTTGAAAGGCATAAATAAAAATACCTCGTTCTGAAAGTAGTTTTTGAAATATCTGAATCTTTTACCCACAATTGGTAGTATCCCGATCTCAGATCTATCTTTGAAAACATGGCTGCTCCTTTAAACTGATCAAATAAATCATCAATTCTGGGCAGATGATATTTGTTCTTTATAGTCACTGCTTCAACGACGATAGTCGTGTAACACCCTAACCCGTATTAAATGCCGTAATAGGGTTAAAGGCATTACTGGACAGATCGAAAACTTTTACGGACATTTTAATAATTCAAATCATCATTCACAATCAAGCATCCCTTTTTATAGGTCAACAAGCCCTTAATCATGCTTTAGAATAGGGTCAGGACTAAATCGAACTCATATGAAAATTCTCAACAATTTAAAACTTTTCTATATTACAGAGGTCACACGCCCGTGTGAGCAGGCCGTGTACCTTCCACGACTATGAGACACACCCATTTGTCTCAGCCATGCCAAATCACACAAGTATTCTAACTAACCCACACGGCCACTAAACACGGCCGTGCAGCATAGCCGTGTGCTCATAAGCTATATACTGATTAAATCACACGGCTACCGAGCACGCGTCCAGGTGCTGCGAGCCATGCACACATAGGCTGATTACTGACTTAATCCCACTACCACTAGGCACGCCCGTGTGCCACGACCGTGCTGGCAAAACAGGCCATTTGCAAGGCCAAAATGCCATCCACATAAGGGTAAATATCTACAAGCAAATTACCAAATTATTTCATGCATATTTTACAACCAAAACATATCAAAGTAATCATCAAATCTTCACCTATAATTACAACTTCAACCATGCCAAATTATACAACTAAACACATATGCAATTAAGCATGATTCATCTACCTTTACCTTTTACATATCCACTTCTTTGATCAATCAAAAATACTCATAATGCATTCATATTCTTACCATATCTTTAACCATTTCATAAGCTATCTAGCCATACCAAAACATACATCATTTTCATATATATGCCCAAGCATATTACCAATACTTATCTAGCCACATCTCATGGCTATTATACACATTTCAAACATAACCAAAATGACTAGCCTATACATGCCATATATAGCTATGTACATATTTCAAAAGTACCAAAACAAGTTGAGTAGTGTGATGATGATCCTCGACGGTCCCTGAGCCTTCAGTAGCTTTGACGATCTATAAAATAGAACAAACACACACACACACAGAGTAAGCTTTTAAAGCATAGTAAGTCATATACAAAATAAACTTAGCATACAATGCATATAACCAAATTAATACAAGGGTACTTATAGTTCTCATAGCCAATTCATCACAGAAACTTTGGCACATTTGCTTACACAAAGCTTGCCACATACTTCTATTCACATATCACATATGTACTTAGCTTATTCAAGCATATTTCCATACTTGCATCTCATTCAGATTCTTATATTCAAAAACACATTTCATCATAGTAAATTCATATAGATACTTACCTTTTATACAAAGTTAGTGTACAAATCAAACATACCTGAAACAAGATATAAAGATCACATAATCGTTCGTATCTCAGATTTGTCCATTGAACTATAAGGAATCTAATAGGATACTCAGAATACACAGAATAGTCATACAATGCCAACGTCCCAGACGAGGTCTTACATGTACTTAAATATCAATGCCACTGTCCCATACAGGGTCTTACACGAATTAAATATGATGCCAATGTCCTAGACATGGTCTTATACGTAAATCTCATATAGATGCCAACATCTCAGATGTGGTCTTACACGAAATCTCAAATCAATGCCAACGTCCCAGACGTGGTCTTACATGATATCACATAACAGACACCTATGTCATTGATAAATCGTAATATATACATATTTTAATCCCACATTTAGCATACTTTTGGATGATTTATCCTTTGAATCTTTGAATTCGATGATCCTAATCCTTTAATTTCATGTTTTACACTTAGGTGAGCATAGGAGGATGAAAAGAATGAGAAACGGGCCAAAAACGGAGAAATTGGGCCAAAGTGAGAAATCAACACGGCCTGGAGTTCACCATACAGCGTGCCACTTTAGCAGACTCGAACACGGCCTGGGTGTGCCATATGGGAGTGTCCCTGCCGTGACCCATTTTAAGTCCACTCGGAATAGGATACTTGTGGGCCAAGTAAGGCATCTCGAAAGCCTATATAAACACCCTAGAGGGTAACCTAAAAAGGTAGTTCGACAGAAGGCTTCTGTTAGAGCCAAAGGAGGCGAAGCTAAAGAGGGCTGAATACAGGGAATTACTCGAAGAAAGCCAGTTGACAATCTCAAGAAGCCGAAATCACGCTCAAGACTAAGGATCTTCCCTTTTATTTCTTCAAGGGTTTTAGGGTTTTTCTTTATGTTTTGTTATTTACTTTCTTCTAAGATGTATTATTTTATGAACATGAACTAAACCCCTCAAATACCTAAGGGGGATGAAACCTAAGACGATCTTGTTATTGTTTTCTAAACTGCATGATAAATACTTGATTTGTTCTTAATTATGTGTTCTTAATTCTTGTTTTAATATTTTAGGATACTAATTCAAGTAATGATGCGCTTATTCAGAGGAGCAAAAGTCCCTGTCTAAGAGTAGATCTAGCATAATTAGGTGGAGTTGATCGCACTCCTAGAGATAGGACGACAAAAATCTGTCAATTAGGGTCAAACCCAATATGGGAGTCCATAGATCAAGTTAATGCAACACTAGGGGTTTTAATTAGAAAGAGATTTCAACTAATCAACCTAGGGTTGACAGTAATAGCCTCAAAAGAGGTATTAATATAAATTAGGGAATCCTACAGATTAGGTCAAGTGACTAAATCGTCTAGTTCAGAGTTAAATAACAAGTGAAGTCCAGGTGGATTCTTTCTCGGGTATTGTCTTGATCAATTGATTTTCCCAAAAGTAATTTCCCAATTCGTTCTTTGTGTCTAAGCATCCTTAGCTTAGTAATTAGTTAGATAAAATCCCCTTTATTTTAGGCTAGATAATAAAAAGAAAGTCAGCACTAGTACTTTTGGTTCCTTTGGGTTCGACATTTTGGTCTTGCCACTAAGCTATACTACTGTTCGATAGGTGCGCTTGCCTTAATCGTGGTGATAATTAGTTTCTAGGCTCGATCATTCATATATAGATATTAAAACTCTCAGATCACGATCAGTCATGACATGGTTAATCCTATCTATTCCTAGGTTCGTACGAGACTTCTCGGATATTAACACTATGTCGAATCTATCTCAGAGTTCATGTGTACATCATCTCATGTGCATTCAACATTGTCAACAGTCATATGAACATACATAATTAATTCAAACACGTTTATTTGTATAATGACTTGCGCCAGATTCGGACATTCGTTCGAACTCTCGTTTTCCCACGATCTAAGTTTGTTTTCTTCAGCTCTTGATCTATACATATTCAAATGTAATACATTTATTCACTAATTCATTCAATTCAATCCATGAACGCACATTTAGGAAAATTTGTAACTTAACCCTCACATATGCACATTTTATCAATTGAGTCCATTTTTCTCAAGACATCAAATAAACAAAATCACTATAAACCCATGCTTAGTCGAATGCTCACTTATCTCATACAAATCCAAACATTTCATTTATTTCACAATTTAGTCCCTTAAAATGCTATTTTCACAATTGAGTCCAAAATACTCAAATTCAACAAAACTCCAAATACAAACTATGATATTCATATACCTATATTTCATATTTCACTGTAAAACATCACAAATCTCACCATTTCATCAATGGCACATTTAACAAATATCATCAATTCTCAAATTTACAACATGGGCTTGATAGTATACTAAGCAACAATCTCAAAAAATATAAAAATCATCAAAATCCAAAGTCAAAACATACTTTAATTTAGCCAAATTATAGCTGAATGCCCTAGCTATCCTATTCTCTTTTTCTTTTCTTTATTTCTGTTCAAATAGAAAGATGAACACACATATCATGGCTTTCTTCTTTTATGTTTGTTTAATAATCTTTTATTTTTCAATTTACTAATTTAACCATTCCATAATAATTCAAAAAAACATACATTAAGGGCACATTTGTCCTTTATTCATCCACTAACTAAATAGTGGTTAAATTGATTATTAAGGCCACTGCTTTCAAAAGCCACATCAAATAGGCACTTTTAAAATTATCATGCTAGTTTTGAATTTAATGCAATTTAATCCTTTTATCAAATTAAGCACACAGATAGACAAATTAACTTATAGAACATTAACACATGCTTAATCACATATTAACGTCACAGAAAATAATATTAAAATATTTCACTGACTCAGATTTGTTGTCCTGAAACCACTGTTCCAACTAGGGTCTAAACTGGACTGTTACAATTCTCCCCCTTAGGGATTTTCGTCCTAAAAATCTTACTGTTAAATAGATTCAGATATTGTAGTCTCATTGAATCTTCAGGCTCACACGTAGCCTCTTCCACTTCGTGACGATGCCATAATACTTTCACTAACGGAATTTTTTTATGTCTCAATTCTTTCTCTTCACGAGCTAAGATATGGATCGATTCTTCCTCATATGTCATATCAGATTAAATTTCAATTTCAGACGGAGCAATCACATGTGACGGATCAGAACTGTATCTACAGAGCATCGAAACATGGAACATATTGTGTATCTTTTCAAGCTCTGAGGGCAACAACAATCTATATGCAACTGGTCCAACACGCTTTATAACCTCATATGGCCCGATGAATCTCGGACTCAACTTTCCTTTACGTCCAAATCAGAGTAACTTTCTCCACAGGGACACTTTCAGAAACACTTTGTCACCAATCTCGAATTCAACTTCTTTTCTTTTCAAATCTGCATAAGACTTCTGATGATCAGATGCTGCTTCTAGACTATTACGAATTACTTTTACTTTCTGTTCAGTGTCTTTTATCAGATCAACCCCGTGTAGCTTATTTTTATTGAGTTCAGTCCAATACAGAGGTGTACGACATTTACGTCCGTAAAAAGCTTCATAAGGTACCATTTTGATGCTTGACTGAAAACTACTATTATACGCAAATTCAATTAATGGCAGATAATGTTCCCACGTACCATTAAACTCCAGAATGCAGCATCTCAACATATCCTCGAGAATCTAAATGATCTGTTCAGACTGACCATCCGTTTGTGGATGAAAAGCTGTACTGAAATGTAATTTAGTACCTAAAGCATCTTGTAATTTCTTCCAAAACCGTGATTTGAACCTCGGATCTCTATCTGACACAATGGATAGTGGCACCCCATGCAATTTAACAATCTCAGAAATATAAAGCTAACCTAATTTATCAAGTGAATAATCAGATTGCACTGGAATAAAATGGGCAGATTTTGTCAATCGATTAACTACGACCCAAATCTCATCTTTCTTTCTCGGAGTTAAAGGTAATCCCGAAACAAAGTCCATTGTTACTCTATCCCATTTCCATTTGGGAATCAGAATCGATTGTAACAAACCAGATGGAACCTAATGTTCAGCTTTAACTTGCTGACATACTAAACATTTCGAAACAAAATCAGAAATGTCTCGCTTCATACCAGACCACCAATAGTGTTGCTTCAAGTTATGGTACATCTTTGTACTTCCCGGATGAACAAATAGACGACTGTTATGTAACATCCTAGATTAGGGGTTATGCGTTTGTGCATAATTCATGAGTAGTAGGTTTTGGTAGTGTTGGAAGTGAATTAAGGGTTTTTAAAATCCTAGGATGGAAGAGAAAGCTTTGGACAATTATTGATTTTTAAGTTAAAAACAAGAAGTGATGTGGAAAAGTGGCAAGGGACGCCACCCAAGGTGCAAGGGTTATGGCATCAAGTGAAGTACTTTGAGGGAAGAGGTTCGAATCCCCTTGTGTGCATTTTTGCTTAATTTTATGAAATAGCATGTTTAGTGTGATATGTGGTGTGCATTTTTAGAACCTTGGAAATGTATGGAAATGTATGGAAATGTATGAAAATGTATGGAAATGTATGGAAATGTATGGAAATGTATCGAAATGTAAGGAAATGTATGGAAATGTAAGGAAATGTATGGAAATGCAAGGAAATGAAAGGAAATGCAAGGAAATGAAAGGAAATGTAAGAAAATGTAAGGAAATGAAAGGAAATGTAAGGAAATGAAAGGAAATGTAAGGAAATATAAGAAAATGTAAGGAAATGAAAGGAAATGAAAGGAAATGTAAGGAAATGAAAGGAAATGTAAGGAAACTTGGAAATGATTTAGAAATGTTAAGTTTCAAAAGGAGGAAAGTAAACATTTTGGAAACCTAAGCTAAAAGAGGAAAGTAAACATTTTGGAAACTTAAGTTAAAAGAGGAAAGTGAACATTTTGGAAACCTAGGAAATGTTAAGCTTAAAGAGCCAAAAGAAAATTTTTGGAAACTTAGAAATGACTTAGAAATGTCGAGTTTTAAAGTTTAAAAGAGGAAATTAAGGCAAGGTGGCCTTAAGAGAAAAAGTATGTAAAAATTGACGCACAAACAGGCTTGGAAAAGTGGCTTGAAGATGCCACTTAGGGCCTCTGAAATGGCGCCACATGCAAGTGTATTTGGGCCGTGGATCGAGTCACTTAGGAAGCAAATAAAAGAAGTTTTATTTTGCTACAAAGAGTAGAGAGGTGGATGCATGTGGGCTCTTAAAAGAGGAGTTTTATTTCCTTTAGAATTTCGCTAATTAGGAGATAATTGTTGGATTAATTCTTTTGATAAAGTGATAATTATCACATAGGAAGAGTGGTGGCCAAGTTAAGGACTCTAGCTAATAATTTGGCTATAAAAGGAAGAGAAGGCCATTCATTCATTCATTCATTCTTCCTTTGCGAATTTCTTAATCGATTCTCCTCTCTCTGTCGAAATTCCTACAGTTTTATTCTTCCTTCTCTTTTCTTTCTAATCCCTCCAAAAGCTAAAAGTTGTGAGAGCATCATTTAGCCATAGCCGAATCTCTAAAGGTTGAAGTGAATGTGCAATCGATTCCTTCAAATAAGGGTAAGATCCAAGTTTAGTTTCCATTCTTTTATATTTTAGACTTATCAAAATTTAGGGACTAATTTCAATTATTAATCTTGGTCGAATCATGGAAGGAGAAGTTCTTTTCCCAAAGGTACACCATAGGCCGCGTGTTCCCTAGTTATTCAGTGAATTTCGGGATTTAAGATCCTTAAGGTAAGTGACTATGAATATTTAGCCAAGACCCTATTTTTGTAGAAGATCTATTATTATGTTTTTTAAGCTAAAAACTAACCGATTCAAGGGATCTATTGATTAGCCGATTTCAAAGGAGTAGAATACACGTTTTTGGGATTTGATTAATAATCTAAACGGCAACAAGGTAAGTTTTAAGAATAAAAATCCTACTAGGATTTGGTTTTATAGCCGAATAGGCTTTATGCTAATATATTAAGGTTGGTCAAATGTAGGAATTGAGATCTAAGGCATTAGATCATGCTTTTCGGGATTTAAGTGAACCGCTAAGCAAATCAGGTGTGTACCCTACTCTAAGTTTTAATATATTCATGGCTATGTTTTAAATTAAATGTGTTAATATGAAAGTGTAAGAATATGGCTAAGGTACCATGTGTACCCCACACTAATCTTAATAGATTTATGGCTTAAACTTGATATATGTGTTAATATGAAAGTGTAAGAATGTGGCTAAAGTACCATGTTATGGTACAAAGTACTCAGGTATGTTTTCCTACTCCTACTAGGATTACGAAATATGTTATACTTAACATGTGAAAAGTGACATGAATATGAATTTAAGTATGATATGCATGATATGAATAATATGGGGCATCCGGGTTATTTGAGAAAGGGGAAGTGAATGTGATGACTTCGGTCTCACTATCTGAATGTGGTGACTTAAGTCACATTATCTGAATGTGGTGACTTCGGTCTCACTAAGTGAATGTGATGACTTCGGTCTCAATAAGTGAATGTGGTGACTTCGGTCACATTATCTGAATGTGGTAACCGGTTACATTATCTGAATGTGGTGTCTCATGACACAATTATCTGGTGGCTATGCCACAACTTTTATGTGGGTGATGAGCACGTCGAATGCAGCGACTGCCTTTGATGGTGTGTAGCGGATGGAGGGTTGACTTAGTAGTCCCCACGGTGTGCAGGATGGTACGGGTGGAGTGTAGCGGATGGCATATAGGTTTGGGTTAGGGATTGCATCATCATCTTGAATCACTAAATGTGAAATTATGATACGTATGAATATGATTTGTTATGCCTGAATTTGTTAAGACTTAGTGTTTGTGTACACATTGAGTCTGTTTGACTCACCACGTTGTGGGATTACTTTTCAGGTGACGACCAGTGATGGACTGGGCCGGCAGATGCTTAGTGGAGGCCATGTGAAGTTCATATTTCTTTTATTTGGACAATTTTACTTTAAGTATTTTGAATTTAAATTTTGGGAATTATTTGATGTAATAAGGCCTTAGTAGCATTATTTTATTCTGTTTTTATTTATTAAGCTTACAAACTTTTATTTATTAAAAGATTAAGTAAATCTATTTTTAAAACAAAGCCCAAACGTTTTGTCACCTAAATTAAAGGATTTTTAATAATGAAATAAACTTGTTTTCATCTCAAGCCCAACCCAAAACGATCTTTCTTCCAAATCACACAAGTTTTTCCTAAGTAACAAAAGAATTTGAAACGATTTACACCGGGGAACATACCAGATCCGGTCTAGGCTCGTGGGCTGGGTTTGGAGTGTTTCAGTTATGTGCTTCACTCAAAATTAACTGAATCAACTCTGGATTTCTCGAAATACAGATTCGATTTCAAATCTCAAACAATCATCAACAATTCAAAATTCAGAATCAGAGCTCGAATCACACTGAGGTCACTTTGCTAATATTTCATTATCAACTTTCTGAGCTTCACATTTTTGTTGTAAAAACAACAGTTTAGCTTTCAATTCGGCTATCATTGAACTATCATCAGACAAATCTAATTAAGCATTCATAGCATACAATGCAAACAGTGACTTTCAACTCAATGCATCGACAACAACATTAGCTTTACCCCGGTGATAATCTATCACAAGCTCGTAGTCTTTCAACGATTCTAACCATCTTCTCTGGCGCAGATTCAAATCTCTTTGAGTCATCAGATATTTCAAAATTTTATGGCCAAAAAACATATGGCATTTCTCACCGAACAGATAATGACGCCAAATCTTTAATGTGAATACAATCGCAGCTAGCTTGAGGTCATGGGTCAGATAATTCTTTTCATGCGGCCTTAATTGTCTCGAAGCATAAGCTATTACTTTGCCTTCTTGCATCAAAACACATCCTAGACCATTTAATGAATCATCACTATAAATTACAAACTTTTTGCATGATTCTGGCTACACTAAAATTGGAACTTCATTCAATAAAACTTTCAACTGATCAAAGCTTTTCTGACAATTATCAAACCATTCAAAACTCACATTTTTCTGAAGCAATCTTGTCAACAGGGTTGCAATCATCAAAAATCTTTTTACAAGTCGACGATAATCAACAGCTAATCCCAGAAAGCTACAGACTTCAGACACATTCTTCGGAGGTTTCCTGTAATATCCCGGGATAGGGGCTATTTTGTTATGGCATTGTTTGCATGTTATTGGCCTGCTATGTTGTTGTTCTTGATGTTTTGGGGCTTAGTTGTAAGCCTGGTGTAAGCTTGAGAGGTAGGATAAATTTTAGTTTTAGGCTTAGGTGAGAGGAGCTCAAGAAGTTGGGGTTAATAAGTATTCTTTGGTGAATTTTAGCACAAGAAAGGAGCTGGTGGAGTGGCAAGCTAGGTGCCACCTGGAGCTTGAGTTGGAGTCACTTGCGGGGGAGGAGGTCCTGAGTTTAAGTTGCAGAAGTCCCACATTTTGCTCCCATTTTGACGGCATGGAGGAGGAGGAGTTGTTGGCAGTTCAAACTCTGCCATGGACCAAGTCAACTCACTTGAATGGTGGGTGGAGAGTGATTTGTGGAGGTGGACTAGTTCAAACTTGTTTAAATGGTGGGCAATGAGTGAATTAAGGAGTGAGTTGGGGGTTTGACTAATTCAAATCGATTTGAATTAGTGGCCATGAGTGTTTGTGGGTAGTGGCCGAATGTTGGGGTCTTCATGGGGGGCTGAGTGGTCGGTTGATAAGTGAGTGGAGAGGAGTGCCGAAATGCACTTGGCATTTTGTGCATTTTCGGTCATTTGGTGTCAAAAACCAAATTGATTTCTTTTGTCTAGCTAGCAGAATTTCAAAGGAGATTCTTTCATTTTCTACTCCTTGAAACCGAAAGTCCAAGCAACCTTTGCCGAATTTGTTTTGTTTTCTCTCAATTTTTTTGGTAGCTGATTGTTCTTTGCTCCCTCTTTTTCCTCTTCATTTGTGTAAACCGAAATTAGCTTCTCTCTTCCTCTCTTCCTCTCTTTTTCTTCTTGAAATCTCCTTAGCCGAAACTCCATTCTCCAAAATACCTTCCTCCATTTCTATTTCTTTTCAAAAATCGAAAGCATCTTTCTTCTTCTTTTTCCCATTTTTGTTGTTGCCGAATAGCAACCCCTTTTTCTTTACAACTTTCTCTTGTGTTTTCTTTCTTTGTGTATGGCCGAATCTTGGTGGTTGTTATTAGCAATCATAGCTGAAACTTTCCTCTCTTAGTAGTTATCTTGTGGCCGATTTTTGTGTGTGGTGATAATCTCGTTTGGTTGTTCAATCGTTAGAGAAGGTAGTACATGGCCGAATGGTTGTTTCCTTTCTTCTTGTTCTTTGTCGACTTTGTTTTGGTTAGAGCTGATTTTGGCTCTTGATGTAAGGAGTTAACCCCTTGTGATTAAATCGATTTCATTATAGGACATCCAAATTTTGGACACAATCGAGAGGAGCCTTCTTTCTCTATTAAGCAATTGGTAAGTGGTGGTAAGAGTTGGTTCTTTTAGTCTATTCGTTTAGTTTTCATTAAGCCAATTGGTTAAGTTTTCTTGTTAGTGTGCCGTAAGAGTTGTTTGTGTAAACTAACACAAGGGTTAGCGTTAACCCTCTTAATTTACTGGTATAAGTGACTAATCTATGTTTGGTCGATTTTAATAATCGAGGATTTAGATCGGTCCGTTTGGATTAAAGCTTGTGTTTTAACAATAAAGTAATATGCGATTGCTTAATAAAGTCGAGAGATGGTTGATGGATATGATACCCTATGGGGTATGAGCACGATTCGGTAAGTCCATTTCATTACGAGTTTTATTATTGGTATGATAACATGATCTATGATGTATGTGTTATGAGATGCTACATTAATCATATTAGCATGGTTTGCATGATTTGCACGATTTGCCTCAATATGGTATGCTTATGGGTGATTTGAGAGGAGGGGGAATATGATATCCGTGTTTTTGGGACACCAGAGGTTTGGCACCTCCAGTGGTTTGGTACCACAGATTGATTATTGTGACTTTGGGTCACCAGAGGTTTGGCACCTCAGCGTCTCGTCCCAATGGCTTAGCACCATAGTGGGTTGGCCCTACGGTTGATTTTACGAGATTGACGCTAGTGATTTGGTATCACACGATGGGTTGGCCCCATCATTTGATTCATGACTGCGGTCACCAGTGATTTGGTATCACACTTGTGTCTTTGGGACACTAGAGGTTTGGCACCTCATAGCGACTCATCCCTGTGGTTTAACACCACCATGGGTTGGCCCCACTTTTGAGATACGGAATCGTCGCCAGTGATTTGGTATCACACGGGTTGGCCCCACGATGGATTATTCGTGACTTTGGGTCACCAAAGGGTTTGGCACCACATTGATGGATATCGTGACTTTGGGTCACCAAAGGTTTGGCACCATATTGATGGATATCGTGACTTTGGGTCACCAAAGTGGTTTGGCACCACTAGTGGTTTGGTACCACACGGGTAGAAAAGGTGTTATGGATGGTTAGGATCGGTGCATTAATTGTGTTGCTTTGTTATGATGTGTTTTAGTATGTTGCATATCTGGGGGGATTTATGCCTTGAGTCTTGCGACTCACCTTCTCCCTTATCATTTTCAGTGACACTTAGATCGCGGACACGTGGCGGGAGGACTCGATGTGACCATGCCATGAATAAATTGGGTCTTCAGATTTTCAAAAAACTTGGTACTTTACTTTATTTATTTCCATTTGGTTTTGTTGGGTTGTAAAGGTCTTTTAAATTTTACTTTGGTTGTTCATATGCTTAAGTTTGATTTGAATATGCCTTAACAAATACTTGGGTTAATATTGAGTAAAACTTGGAAAGATAAGGTTTTCAAAACTACAAAGTGACATGTTTTAAACTTTACCATCGGGTAACACGCTCTA
The DNA here is from genome assembly GCA_025506655.1 of Gossypium rotundifolium. Classification (NCBI taxonomy): domain Eukaryota; kingdom Viridiplantae; phylum Streptophyta; class Magnoliopsida; order Malvales; family Malvaceae; genus Gossypium; species Gossypium rotundifolium. The sequence goes on along the minus strand of CP106731.1, from coordinate 42,009,567 downwards.
ATTTAAAATGAATGCAACTCGAATGATTTCCAAATTTAAACTAAGTTCGAAATGTTTTCAAGCAACTAAAAATGATAAACTCGAATTTCCAAATGATATAAATTGATTTTTCTACTGAATTCAACTAAGTTTTCAAAACTTTCGGGATATCAAAATTCACTATCGGTTTTAAACAATCATACCCTAGGTTTTAAAGGAAAAAAAATGACAAAGAGTTTTCATCAACACTGTAACCTAAACTTAACCTCCTAATTACAAATTTTCCCGTAACATACCAGGTTTGGTCGTGGTGTTTTGGCCGATTTGGGGTGTTACAATTGTGGTATCAGAGCTAAGTTCAAAGGCTTCTACCAGGGGCGAGGCCAAAATGTTTTAAATTCGGTTTTAAGTGTTTTGGTTTTAAAGTATATAGTTTGAAAGGCATGGCATCGAGACTCCGGCACCAATTCACCCAGGTAAGTACCCCTTATTATTGCTTGAGATTTTTGATGTGATATGACCGAATGACTAGCGGTAGTAAACTACTTTAAAAACCAAATCAATAGGACTCGTGGACTTGCGGAAACAAAACTTCTTTAATAAGCAATATTCATAAGACTTTGTTTTTAAGCAAGGAATAATTATCGATGCATAAAACTCTTTAAATCGCACCAGAGAGATCTTAGTCATGAGTGCTAGTGGTGGGCGTGGTCGTGGGCGTGGTCGTGGGCGTGGTCGAGTAGGATGACAGTTTGAACCCGTAGGATCCGGTCGAGGTCGAGAATGAGATACTCATACCACCACCACCGGAGGTGGTGAGTTTCGAGAATGAGGCGGGACGACGCAGCGTCACGAAGCGATCTTGCGAGTTCGAAAAAGGTAGCTGGAGTAGGTGGAGGCGCAGGAGCTAGGAAATCTATGCCTGAGCGACTTCGAGCAAACAGGGCTGAGGTATTCCGGGGTGTGTCCGGTGTGGCTCCCAGCACGGCGGAGTATTGGCTGGAAGCGACGGAGCGGATCATGGACGATCTGGACCTGACTGCTGAAGAGAAGCTAAAGGGGATAGTATCACTTCTTCGAGATGAGTCATACCAGTGGTGGCTCATGGTTCGGGACAGTGCTGCAGCAGAGGATCTTACGTGAGATTATTTCAAGGCTGCTTATCAGAAAAAGTACATTGGAGCTAGCTACATCAACGCCAGCAATGAGGCATTTTGAGGTTAGTACAGGGGAGTAAGTCTGTGCCAGAGTACGAGGCAGAGTTCTTGAGGCTGAGTCGGTATGCTAGGGGTATGGTGGCTACTGAACATGAGAGGTGCGTTCGATTCGAGGATGGTTTGAGAGATGAATAAAGGTTGCTAATTGCTCCACATTAGGAGCGTGAGTTCGCTGTCCTGGTAGAAAAGGCTAAGGTAGCCGAAGGGGTTAAAGAGTCCGTGAGGTAGAACTTGGATAGGAACAGGCAAAAGTGGAGTTTTGGATCTTCTGGGTCGTCAGGTAATCCTCAAAAAGGGCTAGATAGAGTGGGCCAAATCAGTTTGGTAGGGTCATTCTTTGCTAATCGTGGATCGCCACAAAGTAAACCGTTGTGGGAAAGCTCATTGGGGAGGATCTTTGGACCGGTGAAAAAGATGTTTGAGTGTGGCTCTTTGGATCATCGTGTGAGGGATGTCCGCGTAAGTTGGCTAGGATTCATCCGAGAGTCGTACGCCGTACTCATATCAAGAATAATGGACCGCCACCGCAGAGGGCCGTGGTAATGGCGAGAGGAGGTAATGGTTCGGTCGGTAGTGGAGCACCGGCAAAGGTGCAGTAGTTCGAGGCCGAACTGACTGGGCTAGTGTATGCAGTGAGGCGCCGAGAGGAGGCGACGCACTGGACGTCATAAACTGGTACGTTCTTAATCTTTGGTTCTCCATTTACTGCTTTGATTGATGTGGGTTCAACGCATTCATATGTTGCAAGTAGCATAGTGAAGACCATGGATTTAGACTCGAGATATTTTCTAGGCGGATGATCGTAATTAGCCCTCTAGGTCACTCTATAGTTGTAGATAAGCAGTATAGAGATGTACCTCTAGAACTCCAAGGGGTAGTGTTTGTGGCTGATCTGATGGAACTGCCGTTTGGGGAGTTCGATCTGATTCTTGGGATGGACTGGTTGGTTAAATACCAGGCGAAGTTGGATTCTTGCGACTAAGCGTATGGTTCTAAAGACGTCGGAGGGTGATGAAATGGTTATGATAGGTAATAGGAGGACTACCTATCCAATGTGGTATCTGCTCCAAAGGTGAGAAGATGGTCGAAAAAGGTACGTAAGTGTATGTAGTTCATGTGTATGCCTTGGAGGCTAAAGAGTCTGCAGAGAGAAGGTTCTGACGCTTAGGAATTTGTCGATGTATTTCTGAGGAGCTTCGTGTTTGCCACGGATCGTGAGGTAGAGTTCGGGATAGATTTGTTACCCTAACCGTGCAGGTGTCTATTGCTCAGTATAGGATGGTGCCAAAGGAGTTAGTGGAGCTTAAGGCTCAAATCCAGGAGTTGTCGGATCGAGGTTTTATCAGGCCAAGTGTTTCACCTTGGGGAGCGCCGGTACTCTTTGTCAAGAAGAAAGACGGTACTATGCGGATGTGTATAGACTACCACCAGTTGAATAAGCTGACGATCAAAAACAAGTATCCGTTGCCATGGATAGATGACTTGTTTGATCAGCTGAAGGGTGCATCGATATTCTCGAAGATTGATTTACGGTCTCGGTACCACCAGTTAAAGGTGAAAAAGGCGGATATCTGCAAGACGGTGTTTCGTACTCGGTATGGGCACTATGAATTTCTGGTAATGCCGTTTGGGTTGACTAACGCTCCAGTAGCATTTATGGATATGATGAATAGGGTGTTCCAGCAGTATTTGGATATTGACGACATCTTGGTGTATTCAAGGACTGAGGAGGAGCATGATGCGCATTTATGGGTGGTATTACAAATTTTGAGGGAGAAGCAGCTTTATGCTAAGTTTAGTAAATGCGAGTTCCGGCTTAGAGAGGTGACATTCTTGGGTCATGTAGTGTCGGCTGAGGGGATTAGAGTGGATCCTCGAAAGATTGAGGCGATTTTGGATTGGAAGCCGCCTAAGTTAGTAGCTGAGATTCGAAGTTTTCTGGGCTTGGCAGGATACTACCGAAGATTTGTAGAAGGATTTTCGTTGATCGCAGCACCGATGACCAAATTGTTAAGAAAAGGGGTTCCGTTCATTTGGACTGAGAAGCAGCAGGAGAGTTTCGACAAGTTGAAGAAGATTTTGACCAAGCTCGGTTCTAATTCAACCTTAAGCGGAAAGGAATTCACAAGATATTGCGATGCATCACATACTGAGTTTGGGTTGTGTCTTGATGCGAGAAGGAAGGTTGTGGCTTACGATCTCGGCGGTGAGGCCACATGAAGTCAATTATTCGACGCACGACTTAGAGTTAGCGGCGATAGTCTTCGCCTTGAAAATTTGGAGGCACTACTTGTATGGAGAGAGATCGATAGTCTACACAGATCACAAGAGTCTGAAGTACCTTTTGACTCAGAAGGATTTGAATTTGAGACAGCGCAGATGGATTGAGTTACTAAAGGATTACGACTGTTCGATTGAGTACCATCTGGGCAAGGCTAACATGGTGGCAGACGCATTGAGCCGAAAGGTCATTTCAGACTTAAGAGCGATGTTTTCCCATTTGAGTTTGTATGACGATGGAAGTATTCTGGCAGAGCTGCAGGTTAAGCCTACTTGGGTTGAGCAAATTAAGGAAAAACAGTTAAAGGATGAGGTTTTGAGTGCGCAGAGGTTGTAGGTGCAGGATAGTGGGTTGGAAGGTTACAGTTTGTCTAGTGATGGAGTGCTGTGTTTTCAAGGGAGAGCTTGTATGCCGAGGGATAATGAGTTAAGGCAAAAGATTCTTCAGGACACACATAGCAGCCCCTACGCTATGCATCCTGGAGGTAGTAAGATGTATCGGGATCTAAAAGAGCGATTACGATGGTCGGGTGCGAGGAGGAAGTGACGAGTTTGTAGGGAAGTGTCTGACATGTCAGCAGGTCAAGGCTGAGCATCAATTGCCGTCAGGGTTGCTTCAACCAGTGAAGATTCCGCAGTGGAAGTGGGAAAGGATAACCATGGATTTTGTCAGTGGATTACCACTTACGCCAAGCAAGAAAGATTCAGTTTGGGTAATTGTGGATCGACTGACTAAATCAGCCCACTTCATTCCGGTGAGGGTTGACTACTCACTTCAGAGGTTAGCGAAGCTGTATGTGTCAGAGATAGTGAGGCTATACGGTGTACTAGTATCGATCATCTCGGATAGGGATCCCAGATTTACGTCAAGGTTCTGGAAAGCGTTGCATCAGGCTCTGGATACACTGTTGGATTTCAGCACGGCATTTCACCCGCAGTCTGACAGGTAATCGAAAAGGGTTATACAGATCTTATAGGATATGTTACGAGGTTGTGTCTTGGACTTCAGGGGTAGTTGTGAAGAGTTTCTACCATTGGCTGAGTTCGCCTACAACAATAGTTACCAAGCAAGCATCAAGATGGCACCATATGAGGCGTTGTATGGTAGGAAGTGTCGCTCACCTACTTGTTGGACGGAGTTGGGTGAACATCAGTTGTTGGGACCAGAGTTGGTTGCTGAGACCGAAGACAAGGTTAAGTTGATTTAGGCTCGGTTGAAGGAAGCTTCAGACAGGCAGAAGTCTTACGCTGATCTCAAGCGTAGAGATATAGAGTTTGCCGTGGGTGATAAGGTCTTTCTGAAGGTCTCGCCATGGAAGAAAGTGTTGAGGTTTGGAAGAAAAGGCAAGTTAAGTCCGAGGTTTATTGGGCCATATAAGGTATTGAGACGAGTGGGTCCGGTAGCGTATCAACTTGATTTGCCAGCAGAGCTGAGTCAGATTCACGACGTATTCCACGTTTCAATGCTTAGGCGATATCGTTCAGATCCATCGCACGTGGTAGTAGTGAAAGAGATCGAGGTAAATCCAGATTTGACCATGGAGGAAGAACCTGTGCAGATTCTAGATCGAGATGTGAAGGTTCTGCATAGGAAGTCTGTGCCTTTGGTAAAGGTACTATGGCGGAATCATGGCGTGGAAGAAGCTACGTGGGAACCCGAGGATATGATGAGGCAGTAATACCCGCAACTCTTCTGACCAGGTAATTTTGAGGTCAAAATTATTTTTAAGGGGGGTAGAACTATAATATCCCGGGATAAGGGCTATTTTGTTATGGCATTGTTTGCATGTTATTGGCCTGCTATGTTGTTTTTCTTGATGTTTTGGGGCTTAGTTGTAAGCCTGGTGTAAGCCTGAGAGGTAGGAAAAATTTTAGTTTTAGGCTTAGGTGAGAGGAGTCAAGAAGTTTGGGGTTAATAAGTATTCTTTGGTGAATTTTAGCACAAGAAAGGAGCTGGTGGAGTGGCAAGCTAGGCGCCACTTGGAGCTTGAGTTGGCATCACTTGCAGGGGGAGGAGGTCCTGAGTTCAAGTTGCAGAAGTCCCACATTTTGCTCCCATTTTGACGGCATGGAGGAGGAGGAGTTGTTGGCAGTTCAAACTCTGCCATGGACCAAGTCAACTCACTTGAATGGTGGGTGGAGAGTGATTTGTGGAGGTGGACTAGTTCAAACTTGTTTAAATGGTGGGCAAGGAGTGGATTAAGGAGTGAGTTGGGGGTTTGACTAATTCAAATCGGTTTGAATTAGTGGCCATGAGTGTTTGTGGGTAGTGGCCGAATGTTGGGGTCTTCATGGGGGGATGAGTGGCTGGTTGGTAAGTGAGTGGAGAGGAGTGCCGAAATGCACTTGGCATTTTGTGCATTTTCGGTCATTTGGTGTCAAAAACCAAATTGATTTCTTTTGTCTAGCTAGCAAATTTCAAAGGAGATTCTTTCATTTTCTACTCCTTGAAACCGAAAGTCCAAGCAACCTTTGCCGAATTTGTTTTGTTTTCTCTCAATTTTTTTGGTAGCCAAATGTTCTTTGCTCCCTCTTTTTCCTCTTCATTTGTGTAAACCAAAATTAGCTTCTCTCTTCCTCTCATACTCTCTTTTTCTTCTTGAAATCTCCTTAGCCGAAACTCCATTCTCCAAAATACCTTCCTCCATTTCTGTTTCTTTTCAAAAATCGAAAGCATCTTTCTTCTTCTTTTTCCCATTTTTATTGTTGCCGAATAGCAACCCCTTTTTCTTTACAACTTTCTCTTGTGTTTTCTTTCTTTGTGTAAGACCAAATCTTGGTGGTTGTTATTAGCAATCATAGTCGAAACTTTCCTCTCCTAGTAGTTATCTTGTGGTCGATTTTTGCGTGTGGTGATAATCTCGTTTGGTTGTTCAATCGTTAGAGAAGGTAGTACATGGCCGAATGGTTATTTCCTTTCTTCTTATTCTTTGTCGACTTTGGTTTGGTTAGAGCCAATTTTGGCTCTTGATGTAAGGAGTTAACCCCTTGTGATTAAACCGATTTCATTATAGGACATCCAGATTTTGGAAACAATCGAGAGGAGCCTTCTTTCTCTGTTAAGCAATTGGAAAGTGGTGGTAAGAGTTGGTTCTTTTAATCTATTCGTTTAGTTTTCATTAAGCCAAGTCACTAAAGGATTAACCGTTTTCTTGTTAGGGTGTGCCGTTTGCTTAAAGAGGAACCATTGTTTGGTTCGGGATTTGGTAGGAAACCAAATCAAGTGTAAGGTAAGGGTTAAGCGTTAACCCTCATGATTTATTTGGTTTTGGCCGAATGGTATAAGTGACTAATCTATGTTTGGTCGATTTTAGGAGTAACGTAATCGAGGGATTTAAATCGGTCCGTTTACATTAAAGCTTGTGTTTTAATAGGTGTGTAAACTAACACACTCTTTACTTAGTAATATGCTTAATAACCTGATTGCTTAATAAAGCCGAGACAGTATGGTTGATGGATATGATACCCTATGGGGTATGAGCACGGATCCGGGTAAGTCCGTTTCATTATGAGTTTTATTATTGGTATGATAACATGATCTATGATGTATGTGTTATGAGATGCTACATTAATCATATTAGCATGGTTTGCATGATTTGCACGATTTGCCTCAATATGGTATGCTTATGGGTGATTTGAGAGGAGGGGGAATATGATATCCGTGTCTTTGGGACACCAGAGGTTTAGCACCTCCAGTGGTTTGGTACCACAGATTGATTATTGTGACTTTGGGTCACCAAAGGTTTGGCACCTCGGCGTCGTCGTCCCAAAGGCTTAGCACCACGATGGGTTGGCCCCACGGTTGATTTTACGGGATTGACGCTAGTGATTTGGTATCACACGATGGGTTGGCCCCATCATTTGATTCGTGATCGCGGTCACCAAAGATTTGGTATCACACTTGTGTCTTTGGGACACCGAGGTTTGGCACCTCATAGCGACTCATCCACGTGGTTTAACACCACCGTGGGTTGGCCCCACTTTTGAGATACTGGGATCGCCGCCAGTGATTTGGTATCACACGTGGGTTGGCCCACAGATGGATTATTCGTGACTTTGGGTCACCAAAGTGGTTTGGCACCACATTGATGGATATCGTGACTTTGGGTCACCAGTGGTTTGGCACCACCAATGGTTTGGTACCACACGGGGTAGAAAAGGTGTTATGGATGGTTAGGATCGGTGCATTAATTGTGTTGCTTTGTTATGATGTGTGTTAGTATGTTGCATATCTGGGAGGGGATTTATGCACCGAGTCCTGCGACTCACCTTCTCCTTATCATTTTCAGTGACACTTAGATCGCGGACACGGAGCCGGAGGACTCGAGGTGACCATGCCATGAATAAATTGGGTCTTATGGATTTTAAAAAAACTTGGTACTTTACTTTATTTATTTCCATTTGGTTTTGTTGGGTTGTAAAAGGTCTTTTTAAATTTTACTTTGGTTGTTCATATGCTTAAGTTTGATTTCGAATATGACTTAACAAATACTTGGGTTAATATTGAGTAAAACTTGGAAAGATAAGGTTTTCAAAACTACAGAGCGACATGTTTTAAACTTTACCATCGGGTAACACGCTCTAATTTAAAATGAATGCAACTCGAATGATTTCCAAATTTAAACTAAGTTCGAAATGTTTTCAAGCAACTAAAAATGATAAACTCAAATTTCCAAATGATATAAATTGATTTTTCTACTGAATTCAACTAAGTTTTCAAAACTTTCGGGATATCAAAATTCACTATCGGTTTTAAACAATCATACCCTAGGTTTTAAAGGGAAAAAAATGACAAAGAGTTTTCATCAACACTGTAACCTAAACTTAACCTCCTAATTACAAATTTTCCCGTAACATACCAAGTTCGGTCGTGGTGTTTTGACCGGATTTGGGGTGTTACATTTCCAATTCAAAATAGCAGAAATCTTGCTCAGATCGACTCGTATTCCAGAAGCTGATACTATATGTCCCAGAAAACTGGCTTCATGCAACCAGAATTCATATTTACTAAATTTCGCATATAATTTCTTTTCTCACAAGTTTGCAACACAATCCTCAGATGCTCGGCATGCTCACCTCATCTCGTGAATAAATCAAAGTGTCGTCAATGAATACAATAACAAATCAATCTAGGTACGGTCTGAAAATTCTGTGCATCAGATCCATAAAAACAACAGAAGCATTTGTTAGTCCAAAAGGCATAACTAAAAATTCATAATGCCTTTACCTCGTTCTGAAAGCAGATTTCGAAACGCCTGAATATTTCACTCTCAACTGGTAATATCCCGATCACAGATCAATCTTAAAAAACACAGTGGCTCATTTTAGCTGATCAAACAAATCGTCAATATTGGGCAATGAATATTTGTTCTTTATAGTTAGTTTATTCAACTGTCGATAATCAATGCACATTCTCATCGTGCCATCTTTCTTTTTTACAAACAGAACGGGAGCACCCCAAGGTGAGAAACTCGGTCTAGCAAACCCTCTATCAGTTAACTCTTGCAACTGTGATGTTAACTCTTTTAATTCTGTTGATTCCATTCTATACAGAGCTATCACAATAGGTGTCGTACCAGGCAATAATTCAATACCAAATTCAACTTCACGCATTGGAGGCAATCCTGGTAATTCTTCAGGGAATACATCAGAGAACTCACAAACAACTGGCACTAATTCAACTTTCCTTTCAGATATTTTCGAATCAATCACATAAGCAAAATAAGCTTCGTAACCCTTTTTCACATAACTCTGAGCTTTCAATATAGATATTATAGCAGGCAATCCATTCAAATCATTAGATTCAGTTCGAACTATTTCATCATTCGGACATCTCAAATCAATTATCTTTCTTTTACAATTCACAACAGCATCATGTAATGTCAACCAGTCCATACCCAGAATGGTATCAAACTCATCGAATGGAAAAAACATCAAATCAGTCTCGAAACATTAACGGACAATTTTTGCATACATTGTGAACCAAAACACTTTTACCTAAGGGGTTCGATACTTTTATAACAAAGTCAGTAGACTCTACAGGAAAAGTCTTACTGGATACTAAGTTCATGCATATATACGAATGAGTAGAACCAGGGTCTATCAATGCAATCACAAAAGTATCATAAAGTTTAAATGTACCCGTTATAACATCTGGAGATGAAGCTTCCTTCTGAGCTTGGATAGCATACGCTCTAGCAGGCGCTCTAGCTTCGGATCTCACAACAGCATCTCTCATAGTTCTCTGACTACCTCTGACATTTCTTACATTCCGAGAAGGTCTACCTCTCATAGGTGCATTATCGGATCTTAGATTCTGAACAGTCTGTAACACCTCAAACCCGGCCCAAACACCACGGCCAGATTTAGAATGCTACTGAGGAAAAAGTTTGGAAAGTATTTGTCATAAGGGTAAAAACATAATAATTACCTGTCATTTATAATACATTGTGCCTTTAAGATTCTAAGTAAAATTATGTTGTTACAAATTTTCGGATGTAAAAAGTTAATATAAGTTTTAAGATGTAAATTGTTTTTTTTTTAAAATGAGACTTTCCCAAATTTTAACTCGATCATCAATCCCACCTAAACATAATAATAATCCCCAAATATTTTAAGTGGCCTTATTACAATAAATATTTACTCAAAAATACTGAAAACATAAAGTGTAAGAAATAAACAAAAGAAAACATCTTCTGCATGGCCACCTCGTATCTGCCTAGATCGGTCCAAGATTCACGTATCACCTGCAATGTTTGTGAAAAATAGGGTGAGTCAAACCGACTCAGTGTATAATTATTTCACATGTCTCCACAAATGGGCTTGGCCCACCTCCACACAGTCCACGCATACAATCATGCAAAATGAATCCTAAGCCAACCTAGTGTCCATCATTCGCACTTCGCACCTTCCGCACACACCGGGGATTACTAAATCACCCTCCAATCACACACACCTCCTTGGCGAGACCACGCCCAAGGTTGTGGCATAGCCACCGATCACCTAAGTGACCCCACATATTTGTATCCACAAGGTGACTCTAGGTCATCCTCAATCCACGGTGATGCACACAGCTATCAACCATCCACGATGTGGAACATAGCCAACACCCCACCTTGATGAAGCACATAGCCAACATCAAGCGACGACGTAGCTCAAGGCTAACATCATCGATGTACATAAATATGCACACCCTGTCCTTCATTAATCATATCCCAATCCCTATGTATATATATAATTTATGACAACATTAAAATGAGTATACATCACATGCTTACCATAATTTCACACATATACCACAGGTAGATTGATATCATGAAACACTGACCTGGTTAACCGATTACCTACCATGGGTAGCCACCATCTTAGTCATTGTTTTCGGCTACCATACACATCTTATACACATATAGATATAACAGCAAACACAAATAACAGGAGAATAGTGCGATAACTACACACCTTTTTGGCACAGTCGACTAAATCCCGAAAATATTCCTTGGTTATTCAAATCCCGGATAATCTCCCCCTAATCGCCAACTACAATAGAATCCCGAAATTCCCCTTCAAGGTTTCAGCCACAGAGAACAGAAGAGATTAGAATTTTACTTTTTAACAGTCAGAGGAAAAATAAGGAAAAGAAATCAACCTAGAAGAGATTCTTACCGAAAAAGTAATGACCAAAACACAAATGGTCACTAAACTCCAAGAAATCGGCAAGAAGCACCTGAAGTAGAGAAATCGGTTTAAATAAGAAAGACGATAGGCTTCTGATCTAGTGAATAAATCGACAGGGGGTAGAGATGCAATCAATTTTGACCCCAGGATAGGAGATTCGGCTTTTAAAAGAACTATGAGAAGAAGAAGTGAATGATGGAGTGGTTCGACTTAGGGGATCTTAATTGCTAAGTGAATTCGGTTTTAACTAAAGGATGAAAAGGGAGAATGTGAAGCTTGAAGAGGTGTTGTGGCAACAGGGAATTGAGAGATATTTCGGTCTAGGGATGAGTGAAGTGAAGAAGAAAAATGGAGAAGAAAGTGACCTTAATGGTCTCTTGAAGTTTCGGCCAAGGTGAACAAATGAGGAAGAGAGGCGTTTTTGGTGAGGTTAGTGTATGGAAAGAAAAGAGTGAAAGCTTAGAAGAGAAGGGGCTGAATTTCGGTAAAAGAAAAGCACACAAACCCCTTAACAAAATTCAGCTACTCCCACCTACCTACATGACCGAAATGGTCATCAAAGAAGTCCCTAGGCCGGCCAACTCTTCTCCTCTCAGCCAGTCCCTTGTTTTTCTCCCAATTTTCCTCTTATACACTCATTCAAATGAGTTTGAATGAGTCTCCCTCTTATCTCTTATCTCAGCTACCAATTTTAAGCTGTTGACCTAATCCCTAACTCATCCCCACAGAATTTGCATGCCGTCCAACTCTCCTTCCTCCTTGACGCAAAAAGCAACTTAAAATGCCAGCCTTGCAACTCGAACCTCCTCCCCCCTTGACACTCCATGTGACGCCACCCTCTCCCCCTTGCATCTAGGCGCTACATTGCCACTTTACTGCTTCCCTTTTTGAGTCATAATCCACCCCCAATTTCTCTTAAGACCTAGCTCCCCTAGTTCCCCTTGGCTCAGCTTAGACTAAAATTTTTCCTATGACTCCTACTCAAACCCAAGGTTTCTCGAAACCCCCAAACACTTCCAACCAACATGCAGAGCATATTAACGCACGATTAAAATATGCACAACCCCGACCCTCGGATATTACAGTTCTACCCCCTTAAAAATAATTTTGGCCTCAAAATTACCTGGTCAAAATAAGTGAGGGTATTTCTGTCGCATTGCTTCCTCTGGCTCCCACGAAGCTTCCTTCGATCCATGGTTGCACCATAACACTTTAACTAGAGGAACTGATTTCCTACGCAAGACTTTCACATCTCGCTCCAAAATCTGAATTGGTTCTTCCTCATAGGACAAGTCTGGTCTCAACTCCACTTCTTCAACTGGAACCACATGAGATGGAAACGATCGGTAATGACGTAGCATCGAGACATGGAATACATCGTGCAACTGCTTTAACTCCGAAGGCAACTCCAATTGATATGCCACTGGTCCAACCCGCTTCAAAACCCGATAAGGCCCTATAAACTTGGGACTCAGCTTTCCCTTGCGATTAAATCTCATTACCTTCTTACACGGTGAAACCTTTAAAAACACATAGTCACCTACTGCAAACTCTATCTCTTTCCACTTAAGATCTACATATTGACTTTTGCCTGTCAGATGCCTCTTTCAACCGTGCCCGAATTACCTTAATCTTTTCTTCTGAATCTGCCACCATCTCTGGTCCCAAAACACAACGTTCCCCTAGTTCTATCCAACAAGTAGGTGTCCGACACCCCCGCCCATACAATGCTTCATACGGCACCATTCGAATGCTCGCTTGGTAGCTGTTATTATATGCAAATTTCGCCAAAGGCAAAAACTCCTCCCAGCTTCCTCTGAAATCTATCACACATCCCCTCAACATATCCTCTAATACTTGGATTACTCACTCAGACTGGCCTTCCGACTGTGGATGAAATGCCATACTGAAGTCTAACCTAGTGCCTAATGCCTAATGTAGTGCCTTCTAGAACTGAGACGTAAACCTCGGGTCCCTATCTGAGATAATTGACACCGGCACTCCATGCAGTCTCACAATTTCTGCCACATACAACTTTGCCAACTTTTGCAAAGAATAATCAACCCGCACTGGGATGAAATATGTAGACTTTGTCAACCGATCTACTATCACCCATACCGAGTCTTTCTTAGTAGGCGTAAGGGGAAGCCCACTAACGAAGTCCATGGTGATTCTCTCCACTTCCATCATGGAATCTTTATAGGTCAAGTAACCTCAAGGTACGATGTTCACCTTGACTCACCGACACGTTAAGCACTTCCCTACAAACTCTGTAACTTCCTGCTTAAGACCAGGCCACCAAAACTGATCCCATATATCTCTGTATAACTTGCTTCCTCTAGGATGCATAGCATAAGGGCTACCATGTGATTCCCGAAGAATCCTCTGCCTAAGCTCTTCATCCTTCGGCATACAGACCTTGCCATTGAAACACAACACTCCATCACTATTCACACCATAACTTTCCAATTCCCCATCCTACACTTGTCGTAGCTTAGCACTTAGATCTTCGTCTACCAACTGTCTTTCTTTCACTTGACTCAACCATGTCGGCTTTACTTGTAACTCTGCTAGAAAACTTCTATCGTCATACGGCTAAGATATGCAAACATCTCCCTCAGATTCGACACAACTTTCTGACTTAGGGCATCAGCCACCACATTCGCCTTGCCCGGGTGATACTCTATAGAACAATCATAATCTTTCAACAACTCCACCCACATTCGCTGTCTCAGATTCAGCTCCTTTTGGGTCAACAGATACTTAAGACTTTTGTGGTCTGTATAGATCACCGACTTCTCTCAATATAAGTAGTGCCTCCACACCTTTAGCGCAAATACCATAGCAGCCAACTCCAGGTCATGCGTCAGGTAATTAACCTCATGAGGCCTTAACTGCCGCGACGCATAGGCAACAACCTTCCCTTCTTGCATCAGAATGCATCCCAATCCCGTGTGAGAAGCATCACAATACACCACAAAGTCCTTTCCCCTCAGTCAATTAAAATCCGAGCTTCACCAAAACCTTCTTCAATCTCTCAAAACTTCCTCTTGTTTGTCATCCACACGAAAGGTACCTCCTTTCTCAACAATTTCAATCAAAGGTGTCATATAGACGAGAACCCTTCTACAAATCTCTGTAGTAGCTCGCTAATCCCAAGAAATCGCGAACCTCGCCATCGAACTAGGTGGTTTCCAATCTAACACCGCCTCAATCTTCCTGGGATCTACCCTTATCCCTTCCGCAGACACCACATAGCCCAGAAAAGTAACCTCCCTCAGCCAGAATTCACACTTGCTGAATTTGGCATATAGCTTCTTTTCCCTTAACACTTGCAATACCACCCGGAGATGCTCATCATGTTTCTCCTCAGACTTGGAATACACCAAGATGTCTTCTATGAACACAACAATGAATCGATCCAGGTAGGGTTGTAAATCTCGATTCATCATATCCATGAACGCAGCTGGGGCGTTCGTCAACCCGAACGGCATCACTAGGAATTCATAATGCCCGCATCGGGTTCAAAAGCTATTTTATGGATATCCGATTCCTTCACCTTGAGTTGGTGGTATCCTGAACTTAGATCTATTTTCAAAAATACTATAGCCCCCTTAAGCTGATCAAACAAGTTGTCTATCCTCGGCAGTGGGTACTTGTTTTTGATCGTCGCTTATTCAGCTGCCGATAGTCTATGTACATCCGCATAGACCCGTCCTTCTTCTTTACGAATAAGACCGGTGCTCCCCATGAAGACACACTGGGTCTGATAAACCCACGATCAAGCAACTCCTGGATCTGAGCCTTGAGCTCAACCAACTCCTTTGGTGCCATTCTGTACAGAGCGATAGATACTGGCACCGTACCTGGGAACAAATCAATCCCAAATTCCACCTCGCGATCTGGAGGCAACCCTAGTAGTTCCTCCAAAAAACCATCCCCAAACTTTTTCACTGTCCTGACCTCACCTACCATTGCTCCCTCAGCCTCCAAGGCACTAACAAGCATCAGAAAAGCCACACATCCTTTCCTCACCATCTTCCTTACCTTAAGAGCAGACACTACACTTCGACAAGTAATTTCTTTGTTCCCCTATCACTACAATCTCTTTGTCATCGGAAGTTTTCAACGACATGTGCTTAGCAGCACAGTCCAGGTTCACATGATACCTCACTAGCCAATCCATGCCTAATATTAGGTCAAACTCCCCGAATGGTAGTTCCATTAGGTCAGCTGGAAACACTACCCCCTGAACTTCTAAAGGCACGTCTCTAAAGAGTTTATCTACTGCTACAAATTGCCCTAAAGGACTGAGTACAGTCATCTTCCTAGAAACAGTTTTAGAGTTCACATCCAAAGATCCAGACACCACACTAGCAATGTACGAATGAGTTGACCCAACATCAATTAAAGCCATAAAGGGTAATCCGTAAATAAGGAACATACCCATGATTACATCTGGCGCATTCCCCTCCTCGCGATGCTTGGCTGCATAAACCAACCCCAGTCGTCTCAAGACTGAACCCCAAAGACTTCGCCTCGGTGCTCCACGACCTCGACCGGGACCGTTCCCTCCATGGTTCAAACTACGACCCCTCGTTGCCTGCTGACCACCTCTGCCCGACTGCACATATCTTTGGCCTACTGTCCGGACCCTATTCAGATCTTGAGGACAATCTTTGATCAAATGAGAATTAGACCCACACCTAAAACACTCTCGATTCTGTCCCCACCACTCACCCACATGAAACCTTCCACACCGAGCACACAGACGGTCTTGATTTCCAACAGCTGGCATAGAAACAGGAGTAGAATTTTCAACCTTTGGTCTTTTTTGAAAACCTACAGGAGATAATGATGGCCCAAAACTCCTCTTATTTCGGTTTCTATCTCTATCCATGTTCTATCTCTCAGTCCTCTTGACCTCCTCAGCTATCTGAGCTTTCTCTACTAGAACAGCAAAGTCCCTCTCTCTCTGCGGAGCAATCAACACTCGTAACTCATCTCTCAATCCATCCTCGAATCAGACACACCTCTCATAATCAGTAGCCACGATGCCCCAAGCATACCGGCTCAATCGTAGAAATTCTGCCTCGTACTCAGCTACCGACTTGCCACCTTGCACTAAATTGAGGAACGCCTTCCTCTGTGCGTCCACATAACTAGCTCCTACGTACTTTCCCTCAAACTTGATCTTAAAATAACCCCAATCCACTCGGTTCGCAGGGGTACCTTCCCTGACTGTGAGCCACCATTAGTAAGCCTCGTCCCAGAGCAACGAGACAACACCCTTTAGCTTTTCCTCTGCAGTGAAATCCAAATCATCCATTATCCTTTCGACTGCCTCTAACTAGTACTCCGCCACATTCGGAGCTACTCCCGATACTCCTCTAAAAACCTCAGCTCCATTCGCTCTAAGTCTCTTAGATACTGACTTTCGAGCCCTATTTCCCATACTCGCTCCAGCCATTCGCTCTAAAACTCACAAAGATAGCTCGTAATATCGCATCATCTCCTCCTCATGCGCTCTTGAAATTTTGCCTCTACAGCCGGTGGCGGTGCTTCATTTTTGGAACCCTGACCAGACCCAACTGGTTCTGACACAGTCATTCTGCCTCTACCACGCCCTCACACATTTTGACCACGTCCCCTAGAATTCATGTCTACGTTCGTGATTTAATCTGCTTAAGAATTTTATGAATTAGTTTTTATTCCACTGATTTATCACAAACAATCTTATGTTTAATAGTTCTAAAAAGTGGTTCTTTCGAATTCATACACACACACAGTCTCAAGTTCATTCATCCAATCATCAACATTCATGAACTTGCGTTCATTACAGGAAAGTGTTGTGGTTGTCATTGTTGTTGTTCTCCACCACCCAAGGGTATGTTCGTAATTTATCCTATAGGGGTATTTTGGTAATTTTCCAAATCAGGGTATTTGAAAATTTCACAAAATAAAGATTTTTGGTATTTTTTGCAAAATAGGAATACTTAGTAAGAAGATTCAAAGGTAATATGGTAATTTTATAAACTGAGGGTATTTTTATAATTTTACAAACGAGGGGTATTTCGGTAATTTTACAAAATATGGTTCTAGGTGATTTTACGAAATAAGGGTATTTTGGAAAAAAATTTAATTTGGGGGTACTTTGGTAACTTCTCCATACTGAGGGTATTTTGGTAAATTGAACAGGTTAGGGGTAATTTGGTCAATTTGCAAATCAAGGGTAATTGGGTCATCAAGGGTACTTTGGTAATTTTAAAACCAAGATTGAATTTTAGGGTTGTACAAAACAAGGTGACTGGTCCCTTTTGGGTTTTAATTTATTGAATTTAGCCTGTGATTGAGTCCTCTCGGTTAAGGTGAATCATCACTACGCACTGTAGGATTCGAAAGGAGAGGAGGTGAGTCACTAGATCGCTTAAATACCAAGCTCCCCTAATCCAATCCTAGACATGCGCACAATGGTTGCCACAAATTTTAACTCCTGACTCACTCACATGTTTGTTTGGTTCGACCTTAAATTTTATGTAATTCGGTGTTGGAGTAAGCTAATCCTAGAGTTCAATAACTCCTAACCTTCTATCTACGTCCCTATAACTCCTATATACAAATCACACAAGGGTTAGGGGTACTTACCTGATGGACTTCGGGCCGGACGATCCGAGTGCCATGCTTCACAAAACCCTTTTTCCTGAAAATTTTCTTTGACCCACTAAAACACAAGATGAAAACATTTATGGGCTTCAAAAATCCATAGGCCGAGTGTAGAAACTGGGCTCTAATACTAAGTTGTAACACCCCAAACCCGGCACAAACACCACGGCCAGATTTAGAATGCTACTGAGGAAAAAGTTTGGAAAGTATTTGTCATAAGGGTGAAAACATAATAATTACCTGTCATTTATAATACATTGTGCCTTTGAGATTCTAAGTAAAATTAAGTTGTTGCAAATTTTTGGATTTAAAATGTTAATATAAGTTTTAAGATGTAAATTGGTTTTTTTTTAAATGAGATTTTCCCAAATTTTAACTCGACCATCAATCCCACCTAAACATAATAATAATCCCCAAATATTTTAAGTGGCCTTATTACAATAAATATTTACTCAAAAATACTGAAAACATAAAGTGCAAGAAATAGAAAAAAGAAAACATCTTCTGCATGGCCACCTCAGATCCGCCCAAATTTCGGCCTAAGATTCACGATCACCGCAATGTTTGTGAAAAATAGGGTGAGTCAAACTGACTCAGTGTATAATTATTTCACATGTCCCCACAAATGGGCTTGGCCCACCTCCACACAGTCCACACATACAATCATGCAAAATGAATCCCAAGCCAACCTAGTGTCCATCCGCTACATACCGCCGTACCTGCTGTATACACCAGGGGATTATTAAATCACCCTCCAACCGCTACACACCTCCTTGGCAGACCCACTACCCAAGGTCGTGGCATAGCCACCGATCACCTAAGTGACCCCACATATTTGTATTCACAAGGTGACTCTAGGTCATCCTCAATCCACGGTGATGCACACAGCTATCAACCATCCACGATGTGGCACATAGCCAACACCCCACCTTGATGAAGCACATAGCCAACATCAAGCGATGACGTAGCTCAAGGCTAACATCATCCACGTATATAAATATGCACACCCTGTCCTTCATTAATCATATCCCAATCCCCATGCATAAATATAATTTATGGCAACATTAAAATGAGTATACATCACATCCTTACCACAATTTCACACATATACCAAAGGTAGATTAATATCATGAAACACTGACCTGGTTAACCGATTACCCACCATGGGTAGCCATCTTAGTCATTGTTTTCGGCTACCATACACATCTTATACACATATAGATATAACAGCAAACATAAATAATAGGAGAACAGTGTGATAACTACACACCTTTTTGGCATAGTCGACTAAATCCCAGAAATATTCCTTGGCTATTGAAATCCCGGATAATCTCCCCCTAATCACCAACTACAATAGAATCTCAAAATTCCCCTTCAAGGTTTCGGGCATAGAGAACCGAAGAGATTAGAATTTTTCTTTTCAACAGTCAGAGGAAAAATAAGGAAAAGAAATCAACCTAGAAGAGATTCTTACCGAAAAAGTAATGACCAAAATGCAAATGGTCACTAAACTTCAAGAAATCAGTAAGAAGCACTTGAAGTAGAGAAATCAGTTTGAATGAGAAAGATGATAGGCTTCTGATCTAGTGAATAAATCGGCAGGGGGTAGAGATGCAATCGATTTTGACCCCTGGATAGGAGATTCGGCTTTTAAAAGAACTATGAGAAGAAGAAATGAATGATGGAGTGGTTCGACTTAGGGGATCTTAATTGCTAAGTGAATTTGATTTTAACTAAAGGATGAAAAGGGAGAATGTGAAGCTTAAAGAGGTGTTGCGGCAACAAGGAATTGAGAGAGATTTCGATCTAGGTATGAGTGAAGTGAAGAAGAAAAATGGAGAAGAAAGTGACCTTCATGGTCTCTTGAAGTTTCGGCCAAGGTGAACAAATAAAGAAGAGAGGCGTTTTTGGTGTGGCTGGTGTATGGAAAGAAAAGGGTGAAAGCTTAGAACAGAATGGGCTAAATTTGGGCGAAAGAAAAGCACACAAACTCTTTAACAAAATTCGGCTACTCCCACCTACCTATATGATTGAAATGGTCATCAAAGAATTCCCTAGGCTGGCCAACTCTTCTCCTCTCATCCAGTCCCTTGTTTTTCTCCTAATTTTCCTCTTCTACACTCATTTAAATGAGTTTGAATGAGTCTCCCTCTTATCTCTTATCTCAGCCACCAATTTTAAGCTGTTGACCCAATCCATACCTCATCCCCATAGAATTTGCATGCCGTCCAAATCTCATTCCTCCTTGACGCAAAAAGCAACTTAAAATGCCAGCCTCGTAGCTCGAACCTCCTCCCCCTTGACACTCCATGTGACGCCACCCTCTCCGCCTTGCATCTAGGCGCTACATTGCCACTTTACTGCTTCCCTTTTTGAGTCATAATCCACCCCCAATTTCTCTTAAGACCTAGCTCCCCTAGCTCCCCTTGGCTCAGCTTAGACTAAAATTTTACCTATGACTCCTACTCAAACCCAAGGTTTCCCAAAACCCCCAAACACTTCCAACCAACATGCAGAGCATATTAACACATAGATTAAAATATGCACAACCCCTACCCTCGGATGTTACACAATCTCTGACTCAATAGATTCAGGGCATTCACGAATAAAATGATCAAATGATCCACATCTGAAGGAAGCTTTGTCATTTAATCTACAACTTCCCGGATGCCTTTTTCCACAATGCTTACTTTGTCATTTAATCTACAACTTCTCGGATGTCTTTTTCCACAATGCTTACATTTAGGTTTCTCTTATTGAATATTTCCAACACTTGCTGCTAAAGTCACTAGAGTTTTGGAGTTCATTTGTGATCTAACTCGATTTCTACTCGAATGTCCCACATTATCTCTTGATCGGCTTTGTTCATCTCTAAATTTCTTCAAGACAGACTAAAATGATTTGCTCAAAAATCTCTTTCTCACATCTCAGGCTTTAGACTCAGCTTTTCTTTTATCTTTCTCGACTGCCTCAGTTTTACACGCTCGGTCAATGAGTACAACAAACTCTTTTATCTCTAAAATCTCGATTAACTGGCGAATATCTTCATTAAGGCCATCTTCGAATCTTTTGCACATTATTGCTTTAGATGATACACATTCTCGAGCATACTGATTCAGTCTCACGAACTCTCGTTCATATTCTATAATAGTCATACGACCCTATTTCAATTATAAAAATTCCTTCCGTTTCTGATCGATGAATCTCTCACTAATGTATTTCTTTCGAAACTCAATCTGAAAGAAGTCCCATGTGACCTGCTTATTTGGAACAAAAGAAATCAGAGTTTTCCACCATCGATAAGTCGATCTCGTAGTGATCTCGTTTAGTGATGATACAACACATTTAATACTTTCTTCCGGAGTCAAGGACATTTCATCAAATACACTGATTGTGTTTTCTAACCAGAACTCGGCTATATCAGTATTGTCATCACCGGTAGCCCTGAACTCTTTTGCCCCATACTTACAAATTTTATCGACCGGAGGCTTGTTCTACAAATTTAGATTTGTAGTCGGAGGCATAATAGATGTCTGAGGGGGATTAACCGGGGGCTGAGGTTGCAAAACAATCGGGTTATTTCTCATAAATTGAGTAAACCATTCACTCATCATCTAGAAGAAAGCTTGTTTAGCTTCTCCCTCTTGACTGCTCGTAGCCGGTCTCAAATCAGAAGGCACTGTCCCTTCTGCGGGAGCAGGCGCATTACTTTCTACGTCATCAGCCATGACTCTTTCGGGATCCATTACTATATAAAAATCATATTTTTCACGTCAGGATTCATCACACTATCATAGTTCAAATATATGGTATGTATAGTTAGACTCTGACACGCTATGTTAGTCTGAGAAATGACTAAACTGTAGCTCTGATACCAACCAAATGTAACATGAAAACAAATGATTAAGAGCACCTATTTCCATAATTAAAGGGATAAATCATCCAAAAATATGCTAAATGTGGGATTAAAATATGTTCAGTGTCTTTTATCAAATTGATCCAGTGTATTTACTCTCACTGAGCTCAGTCCAATATAGAGGTGTTCTACATTTGCATCCGTACAAAGCCTCATATGGTGCCATTTTAATGCTCGACTGAAAACTGTTATTATATGCAAACTCAATCAGTGGTAAATTTTGTTCCCACGTACGTTAAACTCAAGAATTCAACATCTTAACATATCCTTGAGTATCTAAATGATTCACTCAGACTGGCTATCTGTTTGAGGGTGAAAAGCTGTACTGAAAAGTAATTTTGTACCTAAAGCTTCTTACGATTTCTTCCAGAATCATGATGTAAATCTTAGATCTCTATCAGATACAATAGACAATGGCACTCTGTGCAATCTCACGATCTCAGAAATGTAAAGTTCAGCTACCTTATCAAGTGAGTAGTCAGATCGTATAGGAATAAAATGGGTAGATTTTGTCAATCGATCAACTACGACCCAAATTGCATCTTTCTTTCTCGAAGTCAATGGTAATCCAGAAACAAAGTCCATCGTCACCCTATTCCATTTCCATTCAGGAATCATAATCGATTGTAGTAAACCAGATGGAACCTGATGTTCAACTTTTACTTGTTGACAAACTAAGCATTTCAAACAAAGTCAAACATATCTCGCTTCATACCGCATCACCAATAATTTTACTTCAAATCATGGTACATCTTGGTACTACCCGATGAATGATAAGCAACTATCGTGGGCTTCATTCAAAATTAACTATAATAACTCTGGATTTCTTGGAACATAGATTCGATCTCTAAATTTCAAGCATTCATCATCATCAACTTGAAATTCAGAATCAGAATTTGAATCACATTGAGCTCGCTTTGCTAACAAGTCATTATCAACTTTCTGAGCATCACAAATTTGTTGTAAAAACAACGATTTCGCTTTCAATTCAGCTAAAATTGAACTATCATCATACAAGTCCAATGGAGCATTCATAGCACACAATGCAAATAGTGGTTTCCAGCTCAGTGCATCAGCAACAACATTTGCCTTACCTAAATGATAATCTATCACAAGCTCGTAATCTTTCAAATGCTCTAACCATCGTCTTTGTTGCAAGTTTAAATCTTTCTGAGCCATCAGGTACTTCAAACTTTTATGATCTGAAAACACGTGGCATTTCTCACCAAAAAGATAATGGGGCCAAATTTTTAGAGCAAACACAATTACAGCTAGTACAAGATCATGTGTCGGATAATTCTTTTCATGCGGCTTCAATTGTCTTGAGGCATAAGCTATAACTTTTCCTTCCTACATCAAAATACATCCTGCACCATTTAATGAAGCATCATCAGAAATCACAAATTCTTTACCTGATTCTGGTTATATCAAAACTGGAGCTTCAGTCAACAGAGTTTTAAATGATCAAAGCTTTTCTAACATTTATCGAACCATTCAAATCTCACATCTTTTTGAAGCAATTTAGTCAACGGAGTAGCTATCATCGAGAATCCTTTTACAAACCAACGATAATAACAACCTAGTCCCAGAAAGCTACGGACTTCAGACACATTCTTCGAAGGTTTCCATTCCAAAATAGTAGAAATCTTACTTGGATCAACTCGAATACCAGATGCTTACATAATATGTCCCAGAAAATCAACTTCTCGTAACCAGAATTCGCATTTACTGAAATTCACATACAACTGCTTATCACGTAAAGTCTGTAGCACTAATCTCAGATGCTCGGCATGTTGAATCTTGTCACGTGAATAAATTAATATGTCATGAAACAGCCCACAGCCGGCCCACAAGCCTGGACCGGATCTGGTATGTTCTTCGATGTAAACCGATTTAAATTTCTTTTATTACTTTGAAAACTGTGTGTTTTGAACATAGTTTGTAGTGGGTTGGGCTTGAGTTGAAAACAATTTTATATCGTTATTAAAAATCCTTTTGATTTAGGTGACAAAACGTTTGGGCTTTGTGTTAAATTACTTAATCTTTTATTAAATATAAAGATTGTAGGCTTAATAATAATAATAATAAAATAAAGTAACGCTACTATGGCCTTATTACATCAAATAATTTCCTAAAATTAAAACCAAAATAAAGTTTAAAATACTTAAATTAAAATAAAAGTCCAAGTCATAAATTTCTTGCTGTGCATGGCCATCCCAAAGCTTCTTTCGAACCCGATCCATCACTACTCGTCACCTGAAACATGTTCCCACAACGGGGTGAGTCAACAGACTCAATGTCTAAACAAGCACTAAAATTAATAATTCAGGCATACCATACATATCATGTTCACATAATAACTCAAGATAATGATGCAACCCAAACCCAAACCTAGATGCCATCCGCTACACATCCCCGTACCAACCTGCACACCGTGGGGACTACTAAGTCAACCCTCCATCCGCTACACACCATTGAAGGCAGTCGCTGCAGTCGACGTGCTCATCGCCCTTATAAAATTTGTGGCATAGCCACCAGATTTAATAATCGCATGATGAGACACCATATTCAAATAATTTAACTGAAGTTACCACATTCAGATAATGTGACCGAAGTCACCACATTCAGATAGTGGGACCGAAGTCACCACATACACTTCCCCTTTCTCATATAACCCGAATGCCCCATATTATTCATATCATGCTTATCATACTTAAATTCACATTCATGTCACTTTTCACATGTTAAGTATAACATATTTCGTAATCCTAGTAGGAGTAGGAAACGTACCTGAGTACTTTGTACCATAACATGGTACCTTAGCCATATTCACATTCTTATAAACATGCATATATTTATTATAGCCATGAATCTTATTAAAAGTAGTGTGGGGTACACACCTGATTCGCTTAACGAATTTCTTGAAATCCCGAAAAAAATCGATCTATTGCTTTAGATTTTAAGTCCCTACATTCGGCCAACATGGTAACATTTAGCAAAGGCCTATTCGCCAAACTTAGTGTTTTCTTTTAAAGCCTAATCGGCTATAACCCAAATCTCAAGGATTCATGTAGTCAATTTCTTACCTTTGGTGCCGATTTGATGACTATTCAAACTCGAAAACTTTGTTTTTTTCTCCTTGTATTCGCCAAATCCTAAATCCCTTGAATCAGCTTAGTTTTCGATTAAAGAGATCTAAATACTTAAGATAGGGCCTTGGCGAATATGTGAATACACTTACCTTGGAGTTCTCAAATCCTTAAATTGATCTTTGCTTCCTTAATGTCATCAAATTCCTATAACCATATGTTAGATTTGATCTAATATTAAAGTAGGGAATAGACTTTTGGCCAAATGTACATATATGTACTTACCTTATTTTTAAATCCCAAATGATCTTTAGTAATAGTCGGCTATGGCTCTTATATGTAACACAAAGTTTCGGCTTTTGTAACTGTGAAGGAATCGGCTAGGGCTTTGCTTATTTTTGGCTTTTGAGGCTATGAAGAATTTGGCTTGAGAAGAAGAAAATTTTGGGGAGAAGAGGAGATAGAAATTCGACAAAAAGGAAAGAGAGGGAGAATGAATGAAGAATAGCCTTGCTCTTCCTTTCTTAGCCGAAATTGCTAGGCTAGAGTCCCCTACTTAGCCACCACTCTTCCTATGTGATAATTATCACTTTATTAAAAATTATTCCAGCAATTATCTCCTATTTAGCCGAAATTCTAAAGGAAATAAAACTCTGCTTTTGCAAGCCTTGTGCCGTCCACCTCTGTGCTTCTAGAAGCAAAAATAAAACTTCTTTTATTTGCTTCCCACGTGACCCGAAGTCAGGCCCAACACCCTTGCATGTGGCGCCATTTTCAGAGGCCCTAAGTGGCATCTTCAGGCCACTTTTCCAAGCCTGTTTGTGTGCCAAGTTTCACATACTTTTTCTCTTAAGGCCACCTTGCCTTAATTTCCTCTTTTAAACTTTAAAACTCGACATTTCTAAGTTATTTCTAAGTTTCCAAAAATTTTCGTTTGGCTCTTTAACTTAGGTTTCCAAAATGTTCACTTTCCTATTTTACTTAGGTTTCCAAAATGTTCACTTTCCTATTTTACTTAGGTTTCCAAAATGGTCACTTTCTTATTTTACTTAGGTTTCCAAAATGGTCACTTTCCTATTTTACTTAGGTTTCCAAAATTTTAACTTTCCTCTTTTTAACGTAACATTTCTGTACATTCCCAGGTTTCCAAAAATATTCAAAATTTATTCATAACATATAAGACATGTCATTATGTACAATTAAACCGAAAATCCATAGCCCCTTTTCAGGATGTTACAGTTCTACCCCCTTAAAATAATTTCGTCCTCAAAATTTCCTAGCTAAAATAATTGAGGGTATTGCTGTCGCATTGCCTCCTCTGGTTCCCACGAAGCTTCCTCCGATCCATGATTGCGCCATAACACTTTGACTAGAGGCATCGACTTCCTCCGTAACACTTTCACATCACGCTCCAAAATCAATCGCTCTTCCTCGTAGGATAAGTCCGCCTTAGCTCCACTTCTTCAACCGGTACCACGTGAGATGGATCCGATCGGCAGTGACGTAGCATGGACACATGGAATACGTCGTGCATCCGCTCAGAACTCGTGGTAACTCTAGTGGTATGCCACCGCCCAACTCGCTTTAGTACTCAATAGGCCCTATAAACCTTGGGCTTAACTTCCTTTTGACCAAACCTCATCACGCTCTTCCAAGGTGAGACTTTCGAAACACTTGGTCTCCCACTTCAAACTCTATTTCCTTCCGCTTGAGGTCTCACATCGACTTACGCCTATCGCCAGCTTCCTTTAGCGGTGCCGAATTATCTCAACCTTCTCTTGGCCGCCACTAACTCGTCCCAAAACTCGGCGTTCTCCTAACTCACCAACAAGTAGGAGTTTGACACTTCGCCTGCACAATGCTTCATATGGTGCCATTCAGATGCTAGAATGATAACTGTTGTTGTAGGCAAACTCTGCTAAAGGCAATTAATCCTCCCAATTTCCTCGAAAATCCATCACACAGCCTCTCAACGTATCCTCCAACACTTGTATTACCCGTTCAGACTGCCCATCTGATTGTGGATGAAAGGCCATAGTGAAGTCCAACTTAGTGCCTAAAGCTTGATAAAGTGCCCTCCAAAACTGAGACGTGAACCTTGGGTCTCTATCCAAAATAATTGACATCGGCACTCCGTGTAGTCTCACGATTTCTGCCACATATAGCTTGGCTAACTTCAAGGAATAATCCACTCTTACGGATAAAATGTGCGGACTTAGTCAAACGGTCCACTATTACCCATATCGAGTCCTTCTTAGTAGGCGTAAGGGAAGCCCACTAACGAAGTCCATGGTAATTCTTTCCCACTTCCACTGCGGAATCTCGATTGGCTGAAGCAATCCCGATGGGACTTGGTGTTCAGCCATAACTTGCTGACACGTCTGACATTTTCCTACAAATTCAATAACTTCCCGCTTAAGATCAGGCCACCAAAATTGTTCTCTTAGATCTCTGTACAACTTAGTGCCTCCGGGATGCATAGCATAAGGGCTACTATGCGCTTCCCGAATAATCCTCTGTCTTAACTCCTCGTCCTTCGGCATACAAACTTTTCCTTTGTAGCACAATACTCCTTCATCATTAATGCCATAATCCTCTAATTCTCCGCTCAGACTTCATCAGAACTTAGCACTTAGGTCCTTATTAGTCAACTGTCCCCTTTTCACCTCATTCAGCCATGTGGGTTTGACTTGCAACTCAGCCAACAGGCTTCCATCCTCACACAAACTTAAATGGGTGAACATTGCCCTTAGATCCGACACCACCTTCTGACTTAGGGCATCACTACCACATTCGCCTTACCCGGGTGGTACTTTATCGAGCAATCATAATCCTTCAATAACTCCACCCACCTTCGCTGCCTCAAGTTCAACTCCTTCTGAGTCAATAGATACTTAAGGCTCTTGTGGTCTGTGCAGATCACCAAGCTTTCTCCATAGAGATAGTGCCTCCACACCTTAAGGGCGAAAACCACTGCTGCCAATTCCAAGTCATGGGTTGGGTAGTTAACCTCATGCGGCCTTAACTGTCGGGACGCGTACGCTACTACCTTCCCGTCTTGCATCAACACGCAACCCAAACCTGTATGGAAAGCGTCACAATACATCGTAAATTCCTTTCTTGCCTCTGGCAGAGTCAATACTGGAGCTTCCGTTAAAACCTTCTTAAGCTTCTCAAAGCTCTCCTGCTGCTTATCCGACCACACAAAAGGTACTTCCTTCCTCAACAACTTTGTCAAAGGCGCGACTATAGATGAGAACCCTTCCACAAACCTTCTATAATAGCCTGCCAAACCTAGGAAACTTCGGATCTCAGCCACGGACCTAGGTGGTTTCCAATCCAACACAGCTTCGATCTTCCTAAGATCCACTCTTATTCCCTATGCGGATACCACATGCCCTAAGAACGCAACTTCCCTAAGCCAAAATTCACACTTGCTAAATTTGGCATAGAGCTTCTTCTCCCTTAACACTTACAGCACAACTCGGAGATGCTCATCATGCTCCTCTTCAGTCTTAGAGTATACGAGGATGTTGTCGATGAACACTACGACAAACCTATCCAAGTAAGGTTGAAATACCTGGTTTATCATATCCATGAATGCGTCTGGGGCTTTTGTCAACCCGAACAACATTACCACAAACTCAAAGTGGTCGTATCTTATCCTAAAGGCTGTCTTATGGATATCTGCCTCCTTCACCTTCAGCTGATGATATCCCGACCTTAAGTCGATCTTTGAAAACACTCCCGCCCCCTTAAGCTAATCGAACAAGTCATCAATCCTAGGAAAATGATACTTGTTCTTGATGGTCAGCTTATTTAACTGACAGTAATCTATGCACATACGCATAGTTCCGCTTTCTTCTTCACAACAGACCGGTGCTTTCCACAGACACACACTGGTCGGATAAACCCACGGTCAAGCAATTCTGGATAAACCTTGAGCTCGACCAACTCCTTTGCAATTCCTAGATTGACACACACGAGTCGCTTCCCAGAGCAAATCTATTCCAAATTCCACCTCCCTATCCGAGGGTATTCTGTAATTCCTCCGAAACACATCCTCAAAGTCCCTTACCGCTCTAACTCTATTGACACCTTCCTCCTTTCCATCCAACGACTTACAAAGGCTAAAAGTGCCTCGTACCCTTTTTGAACCATCTTTTCAGCCTTAAGTGTCGAAACTATATTAGACAAGTAGTTTCTTCTCTCTCCTATCATAATGACCACCTCATCCTCAGGGGTCTTTAGTTCCATTCGTTTAGCCGCACAATCCAACATGGCTTGGTGTTCTACCAACCAATCCATACCAAGTATGAGGTCAAATTCTCCGAAGGGTAACTCCATTAAGTCAGCCCGCAAGCTCACTCCCTAAATTTCTAGGGGTACATTCCGAAAGATCTTATCCACCACTACAGTTTGGCCTAACGGGCTTACTACCGTCATCTCTCTACCATAAAATTCAGAGTCTAGGCTTAGTGTTTTAACTACACTACAGGCAACATAATAATGGGTCGAGCCCACATCAATTAAGGCATAATAAGGCTTACCATAAATAAAGAACGTACCGGTTATGACGTCCGGTGCGTCTCCATCCTCCCTCCGGTGAATTGCGTAAACCAAACCCGACTGCCTTGCCTCAATATTAGCAGCACCTCTGCCTTGTGTTCTATGTCCTCTGCCGGTACCATTACCTCTGTTATTCGAACCACGACCTCGTTGAGGCTGCTGTCCTCCTCTACCAGCCTGATTAACATTCTGAGCTGCTGATTGACTTTCATCTGGTTTCTTAGGACAATCTTTGAGCATATAGTCCTTGAACCCAAACCTGAAACATCCTCCTGTCTTTTTCCAGCACTCTCCTAAGTGCTTCTTTCCACAATGCTCATAAGGATGATAACGCCTCCCAGTATTAACTTGTCAATTCTCGGCCCATCAGCTCGGGGTCTTTTCTACATATTTCTCGATGATCCGGATGATCTATAACCCCTCTTGGGTCTATTCCTATCAGAGCTCTGCTTAACCGAGTCCTTGATTCCCTCGGCTACCTTAGCCTTTTCAACCAACGCGAAAAACTCCCGTTCCTGATGTGGAGCTATCAATAACCTTAGGTCATCCCTTAACCCGTCTTCGAACCGTACACAGCACTCATGCTCCGTAGCCACTACTTTTCGAGCATATTGGCTCAACCTTAGAAATTCAACTTCATATGCTGCTACCGACTTGTTCCCTTGAACCAGCCCCAGAAAAGCTTTCCTCTGCTCATCAATATAACGTGTGCCGACATACTTTTTCTGATATGCCTCCTTAGCATATTCCCAGGTCAGATCCTCTGCAGTGACACCATCCCTCACTGTTAATCACCATTGATACGCTTCATCTCATAGTAGTGCCACCATACCTTTCAACTTCTCCTCCGAGGTCAGATCGAGCTCATTCATAATACGCTCGGTTGCTTCCAACCAAGATCTCACCAGACTGGGTGCCACACCGGATACTCCACGGAACACCTTAGCCCTATTGGCTCGGAGTCGCCCGGGTATAGATTTTTGAGCTCCCATTTCCACCGCGCCACCACCATTTCCGAACTCACAAAGACTGACTGCGACATAAAGATCATCCCCCATCCGAGCTCTTTGCTCGACACCGATAAATGGGGTGGTGGTGGTGGTAACTCATTGTCGGACCCTTGACCGATCTAATCTGTTCGACACGCCCATTCTTCCTCTACAGCGTCCATGACGATCGCGTCCTCTAGAATTCATATCTAACTGTGCGCTTTAATCTAATTTAAGAAAGTTTTATGAATTAGTCCTTGTTTCACTTGATTACCCGCGAAGAAGTTTTATGAAAAGAACTTTAAGAGCGGTTCTTTCGTATTCACACATGCACACAGTCTTCTCATCCATCAATCAATTATGAACTTCCGTTCATTTAGAGAAATGTTGTAGTTTTCATTATTGTTATTTTTCCACTACCCAGGGGTATTTGCGTAATTTGTCCTACAGGGGTATTTTTGTAATTTGTCAAATAGGGTTCCTTGGTAATTTTGTCAAAGAGTATTTTGGAAATTTTAAAATCCTGGGGCTTTTCGATAAATTTGGAAATTCTAGGGGTATTTCGATAATAAACTAGGGTAAATTTGATATTTCAAAATTTGCAAAACTTTGAGGGTTCTTTTGAGAATTGTACTTTCCAAAACGGTGGTATTGCAAAAATTTTGGAAATCAAGGTCATTTTGGTAATTTTGTAAGTTAGGGGCAGTTTTGTAGTTTTTTCCAAAATCAAGGTATTTTTGATAGTTTGCAAATTAGGGTTTTTGAACTTGTTATAAAATAATGTTGATTAAAACTGTGGGTATTTTAGACATTTTTATAATCCAAGGGCATTTTTGTAATTTTACCACTAGGGGTATTTTTGTAATTTATAAATAAAAAATTTTTCGAAAAATTGTGTGGGAAAAATTGGCTTTCACAAATTAAAGAATAATGATTTTAAGAGTTTTAAAATTAGGGTTCTTATTAAAAAAATAGGCTAGTTCCCTTTCGAGTTTTAGTTGTTGGGTTTAGCATATGACCGAGCCTTCTTGGTCAAGGTGAACCAAAGCTACGCACCAGGTAGGATTCGAGTGGAGAGGAGGTGAGTCACACGGACTACTTAAGTACCAAGCTCCCACTGAAACCATTCCTAGGCATGCGCACAGGGTTGCCACACCCACTAAGTCCTCTGGGTTAGGGTGAACCAAGCTACGCACTGTAGGATTCTGCAAGAGGAGGTGAGTCACTAGGACTGCTTAAATACTGTGCTCTTTTGGATCCAATCCTAGACATGCGTACCATGGTTTCCACACCCTAACTCGATTGACTTAGCCATAGGTTTGTTTAGTGCATTAAGTCTTATGTATTTGTGTTTGAGTAGACTAATCTTAGGTTCAAGTTCCTATCATGCTATTCTACGCTCCATTCCTTTTCTACCCTTCTATAATTTACATAATCACACGTATAGTTCGGTACTTACCGGTGGATCATGGTCTGAGACTTAGGTGCCATGCCGTAAAAACCTACTTATTTCATAAGATACTTTATAAAACTTAATTGGGCTCGATTTGAAAATGTTTTGGGCCTTAGCCCATAGGCCGAGAGTTTAAAACTGGGCTCGATATCAAATTGAAACACCCACACCCTACCCACGAGCCCGGACCGGATCCGTATGTTCCTCGATGTAAACCGTTCAAATTTCTTTTGTTACTTTGAAAACTCGTGTGTTTTGAAGATAGTTTGTAGTGGGTTGGGCTTGAGTTGAAAACAAGTTTATATCGTTATTAAAAATCCTTTTGATTTAGGTGACAAAACGTTTGGGCTTTGTATTAAATTACTTAATCTTTTATTAAATATAAAGATTGTAGGCTTAATAATAATAATAAAATAAAGTAACGCTACTACGGCCATATTACATCAAATAATTTCCCAAAATTAAAACCAAAATAAACTTTAAAATACTTAAATTAAAATAAAAGTCCAAGTCATAAATTTCTTGATGTGCATGGCCATCCCTAAGCTTCGCCAACCCGGTCCATCATCGTCACACACCAAACATGTTCCCACAACGGGTGAGCCAATGCACTCAATGTGTACACAAGCACTAAAATTAATAATTCGACATACCATACATATCATGTTCACATAATAACTCAAGATAATGATGCAACCCAAACCCAAACCTAGATGCCATCCGCTACATATCCCCGTACCAACCTGCACACCGTGGGGACTACTAAGTCAACCCTCCATCCACTACACAACATCGAAGGCAGTCGCTGCAGTCGACGTGCTCATCGCCCTTATAAAATTTATGGCATAGCCACTAGATTTAATAATCGTGTCATGAGACACCACATTCAGATAATGTAACTAAAGTTACCACATTCAGATAATGTGACCGAAGTCACCACATTCAGATAGTGGGACCGAAGTCACCTCATACACTTCCCCTTTCTCATATAACCCGAATGCCCCATATTATTCATATCATGCTTATCATACTTAAATTCACATTCATGTCACTTTTCACATGTTAAGTATAACATATTTCGTAATCCTAGTAGGAGTAGGAAATGTACCTGAGTACTTTGTACCATAACATGGTACCTTAGCCATATTCACATTCTTATAAACATGCATATATTTATTATAGCCATGAATCTTATTAAAAGTAGTGTGGGGTACACACCTGATTCACTTAACGAATTCCTTGAAATCCCAAAAAAATCGATCTATTGCTTTAGATTTTAAGTCCCTACATTCGGCCAACATGGTAACATTTAGCAATGGCCTATTCAGCCAAACTTAGTGTTTTCTTTTAAAGCCTAATCGACTATAACCCAAATCCCGAAGGATTCATGTAGTCAATTTCTTACCTTTGGTGCCGATTTGATGACTATTCAAATCCCGAAAACTTTGTTTTTCTTCTCCTTGTATTCGGCCAAATCCTAAATCCCTTGAATCAGTTAGTTTTCGATTAAATAGATCTAAATACTTAAGATAGGGCCTTGGCTGAATATGTGAATACACTTACCTTGGAGTTCTCAAATCCCGAAATTGATCTTTGCTTCCTTAATGCTGTCGAAATTCCTATAACCATATGTTAGATTTGATCTAATATTAAAGTAGGGAATAGACCTTTGGCTGAATGTACATATATGTACTTGTTTTTAAATCCCGAATGATCCTTAGTAATAGTCGGCTATGGCTCTCATATGTAACACAAAGTTTTCGCTTTTGTAACTGTGAAGGAATCGGCTAGGGCTTTGCTTATTTTCGGCTTTTGAGGCTATGAAGAATTTGGCTTGAGAAGAAGAAAATTTTGGAGAGGAGAGGAGATAGAAATTCGGCAAAAAGAAAAGAGAGGGAGAATGAATGAAGAATAGCCTTGCTCTTCCTTTCTTAGCCGAAATTGCTAGGCTAGAGTCCCCTACTTGGCCACCACTCTTCCTATGTGATAATTATCACTTTATCAAAAATTATTCCAGCAATTATCTCCTATTTAGCCGAAATTCTAAAGGAAATAAAACTCCTCTTTTGCAAGCATTGTGCCGTCCACCTCTATGCTTCTAGAAGCAAAAATAAAACTTCTTTTATTTGCTTCCCATGTGACTCAAACTCAGGCCCAACACCCTTGCATGTGGCGCCATTTCTAGAGGCCTTTAGTGGCATCTTCAGGCCACTTTTCCAAGCCTGTTTGTGTGTCAAATTTCACATACTTTTTCTCTTAAGGCCACCTTGCCTTAATTTCCTCTTTTAAACTTTAAAACTCGACATTTCTAAGTTGTTTCTAAGTTTCCAAAAATTTTCGTTTGGCTCTTTAACTTAGGTTTCCAAAATGTTCACTTTCCTATTTTACTTAGGTTTCCAAGATGTTCGCTTTCCTATTTTACTTAGGTTTCCAAAATGGTCACTTTCCTATTTTACTTAGGTTTCCAAAATGGTCACTTTCCTATTTTACTTAGGTTTCCAAAATGTTAACTTTCCTCTTTTTAACGTAACATTTCTGTACATTCCCAGGTTTCCAAAAATATTCAAAATTTATTCATAACACATAAGACATGTCATTATGTACAATTAAACCGAAAATGCGTAGGCCCTTTTCAGGATGTTACATGTCATCAATGAACACAACAACAAATTGATCAAGGTATGGTCTAAAAATTTTGTTCATCAGATCTATAAAAATAGTAGGAGCATTTGTTAATCTGAAAGGCATAACTAAAAATACCTCGTTCTGAAAGTAGTTTTTGGAATATCTAAATCTTTTACCCAGAATTAGTAGTATCCCGATCTCAGATCTATCTTTGAAAACACGGCTACTCCTTTAAACTGATCAAATAAATCATCAACTCTGGGCAGAGGATATTTGTTCTTTATAGTCACTCTGTTCAACTGACGATAGTCAATGTGTAACACACCTAACCCGTATCCATCGCCAGAATAGGGTTAGAGGCATTACCGGACAGATCGAAACTTTTACAGACATTTTAATAATTCAAATCATCATTCACAATCAAGCATCCCTTTTTATAGGTCAACAAGCCCTTAATCATGCTTTAGAATAGGGTCAGGACTAAACCAAACTCATATGAAAATTCTCAACAATTTAAAACTTTTCTATATTACAGAGGTCACACGCCCGTGTGAACAGGCCGTGTACCTTCCACGACTACGAGACACACCCATTTGTCTCAGCCGTGCCAAATCAAACAAGTATTCTGACTAACCCACACGGCCACTAGACACGGCCGTGCAGCATAGCCGTGTGCTCATAAGCTATATACTGATTAAATCACACGGCTACCAGGCACGTCCGTGTGCCAGGGCCATGCACACATAGGCTGATTACTGACTTAATCCCACTACCACTAGGCACGCCCGTGTGCCACGACCGTGCTGACAAAACAGGCCATTTGCAAGGCCAAAATGCCATCCACATAAGGGTAAATCTCTACAAGCAAATTACCAAATCATTTCATGCATATTTTACAACCAAAACATATCAAAGTAATCATCAAATCTTCACCTACAATTACAACTTCAACCATGCCAAATTATACAACTAAACACATATGCAATTAAGCATGATTCATCTACCTTTACCTTTTACATATCCACTTCTTTGATCAATCAAACATACTCATAATGCACTTATATTCTTACCATATCTTTAACCATTTCATAAGCTATCTAGCCATACCAAAACATACATCATTTTCATATATATGCCCAAGCATATTACCAATACTTATCTAGCCACATCTCATGGCTATTATACACATTTCAAACATAACCAAAATGACTAGCCTATACATGCCATATATAGCTATGTACATATTTCAAAAGTACCAAAACAAGTTGAGTAGTGTGATGATGATCCTCGACGGTCCCTGAGCCTTCAGTAGCTTTAACGATCTATAAAACAGAACAAACACACACACAGAGTAAGCTTTTAAAGCATAGTTAGTCATACACAAAATAAACTTAGCATACAATGCATATAACCAAATTAATAAAAGGGTACTTATAGTTCTCATAGCCAATTCATCACAGAAACTTTGGCACATTTGCTTACACAAAGCTTGCCACATACTTCTATTCACATATCACATATGTACTTAGCTTATTCAAGCATATTTCCATACTTGCATCTCATTCACATTCTCATATTCAAAAACACATTTCATCATAGTAAATTCATATAGATACTTACCTTTTATACAAAGTTAGTGTACAAATCAAACATACCTGAAACAAGATATAAAGATCACATAATCGTTCGTATCTCAGATTTGCCCGTTGAACTATAAGGAATCTAATAGGATACTCAGAATACACAGAATAGTCATACAATGCCAACGTCCCAGACGAGGTCTTATATGTACTTAAATATCAATGCCACTGTCCTAGACAGGGTCTTACACGAATTAAATATGATGCCAATGTCTTAGACATGGTCTTATACGTAAATCTCATATAGATGCCAACATCTCAGATGTGGTCTTACACGAAATCTCAAATCAATGCCAACGTCCCAAACGTGGTCTTACATGATATCACATAATAGACACCTATGTCATTGATAAATCGTAATATATACATATTTTAATCCCACATTTAGCATACTTTTGGATGATTTATCCCTTGAATCTTTGAATTCGATGATCTTAATCCTTTAATTTCATGTTTTACACTTAGGTGAGCATATGAGGATGAAAAGAATGAGAAACGGGCCAAAAACGGAGAAATTGGGCCAAAGTGAGAAATCAACACGGCCTGGAGTTCATGTAATATCCCGGGTTAAGGGGGGTTAATTTATTCTTGGCATTGTTGCATGATTATTGGTGAGCTATTATGTTGTTTGCATGGTTTCGGGGCTTAGATGAAGGCTAGGAGTGTGCCTGAGTAGGTGGAAATTTTTGTTTTTGGCCTTTAGGGGATAGGAGTCAAGGAGATGGGGCTTTTAATTAAATTAAGTGAATTTAAAGCACAAATGAGGAGCTAGCAAAGTGGCAAGCATGCGCCACATGGAGAGAGTGTGGCGCCTTCTACAAGGGGAGGTCTTGTGTTCAAGTCACGAGAATCCCACCCCTTTGGCTCCCATTTTGGACGGCATGGAGGAAGAGGTAGAAGGCAACTTGAACTCTAGCTTGGACTTAGTCTTCACATTCAAAGAGGGGTGGAGAGTGAAAGTAGGAGGGAGACTTGGTCATGGGATTTGAATTGGTGGTGTGGAGTAAATGGGGAGATTTGGCGGATTGGTGAGAGTTTGGGGAAAGGGATGTGTGGCTTGGTTGGTAATTGGAGTGAGCCAAATTGCCTTTTGGCATGTGTAATTTTCATCACTTGCAATAGCCTAAGCCAAATCTCTTTGTTCTTTTTTCATTTTGGAAGTCAACCCAAGTGCTCTCATCTTTGCCAAAATTTCTTTTGGCTTTGGTGTCCTTTTTCCTACCTTTCTTGGTCAAAGCTCTTTTGGGTAAGCAAGTTTCTCCTAGTAAAAACGAGCCAAAATTTGCAAGACACTTCTTCTTCTTCTTTTTTTTCACTAGAGCCAATGCTCAAGGAGCTTTTCGACAAAAATTATTTTGCATCTCTAAACTTGGTGAGCCGAGAGTTCTTTTGCATTTCTCTTCTATTCTTTTTTTTTTTGTACTTGAACAAAGTCTACCCTAGTATCCCTTTTCAAATTCTTTTCTTTTTCTTTCACACAAAACCGAAAGCTATATTCATCCATTCATCTTTTCTTTATTTTTCTTTCTTTGTCAAAACCTATTAGTCGACCTTACTACCACCCTTGCCGCTTTCCTTCTTTGTTTTCTCTAAAGCTCTTCTTTTCTTGATCAAGGGTGCTAGCCAAACTCCACTCCCCAAACCCCTTTTTCTTTGTTTCTTTTCATTCAAAACCAAGGTGACCCTCCATTCATCTTTCTTTACTTTCGCTTTTTTCCAAAACCTGCTATTGGCGAATCCTTTTCCTCTCTAGTAGTTGGTAGGCCGATTATTGGTGGTTGTTAGGTGCTGGTTTCCAATCGCTTGGTAGTGGGTAAGTGTTGGCCGAATGGCCATTTCTCTTTCTTCCGTATTTTACCAATTCTTGGTATGTTAAGGGCTGATATCGGTATGGGTTAAAAGGTGTTAACTTCTTGTTTAATCTTTTCAGATAGGGTCTTTGGACTTTGAAATAATCAAGAGGAGTCTTCCAACTCTTTTTAGCCGATTGTTAAGTGGTGGTAAGAGGAGTATTTTGTTAGTCCATTCTTTTAGCCTCGTAAAGCAAGTCTCAATGGATTAATGGATTTTCTTTTTAGGTGGAGGCCGTTTGTAAAAGAGAAACCTTTGTGGTTCGAGTTTGGTAGGAAGCCAAACGCTTGCAAGGTAAGGACTATTTGATAAACCCTTTTGGTTTAATGCTTGTGGTCGAATGGTATGATGGTTAATCCATTTGTTGGCCGATTGTAGGATTCGAGTTGTAGAAGTGATCGAGGGACGAATCGATTTTAGAGATTAATACCTTCGCTAATTCAGTGTGTAAACTAACGACCGCCTTAACTTAATAATGTGATAACTTTGTTGTGTAAGTGAAATAAAGGCGATTGATTATCTCGATACCCATTGAGGTATGGATACGGATTCTGTAAGTCCGTTTCATTATGAGTTATGAGATGATGATGATATCATGATTGTTGATACTTTGAGATGCCATATTAAGCATGTGAGCATGATAGCATGATTGCACGATTTTGCATCTAGTATGTTATGTGTTTGGGTGATATGAGAGGAGGAGAGTATGATATCCGTGTCTTTGGGACACCAGAGGTTTGGCACCTCCAAAGGTTTGGTACCACGATTTTGTGACTTTGGGTCACCAGAGGTTTGGCACCTCAAATGCCTCGTCCCAGTGGCTTAGTACCACCGTGGGTTGGCCCTACAGCTTGATTATACGGATTGACGCCAATGATTTGGTATCACACGATGGGTTGGCCCCATCATCGGATTTGTGACCACGGCCACCAAAGTGATTTGGTATCACATTGTGTCTTTGGGACACCAGAGGTTTGGCACCTCATTGCATCGTCCCCTCGTGGTTTAACACCACCGTGGGTTGGCCCCACTTTTGAGATATGGGATCGCTCGCTAGTGATTTGGTATCACACGATGGGTTGGCCCCATCATTGGATTATTTGTGACTTGGTCACTAGTGGTTTGGTACCACAAGATGGATATCGTGACTTTGGGTCACCAAAGGGTTTGGCACCACCAAGGGTTTGGTACCACACGAGGTAGGAAAGGCGATATGGTTGGTTAGGAACGGGTGCATTATCTGCATTATTCTGTTATGATATGTGTGTTGGCATGTTATACCGGGGGAGGGAATTATACACTGAGTCTTGTGACTCACTCTCTCTCCTTTGACTTTTTAGGTGACACTTAGACGCGGACATGGAGCCGGGATGGACTCGAGGTGCTCATGCCATACTGAAATAAAGATTGCTCGGACTTCTTTTATAAAAATTTGGTACACTAGCTGATTTATTTCTAATTTGTTATATTTGGGTTTGTAAATGGCCTCTTAAATTATGTTTTTGATATGTTATGTTTAAGTAGATTTTCAATATGCTTTAACAAACCAATTAAGTGAAATGTGCTAAAACTTGAAAGACAACGTTTTCAAAACTTTAAAACGATGTTTTAAACTATACCATCTGGTATCATACTATAACTTGGGATAAAGTGAATTCAAATGGTTTTCTAACTCAAACATGATTTTCTACTAAGTCAAAAATGTTTTAGTAACAATAAGAAATAACTTAAGCTTCAAAACGAAATAAACTAGTTTTACCTACACATCTGATTAAATTTCAAAACTTTCTGGGTTTTCAAATACATCGTCAGATTTTTAATCCAAACCTAATCGAGTTTTCCTCAAATACAAATTTCGCTAAGCGTTTTCACCAAACTGCTAGTCTTCAACCTAAACCACCCAAAACCTTTTCCCTATAGCATACCAGATTCGGTCGTGGTGTATTGACCGGGTTTGGGGTGTTACAGTTCACCATACAGCGTGCCACTTTAGCAGACTCGAACACGGCCTGGGTGTGCCATACGGGAGTGTCCCTGCCGTGACCCATTTTAGGTCCACTTGGAATATGATACTTGTGGGCCAAGTAAGGCATCTCGAAAGCCTATATAAACACCCTAGAGGGTAACCTAAAAAGGCAGTTCGACAGAAGGCTTCTGTTAGAGCCAAATGAGGCGAAGCTAAAGAGGGCTGAATACAGGGAATTACTCGAAGAAAGCCAGTTGACAATCTCAAGAAGCCGGAATCACGCTCAAGACTAAGGATCTTCCCTTTTTTTCCTTCAAGGGTTTTAGGGTTTTTCTTTATGTTTTGTTATTTACTTTCTTCTGAGATGTATTATTTTATGAACATGAACTAAACCCCTCAAATACCTAAGAGGGATGAAACCTAAGACGGATCTTGTTATTGTTTTCTAAACTGCATGATAAATACTTGATTTGTTCTTAATTATGTGTTCTTAATTCTTGTTTTAATATTTTAGGATACTAATTCAAGTAATGATGCGCTTATTCAGAGGAGCAAAAGTCCCTGTCTAAGAGTAGATCTAGCATAATTAGATGGAGTTGATCGCACTCCTAGAGATAGGGCGACAAAAATCTACCGAATTAGGGTCAAACCCAATATGGGAGTCCATAGATCAAGTTAATGCAACACTAGGGGTTTTAATTAGAAAGAGATTTCAACTAATCAACCTAGGGTTAGACAGTAGTAGCCTCAAAAGAGGTATTAATATAAATTAGGGAATCCTACGGATTAGGTCAAGTGACTAAATTGTCTAGTTCAGAGTTAAATAACAAGTGAAGTCCAGATGGATTCTTCCTCGGGTATTGTCTTGATCAATTGATTTTCCCAAAAGTAATTTCCCAATTTGTTCTTTGTGTCTAAGCATCCTTAGCTTAGTAATTAGTTAGATAAAATCCCCTTTATTTTAGGCTAGATAATAAAAAGAAAGTCAGTACTAGTACTTTTGGTTCCTTTGGGTTCGACATTTTGGTCTTGCCACTAAGCTATACTACTATTCGATAAGTGTGCTTGCCTTAATCGTGGTGATAATTAGTTTCTAAGCTCGATCATTCATATATAAATATTAAAACTCTCGG
Organism: Gossypium rotundifolium; assembly: GCA_025506655.1. Lineage (NCBI taxonomy): Eukaryota > Viridiplantae > Streptophyta > Magnoliopsida > Malvales > Malvaceae > Gossypium > Gossypium rotundifolium. The sequence continues at coordinate 41,968,523 of CP106731.1, read as the reverse complement.
ATCACGATCAATCATGACATGGTTAATCCTATCTATTCCTAGGTTCGTACGAGACTTCTCGGATATTAACACTATGTCGAATCTATCTCAGAGTTCATGTGTACATCATCTCATGTGCATTCAACATTGTCAACAGTCATATGAACATACATAATTAATTCAAACACGTTTATTTGTATAATGACTTGCCTCAGATTCGGATATTCGTTTGAACTCTCGTTTTCCCACGATCTAAGTTTGTTTTCTTCTGCTCTTGATCTATACATATTCAAATGTAATACATTTATTCACTAATTCATTCAATTCAATCCATGAACGCACATTTAGGGCAAATTTGTAACTTAACCCTCACATATGCACATTTTATCAATTGAGTCCATTTTTCTCAAGACATCAAATATACAAAATCACTATAAACCCATGCTTAGTCGAATGCTCACTTATCTCATACAAATCCAAACATTTCATTTATTTTACAATTTAGTCCCTTAAAATGCTATTTTCACAATTGAGTCCAAAATACTCAAATTCAACAAAACTCCAAATACAAACTATGATATTCATATACCTATATTTCATATTTCACTGTAAAACATCACAAATCTCACCATTTCATCAATGGCACATTTCACAAATATCATCAATTCTCAAATTTACAACATGGGCTTGATAGTATACTAAGCAACAATCTCAAAAATATAAAAATCATCAAAATCCAAAGTCAAAACATACTTTAATTTAGCCAAATTATAGCTGAATGCCCTAGCTATCCTATTCTCTTTTTCTTTTCTTTATTTCTGTTCAAATAGAAAGATGAACACACATATCATGGCTTTCTTCTTTTATGTTTGTTTAATAATCTTTTATTTTTTAATTTACTAATTTAACCATTCCATAATAATTCAAAAAAACATACATTAAGGGCACATTTGTCCTTTATTCATCCACTAACTAAATAGTGGTTAAATTGACTATTAAGGCCACTACTTTCAAAAGCCACATCAAATAGGCACTTTTACAATTATCATGCTAGTTTTGAATTTAATGCAATTTAATCCTTTTATCAAACTAAGCACACAGACAGACAAATTAACTTACAGAACTTTAACACATGCTTAATCACATACTAACATCACAGAAAATAATATTAAAATATTTCACTGACTCAGATTTGTTGTCCTGAAACCACTGTTCCAACTAGGGTCTAAACTGGACTGTTACAATTCTCCCCCTTAGGGATTTCCGTCCCTAAAAATCTTACTGTTAAATAGATTCAGATATTGTAGTCTCATTGAGTCTTCAGGCTCACACATAGCCTCTGCCACTCCGTAACGATGCCACAATACTTTCACTAACGAAATTTTCTTATGTCTCAATTCTTTCTCTTCACGAGCTAAGATATGGATTGATTCTTCATCATATGTCATATCAGATTAAATTTCAATTTCAGACGGAGCAATCACATGTGACGGATCAGAATTGTATCTACAGAGCATCGAAACATGGAACACATTGTGTATCTTTTCAAGCTCTGAGGGCAACAACAATTTATATGCAACTGGTCCAACACACTTTATAACCTCATATGGCCTGATAAATCTCGGACTCAACTTTCCTTTACGTCCAAATCAGAGTAACTTTCTCCACAGGGACACTTTCAGAAACACTTTGTCACCAATCTCGAATTCAACTTCTTTTCTTCTCAAATCTACATAAGACTTCTGACGATCAGATGCTGCTTCCAGATTATTACGAATTACTTTTACTTTCTGTTCAGTGTCTTTTATCAGATCAACCCCGTGTAGCATATTTTCACTGAGCTCAGTCCAATACAGAGGTGTACGACATTTACGTCCGTACAAAGCTTCATAACGTGCCATTTTGATGCTCGACTGAAAACTACTATTATACGCAAATTCAATTAATGGCAGATACTATTCCCACGTACCATTAAACTCCAGAATGCAGCATCTCAACATATCCTCGAGAATCTAAATGATCTGTTCAGACTGACCATCCGTTTGTGGATGAAAAGCTGTACTGAAATGTAATTTAGTACCTAAAGCATCTTGTAATTTCTTCCAAAACCGTGATTTGAACCTCGGATCTCTATCTGACACAATGGATAGTGGCACCCCATGCAATTTCACAATCTCAAAAATATAAAGCTCAGCTAATTTATCAAGTGAATAATCAGATTGCACTGGAATAAAATGGGCAGATTTTGTCAATCAATTAACTACGACCCAAATCTCATCTTTCTTTCTCGGAGTTAAAGGTAATCCCGAAACAAAGTCCATTGTTACTCTATCCCATTTCCATTTGGGAATTAGAATCGATTGTAACAAACCAGATGGAACCTAATGTTCAGCTTTAACTTGCTGACATACTAAACATTTCGAAACAAAATCAGAAATGTCTCGCTTCATACCAGACCACCAATAGTGTTGCTTCAAGTCATGGTACATCTTTGTACTTCCCAGATGAACAGATAGACGACTGTTATGTGCTTCACTCAAAATTAACTGAATCAACTCTGGATTTCTTGAAATACAGATTCAATTTCGAAATCTCAAACAATCATCAACAATTCAAAATTTAGAATCAGAGATCGAATCACACTGAGGTCACTTTGCTAATATTTCATTATCAACTTTCTAAGCTTCACATTTTTGTTGTAAAAACAACAGTTTAGCTTTCAATTCGGCTATCAATGAACTATCATCAGACAAATCTAATTAAGCATTCATAGCATACAGTGCAAATAGTGACTTTCAACTCAATGCATCGACAACAACATTAGCTTTACCCCGGTGATAATCTATCACAAGCTCGTAGTCTTTCAAAGGTTCTAACCATCTTCTCTGGCGCAGATTCAAATCTCTTTGAGTCATCAGATATTTCAAAATTTTATGACCAAAAAACATATGGCATTTCTCACCGAACAGATAATGACGCCAAATCTTTAATGTGAATACAATCGCAGCTAGCTTGAGGTCATGGGTCAGATAATTCTTTTCGTGCGGCCTTAATTGTCTCGAAGCATAAGCTATTACTTTGCCTTCTTACATCTAAATACATCCTAGACCATTTAATGAAGCATCACTATAAATTACAAACTCTTTGCCTGATTCTGGCTGCACTAAAATTGGAGCTTCATTCAATAAAACTTTCAACTGATCAAAGCTTTTTTGACATTTATCAAACCATTAAAAACTCACATTTTTCTGAAGCAATCTTGTTAACAGGGTTGCAATCATCGAAAATCCTTTTACAATTCGACGATAATCAATAGCTAATCCCAGAAAGCTACAGCCTTCAGACACGTTCTTCGGAGGTTTCCAATTCAAAATAGCAGAAATCTTGCTCAGATCGACTCGTATTCCAGAAGCAGATACTATATGTCCCAGAAAATTGGCTTCATGCAACCAGAATTCATATTTATTAAATTTCGCATATAATTTCTTTTCTCATAGAGTTTGCAACACAATCCTCAAATGCTCGGCATGCTCAGTCTCATCCCGTGAATAAATCAAAGTGTCGTCAATGAATACAATAACAAATCAATCTAGGTACGGTCTAAAAATTCTGTTCATCAGATCCATAAAAACAACAGGAGCATTTGTTAGTCCAAAAGGCATAACTAAAAATTCATAATGCCTGTACCTCGTTCTGAAAGCAGATTTCGAAATGTCTGAATATTTCTCTCTCAACTGGTAATATCCCGATCTCAGATCAATCTTAAAAAACACAGTGGCTCATTTTAGCTGATTAAACAAATCGTCAATATTGGGCAATGAATATTTGTTCTTTATAGTTAGTTTATTCAACTGTCGATAATCAATGCACATTCTCATCGTGCCATCTTTCTTTTTTACAAATAGAACGGGAGCACCCCAAGGTGAGAAACTCGGTCTAGCAAACCCTCTATCAGTTAACTCTTGCAACTGTGATTTCAACTCTTCTAATTCTGTTGATTCCATTCTATACGGAGCTATCACAATAGGTGTCGTACCAGGCAATAATTCAATACCAAATTCAACTTCACGCATTGGAGGTAATCCTGGTAATTCTGCAGGGAATACATCAGAGAACTCACAAACAACTAGCACTGATTCAACTTTCCTTTCAGATATTTTCGAATCAATCACATATGCAAAATAAGCTTCGTAACCCTTTTTCACATAACTCTGAGCATTCAATATAGATATTATAGTAGGCCATCCATTCAAATCATTAGATTCAGTTTGAACTATTTCATCATTCGGACGTCTCAAATCAATTATCTTTCTTTTATAATTCACAACAGCATCATGTAATGTCAACCAGTCCATACCCAGAATGGTATCAAACTCATCGAATAGAGAAAAACATCAAATCAGTCTCGAAACATTAATGGACAATTTTTGCATACTTTGTGAACCAAAACACTTTTACCTAAGGGGTTCGATACTTTTATAACAAAGTCAGTAGACTCTACAGGAAAAGTCTTACTGGATACTAAGTTCATGCATATATACGAATGACTAGAACCAGGGTCTATCAATGCAATCACAAAAGTATCCTAAAGTGTAAATGTACCCGTTATAACATCTGGAGATGAAGCTTCCTCCTGAGCTTGGATAGCATACGCTCTAGCAGGCGCTCTAGCTTCGGATCTCACAATAGCATCTCTCATAGTTCTCTGACTACCACTGACATTTCTTACATTCCGAGAAGGTCTACCTCTCATAGGTGCATTATCGGATCTCAGATTCTGAACAGTCTGTAACACCCCAAACCCGACCCAAACACCACGGCTAGATTTAGAATGCTACTGAGGAAAAAGTTTGGAAAGTATTTGTCATAAGGGTGAAAACATAATAATTACCTGTCATTTAAAATACATTGTGCCTTTGAGATTCTAAGTAAAATTATGTTGTTACAAATTTCAGGATTTAAAAAGTTAATATAAGTTTTAAGATGTAAATTGTTTTTTTTTTTTAAATTTTAACTCGATCATCAATCCTACCTAAACATAATAATAATCCCCAAATATTTTAAGTGGCCTTATTACAATAAATATTTACTCAAAAATACTGAAAACATAAAGTGTAAGAAATAAACAAAAGAAAACATCTTCTGCATGGCCACCTCATATCCGCCCCAGCCCGGTCCAAGATTCACGTATCACCTGCAATGTTTATGAAAAATAGGGAGAGTCAAACCGACTTAGTGTATAATTATTTCACATGTCTCCACAAATGGGCTTGGCCCACCTCCACACAGTCCACACATACAATTGTGCAAAATGAATCCCAACCCAACCTAGTGTCCATCGGCCACGCACTGCAGACTGCTGCACACACCGTGGGATTACTAAATCACCTCCAACCGCTACACACCTCCTTGGCGCACACGCTTCAAGGTCGTGGCATAGCCACCGATCACCTAAGTGACCCCACATATTTGTATCCACAAGGTGACTCTAGGTCATCCTCAATCCACAAAGATGCACAAAACTATCAACCATCCACGATGTGGAACATAGCCAACACCCCACCTTGATGAAGCACATAGCTAACATCAGTTTACGACGTAGCTCAAGGCTAACATCATCGACGTACATAAATATGCACACCCTGTCCTTCATTAATCATATCCCAATCCCTATGTATATATATAATTTATGACAACATTAAAATGAGTATACATTACATGCTTACCACAATTTCACACATATACCACAGGTAGATTGATATCATGAAACACTGACCTGGTTAACCGATTTCCTACCATGGGTAGCCACCATCTTAGTCATTGTTTCCGGCTACCATACACATCTTATACACATATAGATATAACAGCAAACACAAATAACAGGAGAATAGTGCGATAACTACACACCTTTTTGGCACAGTTGACTAATTCCAGAAATATTCCTTAGTTATTCAAATCCCGGATAATCTCCCCTAATCACCAACTACAATAGAATCCCAAAATTCCCCTTCAAGGTTTCGGCCACAGGGAACAGAAGAGATTAGAATTTTACTTTTCAACAGTCAGAGGAAAAATAAGGAAAAGAAATCAACCTAGAAGGGATTCTTATTGAAAAAGTAATGACCAAAGCACAAATGGTCACTAAACTCTAAGAAATCGGCAAGAAGCACCTGAAGGAGAGAAATCAATTTAAATAAGAAAGATGATAGGCTTCTGATCTAGTGAATAAATCGATAGGGGGTAGAGATGCAATCAGTTTTGACCCCTGGATAGGAGATTTGGCTTTTAAAAGAACCATGAGAAGAAGAAGTGAATGATGGAGTGGTTCGACTTAGGGGATCTTAATTGCTAAGTGAATTCGATTTTAACTGAAGGATGAAAAGGGAGAATGTGAAGCTTGAAGAGGTGTTGTGACAACAGGGAATTGAGAGAGATTTTGGTTTAGGGATGAGTGAAGTAAAGAAGAAAAATGGAGAAGAAAGTGACCTGAATGGTCTCTTGAAGTTTCGGCCAAGGTGAACAAATGAGGAAGAGAGGCATTTTTGGTGTGGTTAGTGCATGGAAAGAAAAGAGTGAAAGCTTAGAAGAGAATGGACTGAATTTCGATAAAAGAAAGGCACAAACCCCTTAATAAAATTTGGATACTCCCACCTACCTAAATGACCGAAATGGTCATCAAAGACGTCCCTAGGCCGGCCAACTCTTCTCCTCTCATCTAGTCCCTTGTTTTTCTCCTAATTTTCCTCTTATACACTTATTCAAATGAGTTTGAATGAGTCTCCCTCTTATCTCTTATCTCAGCTACCAATTTTAAGCTGTTGACCCAATCCATAACTCACCCCCATAGAATTTACATGTCGTCCAACTCTCCTTCCTCCTTGACGCAAAAAGCAACTTAAAATGCTAGCCTCGCAACTCGAACCTCCTCCCTCTTGACACTCCATGTGACGCCACCCTCTCCCCCTTGCATCTAGGAGCTACATTGCCACTTTACTGCTTCCCTTTTTGAGTCATAATCCACCCCCAATTTCTCTTAAGACCTAGCTCCCCTAGCTCTTCTTGGCTCAGATTAGACTAAAATTTTTCCTATGACTCCTACTCAAACCCAAGGTTTCTCGAAGCCCCCAAACACTTCCAACCAACATGAAGAGCATATTAACGCACAGATTAAAATATGCACAACCCTGACCCTCGGATATTACAGTTCTACCCCCTTAAAAATAATTTTGGCCTCGAAATTACCTGGTCAAAATAAGTGAGGGTAGTGCTGCTGCATTGCTTCCTCTGGCTCCCACGAAGCTTCCTCCGATCCATGGTTGCGCCATAAAACTTTAACTAGAGGAACTGATTTCCTACGCAAGACTTTCACATCTCGCTCCAAAATCTGAATTGGTTCTTCCTCGTAGGACAAGTCTGGTCTCAACTCCACTTCTTCAACTAGAACCACGTGAGATGGATACGATCGGTAATGATGTAGCATTGAGACATGGAATACATCGTGCAACTGCTTTAACTCCAAAGGCAACTCCAATTGATATGCCACTGGTCTAACCCGCTTCAAAACCCGATAAGGCCCTATAAACCTGGGACTCAGCTTTCCCTTGCGACCAAATCTCATTACCATCTTCCACGGTGAAACCTTTAAAAACACATAGTCACTTCATCGCAAACTCTATCTCTTTTCACTTAAGATCTCGTGATATGACTTTTGCCCGCCGATGCCTCCTTCAACCATGCCCGAATTACCTTAACCTTTTCTTCTGAATCTGCCACCATCTCTGGTCCCAAAACACGATGTTCCCTTAGTTCCGTCCAACAAGTAGGTGTCCAACACCTCCACCCATACAATGCTTCGTACGGTACCATTCGAATGCTCGCTTGGTAGCTGTTATTATATGTAAATTCCGCCAAAGGCAAAAACTCCTCCCAGCTTCCTCTGAAATCTATCACACATCCCTCAACATATCCTCTAATACTTAGATTACTCGCTCAGACTGGTCGTCCGACTGTGGATAAAATGCCGTACTGAAGTCTAACCTAGTGCCTAATGCCTGATGTAGTGCCTTCTAGAACCGAGACATAAACCCCGGGTCCCTATCTGAGATAATCGACACCGCATTTCTATGCGCCTCACAATTTCGCCACATACAACTTTGCCAACTTCAAAAGAATAATCAACCCAAGACTGGGATGAAATGTGCGACTTTGTCAACCGATCTACTATCACCCATACCGAGTCTTTCTTAGTAGGCGTGAGGGAAGCCCACTAACGAAGTCCATGGTGATTCTCTCCCACTTCCATCGCAAATCTTTATAGGTCAAGTAACCTTAAGGTACCGTGTTCAAATTTGACTTGTCGACATCGCTAAGCACTTCCCTACAAACTCAGAATCTCCTCGCTAAGACAGTGCCACCAAAATCGATCCCAGATATCTCTCAGATAACTTGCTTCCTCTAGGATGCATAGCATAAGGGCTACCATGTGAATCCCGAAGAATCTTCTGCTTAAGCTCTTCATCCTTCGACATACAGACATTTCCATTGAAATACAACACTCTGTCACTATTCACACCATAACTTTCCAATTCCCCATCCTACACTTGTCGTAGCTTAGCACTTAGATCTTCATCTACCAACTGTCTTTCTTTCACCTGACTCAACCATGTCGGCTTTACTTGTAACTCTGCTAGAAAACTTCTATCGTCATACAGGCTAAGATGTGCAAACATCGCCCTCAGATCCGACACTACTTTTTGACTTAGGGCATCAGCCACCACATTCGTCTTGCCCGGGTGATACTCTATAGAACAATCATAATCTTTCAACAACTCTACCCACCTTCGCTATCTCAGATTCAGCTCCTTTTGGGTCAACAGATACTTAAGACTTTTGTGGTCCGTATAGATCACTGACTTCTCTCCATATAAGTAGTGCCTCTACACCTTTAGCGCAAATACCACAGCAGCCAACTCCAGGTCATGCATCAGGTAATTAACCTCATGAGGCCTTAACTGCCGAGACACATAGGCAACAACCTTCCTTCTTGCATCGTAACGCATCCCAATCCCGTGTGAGAAGCATCACAATACACCACAAAGTCTTTTCCTACCTCAGTCAATTAAAATCGAGCTTCACCAAAACCTTCTTCAATCTCTCAAAACTTCCTTGTCGCTTGTCCGTCCACACGAAAGGTACCTCCTTTCTCAACAATTTCACAAAGATGTCTTTGCTATAGACGAGAACCCTTCTACAAATCTCCCAGTAGTAGCCTACTAATCCCAAAAACTACGAACCTCTCGCCAACCAACTAGGTGGTTTCCAATCTAACACCGCTTCAATCTTCCCGGATCTACCCTTATCCCTTCCGCAGACACCACATGACCCGTAAAAGCAACCTCCTCACCTGTAATTCACACTTCTTGAATTTGGCATATAGCTTTTTTCCTTAACACTTGCAATACCACCTGGAGATGCTTATCATGTTTCTCCTCAGACCTGGAATACACCAAGATGTCTTCTATGAACACAATAATGAATTGATCCAGGTAGGGTTGGAAAACCCAATTCATCATATCCATGAACGCAGCTGGGGCGTTCGTCAACCCGAATGGCATCACTAGGAATTCATAATGCCCGTATCGGGTTCAAAAAGCTATTTTATGGATATCTGCTTCCTTCACCTTGAGTTGGTGGTATCCCGATCTTAGATCTATTTTTGAAAATACTGCAGCCCCCTTAAGCTGATCAAACAAGTTGTCTATCCTCGGCAGCGGGTACTTATTTTTGATCGTCAGCTTATTCAGCTGCCGATAGTCTATGCACATCCGCATAGACCCATCCTTCTTCTTTACGAATAAGACCGGTGCTCCCCATGAAGACACACTGGGTCAGATAAACCCACGATCAAGCAACTCCTGGATCTGAGCCTTGAGCTCAACCAACTCCATTGGTGCCATTCTATACAGAGCGATAGATACTGGTGTCGTACCTGGGAACAAATCAATCCCAAATTCCACCTCGCGATCTGGAGGCAACCCCGGCAGTTCCTCCAGAAAAACATCCCCAAACTCTTTCACTGTCTTGACCTCACCTATCGTTGCTCCCTCAGCCTCCAAGGCACTAACAAGCATCAGAAAAGCCACACATCCTTTCCTCACCATCTTCCTTGCCTTAAGAGCAGACACCACATTCGACAGGTAATTTCTCTGTTCCCCTATCACTACAATCTCTTTGTCATCAGAAGTTTTCAATGGCATGCGCTTAGCAAAGACAAATTCGTGTTCGCATGATACCTCACTAGCCAATCCATGCCTAATATTAGGTCAAACTCCCCAAATGGTAGTTCCATTAGGTCACCGAAACACTACCCCTCGAACTTCTAAAGGCACGCCTCTAAAGAGTTTATCTATCGCTACAATTGCCCTAAAGGACTCGAGTATACCATCTTCCTAGAAATAGTTTCGAGTTCACATCCAAAGATCCGACACCACACTAGCAATGTACGAATGAGTTGACCCAACATCAATTAAAGCCATAAAGGGTAATCCAGAATAAGGAACGCATCTGATTACATCCGGCGATCCCCCTCCTCGCGACGCTTAGTCATAAACCAACCCCGGCCGTCTCAAGACTGAACACCCAAAGACTTCGCCGGTGCTCCACGACCTCGACCGGGACCATTCCCTCCATGGTTCGAACTACGACCCCTCGTCACCTGCTGACCACCTCTGCCCGACTGCACATATCCCTGGCCTACTGTCCGGGCCCTATTCGGATCCTGAGGACAATCTTTGATCAAATGAGAATTAGACCCACACCTAAAACACTCTCGATTCCATCCCCAGCGCTCACCCACATGAAACCTTCCACACCGATCACACGGACGATTTTGATTTCCAACAGCTGGCATAGAAACACGAGCAGAATTTTCAACCTTTGGTCTTTTCTGAAAACCTCCAAGAGATAATGATGGCCCAAAACTCTCCTTATTTCGGTTTCTATCTCTATCCCTGTTCTGTCTCTCAGTCCTCTTGACCTCCTCACCTATCCGAGCTTTCTACTAGAACAACAAAGTCCTCTCTCTCATGAGCAATCAACACTCAGAACTCATCTCTTAGTCCATCCTCGGATCAGACACACCTCTCATAATTAGTAGCCACGATGCCCCAAGCATACCAGCTCAATCGTAGAAATTCTGCATCGTACTCAGCTACCGACTTGCCACCTTACACTAAATTGAGGAACGCCTTCCTCTGTGTGTCCACATAACTAGCTCCTACGTACTTTCCCTCAAACTTGATCTTAAAATAACCCCAATCCACTCGGTTCGCAGGGGTACCTTCCCTGACTGTGAGCCACCATTGGTAAGCCTCGTCCCAGAGTAACGAGACAACACCCTTTAGCTTTTCCTCTGCAGTGAAATCCAAATCGTCCATTATCCTTTTCGACTGCCTCTAACTAGTACTCCGCCACATTCGGAGCTACTCCTAATACTCCTCTAAAAACCTCAGCTCCATTCGCTCTAAGTCTCTTAGATACTGACTTTCGAGCCCTATTTCCAATACTCGCCCACCACTCGCTTAAAACTCGCAAAGATAGCCCGCAATCTCGGCCATCTCCTCCTGTCTGCTCTTGAAATTTTGCCTCTACAGCTAGTGGCGGTGCTTCATTTTTGGAACCCTGACCACACCCAATTGGTTCCGACACGCTATTCTCGCTTACCACGCCTCACACATTTCGACCACGTCCCCTAGAATTCATGTCTACGTTCGTGATTTAATCTGCTTAAGAATTTTATGAATTAGTTTTTATTCCACTGATTTATCGCAAACAATCTTATGTTTAATAGTTCTAAAAAGTGGTTCTTTCGAATTCATACACACACACAGTCTCAAGTTCATTCATCCAATCATCAACATTCATGAAGTTACGTTCATTACAGAAAAGTGTTGTGGTTGTCATTGTTGTTGTTCTCCACCACCCAAGGGTATGTTCGTAATTTGTCCTATAGGGGTATTTTGGTAATTTTCCAAATCAGGGTATTTGAAAATTTCACAAAATAAAGATTTTTGGTATTTTTTGCAAAATAGGAATACTTAGTAAGAAGATTTAAAGGTAATATGGTAATTTTATAAACTGAGGGTATTTTTATAATTTTACAAACTAGGGGTATTTCGGTAATTTTACAAAATATGGTTCCAGGTGATTTTACAAATAAGGGTATTTTGGAAAAAAATTAATTTGGGGGTACTTTGGTAACTTTTCCATACTGAGGGCATTTTGATAATTTGTACAGGTTAGGGGTAATTTAGTCAATTTGCAAATCAAGGGTAATTGGGTCATCAAGGGTACTTTGGTAATTTCAAAACCAAGATTGAATTTTAGGGTTGTACAAAACAAGGTGACTGGTCCCTTTTGGGTTTTAATTTATTGAATTTAGCCTGTGATTGAGTCCTCTCGGTTAAGGTGAACTGTCACTACGCACCAGGTAGGATTTGAGCGGAGAGGAGGTGAGTCACTAGGACTGCTTAAATACCAAGCTCCCCCTGAATCCAATCCTAGACAAGCGCACAACGGTTGCCACAGCCTTAACTCGGTGACTCACTCACATGTTTGTTTGGTTCGACCTTAAATTTTATGTAATTCGGTGTTGGAGTAAGCTAATCCTAGAGTTCAATAACTCCTAACCTTCTAATCTACGTCCCTATAACTCCCACATACAAATCACACAAGGGTTAGGGGTACTTACTTGATGGACTTCGGGCCGGACGATCTGAGTGCCATGCTTCACAAAACCCTTTTTCCTGAAAATTTTCTTTGACCCACTAAAACACAAGATGAAAACGTTTATGGGCTTCAAAAATCCATAGGCCGAGTGTAGAAACTGGGCTCTAATACCAAGTTGTAACACCCCAAACCCAGCCCAAACACCACGGCCAGATTTAGAATGCTACTGAGGAAAAAGTTTGGAAAGTATTTGTCATAAGGGTGAAAACATAATAATTACCTGTCATTTATAATACATTGTGCCTTTGAGATTCTAAGTAAAATTATGTTGTTACAAATTTTCGAATTTAAAACGTTAATATAAGTTTTAAGATGTAAATTGTTTTTTTTTTTAAATGAGATTTTCCCAAATTTTAACTCGACCATCAATCCCACCTAAACATAATAATAATCCCCAAATATTTTAAGTGGCCTTATTACAATAAATATTTACTCAAAAATACTGAAAACATAAAGTGCAAGAAATAAACAAAAGAAAACATTTTCTGCATGGCCACCTCAGATCCGCCCAAAATTTTAGCCCGGTCCAAGATTCACGATCACCTACAATGTTTGTGAAAATAGGGTGAGTCAAACCGACTCAAGGTATAATTATTTCACATGTCTCCACAAATGGGCTTGGTCCACCTCCACACAGTCCACACATACAATCATGCAAAATGAATCCCAACCCAACCTAGTGTCCATCCGCTACACACCCCCGTACCTGCTGCACATACCAGGGGATTATTAAATCACCCTCCAACTGCTACACACCTCCTTGGAAGACCCGCTGCCCAAGGTCGTGGCATAGCCACCGATCACCTAAGTGACCCCACATATTTGTATTCACAAGGTGACTCTAGGTCATCCTCAATCCACGGTGATGCACACAGCTATCAACCGTCCACGATGTGGCACATAGCCAACACCCCACCTTGATGAAGCACATAGCCAACATCAAGCGACGACGTAGCTCAAGGCTAACATCATCCACGTACATAAATATGCACACCCTGTCATTCATTAATCATATCCCAATCCCCATGTATATATATAATTTATGACAACATTAAAATGAATATACATCACATCCTTACCACAATTTCACACATATACCACAGGTAGATTAATATCGTGAAACACTGACCTGGTTAACCGATTACCCACCATGGGTAGGCATCTTAGTCATTGTTTTCGGCTACCATACACATCTTATACACATATAGATATAACAGCAAACATAAATAACAGGAGAATAGTGCGATAATTGCACACCTTTTTGGCACAGTCGACTAAATCCCAGAAATATTCCTTGGCTATTCAAATCCCGGATAATCTCCCCCTAATCGCCAACTACAATAGAATCCCAAAATTCCCCTTCAAGGTTTCTTTGACACGAGAATGTAAGAGATTAGAATTTTTCTTTTCAACAGTCAGAGGAAAAATAAGGAAAAGAAATCAACCTAGAAGAGATTCTTACCGAAAAGTAATGACCAAAATGCAAATGGTCACTAAACTCCAAGAAATCGATAAGAAGCACCTAAATTAGAGAAATCAGTTTGAATGAGAAAGATGATAGGCTTCTGATCTAGTGAATAAATCGGCAGGGGGTAGAGATGCAATCGGTTTTGACCCCTGGATAGGAGATTCGGCTTTTAAAAGAACTATGAGAAGAAGAAGAGAATGATGGAGTGGTTCGACTTAGGGGATCTTAATTGCTAAGTGAATTCGATTTTAACTAAAGGATGAAAAGGGAGAATGTGAAGCTTGAAGAGGTGTTGCGGCAACAAAGAATTGAGAGAGATTTCGGTCTAGGGATGAGTGAAGTGAAGAAGAAAAATGGAGAAGAAAGTGACCTTCATGGTCTCTTGAAGTTTCGGCCAAGGTGAACAAATAAGGAAGAGAGGCGTTTTTGGTGTGGTTAGTGTATGGAAAGAAAAGAGTGAAAGCTTAGAAGAGAAGGGGCTAAATTTCGGCGGAAGAAAAGCACACAAACCCCTTAACAAAATTCGACTACTCCTACCTACCTACATGATCGAAACGGTCATCAAAGAATTCCCTAGGCTGGCCAACTCTTCTCCTCTCATCTAGTCCCTTGTTTTTCTCCTAGTTTTCCTCTTCTACACTCATTCAAATGAGTTTGAATGAGTCTCCCTCTTATCTCTTATCTCACCACCAATTTTAAGTCATTGACCCAATCCATACCTCATCCCCATAGAATTTGCATGCCATCCAACTCTCCTTCCTCCTTGACGTAAAAAGCAACTTAAAATGCCAGCCTCGTAGCTCGAACCTCCTCCCCCTTGACACTCCATGTGACGCCACCCTCTCCGCCTTGTATCTAGGCGCTACATTGCCACTTTACTGCTTCCTTTTTTGAGTCATAATCCACCCCCAATTTCTCTTAAGACCTAGCTCTCCTAGCTCCCCTTGGCTCAGCTTAGACTAAAATTTTACCTATGACTCCTACTCAAACCCAAGGTTTCCCGAAACCCCCAAACACTTCCAACCAACATGTAGAGCATATTAACACATAGATTAAAATATGCACAACCCCAACCCTCGAATGTTACATAGTCTCTGACTCAATAGATTCAGGGCATTCACGAATAAAATGATCAAATGATCCACATCTGAAGGAAGCTTTGTCATTTAATCTACAACTTCCCGGATGCCTTTTTCCACAATGCTTACTTTGTCATTTAATCTACAACTTCTCGGATGTCTTTTTCCACAATGCTTACATTTAGATTTCTCTGATAGAACATTTCCAACACTTGCTGCTAAAGTCACTAGAGTTTTGGAGTTCATTTGTGATCTAACTCGATTTCTACTCGAATGTCCCACATTATCTCTTGATCGGCTTTGTTCATCTCTAAATTTCTTCAAGACAGACTAAAATGATTTGCTCAAAAATCTCTTTCTCACATCTCAGGCTTTAGACTCAGCTTTTCTTTTATCTTTCCCAACTGCCTCAGTTTTACACACTCGGTCAATGAGTACAACAAACTCTTTTATCTCTAAAATCTCGATTAACAGGCGAATATCTTCATTAAGGCCATCTTCGAATCTTTTGCACATTATTGCTTCAGATGATACACATTCTCGAGCATATTGACTCAGTCTCACGAACTCTCGTTCATATTCTATAACAGTCATATGGCCCAGTTTCAATTATAAAAATTCCTTCTGTTTCTGATCGATGAATCTCTCACTGATGTATTTCTTTCGAAACTCAATCTGAAAGAAGTCCCATGTGACCTGCTCATTTGGAACAGAAGAAATTAGAGTTTTCCACCACTAATAAGCCGCATCTCGTAGTGATGATACAACACATTTAATACTTTCTTCCAGAGTCAAGGACATTTCATCAAATACACTGATTGTGTTTTCTAACCAGAACTCGACTATCTCAGTATTGTCATCACCGGTAGCCCTGAACTCTTTTGCCCCATGCTTACGAATTTTATCGACCGGAGGCTTGTTCTACAAATTTAGATTTGTAGTCGGAGGCATAACAGATGTCTGAGGGGGATTAACCGGGGGCTGAGGTTGCAAAACAGTCGAGTTATTTCTCATAAATTGAGTGAACCATTCACTCATCATCTGGAAGAAAGCTTGTTTAGCTTCTCCTTCTTGATCGCTCAGTGTGGCCTCGAATCGAAGGCACCGCCCTTCCCTGGAGCAGTGCATTACTTTCTATGTCGTCAGCCATGGCTCATTCGGGATCCATTACTATATAAAAATCACATTTTTCACATTAGGATTCATCACACTATCATAGTTCAAATATATGGTATGTATAGTTAGATTCTGACACGCTACGTTAGTCTGAGAAACGACTAAACTGTAGCTCTGATACCAACCAAATGTAACACCCTTAACCCTTACCGTCACCAAAATAGGGTTATTACCAGACAGATCAGAAACTTTTACAGACATTTTAATAATTCAAATCATCATTCACAATTAAGCGTCCCTTTTTATAGGTCAATAAGACCTTAATCATGCTTTAGAATAGGGTCAACACTAAACCGAACTTATGAAAGTTCTCAAAATTTAAAAGTTTTCTATATTACAGAGGTCACACACCCGTGTGAGCAGGCTGTGTGCCTCCCACGACTACTAGACACACCCATGTGTCCCGATCGTGCCAAATCAAACAAGTATTCTGACTAACCCACACGGCCACTAGTCACGCCCGTACAACATAGCCGTGTGCTCATAAGCTATATACTGACTAAATCACATGGCTATCAGGTACGTCTGTGTGCCAAGGCCGTGAACACATCGGCTGATTACTGACTTAATCCCACGGCCACTAGGCATGCCCATGTGCCACAATCGTGTAGGCAAAACAGGCCATTTGCAAGGCCAAAATGCCATCCACACAAGGGTCAATCTCTACAAGCAAATTACCAAATCATTTCATGCATATTTTACAACCAAAACATATCAGAGTAATTATCAAATCTTCACCTACAATTACAACTCCAAACATGCCAAATTATACAACTAAACACATATGCAATTAAGCATGATTCATCTACCTTTACCATTCATATATCCATTTTTTGATCAATCAAACATACTCATAATGCATTCATATGCTTACCATATCTTTAACCATTTCATAATCTATCTAGCCATACCAAAACATACATCATTTTCATATATATGCCCAAGCATATTACCAATACTTATCTAGCCACATCTCATGGCTATTATACACATTTCAAACATAACCAAAATGACTAGCCTATACATGCCATATCTAGCTATTTACATATTTCAAAAGTACCAAAACAAGTTGAGTAGTGTGATGATGATCCTTGACGGTCCCCGAGCCTTCAGTAGCTTTGACGATATATAAAACAAAACAAACACACATACAGAGTAAGCTTTTAAAGCTTAGTAAGTCATATACAAAATAAACTTAGCATACAATGCATATAACTAAATTAATACAAGGGTACTTATAGTTCTCATAGCCAATTCATCACATAAACTTTGGCATATTTGCTTAAACAAAGCTTGCCACATACTTCTATTCACATATCACTTATGTACTTAGCTTATTCAAGCATATTTCCATACTTGCATCTCATTCACATTCTCATATTCAAAAACACATTTCATCATAGTAAATTCATATAGATACTTACCTTTTATACACACTTAGTATACATATCAAACATACCTGAAACAAGATATACAGATCACATAATCGTTCGTATCTTAGATTTGCCTATTGAACCATAAGAAATTTAATAGGATACTAAGAATACTCAGAATAGTCGTACAATGCCAACGTCCCAAACGAGGTCTTAGATGTACTTAAATATCGATGCCACTGTCCAAGACAGGGTCTTACACGAATCAAATACGATGCCAATGTCCCAGACATGGCCTTACATGTAAATCTCATATCGATGCCAACATCCTAGATGTGGTCTTACACGAAATCTCAAATCAACGCCAACGTCTCAAACGTGGTCTTACATGATATAACATAACAAACACCTATGTCATGACATGGTTAATCCTATCTATTCCTAGGTTTGTACGGGACTTCTCGGATATTAACACTATGTTGAATCTATCTCAGAGTTCATGTGTACATCATCTCATGTGCATTCAACATTGTCAACAGTCATATGAACATAAATAATTCAATTCAAACACGTTTATTTGTATAATGACTTACCTCAGACTCGGATATTTGTTCGAACTCGGTTATTCAACTACTTTCGTTTTCCCGTGATCTAAGTCCGTTTTATTCGGCTCTTGATCTATACATATTCAAATGTAATCCATTTATTCACTAATTCATTCAATTTAATCCATGAACACACATTTAGGGTAATTTTCAATTTAACCGTCACATTTGCATATTTTATCAATTTAGTCTATTTTTCTCAAGACATCAAATATACAAAATCACTATAAACCCATGCTTAGCCGAATGCTCACTTATCTCATACAAATCCAAACATTTCATATATTTCACAATTTAGTCCCTCAAAATGCTATTTTCACAATTGAGTCCAAAATACTCAAATTCAACAAAACTCTAAATACAAACCATGATATTCATATAACTATATTTCATATTGCACTTTAGAAGATCACAAATCTCACCATTTCATCAATGGCACATTTCACAAATATCATCAATTCTCAAATTTAAAACATGAGCTTGATAGTATACTAAGCAACAATCTCAAAAATATAAAAATCATCAAAATCCAAAGTTAAAACATACCTTAATTTAGCCAAATTATAGCCGAATGCCCTAGCTTTCCCATTCTCTTTTTCTTTTCTTTATTTCGGTTCAAATAGAAAGATGAACACATATATCATGGCTTTCTTCTTTTATGTTTGTTTAATAATCTTATAATTTTCAATTTACTAATTTAACCACTCCATAATAACTCAAACAAACATGCATTTAAGGCACATTTGTCCTTTGTTCATCCACTAACTAAATAGTGGTTAAATTGCCTCTTAAGGCCACTACTTTCAAAGCCACATCAAATAGGAACTTTTACGATTAACATGCTAGTTTTGTATTTAATGCAATTTAATCCTTTTATCAAATTAAGCATACAGACAGACAAATTAACTTACAGAAATTTAACACATGCTTAATCACATATCAACGGCACATAAAATATATTAAAATATTTCACTGACTCAGATTTGTGGTCCCAAAACCACTGTTTCGATTAGGGTCTAAACTGGATTGTGACACAATGCACATTCTTATCATGCCATCTCTCTTTTTCACAAATAGAACATGAGCACCCCAAGGTGAGAAACTCAGTTGTGCAAATCCCCTATCAGTCAACTCTTGCAACTGTGATTTCAACTCTTTCAATTCTTTTGGTGCCATTCTATACGTAGCTATCAAAATAGGAGTTGTTCTCGGTAACAAATCAATACCAAATTTAACTTCACGTATCGGAGGTAATCCCGATAATTCTTCAGGAAATACATCAGAAAATTCACAAACCACTGGCACTGATTCAACTTTCTTTTCAGTTACTTTCGAGTCAATCACATAAGTAAAATAAGCTTCACAAACCTTTCTCACATAATTTTGAGCTTTCAATTTAGATATCACAGCAGGTAACCTAGTCAAATCATTAGACTCAATCCTAACTATTTCATCATTCTGACATCTCAAATCAATAGTCTTTCTTTTGCAATTCACAACAGCATCATGCAACGTCAACCAATCCATACCCAAAATTATATCAAACTCATGAAATGGTAATAGCATCAGATCAGCTAAAAAAAACATCTCAAAATATCAACGGACAGTTCTTGCATACTTTGTCAACCAGGACACTTTTACCGAAGGGGTTCGATACTCTAATAACAAATTCAATAGAATCTATAGGCAAAGTCTTATTGGATACTAATTTCATTCATATATACGAATGTGTAGAACCTGGGTCTATCAATGCAATCACATAAGTATCATAAAGAGTAAATGTAGCCGTCATAACATCTAGAGATGAAGCTTCCTCACGAGCTCGGATGGCATATGCTCTGGCAGGTGCTCTAGCTTCAGATCTCGCAACAGTGTCTTTCATAGTTCTCTGACTACCACTGACATTTCTTGAATTTTGGGAAGGTCTACCTTTCGCTATAACATTATCAGACTTCGAACTCTGAACAATCTCTTACTCAACAGACTCTAGGCAATCACGGATGAAATGATCTAATGATCCACATTTAAAGCAAGCTCAATCATTCAATCTATAACTTTCGGATGTCTTTTACCACAACGCTTACATTCAGGTCGATCGGATCGGACATTTCCAACACTTGCCATTGAAGTTGCCGGAGCTTTGGTAGTCGACTGTGATCTAACTCAATCTCTATTCGATTGTCCCACATTTGCCCTGGAATGGCTATGTTCATCTCTGAATTTCTTTAAAGCAGACTAAAATGATTTACTCGGAAATCTCTTTCTCCCATCTCTGACTTCAGACTCAACTTTTCTTTTATCTTTCCTGAGTGCCTCAACTTTGCATGCTCGATCAACAAACACAACGAACTCTTTTATTTCTAGAATCCCAACAAGCAAACATATATCTTCATTAAGTCCATCTTCAAATCTTTTACACATTATTTCTTTAGTTGAGACATTCTCGAGCATATTGACTTAGTCTCACGAATTCTCGTTCATACTCGATAACAGACATGAGACCTTGTTTCAATTCCAGGAATTCTTTTTGTTTCTGATCAATAAATCTCTGACTGAGATATTTCTTTCAGAATTCAGACTGAAAGAAATCTCATGTAACCCGTTCCTTTGGAACAATAGAAATCAGAGTCTTCCGCCACTGATAAGCTGCATCTCGTAGTAAAGAAATGTCACATTTTATGCATTCTTCAAGAGTCAATGTCATTTCATCAAATACCAGGATCGTGTTTTCAAGCCAAAATTTAGCTTTCTCAACATCGTCTTCACTAGTGACCCTGAATTCTTCAGCCCCATATTTGAAAATTTTATCGACTAGAGGTTTGTTCAACAAATTCAGATTCACGACCGGAGGAACAACTGAAGCCTGAGGGGGATTAGTCGGGGCGGAGGTTGCAAAATAGTCAGATTATCTCTTACGAGCTGAGTGAACCACTCACTCATCATCTGGAAGAAAGCTTATTTAGCTTCTCCCTCTTAACCGCTAGTAGCCGGTCTCGAATCAGATGGCATTGTCCCTTGAGTGGGAGCAGGCGCATTACTTTCAATGTCATCAGCTACGGCTCTTTCTGGATCCATTACCATACGATAAACACATTTTACCAGATAATCAAAAACTTTTACAGACATTTCATAATATTATTCAATGAATCAAATCAAAGTGTCCCTTGAGTAGGTCCACAAGACCTTAACATGCTTTAGAATAGGGCCGGGACTAAACCAAACACATAAGAAAATTCTCAAAAAATTTAAAATTTTTCTATGTTATAGAGGTCGCCCACCCATATGGACAGGCCATGTGCCTCCCACGGCCTCAAATACGCCCATGTGTATAAGCCGTGTCAAAATAGGGCATACATACTGACTTGTCCACACAACCTGAGATACACCCGTGTGCCTCACCCGTGGTTGACATTGACTTGCACCACATGGCCAGTCATACGCCCGTGTGTCCAGCCAGTGGTCGAGCCTAACTTGTTCTGAAATGCAACCTCGAAGGACACGGTCGAGGCACACACCCGTGTGCTCAACCATGTGGACAAATATAGGCCATTTTCAAGGCCAAATTGCCACCCACACATGGGTCATTCCTACAAACACAATTAACCACTAATTCAAGCATCATAGGCAATTAATACATACCCAAATGTACATCATTTCCAGCCATTCAAAAGCCTAAAAACCATACCAACTTATAAGGCAATTGATTCTAGATAACCTTAATCATTTCAAGATAGAATCCATCACATACTTATCATTAGTAATGAACTAGCTATGCATAAATAAGTTCACCATTCATGTAACCATTTCATTTGCCATCAAGCTA
Organism: Gossypium rotundifolium; assembly: GCA_025506655.1. Taxonomy (NCBI): domain Eukaryota; kingdom Viridiplantae; phylum Streptophyta; class Magnoliopsida; order Malvales; family Malvaceae; genus Gossypium; species Gossypium rotundifolium. The sequence goes on along the minus strand of CP106731.1, from coordinate 41,946,234 downwards.
AATCAAAACTAGCATCATGAAACTTATCTAGCCATTCATAATCATAGACATAGTTTTAGCCATATTACATGGCCATTCTCACATATAAAAAATAACCCAAAGTAACTAGCCTATACATGCCATACTTAGTATATTCACTTTCAAAAGGTACCAAAATATGATTGAGTAGTGTGATGACGATCCTTGAAGGTCCCCGAGCCTTTAGTAGCTTTGATGATCTATAAAATAGAGCAAACACACACAAAGTAAGCTTTCAGAAGCTTAGTAAGCCATATACAAATAAACTTAGCATAAATTGCACATAGCTACATTGATACAATGACATTAATGTTTATCATTGGAAATTCATCACATATTCTTTGGCTCATTTGATTAGCTATAGCTTGCGACATTCTCAACTCAAATATCTTATATACACCCATAGCTCATTCAAGCATATAATCACATATTATCTCATAACTATACACATATCCAATTTAGTAAGCTTATATAAACACTTACCTTTCATACACTTATAGTGTACTTTTCAATCGTACATAAATCATTTATACTTCTCACATAGACATTCATTTCTCAAATTTGTCCGTTGAACTGTTTGGAATCTAATAGGATACTTGGAATGCTCGGAATAGTCATACAATGCCAACGTCCCAAACGAGGTCTTACATGTACTCAGATATCGATGCCTCTATCCCAGACAGGGTCTTACACGAATCAAATACAATGCCAATGTCCTATACATGGTCTTACAAGTAAATCTCATATTGATGCCAATGCCCCAAACATGGTCTTACACGAAATCTCAAATCAACGCCAACGTCCCAGTCGTGGTCTTACATGATTTCATTTATCAGAAACCTATGTCATGACATACGTTATCCTATCTATTCCTAAGATCGTACGAGACTTCTCGAACATATATAACTTATCGATATATCTTTGGATTTCATAAACATTCCATTTCAAGCATTATTCATAGCCATCTATATTTCATAATTGTATAAATAACTCAATTCAAATACATTTATTTGTATATTGACTTACCTCGGATTCGGAATAAACGAGCGATTTCGAATACCCGATCTTTTAGACTTTTCGCGAGCTAAATCCGTTTTCTTAAGTTCTTGATATATACATATTCAAATTTAAATCTTTTATCCACCAATTCATTCAATTCAATCCAAGAACACACATTTAGGGTAATTTACAAATTAGCCCTACATTTTTACATTTTAACATTTTAGTCCCTATTTCATAAAATTACAAAATACACATAATTTCATATTACCCTTGCCTAGCCGAATTTTACTCATGCTCATATAAGTCCATACATTTCATTTATTTCACAATTTAGTCCTCCAAAATATTATTTTCTCAATTAAGTCCAAATTACTTAAAATCACTAAAAAGCCAAAGACAAAACTTGTTAATCAAACATATATATTTCATTAATCACCATCAAACATCACAAAACTCATATGCTCCTCAATGGAACATTTCAAAATATTCATCAATTCAAAAAATTAAAGCATGGGTTTCAAAGTAATCGAAACAACGATTACGAAAACGTAGAAATTATCAAAAACCAGAATCAAAACATACCTTAATTTAGCTTAAGAAAAATCAAAACCTAGCTTGGTTTATCTTCCTTCTTTTTCTTTGAACATTCGGCTATCTTGATAATAAGATGGAAAAAATATTTGTTTTGTTTTAATTTAATGACATTATTAATCCATTTACAAAATTAGCCTTTTTAATATATATAATAAACCTTTATACATTAAGGCCATTTTTGTCCATTAACCATCCACTAACTAAATAATGGCTTAACTGCCTCATAAGGCCACTACATTTAAAAGCCCACTCAATTAAGCTCATTAACATATAGAATGCCACTTTTACCTTTTATGCGATTTAATCCTTTTCTCAAATTGGAAACACAAACAGGCAAATTAATTCACAAAACTTTCACGCATGCTTAATCATGTATCATAGGCAACTCTAGTTGATAAGCAACTCGCCTAAGACGTTTCAAAACCCAATACGGTCCAATGTACTGAAGGCTTAACTTGCCTTTACAACTAAATTTGAGAACCTTCTTCCAAGGTGATACTTTAAGGAAAACACAATCCCCTACCTCAAACTCAATATCTCATCTCTTAAGGTCCGCATAATACTTTTGTCTATCAGAAGAGGCTTTAAGTTAATCTTGAATCATACGAACCTTATCCTTAGTCTAAGCTACTGACTCCAGGCCCAGAACCTTCATCTCACTCAACTCAATCCAACAAAGCGTAGTGCAACAATTCTAACCATAAAGTGCCTCATAAGGCGCCATTTGGATGCTAGGTTGAAAGCGATTATTGTAAGAAAATTTAGCTAGCGGTAAAACTCCTCCCAACTACCTCGAAAAGAAATAACACAACTCTGAAACATATCCTTCAAATTTTGAATTACCCTCTTAGACTGACCATCAGTCTGTGGATAAAACACTATATTGAAATCCAATCAAGTATCAAGAGCTTCATGTAATTTCTTCTAGAAATGAGAAGTAAACCAAAGATCCCAGTCTGAAATAATTGATACTGGAACCCCGTGAAGTTTAAAAGTCTCAAAGACTTAAAGCTTAGCTAACTTAGATAATAAGTAATCGGTTCTAACCTGAATGAAGTGAGCAGACTTAGTCAACCAGTCCACAATAGCCCAAACTGAGTCTTTTTTAGTAGGTGTCAAAGGCAACCAACTAACAAAGTCCATAGTTACTCGTTCTTATTTCCGTAATGGAATCTTAATAGGTTGAAGTAATCCAAAAGGAAGTTGGTGCTTTTCCTTAACTTGCTACCATGTCAAACAATGAGACACAAAATTGGTTACCTCATGTTTTAGCCCATGCCACCAGTACAACTCTTGGATGTCACCATACATCTTATTTCCACCGGGATGCATAACATAAGAGCTACTATGCACATCCCGCGGAATAGATTACCTCAAACCCGATGCTCCATAAACCTATCCATACCCAAAATTAGATCTGACACACTAAATGACAACTCCATTAAATCAGCGAGGAATACAAACCCTTAAAATTCAAGCGGACACCTCCTAAACATTTTACTAACTCGTATAGATTGTCCCAAATGACTAATTCTAGATAGCTCACTACTAGTGTGCTCAGCCAAAATCCCCATATTACCCAATATATTGCTAGATATGTAAGAGTGTATGGAAACACAATCAATCAAAGTAAAATAAGGTAAAGAATGCATAAAAAACGTATTGGCAATCACATCGGTTGCATCCCTATCCTCTTGGCACCTCATCGTGTAAACTAAGGCTGGCTTCCTAGCCTTAGTCTGGACTGCATCTCTACCTAGTACTCTTTTACCACAATCACCACCATTACCTCCCGACATCTGACCTCGACCCTTAACAGGCTGCTGAACAACCTTCTAAGGTTTAATTTGACCTTGAACTAGATCAACCATCCAAGGACACTAACTAATCTTATGCTCTGTGGACCCGTGTTTATAGAAAGCCTCAAACTTCATCCAACACTTGTCTGGGTGGCGTCTATTACAAAACCCACAAATCAAAACCCATTTGACCCTAGAAATAGGCTCAACTCTAGCAATTGATCCTATCTGTTGAGGCCTTTCAAACCTAGCCTGTTTCATAGGCCACTGATAAGAACTTGAAGGACTTGAATCCCTCTTATTCTTGTTTTGAATTTTCTCATTCTCCTTTTTTCGTGCTTAGTGCACTTCATATCCTTAATGATTTTAGCCTTTTCCACCAATGTTTTGAAGACTTTCTCCCTTTGGGAGCTACCATAACCTTTATATCATACATCAAACCCTTTCCGAACCGAATGCTTTTATCATAACCAGTGACTACCAAACCACGAGCATACCTCCTAAATCTCAAGAACTGGGCCTCTTATTCGGCCATCGATCTATCCCTCTGAGTTAGCCATATAAACTCGCATTTATGGGGCTCAATGTAGCTTACACCCACACACTTACTTTGGAAGGCACTTTGAAGTAATCCCAAGTTAACCACTCAGGCTGAGTGCCCTTTTAAACTGTCAACCCCCACTGATACGTCTCATCACGAAGCAAAGATACTGCACCCTTCAATTTTTGCTTGGAGATGCAGTCTAAATCATTCATAATTCTTTCTATGGCCACAAACCAATACTCGATCATAGTTGAGGCGACCTCAACAACACCCCTGAATAGTTTAGCTCCAATGGATCGGAGTCATTCAGTTACTAACCCTTGAGTCCAATTCCCAGAATACATCCCAACGTTCCTCTCCAAAACCCTCAACATAGCCTAAGATAGTGCGTCGTCCTTGGTAATCTGAGCCCTAGACCCAGTCTCATCGGTCGGAGATCCAACAATCTCGCTTGTATCTAATTAGGGCATACTACCCATCGAGGATGACTATAACAGCTCATTTTTAGCTAAATTAGAATAGTGGTTTTGAAACCACAAATTTGATGTCAAAAATTATTTTAATATTAATTTTGATGTTTACAACATGATAGCATGCATGTGTGAAAATTTCATAAGCTAATTTTATCGTTTAATTGCTCAATTTGAGAAAAAGGACTTAATCGTGTAAAAAGCAAAAGTTGCATTCTACTTGTTAAAGGTGTCAAATAGCTTTGGATTTTAAATATGATGTCCTTAAATGGTAATTAGACCATTTTAAATGATAGTGGACTTTTATGGACAACATTTATGTGATTTTAAATGTTATAATTTAAGGTTAAATTTGGTATTTGATAAATAAATGTTAATGAAATAAAACAAAGTAAATTTTTTTATCATCTTCATCATATTGTTGAAATTAGAGAAGAAGAAAAAGAAAAAGCTAGGTTTTGTTTATTCGGTCACTTGTGCTCTTAATTGGTAAGTGATTTTGACACGATTTTTAATAATTTCTATGTCTTTGATATAGTTGCTTCGTGTTCTAGCTAACTCGTACCTTTAACTTTGAAACTGTTAAAGATTTCAAGAGTGTCGATTGATGAGCTTATGTATTCTTTGATGTTTAAAGATGAAACATTGATAAATCGTAATATATACAAATTTTAAACCATATTTAGCATATTTTTGGATGCTTTATCACTTTAATTGTGGAATTTGATACTCCTAATCCTTTGTTTTCACGTTTTATACTCATGAGAGCATAGGAGGATGAAAAGAACGAGAAACGGGCCAAAAAAGGAGAAAATGGACCAAAGTAAGAAATCAACACGGCCTGGAGTTCACCACATGGCCGTGCCTTTTTAGTAGTCTCAAACACGGGCTTGGGCTCAAATCACACGGGCGTGCACCACGAGCGTGTCCCTTCCATGGCCTATTTTAATTCCACTCAGAAAAGGATACTTAGAGGCAAAGAAAGACATTTCGAAAGCCTATATAAACACCCTAAGTGTATACTAAGAAGGAGGTGGCTTGAGGTAGCCAGAGAGGGCTGAATACAGGGAATTACTCAAAGAAAGCTAGTTGATCCATCTCAGAAGCCGAAATCACACTCAAGACTGAGGATTTCTCCTTCAATTCCTTCGAGGGTTTTAGGGTTTTCTTTATGTTTTGTTATTTTTCTTCTGAGATGTATTCTTTTATAACCATGAACTAAACTGTAACACCCCTAACCCGAGACCGTCGCCAGAATAGGGTTTAGAGGCATTACCGAACAATAGGATCATTTTACATCTCATTTATGATGCAAAGTCAATCATCATCAAACACATTCATATACAATCATAGTGTCCCTTAAATGAGTCATCGAGACTCTAAGCATGCTTATACACTGAGTCGGGACTAAACTGAAACACATATAAAATTTTATGAAAATTTGAAACTTTTCTAAAATACAGGGGAGAACACCCGTGGGGGTAGGCCGTGCCTCTCCCATGGCTACATGACACACCTGTGTGACCTCCCGTGGTTACATACTGCCAAAATCGACATGGCTAACAAGCACGCCCGTGTGCTAAGGCCGTGTCCTATAAGGTCATATACTGCCATTTCTCGTTACAACCTGTAGGCATGCTCGTGCCATGGCCGTGTGCAATTTAAGCCACATTCTGCCAATTTACCCATGGTCTGAGGCACGCCTGTGTGCCCCAATCGTGTGACATTATAGGATATTTTTGCAAAGTCTAAATGCCACCCATAAAGGTCCAACCTACAAGCCATACAACCACAATGTCTCATGCTCATATTATCACCATAACATACCAATATTGTCATTCAACTCATGCATTCAACTCTATTCATACTAAATTCAATACCAATACTTATTCTATCACAAGCATAATTCATTCCCAATTTCACTAACCCCTATTAGCATTTATCAATACAAAGTTACCACTTGATAGCAAATTCATCAATCCACAAATCATGCCAAAAGGTGTATCACACATATCACATTCATTCATGCAAAACCTATCATATATCTAGCCACATCTCATGGCTAATTACAATCTCAACATAATTCAATTTATTAGCCTATACATGCCATATTCTTACTAAATACACCTTTTTCAAAAGTACCAAAACAGAATGTCGGTAGTGTGATTGAGAAGCTGACGATCCCAGATCCGAGCTAGCTTTACTGACACTGCAACGCAGAGAAACAAATTACACAATAAGCTTTCCAAAGCTTAGTAAGTTTGAATTATAAAACAATTAACTCAATGAACCAAATCAATATACACATTTAACCATCACATAGGTATTTTATCAATGGTACACAAGTTCAACTTTATTCAATACTCACATAGCATTCCATCCTTTCACTTCAAATTTCACCAATCACATATGTATCATACTTACCTTGCCAACACTTAGTTAATCACTAATCATACTATCCAACCATTACATAGATAATGACACAACCAAGCATAATATCACTCTGAACCACATGCTTAATTAACTATTCATTCAACTCTTAAATCTATCATCAACCACATAGATTCAAGCATACCTTGATCAACACGAAGTTACTCATCATTCATACAACTCACTTCCTCGATTTTACCTCCATTTTAACCTCTGCTATTACTTAAATGAATTTCCCCACTTAGTGCCAATTTGGAAACCGAAGCCTACTTGCCATCGCACACTTAGTGTCGATAGGTTAAACAGAACTTATATCGATAATGCACACACAGTGCCATCTCGATGAGCCAAAACTTCTATTGTTCCACACACACAGTGCTATTCATTAAAGCCGTAGCTTCTATTATTTCGCACACACAGTGCTAGTCGTTAATTATAATCGCACACTTAGTGTCTATCCTTTTATTCTACTTGCCTTGATGTCGCACACACAATGCCAATTCAATAAGCCGAAGCTTTCGTATCATTGCACACACAATGCTATTCCTTTCTTATAATCACACACTCAGTGCCCTAATACAAAACCGAACTCGATTCGATATCGCACACACAGTGCCAATCACAAAGCCGAAACTTCTATTATTTCGCACACAAAGTGCTAATCTTTTCGGTTACCCTCCCAAATACGCACACTTAGTGCCACATAAATTCATTTTTCACATAACATTTATAAATAAATAATATCATAACCATTCGTTTCATAACATTTAAACACAGCTAAGTACACATATTATAACTGAACATACCTCGGATGTCAAAATACCGAAACGGTCGACTAATCAAGCATTTTATCTTTGCCTCGATCTCGATCCAAAACTCTCCTCTCTTAGTCTATACACATTCAAATTCAATCCATTCAATCACTAACTCATTCAATTTAGTCCACATACACACATTTAGGGCATTTTACTAATTAGCCCTGACATTTTCACATTTTGACACTTTAGTCCCTATCTTACAAAAATATCAAATTCACCAAATTCCACCTAGCACAAGCTTAGCCAAATTTTACTAATGTCCATACAAACCCACCTATTTCATTTATTTCACATTTTAGTCCCTCAATTTACACTTTTCACAATTTAGCCCAAATTACTCGATTTCACCAAAATTTTAAATACAAACTATGTTAACCCAACATTAAACTTTTATATTCCACCAACTATCATCACAAAGCTCATATATTCAACAATGGCATATCTCAAAATCACCATCATTTTCTAAAATTTAAGCATGGGTTAGCTAGAGCACAAAGCAACGATCACAGAAACGTAGAAATTATCAAAAACCGAGCATAAAGCACTTACTAATGGAAGCTTGAAGTGGCCGAATGTTTCAACACCTTAAACCCTTTATTTTCTTTCTTTTGTAAACGGTGGAGGAAGATGATGAACACACCCACTTATTCATCATCTTTGTTTTATTATAACATGTATATCTTATAATTATGCCATTTACTAATTTAACCTTCAAATAAATAAATAAAACATTTTAACATTAATGTCATTCTAGTCCATTGCCACCCACTATCAGTTAATATGGCCTAATTGCATCATAAGGTCTTCACTTTATAAAGACATTCACACTTAGGTAATTATAAATCAGCACATAGCTTTTACTATTTACGCAATTAAGTCCCTTCTCTTAATCCGACACTAAAACAATCAAATCACCACACAGAATTTTCACACAGACTATGTCACCTATTATTCACATAGAAAATATCATTATAATATTTTTATGATCCTAGATTTGTGGTCTCGAACCACTATTCTGACTACGGTCTAAATGGGGCTATTACATAAACCTCTAAAATACCTAAGAGGGATGAAACATAAGACAAATCTTGTCATTGTTTTCTGAACTATATGATAAATACTTGATTTGTTCTTGATTATGTCTTCTTAATTCTTGCTTTAATATTCTAGGATATTTATTCAAGTATTGATGTGCTTATTAAGTAGAGCAAAAGTCCCTGTTTAAAAGTAGATATAGCATAATTAAGCAGAGTTGATTGTAGTCCTAGAAATAGGAGTACAAAAATTTGCCGGATTAGGGTCAAACCTAATATGGGAGTCCATAGATCCAGTTAATGTAACACTAGGGGTTTTAATTAGAAAGAGATTTCAATTAATCAACCTAGGGTTAGATGTTAGTAGCCTCGAAAGAAGTATTAATATAAATTTGGGAATCCTACGATCAAGTCAAGCGAATAAATCGTTTGGTTCAGAGTTAAATAACAAGTGAAGTCTAGGCGGATTCTTCCTCGGTATTGTCTTGATCAATTGATTTTTCCCAAAAATATTTTCCCTATTCATTCTTAGTGTCATGGCATCCTTAGCTTATTAATTAGTTAAATAAACATTAATCACTTTTATTTTAAGCTAGATAATAAAAAGAGAGTCAGTACTAGTACTTTTGTTTCCTTTGGGTTTGACATTTTGGTCCTGTCCTAAACGTTATGACCGGATCTGGTATGTCAAATAAAAGGGTTGTATAAAAACTTGCGCGTTCATTAAAAAGTTTGTATTCTTTTAGAAAGCTTCGAGCTTTGTTGCTAATGAAAACCCGATTTTTCTTTATGGTTTTCTTGTAAAAACGTTATTGTTATTGTTATTATTGAAAACTTTACTTACAATCGAAATGAGATTCAGTGATTTGCGAAAATGTGATATTTTGAAAGTAGTTTTTGTCATTTTTAGAAAATTCAGAGTTTAATCGTTTATAGTTTGAAAATAACCGAAACTAAAGTTTAAAAGAAAAATTAAGTCCAATGGCCTTACTACAAAATTAAACCCAAAATAAATAATCTTAGAAATAAAGTAAAACTGGTTTTACTAAAGTTCACGAGAAGTATCTCCGTTGTATGGCCAGCCCCCAGTCCTACACAACTCCAAATCCTCTATTGCTGGGAAATACTTGTGAGGTTAAGGGAAAAGGGGTGAGTTACAAGAATTCAGTGTGTAATCCCCTAAATCGGCATTAACTGGGCCCGAGCCCATAAGACATCAATTTGGGCCTAAGCCCTATAATCATGAAAGTGCATATGAAGTAGTGCAACCCAACCCAATCCAACCAACACACCCCCGACCAGCCAATCACACCTGTGGGGATCAAGTCAACCACCCCGCCACACACACCAATATTGTAGTCAAGCTGCTACTCACAGAATATTTGTGGTTAAGCCACTAGAGTCATAATTATATATATATAAATATATTATGGCTATGCCACCAGGCTACACTGCGCTTCGTTCATTTACCCACCCCATGCAACATGATAAAATGCAATATACATATCAACATATACAAGTGTAATGTAAACATACAATCATTACTTAACAACATTGAGGGTAAAATGACCATTCAACCCATCAAGGGTATTTTGGTAATTTTACATCCTAGGGGCATTTCGGTAATTTCACAACCCAGGGTTATTTCGATAATTTTCTCTTTAATGGCCTTTCCGAAAGCCTATTTTTGCCTCGTGTGACTCGGGACCCTTTTTGGGTTTTTATAGCACTATTGGGCCTAAAACCATTTTAGGCCAAAATAGGCCCACACGCTCGTGTGGCCCAAAACGCATGGTTTTGAAAATAGATTTGTAGATTTCATATCCGAGTCTATCATTTGTTTCAAATTTAACAGCTTTGCCCAAGTGGGCTGGTTAGCCCGTTAGGCCCATTTAGCCCAGTTCGGCCCGATCGAGCCCGTTACAGCCTCAGTATTGCAAGAGTGTTCGTGACACTCTCAACAACTTAGCGTCATGATTTGTATCTCAATTTACCACTACGAGCATTCCCACGCTCTAGTAGTCACTATTACTGGCTTTCCGGCTTTTGGCCGTGTCACAAATCAACACAAACAACCATTGAAGTGGATGTGATAATACACACCTGATTTGGAACACGAAACACGATTCTTCCTAAGGCACCAACAATCCGAGACTTCCACTACAAAGAATAGGGGTTCGATTATTCCTCTATAAAGCACTTCAAGACCCTAGTAGTGATTGACACAAGAACAGGTATTAGCAACACCTTTTCGGCTTGAGTAACAGCCAACCAAACACTACAACACCACCAACCATATTCGGCCTTAGTTTTTACTTACCAACAATCCGAAATCCAAAGACTAAAAGAATGATGATAGTGTAAGCTAGCACCCTAACGATTTGGCCCACACCAAAAGAACTGAGAAGATGGAGGTAGCAAGGAATAGATCACTTCGACCTTGGTCAAAAAAAATAGGATGAGTAATCTATTTTAGAAGAGGGAGTAAAAGAGAAATAGGAAGGAAATAAAAGAGGAGGAAGACACCACCTTGCAACCACCAAAAAACCCGAGTAGGCAAAGAAGCTTCGGTACCTACAAGCACCAAGTCTCAGCTATGGAATGCACTGAAATGAAGGACCCAATGTGAGAAGGAACGGGGTAAGCCGATTGGAACTAGAAGAAATGAGGGAGATATAGATTTCGGCTGTTGAGTAAAAAGAACAAGTGGAAAAGATGAGAGGTTGAGCAAAAGTGCACGAATGGTCAGATTCCCAAAAGAAAGAAAAAAAAAGGAGAGAATGGTTTCGGTAAGCAATGAATTGCTCAAACAAAATGTGACCCAAAATGCTCAAAATGCCAAGAGAAGTTCTGGCACTCTACCTTCAGAAAACCGAATATGCACCTCACACTCCCCCTTGCCGAATTTTCACTCCCCCCACAAGCTCCCACATTCGGCCAAACACCTCCACTCTCCAAATCCCATGATTTACTCTTTGCTTTACTCCCCCATTCACTCTCCATCACCCTTTAAAATTATTTGACCAAGTCCTCCCTCTCTCCTACAGAGTTTGATCTCCATTCAGCCACCTCCCTTGCCTGAGCACAAAAATAAAGCTCTTTTTTGTAGCAGGTGGGATTCGAACACTCTCCCCCTTCCATGCTCCCTTGTGACGCCACCCACTAGGCCACCTTGTTACTTGTGATATCAAGATACAATCAATTATGCTTAAGTCTTGCCTTCACTAGCTTACCTCACTAAAGGGCCCAAAAACCAAAATTTTTCGTAAGCCCAGGTTTGATCCTGGGACTTCATAGAATCCCCCTAACCTTCCAAAATTAGTAACTTGCATTAGGGACGTTCTCTTGTTCTAAAAAATTTTAAGCGCTCCTATGGCCAAGGCCCAATGGGCCCAATTCTATTAGGCCCAAATTCGGGTCGTTACAGATCTACCCCCTTAAAGAAATTTCGTCGTCAAAATTTCCAACTATATAATAGTCGCACAACACAGGTTATCCCACTACGCTTTCGCTGTGCACTCTGATCTTAATAACAGAAGCACGCACCACACTATTTATCCATCAGAGCGGATGGACATCACACGTAAATAATTTCCACAATATACACAGAATAAATACAAACTCTAAGTTTAAGCATCATATCCACAAAACATACACAGAATTACTATAGTCAATACATCATACAAAAAAACATAGTATCAGGAACTTACGGATTTGGTGTCGGACACTCGGTGTGCCATACTTCCAATAATGATATGTATTTTTTAAACCAAATTTCAAACAAATTTTGAAAAACGTTTTCGAACCCATTCCACAGCCAAGTTTTGCGATCCGGGCTCTAATAACATATAATGTAACACCCCAAACTCGACCTAGACGTTATGACCGGATCTGGCATGTCACATAGAAGGGTTGTATAAAAACTTGCACGTTTATTAAAAAGTTTGTATTCTTTTTGAAAGCTTCAAGCTTCGTTGCTAATGAAAACTCGATTTGTCTTTATATTTTTCTTGTAAAAGCATTATAGTTATTGTTATTGTTGAAAACTTTGCTTACAATCGAAATAAGATTCAGTGATTTGCAAAATGTGATATTCTGAAAGCAGTTTTTGTCATTGTTAAAAATTCGGAGTTTAATCATTTATAGTTTGAAAATATCCAAAATGAAAGTTTAAAAGAAAAATTAAGTCCAATGGCCTTACTAGAAAATGTAAACCCAAAATAAATAATCTTAGAAATAAAGTAAAATGAATTTTACTAAAGTTCACGAGAAGTATCTCCGTTGTATGGCCACCCTCGAGTCCTCCACGGCTCCAAATCCTCTACCGTTGGTAAATACCTACGAGGTTAAGGGAAAAGGGGTGAGTTACAAGAACTCAGTGTGTAATCCCCTAAATTGGCAGTAACTGGGCCCGAGCCCATAAGACATCAATTTGGGCCTAAGCCCTATAATCATGAAAGTGTATATGAAGTAGTGCAACCCAACCCAATCCAACCAACACACCTATGACCAGCCAATCACACTTGTGGGGATCAAGTCAACCCACCCTGCCACACACACCAATATTGTAGTCAAGCTGCTACTCACAAAATATTTGTGGCTGAGCCATCGGAGTCATAATTATATATATAAATATATTGTGGCTATGGCACCAGGCTGCACTACTCTTCGTTCATTTACCCACCCCATGCAACATGATAAAATGCAATATACATATCAACAAATACAAGTGTAATGTAAACATACAATCGTTACTTAACAACATTGAGGGTAAAACGGTCATTCAACCTATTAAGGGTATTTTGGTAATTTCGTAGCCCAGGGGCATTTCGATAATTTTGCAACCCAGGGGTATTTCGATAATTTTCTCTTTAATGGCCTTTCCGAGGCCTATTGTCGCCTCGCGCGACTTGGGACCCTTTTTGGGTCTTTATAGCACTATTGGGCCTAAAACCCATTTTAGGCCCAAACGGGCCCACATGTTCGTGTGTCCCTAAACACATGGTTTTGCAAACAAATTTGAAGATTTCATATCCAGGCCTATCATTTGTTACAAATTTAGTAGCTTTGCCCAAGTGGGCTGGTTAGCCCATTAGGCCCATTTAACCAGTTCGGCCCGATCAGGCCTGCTACTGCCTCGGTATTGCAAAAGTGTTCGTGACACTCTCAACAACTTAGCATCACGATTTGTATCTCGATTTAACACTACGAGCGTTCGAACGCTCGAGTAGTCACAATTACTGGCTTTTTAGCTTTTGGTCGTTTCACATATCAACACAAGCAACCATTGAAGTGGGTGTGAGATTACACACCTGATTTGGAACACGAAACACGATTCTCCCCGAGGCACCAACAATCCGAGACTTCCACTAAAAAGGATTGGGGTATGATTATTCCTCTGATAAAGCACTTCGAGACCCTAGTAGTGATTGACATAAGAATAGATATTAGCAACACCTTTTCGGCTTGAGTAACAGCCAACCAAACAGTACAACACCATCAACCATATTCGGCTTTAGTCTTTACTTACCAATAATCCAAAAGCCAAAGACTAAAAGAATGACGAGTGTGTGAGCTAGCACTCTACCGATTCGGCTCACACCTAAAGAACTGAGAAGATGGAGGTAGCAAGGAATAGATCAATTCGGCCTTGGTGAAAAGAATAGGGTGAGTAATCTATTTTAGAAGAGGGAGTAAAAGAGAAAGAGGAAGGAAATAAAAGAGGAGGAAGACACTACCTTGCAACCACCAAAAAACCCGAGCAGGCAAAGAAGCTTTGGTACCCACAAGTACCAAGTTTCAGCTATGGAATGCACTAAAATGAAGGACCCAAGTGAGAAGGAACGAGGTAAGTTGATTGTAACTAGAAGAAAAGGCAGATATAGATTTCGATTGTTGAGTAAAAAGAACAAGTGGAAAAGATGAGAGGTTGAGCAAAAGTGTACGAGTGGTCAGATTCCAAAAAGGGAGAAAAGAAGAAATGAGATAATGGTTTCGGTAAACAATGAATTGCTCAAAGAAAGTGACCCAAAATGCTCAAGATGCTAAGGAGAAGTTTTGGCACTCTACCTTCAGAAGATCGAATATGCACCTCACTCTCCCCCTAGCCAAATTTTCACTCCCCCTACAAGCTTTCACATCCGGCCAAACACCTCCACTCTCCAAAACCCATGATTTACTCCCCCATTCACTCTCCATCACCCTTTCAAATTATTTGACCAAGTCCTCCCTCTCTCTTATAGAGTTTGATCTCCATTCAGCCACCTCCCTTGCCTGAGCATAAAAATAAAGCTCCTTTTTACAGCAGGTGGGATTCAAACACTCTCCCCTTCCATGCTCCCTTGTGACGCCACCCAGTAGGCCACCTTGCTACTTGTGATATCAACATACAATCAATCATGCTTAAGTCCTGCCTTCGCTAGCTTACCTCACTAAAGTGCCCAAAAACCAAAATTTTTCCTAAGCCCAAGTTTGATCCCGAAACTTTATAGAATCCCTCTAACCTTCCAAAATCACTCACCTAATAGGTCCAACTTGCATTAGGGCCGTTCTCTTGTTCTCAAAAATTTTTAAATGTTCCCATGACCAAGGCCCAATGGGACCAATTATACTAGGCCCAAAATCAGTCGTTACATATACTATTGTTCGATAGGTGCGCTTGCCTCAATCATGGTGATAGTTAGTTTCTAGGCTCGATCATTCATTATATAAATATTAAGACTTATCATGGACATGATCAAGTTTTTGGCATCGTTGCTGGGGCACTCAAATATTAGGAACACTAAATTTTCATTACTTTAGCCATTTTTTAATTTTTTTTGCAATTTACTTTTATTTTTATTTTAATTTTCACTTTGCTAATTTTTCTTTTATTTGCTCCTGGTAGGTACCTCTAGTTTATGACTAGAAGGAACCCGACAGGACCCTTAATTTACGATAGTGATATTGAAGGTACTATTCGCAGAAATCGTAGAGAAATAAGGCGAAGCTTAAATTACATAGAAGAAGAGCAAGAATGCGAAACCAATACTATCGAAGAGATGGCTGATAACAATTCGATACCTCCTGCAGTTGCTGTAAACCCGGTTAATCAAAATCTTGCTCCTCGTGCTATGTATGATTATGCTAACCCTAATTTAATAGGAGCTGAATCGAGTATTGTTAGGCCTGCAATTGTTGCTAATAATTTTGAACTGAAACCTAACACTATTCAAATGATTCAACAATTTGTTCAATTTGATGGTTTGCAGGGCGAAGACCCAAATACCAATTTAGCAAATTTTCTAGAATTCTATGATACCTTCAAAATAAATGGCATTTTTGATGATGCCATCCATTTTCGGTTATTTCCTTTTTCATTGAGGAATAAAGCCAAACAGTGGTTGAATTCTCTTCCATGAGGGTCGATCACTACATGGGACCAAATGATTAAAAAAGTTTTGTTAAAATATTTTCCACCGACCAAAACGGCCAAGTTGTGGAATGATATCTCTTCTTTTGTGTAGATGGATCTAGAAACACTATATGATGCATGGGACAAATATAAGGATTTGTTGATAAGGTGCCCTCACCATGGGTTACCTTTGTGGCTTCAGGTTCGAACCTTCTACAACGGTGTGCACCCCTTGACTAGGCAATTAATCGATTCAGCCGCCGACAGAACGCTGAATAACAAAACTCCTGAAGCGGCTTATGAGTTTATAGAGGAGATGTCACTGAACAACTATCAGTGGCAAGTTACAAGGACAAGGCCAACAAAAGCAGTCAGAGTTTTCAACCTCAACGCAGTAACCATGCTATCAAATCAAGTAGAGATGTTAAAGATTGATGGTTTGTGTTCTTCGCATGTACATCTGGTAATTCAGCACGAAACAAGTGAAGGTGTGGCGAATCCTGAGTACCTACCCTACAGACATGGCATGGAAAACGAGCAGATATATTATATAGGTATTAATCCTCAACTTCAAAATAATCCTTATAGTAACACTTACAATGCTGGTTGGAGGAACCATCCAAATTTTTCGTGGGATGGCCAAGGAAATTAGAGACAACAACCCCTCCTAGGCTTTCAACAACAACCCTACCCACAAGACAAAAAGTTGAACCTTGAGGAGGTGCTGACAAAATTCATCACAGTGTCAAAAACTCATTTCCAAAACACCGAAACAACACTCAAAAATCAGCAAGCATCAATTCAATGAATCGAGAACCAATTGGGACAACTTGCTAAGCTCATATCCGAAAGGTCACAAGGCAACTTGCCAAGCAATACTAAAACTAACATAAAGGAGCAATTTCATGTCATTACTGCTCATGATAGCGAAGGGTTAGATGAGCCAAAATTGAGGCAAGAGAATGTTGTAGAGGAAGGTAAGGTTGAGGTAAGCCATGATAAACCAAAATCGATAATTATAGAATACCAACCTCGAATACCATACCCCAATGCGATGAAGAAAGACAAAACAGATGAATAATTCGATAAGTTTCGTAAACTTCTGAAGAAATTACATATTAACTTATAGTTTCTTGAAGTTCTTTCACAGATGTCAGATTCAAGGAAATTTTTAAAAGAGCTTTTGACAAATAAACGGAGGCTAGACGAGGCATCACATGTGGAGCTAAATGCAGTGTGCTCAGTAATTTTGCAAAATAAATTACCATGAAAATTAAAAGACCCAGGGAGTTTTACAATTCCATATTTAATTGGTAGTTTAATTGTTAATAATGTTTTAACTGATTTAGGGGCAAGCATAAATGTTATGCCTTATAAAATGTTTAAACAGCTAGGTTTAGGGAAACCCAAACAAACTAGGATGAGCATTCAATTAGATGGTAAAACTATTAGAGTTCCTAGGGGTATAATTAAGGATGTGCTAGGAAAAATTGACAAATTTATATTCCCAGTAGACTTCATCATGTTAGACATGGATGAGGACAATACTGTTCCTTTAATTTTAGGAAGGCCCTTTTTAGCAACTGCTAGATCTAAAATTGAGTTGGTACAGGTGAACTCACACTTCGCATAGGTGACGAAACGATACTCTTCAAGCTCTTGACTCGGCTAGGACATCGAGTGATGAAGGTGAGAACGTAAATTCTATTGATAACCAAATGGTTCAACCTTTCTTACAGGAAACACCACAAAATTACACAACTGAGCCAGATCATAGACCTCGTGCCAATAAAGAAGAAATTTATGAGGAACGAAGGCTTTAGGTTGTTGAACTAGATGAGTGGAAGACACATTTCAAGGAGAAACTAAGAACACATGAAGCAAAACCGAGGGAACCACCAGACGAGTTTAAAGGTGGAACAAATTACTTCAAGGTCGGGGACCAAGTGCTGTTAGATACAAATGACCCTCGAATAACCACTTCAGAGCAAAATACAAAAGGTGCGACTCCTTTTACAATACATAATGTAACACCCTTACCTGTGTCTAACACTGAGATCGGAATACGAGGCATTACAATGCTTAATCTTACTTAATACTTCGAAATGGGCTATAAAATTTCATTTAAACGTATCTCTTACTTAAACTTGGCCTACGAGGCCTTAAACATACTTTTGAGAAGTATATAAATTTTTCCGGAAACTTTCACACGTTCAAGAAACTTTTTAACAAAACATGGGCCACACGCCCATGTCGGTCTTGGGACACACCCATGTACCTCTAAGGCATGCCCGTGTCTTGTGTCTGTGGTCGACACTGACTAATATCACACGGCCATGGCACGCCCGTGCCCCTAGCCCGCGTGTAAAAACTTAGCATTCTGACTTAACCATACGACCTATGCACACGCCCGTGTATCCTGGCCGTCGAAAACTTACCATTTTATGAGCAAGGTGCAGACTTCACACGGCCTGGGTACACGCCCATGTTCTAGCCATGCATCCCACACGATTTAGACACACGCCCGTGTGTCTACCCATGTAGACAATTATCAGGCTATCTACCAAGCCTTTTGCCAACCACATTTGCATACATTCATACCTTATCATATAGTTATACATAGCATTAATATAACTCTTAAATTAAAGACATTTGATGATAAAAGAAATAAGGTTTTCATCCCATACATTAGGGAAGACTATTTCCCATATAAATTCAAACAACTTAGGCTATCATCTATGGCTATACACACAAAAAACATAAGTTCTCTTACGCTAACACAATTTGGCTACATCAACAATAACTTAATCAACCTTAAGTACTAGCCCTATACATGCCATGACTCATGGGGAGTTGATACCTCATACCGAGTGTCTGTTCGATAGTGTGAAAACATCTCCAGCGATCTCTAATCCCAGCTAGCTAAAATAACCTATAAGAGGTGAGAAAAGAAGAGGAGTAAGCATTAATGTTTATTAAGTTCATCTGCATAATCTGATCATTATTGATATTCACTGAATATAGATAACCATAAAGTATTATATCAAGTTTTTCCCTTTAACTTATGGCTACTTACTCAACTGCTCTTAAAGCCTACTCATTCTATCTCTTACCACATTTTTACCATGCCTCAAGCCAATTGCTCATTTAATTAGTACATAATCCTGCACTGACCACCACAAGATCATATAAAACAACACATCAAGCATTTTCAATAAGTCTCTCATACTACTAATCTCTTGGTGGTTACGCACTTAGCCCACCATTGAATCTCTTATAGGGTGGTATCTCACATAGCCCACCAATCATTTATAGCCATGGTGGTTTCGCACTTAGTTCACCAATCATTTATAACCATGGTGATTCCGCACTTAGCTCACCAATCATTTATAAGCGATGGTATTGCACACAACCCATCGGTTACTAACTAATCAAGTGGTAACGCACACAGCGCACCGATAGTAATATAGTTGATGGTATCGCACACAGCCCATCAAGTAATAATATATCAGGTGGTAACACACACAGCCCATAGATATTATGCATTCAAAAACATCTATCCTCATACATTTCTCTAATTCAAATGTTCATCTGTAAACATCATCACTCACTATCATTCTTACTTAACTTTCTACGATTCTCATTCGCACTCAAACAGTGCATTAAACAATCACTCTCATACACTAAGGTGTATTGACTACACTTATCCCCTGAGAGGTCCATCATACACTGAATTCATCTCCAACTGCTAAATATCACTATTAAGTCTCATACACTTATTGTCACATTGACATCATACCCCTGTTAGGGTCATACATGAATTAACTTATCGATGCCATGTCCCCGACAAGGCCTTATATAAAGTATCACATCGTTGCCATGTCCTTGACATGGTCTTATTTAATATCTTTGACCGAAGCCATATTCCAATATGGTCTTACACGGAACCTTAACTATCATCATTTCATACTATTTATGTTTCTTACCATTATTAGGTTCAATTCTCTTAACAACTCATCAAAAGACATTTCAAACATTCATTGAATAATTATACATTCCATACAACATTGGAATATTAAAATTACTCAAACATAATTACAACATTTTCACATGAACTTACCTCGATGTCGAAAGGGCTGAAAGGGACCTTTTTGTCCAGATTTCTTTTTCCACCTGTTCTAGGTCCAAAACTCATTTTCTTTGATCTAGAACAATGTAATATATTGATTTAATCACTTATAAATCACAATATATCATAATCTACATTTTAGGCAAAAATGACTATTTTGCCCCTACATTTTGGCAAAATTATGATTTTGCCCCTAGGCTCGTAAATAAATTGTCATCACATTTTCTTCTTAAAAAAGCCTAGCTGAACATTTATTCGTCTTACAGCTATTCACAATTCCAACTATTTCATGCCTTAATGAACAAATTTCAACTTTTGCATTTTAGTCCCAATTAGGTGTTTTCATAACAACACCTTTCACAAAAGTTGTTTATCATCATCCTATCATTCATTTCCTTTCATAAAGACTCAAAAACCAACTTAAACTCTTTCATGGCAAGTCCCTAGACTCTCAACCATATTACAAATTAGTCCCCTCATTAGCTAGCTTAAGCTTTGGGGACTCCAAAAGTACAATTTTTATCAAGAAAGGTCATCAAAATCACTTTCTTGTAAGAAAAATGAGTTGCTAAAATTTTCAAGCTTTCAAAGCCCTCCCTTTGCTAATTTTTTTGGTTGAAGAAGAAAACAAAATGAAAAGATGATAGCCTTCACTTATTTCATCTTATTTTATTCATTTTGTCAACTAATATCACCAACTTTTGACCAAAATAATTGCTCTTGTCCCCTATGCATGCTATGCCGGCCAACTCACTTAAATAAGGCCAAATTGTTATGGGACCCCGATTAATAATCCATAGCTATTTGGCACCTCTAGCAAATAAAATAAAACTTTTACACTTTATGCGATTTAGTCATTTTTAACAATTTAGCTAGAAATTGCTAAAATTAAGGCACCAAAATTTTCATGCATCCTTATAAACATGTTATAACACATAAAATAAAATGAAAATAATTTTCTCTATCCTCGGTTTAGTGAATTCTAAGATCACTATTCTGACTAGCCCCTAAATCGGACTATTACAATTCTCCCCCTTAGGGATTTTGGTCCCTGAAAATCTTTTCAGGTGAAGCTGCTATTATCATTTTTAAAACGTTTCCATCAACTATTCCAAATAACAAATCAACTTGTCCTCAAGTTTCTTTCGCCAACAACCTTTAAGCTATAGTACACAAGGTCGAAGCACAACTTGAGACCTAAATTACTCCCCCTCTCGGGCATATATTCAACAATCTACTAATTGGGAACTCTGCACATGTCCAGAATGATCATTCAAATATGTATCGCATAAGTCACTACAATTCAGATGACATCCTCTCTTTGGGAATTAGGTTAATCCAAATTCAAAATCTATTGTGTGCTTTGGAAACTCAGCTCTTAGTGGTCGACTACTTCTGACCATAAACTCAATCATATCGTAAAATGTACTCTATTGTTAAAACATTTATGCACCTAACTGTACTTCTTTATTCTTGCATAATTAGATATGCTACTAGTAAACCTCATACCAAAATTTCTATATAAGTTCTGGATTCACCATCATTCCAAGTTCTATCTCAATTAAGAAATATCAATAACGAAAATATTATCCAACCTAAATTTTCACTACCTTGAATAAACTCATTTAGAGCTTATTTAAAAATACAATTTACTAACTCACTTTTGAACCCTTTTTGTTCTGAAAAGAAGACTCGCTCTAGTCATTAACCTCACTGAAACTAGGATATTGCCAACTAAGATCAACTGAGTAACTAACTTGCATTGCTTAACATGGATCTTTCATTTAAACACCTGTACTATGTCTAGTGTCTGAGAAGTTTACGATAACTATACCCACAATGTTAATAGCTCAAGTCGTTTCCACTATCCCATTTTCATAAGATGCTTTCACTCATAAAAAATTCAAAAAATAAACATCAATTTTTCCCATAGATCATTTCAACACATCTAACTCTCAACACAGACACAAAAGTGATCGTCTCTAGATCACCAATCTAGCAACTCCTTTTTATCAATTCAGACTGAACTCAGTACTAGAACTTTCAATTAATAGTTCCTTTTATAGCTTTCAACTCAATCATCATGGTTGAATATTTTGATGAGTATATCATTGTATCATGCACCTTGTTCACTTTCACACAAAATTTTATTCTCTTCACTGATTCATGCGCAAATATACACAGAACTTGGATCATATCCCAATACATTAATCTACTCTTTTCTCCACACTGAGAACATATTTCAAGCACACTCTCATCTGAGTTTCTCTTGCTATTATAATATAAAACCTTTACTATCATCATATCTCACGATAGCAGGGACGTCTTGATCGAATTCACTAAATCTATTCGGCTTGTTTGAAAGCTCATTACACAACGTGAAACTCATGATTCCACACCAACCTCCTCCTCAAACTACCCGAATAAGGTTACGAGGAGATAAAGGGATGTCAATTCCAATTACTAAATCGACAACCGTTTATTTTGATTTCACAATTAGCTAACATTCTCGCACGATCTCGATAAACATACATCTCAGGCTTCCAACTCACTTGATTCAAATAGCCTATGCTAACTTTCTTTTTTTCTTAACATTGCATAATCCATACAATCGTCAAAGTATTCAGACATACTTACTTATAATTTCCTTTATTAAGTACATATCGTGCCACACTCTATACTCATTCGCTTGCGACTCATTCACGAGTGCCTATTTTCACACATTCACATGAATTTAGTACAATTCTCATTTCTACCTCTAAACCCATCTATCTGTCTCATTAATCACTAGGGATAGTTAAAGACGCATATTCATCGTTATTCATGAAGGTGTGATACCAATGCCACATCCTCGAGGTGGTATTATATGGACTTCCACATCAAGTATCGATGGCATATTTTGAACATGGTCTTACACGATTCTCCTATTCCTTATCGAGGCCATATCCCAGATATGGTCTTATACGAGACCTTCTTTATTTCATATCTCATTGATAACCTTTTCCTTTTTGTCCTCTAGGACTTCAACCTCATGTTCACCAATAATTACTCTATCTGGTAGAGTATTATGTATCAATGTGATACAAGGCATTCTGAATTGTGCTATCATAAATGTTGTATTATTCACACAGATCAACATACCTTGATATGGTAAACATAATCTCAACTTCATCATTCATAACATGCATAATACTCTTAGTCAGCTATAACTAGTATAACTTAATAATAGCTTTACTCACTTGACTTCTCTACTTTCTAATTCAATCTTCACTCTTTTGCCCGATGGATTACTATGTATGACCAAGGATACTGAATCTCATCTCACATATATTTCAGTGCCAATGCTATATCCTAGGTATAGTCTTACATGGGATCTCTTAACTCATCCTCGACGCCATGTCTTGACATGGACTTACTTGGTATCTTTGCCTGTTTGCCGATGCCATGCCTTAGATTGGTCTTATACGGTCTCTCTCGTCTCATGTGAGTGATTGAGTATCCTAAGTAATTCAACTTCAATCGAGACTTTCTCCTACTCATGTTCTACATTAACATCTACTCAAGTACACAACGTTTCACTCTAATTTCTTTTATTATTACTAATCAATTAAAGAATGTCTTACGGGTTTGAGTACGCTGTTTATTTGATTGCCATAGTCCAACTATGGTCTTACTCGTATCACAACATCATAGCCCAGCTATTACTTTACATGTCGTCACGATACCATAGCCTCGCTATGGTCTTACATGAAATCTCATATCAATACTAATGTCATATCCTAGATACGGTCTTACATGGGAATTTATGTTGACACCGATGCCATATCCTAGATATAGTCTTACGCTGGATCACGTATCGTCACCAATGCCATGTCCCAGACATGGTCTTATATGGGATCACATGTATCGCCATGGTCCAACCATGGTCTTATTCATCATCTTATCATTGAACGACTGTACTCATCCCATGCATTCTACTTAGTCAAACTTCCCAGTTTAACTCTCACACCATAACACGTGTGGTCTCACACAGGGTCACGAAATAAAACATTATACATCATCTACTTTAACAGTCGCACATGAGTTTCAACTTTATGGACATATTGATCATACATCATTCAAACAATCGTACATACACATATACCCCATTCCCTAGGTAAATTTACTCACTATATGAACCTAACCTAATAGGTTGAGTATATAACACCTTATGCACATCCAGCCAATACAGATAAGCTTATCACTTTATAACTCTAATTTCATGCATTATCACACACATGTCAAATACTTCTATTCATACCTCTTCTAATCTCATCAATGCATAAGAGCATTTCAATTACCTCATTATCACTTACAACATTATTGGATTTAGCTCAGTTGGGAACCATCCCTATCTTAACAAAATAATTTTGTTAGAGCCGGGAGATATCACACTATCACAGTCCACCTATAACATGTATAGCTAGACTCTTACTTATACTAGGTTAGTCCGAGAACTGACTAAACCATGCTCTGATACCACTAAATGTAACACCCTTTACCCGTGTCGAACACCGAGATCAAAATATGAGGTAATACCATGCTTCATCTTACTTAATACTTCGAAACGGGCTATAAAATTTCATTTAAACATATATCTTACTCAAAGTTGGCCTACGAGGCCTTAAACATACTTTTGAGAAGTATATAAATCTTTCTGGGAACTTTCACACGTTCGAGAAACTTTTTAACAAAATAGGGGCCACACGCCTATGTAGGTCTTGGGACACGCCTGTACCTCTAAGGCATGCCCGTCTCTTGTGTCCGTGGTCGACACTGACTAATATCACACGGCCATGGCACGCCCATGGCCCTAGCTCGTGTGTAAAACCTTAGCATTCTGACTTAACCATATGGCCTATACACACGCCCGTGTATCTTGGCCGTGGGAAACTTACCATTATATGAGCAAGGTGCAGACTTCACACGGCCTGGGTACACGCCCATGTTCTAGCCATGCCTCCTACACGGTTTAGACACACGCCCGTGTGTCTACCCATGTAGACAATTATCAGGCTATCTACCAAGCCTTTTGCCACCCACATTTGCATGCATTCATACCTTATCACATATCTATACATAATATTAATATAACTCTTAAATTAAAGACATTTGATGTTAAAAGAAATAAGGTTTTCATCCCATACACTAGGGAGGGCTATTTTCCATATAAATACAAACAACTTAGGCCATCATCTATGGCTATACACAAACAAAACATAAGTTCTCTTAAGCCAACACAATTTGGCTACATGAACAATAACTTAATCAACCTTAAGTACTAGCCCTATACATGCCATGACTCATGGGGGCTTGATACCTCATACCGATTGTCTATTTGATAGAGTGAAAACATCTCCAGCGATCTCCAACCCGAGCTAGCTAAAATAACCTATAAGAGATGAGAAAAGAAGAGGAGTAAGCATTAATGCTTAGTAAGTTCACCTGCATAATCTGATCATTATTGATATTCACTGAATATAGATAACCACAAAGTATTATACCGAGTTTTTCCCTTTAAATTATGGCTACTTACTCAACCTCTCTTAAAGCCTACTCATTCTATCTCTTACCACATTCTTACCAAGCCACAAGCCAATTACTCGTTTAATTAGTACACAATCCTGTACTGATCACCACAAGATCATATAAAACAACACATCAAGCATTTTCAATAAATCTCTCTTACTACTAATCTCTCGGTGGTTACGCACTTAGCCCACCATTGAATCTCTTATAGGGTGGTATCGCACACAGCCCACCAATCATTTATAACCATGGTGATTTCGCACTTAGCTCACCAATCATTTATAAGCGATGGTATCGCACACAGCCCATTGAGTACTAACTAATCAGGTTGTAACGCACACAGCCCACCGATAGTAATATAGTTGATGGTATCGCGCACAACCCATCAAGTAATAATATATCAGGTGGTAACACACACAGCCCACCGATATTATGCATTCAAAAATATCTATCCTCATACATTTCTCTAATTCAAATGTTCATCCGTAAACATCATCACTCACTATCATTCGTACTTAACTTTCTACGATTCTCATTCACACTCATACAGTGCATTAATAAATCTCTCTCATATACTAAGGTGTATTAACTACACTTATCCCCTTAGAGGTCCATCATACACTGAATTCATCTCCAACTATTAAATAACACTATTAAGTCTTATACACTTATTGTCACATTGACATCATACCCTTGTTAGGGTCATACATGAATTCACATATTGATTCCATGTCCCCGACAAGGTCTTATACAAAGTATCACATCATTGCCATGTCCTTCACATGGTCTTATTTAATATCTCTGACCGAAGCCATATTTCAATATGGTCTTACACAGAACCTTAACTATCATCATTTCATACTATTTATGTTTCTTACCATTCTTAGGTTCAATTCTCTTAACAACATTGGAATATTAAAATAACATACGTAATTACAACATTTGCACATGAACTTACCTCGATGCCGAAAGGGCCGAAAGGGACCTTTTTGTCCACATTTCTCTTTTCACCTGTTCTAGGTCCAAAACTCATTTTCTTTGATCTAGAACAATGTAATATACTTATTTAATCACTAATAATTCATAATATATCATAATCTACACTTTAAGAAAAATAACTATTTTGCCCCTACACTTTGGCAAAATTACGTTTTGCCCTTAGGCTCGTAAATAAATTTTCATAATATTTTCTTCTTAAACAAACCTAGCTGAACATTTAATCCTCTTACATCTATTCACAATTCCAACTATTTCATGCCTTAATGAACAAATTTCAACTTTTGCATTTTAGTCCCAATTAGATGTTTTCATGACAACACCTTTCACAAAAGTTGTTTATCATCATCCTATCATTCATTTTCTTTCATAAAAACTCAGCAACCAACTTAAAATCTTTCATTTAAGTCCCTAGACTCTCAACCATATTACAAATTAGTCCCCCCATTAGCTAGCTTAAGCTTTGGGGACTCCAAAAGTATAATTTTTATCAAGAAAGATCATCAAAATCACTTACTTTTAGGGAAAATGAGTTGCTAAAATTTTCACGCTTTCAAATCCCTCCCTTTGCTGATATTTTCAGATGAAGAAGAAAAAAAATGAAAAGATGATAGCCTTGGCTTATTTCATCTTATTTTATTCATTTTGTCAACTAATATCACCAACTTTTGACCAAAATAAATGCTCTTGTCCCCTATGCATGCTATGGCCGGCCAACTCACTTAAATAAGGGCAAATTTCACATTTGGGACCCCCAATTAATAATCCATAGCTATTTGGCACCTCTAGCAAATAAAATAGAAATTTTACATTTTATGCGATTTAGTCCTTTTTCACAATTTAGCTAGAAATTGCTAAAATTAAGGCACCAATTTTCATGCACCCTTATAAACATGTTATAACACATAAAATAAAATAAAAATAATTTTCTCTATCCTCGATTTAGTGAATTTTGAGATCACTATTCCAACTAGCCCCTAAATCGGACTGTTACACTTAAGGTCTTTCCATACGGAATGGTCAAGGTAACTCACTCTAAGTTCGAACTTTTAAGGTAACATTACTTGACTCAAACCATATATTAATCGAATTAATAAAGAGAAGTTTCAACTCCGTGAACCACCATAAATATGTAAATAAGAGGAAAGTCAGGCTAATACTTTAAACGAGTGCTTCTCGGGAGGCAACCTAAGCACTAACCCCATTAATATTTTTATATTTTTATATTTTAGCATCTAACTAAGAACTAACCAGACTTTTAGGCACTGATTTTCATACCCACATGGCCTTGCACATGGTCGTGGCCGTGGCCGTATGGCCACCATAGGTAGGTACAAGGGTGTGGGCAACCACTAGATCCCTAATCTCTATTTAAAATACTCTTCTTCTGTTCACTTCCCCCCCCAAATCTTCTTCCTCTTTCCCCTTTCTTTTTGAATGCATATCCATTTTTCATTATTTACTTCTATTCTTATTTTTATTTTTACTTTCTTTATTATTTTCTTCTTATTCTTCATGCCATTTAGATTTAGCTTAGGATACAATAAGATTAGGCCGACTGCTTCAAGGATTCAATTTGAAACGGTTGGAGGCGCTCCCCATTCACCTCTCCCCAATCCTATCTGGTTTCTTTTCTTTAACTCCGCCCAAACTTTAGGAAGTTTCACTTCTCTCCATACCTTATGATTTTCTTAGTATATTGTGAATATCTATCTTTGTACATTGAGGGCAGTGTACATCTTAAGTGTGGGGGTGAATTTCAAAATTTCCTAACCTTTTACATTATTCTCAAATCCCTGAATGATATCTTGTCTTAAGTAATTTTCTCATATTACTAATTAGAATGAAACTTCTATTGATTTATGATTTTTATTAATATGTTTTGGATTAAGTTATAGTTAATTGTGCATTGATAATTTAAACTTTAAGATATTAGAGAATCAGGCATGATAAGTCTATTTTCAAAATAAAATTTTTTTTAGGTTGTTTCCCTAAATTTGAATATTACTTTGAAATTTGAAATTTACAAGGTTGATATCAAAAACCATAGTTTTTGTGAGATTTTGAGCCTTTAGAGCATATACCTTTTTGTGCTCACTTTATTGATTATGAGTGTATCAACATTGATTTGTTATTCTAGAACTTGCTTCGATTGTACAGGTCGAGACCATACCTTTGATTTGATATACTGAGATGATAAAGGCACCTAGGATTTCACCCACTTACTCCATAAAAAGCCTACCTTCATAATTAACCCCTAGTGAACCCCTTTGATCCTAATAAACTGTTTCTTTGACTTAACCATTAATAATAACCTGAAACCCTATTATTAATTTATTTATCCCATTTTCTTGACCCCCCCTTTTGTCAAGATTTGATTTGATCGGTTGCCTAATTATAGTAGTTGAATTCATCTCTTATTATGTACTTATTCTTAAAAAAAAGAAGAAGAAGAAGAAGACGTTGAAATTCATTCATTATTAGTTCTATGTTCTATTAGCTTAAATAGTTAAATCCACATCTTTAGAAGAAGATCGTGTTATTGATGTAACTATTCATTATTTGTTTATTGTTTCTAGTTAGGTAAATTAACAATTCAATCTCGATTCTAACCCTTTAATTCAGCCTTTATCCACACCTTTAACCCAAGCCACATTACAACCCTTTAAAGACCTTTTGATTTGAGTATCATCTCATTTTATAGTGGTGGAGATGTGATTTTCATGCAAGTCTATCGTAATAACTTTTCATGTTTGACTGATGAGTGCTTTATTTTGAACCTTAAACACTTTGAGTGATTCGAGTGAATCTTTAGTGAGGATGTCAATCCTTGTCAGTTTTGAATCTGAGGGAATTATTTAAGTAAGAGGAAACAGCTATGTTTTTGTGCTACAAAAATTAATGACTTAGATTGTTTGAATATTTAGGACTCTTTGAGTTAATTTATCCATGTATACATTATCTACGAATTATGATGAGACATTGTTGATGAGAATTATGAACTAAGGGAAGTTAATTCTAATTGTGAGTTGAGATTTTTGCTTGAGGACAAGCAAAAGCTTAAGTGTGGGGGTATTTCATAAACCATAATATATACATATTTTAAACCCATAGTTAGCATACTTTTGGGTGATTTATCCATTTAATTGTGGAATTTAATGCTCCTAATCCTTGGTTTTCATGTTTTATACTCAGGAGAGCATAGGAGGATGAAAAAAATGAGAAACGAGTAAAAAATGGAGAAAATGGGTGAAAGTAAGAAATCAAAATCGCCTGGAGTTCACCACACGGTTGTGCCTCTTTAGTAGGCTTGAACATGAGCCTGGGCTCAAATCACACGGTTGTGCGCCACAGGCGTGTCCCTGCCATGACCTATTTTAATTCCACTCATAAAAGGATACTTAGAGGCAAAGAAAGACATTCTGAAAGCCTATATAAACCCCTAAGTGTATCCTAAGAAGGAGGTGGCCTGAGGTAGGCAGAGAGGGCTGAATATAGGGAATTACTCAAAGAAAGACAGTTGATCCATCTCAGAAGCTGGAATCACAACAAGACTGAGGATTTCTCCTTCAATTTCTTCAGGGGGTTTTAGGGTTTTCTTTATGTTTTTTTATTTTTATTCTGAGATGTATTCTTTTATAAGTATGAACTAAACCCTTAAAATACCTAAAGGGGATGAACCTAAGAGGAATCTTGTTATTGTTTTGTGAACTATATGATAAATACTTAATTTTTTCTTGATTATGTATTATTGATTCTTGCTTTAATATTCCAGGATATTGATTCAAGTACTGATGTGCTTATTCAGTGGATCAAAAGTCCTTGTTTAAGAGTAGATCTAGCATAATTAAGCGGAGTTGATCGCACTCCTAGAAATAGGACGACAAAAATCTACCGGATTAGGTTCAAACCTAATATAGGAGTCCATAGATCGAGTTAATGCAACACTAGGGGTTTTAATTAGAAAGAGATTTCAATTAATCAACTTAACGTTAGATGTTAGTAGCCTCAAAAGAGGTATTAATATAAATTAGTGAATCCTACGGATCAAGTCAAGTATAAATCACCTGGTTTAGAGTTAAATAATAAGTGAAGTCTAGGTGGATTCTTCCTCGGGTATCATCTTGATCAATTGATTTTTCCCAAAAGTATTTTCCCTGTTCATTCTCTGTGTCTTGGCATCCTTAGCTTAACAATTAGTTAAATAAATATTAATCACTTTTATTTTAGGCTAGATAATAAAAAGAGAGTCAGTACTAATACTTTTGGTTCCTTTGGGTTCGACATTCTGGTCATGCCACTGAGCTATACTATTGTCTGATAGGTGCGCTTGCCTAAATCGTGGTGATCGTTAGTTTCTAGGCTCGATCATTCATTATATAAATATTAAGACTTATCACGGACATGATCAAATATGAATTTTCTTTGATAGAATTTCATGTTTTGTAAAGTGATTTTTGATGAAATTGCATCATAAGGATTAAATTGTGAAATATAAAAATTGAGTGGTTGAAATATGAAATACATGAAAGTTTTAGGCTACTAGAGACCTATGTGTAATTCGACCAAGCTTGGATTTAATGAAATTATGTAAATTTTGTGTAATTGTGAAATAGGGACTAAATTGATTAAATATGAAAATTTAGGGGCTAATGTGTAAAAAGGAATTAAATGTATGTTTTCGACTAAATTAAAAGAATATATGATTAAATGAGTTAATTTTGAATACATATAGGTCAAGAAAGAAAGAATTCAAATTTAGATCAGGGAAAAAGCATGGTTATCGAGTATTCAATCCGATCCGTCAACTCTGAATACGAGGTAGGTTCGTATGTGGAAATTTCATTATAAATATATGTTAAATGCTTTGATATCGAATAAAATATGCTTATGAGATACATATACTATTTGAATTGTGAATACGACTCTAAGGATATGTTCGACGATGAAATCGATAAGTGTAAATTCCCTGTTGAACCTCAGGAATAGTTTAGGATGCTAGTGACATATGTCATTAGGTTATTATGTTGACTTCGGGCCACGATATCACCACAATGGGTGCGAGTGATACCTTATGTAACACCCCAAACCTGGTCTATGCGTTGAGACTAGATTTGGTTTGTTACATGAATCGAGTTATCTTTAAATTTGCAATAAGTTGAAAACTTCAATATAAATTTCGATTTTAAAATAAATAGAAGAGTATTTGAATTTGATAAATATTTGAAAACATTAGTTGAAAATCAATGTATTATCAAAAACCTTTAAATAGTTTGTTAAAGACTTAACTATAAAAAAATTATAAAAGAATTCCATAACTTGAAAACCCAAATTTATTTTAATAAAACATCATAAAATCACAAACCCATAATTAAAAAGTCCAAAGTTTAGTTTAAATCCCAAACACACATAAAATCCATAAGTTATTTATAGAGGCCCTTATTACAATAATCCATAATAGTAAAAAATATTTATTAAAAGTTCGAGTTTAAATAACCCTCTTAACGCAGATGGCCTCCACGAAGTCATCCTCACCAAGTCCACAACAATTTCCATTACGAGATGGAAAAATTAAAAGGGGTGAGTTACTTAGAACTCGGTGTGTAACTCACTTACCACCATTATTGGGCGGATCATCAAGGTATTATGTTGGGCTTGAGCCCAATTCGAATTCAACGGTATATCATGAATTTAAAACAATTAAAATGCATGTAAAATGTAATTCCCAACCCAAACCTAATATCCATTCGCTAACACCCCGCACCAACCATCACACCTGGGATCAAGTCAACCCACCCGCCATCACACCAATCGTAGGCATCAAGCCTTTTTATAATTGTGGCAAAGCCACGAACTAGAGGCAATAAGCCATTATTGTGGCGAGCCATCGAACTAGAGGCAATAAGCCATTATTGTGGCAGAGCCACCGAACTAGAGGCAATAAGCCATTATTGTGGCAGAGCCACCGAACTAGAGGCAATAAGCCGATATTGTGGCAGAGCCACCGAACTAGAGGCAATAAGCCGTTAATGTGGCAGAGCCACCGAACTAGATTTTTGGCAACTGGCCATTCTTCTCTTCATATATCCCACCCCATGCAATCGTGCGTACAAAATATAATCATATAACAATTTCATTTATTTAATTCATAACAATGGTGGGTTTATCATTTCATTTGGCCCATAAACATATTTAGCAATTTGTCTATTTAGCAATTTAGTGGGCTTTGGCCCATTTACCGAACTAGAGTGTTTTGGCCCAATTTTAACGAGCTAGAGTACTTTGGCCCAATTTATCGAACTAGAGTATTTTGGCCCAATTTTATCGAACTAGAGTATTTTGGCCCAATTTTAACGAACTAGAGTATTTTGGCCCAATTTAACGAACTAGAGTATTTTGGCCCAATTTTAACGAAACATCCAATTTACATAATAACGAAAAATTTCTCGAGGGCGTTTTCGTAATTTTTACGATTTAGACGTTTTTACGTATTTTCGTCAAAATATCAATATTTACGTTTTTACCGATCTAATCGTTTTTACGATTTACTTCCATACCGAAATTTGACATCCAACCGAGAAAATAATGAGTGTGAAATTACACACCTCGTTACCGAGAGTACTAATCCTTCTCGCTCCTCGGCACCTAAAACATATTTTGATCCGTTAGACAACTATTTCGTAAAATAAATCTTAATCGATAATAGATCCAAAATCTTACCCTCTTGATTTTGAATCACTTCGATTCTTGGCTTTTCCTCGTTTATTGACTCGCGCTTGCCGAGAATCCACCAACGTATAACGGCTCGGAAGTTCGTACTACTTCGAATAATGGACTTCCTTCGGAAGATGGCCCGTAACCCGGTGGAAAATCCCGGACTGTCGAAATCGCTCTTCGTTTGAATGGGGGATTTACGGATCCGCCTCTTAACGTGACTAACCACCGCCTTTTCTTCCCTATTTTGAAAGTCTTCAAGATCCAAAGAAATTTTAGTTAGATCTAAAATAATATCAAATGTTACTAGAGATTTTAAAGAGTGAGATTTGATTTCCTTACCAAAATAAAAGCGTGTCCAACGTTTCTACAATTCTCCCAATCACTTGTGTTCGATCTCGTTATTGCACTAAATAATAACGAAAGAAACGTTATTAGAATAAGCGTTATATCGATTCAAAAGTCCTTCAAATCACCATTACTATTCGGTCATAATATCACTAATTAAAACGAAAGCGAAAAAGAAGAACCCTTACCTATGATCCACGATCGAAAAGAAAAGATTGAGAAAGGTGTTTGTGAGAGTTGGAGAATTGACTATGCAACCAAAGAAAAGAAAATAAATTTACATTATGGCACTCAAGCAATCGGCCAAAGGAATGTTTGATGAAGAATCTTTGATTGAAATAATTAGAATATGAGAAAGAGATGGTGATGAGGTAGTTTGATTTCAAAGAGAAAGAAGATGAAAGAAAAATAGACCTTTAGGAGTTAGTGCATTACCATGGCAAAAGAAAAAGAAAGAGACTGATTTTTGGTATGGATGATTTCGCAAGACAAGGAGAATACAAAAGAAAATTAACAAGATGAATAAAAGTGACCAAATGGTCAAAAGATTTTGGCTTTACCAAATGCAAAATTCGGCCAAGAAGAATGTTGAAAGGAGAGGAAATAAAAATTCTGCACAAAGTGCAAAGAATGACCAAAGAGAGAAAAGAAAATTCTTAGCCAAACTAATTCAACAATTAGGCTCCCTCCCTTACCAATATGCCGTCCAACACATGGTCAATTGGCCATGATTTCTTTCCAAATTTTCCCCTTGATAAGTGCCTTATGTTCCCCCTATCTTTCCTTAAGTATTTGATTCCATGCCATATATTTTCTATTTCCATAATCCTTTGATACACTAACCAAAATAATATGGTCAACTCTTACCTTAATTGATCATTGCCGATACTTCCTATCCATGAGCGTAAAATTAAAACAAAAAATTTCATCTAGGTGCTATACAAGGGATTCGAACCTCTTCCCTCTTGCTATAACCCATGCGCCAATACCACCATGCCATATGCTCATTTTATGACACTCTTTAGCACATAATTAGCTTAAGTCCTAATGACATTTGTTTCCCTTCAATAAATTCTCAATTAATAAATTTTATTCCTTAAAAAAAATCTAAATACCAATTTATGCAATTTAAATACTCGGATTTTTAGGGTGTTACAACTCTACCCTCCTTAAAGAAAATTTCGTCCTCGAAATTTACGATTGAAAAAGGTGAGGTATTGTTGCGAATTGCATCCTCTGGCTCCCACGTAGCTTCTTCCACTCAGTGGTTACGCCATAGAACTTTGACCAACAGCACGGTTTTCTTCCTTAATACCTTGACATCTCGTTCTAGGATTTCCACCGTTCTTCTTCAAAGGACAAATCTGAATTCACTCCAATTCTTCAACCGGTATAATGTGCAAAGGATCCGATCTATAACGCCTCAACATAGAAACATGAAAGACATTATGAATTTGATCTAACTCCGGAGGTAACTCAATCGATATGCCATTTGGACCAACACGCTTGACTACGATAAGGTCCAATATATCTAGGACTTAGCTTGCCCTTCCTTCCTAATCTGAAGATCTTTTCCAAGGAGATACCTTCAAGAAAACCGATCTCCCACACTATACTCGATGTCCCTTCGCCGGATCTGCGTCGACTTACATCTATCGAGGCTTCTTTCAACCGTGCTTTCGAATAACTTTTACCTTATCCTCTGTCTCGGATATCATCTCGGGACCTAACATCATCTTTTTCGCCAACTCGGTCCAACAAATAGGAGAGCGACACTTACGACTATACAATGCCTCGTAAGGTGCCATCTCAATGCTAGACCGATAAATTTGTTATATCTGCGAATTCGCGGTGGTAGGTAATCCTCCCAACTACCCACAAGTCGATTACACATCCTCTTAACATATCTTCCAATATCTCAATTACTCTCTCGGTGACCATCGATGAGGATGAAAAGCCGTCTTGAAATTCAACTTTGTCCCCAAGGCTTCATGCGAGCTTTCGAATCGTGATGTAAACCTAGGGTCCCTATTCGATATAATAGATACAGTACCCCATTGAACCTCACAATTTCGGATCGCATGATTTAGCCAATTTCGCAATGAATAATGCATGCGAGCGGCAAGAAATGAGCGGTCTTCGTCAACCGATCAACAATTACCCAATCGAATTTTTCTTAGTAGGTGTTAACGGTAACCCACTAACAAAATCCATAGTTATCCTCTCCCATTTCCAAAGAGGAATCTTTATCGGTTGTAACAATCCGCACGGTAATTGATGTTCGCCTTCACTTGTCGACAAGTCAAACATTTTCCCACAAACTCGTAATCTCACGCTTCAACCCCGCCACCAATACATTCACGAGATCTCGATACATCTTATTTCCTCCGGATGCATAGCATAAGGGCTACTATGCGCTTCCGTAGAATCGATTATTGATCCGAGTCCTTAGCATGCATACTCTTCCTCGAAAGCACAACACACCCTCCGTGTTTATTCCAAAATCTTCAATTTCACTGTTTTCAACTTGTCAAGTAAGGGTCCCAACTTCTCATCTAATGTCTATTTTTCCTTGATTTGTTCCACCACGGAGGTTTCACTCAAGTTACGCTAACAAACTACCATCCTCATCTGAGACTCAAATGGGCAAACAAAGCTCTTAATTCAGAATCGCCTTACAACTTAATGCGTCGGCTACCACGTTAGCCTTTCTGGATGGTATTCGATGGAGAAATCGTAATCCTTTAACAATTCTACCCATATTCTTTGTCTCAAATTTAACTCCTTCTGGGTAAGGAGGTATTTAAGACTCTTGTGATCCGTGTAGATTATGGACTTCTCACCATAGAGATAGTGCCTCCAAATCTTTAGAGCAAAGACAACGGCAGCTAACTCCAAATCATGAGTAGGGTAGTTTACTTCGTGTGGTCTCAATTGACGAGAAGCATAGGCCACCACCTTTCCATTTTGCATCAATACACAACCTGCACCGTGTGAGATGCATCACAATATACAGTGAATTCTTTTCCAGCCTCTGGTTGAATTAAAACTGGAGCTTCTGTCAGGATCTTCTTCAATTTCTCGAAACTCTCTTGCTGCTTTTCAGTCCAGATATACGGAAATCCTTTACGCAACAATTTAGTTAGGGGTGCAGCAATCAACGAAAACCCCTCTACAAAACGTCTATAGTATCCAGCCAAACCTAAGAAACTCCAAATTTCACTCATCGATGCTGGTGGTTTCCAATCCAAAATAGCCTCAATTTTCCAAGGATCCACCCTTATTCCTTCGGCCGATACTACATGACCAAGGAAAGTCACCTCCTTTAGCCAAAATTCGCATTTACCAAATTTGGCATACAATTGCTTTTCACGAAGTAGTTGTAATACTATCCGCAAATCTTGGTCATGTTCCTCCTCATTTCTAATAAACCAATATATCATCTATGAACACTACCACAAACGGTCTAAATATGGTTGAAAGACTCGGTTTATCATGTCCATAAATGCATTTGGTGCATTGGTTAGTCCAAACGGCATCACTACAAACTCATAGTGTCCGTAACGTGTCCGAAATGCCGTCTTATAAATGTCCGCTTCTTTCACCTTAAGTGGTGATAACCGACCTTAAATCAATTTTGGAGAAAACGAAGCTCCTTTTAATTGATCAAACAGTCGTCAATTCTCGGCGAGAGGATACCGATTCTTGATCGTCAATTTATTCAACTGTCGTAGTCAATGCATATCGCATCGATCCATCCTTCTTCTTGACGAACAAGACCGGTGCTCCCACGGAGACACACTTAGTCGAATGAATCCCGATCCAAGCATTCTTGAATTTGAGCTTTGAGCTCACCAACTCCTTCTTGCCATTCTATAGGGAGCAATGGACCTTTGGAGTCGAGCAAAAGCTCAATGCCAAATTCTACTTCCCGATCTGGAGGTATACCAGGAAGTTCTTCGGGAAATACATCGGGAAATTCTTTCACCGTCCTCACATCATTCACGGATAATTCTTTGGCATCCAAAGCACAGATAAAGGCTAAGAATGCTCCATATCCTTTCCGCACCAACTTCTCCACTTTTAATGCAGATACCACATTTGCCCAGATAGTTCTTTCGTTCACCAATCATTATGACTTCCTTATCATCCGAGGTCCCATCGACATTCATTTTCAGACAATCCAATTATGCCCGATGTTTGACCACCAATCCATGCCCGAATGAGATCGAACTCGCAAAGGTAGTTCCATCAAGTTTGCCACGAATACTTCTTCTTGAATCTTCAAGGGCACGTCTTTAAATATTTTATTAACCATTACCGATCATCCTAAAGGATGATTCATCGCATCTCACTATCGGTAATTTGATTCTAAATTCGTGTTTCCAGATATGGCACTAGATACATATGAATGAGTAGAGCCAATATCTATTAAGGCAATAACAGTACATCAAAATGAAGAACGTCTGGTTATCACATTTGGTGCATTGCCGTCCTCATGGCGTCTAACCGCATAGACCGATCCAGTACATCTTGCATCCGCATTTCCTCTATTACCATTGCCTCGACCCGATGCACCTTGACCACGACCAGCCCCGTTACCACCACGACCTAGTCCACGACCTCTTGGTGGCTGCTGATTACCTCGACCATTGTGCATCATTATTACGGACTTCTTGAGTCGTATCCATTCGTCGAGGATAACTTTTGTACTGATGTTCCATTGAACGCATTTGTAGCATGCGCCGCTTTTCCTCCAACATTCCCCAAAATGTCTCTTTCCACACTCAGTGCAATCTCGACTTCGATTATTTGCTAGCGGGTTACGCCTTGAACGATTCATTATTCCGGTTTCTTCGGAATCTCTTGGAAGAACCGGACTCATCGTGTCTCTCTCTTGTTTGGAATCTTTCTGCTCGCGCGTTCGAGTTCTTAGCCTCTTCGGCTATTTTGGCCTTCTCCACCCGAAAGGAAAAATTTCTAACGTCTCATGAAGCAATCGAACTCTCAGCTCATCATTAAGTCCATCTTCGAAACATACACAACGCTCATGATCTGTTGCTACAATTGTCCGGGCATAGCGGCTCAGACGTACAAACTCAGCTTCATATGCTGCCACGGTCTTACTTCCTTGGACAAGATTCAGAAATTCCTTCCTTCGAGCGTCTACATAGCTCGTTCCGACGTATTTTCCTTGGAAGGCAGCTTTAAAGAATTCCCAGTTAATCAGTGCGGCTTGAGTGCCTTCTCGAACAGTGAGCCACCACTGATACACCTCATCTCTCAATAAGGATACAGCTCTCTGAGTTTTTGCTCACTGTTCATTCCATATCATCCATAATCCGTTCCACGACTTGAGCCATGATTCACCACATTCGAGCTACACCGAGACTCCTCTCGAAAACTTCGCATTATTTGCCTTAAGTCGCTCTGAAATTGACCCACGAGTTGTTGGCCCAATTCTAGTTCCAAATGACCCTTTTCCAAGACTCGTAGCATTGCTTGAGTCAATGAATGATCTTCTTCCATGTGATCGCGTGATCCGGTCTCACTTTCAATTGACGAAAAGTCCATTTCTGGCATATGATTTGGTGCTTCAGCCGTAGCACCTCGGCCTCTACCACGGCCACGTCTACCGCCTCCACGACCACGTCCTCTAATACTCATGATAGCTTGTTCGTTTATCTGATTACAAGTTTTATGAATCAGAAATTTTGTTTCGGTGTTTATTAACGATATTTTATGAGATTTGAGATATAAAGTTGTTTTTCGCAACATATCCTATAGTCTCAATCTCTACGATTTTTCATATCTACAACTAGAAGTTCTAGAGTGTTCCTATAATCATATCATAGTAATCATTAAGTAGTAAATACTTACTTGACTTGTTGCCGGATGCTTGTGGTGCCATACTGATCTTTAAAAATATCATTCAGCGTTTTCATACAGAAATTATTTTGAACCCAAACCACAGGTAGAGTTTTTGAAACTGGGCTCGATACCACTAAATGTAACACCCAAACTCGTCTATGCGTTGAGACTAGATTTGGTTTGTTACATGAATCGAGTTATCTTTAAATTTGCAATAAGTTGAAAACTTCAATATAAATTTCAGATTTTAAAATAAATAGAAGAGTATTTGAATTTGATAAATATTTGAAAACATTAGTTGAAAATCATTGTATTATCAAAAACCTTTAAATAGTTTGTTAAAGAGTTAACTATAAAAAAATTATAAAAGAATTCCATAACTTGAAAACCCAAATTTATTTTAATAAAACATCATAAAATCACAAACCCATAATTAAAAAGTCCAAAGTTTAGTTTAAATCCCAAACACATAAAATCCATAAGTTATTTATAGAGGCCCTTATTACAATAATACATAATAGTAAAAAATATTTATTAAAAGTTCGGAGTTTAAATAACCCTCTTAACGTAGTATGGCCTCCACGAAGTCATCCTCGCCCAAGTCCACATCAATTTCCATTACGAGATGGAAAAATTAAAAGGGGTGAGTTACTTAGAACTCGATGTGTAACTCACTTACCACCATTATTGGGCCGATCATCAAGGTATTATGCTTGGCTTGAGCCCAATTCGAATTCAACGATATATCATGAATTTAAAACAATTAAAATGCATGTAAAATGTAATTCCCAACCCAAACCTAATATCCATCCGCTAACACCCCAGACCAACCATCACACCCGTGGGATCAAGTCAACCCACCCGCCATCACACCAATCGTGAGGCATCAAGCCTTTTTATAATTGTGGCAAAGCCACCGAACTAGAGGCAATAAGCCATTATTGTGGCGAAGCCACCGAACTAGAGGCAATAAGCCATTATTGTGGCGAGCCACCGAACTAGAGGCAATAAGTCGATATTGTGGCGAAACCACCGAACTAGAGCATTAAGTCGTTAATGTGGCAGAAACCACCGAACTAGATTTTTGGCAACCGGCCATTCTTCTCTTCATATATCCCACCCCATGCAATCGTATGCGTACAAAATATAATCATATAACAATTTCATTTATTTAATTCATAACAATGGTGGGTTTATCATTTCATTTGGCCCATAAACATATTTAGCAATTTGTCTATTTAGCAATTTAGTGGGCTTTGGCCCATTTACCGAACTAGAGTGTTTTGGCCCAATTTTAACGAACTAGAGTACTTTGGCCCAATTTATCGAACTAGAGTATTTTGGCCCAATTTTAACGAACTAGAGTATTTTGGCCCAATTTATCGAACTAGAGTATTTTGGCCCAATTTTAACGAACTAGAGTATTTTGGCCCAATTTATTGAACTAGAGTATTTTGGCCCAATTTTAACGAAACATCCAATTTACATAATAACGAAAAATTTCTCGAGGGCGTTTTCATAATTTTTACGATTTAGACATTTTTACGTATTTTCGTCAAATATCAATATTTACGTTTTTACCGATCTAATTGTTTTTACGATTTACTTCCATACCGAAATTTGACATCCAACCGAGAAAATAATGAGTGTGAAATTACACACCTCATTACCGAGAGTACTAATCCTTCTCGCTCCTCGGCACCTAAAACATATTTTGATCCGTTAGACAACTATTTCGTAAAATAAATCTTAATCGATAACAGATCCAAAATCTTACCCTCTTGATTTTGAATCACTTCGATTCTTGGCTTTTCCTCGTTTATTGACTCGCTAGCCGCCGAGAATCCACCAACGATAACTTGCTCTAAGTTCGTACTACTTCGAATAATGGACTTCCTTCGGAAGATGGCCCGCAACCCGGTGGAAAATCCCGGACTGCCGAAACCGCTCTTCGTTTGAATGGGGGATTTACGGATCCGCCCCTCTTAACGTGACTAACCACCGCCCTTTTCTTCCCTATTTTGAAAGTCTTCAAGATCCAAAGAAATTTTAGTTAGATCTAAAATAAT
The DNA here is from genome assembly GCA_025506655.1 of Gossypium rotundifolium. NCBI lineage: Eukaryota > Viridiplantae > Streptophyta > Magnoliopsida > Malvales > Malvaceae > Gossypium > Gossypium rotundifolium. The sequence continues at coordinate 41,904,437 of CP106731.1, read as the reverse complement.
ATCAAATGTTACTAGAGATTTTAAAGAGTGAGATTTGATTTCCTTACCAAAATAAACGTTTCCAACGTTTCTACAATTCTCCCAATCACTTGTGTTCGATCTCCGTTATTGCACTAAATAATAACGAAAGAAACGTTATTAGAATAAGCGTTATATCGATTCAAAAGTCCTTCAAATCACCATTACTATTCGCCATAATATCACTAATTAAAACGAAAATGAAAAAGAAGAACCCTTACCTATGATCCACGATCGAAAAGAAAAGATTGAGAAAGGTGTTTGTGAGAGTTGGAGAATTCGCTATGCAACCAAAGAAAAGAGAAAATAAATTTACATTATGGCACTCAAGCAATCGGCCAAAGGAATGTTTGATGAAGAATCTTTGATTGAAATAATTAGAATATGAGAAAGAGATGGTGATGAGGTAGTTTGATTTCAAAGAGAAAAGAAGATGAAAGAAAAATAGACCTTTAGGAGTTAGTGCATTCGGCCATGGCAAAAGAAAAGAAAGAGACCGATTTTTGGTATGGATGATTTAAGACAAGGAGAATACAAAAGAAAATTAACAAGATGAATAAAAGTGACCAAATGGTCAAAAGATTTTGGCTTTACCAAATGCAAAATTCGCCAAGAAGAATGTTGAAAGGAGAGGAATTAAAAGATTTGGCTCTACGGGCCATGGTATAGGTACTCTTCCTCTTGCTATAACCCATGGGATAAGTTACCATGATTTGGCTTTGGGCCATGTTATAGGTACTTATCGATTGAGATCTTTGAGTATTCAACTTCTATTCTGAATGGTTCAACGAGTAAAGGAATGATATGGTTGAGAAAGAGGTTAGTACTAGGCAATACAGGTATGTACAGAACCTATTCGAGTATTAAATAGAGAAAGTTGGATGAGACAGTATTTGATTATTTTGAGACATAAGAAAGGTTTGTAGTTAATGTGTATATAGTGATGTTATGTAAAATTGGTTGATTTGCATTTATTTGATGAATTAAGTTATTCACATACTAAGCTATGAAGCTTACTTTGTGTTATTTTTTATGTTTTATAGTGAATCAAGGCTAGCTCAGATCTGGGAGTCATCGGGAACATCATCCCAGTATTAAGCATCTGATTGGTACTTTTGAGTTGTATAAATATGGTATATGGCATGTATAGGCTACTTGTGGAATTTTGGTTTTGAATATAGCCATGAGAGTTGGCTTGTAAATGATGTTAATATGGTTGTGTGTTTAGCTATTAGAAATGGCTTGTAGATGCATATGTTTTTGTTGTATATTTAGCCATGAGTGATGGCTTATTTTCGTATGTTTAGTATGAAAATGGTTATGGTTTTATAGTTGCAAACGGTTAATTGAATTATGGAGTTTAATGCTTGAGAAATGCTTTAGTGAAGTATGATTTTAAAGTTGAGTTGATAAGTATTTTAATAGGTAATTGACATTGAATTGAGTATTGAATTTGGTTGAAATGGATATGGTATGAATTGTGTTTTTGGTTGATGATTTTGGTTGCCTATTGGATGATGAAATGGTACCATTTTGGTTGCTTAATTGAGCATGAGAAAGGGTGGCAAATTGGCCTTGTAAATAGCCTATTTTTGTCCACATGGGCAGAGACACGGGCATGTGTAACACACGGTCATGTTACATAGCCATGTGTCCCCTGGTATTGAAATTGAATTTAAGTCAGTATACTCTATATAGCCTCACACATGGGCGTGTGATCGGCCATGTGGCACAAGTCAGTATACCCCCTAAATGGCACATGGCCTAGCAGACAGGCGTGTGACTTGGCCGTGTTGCATAAGTCAATATACCCTATAGGTTTGGCACGGCCTAGTACACGGCTCGGCACACAAATTTGTGAGGACAATTCGAAGGGCAGACGGGCTAGACACACGGTCATGTGGTCGGCCGTGTGACCTAAGTTAGTATGTATGCCCTATTTCCACACGACCTGTGACACTGGCGTGTCTAAAGCCATGTGAGACACACGGCCTGTTCACACGAGCGTGTGACCCTTGAATGATTGAAAATTTTCTAACTTTTCCAAGTATTTTGCGTGTTATCGGTTTAGTCCCGAACCACTTTTGAAATATATTTAAGGCCTCGTAAGCCCTTATAAGGGACAATGTGATTATATTAAATGATTTATGAGAATGAATGCTTTATGTTTGATAAATGTATGCTATATGTAATAAATTGATTGGTAATACCTCGTAACCCTATTCTGACGGTGAATACGGGTGAGAGGTATTACATTTATTGGTATCAGAGCTATAATTTAGTCGATTCTAAGAATAACGTAGCGTGTGTGAGAGTCTAGCTATACCTGCCATATATATTCTGCAATAGTGTGATGATTCTTGATAGCTTAAATTGTGTTTTCATATAGTAATAGATCCCGAACGAGCTGTGGTTGATGATGTAGAGAGTAATGCGCCCGCTCTCACTCAAGAGGCAGAGCCATCAGATTCTAGGCTTATAACGAGTAGCCACGAAGGAGAGGCTAAAGAAGCTTTTTTCCAAATGAAGAATGAGTGGTTCATGGAGTTCATTTGAATAAATCCAACTGCTCAACAACCTCCACCCCCACCTATTCCTCAACAAACCCCTATTGTTCCTTAAGTTATAGATCTGATATGGTTGAATAAGCTGCCAGTAGATAAGATACATAAATATAGTGCTGAAGAGCTCCAGGCTACTGTTGATGATGATGCTGAAAGAGCTGAGTTTTGGTTTGAAAATACGATTCGGGTATTCGATGAATTATCTTGTACTCCTGATGAATGTATTAAATGTGTTGTATCTTTCCTGAGAGACACCACTTATCAATGGATGAACACGTTGATATCTGTGGTTCCGAAAGAATGAGTTACTTGGGAATACTTTTAGACGGAGTTCCAAAAGAAATATATGTGTCAGCGGCTCCTTGATCAAAAGCATAAAGATATTTTGGAATTAAAATAGGGCCGCATGATTGTCACTGAGTATGAAAGAGAATTCATATGGTTATGCAAATATGCTCTAGAGGATGTGCCTATTGAGGAGACTATGTGCAAGCGGTTTTTTGATGGGTTGAGCGAAGATATAAAACTACTAGTCGAAATTCTAGAGTTGAAAGAATTTGTTATTTTGGTTGAAAGGGCTTATAAAGCAGAGGATCTTAGCAAAGAAAAGAGAAAAGTAGATTCAGAAGCTAGAGACTCGAGAAAAATATCAAGGAGTAAGTCGTATCAATCTTCATCAAAGAAATCTAGAGATTCGTACACTCGTCCAAATGCTTCAAATGAATATTCGAACAGGGATCATAGAAAATAATACTCTAGTCCTAAAGCTCAAGCTACTTTAGTGTCGAGTGTTGGCAGTGTGAGAGACAACAAACCCGAGTGTCAGCATTGTAGGAGACGAAACTTGAGAATGCTGGATTAAAAGTACTAAAGATTGCTTCAAATGTGGCTTGCGGATCATTTTATTAAAGATAGTCTTGATATGGGTGAGAAAGATAGACTTCAAAATGTGAGACCGAGTAATATGTCGAATAAAGGAAGACCACCAAGAAATACTGGGAATATGAGTGGTAGTCGAGGGGCGACGAGAGACTTTATCGTGAGATCTGAGGCCAGAGCACCTACTAGAGCCTACACTATTCACGCTTGCGAAGAAGCATCATCCCCCGATGTATCACCGGTACTTTCACTCTCTATGTTACTAATGTGATTACATTGATAGATCTAGGATCAACTCATTCTTATATATGCACGAACTTAGTATCTAGTAAGACTTTGCCTGTAGAGTCTACTAAATTTGTGATTAGAGTATCGAACCCCTTAGGCAAATGTGTTTTGGTTGACAAAGTCTGCAAGAATAGTCTGTTAATGTATCGAGATTTCTATTTTCTGGCTAATCTTATGTTGTTGCCATTTGATGAATTTGATATGATTCTGGGTATGGATTGGCTAACGATGTATGAGGCAATAGTGAATTGTAGACAAAAGATAATTGAATTGAAATGTCAGAATAATGAGACTATTAGAATTGAATCTGATGATCTGAATAGTTTGCCAGTTGTGATCTCGTCTAAGTTAGCTCAGAGATTTGTAAGAAAGGGGTGTAAAGCTTATCTTTCACATATACTTGATATGAAAGTGACGATAACAAAGATTGAATCAGTACCAGTTGTATGTGAATAACTAGATGTATTTCCTGAAGAGTTACCGAGTTTACCACCTAGTGGAGAAGCTGAGTTTGGTATTGAATTAGTACAGGGAACAACGCCGATATCGATAGCTCCGTACAGAATGGCTTCAATAGAGTTAAAAGAATTGAAAGCTCAGTTGCAAGAATTGACAGATAGAGGTTTTGCTAGACTGAGTTTCTCCCATTGGGGTGCACCGGTGTTATTTGTGAAAAAAAAAAGATGGTACGATGAGAATGTGTATAGACTATCGATATCTAAACAAAGTGACGATCAAGAATAAATACCCTTTGATATGAATAGATAATTTGTTTTGATCAGTTAAAAGGGGCAAAGTTGTTTTCGAAAATTGATTTGAGACCTGGTTATTACCAGTTTCTAGTTAAAGACTCCGATGTGCCAAAGACTGTATTTAGAATAAGGTACAGACACTATGAATTTCTTGTTATGCCTTTCGGACTAACAAATGCACCTACTATTTTTATGGACTTGATGAACCAGATTTTCAGGCCATACTTAAACCGATTCATAGTTGTGTTTATTGATGATATTTTGATTTACTCTCATGATGAATCTAAACATGTTGGACATTTGAGAATCATATTACAAACTTTGAGAGATAAACAGTTGTTTGAAAAATTCAGCAAATGTGAGTTTTGGCTACGAGCGGTTGGTTTTATGGGAGATATAGTTTCAGCTGAGGGTATTCAAGTTGACCCAAGCAAAATTTCTGCAATTATAGATTGGAAGCCTCTGAGAAATGTATCTAAAGTCTGTAGTTTTCTGGGATTAGCCCGCTATTTTAAACGATTTGTGAAAGGTTTCTCCATGATTGCAACTTTGGTGACACGATTACTTCAAAAAGATGTTAAATTTGAGTGGTCAGAAAACTGTCAGCAGAGCTTCGAATAGTTGAAAGCATTATTGACAGAAGCATCCGTGTTAGTTTAGCCTGAGTCAAGTAAAGAATTCATAGTTTTCAGTGATGCATCGTTAAATGGCCTAGGTTGTGTTTTAATCCAGGAAGGTAAATTTATAGCTTATGCCTTGAGATAGTTGAAGTCGCACGAAAAGAATTATCCGGCACACGATCTTGAATTAGCCGTGATAGTGTTCGCATTAAAAATTTGGAGTCATTACTTGTTTGGTGAGAAATGTCATATTTATACCGACCACAAAAGCTTGAAATATTTGATGACTCAGAAAGACTTGAATTTGCGACAGCAGAGATGGTTAGAATTTCTAAAAGACTATGAATTAGTGATTTATTATCACTCGGGAAAGCGAACGTAGTTACTGATGCTTTGAGTCGAAAGTCTTTATTTGCTTTACGTCACAATTAGCTTTGTCTGATGATGGTTCAATAGTAGCTGAGTTGAAAGTGAGACCGTTATTTCTACAATAAATTTGTGAGGCTCAAAAATTTGATAATGAATTGCAAGCAAAACGAGCTCAGTGTGAGTCAACTTCTAATTTGGAGTTTCGAATAGGATTTGATGATTGTTTGATGTTTCATGATAGAATATGTGTACCTAGAAATTTTCAGCTTATTCAGAAGATTCTAAACGAAGCACACAATAGTTGTTTATTAGTATATCCGGGAAGCACAAAAATGTATAACGATTTGAAATGGCTTTATTGGTGGCATGGCATGAAACGAGATATCTCAGAATTTGTTTAAAAATGTTTTATTTGTCAGCAAGTTAAAGCTGAACAATAGGTACCATCGGGTTTGCTACAGCCTATTTTGATTCCCGGATGGAAATAGGATAGAGTAACAATGGACTTTGTACTGGGCTGCCTTTATCTCCTAGAAAGAAAGATGCGATCTGGGTTGTTGTTCACAGATAGACGAAATCAGCTCATTTCATTTCGGTACGTACAGATTTCTCGCTAGATAAATTAGCTGAGTTATATATTTCCTAAATTGTGAGATTACATGGTGTTCCCCTATCTACTGTTTCAGATAGGGGTCCGAGGTTCACTTCGTGATTTTGGAAGAAATTACAAGAAGCTTTAGGTAAAAAGCTGCATTTTAGCACTACATTTCACCTGCAAACGGATGGTCAATCTGAACGAGTTATTCAGATACTTGAGGATATGTTGCATTGTTGCATTCTTAAGTTTGAAGGTAGTTGGGAGAAATATCTACTACTGATTGAATTTGCTTACAATAATAGCTTCCAATCGAGTATAAAGATGGCACCATACGAAGCTCTATACAGTCATAAATGTCTAACACCGTTGTACTAGACTGAGCTTAGTGAGAATAAGATTCACGGGGTTGATCTGATCAAAGAAACCGAAGAAAAAGTTAAAATGAATCGTGATAGTTTGAAAGCAACTTCAGATTGAAAAAAATCATACGCAAACTTGAAACGGAAAGAAATTGAGTTTCAGATCAGGGATAATGTGTTTTTGAAAGTGTGGCCGTGGAGAAAAATGTTACAGTTTGGTCGAAAGGGGAAATTGATTCTGAGATTCATTGGACCGTACGAGATTATCGATCGAATCGGGCAAGTTGCTTATTGATTATCTTTATCGTCTGAGTTAGAGAAAACACATAATATGTTTTATGTGTCGATGCTTCAATGATACCGATCCGACCCTTCACATGCCATTTCCCTGACCGAAGTTGAAATTCAGCCAGATATGTCATATGCTAAAAATCTATTAGAATTTTAGCTCATGAGATTAGAGAGCTGATAAATAAGAGAATCGCATTAGTGAAAGTATTATGGCATGACACGAGGTCGAAGAAGCTACATGGGAACCCGAGGATGCTATGAGAAAATAATACCCGAACCTATTCATTGTTAAGATTTTCGGGGACGAAAATCCCTAAGGAGGAGAGTTGTAATAGCTCAGTTTTAGCTAAATCAGAACAGTGGTTTTGGAACCACAAATTCGATGTCAAAAAACTATTTTAATATTAATTTTGGTGTTTACAACATGATAGCATGTATGCGTGAAAATTTCATGAGCTAATTTTATTGTTTAATTGCTCAATTTGAGAAAAATGACTTAATCGTGTAAAATGCAAAAGTTGCATTCTATTTGTTAAAGGTGTCAAATAGCTTTAGCTTTTAAATATGATGGCCTTAAATGGTAATTAGACCATTTTAAATGATAGTGGACTTTTATGGACAACATTTATGTGATTTTAAATGTTATAATTAAAGGTTAAATTTGGTATTTGATAAATAAAGGTTAATGAAATAAAACATAGTAACAATTTGTTATCATCTTCATCATATTAACGAAATTAGAGAAGAAGAAAAAGCCAAAGCTAGGTTTTGTTTATTCGATCACTTGTGCTCTTAATTGGTAAGTGATTTTGACTTGGTTTTATTGATTTCTATGTTTTTAAGATTGTTGATTCGTGTTCTAGCTAGCTCATACCCTTAATTTTGAAGCTATTAAAGATTTTAAGAATGTCCATTGATGAGCTTATGTGTTCTTTGGTGTTTAAAGATGAAATAAGAATTTTTGATGATAGATTTTCATGTTTTGTAAAGTGATTTTTGATGAAATTGCATAATAAGGATTAAATTGTGAAATATGCAAATTGAGTGGTTAAAATGTGAAATAAATGAAAGTTTTAGGCTGCTAGGGACCTATGTGTAATTCGGCCAAGTTTGGGTTTAATTAAATTATGTGAATTTTATGTATTTTTGAAATAGGGACTAAGTTGATTGAATGTAAAAATTTAGGGGCTAATGTGTAAAAAGGGCCTAAATGTATGTTTTGGACTATATTGAAAGAATATATGATTAAATGAGTAAATTTTGAATACATATAAATCAAGAAAGAGAAAAAGCAAGGTTATCGACTAATCGATCTGATCCGTCAATTCTGAATACGAGGTAAGTTCGTATGTGGAAATTTCATTATAAATATATGTTAAATGTTTTAATATCGAATAAACTGTGCTTATGAGAGATGGATAATGTTTTAATTGTGAATACAAATCTACGGATATGTTTGACGATGAAATCGACAAGTGTAAATTCTCGGTTGAGCCTTAGGAATAGTTTAGGATGCTAGTGAAATGTCATTAGGTTATTGTGTTGCCTTCGGGCCACGATATCGGCACAATGGGTGCGGGTGATATATTGATCTAGCTACGGGCCATGGTATAGGTATTTTAGAGAGGAGTTACCTTGATTTGTCTACGGACCATAGTATAAGTACTCATGGGATAAGTTACCTTGATTTGGCTTTGGGCCATGGTATAGGTACTTATCGATTAAGATCATTGAGTATCCGACTTCTATTTCGAATGGTTCAATGGGTAAAGGAATGATGTGGTTAAGAAAGAGGTTAGTACAAAGTGATACAGGTACGTACAGAACCTATTCAAGTATTTAATAGAGAAAGCTCGATGAGATAGTATTTGATCATGTTTTGAGACATGAGAAAGGTTTGCAGTTAATGTGTATATGGTAATGTTAGGTAAATTTTTTTGATTTGCATTTATTTGATGAATTAAGTTATTCACATACGACCTTACTAAGCTATGAAGCTTACTTTGTGTTATTTTTCTATGTTTTATAGTGAATCAACGCTAGCTCAGATCCGGGAGTCACCGGGAACATCATCGCACTATCAAGCATCTGATTGGTACTTTTGAGTTGTATAAATATGGTATATGGCATGTATAGGCTACTTGTGGAATTTTGATTGTAAATATAGCCATGAGAGTTGGCTCGTAAATGATGTATGGTTGTGTGTTTAGGTATTAGAAATAGCTTGTAGATGCATATGTTTTGGTTGTATATATAGCCATGAGTTATGCCTTATTTTGGTATGTTTAGTATGAAAATGGTTATAGTTTTATAGTTGCAAATGTTTAATTGATTTATGGAGTTTAATGCTTGAGAAATGCTTTAGTGAAGTATGATTTTAGAAGTTGAGTTGATAAGTATTTGAATAGGTAATTGGCATTGAATTGAATATTGAATTTAGTTGAAATGGATATGGTATGAATTGTGTTTTCGGTTGATGATTTTGGCTGTAACACCCCAAACCCAGCCTAGACGTTATGACCGGATTTGACTTGTCACATTGATTTGAAAATTGGTCTTGTCGATGAAAGTTCGTGATTAAAGTTCTAAAACCCTTATTAACTAATTATCATTGAAAACATTGGTGTTGTAAAATCAAAACATGTTGGATAATTATTGGTCATATCATTTGTTACAGGTTTATTAATCTAAATTAAAAACCCCGGAGCTTTTCTAGTTAGAAACCGTTTAAATTTGAAATGTGTGTTTTCCTTTGAAAACAGTTCTTGTTTTGAAAAACCTATTTTTTTTTTCCTAATCTAGCAGGTAAAAGTAAGAAGTTAAAAGCAAATAAAAGTTAAACCACAATAGCCTTATTACATAAATATCATCCCCAAAATAAAGTATTTAAAAACTAAGTATAAATCAAAATACTCGCGCACATGTGGCCACCTCCGAGTCCTTCGCAGCTGCAAATCGTCTAAGGCTAAGGATTACTTGTACAGTTAAAAGAAAAGGGTGAATTACGAGTACTTAGTGTGTAATCCCCTATCATGCAGTAATAGTCTAGGCCAGAGCCCTATTCAGTAGCAGAACAGTCTGGGCCTTAGCCTTATACGGTAACAGTATGGCCTAAGCCCAAATAATATCAGCACAGAGCAAAAATGCAATCCAGCCAACACACCACCTGTACCAACCAACACACTATGTGGGGACTAAGTTGACCCACCAAGCCAGCACACCAATATCGCAGCATAGCTGGTTATAGTAACGCAGCGAAGCTACTAATAATAGTAAACGTGGCCAAGCCATTAAAATCAGAATACATGGCAAAGCCACTAGAACAATAAAAATGTGGTAGAGCCACTAGTATAGTACTTCCTCCAAATTAGAATCCCAACCCTAATACAGAATGTCGTGTCATAAATATTACGTGTATGCAGTATGTCATATTCATAACAAGTCATATAGATATCATACACAAATAAACTAAACTACCACTAGGGGTATTATGGTCATTTTATCAGTTAGGGGTAAAACGATAATTTCACCCCTCAAGGGTATTTCAATAATTCTACCCTACAAGGGTATTTCGATAATTTCACTCCCTCAAGGTATGCTCGTCATTTTACTCATTAGGGGTATTTCAGTCATTTTATTACCTTTCCTAAGGCTTACAGTCGCCTCGAGCGACACAGATAATCCATTTGATCAAAACAGTGTAAATGGGTTCAAAGCCTAATATTCGACCCAAATGGGCCCACACACACGTGTGGCCCATTTGGCCTAAATCCCATCAAAGTTATGTGCTCTACATAGCCCAAAATAGTTCTTGCTACTTTTCGTAAATTCTATCCGTGTAGAGGCCACGAGCCCATTGGGCCCACATGGCCCATTTTGGCACAACGAGGCCAATAGCAGCCAAAGCCCACGAGAACACTAGTGGTGGCCTCTACAATCTAGCGCCCATATTCATGGGCTCAGTTTACCATACGCACGATCGCACAATCGGGTGGCATCATAAGCCATATTTTTTGGCTTTTCGGTATTTCGCCGATCTACAATCTTAACAATGTATCCGTCATGTACTTTCGGCTTTTCAGCTGATCATCAAATACTGCATACGATTACACACTTGTTATGGGTTGTAGTTGAAGCTCTTCCAAGATTAAACACCTATGACAACAACAACCCCATCAATTAGTCTCAAACCCTCGTTAATCCATCACTATAATATTAAAAATGCTTTAATCAAATTAACGCTACTTACCAATCAACAACCGCAATCTTCTCTAGTCCAACAACCACGTATTCTTTTCAATGCTTTACCTTCACAAGAACCGTTAGCCGATTCGTAAGAATCTACAATTCCATAAGATTATGTATATACTATGCCTAAAGCACTTACCACGAATCAAAAGATCCCTTGTAGGGGAAAAGTAATTGGCCTACCCTTGGTTAAGGAAAACGAGTCCCTAGCAACATTCGAACGAAAAAGAAGGTGTTAGATAAACTTATCTCCACGAAAAACAAGGAAAGAAAGCAGCCTTTCGGCCTAAAAGATACAAAACTGAGCATGGAGAAAGAAGCCAACCAAGATTTGGCTAGAGTATGCACTTACCAAAAAGAATTGAAGAGGTTAAGAAACAGTTAGTAACGAAGAAGAGAAGGTGTTTAGGCCTTAACAAATTCGGTCAACACAAGAAGAACAAAGGAAAAGGAAATGGATTTGGCAAAGAAGGAATTAAGGTAAAAAGAGAAGAGGAATGCCGAATCAGCAAAGGGATGAAGAAGGAGAAGAACTTCAAGGAAGAACTCAGCACTTGATGTTTAAGTTTCGGCAAAGAGTGGGTAGCAATTGAAAATAAAGATGGAAAGAAAAAGACTTGAATGGTCAGAAATGTTGCACGAGACACCACAAAAAGAAGTAAATCTCGAAATGCACAAAAAGAAAACCCGAAATAATAGAAATGATTTTTTATTTTACTCTCTAACAAAGATGCCGAAAATGTACGAAAATGAATGCCCATAGCTGAATTTCCCCTTCACTCAAGCCTCCCTATTCAGCCAAGACTCCCCTCACATCCCAATTCCGTAGAAATCTCCACATATTTCTCTTTAATTTGCTCCTAACCTTCCATTCAAATCCATTCAAACTTGATGACCAAGTCCCCAACCACCTCTACAGAGTTTGAATTAGACTCTACATCTCACGCCACAGAGTCATAAAATAAAACCTCCTACTTGTATGCCATGGGATTCGAACCCCCTCCCCTATGCATGCCCTACACGCCACTAACAACCACAACACAGGATCTCTTGTGTCATAAAACGACACAACTTAATATATATACCCTTTGAGCTAACATCCAGGTTTCCCGAAAGAGCAAAAATCAAAATTTTGCCAAAGGCCATACCTGAACCTAGGCTTCCTAAAAACCCCCAAATACACTCAAATACTTATCCATTGAAGTAAAAATAGAATTTAAGCCAAATCATGCAAAATTACAGCCCCTATATTTTTGCGGTGCTACATTGGCTGCCTATTGCATAATGAAATGGTACCATTTTGTTTTCTTAATTTAGCAGGAGAATGGGTGGCAAATTGGCCTTGTAAATGGCCAATTTTTGTCCACATGGGCAGAGATACAGGCGTGTGTCTCAATTGTGTGTAACACGCGGTCATGTTACACGGTCGTGTGTCCCCTAGTATTGAAATTGAATTTAAGTCAGTATGCTCCACATGGGCGTGTGATCGACAGTATCGCACAAGTCAGTATACCCCCTAAATGGCACATGGCCTAGCACACAGGCGTGTGACTTGGCCATTTTTCATAAGTCAGTATACACTACAGGTTTGGCATGGCCTGGCACACAGCTGTGTGAGGCCAATTTGAAGGGCACACGGGCTAGACACACGGTCGTGTGGTCGGCCATGTGACCCAAGTCAGTATGTATGCCCTATTTCCACACGGCTTGTGACAAAGGCGTGTCTGAAGCCATGTGAGGCACATGGCCCGTTCACACGGGCCTTTGACCCTTGAATGATTGAAAATTTTCTAAATTTTCCAAGAATTTTGTATGTTATCGGTTTAATCCCGAACCACTTCTAAAATATATTTAAGGCCTCGTAAGCCCTTATAAAGGACAATGTGATTGTATTAAACGATTTATGAGAATGAATGCTTTATGTTTGATAAATGTATGCTATATGTTATGAATTGATCAGTAATACCTCGTAACCCTATTCCAATGGTGAATAAGGGTGAGGGGTGTTACAATGACTCAACGCGAGCCCCTCGACAGCGACCACTGGGCCCATGGGTACCACATCCTTAAGATTTGTGAGTACACATTATCTTATCTACAATTATAAAAATTTTATGGATCAGTTTAAGTTTTAAAACATTAATTTTAAAGTTTTATCGAAGTACAGATAATTATTTATAGTGTGTTATTGCACTACAGTCTCTAAAGGGAAATACTTATACTAAAGTGTCACATACAAAAGTATATCTAAAGCATAGCTAAAGTTTCAAATTTCTTATTTAGATCGACGCTAGAATCTCAGTTTTACTTTCTAAAAATTAAAAAGTAATTTTGACAGGATTTTCCCAATTTAGAACAAAATGTTATTTGTCTAAAATAATTTGGACCCTAAAATACAAAGCTCGAGTTTTGTAACCTAGCTCTGATACCATCAAATTTAACACCCCATACCCGACCTAAATGTTATGGTCAAATTGTGAGGGTCACCTTGCATGTGAAAACAATCTTGCTTAATTTTTGGTGAGAAGCTCGTTTAACTACAAAAAAAGGTGACTGCTTGAAATGTTGAAAACGCGACTATTCTGGAAAACTCGTGAGTACTTTGATGAAAACCACATTTTATTAGCTTTTTTTAAATAGATCTAATGGACTTAATTCATTTTCGAATTAAAACATTGTAATGACTTAGTTAAAAACTTTATAGCGACTCAATCTTATAAATCCTTAGTCATTTCTTAGTCATGTTGTTTTTTCTTAAACATCGATTAAATTAAGTCCTTTGTAAAACAAATACCAAAATAAATTTTAAAGTACCAAACAAAAATTAAAATATTCAAGAGTCTGAAAAGTCCAAAGAAAGTCGAAAACATACTTAAACACAATATGAAACCCAAGAATGTGAAAATCGAGCTTTAGAGTCGCCGTCCAATCCTAAGCTTGAGGATCACCATAAACAAAACATACAAACACATTAGCTTTATGCCCAGTGTACGAATTGACCCACATATCATATATACATATAGAGTTTGCATAAGATCGAAATTTATTATCATATATCATATAACATATTTAAGGTTATCATATCTCATATCAAAGCATATCATATTTCATATCAAAACATACCATATTTCATTTTTGAACATATCATAGCATATCCTTCCCCCATTCACTACATATCATCTTCGTCTAACCAATCAAACTAATTAAAACTACTAGAGTCCATCCATCCAATCATATCGATATGTGGCAATGTGCTACTCATAAATATGCAGATGAGTTGCCAGATAGAAATTTGCAGTATAACTACCATAATTGCAGTAATAACAACCAGATCACACTTCCTCCAACAAGTAAGACCCCACCTTAATGCATATGCAAAATTATACTAACGTATATATATATATCATAAGTTGTATGGCTTGCATACCTAAACATATATTTTATAGATCATAAACATAGCACATAATTTTTACGAACAAAACTTACTTGTCATACCTCCTAAGTATACTTACGTGTATTGTAACATCCTGAATTAATGGGCTTATGCGTTTAATGTGTGTGGTTGTGCTTGTTATGCTTGATAGAATGTTTTAAGGGTCCAGAATGGGCTCGAAGTTGGGCCGAGGCCTTAGTCAAATTTTCTGTTTGGACACTCTAGTGGAAAGTAAGTTAGGACAGGGCTGAAAAGACATTACCTGTGAATTAAGACACAAAAATGGGCTTGTAGCCAAGTGGTCAGTGCCAATATGCAGGGACTAGGAGTGGCGAGTCAAGCTGTTAAGGAGGTCCAAGGTTCGAGTCGCATAAAGCCCAATTATTTTTAATTAAATTTAGCTAATTTTTGACATTTAAGTGGATATAGTGGGACGAAAATAAGGCTTGGAAATAGGAGGATTTATTTCAGTGGATAATGCAGATAATATGGCAGATAAAGGGAGGAAGAGGTAGTGTTATCTAGGATTCTTTTGGAGGTGTGATCAGATAAAGATAAGGGAGGAAATTTAGGATTTATCTGCTGGTCACAGTGGTGGCCAAAATTCCAACACTGAGGGGGAGGAGAAATCGTTTCTGATATGATCAAGGGGTGCCAAAATTTCCCTTGATTAATAGCTTAGTTTTAGTTTTAAAAAGAGGCATTTTCGGTTTTAGGCAGTAGGTGCTAAAATTTTACTTAAGTAAATGGGATATCTCTTCAATTCTGGCATTTGACCCTATTCTTTTTTTTCTTTCCTCTCATCCCCACTTCTATGCAAAAGCCAAAAATTTCATTGTTCTCTTCTCTCATCTTTTCCTCTAAAAGTTGAAACTCATAACTCTTCTCATCTCCATTCTTTTCCTATAACCGAATGATCATTGTTCTTTCCTTTATTATCCCTTTTGTCGATTTCTTCATAGCCGAATCATCATAGATCCTGTTACACTGTCTTTCTTTTGATCTTCTCAAAAGCTGAAATCTATCAGGAGAAGCCGAACCTGTTGGAAGTACCGATTTCTTTTGATCTTTTCTCTTTCGATTTTGGGGGCCATGGTGATTGGCTAATGGGTTGTAAGACCATCATTAATTTGATATTTTATTCACTAATCTTGTGTCGTGTTTGGGCGACATTTCAGGATTTAAAGGAGATCTAACCGCCTAGGTTCCTAGGACAAAAATTGGCAACTTCCCAATCCTATTATCTTCTTTCGGGATTTAAAGGTAAGGATTTCAATTTTCCCTAAATTGATCCATCGGTTTCCTTTCTTTATTGTGCCTTAACCTAATGCCTCGTTAAGAAATCATTATAGTATCCTCTGACTAAGGTCATTCATGGACTCGAATGTCAGCAAATCAAAGGAAGGGGTTGGATCTGTAGTCCCAGCCCCAAAGTTCAAGAAACGCGCGGTGTCAGCTGTACGGGATTGGCCTCAGGGTTGTGGATTGGCTTCAGAACAAATCCTTAGAAAGTTAGCAGTTGTATCGACTTCTGATAGTGTCGACATAGAAAGTACTATCCTGTCAGTAATCAGGTGTGTAGATCTCTATCACACTAGTTAATCTGTATTATATGTATGTTATGGGCTAAAAGCCAAAAAATAAGGTTGTATGAACAGTCGTATTACCTAGAAAGGGTAGGCAAGGGATACCAGGTACGTAATCATAGAAACTTCTCTATGTGTATCGAAGTATGTGAAAGTCTGTGGTCTGTTTAGATAGTATAATGTTCTGATTCTTGCATGTATGGATGCATGGGATTGATATGATGAAGGGGAAGAAGGTCGCATGGCGATCGGTGGCTTTGCCACATAGGTCGCATAGTGATCGGTCTTTATGACAGGCAGCATAGCTGTCGAAAAACTATAATGTATTATTAAGGTCGCATGGCGATCGGCGGCTTTGCCACATAGTTCACATAGTGATCGGTCTTTATGACAGACAGCACAACTGTCGATATGGTGTGTAGCGGATAGAGGGTTGATTGTAGAAATTCCCACGGTATGATGGTTGGTATGGGGATGTGTAGAGGATGGACTCTTAGGTTTGGGATGGGCCATGTTGCATGTAAATATATATTCTGTTGCCATTGTGTATGGGCCCAGGGCCCATAATGTGTTTGTGGGCCTCAAGGCTTTTATGTGTTTTCGGGATTTGCACACTGAGTCTTGGTGACTCACCCTTTCATTTCTCCCAACTTTTCAAATGAGCAGTAGATCGTGGACATGGGAGCCGAGGCGGACTCGAGGGGCCATCAAGTCTTTTATCTTCATAGACTATTTTCGATTTTTCTTTAAGTTTCAATTTTGGGATTATTTTTGTAATAAGGCCTCCATAACTTAGGTAATCGAACTATATTTTTTTTGTTACATCTTATAAACTTATGTTTTCAAAGTCTTAATTATAAAGTGAAAGGAAAATAGGTTTTTTCTAGCATGTTCAACGCAAATGTTAAAGTTTCTTCAAAAATGTCACAATTAATGATTAATCGGTTAAAATAAACTGAGATTTTCAAAACCCTTCAAAGAAAAGTTTTCAACATTCAACCCGTAGCATACTAGATCCTGTCATGACGTATGGGCCAGGTTTGGGGTGTTATATTTTTTATTAGAGCCAAGTTCAAGACTCGGGCTGTGAAATAGGTCCAGTAGTGATTTGTAAAAGTGATGTAAGTTTGAGAAAAGTTTAGTTGAGATATGGCCTTCGAGTCTACCAACACCCGATCCACGTAGGTAAGTATTCTAAACTCATTATGTGATATGCATGTTGGGCTTGATGGGCTCTATAGGGACATAAGCTAGTATGCTAGAGTTTATGGACTTTAGGTTTAGTATAAACAATTCTTCAAATCTTATAAGACTTAATTTCTAATTAAACATGTCTGTGAACAAGTCACAGGGTTAGGGTGTGGTAACAGGCATACGCATGTCTAGGATTGGACCTAAGGAGAGCTTGGTATTTAAGCGGCCCTAGCGGCTCACCTCCTATTTACTGGAATCATACCTGGTGCGTAGTGACTGTTCACCGTAGCCACGGGGATTTGTTGACGGGCCAAAATTTATAACTAAAACCTAAAAAGGACCAGCCACCCTATTTTGCAAAATTACTAAAATACCCTAGTTATGTAAAATTTTTGAAATACCCTCGATTTGTGAAAATTTCCCAAAATACCCTTGGTTTGCAAAATTATCGAAATACCCCCAAATTGCAAAATTACCAAAATACCTCTATTTTGTAAAATCACCAAGATACCCTATTTTGGAAAATTATGAGAATACCCTTGGGTAGTGAAATGACAAAAATACCCTTATGTGATGAATGTGAGTTCATGGATGCTACTTGTATGTTGATGTGTGATGGTTGAATGTATGTGGATTCTAGAGCTAGGAAATATAGACCTGATAACTGAACCTTGTAGATAGAGTTCGAATTCGAAAGAACTACTGTTAAAACTACTCTCCATAAGATTGTTGGTTATTAATCAGTGGAAGAAATTAATAATTCATAAAATTCCTAATCAGATAAATGCGAATCGGTAGAATAAGCACTAGAGGATGTGGTGTGCGTGGCTGAGGTAGAGACAAGATTGCTGTGTCGAACCGGTAGGGTCTGGTCACGAGTCGGGGAATGAGGTACTAATGCCACCAGCTGTGGAGGCAAAATTTCAGGATTAGATGGCCGGAGATGTGCGGTATCTCAGGTGATGTTGAGGGTTTTATAGAGGGTTGCTAGGGCATGCATGGGCACAGGAGTCCGGAAATCTGTGTCGGAGTGACTTAGAGCTAATGGGGCAGAAGTGTCTAAGGGAATTTCTGGGATAGCCCCGGGAATAGCTGAGTATTGGTTGGAGGTGATCGAACGCATAATGGATGATCTGGATTTCACGGAAGAAGAGAAGCTGAAAGGAGTAGTGTCCTTTCTTCGGGACGAAGCTTATCAATGGTGGCATACGGTTAAGGATGGTACAGTGGCTGACCGTATCACTTGGGATTACTTCAGAATGGCGTTCCAAAGTAAGTACATTGGAACGAATTATGTGGATGCGTAGCGTAGAGCATTTTTGAATCTGGTTTAGGGAAGTAGGTCGGTGGTAGCGTATGAAGCGGAATTCTTACTGGGAGCCGTTATGCTCGAGGGGTAGTGGCCACATAACATGAACAGTGTATTCGATTTGAAGATGGCCTGAAGGATGATTTACGTGTTTTGATAGCTCCACAGCGGGAGAGGGAATTTGCTGTGCTTGTGGAGAAGGCTAAGATAGCTGAGGAGGTAAAGTGAATGGAAAAGCTAAATCGGGATAAAGATAGAAGTGGAAGTAGGAGGAATTTTGGATCATCAGGAGCAGCTGGGCGTACTCAGAAAAGACCTAGTTTGGATAGGCCGAACCGGGTGGAGAGACCTGCTGGTAACCAGACACGGAGGTGTGTTTGCTGTAATAAATTCTATATAGGTGAGTGTTGGGCAGGCAGTGGAAAGTGCTTTAGGTGTGGATCTTTGGACCATAAGATTAGAAACTGTCTACAGCCACGGAACAATGTAGGATCCACAGGGCAGGGAAATGCTCAGCCCGATAGAGAAGGTCAGCAGCCGCAGAGGGGTCGCGGTCCAGCTAGAGGTGGTAACGATTTTGGTCGGGTCGTGGAGCACCAGGCCGATGGGCAGGAAACACTGAGATGAGATAGCCGAGGTTAGTCTATGCTACCAGACGTCGAGAGGAAGCTGACGCACCTAATGTTATAATCGGTACGTTTTTAATAATTGGTTTGCCTTACACTGCATTGATTGACATTGGGTCGACAGATTCATATGTTGCTAGTAGTGTGTCTGGAACTTTAAGTTTAGATTTTGAGATTACCCCTAGGGCGATGACTGTAATTAGCCCATTAGGACAATCTGTGGTGGTAGATAAACTCTATCGGGAGGTACCCTTAGAAGTTTAGAGAATAGTTTTCTGGACGGATCTGATGGAATTACCGTTCAGAGAGTTCGGCTTAATATTAGGCATGGACTGGCTGGTGAAGTATCAAGCTAATTTAGAGTGTATAGCTAAGTGTATGGTGTTGAAAACCCCCGAGGGTGGTGAAGTGTTGGTGATAGGAGAAAGGGGGAACTGTCTGTCGAATGTAGTGACTGCCCTAAGAGCAGAAAGGATGGTAAGAAAAGGATGCGAGGCAGTTTTAATATTTTTTTGGGCACTAGAAGCCAATGACCTAACTATTGAGGATGTTAGGATGGTGAAGGAGTTTCCTTATGTTTTCCCAAAAGAGCTTCCGAGACTACCCCCAGATCGTGAAGTGGAGTTTGGTATTGATCTTTTTTCAGGAATAGCTCCAGTTTCTATTGCTCCATATAGGATGGCGCCAAAGGAGTTGATGGAATTGAAAGCGCAGATTCAAGAGTTGCTAGATAGAGGGTTTATTCGACCAAGTGTGTCACCGTGGGGAGCACCGATGTTATTTGTCAAGAAGAAATATGGATCAATGCGTATGTGCATTGACTATCGTCAGCTGAATAAGCTAACAATCAAGAACAAATACCCGTTGCCAAGGATCGATGACTTGTTTGATCAGTTGAAGGGAGCCTCAGTCTTTTCAAAGATAGATCTGAGGTCAGGATACCATCAGCTTAAGGTCAAGGAGGCAGATATTCATAAGATAGCTTTTAGGACTCGCTATGGTCATTACGAGTTCATGGTAATGCCACTCGGATTGACTAATACGCCAACAACATTTATGGACATGATGAACCAAATATTCCAACCCTACTTGGATCGGTTTGTTGTGGTATTCATAGATGATATCCTGGTTTATTCAAGATTGGAGGAGGAACATGACTCACACCTTCGAGTGGTTTTGCAGATCTTGAAGGAGAAGCAGTTGTATGCCAAATTCAATAAGTGTGAATTTTGGCTAAGGGAAGTTACGTTTTTAGGCCATGTTGTGTCGGTAGAGTGGATTAGGGTTGACCCTCAAAAAATTGAAGCGGTATTGGATTGGAAGCCGCCTAAGTCCGTGGCAGAAATTCAGAGTTTTCTTGGACTGGGCGGGTACTATTGAAGGTTTGTTGAAGGATTTTCTTCAATAGCGGCACCATTGACTTAGTTATTACGGAAAGGAGTTCCATTTGTTTGGTCCAATAAGCAGCAAGAGAGTTTTGAGAAGCTAAAAAATATTTTGACGGAGGCTCTGATATTGATTTAGCTGGAGGCTGAAAAGGAATTCGTAATTTACTGTGATGCATCACACACGGGACTAGGATGCGTGTTGATGCAAGATGGAAAGGTTGTTGCGTATGCATCTCGGCAGTTAAGACCACACGAAACAAATTATCCCACCCATGATTTGGAGTTGGCGGCGGTGGTTTTTGCTTTAAAGATTTGGAGACATTATCTGTATGGGGAGAAGTCTATTATTTACACCGATCATAAGAGCCTAAAATGCCTTTTGACCCAGAAAAAGTTGAATCTAAGGCAGAAGAGGTGGATCGAGTTGTTAAAGGATTATGATTGCTCGATCGAGTACCATCCAGGTAAAACTAATATGGTGGCGGATGCTTTAAGTCGTAGAGTAATCTCTGACTTGAGAGCGATGTTTGCTCACCTTAGTTTATACAATGATGGGAGCTTATTGGCTGAACTTCAAGTGAAACCCTCTTGGGTCAGTCAGGGTAAGGAGAAGCAGTAAGCCAAGGAGTTGCTACAATAAAAGTTTCATGTAGGATCAAGTGATGGATTGACGGACTTCAGTATGAATGAGGAAGGACTATTATGTTTTCAAGGGAGAGTTTGCATGCCAAAAGATCCAGGATTGAGGCATAGGATTTTGGAAGAAGCGCATGGAAGTTCATACGCTATGCCCCCCAGAGGGAGTAAGATGTATCGGGATTTGCGGGATCAATTCTGGTGGTCGGGCTTGAAGCGTGAGGTAACTGAATTGGTGAGCAAGTGTTTGACTTGTCGGCCAGTAAAGGCGAACATCGATTACCATCGTGGTTGTTGCGACCAATGAAGATTCCACAATGGAAGTGGGAAAGGAACACAATGGACTTTGTTAGTGGGTTACCCCTCACGCCTACTAAGAAAGATTCAGTCTCATTTCATACCAGTACGGGTCGATTACTCTCTGCAGAAGCTGGTTAGGTTATATATGGCGGAGGTAGTGAGGTTGCATTGGGTACCACTATCAATCATATCAGACAGGGACTTGAGGTTCATGTCGAGATTTTGGAAGGCTTTGCATCAAGCGTTGGGTATGAAGTTAGATTTCAGTACAGCATTTCATCCTCAAACAGATGGACAGTCTGAGCGGGTAATTCAGATCTTGGAGGACATGTTGAGGGGATGTGTCATTGATTTCGAAGGTAGTTGGAAAGAGTTTTTACTGTTGGCAGAGTTTGCTTACAACAACAGCTACCAGTCTAGTATTCAGATGGAGCCCTATGAAGCATTGTACGGGCAAAAGTGTCGTACTCTTACCTGTTGGATGGAATTAGGGGAACGTCAGATTTTGGGTCCGAGTTGGTTATCGAGACAGAGGAGAAGGTTGAGTTAATTCGAGCTCGACTAAAGGAAGCGTCGGTAAGCGTAAGTCCTATGCGACTTGAAGCGTAAGGACATAGAGTTTGCAGTGGGTGACAAGGTGTTCTTGAAGGTGTCGCCATGGAAGAAAGTGCTGAGGTTTAGACGGAAGGGTAAATTAAGTCCTAGATTTATTAGACCTTATCGGGTGTTGAAACGAGTGGGGCCGATAGCCTATCAGCTAGAGCTACCTTTTAAGCTAAGCCAGATTCACAATGTATTCCACGTTTCTATGTTAAGATGTTACCGTTCGGATCAAACCCATGTGGTGTCTATGGAAGAAATCAAAGTGAGACCAGACCTATCCTTTGAAGAAGAACTGGTAGAAATCCTGGATCATGATGTCAAGGTATTGCGAAGGAAAACAGTTCCGTTAGTTAAGGTTCTATGGCGAAATCACGGTTCTGAGGAGGCTACTTAGGAACCAGAGGAAGCGATATGGCGGCAATACCCGCATCTATTTTGATCAGGTAATTTTGAGGTCAAAAGTTTTTTAAGGGGGTAGAACTGTAACATCCCAAATTAATGGGCCTATGCGTTTAATGTATGTGGTTGTGCTTGTTATGCTTGATAGAATGTTTTAGGGGTCCAGAATGGGCTCGAAGTTGGGCCTAGGCCTTAGTCAAATTTTTTGTTTGGACACTCTAGTGGAAAGTAAATTAGGGCAGGGCTGAAAAGAAATTACCTGTGAATTAAGACACAAAAATGGGCTTGTGGCCCAGTGGTCAGTGGTAATATGCAAGGACTAGGAGTGGCGTGTCAAGCTGTTAAGGAGGTCCATGGTTCGAGTCGCATAAAGTCCAATTTTTTTAATTAAATTTAGCTAATTTTCAGCATTTAAGTGGATATAGTGGGACAGCAATAAGGCTTGGAAATAGGAGGATTTATTTGAGTGGATAATGCAGATAATATGGCAGATAAATGGAGGAAGAGGTAGTGTTATATAGGATTCTTTTGGAGGTGTGATCAGATAAAGATAAGGGAGGAAATTTGGGATTTATCTGCTGGTGACAGTGGTGGCCGAAATTCCAACACTGAGGGGGAGGAGAAATCGATTCTGATATGATCAAGGGGTGCCGAAATTTCCCTTGATTAATAGCTTAGTTTTAGTTTTAAAAAGGGGCATTTTCAGTTTTAGGTAGTAGGTGCCGAAATTTTGCTTAAGTAGGGGGGATATCTCATCAATTTCGGCATTTGACCCTATTCTCTTGTTTCTTTCCTCTCATCCACATTTCTATGCAAAAGCCAAAAATTTCATTATTCTCTTCTCTCATCTTTTCCTCCAAAACCCGAAACTCATAACTCTTCTCATCTCCATTCTTTTCTTATAACCGAATGATCATTGTTCTTTCCTTTATTCTCCCTTTTGCCGATTTCTTCATAGCCGAATCTTTATAGATCGTATTACACTGTCTTTCTTTTGATCTTCTCAGAAGCCTAAATTTGTCAGGAGAAGCCGAACCTGTTGGTAAGTGCCGATTTCTTTTGATCTTTTCTCTTTCAATTTTGGGGGCATGGCCATTGGCTAATGGGTTGTAAGGCCATCATTAATTTGATATTCTATTCACTGATCTTGTGTCCTATTTGCGCGGCATTCTGGGATTTAAAGGGGATCTAACCACCTAGGTTCCTAGGACAAAAATCGCCAACTTCCCAATCCTATTGTCTTCTTTCGGGATTTCAAGGTAAAGATTTCAATTCTCCCTAAGTTGATCCATCGGTTTCCTTTCTTTATTGTGCCTTAACCTAATGCCTCGTTAAGCAATCATTATAGTGTCCTTTGACTAAGGTCTTTCATGGACTCGAATGTCTGCAAATCGAAGGAAGGGGTCTGTACAAAATCATGTATGGAAAACCTGCGCCTAAACATGGAAATAAATACAACTAAACAATTAGTAGGGTTAGTGCTCGGGTTGCCACCCGAGAAGCGCTCATTTAAAGTCTTGAGCTAGACTTACCTATTATTCATATGGCCATGGTGGTTCATGGAGTCGAAACTCCTTTTTCTTACTATCAATTCTATCAACATATGGTTTGAGTCGGGTAATATTTACCTCAAAAGTGCCAAAATTAGAATGTGTTACCTTGACCGTTCTGTATGGAAAGACCTTACGTGCTGAAAAAAGAGTCGCACCGTTTGTATTAAGCTCTGAAGTGGCTATTCGAGGGTCGATTTCATCTGACAGTACTTGGTCCCCAACTTTGAAGTGATTGGTTCCACATTTAATACTCGATGTCCTAGCGGTGTCAAGAACTGCATTTAGCTCCACATGTGACGTATCGTCTAACTTCCGTTTGTTTGTCAAAAACTTTTTAAAAATTTCCTTGAATCCGGCATCTGCAAAAGAGCTTCAAGAAATGGCAAGATAATATATAATTTCTTTAAAAATTTAAGAAATTTACCAAATTGTCCCTCTGTGTGGTCTATCTTTATTGCATTGGTGTGTGGCACACGAGGTCGATACTCTGTAATTACCTGGTTTGGTTTATCATGGCTTACTTCAACCTTACCTTCCTCTACCACATTCTCTTGTGTCAATGTTGGTTCATCTAACCCTTCACTATCGTGAGCAGTTATTGATTGAAGTTTCTCTCTTAGGTTAGTTTCGGTGTTGCTAGGCAAGATACCTTGTGGTCTTTCTGAGATTAGCTCAGCAAGCTGACCTAACTGGTTCTTGATCCCTTGAATTGATGCTTCTTGATTTTTGAGTGCTGTTTCGGTGTTTTGGAACGAGTTTCTAACACCTCTATAAATTTTGTCAGCATCTCCTCAAGGTTCAACTTCTTTTCCTGCTGGTGAGGTGGTTGTTGAAAGCCTAGAGGAAGTTGCGGTCTTTGATTACCTTGACTACACCACGAGAAATTTGGATGGTACCTCCAACATGCATTGTAAGTGTTACTGTAAAGATTATTTTGAGGTCTAGAATAGTTACCCTGTAACACCCCAAACCTGGCCTAGAACGCCACAACCAGATCTGGTATGCTACGGGTTAAATGTTGAAAACTTTACTTCGGAGGGTTTTGAAAATCTTGGCTCGTTTATGTAGATATTCATTAAATAAGAGATATTTGTAGAAAGCCTTTGAAGTGTTTTTTTTTAGAACTTGTTTGAAATCCTTTTTTTTTTCCTTATTATGATTAAGTCCTTGAACATAAATTTATAAAATATAAACCTTAACAAATATAAATTGATAACCTAAGCTATGGAGGTCTTATTACATAAATAATCCCAAAAATTAAAACTTAAAGGAAAACCGAAAATAGTTTATGAAAATAAAAACTTGATGGCCCCTCGAGTCCGCCTCGGTTCCCATGTCCACAATCTACTGCTCATCTAAAAAGTCAGGGAAATAAAAGGGGTGAGTCACCAAGACTCAGTGTACAAAACCTGAAATCACATAAAAGGCTTGAGGCCCACAAACACATTATGGGCCTTGGCCCATACACAATGGTAACAAAATATTTACATGCTACATGGCCCAACCCAACCTAAAAGTCCATCCTCTATACACCAGCCTGTACCAGCCATTAGACCTCGGGATTTCTACAATCAACCCACCAACCGCTACACACCATATCGACAGCCGTGCTGCCTATTCCTAACAATCAGGAAAAAATTTAACATGGCTTAGCCACCGATCACTATTGTGACCTAAACGTGGCTTAGCCACCGATCACTATTGTGACCTAACTTTACAGTTCGTGTTTTAACCAGCGATCACCAAGTGACCTATTAACATGCTCTTCCCCTTCATCATATTAGCCCCATCCCATGCATACATCCATGCAGAATCAAAACAATATACTATTTAAAAGATCACAGACTATCACAAATTTGATACACATAAAGAAGTTTCTATGATTACGTACCTAGCATTCCTTGCCTACCTTTTCAAGTATACGACTATCTATATAGCCTTTTTTTGACTTTTAGCCCATAACATATATAGCACAGATTAACTAGTGTGATAGAGATTTTCACACCTGATTACAGACAAAATGAGACTTTCTATATCGACACTATCAGAAGCCGATACGACTGCTAACTGTCTAAGGTTTTGTTTAGAAGCCGGTCCACAACCCAGTGGCCAATCTCATACTGCTAACACCGCTCGCTTCTTAAATCCATGCGTTGGATTTACGGGTCCAATTCCCTCTTCCGTTTGACTAGCATTTGTATCCATAGAACAGATCTTTCAACAAACCGGATTAAAACATTGAATCGAATACAAACATGAATGTACATTCATAGTACAGAGGTCTCTTACCTACAAATCCCGAAAGAGATGGAGTTTAGAGACTAGCAGTTTTCGACTTTTAGATCTAGATGATCTACTTCAATTCTCGATGTGTCGCCCCAAAATAAGAACACGAGAACAATCAAAACATTACTCCAAGGATATTCTTATCACGCCAACTAACCTTTTGCCTTTGGCCTCAACAAAAAAACCCGGATGAGAGAAAGTGAAGAGAGAATTCGACACTTACCTTAACATCAACAGATTCGACTAATCCTTAGAGATTCCGGCACTTAGCACAATAGAAGAAAGAAATCGACAAGGAGAAAAGAGTGGACAAGGTATTCGGCTAGTAGGAAAGAGTGGAGAAGAGAGTTCAAGTGAAGAGATTCAACTTTAAAAGAGATCAAAAGAAAAGATGTAGAGAGGAACTGTGAGGTTTCAGCTTGTAGAGGGATGCAGAGAAAAGAAAAATGAAATTTCAGCTTTTGCATAAAAGTGGAGATGAGAGGGAAGAAAGGAAAAAAAGAATAGGATCCAAATGCCAGAATTGAAGAGATATCCCCCCACTTAACCTAAATTTCTGCACCTACTACCTAAAAACTGAAAATGCCCCCTTTTTAGAACTAAAACTAAGCTATTAATCAAGGGAAATTTTAGCACCCCTTGAACATATTAGAACCGATTCCTCCTCCTCCTCAGTGTTGGAATTTCAGCCACCACTGTGACCAGTAGATAAATCTTAAATTTTCTCCCTTATCTTTATCTGATCACACCTCCAAATGAAGTGTAACATCCTGAATTAATGGGCCTATGCGTTCTATGTGTGTGATTGTGCTTACTATGCTTGTTAGAATGTTTTAGGGGTCCAGAGTGGGCTCAAAGTTCGGTTGAGGCCTTAATCAAATTTTCTATTTGGACACTCTAGTGGAAAGCCTGTTAAGTTAGTGCTTAAAAGAGGTTATCTGTGTTTTAAAATACAAAATTGGCTTGTGGCCCAGTGGCAAAGTGGCGCTACTTAGAGAGAGCAGAGAAGTGGTGTCAGTTGAGGAGGCCTAAATTCAAGTTGCATAAAGCCCAATTCTTTTTAATTTAATCTAGTTAATTTTAAACAATTAGATGGGTAGAGGGGGACGACAATGATGCTTGAAATTAGGATTTTTTTTTTAATGATGATAATGTGATGATAAAGGAAGAGATGGTGTTATCTATGACACTGAGAATGAGTGGCAGATAAAGATAAGGGAGGAAATTTAGGATTTATCTATTGGTTACAGTGGTGGCCAAAATTCCAACACTGAATGCAAAGGGGGAAAATGGCTAGATAGGGCTAAGGGGTGCCGAATTCTCATTATTTTCCTGAAGCATAGCTTTTTGATTTTTTTTTCACTTCTTCTTTTCTCCTCCTAATTTCGGCAACTAAGGGTTCTTCTTCTCCTTTTCTGCCTAACCCGAAACTCCTAACTCTACTTTTCTCTCCACTTTCATACTATAGTCGATTAATATTGAAAAGATGAAACCCTTAATCTTATTCTCTCATCTCCACTTTTATGCAAAAGCCAAAATTTCATTATTTTCTCTGTTTTCATCTCCATAGCAGAATACCCTTATCTATTCTTTTCTCCTTGCGATTTTTTCATCAAAGTCAAATCTTCATAGATCTCTTGAGATCATCTTTTCTTTCTTATCTTCTCAAAAGCTAAAATTCCTTAAGAGTTGTCGAATTCTCCTTGTTAAGGTAAGTGCCGATTTCTTCTGTTCTTTTTTCTTCTCTTTTAGTTTTTAAGACCATAGTCGAATGGCTAGTTGGTTGTTAGGCCATCTTTAGTTTGACGTTTTCACTGATCTTGTGTTCTTTTTTGGGCGGCATTCGGATTTGAAGGAGATCTAATTGCCTAGGTTTCTAAGCCAAAAATCGTTACCCTTCGAACCACATTACTTTTTCGGGATTTCAAGGTAAGGGTTTCGATTCTCCCTAAGTGTTCAATCGGTTTCTTTTCCTTATTGTGCCTTAACCTGATGCCTCATTAAGCAATCATTATAGTATCCTCTGACTAAGGACATTCATGGACTCTAATGTAGCAAATCGAAGGAAGGGGTTGGATCTGTAGTCCCAGCCCCAAAGTTCAAGAGACGCAGTGTCAGCAGTACGGGATTGGCCGTCGGGTTGTGGACCGACTTCAGAACAAAACCTTAGACTGTTAGTAGTCGTAGCGGCAACTGATAGTGTCGACTTAGACAGTATCGTATTGTTAGTAATCAGGTGTGCAGATCTCTATCACACTAGTTAAACTGTACTATGTATATGTTATGGGCTAAAAGCCAAAAAATGAGGTTGTATGAACAGTTGTATTACTTAGGAAGGGTAGGCAAGGGGTGCCAGGTACATAATCATATAAAATTCTCTATGTGTATCGAAGTATGTGAAAGTACATGATCTGTTTAGGTAGTTTAATGCTCTAATTCTTGCATGTATGTATGCATGGGATAGGATTGATATAATGAAGAGGAGCAGGTCGCATAGCGATCGGTGGCTTTGTCACATAGGTCACATAGTGATTAGTCTTTATGATAGGCAGCACAGCTGTCGATATATTATTAAGGTCGCATAGTGATTGGTGGCTTTGCCACATAGGTCACATAGTGATGGTCTTTATGACAGGCAGCACAGCTATCGATATGGTGTGTAGCGGATGAAGGGTTGATTGTAGAAATCCCCACGGTGTGATGGTTGGTACGGGGGTGTGTAGAGGATGGACTTCTAGGTTTGGGATGGGCTATGTTGCATGAAAATAATCTGTTGCCATTGTGTATGGGCCAAGGACAATAATGTGTTTGTGGGCCTCAAGGCTTTTATGTGTTTTCGGGATTTACACACTGAGTCTTGGTGACTCACCCCTTTTATTTTTCCCAACTTTTCAGATGAGTAGTAGATCATGGACATGGGAGCCGAGGTGGACTCGAGGGGCCACCAAGTCTTTTATTTTCATAGACTATTTTCGATTTTTCATTGAATTTTAATTTTGGGATTGTTTTTGTAACAAGGCCTCCATAACTTAGGTTATCGATCTATATTTTTTTTTATGTTACAAT
Organism: Gossypium rotundifolium; assembly: GCA_025506655.1. Classification (NCBI taxonomy): domain Eukaryota; kingdom Viridiplantae; phylum Streptophyta; class Magnoliopsida; order Malvales; family Malvaceae; genus Gossypium; species Gossypium rotundifolium. Next base: position 41,875,072 of record CP106731.1, on the reverse strand, counting down.
TTATAAGCCTATGTTTTCAAAGTCTTAATTATAAGTAAAATGAAAATGGGCTTTTCAAGCACATTCAACGCAAATGTTAAGGTTCCTTTCAAAAATGTCACAATTAATGATTAGTCGGTTAAAATAAACTGAGATTTTAAAAACTCCTTTAAAGCAAAGTTTTAAACATTCAACCCGTAGCATACCAGATCCGATCATGATGTATGGGCCGGGTTTGAGGTGTTACATTTTTGGTATCAAAGCCAAATTCAAAACTTGGGCTGTGAAATAGGTCCTGTAATGATTTGTAAAAGTTATGTAAGTTTGAGAAAAATTCAGTTGAGATATGGCCTTCTACTCTACCGGCACCCGATCCATGCAGGTAAGTATTCTAAACACATTATGTGATATGCATGCTGGGCTTGATGGACTCTATAGGGATGTAGGCTAGTATGCTAGAGATTATGGACTTTAGGTTTAGTATAAACAATTCTTCAAATCTCATAAGACTTAATTTCTAATTAAGCATGTTTGTGAACAAGTCACAGGGTTAGGGTGTGGTAACAGGTATACGCATGTCTAGGATTGGATCTAGGAGAGCTTGGTATTTAAGCGGCCCTAGCGGCTCACCTCCTCTTCGCTGGAATCCTACCTGGTGCGTAGTGTTTGTTTACTCTAACCGAGAGGGCTTGTTGACAGGCCAAAATTTATAACTAAAACCCGAAAGGGACCAGCCACCCTATTTTTGTAAAATTACTTATATCCCTAGTTTTGTAAAATTTCTGAAATACCCTGGATTTGTGAAAATTACCAAAATTTGAAAAATTATCGAAATACCCCCGATTGATAAAATTACCAAAATACCCTCGGATTGCAAAATTACCAAAATACCCCTATTTTGTAAAATCAACAAGATACCCTATTTTGGAAAATTACGAAAATACCCTTGTAGGATGAAATTACAAAAATATCCCTGGGCAGTGAAATAATAAAAATACCCCTATGTGACGAATGTGAGTTCTTGGATGCTACTTGTATGTTGAAGTGTGATGGTTGAATGTATGTGGATTATAGAGCTAGAAAATACAAACCTGAGAATTGAACCTTGTAGATAGAGTTCAAATTCGAAAGAACAACTAATTAAACTACTTTCCATAAGATTGTTCGTTACTAATCAGTGGAAGAAATTAATAATTCATAAAATTCCTAATTAGATAAACGCAAATCGATAGAATGAGCACTAGAGGACGTAGTGTGCGTGGCCGAGGTAGAGGCAAGATTGTCGTGTCGAACCGTAGGGTCAGGTCACGAGTCGAGGAATGAGGTACCAGTGCCACCAGATGTGGAGGCGTAATTTTAGGATCGAGACGGTACCAAGATGATGCGGTATCTCAGGCGATGTTGAGGGTGTTAGAGAGGGTTGTTGGGGCATGGGCATGGGAGCCCGAAAATCAGGTCGAATGCGACTTAGAGCTAATGGGGCAAAAGTGTTTAGGGGAATTTTTGGTATTGCCCCGAGTACAGCTGAGTATTGGTTAGAGGCAGTCGAACGCATAATGGATGGTCTGGATTTCACGAAAGAAGAGAAGCTGAAAGGAGTAGTGTCCCTTCTTCGGGATGAAGCTTATCAATGGTGGCTTACGGTTAAGAATGGTACAGTGGCTGACCGTATCACCTGGGATTACTTTAGAATGGTGTTCCAGAGTAAGTACATTGGAACGAGTTATGTGGACGCGCAGCGTAGAGCATTTCTGAATTTGGTTCAGGGAAGTAGGTCAGTGGCAGCGTATGAAGCGAAATTCTTACGCTTGAGCTATTATGCTCGAGGGATGGTGGCCACAGAACATGAACGGTGTGTTCAATTTGAAGATGGCCTGAAGGATGATTTACATGTTCTGATAGCTCCACAACAGGAGAGGGAATTTGCTGTGCTTGTAGAGAAGGCTAAGATAACTGAGGAGGTAAAGCGAACGGAAAAGCTGAATTGGGATAAAGATAGAAGTGGAAGTAGGAGGAATTTTGGATCGTCAGGAGTAGCTGGGCGTACTCAAAAAAGATCTAGGTCAAATGGGCCAAACCGGGTGGAGAGACCTGCTGCTAACCAGACACGGAGGTGTGTTCGCTATGGTAAATTCCATATAGGTGAGTGTTGGGCAGGTAGTGGAAAGTGCTTTAGGTGTGGATCTTTGGACCATCAGATTAGAGACTGTCCACAGCCACGGAGCGATGTAGGACCCAGAGGGGTGGAAATGCTCAACCGGTGTAGAGGAGGTCGATGGTCAGCAGAGGGTCGTGGTCCAGCTAGAGGTGGTAACGATTTTAGTCGGGGTCGTGGAGCACCAAGCCGAGGGGCATGAAGCACTGAGGTGAGACAGTCGAGGTTAGTCTATGTTGCCAGCCATCGTGAGGAGGCTGACGCACCGGATATTATAACTGGTATGTTTTTAGTATTTGGTTTGCCTTACACTGCATTGATTGACATTGGGTTGACACATTCATATGTTGCTAGTAGTGTGTCTGGAACTTTAAGTTTAGATTTCGAGATTACCCCTAGGGTGATGACTGTAATTAGCCTATTAGGACAATCGGTGGTAGTAGATAAACTTTATCGGGAGGTACCCTTAAAAGTTCAGGGAATAATTTTTCAGACTGATCTGATAGAATTACCGTTCTGGAAGTTCGAGTTAATATTAGGCATGGACTGGTTGGTGAAGTATCAAGCTAATTTAGATTGTGCAGCCAAGCGTATGGTGTTGAAAACCCCCGAGGGTGGTGAAGTGTTGGTGATAGGAGAAAGGAGGAACTATCTGTCGAATGTAGTGACTGCCCTAAGAGCAGAAAGGATGGTAAGAAAAGTATGCGAGGTAGTTTTAACATTTGTCCGGGCTCTAGAGGCTAAGGACCTAACTGTTGGGGACATTAGGACAGTGAAAGAATTCCTGATGTTTTCCCAGAAGAGCTTTCGAGATTACCTCCGGATCGTGAAGTGGAGTTTGGTATCGATCTTCTTCCGGAAACAGCACCAGTGTCTATCGCTCCATATAGGATGGCACCAAAAGAGTTGGTGGAGTTGAAAGCACAAATACAAAAGTTGTTAGATAAAGGATTTATTCAACCAAGTGTGTCACCTTGGGGAGCGCCGGTGTTATTTGTTAAGAAGAAGGATGGATCAATGCGTATATACATTGACTACCGTCAGCTGAACAAGTTGACTACCAAGAACAAGTATCCGTTGCCAAGGATTGATGACTTGTTCAATCAACTGAAAGGGTCATCAGTGTTCTCAAAGATAGATTTGAGATCAGGATACCATCAGCTTAAGGTCAAAGAATCGAATATTCATAACACAGCTTTTAGGACCAGTTATGGCCATTACGAATTTTTGGTAATGCCATTTGGGTTGACTAACGCACCAGCAGCATTCATGGATTTGATGAAATGAGTGTTCCAACCCTACTTGGATCGGTTTGCTGTGGTATTTATAGATGATATCTTGGTTTACTCAAGATCAGAAGAGTAGCATGATTCACATCTGCGAGTGGTTTTGCAGATTTTGAGGGAGAAGCAGTTGTATTCCAAATTCAGTAAGTGCAAATTTTGGCTAAGTGAAGTTACTTCCCTAGGCCACGTTGTGTCGGTAAAGGGGACTACGGTTGACCCTCGAAAAGTTGACGTGGTGTTGGATTGGAAGACGCCTAGGTCTGTGGCGAAAATTCAGAGTTTTCTTGGTCTACCCTGGCACTATCGAAGGTTTGTTGAAGGATTTTCTTTAATCGCGGCACCATTGACTAGGTTATTACGGAAAGGAGTTCCGTTTATTTGGTCCAGTAAGCAGCAAGAGAGTTTTGAGAAGTTGAAAAGGATTTTGACGGAGGCTCCGGTATTGATTCAGCCAGAGGCTGGAAAGGAATTCGTAATTTACTGTGATGAGTCACATACGGGACTAGGATACGTATTGATGCAAGATGGAAAGGTTGTTGCATATGCATCTCGGCAGTTAAGACCGCACGAAGCAATTTATTCCACCTATGATTTGGAATTGGCGGTGGTGGTTTTTGCTTTAAAGATTTGGAGACATTATCTGTACGAGGAGAAATCTGTTATTTATATAGATCATAAAAGCCTAAAATACCTTTTGACGCTAAAGGAGTTGAATTTAAGCAGAGAAGGTGGATCGAGTTGTTAAAGGATTATGATTGCTCGATCGAGTACCATCGGGTAAAGCTAATGCGGTGGCGGATGCCTTAAGTCATAAAGTAATCTCTGACTTGAGGGCAATGTTTGCTCACCTTAGTTTGTATGATGATGGGAGCTTATTGGCTGAACTTCAAGTGAAACCCTCTTGGGTTAGTCAGGTTAAGAAGAAGCATCAGACCGATGAGTTGCTAAAGGAGAAGTTTCATGTAGGATCAAGTGATGGATCGACAGACTTCAGTATGAATAAGGAAGGACTGTTATGTTTTCAAGGGAGAGTTTGCATGCCAAAAGATCCGGAATTGAGGCATAGGATTTTGTAAGAACCACATGGAAGTTCATACGCTATGCACCCCAGAGGGAGTAAGATGTATCGAGATTTGCGGGATCAGTTCTGGTGGTCGGGCTTGAAGCGTGAGGTAGCTGAATTGGTGAGTAAGTGTTTGACCTATTAGCAGGTAAAGGTGGAGCATCAGTTACCATCAGGGTTGTTGCAGCCAGTGAAGATTCCACAATGGAAGTGGGAAAGGATCACAATGGACTTTGTTAGTGGGCTACCCCTCACGCCTACTAAGAAAGATTTAGTCTGGGTGATTGTTGATCGCTTGACGAAATTTGCACATTTCGTACAAGTACGGGTCGATTACTCTCTGCGGTAGTCGCTAGGTTATATATAGAGAAGGTAGTGAGGTTGTATGGGGTACCAAAGTATCAATCATATCAGACAAGGACCCGAGGTTCACATCGTGATTATAGAAGGCTTTGTATCAAGCGTTGGGTACGAAGTTGGATTTCGATCTGATGTTTCATCCTCAAATGGATGGACATCGGCGGGTAATTCAGATCTTGGAGGACATGTTAAGGAATGTGTCATTGATTTCGAGGTAGTTGGGAAGAGTTTTTACCACATGCGGAGTTTGCTTACAACAACAACTACCGGTGTAGTATTCAGATGGTGCCCTATGAAGCATTATGCAGCAAAAGTGTCATCCTCCTACCGTTGGATGGAATTAGGGAACGTCAAATTTTGGGTCCAAAGTTGGTTATCGAGACAGAGGAGAAGGTTGAGTTAATTGAGCTCGACTAAAGGAAGCGTCGAATCGAGCGTAAGTCCTATGCGACTTGAAGCTTAAGGAGATAGAGTTTGCAGTGGGTGACAAGGTGTTATTGAAGGTGTCACCATGGAAGAAAGTGCTGAGGTCTGGACGGAAGGGTAAATTAAGTCCCAGATTTATCGGACCTTATCGAGTGTTGAAACGAGTAGGGCCGGTAGCCTATCAGCTAGAGCTACCTTCTGAGCTAAGCCAGATTCACAATGTATTCCACATTTCTATGTTGAGACGATATCGTTCAGATCCGTCTCATGTGGTGCCTGTGGAGGAAATCAAAGTAAGACCCGACTTATCCTTTGAAGAGGAACCAATGGAAATTTTGGATCGTGATGTCAAAGTGTTGTGAAGGAAAAGGGTTACGTTAGATAAAGTTCTATGGCAGAATCACAGTTTTGAGGAGGCTACTTGGGAGCCTGAGAAAGCGATGCTGCAGTAATACCCATATCTATTCTGATTAGGTAACTTTCAGGCCAAAATTTCTTTAAGGGGGTAGAACTGTAACATCCTGAATTAATAGGCCATGCGTTCTATATGTGTGGTTGTGCTTACTATGCTTGTTAGAATGTTTTAGGGGTCCAGAGTGGGCTCGAAGTTGGGCCGATGCCTTAATCAAATTTTCTGTTTGGACACTCTAGTGGAAAGCCTATTAAGTTAGGGCTTAAAAGAGGTTATCTATGTTTTAAAATACAAAATGGGCTTGTGGCCCAGTGGCAAAGTGGCGCTACTTAGAGAGAGCAGAGAAGTGGCGTCAGCTGAGGAGGCCTAAATTCAAGTTGTATAAAGCCCAATTCTTTTTAATTTAATCTAGTTAATTTTCAGCAATTAGATGGGTAGAGGGGGACGGAAATGATGCTTGAAATTAAGATTTTTTTTAATGATGATAATGTGCTGATAAAGGAAGGAAGAGGTGGTGTTATCCATGACACTGAGAATGAGTGGCAGATAAAGATAAGGGAGGAAATTTAGGATTTATCTGCTGGTCACAGTGGTGGCAGAAATTCCAACACTGAGTGCAAAGGGGGAAAACGGCTAGATAGGGCTAACGGGGTGCCGAATTCTCATTATTTTCCTGAAGCATAGCTTTTTGATTTTCTTTCACTTATTCTTTTCTCCTCCAAATTTCGGCAACTAAGGGTTCTTCTTCTCTTTTTCTGCCTAAACCGAAAACTCCTAACTCTACTTTCCTCTCCACTTTCATACCATAGCCAATTGATATTGAAAAGTCGAAACCCCTAATCTTATTCTCTCATCTCCACTTTTATGCAAAAGCCGAAATTTCATTGTTTTCTCTGCTTTCATCTCCATAGCCGAATACCCTTGGCTATTCTTTTCTCCTTGCCGATTTCTTCATCAAAGCCTTATAGATCTCTTGAGATCATCTTTTCTTTCTGATCTTCTCAAAAGCCAAACTTCCCTAAGAGTTGCTCAATTCTCTGTGTTAAGGTAAGTGTCGATTCCTTCTGTTATTTTTTCTTCTCTTTCGGTTTTTGAGACCATAGCCAAATGGCTAGTTGGTTGTTAGGCCGTCTTTAGTTTGACATTTTCACTGATCTCGTGTTCTTTTTAGGCAGCATTCTGGGATTTGAAGGAGATCTAATCACCTAGGTTTCTAAGCCAGAAATTGTTAGCCTTCGAACCACAGTACTTTTTCGGGATTTCAAGGTAAGGGTTTCAATTCTCCCTAAGTGTTCAATTGGTTTCTTTTCCTTATTGTGCCTTAACCTAATGCCTTATTAAGCAATCATTATAGTATCCTCTGACTAAGGTCATTCATGGACTCGAATGATAGCAAATCAAAGGAAGGGGTTGGATCTGTAGTCCCAGTGCCAAAGTTCAAGAAATGCGCAGTGTTAGCAGTATGGGATTGGCAACCGGGTTGTGGACCGGCTTCAAAACAAAACCTTAGACTGTTAGCCGTCGTAGCGGCCATTGATAGTGTCAACTTAGACAGTATCGTCTTGTCAGTAATTAGGTGTGTAGATCTCTATCACACTAGTTAAACTGTAGTATGTATATGTTATGGGCTAAAAGTCAGAAAATGAGGCTGTATGAACAGTCGTATTACCCAGAAAAGGTAGGCAAGGGATGCTAGGTACGTAATCTTAGAAACTTCTCTATGTGTATCGAAGTATGTGAAAGTATGTGATCTGTTTAGGTAGTTTAATGTTCTGATTCTTGCATGTATGTATGCATGGGATGGGATTGAAATGATGAAGGGGAGCAGGTCGCATAGCGATCGGTGGCTTTGCCGCATAGGTCACATAGTGATCAGTCTTTATGACAGGCAGCACAGCTATCGATATATTATTAAGGTCGCATAGCGATTGGTGGTTTACCACATAGTTCACATAGTGATCGGTCTTTATGACAGGCAACACAGCTGTCGATATGGTGTGTAGCGGATGGAGGGTTGATTGTAGAAATCCCCACGGTGTGATGGTTGGTACGAGGGTGTGTAGAGGATTGACTTCTAAGTTTGGGATGGGCCATGTTGCATGAAAATAATCTGTTGCCATTGTGTATGGGCCAAGGACCATAATGTGTTTGTGGGCCTCAAGGCTTTTATGTGTTTTCGGGATTTGCACACTGAGTCTTGGTGACTCACCCCTTTTATTTTTCCCAACTTTTCAGATGAGCAGTAGATCATGGACATTGGAGCCGAGGCGGACACGAGGGGCTATCAAGTCTTTTATTCTCATAGACTATTTTCGATTTTTCATTGAGTTTTAATTTTGGGATTATTTTTGTAATAAGGCCTCCATAACTTAGGTTATCGATTTATATTTTTTTTTATGTTACAATTTATAAGCTTATGCTTTCAAAGTCTTAATTATAAGTAAAATGAAAATGTGCTTTTCAAGTACATTCAACGCGAATGTTAAGGTTCCTTTCAAAAATGTCACAATTAATGATTAGTCGGCTAAAATAAACTGAACTTTTCAAAACCCCTTTAAAGCAAATTTTTCAACATTCAACCCGTAGCATACCAGATCCGATCAAGACGTATGAGCTGGGTTTGGGGTGTTACAAGAAGCCTAGATAACACTACCTCTTCCTCCCTTTATCTGCCATATTATCTATATTATCTACTCAGATAAATCCTCCTATTTCCAAGCCTCATTGTCGTCCCACTCTACCCTCTTAAATGCCAAAATTAACTAAATTTAATTAAAGTAATTGGGCTTCAAGCGACTCGAACTTGGGCCTCCTCAGTTGACGCCACCTTATAGCTCCCTTATGTAGCGCCACTACCCACTGGGCTACAATCCCATTTTGTTTTTTAAAATACAAATAACATCTTTTAAGCCCTATCCTAACTGGCTTCCCACTAGCGTGTCCAAACAGAAAATTCGATTAAGGCCTCGGCCCAACCCTGAGCCCATTCTGGACCCCTAACACCCACATTAACATAACCACACATTAAACGTAAAGGCCCATTAATTCATGATGTTACAGTTCTAACCCCTTAAAAAAATTTCAGCCTCAAAATTACCTGATCAAAATAGATGTGGGTATTGCTACCGCATCGCTTCTTCCGGTTCCCATGTAGCCTCCTCAGAACCGTGATTTCGCCATAGAACCTTAACCAAAGAAACCGTCTTCCTCCACAATACTTTGACATCACGATCCAGAATTTCCACCAGTTCCTCTTCAAAGGATAAATCGGGTCTTACTTCGATTTCTTCCACAGACACCACATGGGATGGATCCGAATGGTATCGTCTTAACATAGAGACGTGGAATACATCGTGAATCTGGCTTAACTCAGAAGGTAGCTTTAGCTGATAGGCTATCGGTCCCACTCGTTTCAACACCCGATAAGGTCTGATAAATCTAGGACTTAATTTACCTTTCCATCCAAACCTCAGTACTTTCTTCCATGGTGACACCTTCAAGAACACCTTGTCACCCACTGCAAACTCTATGTCCTTACGCTTCAAATCAGCATAGGACTTCTGTTTGTCCGACGCTTCTTTTAGTCGAGCCCAAATTAACTCAACCTTCTCCTCTATCTCGGTAACCAACTCTGAACCCAAAATCTGACGTTCCCCTAATTCTGTCCAACAGGTAGGAGTACGACACTTCCGCCCGTACAAGGCTTCATAGGGCGCCATCTGAATACTAGACTAGTAGCTGTTGTTGTAAGCAAACTCCGCTAATGGTATAAATTCTTCCCAACTACCCCTGAAATCAATGACACAACCTCTCAACATGTTCTCCAAGATCTGAATTACCCGCTCAGATTGTCCATCTGTCTAAGGATGAAACGCTGTACTGAAATCCAACTTCGTACCCAACGCTTGATGCAATGCCTTCCAAAATTGTGACGTGAACCTAGGGTCCTTGTCTGATATGATCGATACTGGTACTCTATGCAACCTCACTACCTCCGCTATGTATAGCTTTGCCAATTTCTACAGAGAGTAATTGACCCGTACTGGTATGAAATGAGCAGACTTCATCAAGCGATCAACAATCACCCAGACCGAATCTTTCTTAGTAGGCGTGAGAGGTAGCCCACTAACAAAGTCCATTGTGATCCTTTCCCACTTCCATTGTGGAATCTTCACCGGCTGCAATAACCTTGATGGTAACTGATGCTCCGCCTTTACCTGCTGACAGGTCAAACACTTACTCACCAATTCAGTTACCTCTCGCTTCAAGCTCAGCCACCAGAACTGATCTCACAAATCTCGATACATCTTACTCCCTCTAGGGTGCATAGCGTATGGACTACCATGCGCTTCTTGTAAAATCCTACGCCTCAACTCCGGATCTTTTGGCATGCAAACTCTCCCTCGAAAACATAACAGTCCTTCCTCATTCACACTAAATTCTATTGGCCCATCATTTGATATTAGCTGCAATTTCACCTTAAGCAAGTCATCTATCTGCTGCTTCTCCTTAACCTGACTGACCCAAGAGGGTTTCATTAGAAGTTTATCTAATAAACCCCCATCATCATATAAAATGAGGTGAGCAAACATTGCTCTCAAGTCAAAGATTACTTTACAACTTAGGGCATCTGCCACCACGTTAGTTTTACCCGGATGATACTCGATCGAGCAGTCATAATCCTTTAACAACTCGATCCACCTCCTTTGCCTTAGATTCAACTCCTTTTGGGTCAAAAGGTATTTTAGACTCTTGTGATCGGTATAAATGATGGATTTCTCCCCATACAGATAATGTCTCTAGATCATCAAGGCAAAAACCAATGCCGCCAATTCCAAATCATGCGTGGGATAATTCAATTTGTGCGATCTTAACTGTCGAGATGCATACGCAACAACCTTTCCATCCTGCATCAATACGTATCCTAGTCCCGTGTGTGACGCATCATAGTAAATCACGAACTCCCTTCCAGCCTCCGACTGAATCAACACCGAAGCCCCCATCAAAATCCTTTTTAATCTCTCGAAACTCTCTTGCTACTTATCAGACCAAACAAACGGAACCCATTTCCGTAATAACTTAGTCAATGGTGCCACAATTAAAGAAAATCCTTCCACAAACCTTCGGTAGTACCCGGCCAGACCAAGAAAACTCGAATTTTGCCACAGACCTAGGCGGCTTTCAATCCAACACCGCTTCAATTTTTTGAGGGTCAACCTTAATCCCCTCTGCCGACACAACATGGCCTAGAAAAGTAACTTCTCTTAGCCAAAATTCGCACTTACTAAATTTGGCATACAACTACTTCTCCCTCAGAATCTGTAAAACCACTTGCAGATGTAAACCATGCTCCTCTTCCAACCTTGAATAAGCTAGGATATCATTTATAAATACCACGACAAACCAATCCAAGTAGGGTTGGAACACTCGGTTCATCATATCTATAAACGCTGCTGGTGTGTTAGTCAACCCAAATGGCATCACCATGAATTTGTAGTGACCCTAGCGAGTCTTGAATGCTGTCTTATGAATATCTGCCTCCTTGACTTTAAGCTGATGGTACCCTGATCTCAGATCTATCTTCAAAAGACTGAGGCCCCCTTCAACTGATCAAATAGGCTATCGATCCTCGGCAATGGGTATTTGTTCTTGATTGTTAACTTATTCAACTGATGATAGTCAATGCACATACGCATTGATCCATCTTTCTTCTCAACAAATAACACCGATGCTCCCCAAGGTGACACACTTGGTCGAATAAACCCTCTATCCAGCAACCCCTGAATCTGCGCTTTCAATTCCACCAACTCCTTTGGCGCCATTCTTTATGGAGCAATAGATACTGGCGCTGTTCCTGGAAGAAGATCGATACCAAACTCCACTTCACGATCCAGGGGTAATCACGGAAGCTCTTCTTGGAAAACATCAGGAAATTCTTTCATCGACCTAACATCCCCGACAGTTAGTTCCTTGGCTTCTAGAGCCCGAACAAACATTAGAATTACCTTGCATCCTTTCCTCACCATTCTTTCTTCTCTTAGGGTAGTCACCACATTTGACAAACAGTTCCCCCTTTCACCTATCATCAGCACTTTGCCACCGTTAGAGGCTTTTAACACCATACACTTGGATGCACAATCTACATTAGCTTGATACCTCACCAGCCAATCCATGCCTAGGATTAAATCAAACTCCCCGAACGGTAATTCCATCAAATTAGCCAGGAAAACTATTCCCTAAACTTCTAAAGGTACCTCTCGATAAAGCTTATTTACCACCACAGAGTGTCCTAACGGGCAAATTACAGTCATCTCCCTAGAGGAAATCTCAGAATCTATGCTTAAAGTTCCAGACACCCTACTAGCAACATATGAATGCGTCGACCCAATATCAATCAATGCAGTGTAAGGCAAACCAAAAATTAAAAACGTACCGATTATTACATCCGGTGCTTCAGCCTCCTCTCGACGTCTGGCAGCATAGAGTAACCCTGGTTGTCTCGCCTCAGTGTTTATTGCCCCTCGGCCTGGTGCTCGATGGCCCCGACCAGAACCGTTATCACCTCTGGCTGGACCACGACCTCTCTGTGGCTGGTGACCTCCTCTGCCCTACTGGGCATTCTCCTGATCTATGGGCCCTCCATAGCCCCATTACTGCGGACAGTTTCTGACTTGATGGTCCATAAATCCACACCTAAAGCACTTTCCACTGCCCGACCAACACTCACCTACATGGAATTTACCACATCAAGCACACTTCTGTGCCTGGCTAGCAGCAGTAAATCTCTCATCTCGTCTCGGCCCATCTGACCTAGGTCTTTTCTGAATACGCCTAGCTGCCCCTGATGATCCAAAATTTCTCTTACTTCCACCCTATCTCTATCCCGATTTAGTTTTTCTGTCCGCTTCACCTCTTTAGCTATCTTAGTTTTTTCCATAAGGACAGCATATTCCCTCTCCTGCTGTGGAGCTAGCAACAAATGCAGATCATCTCTTAGACCATCTTCGAATCGAACACACCGTTCATGGTCTGTGGCCACCATCCCTCGAGCGTAACGGCTAAGGCGTAAGAATTCTGTTTCAAATGTAGCCACCGACCTACTTTATTGAACCAAATTTAGAAATGCTCTGCGCTGCGCATCCACATAACTCGATCCAATGTACTTACTCTGAAATGCCATTTTGAAGAAATCCCAGGTGATACGGTCAGCCACTGTACCATCCTTAACCGTAAGCCACCATTGATATGTTTCGTCCCGCAGGAGAGACACAACCCCTTTCAATTTCTCCTCTTCCGTGAAATCAAGATCATCCATTATGTGTTCAATTGCCTCTAACCGATACTTAGCTGTACTCGGGGTTATACCAAAAATTCCCCTAAACACTTTTGCCCCATTGGCTCTAAGTCGCTCCGACATAGATTTTTAGGCTCTTGTGCCCATGCCTGCCCCAGCAACCCTCTCTAAAACCCTTAACATATACCGCATCATCTCCGGCTGTCTGATCCTGAAGTTCCACCTCCACAGCTGGGGGTATTGGCAACTCGTCTTTTGACCCATGGTCAGATCCCATTGGTTCTGGCACAGCCATCCTGCCCCTACCACGACCACGTGCAGGACGTCCATGACCCCTTGTACTCATTCTACCGATTCGCGTTTATCTGATTAAAAATTTTATGAATTATTATTTTCTTTCACTGATTAACCACAAACAATCTTATGGAAAGTAGTTTAATTAGTAGTTCTTTCGAATTCAAAATCAGTCTTAAGTCTGTATCTCCTAGTTCTAGAAATCACATACATTCCACATCCATATGCATCATAACAGAGCGTCACATAACAATATCAAACACAAAAGTGACATCCATAAACTTACCTTCGTCACATAAGGGTATTTTCGTCATTTCACTACCTAGGGGTATTTTTATAATTCTACCCTACAGGGTTATTTTGGTAATTTCACAAAATAAGGTATCTTGATGATTTTACAAAATAGGGTTATTTTGGTAATTTCGTAAATTAGGGGTATTTCGATATTTTTTACAAACCAAGGGTATTTCAATAGTTTTTCTCAAACCTAGGGTATTCTGGGTAATTTTACAAAACTAGGTATATAAATAATTTTACAAAAATAGGGTATTGGTCCCTTTCGGGTTTTAGTTATGAATTTTGGACCATCAACAAGCCCTCCCAGTTAAAGTGAACAAACAGTACGCACCAGGTAAGATTCTAACGAAGAGGAGGTGGGCCACTAGGACCGCTTAAATACTAAGCTCTACCTAGATCCAATCCTAGACATGCGTATGCCCGTTGCCACCCTCCAACCCAACGACTTGTTCACGGACATGTTTAATTAGAGAAATTAAGTCTTATGGATTTTAAGAGTCGTTTAACTAGGCCTAAGGTCCATAAAACCTAGCATACTCGCCTATGTCCCTATAAAGCCCATCACATCCAATTATGCCTACCACATCAAAGGTTAGAATACTTACAGGTGGATCAAAGCCGCTGCACTCAAGGCCATATCTCAACCCAAAGCTTTTTCTTAAACTCACATCAAACTATAAAACACCACTGGACCCAATTCACAGCCCGAGTTTTGCAACTGGGCTCGATACCAAAATGTAACACCCCAAACCCGACCCAGAATGCCACGATAAGATCTGGTATGCTACAGGTTAAATGTTGAAAACTTTACTTTAGAGGGTTTTGAAAATCTCAGTTCGTTTATGTAGATATTCATTAAATAAGAGATATCTGTAGAAAGCCTTTGAAGTGTTTTTTTAGAACTTATTTGAAAATCCTTTTTTTTCCTTCTTATTATTAAGTCATTGAACATAAATTTATAGAATATAAACCTTAACAAATATAAATTGATAACCTAAGCTATGGAGGCCTTATTACATAAATAATCTAAAAAATTAAAACTTAAAGGAAAATTAGAAATAGTTTATGAAAATAAAAACTTGATGGCCCCTCGAGTCCGCCTCGGCTCCCATGTCCATGATCTACTGCTCATATGAAAAGTCAGGGAAATAAAAGGGGTGAGTCACCAAGACTCAGTGTGCAAAACCCGAAATCACATAAAAGGTTTGAGGCCTACAAACACATTATGGGCCTTGGCCCATACACAATAGTAACAAAATATTTACATGCTACACGGCCCAACCCAACCTAAAAGTCTGTCCCCTACACACCAACCCGTACCAGCCATCACACCTCGGGGATTTCTACAATCAACCCACCAATCGCGACACACCATATCGACAGCCATGCTGCCTATTCCTAACAATCAGGAAAAAAAATTAACGTGGCTTTGCCACCGATCACTATTGTGACCTAACCTTTCGGCTTTGGCCTCAACAAAGAAAAACCTGGATGAGAAAAGTGAAGAGAGAATTTGGCACTTACCTTAACATCATCAGATTCGACTAACCCTTAGAGATTCTAGCACTTAGCACGATAGAAGAAAGAAATCGTCAAGGAGAAAAGAGTGGACAAGGTATTCAACTAGTAGGAAAGACTGGAGAAGAGAGTTGAAGTGAAGAGATTCGGCTTTAAAAGAGATCAAAAGAAAAGATGTAGAGAGGAACTGTGAGGTTTCAGCTTGTAGAGGGATGCAGAGAAAAGGACAATGGAATTTTGGCTTTTGCATAAAAGTGGAGATGAGAGAGAAGAAAAGAAAAAAGAATAGGATCCAAATGCCAGAATTGAAGAGATATCCCCCCTACTTAACCTAAATTTCAGCACCGACTACCTAAAAACCAAAAATGCCCCCTTTTTAAAACTAAAACTAAGCTATTAATTAAGGGAAATTTTGGCACCCCTTGAACATATCAGAACCGATTCCTTCTCCCCCTCAGTGTTGGAATTTCGGCCACCACTATGACCAGCAAATAAATCCTAAATTTCCTCCCTTATCTTTATCTGATCACACCTCCAAAAGAAGCCCAGATAACACTACCTCTTCCTCCCTTTATTTTCCATATTATATGTATTATCTAGTTAGATAAATCCTCCTATTTCCAAGCCTCATTGCCGTCCCACTCTACCCTCTTAAATGCTGAAAATTAGCTAAATTTAATTAAAGTAATTAGGCTTCAAGCGACTCAAACTTGGGCCTCCTCAGTTGACGCCACCTTATAGCTCTCTTATGTAGAGCCACTACCCACTAGGCTACAAGCCCATTTTGTATTTTAAAATATAGATAACATCTTTTAAGCCCTATCTTAACTAGCTTCCCACTAACGTGTCCAAATAGAAAATTCGATTAAGGCCTCGGCCCAACCCTGAGCCCATTCTGGACCCCTAACACCCACATTAACATAACCACACATTAAACGCAAAGGCCCATTAATTCAGGATGTTACATACCCATATAGTTGACTTGTTCGTTCTTTGTGCTATGGTTGTAGGATAGATATTCTGTGTTGTTCGTCTGTCTTCCATCTATATCGTATTGTATTACCGGATGTACTTGCGTAGAACCATACCAATCATCAAATTTTTTGTTTCAAAGCTCTACCTGATTAGATAACATGGTGACCACATCAAGGTTGAAAACATCGACTGCTTTAGTAGGCTTTGTCCTCATGACTTGCCACTGATAATTATTCAGTGACATCTCTTCGATCTCTGCGAGTAGTATGTTCTATTTCACTATCAAAAATCAAGGGTCCTGACCTGTTCCTCCTAGTCATAAACTAGAATTACCTGCCAAAAGCAAATAAAAGAAGAATTATCAAAGTAAAAATAAAATTAAATTGTAGAAAAATAAAATAAAAAAAGGCTAAAGTAATAAAAATTGAGATTTCTTAATATTTCAGTTCCTCGGCAATGGCGTCAAAAACTTGATTGTGTGTTGGAGTCTTAAAAATTTATAAAAAAGAATGATCGAACCTGGAAACTAACTAAGACAACGATTGAGGCAAGCACACCTATCGATCAATAGTATAGTTTAGTGGCAAGATCGGATTGTCGAACCCAAAGGAACAAAAAGTACTAATACTAACTTTCTTTTTATTATTTAGCCTAAGTATTAAGGGAATTTTTATCTAATCTAAAATTAACTAACTACTACACTAAAGATGCTAAGACACAGAGAATGAATTAGGGAATACTTGAGGGAAAAACCAATTGATTGAGACAATACCCGATGAATAATCCACCTAGACTTCACTTGTTATTTAACTCCGAACCAGATGATTTATTCGCTTGACTTGATCCATAGGATTCCTAAATTTATATTAATACCTCTTTTGAGGCTACTAACATCTAATCTTAGGTTGATTAATTTAAATCTATTTCTAATTAAAACCCCTAGAATTGCATTAACTCAATCTATGGACTCCCATATTAGGTTTGACCCTAATCCGGTAGATTTTCGTCATCCTATTTCTATGGTTGCGATCAACTCCGCTTAACTATGCTAGATCTACTCTTAAACAGGGAGTTTTGATCCACTGCCTAAGCACATCAATACTTGGATTAATATCCTGAAATATCAAAGCAAGAATTAAGAGCACATAGTTAAGAACAAATCAAGTATTTATCATACAGCTCAGAAAAACAATAACAAGATCCGTCTTAGGTTTCATCCCCCTCAGATATTTGAGGGGTTTAGTTTATATTCATAAAAGAAAACATCTTAGAAGAAAATATAAAACAAAACATAAAGAAAACCCTAAAACCCCTAAATGAATTGAAGAAGAAATCCTCAGTCTTGAGTATGATTCCGACTTCTTGAGATGAATCAACTGGCTTCTTCGAGTGAATCCCACAATTCGGCCCCTTTGGCTTGGCTTCTTGGCTTAGCTGAAAACTCCCCTAAAGGTTGGCTTCTAGGGTTTTTATATAGGCTTTTGGAATGTCTTTCTTTGCATCTAAGTACCCTAATCCGATTGAAACTCTTCTTTGCCGTGGCAGGGACACGCCCCTGTGATCGAGGCTAGGTCGTGGTCTAGTCTATTGAGGAGGCACGACCGTGTGTTTCTTGGGCCCAGGCCGTGTCGATTTTGTGATTTAGCCAATTTACTCCATTTTCGACCCGTTTCTCATTTTTTTCATCCTCCGGTGCTATCCTAAGTATAAAACATGAAAACAAAGGATTAAGAGCACATATTTCCATAATTAAAGGGATAAATCATCCAAAAGTATGCTAAATGTGGGATTAAAATATGTGTATATTACGATTTATCATTAAATATATATATTTCATTTTTTATATGTGATCTTGTTTGTAGTATTTCATATTTATTTATTTATTCTTATCATCCATATAGAATTTTTAAATTATTATTCCATATTTTATAGCTTGTATTTGTTTATTTATGTTCTTTATTTGCTTAATGTTGTTGTAACATAATCGTCTTACTATGTGCTATGTTACATTATTCTTTTGTTAATTGTCTATATTATTTGTTAATCGACTTGTAATTATAGTGAATTACTATATGGGACCTATGTTTTATAATACATTGATACAATATTTTATTCAAATCATTTTTATTAAAAATATATTTTAGTAAATTATCGCATTTTTCATCCAAAGTTGTTCTAAAAAATATGATGATACCTAATATTTGGGAGGTTCAAGAAAAATTGTGCCCTAACGTGTTGGGTTTCAATTTTTCTCGTTGAACTCAAAATATTAAGTATCCCTTTTCTTTCAAAATTGAAACTTATAAACTTCAAATTAAAACTTATTATCGGGAATTCAAAATGTTGTATCCTAACTTATTGGATATGATGTTTTGTGTCTGGAGGTAAGAAACCTTCTACAAATAAAGGCAAACTTAGTTCGAAGCTTTGAAATGTTACATCCTAAATTATTGGGTGTAGTATTTTATTTCTTTGAAATAAGCAAGTCTTGATTTTTCTTTCAAATAAAAGGATTGTATTTTAAATTTTTCAAAATTTCGACATTAGGACATGAAATTATCAATTAGGTACCAAATTTTCGGCGTTACGAGGGTGCTAACCCTTTCTTGTACGTAATCGACTCCCAAACCCGTTTTCTTGAATTTCGTGGACCAAAATTAATGTTTTGAAATAAAACATTTTTATAAGGTGATCCAATCACACCTAAGTAAAAAGGGATTGGTGGCGACTCCCACTTTCATTTTTTAATGTCGACCCTTTTTTTTTAAAAAAAAACTTTAAAATGGTTTCGACAGCTTGGCGACTCCGCTGGGGACAAATAAGAGAGTCAACCCGTAAAATTGGTTATTTTCTGCCTTAGTGTCTAAAATTCGAAAAGATTTTAAAATACGATCCTTTATTGCATTTGTTTTTGTCATTGCATATGATTGTTATATTCTTGCATGCATTACATGACCATTGTGGTCGCGCCTTTAAGTTGGAGCGAGAAGCTATGCCTTCGTGAGGTTTTCACCTCCATATGGGCTATTGGATTACTTCCGAGATACATCTACACCTATGTCTTTGTGAAATTTTCACTTTCGTATGGCCATAGGGAAATGTTCCCCTGAATCGAGCTCGATCTGTATGAGCCTATAATGGGTGAGGATCGAGGAATTCGCTGGTTCGGTACCTCAACTTTAGAACTAAACCACACGTAGAAAACGTAAGAACCCACCCTAAGTAGAACTATGTCAAACCTTACCCAAATAGGTGTTTGTTTATTTTACTTGCTTTATATTTTATTTTGTGGTACTAACTTGTTGTATTTTATTTTTGTGCATTTCATTTCATATTTTAAGAGGTATCAATTCACAGTCAGTTTCTAAGTTAGAAAGCTGGTTATAGAGAATGAATTCCTTGATAAAGTGGAAGACAATGCAATCGTTTGCATATGGTTAGAGCAAAGGCAATTATAGAAGGGGGATAGCTTAGCTGAGGGGTATGTGTCAGAACGACGGGATTTCGCTCGTATCAGTGTCACGCACAATGAGCTCCAGGAGTTGAAAGGAATATGCACCCAGTAGGACGATGAGGCAAAACAGCTGTTCTATCGTAATTATGGTGATTTACCTTATTTGCTCAATGTCAAGGTAGATAAGCATCTGTTCCGGGCTATGACTCAATTTTGGAATTTTGCTTATAGCTGTTTCACTTTCAGGAAATTAGATTTAATGCCCACGGTGAAGGAATATACGACCTTGCTTCGCTGTTCAAGGATCCAAGTCGACAAAGCTTATTCTAGGGCTGCTACTATCCCAACTTTTGTGAAGAAGTTAATAAATATCACGGGGATGAGTGAGCAGTGGGTGTCAACTAGAATTCAGGAGAAAGGTGAGGGTAAATGCATACCTTGGGTGAGTTTGAGGGACCTGATCCTAACACATCCAGATGTAAAGAAGAAGATTGACGTCTTTGCCTTGTGTATTTACGGTTTGGTAATTTTCCCTAAAGCACTCAGACATGTTGATGAAGCAGTTACTAACCTATTTGATCGACTTGACAAAAGGGTCATGCCTGTACCTGTGATTTTAGCCAAGACGTTTAGATCTTTGAATGCATGTCGGAGAGCAGGTGAAGGCAGGTTCATTGGATGTGCACAAATGTTATTAGCTTGGTTCCACAATCATTTCTGGAAGATGGAGAAAGTTTCTTATCAGGTTTTTTCTAAGAATTACTCTCCATTATAAGAGATAATGGCTACACCAAGGAGAGAAGACGTGTCCAAAGAAAACTAGATGGCACTCTTTCAAAACCTTCAAGAGAAAGACATCGAGTGGAGAGCTCCTTGGATGATTCCCGACGAAATCCTTTATCGGTGTAGGAGGTTTAACTGGGTTCCTTTACTTGGAATCTAGGAGATGTTGGATATGCCCCTTTACTGTACTGAGGCAATATGGATCAAGACAGTTTGTACCAACGACGTATGGGCTGGCTTAATGTAAGTTCTCATACAGAGGGAAAAGCTATAAGAAGAGGGTTAAGGAAATTTCTGGTGCTTGGAATCAGATTCGTAGGATGAAGAGATTATTCACAAGCCCAATGACGACCCTAAAATACAGTGGATGGGGATTAGAAGGATTAATGATAACACCCCCAAGCTGAATCCAGAAGGCGCCCGATCAAGAGAAAATACTTGTAAGTGGTCCCATCGGAGTTGGAGATTGTGAAATAAGATTTCGAAAAGATGAGTTCAGAGCTTGAAAAGAAGATAGAGAAGTTGGAAGAAGAGAAAATATATCTAAGGAAAAGGCCAAAGCTGACCATTGGGAGAGGAAGTTCCTAAAGATGCAGTTGCAAAACGAGGCCCTAGAAAAGAGGTTAGCAGAAATCCAAAAGGAAAAGGATGGATTAAAAGCTAGAGTGGCTGAACTGGGACTGTCTCTTCACCACCATCGAAGCCGCAATTCTGCAAACGAGCTAAAGTCGAGATTGAACAAGATTGAGGAAATAAAAGTTAAGATTGAAGAGGTAGAATCGGTATTACACAACTGTGAACTTCAGATCGAGCTTCTTGAAGTAAGAGAAGGACATTGGAAGGAAGAGCTCCACCATTCCCAAAATCAAATTAGAAATCAGGATAATCTCATGGGTGAATCAATAGTTCAGATTCGAGAGGTAGTTGATCACCTACAGAATTTGGCAGCACATGCTGATACATTGAGCATGAAGTATGAGCTACAGTCAGATCGTAGTCAAAAGCTAGTTTCGTTATTTGGGAAAATTAAAACTTTGGGCCTTAGGGCGAACGTATATTTGTAGTCCATTTTATGTAAAGGATTTTGTTTTCTAATAATTTTTTTTAAAATGAAGTTGAATATGAATTGATACCTTTTTGCATTCATGCATTTGCATTACATTGCATCATTTGCATTAGACTTTTACAAAAGGACCCTAATTAGGTAAAAATATTTCAGTTAACCTAGAAAACATGGAACAAAGGTTGGAGAGAATAGAGCAAATGCAAATACAAATGCAAGGGAAATTGACCAAGATTCAACAAGAAATGCGGAACAAATGCTAGAACTCCAAAGGAATATGATAGGCCAGCTAACCCAATTACTAGCTGGAGGACTTAAAAAAGGAGTGGCCCAGTCGTCAACAGTGTGGATGATGACGAAGACATCATTTATTCCCCAATGGGTGTCCCGACTCAACCAGACACGCATTCGCATGGGGTGCCTGCCATTATTGGACCCCAATGCCAGATTGATACTTCGGCCCTATTGAACTTCCCGATGGGTTCAGGTTTTAACCCAGATAATGATCAAGACAAATCGGTTGTACTGGCAGAAATAAAAGAAAAAAGAGAGTTTAAAAGCCCCGAACAAAAAAAAAAAAGAAAATAGCATGAGAAGGTATAATAAGGGCCCTTTAGAGCCGATTACAGTAAGCCAGCCAAGGATGGTAACTATCAGCCATCAGGTCTCCCCAAGGCAAGAACCCAATTCAATACCAAACTCAGAGAAACCTCATTTTGCACCCATTCCAATCACGTATAGGGAGTTGTGCCAAATTCTATTTGATGCACATGTCATATCCCCTTTTTATATAGAGCCAATACAGCCCCTATACCCCAAATGGTACGACGTAAATGGCCAATGCGAATACCATGGTGGAGTCACAGGACACTCGATCGAGAACTGCACCACTTTCAAAAAGATGATCGAAAGACTTCTCAAAATGGGTATTGTCAAATTTGATGATCCCTCTAGGGCAAAAAATCTATCACCTAACCATTTAAATAAAGGGGTAAATATTATGAGATTTAGGGGATCCAAGAATGCATCGAGTTCAGGGTTTTAGTGCAATACCTGATATTGGGAAATCCAAATATTAATGACGTATCTGAAGAAGGAACTGGATTTTTCCAAGCATCTGCCCTTGTGTACTTGGGAATGTTTTGAATAATAGGACTGTGGAAGAGATCCTGTATTTTTAGAACTGATCTAGAGTAATATTCAAAACACGCTTGTCACCTTAAGCCTAGAGGCAATAAGAACCCTTTTGTGAAATAGGCTTGTGTTCAAAATTTGTATTCTAATAAAATGCATCTTTTTGAGCAAATATTCTTTTATTTTTTCCATTTCATATTGTACAAACAATTGTTCATAGTTTTTTTTTCTTCTTCTTTTGTTTGTTCGTTGGACATTCTTTCAAGTATTCTTCATAATCATTCTTTGAATCATTTATTCATTGGAATCTTCTTCCAAACCTACAATAGGTCTCCAGATATCAACGATGTGAGCAACGCTGTTACTGACTCAGAGTTTTCTTTCGAGTAAGATATGAGTCTACAGGGATCTCAGGACTTTGAAGACGACAAAGATTGTAACTTATTTTTGATTTGTTAATAATGGTAGAACAAGAGGAAAAACTGATTCTACCTTACATAGGGTCAGTTGACATTGCGAGCCTAGGAAAGGGGTGAAGATTGAAGCCCAGCTCACCACAAAAATAAGGCAAGACATCATTGAGTTATTTTCAAGAATTAAAAGATATTTTTGCGCTTTCATATCAGGACATGCCTGGACTACTGAGACACGGGTACAGTGAAATCTTAAAGGAGGTCTATAAGGATGTCAGGACACATGCTAATGGTTTTACAATCGCCAAGCTAATCATGAGGTTTGGGTATTTCTAATCTACATAGAAAGGGATGGTATCAGCTATGCCGTATTTAAGGAGACAAGATTCATGTGCCTTCTCCATTTCTTCAAAAATTTTCCATATGTGGGGCATGGATGTGATGGGGCCAACCTTGTCAAAAGCTTTTACCCAATATCAATTCATTGTCGTGGTCTTCATTTACTTCGCTAAGTGGGTGGAAGTAGCTTCATATGCCAATATTGCAAAGTCGATAGTCATCAAATTTTTTAAAAAAAGGGAAAAGATTAGATGCTAGCAAAGAATGCTAGAAAGGATCATGTTTAATAATGACATAATTGTACAATGTCAAAGATTACAGTTTGCTCCAAGATCAGGCAGCATATCACAGTGCAGCAAAGGTTGTCAAAAGAAAAATACAAAAAGAAAAAAAAACAATAAAAAAATATGAAAGGTGACCAAGACTTGTAAAGATTGGCATAAGAAGCTATCATTTACTCTCTATGCCTATCAAATGTCGACCAGGACTTTCGCTAGGGCAACACTTTTCCTATTGGTTTATGGAATAGAAATGGTTTTGTCCATGAAAATCGGGATTTCTTCGCCCCAAGCTTTGATTGAGTCAAGAATTGGATGAAGTAGAATGTCTCCAGTGAACTTGGTTGAAGAAAAGGGTTTGAAAGTATTCATCATAGTAAAAAATACCCAAAATGGATTATGTTGATTTATGTCGAAAATGGTCCTCCCAAGGGAATTTCATGATGGAGACCTGGCGTTGAAAAGGATCTTCCTAATACAAAATAATTTCAGATGTCAAACTAGGAAGGACCTTATGTAGTAAAAAAGAGCCTACTCTAGAGGAACATTGATATTGACCGATATGGATGCCAAAGACTTGCCCAATCCGGTGAATTCAGGTTCAGTCAAGAAGAATTTTACCTAAAAGGGGAAAGGCCAAGGTGAAAACCCACAAAGGGCGCCTTGAGTTCAAATTCAAAACTTAAAAAAAAAAAAGAGAGAGAGAAAAGGACAAGGTGAAAACTTGCAAAGGGTGCCTTGAGATCAAATTAAAAAAAAAAAAGAGGAGAGGCAAAGGCGAAAACCCGCAAAAGGCGCTTTGAGACCAAAAGGGTTTTAAATTGAAAACCCAAAAAGGGAGGCTCAAATTTTGATCAAAGATAGGGCATGTGGTAGTCTTGCTGTGCTTGGATTAACAATGAGAAAGTATGATACGTCTTGGGGCAATGACAAAGTACTCCGGATCCCCTAAACACGTATTGAGCTCAAAATGGTCCTCAAGGAGTTTGTACAGAGACGCTTAGGCTGCGATATCTGGGGCACCTAGCTACTATCTTGCCCATTTTAAATTTGCTATCTTTTATTACTTTATTCTTTTCAAAGATACACCCAAATCAATTCTCTTTTATAGTCTTGGCTATCTTTGATTACTTTATTCTTTTCAAGATACACCCCATTCAATTTCTTTTATTGCTTTGGTTATCTTTGATTAACTTATTTGTTTCGAGCTATGCTCCTGATTAATTTCTTTCTCGTCCATTGTTGTGATCTCTTTCAAGCATTTTATATTGAAATAACGATTCATAGACTAATAATACTTTCATAAAAGGAGTTTCACATATTACTTTGGAAGCTTCTAAATAATATGAGAATCTGAAACAGGACTATTGCCTAGAACTCGCCAAGCCTAGGAGTTTGGAAATATTGAAAGATGATTATCTCTTTTGGATTTTTTATGGGTTGGACAAAAAGATAAGACATTTTGTCAAGTGATACCATCTCGACAAATGACAAGAAATGTAAACCTAAGTGTAGAAGGGGATTATTCTCGAGAAAAGAAAAAGATACCTTGCATTCATGTAAATTTTAGGAACATACATCCAAGGAATGGTGTAACGGATCAAAATAATACAAATTCATACCTCTGAGTGGTAACTGGATGTATGGAAGAAACCAAATGTTATTCCCCTAAAGTTGCAGTGGGAGGTACAAATTTTATGTCCTAAGGTTCAAGGGAAGGGACTCTGAAATTACAGTGGGGCAAGCTTGCTGAGTAGAATATGATTGTTTCTTTGGGTTTTCTATCAAAGATACCGGCTAAACGAGAAAACAGGGTAGCGCATCAGTGATAGAACCGTGATGAACTATGAGCAATGACAACCCAAACATTAAAAATGGATCATTCTCATGTAAATATCATTCATACACTTCCAATTAAGAGCATTTGATTCATTTCGGTCATTGTATCTTAATCATTGTACATTAAAAAAAAGAGAAAAAGAAGGAGATCATTCTCATGACGTTCTGCATTCATGCAAATGTCATCCATAATATCATTTAGTTAGGAGCATTTGGTTCATTCTGATCATTGTATCCTAATCATTTTACATTTAAAAAAGGGATCATTCTCATGACATTATGTATTCATGCAAATGTCGTCCATAATACATTCGAGTCTACAGGACATGTTCCCTAGAGGATGGTGTAGCAACATCGATGAATTCACCAGTCATATCTCCCTGACCAGCAGGGGAATAGGTCAAAGATTGTAGATCTTGTCACCCTAAGCAGTAGTGGAACAAGATCGAATGGTATATTTTATCTTCATGAAGCAGCGGAGTAGATTTAAGCCAACAGTCTTATCTCCCTCGAGATGGTAGTGGAGCAGAATGAAGATTGAAGTCTTCCTGAGATAGTAAGGAAGCAAATTGAAAAGTTCAGATTTTGTTCCCTCGAGATGGTAGTTGTAACACCCCAAACCGGCCTAGAAGTTAGGCCCGAATCTAGTGTGTCACATGAAAGTATTTTTTTTTCTTTTCAAAACCATGTTTGCAATTGTTAGAAACATGTTTGAGAATTACAGCCTCTTTGTTAAAACCCAAAACACTTAAGCTATTGTTATCTACTTGAAAATGTAATTATCTTTAAAAACCTTTTTTTGGTTGCGAAAACATATTTGAAATAACAATTTACGAAAATATGACATTTGGAAATAGAGTTGCAGAAGCATTTTGGAAACATTGCGGAAGAGTAGAAAAAATACAAGTATTTTTGAGAGGTTGATTTATGAGTCAAAAATCGAAGTAGTGGACTTTAAAATCGGGACTTTTGAAAATGACGTTGAAATTTTGAAAGAGGATCCGAGTTAAATTATTTGTAAAAGTTTGCTATAAGATCCATTTATTAATCAATTTTGAAAACAATTATTTATATTTTAGAAAATTCCTTTTAAACAATTTAAGAAGAATAATAAAAACATCCCAAACATAAAGTAAAATAAAAATAGTCCGAGGGCCTTATTACAACTTTAAAACTCAAACAATAAATATAATCAAATAAAAGCAGAAAAGTAGTTTACTAATATTCAAAATGTTATTTTGAAGCATGGCCTCCAAGAGTCATCCATGGCTCCAAGTCCTCAAATCCTCGAGCATTACCTACAAGGGTTAAGAGAAGGGGTGAGTTACAAGAACTCGATGTACAATCCACTTACCATTATTTACTAGGCCAAAATCCCATTAAGCAATTAATTGGGCCAAAGCCCGCTTACAATAATATAAATGTATCATATATAATATGCATATGATATGCAATTCCCAAACCAAATCCTAGTTTTCCATCCGCTACACACCACCCGTACCAACCAACACACTTGTGGGGAGCTTTAAGCCATTTATATCAAATTTATGGACAAGCCACCAGATTAACAGAATTTACATGGCATTGCCATTTTTCAGATTTGTGGCAGAGCCACCAGATTTATGTAGCATAGCTACCAGAACTTCTCTTCATCATTATCCCATCCCATGCAAATCATGTATATAATGCGTAACAAATCACAATAATTTATTCGGATATTTATTACAAAAGTACGGCTCATTATAACAAACTATCAATTAGGCCCATATAGCAAAATATCATATTAGCCTATTTAGCAAAATATCATATTGGCCCATTTAGCAAAATATCAGATTGGCCCATTTATCAAAATATCAGATCGGCCCATTTATCAAAATAACAATTGGCCCATATATCAAAATATCAGATTGGCCCATTTATCAAAATATCAAATTGGCCCATTTATCAAAATAACATATTGGCCCATTAGAGGCATTTCCATATTTCGGCCCATTAGAGGCATTTTCGTAATTCGGCAATTTACCCACTAAGGGTATTCGGTAATTTCGCAATCCAGACTTAACTACTAATTCGGGCATAACAATTTAAACTGTCCATCTGCGTCGTAGTAACTAAATTGACTATAACTTGGGTTAGGAATCTCGAAATCTAAATCCGTAAATTTTTCGTGAAACTAGACTCATATATCTTCTTACTACAATTTTTACAGAATTTTTTCATAACCATTTAGTACAATTTATTCCTTAAAGTTTCCCTTGTTTCACTGTCCAACAATTCTGACCTCTCTTCCCCAAAATTTGAATACCTCACTGTAAAATTTTCATATGTTGTTACCACTTGTTTCTATTGAAAATAGACTCACTAAGAAATCTTTACATATAAACTATAACTCTTAATTCACTTTCTACAATTTTAAATGATTTTTCCAAGATAGATTAGGGAAATACAAAATCATTCAGAACCAATCTCACTAAAATTATCATATCTCAGAATATAAAATTCCTTTTCCTTCTTCGTTTCTTCCTTATCAAAATAGACGCAGTAAGATTTTATTTGATATCTCATTCAATTTCTAGTTCCCTTTCTTCTATTTTTCGTGATTTTTTAAAAAACACGTCACTACTTCTAACCGAAACTGTTTTATTACAAAATACGTTTACCACTACGATCATACGCACGCCCGAGTGATCACGGATGCCGGTTTCTGATTTTCTTCAGTATTTTGACCCATTCACAGAATATTTCATACAAACTTTCCAAAAAGTGTGAGATTACACACCATTTTAGATATGTATACGAAAGATACGGGATTACACACCTGATTTCAATTCTAACGAACCACTCATCGTTGACCTAGAACAATACCAACTAAAAGTTAGTGTAACACCCCAAACCCGGCCTAAAAGTTAGGCTCGAATCTGGCGTGTCATAGTGAAGGAAGTTGAAAAGCTAAGCAATTGTTTAGAAAAGTTTTATCGAATTTTTGAACTCCGAGTTCGTTGTTTATTTAAGAAAAACACGATTTGCTAAATGACCATTTAAAAGTTGTTATTATTTTGAAAAACTGTTTTGTTATGAAAGTTGAACTTGCATTGTTGCGTAAACATGATATTTTAGAAAATGATTGCTAATGTTTTATGAAAACCCCATATTTATAAGTTTAACAGTTACAAATGAAAACTTAGAAAAAATAAACCATTGGCCTTATTACAAAATATTAACCCAAAATAAATAATCTAAAAGAAAAGGCAAAAATCAAAATTACTAAAGTTCACGAGTAGTATCTTCGATGTATAGCCACCTCCGAGTCCTCCACGGCTCCCAATCCTCAATCACTAGAAATTACCTGAAACATTTAATAAAAAGAGGGGTGAGTTTACGAAAACTCAGTGTGTACAATGCTCATCGGTAAGAACATGCATCACAACAATCCAAGCCGAATCCTATTACAGTAACAGTGGCAATTGGGCCTTAGCCCCAAATAGCCTTGGTTGAGCCTTAACCAATATCATATGTCACAGTAGATAATGTTTGCAATGCAACCCAACCAACTTAATATGCATATCCACCGTATCTCCTGTATCTACCCAACATTTGTGGCACCTAGCCACTGGTGGTACCTAACCACTGGTGGTTCCAAGCCACTGGTGACAAAAGTCACAAATAATAATATGTGGGGCCAACCCACTTGTGGTACCTAACCACTGGTGATAATCCCTAATATCCGTACATGGGGCCAACCCACTGTGGTACCAAACCACTGAGACGAGTCACAGAAATAAGATATATGTGGTACATAACCACTGGTGGTTCCAAACCACTGAGACTTAGTCACAAGATAATAATATGTGGGGCCAACCCACTTGTGGTACCTAACAACTGGTGACAGTCTAAAAGAGTTCATATTTCCTCCCTCCTCAGATCATACCCCATTTTTATGTTCATTCTTTATAATATGGTATGATCATGCTTTCAATGTACAACAACAATCAATTCACTCATACAAGTATCCATTAGTAATAGCACATAGTAGAACTTACCTAGAGTCCTCGCTTTTACCCACAAGGGTAACATAGTGATCCATACCATCACTTCGGTGTTTGGCAATACACAGATAATAACATAATTAACCTCTAAAGTGTGTAAGAGTTACACACAATCACGCTAATCAACCCCTAAGGGTATAACGGTAGTTTTACCTACCGAGTGTATTTCAGTAATTTACCTAACAAGGGTAATTCGATAATTTCACAAACCAAGGGTATTTCGATAATTTTTCAAACCAGGGGTATTTTGATAATTTTACAAACCAGGGGTATTTTGGTAATTTCACAAAGTAAGGGCATTTCGATAATTTCACAAACCAAGGGTATTTCGATAATTTTACAAACTCGGGGTATTTTAGTAATTTTACAAACTAGGGGTATTTTGGTTATTTCACAAATTAGGGTGTTAACGACCCAACAGAAGATCCACTGTCGCCTCGAACAACTTAAGTATTTTAAACAGAGATAATGAAGCGAATGGGCCTAAGGCCCATTCTCGGCCCAAGTGGGCCCACACACTCGTGTGGCCCATTTAGCCCAAACCTACCACATATATGAGATTCACATAGTCTAGTTCACTATCTACTACACAATCATACAATTTACTCATGTGGGCCTTCGGGGGCCTATTGGGCCCACTTGGCCCAACAGCCCACACCTACAAGAATACTCATGGTGGCCTCGACTAGCGTCGAAGCTTCCACACGCGCGCTCGCACGCTCGTGTGGCTACCATCATCGTGTGACTGGCATTTCGACATTTGCCACTCTACAGCTAGAGTAGAGAGAATACACACTTGATAGGAATCTAAAGCTGCTAAACCGCGCTCCGAGCACTCCTACGACCAACGCCAACCAGGTATGCTCCTTCTCCTCCTAGGCATGCTCTATATATAGTTAGCTTCTCACCTTCCTTCTTTGTATCTTTCCGATGTGGGATCCCTCCGTCAGTAGAGTTTAAATCCAAATCAAACTCTTACCGTCCAATCCGCAAAATAAATACTCCTTTGCTTTCCATGAGATTAGAACCCTTGCTCCCTTCA
The DNA here is from genome assembly GCA_025506655.1 of Gossypium rotundifolium. Lineage (NCBI taxonomy): Eukaryota > Viridiplantae > Streptophyta > Magnoliopsida > Malvales > Malvaceae > Gossypium > Gossypium rotundifolium. The sequence goes on along the minus strand of CP106731.1, from coordinate 41,844,622 downwards.
ATAGCTCAACACGCCACTAGCCACTTGGTCACAAGCTCCTCTTGTGTCTAACATTATGCGCAACTAAATATAAATCTATGGCCAAATTCTAAAGTCCATATAAAAAGAAAACCAAAATGCAAGAGCCAAGACTTGAACCTTTGACCTCTTTCCTTCCTTGTGGCATCACCCCTTGTAAGGCGAAAAAGATGGTTAGGAAAGGATGCTAAGCTTTTCGATGTTGGTGAATGCTTTGGAGGCTAAGGAAGCAAGCTGTTAATGAAGTTAGGACGGTGAATGAATTTGTAGATGTTTTTCCAAAGAACTTCCGAGCCAAGGATCGACGACTTGTTCGATCACTTAAGGAGTGCGGTATTCTCTAAGATTGATCTAAGGTCGGGTATCATCACTTAAAGTGAAAGAAGGATATCCATAAGACGGCTTTTCGAACTAGATATGGGCATTATGAATTTACGGTAATGCCATTCGGATTGATGAATGCCCATTTGCGTTTATGGATATGGTAAACCGAATCTTTCCGCTTACTTGGATCGGTTAAATCGTGGTATTCATAGAGCGACATCTTGGTGTATTCTCGGTCAAGTAGAACATGATGAGCATCTTGGATTGTGTTGCAGTTTTAAGAGAAAGAAGTTGTCGCCAAATTCAAAGAAGTGTGAATTTTGGTGAAAGAGTTTCTCTTCTTTTTCTCTCATTGCGAAATCACATAGGATCAAGAATCTCCTCCTTGGCCGATGTGCAAAAGTTCCTAATCATCTCTTTTCTTTTGAGAATCACCATTATCATCTTCTTCTCCTCTTTCTCTTTTCTTCCTTCTTTCTTTCCTTCTCTTTTCTTTTCCCTTTCTTCTTTTTTTCTTAAGCCGAAACCACCATTTCTCTTCTCTTTTTGTTAAAGCCGAATCTTGAAGGACTCAAGTAAGAATTCTATCAATTATTTTTTATCATTTCCTTTCACTTTAGTAAATTTAGAACCATAATCTTTTATTTTCTCTCTAGGCGAATCTTTTGAAAAGATTTTTCAAAAATCCTTGTTGAAGACAACCTTTAAGTAACCATTCAATCATCAAGGTAAGATTACTATTTTAGATAATATCAATTTCTTTAGATGGATCACTAATCTCGTTATTTTGAGGCGATCTAAGATCTTTCAAGTAGTCGCATAACCAACCACTTTACGTTGGTGGAATATCGGCGGGTTTTGATCCATCTAGTGGAGAAAATCTGCAAATAAGCATCATTCGTGAATCAGAGGTAAGGATTTAGATCCATCGTTTATAAGTATAGTTTTGCTAACAATAGTATATACTAACCGGTGTATTAATCAATTAGGTGTGGACGAGCAAGAGGGTATTGTTCTCACCATTACTAGGTGTGTAACCATACATTAAAAATTTCCATAGATTTATATTATTAAAAATGATTATATGATAGTATGTTTTGATTGTGGATACCAATTATTGGCATACAAAATTCGTATGTTACCCAATATTTCGTTTATTTTGATATATGCATCAATATGAAATAAGCATGACTATATTATGATTTGTGGGTAAATAGCATGAAAATCGATTTGATATGTATGTGCATGGGCATATGGGTATGTTTAATAAAGGAGGAAGTATTCGGTGGTTTTACCATAATTACGGTGACTTCGGTCACATATGTGAAATTGGTGACTTGGTCACATATTTGACTCGGTGGCCGGTCACATATTTGACTCGGTGGCCGGTCACATATTTGACTCGGTGGCTTCGGTCACATATTTGACTCTGGTGGCTTGGTCACATATTTGGCTCCGTGACTTGGTCACGTATTTGAAATTGGACTTGATCGGTGACTTGGTCACATTGTTTTGGTGGCTTTGCCACAATAAGTTGGTGTGTAGCGGATGGAGGTTGATTTAGTAATCCCACGGTGTCTTTGGTTGATGCGGGGTGTGTAGCGGATGGATATTTAGGTTGGTAGGGCTTGCATCTCATTTCATAAGTATATCCATGTAATATTGTATGATTATTATTTGATCTTCTATGAAATGGGCCTTTGGGCTAAATTTGAGCTAAAATGGGCCTTTGGGCTAAATATGAGTTAAATGGGCCTTTGGGCTAAATATTTGATTAAATGGGCCTATGGCCATATGTGAAATTTTGGGCTTGAAAGCATTTCATAAAATGGGCTTTTTAGTGTATGTGTTATACATTGAGTTTATAACTCACCCATTTTATGGGATAACTTTTGAGATAACTTCGTAGTGCGATGGATCGGAACAAGGAGGATTTGAGGTGGCGATGCTCAGTATTAAGTATTGTGAGATTTTCCAACTTAAACTCTTTAAGTTAAATTTTATTACTTAGACTTTAATTTGGGTTGCCAATATTATGTAATAAGGCCATTATAAACTATCTTTAATTTAGTGTTTGGAATTACTTTTATTTTGCCATGAATAAATATCCATTAAATAACTAAATTGGTTTTAATAATTATTTAAAAGTTTTGTCTTTAATATATAAATGTTTTCAAGAAAATTTTCTTAAGTTTGGTTTCCTTTTGATTTTATTAATTCCTCCTAAGAATAATGTTTTTAAAGACAAAATTTCTTTACAATGGAATTAGCTAAAGTTTTACTCAAGGAACATACCAAATCCAGTTAGACTTTTTGGTGGGTTTGGGGTGTTTCAACTTAATATCGAGCCAGGTTTTAAACTCTCGGCCTTGGGTTTTGAAGCCCACAACGTTTTCAAAATTTTGGCCCAAAGACTTTTGAAAATTTTCTTAAGTTAAATGGTTTTATAAGAGCATGGCACTCGGAATTCTTGACCCAGATCCATCGGTATGTACTTTCATTTGATAAATGATATGAATGTTTGATAAGTCTAAGGAAACTTTAGAGACATGGACCCTTATGTGTACTTAAAACCAGTCTGTTTCATAAAACTTTCTTTTAATAAGAAGTGAAAAGATTCTAATACATAAGACTTTTAAGTAAAAGCAGATAAGATCGTAGTAGACATGAACTCTAGGGGCGGGGTCGTCGATTTTATTAATTCCTCCTAAGAATAATGTTTTAAAGAAAAATTTCTTTACATTGGAATTCGCTAAAGTTTTACTCAAGGAACATACCAAATCCGGTTAGACTTTTTGGTAGGGTTTGGGGTGTTTCAGTTTTATTCACCTAAAACCAAAATTTCCCTAAAGCCAAAGTTTGAACCCGAGACTTCATACAAGCCCCCTAACCTTCCAAAATCACTCACCTAATAGATCCAACTTGCACTAATGCCGTTCTCTTATTCCCAAAAATTTTAAGCGCTCCCATGCCTAAGGCCCAATGGGCCCAATCCTACTAGGCCCAACTTTGGGATGTTACAGTTAGCCTCAGATTTCCAAAAGATTTCGTATCACTTACACTTGAATCACTTACCACTATGTTCGAAGGTAGAATATATCGAGTGATTTGTCCCTAAAATATATAGTCGATTATTTCACATTATTACTCTATTAGCAACCAATCAAATATTGAATAATATCAATAATCCATAAGAACTCCTTACCTTATTAATATTGGATCATATTTCTAGCGATTATACGATGACTTCGAAAAAATCCAAGTTTCGGCCTTCCACTATATCTCTAGGAGAAAGAAAAATGATTTCGAATAAGGGAAAGTAAGGTGATGGTCTAGGTCAAAATGACCATCCAAAACGAAAAAAATAAAATATTGAGAAGAATACTTACCGGTTGATCAAGAAACGGGTTTTAATATGGATGAGAAGAAGAAATAGAGAAAAGATGACAGTTCGGTTATGGAGGAAATTGTATGTTGATATTCAGCTATCAAGGAAGATGGACAAAAGGTGAATATGAAACCAATCCAAAGAGAAGAAAAATGCACTATTGTGCTAGAAGATTTCGGCAAAGAGAATAGCAAATTGGGAGAAGATGACACTAAAGTTACAAATGTGATTTTTGGCCAAAACAATACCAAGACCATACCAAATGCCAAAGTAAAATTTTAGCTACCTATCTACCCCCAAAACCATCCACATGCATAGTTATAAGGGTCAAAATTTTGCAAACCATACTTTCCATAGCATTCTCCATGAAATAAGCCACTTGTTCCCCTTACTTTCCTTTTCCTTTTGATTCCTTTCCCCAACCTCAACCTTTCCTTAATTCTTTAGCCACCATACCAAAAATAAAGAAGTCAAACTTGCCATAAATACCTCTTGGCCGACACTTAAGGAAAGAGTGCAAAAATATTAGTAAAAAATTGCACACAAAGGGATTTGAACCTCTTCCCTCAGGGTACTTCACTTGATGCCATAACCTCTTCACCAATAGCTTATTTATACAAGCACATTACTTATTTATTTCTATAAGCTTTGAAGGTACTTACCATCTCTCCTTAAAGTGCTAAAATACCTAATTTTTCCTAAGGCCCAATTAAACCCGAGACTTCATAGAAACCTTGTAACCATCCAAATTCACTTAACCATTAAGTCCAATTTGCAATAATGTCATTCTCTTATTCTCAAAATTTTAAACATTCCTACGCCAAGGCCCATTGGGCCCAATCCTACTAGGCCCAATTTTGGGATGTTACAGTAGTGGAGCAGACTGAAGATTGTAGTCTTCCTGAGATAATAAGGAGGCAAATTGGAAAGTTCAAATTTTGTTCCCTCGAGATGGGAGTGGAGCAGACTGAAGATTGAAGTATTCTTGAGATAGTAAGGAAGCAAATTGGAAAGTTTAGATTTTGTTCCCTCGAGATGGTAGTGGGGCAGACTGAATATTGTAGTCTTCCTGAGATAGTAAGGAAGCAAATTGGAAAGTTCAGATTTTGTTCCCTCGAGATGGTAGTGGAGCGGTGAAGATTGAAGTCTTCTTGAGATAGTAAGGAAGCGGTGAAAAGTTCGATTTTGTCCCTCGAGATAGTAGTGGGGCGATGAAGATTTTAGATCTTATCTCCTTAGCGATGGCGGAGCGATCGTATTTGGTGAATCTTATCTTCCTGATGTAGCAAGGGAGTAGATTTTATCCACTAGCCTTATCTTCCTAATGTAGCAAGGGAGCAGTCTAAAAATTATAGATCTTATCTCCCTGAGTTTGCAGTGGAGCAGGTTGAAAATAGCAGATCTTATCTTCCTGAAGTTGCAGTGAAGCAGATCGAAGATACTAGTCTGGCATCCCTAAGTTTGTAGTGGAGCAGATTGAAAATAGCAGATCTGGCATTCCTGAAGTTGCAGGAAGCAGATCGAAGACATCAGATCTGGCATCCCTAAGTTTGCAGTGGAGCAGATTAAAATAGCAGATCTGACATTCCTGAGTTTGCAGTGACGCAGATCGAAGACATCAGTCTGCCATCCCTGAGTTTGCAGTGGAGTAGATTGAAGATAGCAAATCTAGCATTATTGAAGTTGCAGGAAGCAAATCGAAGACATCAGATCTTGTCTCCCTGAATTTCTAGTAGAGCAGATCAAAATAGCAGATCTGGCGTTCCTAAAGTTGTAGTGAAGTAGATCAAAGACATCAGTTTAGCATCCCTGAGTTTGCAGTGGAGCAGATTAAAGACAACAAATCTTGCCTTCTTGAGATTACAGTGAAGCAGATTGAAGATACTAGTCTGACCTCCCTGAAGTTGCAGCGGAGCAGATTAAAGATAGGTGATATTGCCTTCCTGAATTTGTAGTGAAGCAGATTGAAGCCATCAGATTTATTTCTAAAAATTGAAATCAAGATGAAATTCCAATACCGTTGAAGTTGCAGTGGAGTTGGAAGCCATTTGAAGAAGACGAGGACCAAGAAGTCGAGGCTCAGCCAAGACCGAGGAAAATTGGTCCTATTATAGTCTTTGCTCCATTCTCGTTTCATGAAAATGAGCAAAGAGGGGCAGCTATAATTGACCCATTTTGCCCTAGCCCATGAAAACCAAAACCATTACAATAGCCCAAACCCACTAACGCAATACCTAAACGGACTACCCAGTAACCCAAACTAAACCCACATCCAAAATAGACCTAACCCAACTGACCTACGGGGCCCAAACCTAAATCAGAAAAGAGGGTTTCTAGAACCCTAGGAAGCCTTCGCGCCGCAAGCGCCCCAGCAGCCTCTCGGTCACGCCGCCACCAATCGCGACGCGGTTAACGAGCCCTATCGGCACCGTAATCCTTGTCTCTCGCCTGCAAAAAGGAAATAAAGAAAAGCAACAAAATGGCAGGATCTGTATATTTCCTTTCTTTTCATTATTTTTAGGGTTATATAAACCCCAAAACAAATCTGTAAAAAGAGACACAAAAGGGGGGATACACAAATATACAGAGAATACAATAAAAAAAATAGAATTGAGGTGATTTATATTCATTACATCTCGCTTATTTTTTATTTTTTTTATCGATTCATGCATGTATATATATTTTTTCATAAATACTAAAAAATAGATAGAACAAGGCTACCTTTTTGATTGGCCTAAAAAAACCAGGTTTCGGGCCCTAGGGCCACCGTGGGTGACGGCGCGTGAGGCGCGTGGGGCGTGTGCGATGACTGCCGGAGGTCAGATGACTTGTGAAATCAGAGCACCTATGTGGGGCCTCTGCCATTTTTTTTAAATCAGTGTTTAAAATGATTTTTAGGTTAATTTTTTAGTTTTTATAGGGTACCCACACGATGCCATTTTCGCATAGTCCGTTAGTGACCAAAACGGTGTCGTTTTAAGGGAGGATCGGCGCGTTGACCCAAAAACCCGGGGAGAATCCACGTGTTTTTATAAAAGGGAAATTTGTCATTTTAGTCCTTCTGTAATTTTATTAGTTATGACTTCATCCTAAATTGAATTTTCTTTTATTTTAAATTAGCCCTAAGATCTGTATTTCATTTCAATTTAGTCCCTCAGGCTATTTAAAGGCCAAAATTAGAACGGCATCGTTTTTGGAAAAAGGCATAATTGCCATATTAACCCCTATAGTGTGGCGTGCATTTGATTTAATCCTTTTATATTTATTTTTATTGCTATTTAATCCCCATTTCTTTATTTATTTTTAAAACCTTTTTTGTAACACCCTAAAAATCCGAGTGTTTTTATATTGCATGAATTGGTGTTTAGATTTCAAAGGAAAATTCCTTACTTTTATTTTAGTGCTTATTGAAGTTCTAAAGAGGAGTATAGCATAATTTGGATAAGCAATAAAATTTAATAATTGAGAATTTATTGAAGAGAAGCAAAGGTCATTAAGACTTAAGTTAAATTAAGTGTTAATGAGTGTCATAAGTTCAGTACATGGCATGGTGGAGTTGGCGCATGGGTTATAGCAAGAGGGAAGAGGTTCGAATCCCTTGTTTAGCATCTAAATGAAATTTTGTTTTTAATTTTTTGCACATGGATAGCAAGTTTCGGCCAAGAACATATATGGTAAGTGTTTACCATGTTATTTTTGGTTAGTGTATCAAAGGATTATGGAAATAGTTATCATATGGCATGGAATCAAATACTTAAGGAAAGATAGGGGGAACATAAGGCACATATCAAGAAAGAATTTTGGAAACAAAATCATGGCTATTGACCATGCTTTGACGGCAATTGGGTATAGAGAAGGAGCCAAATTTTTGTGTTAGTTTTGGCTAAGCATTTCATTTTCTCTTTGGTCATTCCTAGCAACCTAGTGCAGAATTTTTCTTCTTCTCAACCTCTTTTCCCATTAGCGAAATTGATCATTGGTAAGCCTTGATTATTTTGACCAATTGGTCATTTTGCTTTTCACTTTAGTGTTCAATTTTGTGCCTTTCTCTTAGTGTCGATTTTACCAATACCTAAAAGACCATTCTTTTCTTTTCTTCTCCCCATTGCTTAATATACATTGCTCTCAAAACTCATCTCTTTCTTTCTTCTATTCTCCATTCTCTTTGAAAGTCAAAAGACATCATCATCATTCTTCTCTCATCTTTATTTCTTTTCACTCATATTTTCTTCCTTTTCTTCAATGGTCAATGCTAGAGTGCCCATAGCAAATTTATTTTTTTTCTTCTTTGGTTGCATAGCGAATTCTCCAACTCTCATAAGCATCGTTTTCAATCCTTTCTTTTGATCGTGGATTATAGGTAAGGGTTTCTTCTTTTCATTTTCGATTTACTAATGGTATTATGGCGAATATTAATGGTGTTATGAAGGACTTTTTGAATCGATATATTGTTCATTCTAATAACGTTTCTTTCGTTATTATTTAGTGTAATAACGAAGATCGAAACTCAAGTGATCGGAGAACCGTAGAAACGTTGGAAGCGTTTTATTGTGGTAAGGAAATCCCACTCTTTAAAACCTCTAGTACTATTCGATATTATATTAGATTTAACTAATATTCCTTTGATCGTGAAGACTTTCAAAATAGGGAAGAAAAGGGCGGTGGTTAGTCACGTTAAGAGGCGGATCAGAAATCCCCATTTAAGCGAAGAGCGCTTTGACGGTCGGGATTTTCCACGGGTTGCGGACCATCTTCGAAAGGAGTCAACTATTCAAGTAGTACGAACTTAGAGCCATTATCGTTGGTGGATTCTCGGCGACTAACGAACCAATAAGCGAGGAGAAGCGAAAATCAAGTGATTCAAAATCAAGAGGGTAAGATTTTGGATCTATTATCGATTAAGAATATTTTTACGAAATAGTATTCTAACGGATCGAAATATGTTTTAGGTCTTGAGGAGCGAGAAGGATTAGTACTCTCGGTATCGAGTGTGTAACTTCACACTATATTTTTTCGGTTGGATGTCAATATCGGTATGGAAGTAAAAATCGTAAAATGACTAGATCGGTATAAACGTAAAAACTGATATTTTGACGAAAATACGTAAAAATGACTAAATCGTGAAAATTACAAAATGCCTCGAGAAATTATTTGTTATTACGAAAATTGTATGTTTCGTGAAATTGGGCCAAAATACTCTAGTTCGATAAATTGGACCAAAATACTCTAGTTCGATAAATTGGGCCAAAATACTCTAGTTCGATAAATTGGGCCAAAATACTCTAGTTTGATAAATGGGCCAAAGCCCACTAAACTGCTAAATGGGCAAATTGCTAAGTTATTTATTTTGGGCCAAATGAAATGTTTAATGAAAACCCACCAATGTTATAAATTAAATTAAAAATTTTTATATGACTATATTTTGCTATATAAGCATACTTGCATGGGGTGGGGTATATGAAGAGAAGAATGGCCTGTTGCCAAAATCTAGTTCGGTGGCTCTGCCACAATTATGGCTTATTGCCTCTAGTTCTATGGCTCTCGCCACAATTATGGCTTATTGCCTCTAGTTCGGTGGCTTTGCCACATTTATAAAAAGGCTAAATGCCTACGATTGGTGTGTTGGCGGGGTGGGTTGACTCGATCCCAGGTGTGATGGTTGGTGCGGGGTGTTAGCGGATGGATATTAGGTTTGGTTGGGAAATTCATTTTACATGCATTTTAAATTATTTTATTTTATGATATATTGTTTAATTACATGAATGGGCTCAAGCCCAGCATAATATCTTGATGATCTGGCCCAATAATGGTGGTAAGTGAGTTACACACTGAGTTCTAAGTAACTCACCCCCTTTAATTTTTCCATCTCAGGTAATGGAAATTGACGTGGACTTGGGCCGAGGATGACTTCGTGGAGGCCATACTGCAAAAGAGAGTTATATAAACTCTGAACTTTTAATAAGTAAATTTTTTTTACTATTATGGATTATTGTAATAAGGGCCTCTATAAATAACTTATGGATTTTATGTGTGTTTGGGCTTTAAACTATACTTTGGACTTTTAATTATGGGCTATGGTTACATGATGTTTTTATAAATTTGGGTTTTCAAGTATATGAAATTCTTTTATAAATATTTTATTTAACTCTTTAACAAATTACCTAAAGGTTTTTGATAATACAATGATTTTCAACTAATGTTTTCAAATATTTATCAAATTCAAATACTCTTCAAAATTTTAAACCTTGAAAATAAATATTGTAGCTTTCAACTCATTAGAGATTTAAAAAATAGCTCGATTCATGTAACAAACCAAATCTAGTCTCAATGCATAGACCGGGTTTGGGGTGTTACATTTTTATTTTATTTTATTTTTAAATTATTCTAATACTATATTAAATTATTTTATCATATTAAAAAATTTATATTATTTATATTATTTGTATATTAATTTATTAATAGTATAAATTCATATGGTTTTTTTTTACACATTATCTTTATATATATTAAATTACTACTATGTATTACTTTATTTGGTTTAATATTATTTATATTGAAACACCCCAAACCCGGCCCAAAAAGCCTAATCGGATTTGGTATGTTCCTCGAGTAAAACTTTAGCGGAATATCGTTTTGTTCAAGAAAACTTGATGATTTTAAGTAAAACGGATTAACTTAAAGATCGAGTTGGGCTTAGTTGAAAATAGATTTGTATTTTCTTAAAACATATATATATATATATATATATATATATATATTACCGACAAAAACCTTTTAAATTATTTATCGAAAACCATTTAGTTATTTACTTGATAATTGTTCATGGCGAATTTAAAATAAATCCAAACACAAAATTAAAGATAGTTTATAGTGGCCTTATTACATAAAATTGGCAAATCCATAATAAAGTCTAAATATTAAAAATTAATAAGTTTAAGTAGGAAAATTTCCAAACTTCATTGTTTGAGCAATGGCCACCTCAAATCTTTCTTTGCTAGATCCATCGCACTATGAATTATCTCGAAAGTTGTCCCACAAAATGGGTGAGTTATAAACTCAATGTGTAACACATACATCAAAAAGCCCATTTTATCACATGCTTTAAAGCCCAAAAGTTTCACATATGGCCATAGGCCTATTTAACTCATATTTAGCCCAAAGGCCCACTTAGCTCATAATTAGCCCAAAAGCCCGTTTTCATAGCAGTTAAAAGATAATCAATTAAATAACATGGATATGTATAAATAATGAAATGCAAGCCCAGCCCAACCTAAATATCCATCCGCTACACACCACCGTACCAACCAACACACTGTGTGAAACACCCCACACCTACGAGAATGGATGGATCTGTATGTTCCTCAAGTAAACCCTGTTCAAATTCATTCGAATACTTTGAAAATCGTGAGTTTTGGAAGATAGCTCGTTGTGGGTTGGGCTTGAGTTGAAAACAAATTTATTTTTTATAACAAAACCCATTCGCTTCAAGTGACAAAATATTTAAACTTATTTCATACTAAGTGGGCTTACTCTTTATAAAGCCCTAAACTCATAACATAGTAATTATAGTAGAAATAAAAATTAAATCACGGTGGCCTTATTACATAAAATGAAATCCCAAAATAATAAATTGCACAGTACTTTAAAATAAAATAAAGATTCAAATTAAACTGAACTTCAAGTCGATCATGGCCACCACAAGTTCTCGCCGTCCGGTCCATTATTGCTCATCACATGAAACATGTTCCCACAACGGGTGAGTCGATAGACTCGGTGTGTAACCAACACTAAACATAATAGAGATAGGCACACCATAAAAAAATCATATGCATATACAAATTTAAGATCATGATGCAAACCCAACCCAAACCTATATGCCATCCGCTACACTCCACCCGTATTCAACTTTTGTACACCGGGGACTACTAAGTCAACCCTCCATCCGCTACACTCCATCGAAGGCGTCATTGCAATGACATGCTCATCGCCCATCGATAATATTGTGGCATAGCCACCATCTGTAATGTAACCGGTTACCACTTAATGTGACCGAAGTCACCACTTTCATTAGTGAGACCGAAGTCATCACATTCACTTAGCGAGACCAAGTCATCACTTTCAAATATAACGTTGGTGAGACCAAGTCAACACCTTCACTTAGTGAGACCAAGTCATCACATTCACTTAGCGAGACCAAGTCATCACTTTCAAATATAACGTTGGTGAGACCAAGTCAACACCTTCACTTAGTGAGACCGAAGTCATCACATTCACTTCCCCTTCTTCAATTGACCCAAATGCCCCAAATAATAAATATCATGCATAACATATTTAATTTCACTTTCACATCACTTTTCACTTGTATAACATTTTCTCAAAATCCTAGTAGAAGTAGGAAAACGTATTCGAATACTTTGTACCATATTATGGCACTTTAGCCACTTTCTTTCACTTTCACATTAACATATATAACATATTTAAACCATAAAACTATTAAGAATAGTGTGGAATACACACGGTACCTTAGTCATATTCTTACACTTTCATATTAACACATATAATGAATTAAAGTCAGTAATCTATCAAGATTTAGTGTAGGTACACACCGATTTGTTTAACGATTCCTTGAGATTCCAAAAGCTAGATCTAAAGTTTAGATCCTTAGTCCCTACATTTGGTTCATCATTTATTACTTAGCATAAATTCTATTTGGTTATGATATCCAAATCCTAGTAGGATTTGTAAAAAGACTTACCTTTGATGCCGATTTGGTGTTTATTCAAATCCAAAACTTGGTTTTCCTTCTCTTGATATTCGCCAACCTTGAATCTCAATATGGGTTAGTTTTCGCTTTTAATAATTAAAGAACTGATCTAGATAATCATACAAGCCTTGGCGAATACTTTTAGGTGCTTACCTTGTGGATTTTAAATCCCAAATTCACCGAATAACTAGAGAACACGTGGCCTATGGTGTACCTTCTGAAAAGAACTTCTCCTTCCATGATTCTACCAAGATTAATAATCAAAATTAGTCCCTAAAAATATAAAAGGATGGAAACTAAACTTGGATCTTACCCTTATTTAAAGGAATCGGTTGCACCTTCACTTCAACCTTCGAGATTCTGACTTGAGACTTGCTAAACAATCGGCTATGATTCCCTTATGTATTCGGCTTCAAAGATGAAAGAAGAGAGGAATAATAGGCTTAGAAGGAAATCGGCTAGGAGGCTTAAAAGAAAAGAAGAAAAGAATGGATGCTCAAGAAGAATATTCAAGCAGAGGAAAAGAGAGGAGAATGCATAATGAATGGCCCTAGTCCCTCCTTTTATAGCCGAATTTACTAGGCCAAGAATCCTTTGCTTGGCCACCACTCTTCCCTCATTCTCCTAATTAAAGAATAATTCTTCATTTATCCACCTATTTAGCCGAAATTCTAAAGGGAATAAAACTCTTCTCCTAAGAGTCCCTATTGCCGTCCATTGCTTCCTCTCTAAGTAATTAAATAAAAAATCACTTAAATATTTAGCTAGGTGCCGTCCAACTCTCTTCTTATGGAAGCAAAATAAAACTTCTTTTATTTGCTTCGTAGATGACTCAGACTCAGGCCCAAAAACCTTTTGCATGTGGGCCATTTCCTAAGGCCTTATGTGGCATCTTCAGGCCATATTTCCAAGTCCGTTATTGGGTCAAAGTTCATGTTCTTTATACTTTTAGGGTCACTTGGCCCTAAGCTCCCCTTTGGGCTCTTAAATTCGACATTAGGGGTCATTTTAAGTTTCCTAAAATTTTCAGCTGCTCAGATTTTCCAAGTTTCCAAAATGTTTAGTTTCCTATTTTGGCTTGGTTTCCAAAATGTTTAGTTTCCTATTTTGGTTTGGTTACCAAAATGTTTAGTTTCCTATTTTGGCTTGGTTTCCAAAATGTTCACTTTCCTAATTCCATTAGGTTTCCAAAAATGTCTAAGTTTCCAAAAATGTCTAAGTTTCCAAAACTGTCCATTTCCATTTCCATTTCCATGTTCATTTCCATCTCCATTTTCATTTCCATTTTTATTTTCATTTCCATTTTCATGCATTTCTAGGTTTCCATTCATTTCCTTACATCTCTATACATTTCCATACATTTCCTTTCATTTCCTTTCATTTCCTTTCATTTCCTTTCATTTCCTTACATTTCCTTTCATTTCCTTTCATTTCCTTTCATTTCCTTTCATTTCCTTACATTTTCTTTATATTTCCTTACATCTTAGGGTTCTTGAAACTCTTCAAAACACAAACAACACACCCACTGATCCCACTATTTCATGAATTACGCACGAACGCATAACCCCTAATCTAGGATGTTACAGTTCTACCCCCCTTAAAAATAATTTCGTCCTCGAAATTACTTACTATCGTTCATCCGTACAGTCTAACTCACCACACTACGCTATTGTCACAAGACTCGATCTTAAAGAACTATCATACTTTCTAGGCACATTCTCTAAGTCCACAATCAAGGTTCCATACACTTCATTAGCAACATAAGATCGAACTAATCTTATAGTGAGTAAAGTAATTAAGTATAATCCATAAATAAGAAACTTACTCGTTGTCTCGTCTAGCGCGTCACTATCCTCGATGACGGTATCGCATAAACTAACCTTGGTCGCCTTGCTTCAACCTTCAACAACTCCGCTTGGTGCTCCACGACCTTGGCGGAACCATTACCTCTCAGAATTGAACCTCGACCTCGTTGAGGTCATCTGTCCCTCCCCTACCTACCGATTAACATTACGAGTTCTTTGGTTGTCTATCATCTGATATCTTTGGACAGTCCTTGAGCATATGGTCCTTAGACCCACATTTAAGACATGCTCCTATCTTTTTCCAACACTCACCTGAGTGCTTCTTTCTACAATACTCACAAGAACGATACTGCCCTCTGGTATCAACTTGCTGACCATTCGACCCCTCAGTTCTGGGCCTTTTCTGCACATTTCCCGACGATTCATAACCTCTCTTGGGTCTATTTCTGTCAGAGTTCTGCCTAGTCGAGTCCTTGATTCCTTCCGCTACCTTAGCCTTTTCAACCAACGTGGAGAACTCCCTCTCCTGATGTGGAGCTATCAATAACCTTAGGTCATCCCTTAATCCGTCCTCAAACGGACACGGCGTTCATGTTCAATCGCGACTACTCCTCGAGCATATCGCTTAACCTCGTAAATTCACCTCATATGCCGCTCTTCGATTTGTTCCCGAACTAGTCCTAGAAAAGCTTTCACGCTCATCAATATACCGAAAGTGCCGACATACTTCTTCCGATATGCCTCCTTAGCATACTCCCACGCCGATCCTCTGCTGTGGCACCATCACGAAACAGTTAGCCACCATTGGTATGCTTCATCACGTATCATGGCTACCATCCCTTTCAACTTCTCCTCGGGGTCGTCGAGTTCATCCATAATACGCTTCGATTGCTTCCAACCAATACTCGGCAGATCTGGGTGCCACACCGACACTCCACGAAATACCTCGGCCCGTTGGATCGGAGTCGCTCGGTGCAGATTTCGAGCTCCAATTTCCACCGTGCCGACCACCATTTCCAATACTGCAACATGGCTCGCGACACGCCTCATCCTCGTCCCGAGCCTCGCCGCTCGACATTAACAAATGGGGGTGGTGGCGGGTGGTAACTCATTGTCGAACCTTGACCGATCTAACGGGTTCGACACGCTTATTCTTCCTCTCACGTCCTTGACGCATGGCGTCCTCTAGAACTCATTTTCTAGCGTTGAGATCTAATTAAGAAATTTTATGGATTAGTCTTTGTTCCACTTGTTTATTAGCGAGGAGTTTTATGGAAAGTGTTTTAAGAGTGGTTCTTTCGTATTCATACAAACACACAGTCTTATTCATTCATCCATCAAACAAGTATGAACTTTCGTTCATTCAGAGAAATGTTGTAGTTTTTGTTGTTGTTGTTGTTGTTTTCCTCTACCCGAGGGTATTTTCGTAATTTTGTCCTCTGAGGCATTTTCGTAATTTTTCGTAAGAAACACGTTCCTTGGTGTTTTTGTCAAAATTATTTTGAAAATTTTGAAGTCTAGGGTAATTTGGAAAAAGTTTTAAATCTGGGGTTATTTGGTAGTTTTTAACCTCGTGGGTATTTTGGTAATTTTTCATAAATCGTGGTAAATTTGTAAAATTTAATAAATCGATGGTATTTCAAAAGTGGGAAAACTCTGAGGGTTCTTTTCGAGAATTGTTCCTTCGAAATGGGGATGTTGCAAAAATTTTGAAATTCAGGGTCATTTTGGTAATTTTGTAAGTTAGGGGCAATTTTGTAATTTTCTAAAATCAAGATATTTTTGATAGTTTGCAAGTTAGGGTTTTTTTTTTTGAATATTTATAAAATAATGAAATTTTGGTAAAACTGTTGAATAGTTGAATCATTTTATAAACTAAAGGCATTTTGGTAATTTTACCACTAAGGGCATTTTTGTAATTTTTGTATGGATCATGAATTTTTCGGAAATAATTGTGTAAGAGATAGTTTTCGTGAATTGAGGATAAGAGAAAGAAAGTGATTTAAGGATTTTAATATTAAGTGTTTTAAAAAAATGGCTAATTCCCTTTCGAGTTTTAGTTATTGAGTTTAGCCTATGACCTGAGCCTTCTTGGTCGTGGTGAACCAAAGCTACGCACTGTGCGAGATTCGAGTGGAGAGGAGGTGGGTCACGCGACTGCTTAAATACCAAGCTCCCATCGAAACCATTCCTAGACATGCGTGCAGGGGTTGCCACACCAGTTAAGTCCTCAGGTTAGGGTGAACCGAAGCTACGCACTGTAGGATTCTGTGAAGAGGAGGTGAGTCACTAGGACTGCTTAAATACCAAGCTCTTGAGGATCCACTCCTAGACATGCGCGTACCATGGTTGCCACACCTAGCTTAATTGACTTAGTCATAGGTTGGTTTAGTGCCTTAAATCTTATGTGTTTGTGTTTGAGTAGTCTAATCCTGGGTTCAAGTTCCTATCATGCTATTCTACGCTCCATGCCTTTTCTACCCTTATATAAATCATGAATCACACATAGAGTTAGGGGTACTTACCTGGTGGACTGCGGGTCGGAGACTTAGGGGCCATGTCTTTATACCTGTCCATTTGTAAAAATACTTTCATAAAACTCATTTGGCCTTGTTTTAAAAACGTTTTGGGCCTTAGGCCACAGGCCGAGAGTTTGAACTGGGCTCTGATACCAAATTGAAACACCCCACACCCGGCCCACGAGAATAGACTGGATCTGGTATGTTCCTCGAAGTAAACCCGGTTCAAATTCATTCGAATACATTGAAAATCGTGAGTTTTGGAAGATAGCTCGTTGTGGGTTGGGCTTGAGTTGAAAACAAATTTATTTTTTATAACAAAACCCATTCGCTTCAAGTGACAAAATATTTAAACTTATTTCATACTAAGTGGGCTTACTCTTTATAAAGCCCTAAACTCATAACATAGTAATTATAGTAGAAATAAAAATTAAATCACGGTGGCCTTATTACATAAAATGAAATCCCAAAATAATAAATTGTACAAGATACTTTAAAATAAAATAAAGATTCAAATTAAACCGAACTTCAAGTCGATCATGGCCACCACAAGTTCTCGCCGTCCCTGTCCATTATCGCTCATCACCAAACATGTTCCCAAGCGGGTGAGTCGATAGACTCAGTGTGTAACCAACACTAAACATAATAGAGATAGGCACACCATAAAAAAATCATATGCATATACAAATTTAAGATCATGATGCAAACCCAACCCAAACCTATATGCCATCCGCTACACTCCACCGTACCAACCTCAGACAAGTGGGGACTACTAAGTCAACCTCCATCCGCTACACTCCATCGAAGGGTCATTGCAATCGACATGCTCATCGCCCATCGATAATATTGTAGCATAGCCACCAATCGTAATGTAACCGAAGTTACCACTTAATGTGACCGAAGTCACCACTTTCACTTAGTGAGACCGAAGTCATCACATTCACTTAGCGAGACCGAAGTCATCACTTTCAAATATAACGTTGGTGAGACCGAAGTCAACACCTTCACTTAGTGAGACCGAAGTCATCACATTCACTTAGCGAGACCGAAGTCATCACTTTCAAATATAACGTTGGTGAGGCCAAGTCAACACCTTCACTTAGTGAGACCAAGTCATCACATTCACTTCCCTTCTTCAATTGACCCAAATGCCCCAAATAATAAATATCATGCATAACATATTTAATTTCACTTTCACATCACTTTTCACTTGTATAACATTTTCTCAAAATCCTAGTAGAAGTAGGAAAACGTACCTGAATACTTTGTACCATATTATGGCACTTTAGCCACTTTCTTTCACTTTCACATTAACATATATAACATATTTAAACCATAAAACTATTAAGAATAGTGTGGAATACACACGGTACCTTAGTCATATTCTTACACTTTCATATTAACACATATAATGAATTAAAGCCGTAAATCTATCAAGATTTAGTGTAGGGTACACTTGTTTAACGATTCCTTGAGATTCCGAAAAGCTAGATCTAAAGTTTAGATCCTTAGTCCCTACATTTGGTTCATCATTTATTACTTAGCATAAATTCTATTTGGCTATGATATCCAAATCCTAGTAGGATTTGTAAAAGACTTACCTTTGATGCCGATTTGGTGTTTATTCAAATCCAAAACTTGGTTTTCCTTCACTTGATATTCGCCAACCTTGAATCTCAATATGGGTTAGTTTTCGCTTTTTAATAATTAAAGAACTGATCTAGATAATCATACAAGCCTTGGCCGAATACTTTTAGGTGCTTACCTTGTGGATTTTAAATCCCGAAATTCACCGAATAACTAGGGAACACATGGCC
This sequence comes from Gossypium rotundifolium, assembly GCA_025506655.1. Lineage (NCBI taxonomy): Eukaryota > Viridiplantae > Streptophyta > Magnoliopsida > Malvales > Malvaceae > Gossypium > Gossypium rotundifolium. The sequence continues at coordinate 41,825,987 of CP106731.1, read as the reverse complement.
TATGGTGTACCTTCGGGAAAAGAACTTCTCCTTCCATGATTCGGCCAAGATTAATAATCAAAATTAGTCCCTAAAAAATATAAAAGGATGGAAACTAAACTTGGATCTTACCCTTATTTAAAGGAATCGGTTGCACCTTCACTTCAACCTTCAGAGATTCGGCTTAGAGACTTGCTAAACAATCGGCTATGATTCCCTTATGTATTCGGCTTCAAAGATGAAAGAAGAGAGGAATAATAGGCTTAGAAGGAAATCGGCTAGGAGGCTTAAAAGAAAAGAAGAAAAGAATGGATGCTCAAGAAGAATATTCGGCAGAGGAAAAGAGAAGGAGAATGCATAATGAATGGCCCTAGTCCCCTCCTTTTATAGCCGAATTTACTAGGCCAAGAATCCTTTGCTTGGCCACCACTCTTCCCTCATTCTCCTAATTAAAGAATAATTCTTCATTTATCCACCTATTTAGCCGAAATTCTAAAGGGAATAAAACTCTTCTCCTAAGAGTCCCTATTGTCAGTCCATTGCTTCCTCTCTAAGTAATTAAATAAAAAAATCACTTAAATATTTAGCTAGGTGTCATCCAACTCTCTTCTTATGGAAGCAAAATAAAACTTCTTTTATTTGCTTCAGATGACTCTGACTCGAGCCCAAAACCTTTTGCATGTGGGCCATTTCCTAAGGCCTTATGTGGCATCTTCAGCCATATTTCCAAGTCCGTTATTGGGTCAAAGTTCATGTTCTTTATACTTTTAGGGTCACTTGGCCCTAAGCTCCCTTTGGGCTCTTAAATTCGACATTCCGGTCATTTTAAGTTTCCTAAAATTTTCAGCGGCTCAGATTTTCCAAGTTTCCAAAATGTTTAGTTTCCTATTTTGGCTTGGTTTCCAAAATGTTTAGTTTCCTATTTTGGTTTGGTTACCAAAATGTTTAGTTTCCTATTTTGGCTTGGTTTCCAAAATGTTCACTTTCCTAATTCCATTAGGTTTCCAAAAATGTCTAAGTTTCCAAAAATGTCTAAGTTTCCAAAACTGTCCATTTCCATTTCCATTTCCATGTTCATTTCCATCTCCATTTTCATTTCCATTTTCATTTTCATTTCCATTTTCATGCATTTCTAGGTTTCCATTCATTTCCTTACATCTCTATACATTTCCATACATTTCCTTTCATTTCCTTTCATTTCCTTTCATTTCCTTTCATTTCCTTACATTTCCTTTCATTTCCTTTCATTTACTTTCATTTCCTTTCATTTCCTTACATTTTCTTTATATTTCCTTACATCTTAGGGTTCTTGAAACTCTTCAAAACACAAACAACACACCCATCGATCCCACTATTTCATGAATTACGCATTTAACGCATAACCCCTAATCTAGGATGTTACACCGTGGGGATTACTAAATCGACCCTCCATCCGCTACACACCATCGAAGGCAGTTGCTGCAGTCAACATGCACATCGCCCTTATAATTTGTGGCAAAGCCACCAAACAGATGTGACCGAAGTCACCTGACCGAAGTCCAAATTTCAAATACGTGACCGAAGTCACCAGATTCACATATGTGACCGAAGTCACCAGAGTCAAATATGTGACCAAGTCACAGAGCCAAATATACGTGACCAAGTCACGAGTCAAATATGTGACCGAAGTCACCGAAAATGTGGTAAAACCACCAGAATACTTCCTCCATTATCAAATATACCCATATGCCCATGCACATACATATCAAATCATATTTCATGCTATTTACCCCACAAATCATAATATAGTCATGCTTATTTCACTTTTATGCAAATAGCAAAATGAACAAAATATTGGGGTAAACATACCTGAATATCGTATACCACTGAATGGTATCCAAAATCACAATCATATACATGGTCATATAGTCACATTTAAATATATGTAAATCTTATGAGATTTTTAATGTAAGGTTACACACCTAGTGACAAGGAGAAACAATACTCTCTCGCTCGTCAACACCTATTTGATAAACACACTTGGTTAGTATACACTATTGCTAATAAAATTGTACTTATTGATGAGGATCTAAATCCTTACCTTGATTCTCGAGCAGCGATTATATTTATGGTTTTCTCCACTAGATGGATCAAAACCGCGATATTCCACCAACGTAAAGTGGTTCGATTATACGCACTACTTCAAATAACCGATCCTCGTTAGCGGAGGGTCCACAACCCGTGGAAAGTCTCTAACAACGATCGATCGCCTTTGTTTGAAGTTTGATGGTAAAGGAATGCCTCCTCTCTTCCAAACACTCCGTACGGCCCTTTTCTTACCTATCTTGTTAGTCTTAAATCGCCCCTTAGATGATCCAAAAGATCACTTCTTAAAAGTCTTCTTCAACAAGGATCCTTGAAAATCCTTTCCAAGGATTCGGCCTAGGAGAGAAAATAAGAGATCATGTTTCTAAATTTGCTAAAGTAAAAAGAAATAAATAATGAAAACGATGGACGGAAAGTTTTACTTACTCACTTGAAGATTCGGCCTAAACAAAAAGAAACGAAGGATTGATGATTTGACTTGGACAAAAGATAAAAAAAAGATAGTGATTTTTAGTATATAATAGTTTGGTTTTCAATAAAAGAAAATGAGAAAGGAGATTGAAAAAGAATATGATTCGGTCTTGAAGAAAAATAAGAAAAGGATTGATGATTCTTGGTTTAGAAGAAAATAGTTTCTATAGAGAGAAGAAAGAAAGAAAACAAAAGTGAGAAGGAAAAGAAAAGGAAGAAAAGAGAAAGATCAAAGAGAAAGGAGATTGGTTTTGGGGCTTAGGTGCATTCGCCAAGAGGAGAAATGAAGAAGAAAATGGTGCTTGATCTTTTGTGGTTTTGCTATGAGAGGGAAGAGAAAGAGAAATAGAATGAAAAGAAAGAAAATGAAAATGAAAGAGAAGGCTTTTGGTGAAAGTTAAATTGACACTAAAGAGGAAGAAAAGAAGTGACTTCAAAAGTGACAATATTTTGGCATCAAAAGAGAGATAAAATTTTGAGAGGAAAAGATGAAATAAAGGTACCTATTTGGTCAAAATACCAATACCAAAACAGAGCAAACTTGTACCAAATGCCAATGATAGTTTCAGTTTAGGGGAAAGGTTTCGGAGAAGGGAGAAAAGATGGACAATTTGCTAGGATTATTGGTCAACTAGCACCTTAATGGCTACACTAAATTTTCGGTCAACCTAGCCAACATCATCCCCTTTTTCCTCCTTGTTTCTTCCCCATCATATCCAAAATTTGCTACACAATTAAACCACCCTCTAGCCCCTTATGTTGTCTAGGTTCATGGTCAAATGACCATGAACACACTCCCAAAACATTGCCCAATATTATGCCGTTTGTCCCCTCATCTTATCATCAACTTATGATTCCATACCATAAGTTCCTAGCTTCCTTTTCACATGGTCAAATAGCCAAAATTAAAAGAGTACTCATCCACTCTAGAAGGTTCTTGGCCGACACTTATAGGGAAGAAAACAAAATAAAATCCTCCTTTATGCTAGCTAGGAGATTGAACCTCTCTCCTCAAGCACACATCCATGCATCTTAACCACCTTGCCAATTACTCAATTCATGCTAGAAACCTCTTGTCATTAATTCTTAAAGCCTAATTTGCTTAGCTCTCTCTTAATTATTAGAAATTAAAAGTTTTACTAAGCATTCACTTAATTAATGAAGCTCAAATAATTTCCAAAATACACTTAATAATAATTAAGCATGCAACATCATTCAATTAAGTAAGATGCATAACCCCTAATTATCGGGATGTTACGCTTCTACCCCTTAAAATAATTTAGTCCTCGAAATTACAGGCTGGAATAAGTGAGGGTATTACTGTCGCATCGCTTTCTCCGGTTCCCACGAAGCTTCTTCTGATCCATGATTACGCCATAATATTTTGACGAGAGGAACCGACTTTCTCCGTAAAACCTTTACATCTCGCTCCAGAATTTGAATTGGCTCCTCTTTATATGACAAGTCTGATCTTAATTCCACTTCCTCAACTGGCACTACATGAGATGGATCCGAACGGTAACGGCGTAACATTGAAACATGGAACACATCATGCATTTGCTTTAATTCCAAAGGCAAATCTAAATGATATGCCACAGATCCGACCCGCTTCACAATCCGATAAGGTCCAATGAACCTGGGACTTAGCTTCCCTTTGCGTCCAAATCTCATCACCATTTTCCAAGGTGAAACCTTTAGGAAAACTTGGTCCCCCACAGCAAACTCTATTTCTTTCCGCTTAAGATCTGCGTATGATTTTTTGTCTGTCAGATGCTTCCTTTAACCGAGCCCGGATTACCTTAATCTTTTCTTCAGATTCAGCCACTATCTCTGGACCCAAAATCGGCGTTCCCTAATTCTATCCAACACGTAGGAGTGCGACACTTCCGTCCATATAATGCTTCATATGGTGCCATCCAGATCTTTGGATTGAAACTGTTGTTGTCGCAAATTTCGCCAACGGTAAGAATTCCTCCCAACTTCCTTGAAATCTATCACACATCCCCTTAACATATCTTCTAAGATTTGGATTACTCTTTCAGACTGACCGTCAGACTGAGGATGAAATACCGTACTGAAATCCAATCTTGTGCCCAAAGCCTGATGCAATGCTTTCCAAAATCACGACGTAAACCTCGGATCTCTATTCAAAGTAATCGACAACAGCACTCCATGCAATCTCACAATCTCAGCCACATATAACTTCGCCAATTTTTGCAAAGAGTAATCAACCCGAACTGGGATAAAATGTGCAGATTTCGTCAATCGGTCCACTATCACCCAAATGGAGTCTTTCTTAGTAGGCGTAAGAGGAAGCCCACTAACAAAGTCCATGGTGATTCTCTCCCACTTCCACTGTGGAATCTTTATCGGCTGAAGCAATCCCGAAGGTACTTGATGTTCAGCCTTGACTTGCTGACACGTCAAGCACTTTCCTACAAACTCCGTAACTTCCCGCTTAAGTCCAGGCCACCAAAATTGATCTCTCAAATCTCGGTATAACTTACTTCCTCTAGGATGCATAGCATAGGGGCTACCATGTGATTCCTGTAGTATCTTTTGCTTCAACTCCTGATCCCTTGGCATACAGACTTTACCTTTAAAACACAATACTCCGTCACTGTTAATTTCCACTTTCCCACTCTGCACCTATCGAAGCTTTTCACTTAGATCTTCATCTACCAATTGCCTCTCTTTCACTTGACTTAACCATGTCGGCTTAACTTGCAGTTCTGCCAACAAGCTTCCATCATTGTAAAGACTAAGATGTGCAAACATCGCTCTTAAATCTGACACCACTTTCCGACTTAGAGCGTCTGCCACCACATTCGCCTTGCCCGGGTGGTACTCGATAGAACAGTCGTAGTCTTTCAACAACTCTATCCACCTTCGTTGCCTCAAATTCAGTTCTTTCTGAGTCAGTAGATATTTCAGACTTTTGTGGTCCGTGTATATCACTGACTTTTCCCCGTATAAATAATGTCTCCAAACTTTAAGAGCAAAGACTACAGCTGCCAACTCCAAGTCATGCGTCGGGTAATTAACCTCGTGCGGTCTCAACTGCCGAGACGCATAAGCAACTACCTTCCCGCCTTGCATTAGAACACATCCTAATCCGGTGTGAGAAGCGTCACAATACACGACAAAATCCTTTCCTGCCTCAGGTTGAACCAAAATCGGAGCTTCCGTCAAAACTTTCTTGAGCTTCTCAAAACTCTCTTGCTGCTTATCAGCCCACACGAAAGGTACTTCCTTTCTCAATAATTTCATTAAAGGTGCAGCTATCGATGAAAATCCTTCGACAAATCTTCGATAATATCCGGCTAAACCCAAGAAACTGCGAACCTCAGTTACGGACTTAGGTGGTTTCCAATCTAGCACAGCCTCAATCTTCCGAGGATCCACCCTTATCCCTTCCGTAGATACTACATGGCCTAAAAATGCAACTTCTTTCAGCCAAAATTCACACTTGCTGAATTTGGCATACAGCTTCTTTTCCCTTAAAACTCGCAACACAATTCGGAGATGCTCATCATGTTCCATTTCGGACTTAGAATACACCAGGATGTCATCTATGAATACCACGACAAATTGATCCAAGTAGGGCTGAAAAATTCGGTTCATCATATCCATGAACGCAGCTGGGGCGTTCGTCAATCCGAATGGCATTACCAAAAATTCATAATGCCCATATCTAGTTCGGAAAGCCGTCTTATGGATATCCGCTTCTTTCACCTTAAGCTGATGATACCCCGACCTTAGATCAATCTTTGAGAATACCGCAGATCCTTTAAGCTGATCGAAAAAGTCGTCGATCCTTGGCAAAGGATACTTGTTCTTGATGGTCAGCTTATTCAATTGTCGGTAGTCTATACACATCCTAATCAATCCGTCCTTCTTCTTCACGAATAGGATCGGTGCTCCCCATGGAGACACACTAGGTCGAATGAATCCACGATCAAGCAACTCCTGAATTTGAGCCTTAAGCTCAACCAACTCCTTTGGTGCCATTCTATATGGAGCAATAGAAACTGGCGCCATTCCAGGCAATAAATCAATCTCGAATTCTACCTCACGATCCGGAGGCAAACCTGGAAGTTCTTCCGAAAAAACATCTACAAATTCCTTCACTATCCTGACTTCATTACAAGTTGTCTCCTTAGCCTCCAAAGCATTCACTAACATCAAGAAAGCTTCACATCCCTTTCTAACCATCTTTTTCCTCCTTAAGAGCGGATACTACATTAGATAAGTAGTTCCGTCTCTCGCCCAACACTACAACTTCCTTGTCATCAAAAGTTCTTAAGGACATTCTCTTAGCAGCATAATCCATATTTGCACGGTACTTCACAAGCCAGTCCATGCCTAAGATTAGGTCGAATTCTCCGAATGGTAACTCCATTAAATCACCAAAAGCTGTATCCTTGAACTTCTAAAGGCACTTCCTTAAAAGTTTGTCTACAACTCACATGCATCCTAAAGGAATAAAGATACCATCTTCCTAAATACGATTTGAAGTCACATGCAAAGTCCCAGATACTTCACTAGCGATATAGGAATGAGTTGACCCCATATCTATCAAAGCAATAAAAGGCAACCCAGAAATCAAAAACGTACCCATGATAACATTAGGTGCGCCACTGTCTTCTCTGTGACGAACTACATACACCAAACCTGGTTGTCTCGCCTCAGAGCTACCACTGCCTCTGCCTGAAGTTCCGTGACCTCTATTAGAACCATTGCCTCTTCCATTTGGACCACGGCCTCTTATTGGCTGCTGTCCGCTTCTGTCAGCTTGATTAGCACCCTGACTTGCTGGATGGTTCTTCTCCGAATTCATCGGGCAATCTTTTATCATATGATCATTCGAACCGCACTTGAAACATCCGCCGGTCTTTTTCCAACATTCTCCCGAGTGCATTTTCCCACATTGAGAACAAGTACGATTTTGTCCACCCGTAGCAGTCTGTTGACCTCGTGGTCCATCATTTCTTGATTTCTTCTGAAAATTCCCGGACGATCCTGGGGACCCAAAGTTTCTCTTATTCTTACTCTAGCCTCTGTCCTGGTTCTTTCCCTCGGTCCGTTTAGCCTCTTCGACAATTCTTGCCCTTTCCACTAAGATTGCAAAATCTCTTTCACGGTGTGGAGCAATCATCACTCGAAGCTCATCTCTAAGTCCATCTTCAAATCTGATACACCGTTCATATTCCGTAGCCACTATCCCTCTGGCATAACGGCTAAGTCGCAAAAATTCTGCTTCATATTCAGCTATCGACTTGTTTCCTTGTACTAGATTCAGAAATGTCTTCCTCTGGGAGTCGATGTAGCTAGCTCCAACATACTTTCCTTCGAATTTCACTTTAAAATACCCCCAATCCAGGCGATCCACAAGGGTACTCTCCTTGATAGTGAGCTACCACTGGTAAGCTTCATCACGGAGAAGTGAAATAGCACCTTTCAATTTCTCTTCATTAGTGCAGTCTATATCGTCCATGATCCTCTCGACTGCCTCCAACCAATATTCAGCTACATTAGGAGCTACACCAGATACTCCTCTGAAAACCTCAGCTCCATTCGATCTAAGTCTCTCAGCTGCAGACTTTCGAGACCCATTTCCAGAACTAGCTTCGCTACTGCTTCAAAACTCGCAGACCTGACTTGTGATACTGCGTCACCTCCTTCATTTTGTTCTTGAAAGTCCACCCCAATAGCCGGTGGCGGAGCTTCATTCTCGAAACCTTGACCAGATCAAACTGGTTCCGAAATAGTCATTCTTCCTCTTCCACGTCCACGACGTCCACGTCCCCTAGAACTCATGTCTACTACGCGTATTATCTGTTTTTACGAAAAAGTCTTATGTATTAGAGTCTTTTCACTTCTTATTAAAGGAAAGTTTTATGAAACAAATATTCAGTAGTTTTTCCGTAGTAGCACACAAACACCTAAGGTCCATGTCTCTAAAGTGTATTTTCCTTAGGCTTATCACATGTTCATATCACTTATCAATAAGGATACATACCTGATGGATCTGGGCCGAGAACTCGAGTGCCATGCTCTTATAAAACTATTTAACTTAAGAAAACTTTCAAAAGTCATTTGGGCCAAATTTTGAAAACGTTGTGGGCTTCAAAACCCAAGGCCGAGAGTTTAAACACAGCTCGATACCAAGTTGAAACACCCCAAACCCTACCCAAAAAGCCTAACCGAATTTGGTATGTTCCTCGAGTAAAACTTTAGCGAAATATCGTTTTGTTCAAGAAAACTTGATGATTTTAAGTAAAACGGATTAACTTAAAGATCGAGTTGGGCTTAGTTGAAAAATAGATTTGTATTTTCTTAAAACATATATATATATATATATTATTGACAAAACCTTTTTAAATTATTTATCGAAAACCATTTAGTTATTTACTTGATAATTGTTCATGGCGAATTTAAAATAAATCCAAACACAAAATTAAAGATAGTTTATAGTGGCCTTATTACATAAAATTGGCAAATCCATAATAAAGTCTAAATATTAAAATTAATAAGTTTAAGTAGGAAAATTTCCAAACTTCATTGTTTGAGCAATGGCCACCTCGAAATCTTTCTCTGCTTAGATCCATCGCACTACTTAATTATCTCAAAAGTTGTCCCACAAAAATGGGTGAGTTATAAACTCAATGTGTAACACATACATCAAAAAGCCCATTTTATCACATGCTTTAAAGCCCAAAAGTTTCACATATGGCCATAGGCCTATTTAACTCATATTTAGCCCAAAGGCCCACTTAGCTCATAATTAGCCCAAAAGCTCGTTTTCATAGCATTAAAAGATAATCAATTAAATAACATGGATATGTATAAATAATGAAATGCAAGCCCATTAACCTAAATATCCATCCGCTACACACCACCGTACCAACCAACACACCGTGGGATTACTAAATCGACCCTCCATCCGCTACACACCATCGAAGGCGATTCTTTGCAGTCAACATGCACATCGCCTTATAATATTGTGGCAAAGCCACCAAATATGAGATGTGACCGTCACTTGACCAAGTCCAAATTTCAATTACGTGACCGAAGTCACCAGATTCACATATGTGACCGAAGTCACCGGAGTCAAATATGTGACCGAAGTCACCGGAAATGTGGTAAAACCACCAGAATACTTCCTCCATTATCAAATATACCCATATGCCCATGCACATACATATCAAATCAGATTTCATGCTATTTACCCCACAAATCATAATATAGTCATGCTTATTTCACTTTTATGCAAATAGCAAAATGAACAAAATATTGGGGTAAACATACCTGAATATCGTATACCACTGAATGGCATCCAAAATCACAATCATATACATGGTCATATAGTCACATTTAAATTTATGTAAATCTTATGAGATTTTTAATGTAAGGTTACACACCTAGTGACAGTGAGAACAATACTCTCTCGCTCGTCAACACCTATTTGATTAACACACTTGGTTAGTATACACTATTGCTAATAAAATTGTACTTATTGATGAGGGATCTAAATCCTTACCTTCGGATTCTCGAACGACAGTTATTTGTGGTTTTTCTCCACTAGATGGATCAAAACCCACTGATATTCCACCAACGTAAAGTGGTTCGGTTGTACGCACTACTTCAAATAATCGATCCTCGTTAGCAGAGGGTCCACAACCCGGTGGAAAGTCTCTAACTGCCGATACTGCCCTTCATTTAAAGTTTGATGGTAAAGGAATGCCTCCTCTCTTCCAAAAACTCCGTACGGCCCTTTTCTTACCTATCTTGTTAGTCTTAAATCGCCCCTTAGATGATCCAAAAGATCACTTCTTAAAAGTCTTCTTCAACAAGGATCCTTGAAAATCCTTTCCAAGGATTCTACCTAGAGAGAAAATAAGAGATCATGTTTCTAAATTTGCTAAAGTAAAAAGAAATAAATAATGAAAACGATGGATGGAAAGTTTTACTTACTCACTTGAAGATTCGGCCTAAACAAAAGAAAAGAAGGATTGATGATTCGACTTGGACAAAAGATAAAAGAAAAGATAGTGATTTTAGTATATAATAGTTTGGTTTTCAATAAAAGATAATGAGAAAGGAGATTGAAAAGAATATGATTCGGTCTTGAAGAAAAATAAGAAAAGGATTGATGATTCTTGGTTTAGAAGAAAATAGTTTCTATAGAGAGAAGAAAGAAAGAAAACAAAAGTGAGAAGGAAAAAGAAAGGGAAGAAAAAAAGAAAGATCAAAGAGAAAGGAGATTGGTTTTGGGGCTTAGGTGCATTCGGCCAAGAGGGAGAAATGAAGAATAAAATGGTGCTTGATCTTTTGTGGTTTCGGCTATGAGAGGGGAAGAGAAAAGAGAAATAGAATGAAAAGAAAGAAAAGAAAATGAAAGAGAAGGCTTTTGGTGAAAGTTAAATTCGGCACTAAAGAGGAAGAAAAGAAGTGACTTCAAAAGTGACAATATTTTGGCATCAAAAGAGGGATAAAATTTTGAGAGGAAAAGATGAAATAAAGGTACCTATTTGGTCAAAAATACCAATGCCAAAACAAAGCAAACTTGTACCAAATGCCAATGATAGTTTTGGTTTAGGGGAAAGGTTTTAGAGAAGGGAGAAAAGATGGGCAATTTGCTAGGATTATTGGTCAACTAGCACCCTAATGGCTACACTAAATTTTCGGTCAACCTAGCCAACATCATCCCCCTTTTTCCTCCTTGTTTCTTCCCCATCATATCCAAAATTTGCTACACAATTAAACCACCCTCTAGCCCCTTATGTTGTCTAGGTTCATGGTCAAATGACCATGAACACACTCCCAAAACATTGCCCAATATTATGCCTTTTGTCCCCTCATCTTATCATCAACTTATGATTCCATACCATAAGTTCCTAGCTTCCTTTTCACATGGTCAAATAGCCAAAATTAAAAGAGTACTCATCCACTCTAGAAGGTTCTTGGCCGACACTTATAGGGAAGAAAACAAAATAAAATCCTCCCTTATGCTAGCTAGGAGATTGAACCTCTCTCCTCAAGCACACATCCATGCATCATAACCACCTTGCCAATTACTCAATTCATGCTAGAAACCTCTTGTCATTAATTCTTAAAGCCTAATTTGCTTAGCTCTCTCTTAATTATTAGAAATTAAAAGTTTTACTAAGCATTCACTTAATTAATGAAGCTCAAATAATTTCCAAAATACACTTAATAATAATTAGGCATGCAACATCATTCAATTAAGTAAAATGCATAACCCTAATTATCGGGATGTTACATATATTATATGTTATTTTATAATTTGTATATTAGTTATTGCATTATACATTTTAAAATTTTATATATTATATATTATTATATTATATTATATGTATAATTTAAATCATTTTATGTTTTATAAATTTTGTATATCATATAACATATATTGTTTACATTATTTATATTAAATATATGGTTTTTTATGATTATCATATTATAAATATATTTTTATTTTAGTTATATACAATTGTTTTATCATATATTATTATTTATATTTTATGTACTAAATTATTAAATTATAAGTATCCTTATATTTTCATATACTTTAAGTTTTTATATATTATTTAAAATATATTGTTTATACATATTAATCATTTTTATTTTTATTCGATGTTATTAAATATATATATTTCATTTTTTATATGTGATCTTGTTTGTAGCATTTCATATTTATTTTTTATTCTTATCTTCCATATAGATTTTTTTTAATTATTATAGCATATTTTATAGCTTGTATTTGTTTATTTATGTTCTTTATTTGCTTAAGGTTGTTGTAACATAATCCTCTTATTATGTGCTATGTCACATTATTCTTTTGTTAATTGTCTATATTCTTTGTTAATACGACTTGTAATTATAGTGAATTACTATATGGAACCTATGTTTTATAATGCATTGATACAATACTTTATTCAAATCATTTTTATTAAAAAATATATTTTACTAAATTGTCGCATTTTTCATTCAAAGTTGTTCTAAAAAATATGATGATACGTAATATTTGGGAGCTTCAAGAAAAATTGTGCCCTAACTCATTGGGTTTCGATTTTTCTCGTTGAACTCAAAATATTAAGTATCCTTTTTCTTTCGAAATTGAAACTTATAAACTTCAAATTAAAATTTATTATCGGGAATTCAAAATGTTGTATCCTAACTTATTAGATATGATGTTTTATGTCTTGAGGTAAGAACCTTCTACAAATAAAGGCAAACTTAGTTCGAAGCTTTGAAATGTTACATCCTAACTTATTGGGTGTAGTATTTTATTTCTTCGAAATAAGCAAGTCTTGATTTTTCTTTCAAATAAAAGGATCGTATTTTAAATTTTTCAAAATTTTGACATTAGGACATGAAATTATCAATTAGCTACCAAATTTTGGGCGTTACGAGGGTGCTAACCCTTCCTCGTATGTAACCGACTCCCGAACCCATTTTCTTAAATTTTGGGGACCAAAATCAATGTTTTGAAATAAAACGTTTTTATAAGGTGATCCAATCACACCTAAGTAAAAAGGGATTGGTGGCGACTCCCATTTTTGTTTTTAAAGTCGACCCCTTTTTTTAAAAAAAATTAAAAAAGGTTTCGACAAAGAAAATCATAAGATAGGTAGAGAAGTAAAACTCCCTGAATTTTCGGATGGAGTCAAAGAAAAGAAACGGTGTAAGGTTAGGCAGAGGAGGTGGATACTCTAGTGGTGGTGTGGTCGTTCCTTAACAGCCCCTTAAACCTAAATTAAAGAAATCAAAATATACTAATATAAATTAAGGACAAGAATGATAAAGGGAAAGAATTTAGAAAGGAAAATAAAAGAAAAAGAAAAAATAAATTAACTCAATGGTCATTGTCTTGTCGAGGGAATGAAGCGGCCGGCATGAACTTATGTAGAGTGGTTGCGCACAAGGTGACTATGCTAGGGTGCTTTCGCTTCTTCGACATGGAGGTAGTGATGTAAAGAAGGAATGATGGAAAGGGGAAAGGAAAAGGGATAAAGGGAGTGTTTGGCTAAAGAAGAATTAGAAAAGTGGAGTAAGTGGAGTAAGGAGGTGGTGGCCGGTAGTGGGAAGGGAGAAAAGCTGTGGTAGCTAGGGTTGGGAGGAGAGGGGTTTGGAGAAGAAGATAAATAGTGTAGTGGTTTAAATAGAAATTAGCTGCCACGCCCGTGTACCTTGGACGTGTGGGATCACACGGCCGTATCGCATGATAGTGTGGTACGTCGTTCGTTTCTCCCACGCTTGTGTAGAAGTTCACACGCCCGTGTTAATTCATCATTGCCAACCACTGCCTATAGACACGGGCGTGTCTCATGCCCGTGTAACTTAATCAGTTTGAACCACGGCCGTATTGCATGGCCATGGCCTTTTCGTAGCCCGTGAATTGGTGGAAATTTTTGTCTTTGGTTCGCACGGTCTTTGCCACGCCGATGTGCCCATTCGTGGTGTCCACATGACCACGGCCACACCGTTGTGCAAGGTCGTGTAGTAGGGAAACCTGTGCTTCATTAATTTGGTTAGCTTTTAGTTAGGTGCTAAAAATCAAAAATATGAAAATTTATGGGGTTAGCGCTCGAGTTGCCTCCTGAGAAGCGCTCGTTTAAAGTCTTAAGATAGACTTTCCTTTCATTCGCATAATCATGGTGGTTTAAGGAGTTGAAACTCCTCATTCTTACTATCAATTGTATTAAAATAAGGTTTTAGATGAGTACGATTTACCTTGAAGGTGCCAAATTGAGAATGAGTTACCTTGACTGTACCGTATGGGAAAGTATTAAGTACCGTGAAAGGAGTTATTCCATTAGGTTCAATAGTGGCAATACGAGGATCTGTATTATCCATTAGAAATCGGTCTCCAACCTTGAAGTAGTTTGCTTCATCTTTAAGTTCATTATGGAGTTGCCTTGGCTCTACTTGTGTTCTTGTGTGTTCTTGGTTTTCCTTGACATGTGTCTTTAAGACTTAAGCTAACAACATCACCATCTCCTTCTCATATTCTAATTATTTCAATCAAAGATTCTTCATCAAACATTCCTTTGGTGAATGCTAGAGTGCCATAATCGAAATTTATTTTCTCTTTTCTTGGTTGCATAGCCAATTCTCCAACTCTCACAAACACCATCCTCAATCTTTTCTTTTCGATCGTGGATCATAGGTAAGGGTTCTTCTTTTCATTTCGTTTTAATAAGTGATATTATGGCGAATATCATTGGTTTATTGAGGTCTTTTGGATTGATATAGCGTTAGTACTAATAACGTTTCTTTCGTTATTATTTAGTGCAATAACGAGATTGGAATTCAAGTAATCGGAGAATCGTGGAAGCGTTGGAAACGTTTCATTGTGGTAAGGAAATCCTACTCTTTAAAATCTCTAGAATTATTGATGTTATTTTAGATCTAACTAAATTCCTTTGGATCTTGAAGACCGTCAAAATAGGGAAGAAAAGGGCGGTGTTTAGTTATCGTAAGAGGGTGGATCTATAAATCCCCATTCAAACGAAGAGCGGTTTCGACGGTCAAGGATTTTCCACCGGGTTATGGGCCATCTTCCAAGGAAGTCCATTATTCAAGTGGTACGAACTTAGAACCATTATACGTTGGTGGATTCGGCGATGAGCGAATCATTAAACGAAGGAAAACCAAAATCAAGTGATTCAAAATCAAGAGGGTAAGATTTTGGATCCATTATCGATTAAGATTATTTTCTGAATTAGTTGTCTAACGAATCAAAATATATTTTAGGTCTTGAGGCGAGAAGGGTTAGTACTCACTGTAACGAGGTGTGTAATTTCACACTCATTATTTTGGTTGGATGTCAAATTTCGGTATGGAAGCAAAATCGTAAAAGCGACTAGATCGGTAAAAGCAAAAATTGATATTTTGACGAAAATACGTAAAATGACTAAATCGTGAAAATTACTGGCATACCTCAAGAAATTAATTGTTATTATGAAAATTTGATGTTTCGTGAAAATGGGCGTAAATACTCTAGTTCGTGAAAATGGGCGTAAATACTCTAGTTCGTGAAAATGGGCCGTAAATACTCTAGTTCGTGAAAATGGGCCGTAAATACTCTAGTTAGTGAAAATGGGCCAAAATACTCTAGTTTGTTAAAATTTAGCCAAAACACTCTAGTTTGGTAAATGGGCCAAAGCCCACTAAAGCGCTAAATGGACAAATTGCTATAATTATGGGCCAAATGAAATGTTATTGATAAACCCATCATGTTATGTATTGTTAATAAATTTTATATTTTAAAGTACATGTATAATTGCATGGGTGGGATATATGAAGAGAAGAATGGCGATTGCCACAATATCGGCTTATTGCCTCTAGTTCGTTGGCTCGCCACAATATCGACTTATTGCCTCTAGTTGGTGGCTCTCGCACAATATCGACTTATTGCCTCTAGTTCGGTGGCTATGCCACAATTATAAAAAGGCTTAATGCCTACGATTGGTGTGATGGCGGTGGGTTGACTTGATCCCCAGGTGTGATGGTTGGTGCGGGTGTTAGCGGATGGATATTAGGCATGGGTTGGGAATTACATTTTTACATGCATTATTAATTGTTTTAATTCATGATATATTGTTGAATTCTGAATTGGGCTCAAGCCCAGCATAATATCTTGACAATCTGGCCCAATAATGGTGGTAAGTGAGTTACACACTGAGTTCTAAGTAACTCACCCCCTTTTTATTTTTCCATCTTAGGTAATGGAAATTGATGTGGACTTGGGCCGAGGATGACTTCGTGGAGGCCATACTGCTAAATATGGGTTATTAAACTCTGAACTTTTAATAATTAATTTTTACTATTTTGGGATGTTGTAATAAATGGCCTCTATAAATAACTTATGGATTTTATATGTGTTTGGAATTTAAACTACATTTTGGACTTTTAAATCATGGCCTATAATTATATGATGCATTATTAAAATAAATTTGGGGTTTCAAGTATATGAAATTCTTTTATAAATATTTCTTTTATTGTTAACTCTTTAACAAATCTCCTAACGGTTTTAATAATACAATGAATTTCAACTAATGTTTCAAATATTTATCAAAATCAAATACTCTTCAAATTTTAAACCTCAGATATAAAATTGTAGTTTTCAACTCATTAAAGATTTAAGAAAAGCTCGAATCATGTAACAAACCAAATCTAGTCTCAACGCATAGACCGGTTTGGGGTGTTACATTTAGTGTATCGAGCCAGCTTCAAAAACTCTACGTGGTTTGGGTTCAAAATAATTTAGATGAAATCATTCAAAAATCAGTATGGCACCACAAGCATCCGGCGACAAGTCAAGTAAGTATTTATTACTTAATGATTACTATGATATGATCATAGGAACACTCTAGAACTTCTAGTTTTAGACGTGAAAAAACTGTAGAGATTGAGACTATAGGAAATGTTGCGAAAAACAACTTTATATCTTACATCTCATAAAATATAAGCTAATAAACAAGAAACAAAATTTCGATTCATAAAACTTGTAATCGATAAGCGAACAAGCAATCATGAGTACAAGAGGACGTGGTCGTGGGCGCGTAGACGTGGCGTGGTAGAGGCCGAGGTGCTACTACCAAGCACCAAATCATATGCGGTAGACGCCTTTTGCGTCAATTGAAAGTGAGACCGGATCACGCGATCACATGGAAGAAGATCATGCATTGACTCAAGCAATGCTACGAGTCTTGGAAAGGGTCATTGAACTAGAATTGGGCCAACAACTCGTGGGTCAATTTCAGAGCGACTTAAGGCGAATAATCGCGAAGTTTTCGAGGTGTCTCTGGTGTAGCTCGAATGTGGCGAATCTGGCTCAAGTCGTGGAACGGATTATGGATGATATGGAATGCACGGTGAGCAAAAAGCGAGAGGAGCTGTATCCTTATTGAGAGATGAGGCGTGTCGGTGGTGGCTCACTGCTCGAGAAGGCACTGAAGCCGCATCGATTAATCGGGAATTCTTTAAAGCGCCTTCCAAGGAAAATCGTCGAACGAGCTATGTAGACGTCGAAGGAAGGAATTTCAATCTTGTCCAAGAAAGTAAGACAAGGCAAGATATGAAGTCGAGTTTTACGTCTCGAGCCGTTATGCCCGGACAATTGTAGCAACAGATCATGAACGTTGTATGCGCTTTGAGGATGGACTTAATGATGAGTGAGGGTTCGATTGCTCGCATGACAAGTTAGAAATTTTTCCACTCGGTGGAGAAGGCCAAAATAGCCAAGAGGCTAAGAACTCGAATCAGCGAGAATCGAGAAAGATCCGAAACAAGAGAGAGACACATGATGATGGTTCTTCCAAGAGATTTCGAAGAAACCGGAATGATGAATCGCCCAGCGTAACCGGTAGCAAATAATCGAAGTCGAGATTGCCTTGAGTGTGGGAAGAGACATTTTGGGGAATGTTGGAGGAAAAGGCAAGCATGCTACAAATGCGGTTCAATGGAACATCAAGACAAAAGTTGTCCTCGACGAATGGATACGACTCAAGAAGTCCGTAATAATGATGTACTGATCGGCCGAGGTAATCGGCAGATGACCACCGGAGGTCGTGGACCGGTCGTGGGGTAATGGGGCTGGTCGTGGTCAAGGTGCACCGGTCGAGGCAATGGTAATAGAGAAATGCGGATGCTAGACAGGCTGGTGGTCTATGCGATTAGACGCCATGAGGACGGCAATGCACCGATGTGATAACTGATACGTTCTTCATTTTGATGTACTGTTATTGCCTTAATAGATATTGGCTCCACTCATTCATATGTATCTAGTGCCATATCTGAAATCAATTTAGAATCAAATTACCGAAAATGAGATGATGATGTCATCCTTTAGAATGATCAATAATCATAATAAAATATTTAAAGACGTGCCTTAAAAATCCAAGAGGAAGTATTCTTAGCAAATTTGATGGAACTACCTTTGGCGAGTTCGATCTCATTACAGGCATGGACTGGTTGGTTAACCATCGGTATGATTGGATTGTCTTTGAAAAGCGAATGTCGATGAAGGACCCAGGATGATAAGGAAGTCATAATGATTGGTGAGCGAAAGAACTATCGGCAAATGTGGTATCTGCATTAAAAGTCGAGAAGTTGGTGCGGAAAGGCACGGGCATTCCCGGCCTTTATCCGTGTTTTGGATGCCAAGGAATTATCCGTGAATGATGTGAGGACGGTGAAGGAATTTCCGATGTATTTCTGAAGAACTTCCCGGTATACCTCGGATCGGAAGTAGAATTTGGCATTGAGCTTTTGCTCGACGGCCCTCCGGTGTCCATTGCTCCCTATAGAATGGCACCGAAAGAGTTGGTGAGCTCAAAGCTCAAATTCAAGAATTGCTGGATCGGGATTCATTCGACCAAGTGTGTCTCCGTGGGGAGCACCGTTTTGTTTGTCAAGAAGAAGGATGGATCGATGCGTATGTGCATTGACTACGACAGTTGAATAAATTGACGATCAAGAATCGGTATCCTCTGCGAGAATTGACGACTGTTTGATCAATTGAAGGGAGCTTCAGCTTTTCTCCAAAATTGATTTAAGGTCGGGTTGTCACCACTTAAGGTGAAAGAAGCGGACATTTATAAGACAAACATTTCGGACATCGCTACGGACACTATGAGTTTGTAGTGATGCCATTTGGATTAACCAATGCACCAAATGCATTTATGGACATGATGAACCAGTCTTTCAACCATATTTAGGCCGGTTTGTGGTAGTGTTCATAGATGATATATTGGTTTATTCGAGAAATGAGGAGGAACATGACCAGCATTTGCGATAGTATTACAACTACTTCGTGATAAGCAATTGTATGCCAAATTTGGTAAATGCGAATTTTGGCTAAAGGAGGTGACTTTCCTTGGTCATGTAGTATCGGTAGAAGGAATAAGGGTGGATCCTCGGAAAATTGAGGCTATTCGGATTGGAAACCACCAACATCGATGGCTGAAATTGAGTTTCTTAGGCTTGGTGGATACTATAGACGTTTTGTAGAGGGTTTTCATTGATTCTTGCACCCTAACTAAAGCAATGCGAAGGGAGCTCCGTATATCTGGACCGAAAAGCAACAAGAGAGTTTTGAGAAATTGAAGAAGATTACGTGAAGCTCCGGTTTAATTCAACTTTGAAATGGAAAAGAATTCATCTTTGTTTATTGCGATCGTCTCACACGGGTGCAGGTTGTGTGTTGATGCAAAATGGAAAGGTGGTGGCCTATGCTTCTCGTCAATTGAGACCACACAAGTAAACTACCCTACTCATGATTTGGAGTTAGTGCCGTTGTCTTTGCTCTAAAGATTTGGAGGCACTATCTCTATGGTGAGAAGTCCATAATATACACGGATCACAAGAGTCTTAAATACCTCCTTACCCAGAAGGAGTTAAATTTGAGACAAAGAAGATGGGTAGAATTGTTAAAGGATTATGATTTCTCCATCGAATACCATCCTGGAAAGGCTAACGTGGTAGCCGACGCGTTAAGTCGTAAGGCGATGTCGATTTAAAACCTTGTTTGCCCATTTGAGTCTGTCTGAGGATGGCGGTTGTTAGCGAACTTGGTGAAGCCGCTGTGGCTGGAACAAATCAAGGAAAAACAGACATCAGATGAGAAGTTGGGACCTTTACTTCGGCAAGTTGAAAATGGTGAAATTGAGGATTTTGGAATAAACACGGAGGGTGTGTTGTGCTTTCGAGGGAGAGTATGCATGCCTAAGGACTTAGATCTAAGGCAATTGATTCTCTGGAGGCGCATAGTAGCCCTTATGCTATGCATCCGGAGGAAATAAGATGTATCGAGATCTCCGTGAATATTGGTGGCTGTGGTTGAAGCGTGAGATTACCGAAGTTCGTGGGAAAATGTTTGACTTGTCAGCAAGTGAAGGCAGAACACCAATTACCGTCTGGATTGTTACAACCGATAAAGATTCCTCTTTGGAAATGGGAGAGGATAACTATGGATTTTGTTAGTGGGTTACCGTTAACACCTACTAAGAAAAATTCCGTTTGGGTAATTGTTGATCGGTTGACGAAGACTGCTCATTTCTTGCCAGTTCGTACGGATTATTCATTGCAGAAGTTGGTGAAACTTTACGTATCCGAAATTGTGAGGTTGCATGGGGTACCAGTATCTATTATATCGGATAGGGACCCTAGGTTTACATCACGATTCTGGAAAGCTCTGCATGAAGCTTTGGGAACAAAGTTGAATTTCAAGATGCGGCTTTTCATCCTCAGTCTGATGGTCAGTCGGAGAGAGTAATTCAGATATTGGAAGATATGTTAAGAGGATGTGTAATCGACTTCAGGGGTAGTTGGGAGGATTATCTATCACCGGCGTAATTCGCGTATAACAACGCCTACCGCCTAACATTCGATGGCACCTTACGAGGCATTGTATGGTCGTAAGTGTCGCTCTCCTATTTGTTGGACCGAGTTGGGCGAAAGATGATGTTAGGTCTGAGATGATATCCGAGACCGAGGATAAAGTAAAAGTTATTCGAGCACGGTTGAAAGAAGCCTCGAGAGAGGTAAGTCGACGCAGATCTGAAGCGAAGGAACATCGAGTATAGTGTGGGAGATCGGGTTTTCTTGAAGGTATCTCCTTGGAAAAAGATCTTTAGATTCTAAGGAAGGGCAAGCTAAGTCCTAGATATATTGGACCTTATCGTGTGTTTGAAGCGTGTTGGTCGATGGCATATCGATTGAGTTACCTCGAGTTAGATCAGATTCATAATGTTTTCATATTTCCATGTTGAGGCGTTATAGATCGGATCCTTTGCACATTATACCGGTAGAGGAATTGGAGCTGAATTCAGATTTGTCCTTTGAAGAAGAACCAGTGGAAATCCTAGAACGAGATGTCAAGGTATTAAGGAAGAAAACCGTGCCGTTGGTCAAAGTTCTATGGCGTAACCACGGAGTGGAAGAAGCTACGTGGGAGCCAGAGGATGCAATTCGGCAACAATACCCTCACCTTTTTCAACCAGGTAAATTTCGAGGACGAAATTTTCTTTAAGGAGGGTAGAGTTGTAACACCCTAAAAATCTGAGTATTTAATTTTGCATGATTTTGGTGTTTAGATTTTAAAGGAAAAATCTTTTATTTTAATTTGGTGCTTATTGAAGTCTTTGAGAGGGTAAAGCATAATTTGAGGAAAGAATAAAATTTATTAATTGAGAATTTATTGAAGTGAAACAAAGGTGATTAAGACTTAAGCTAAATTATGTGCTAAGAGTGTCATAAAATGAGCATATGGCATGGTGGAGTTGGCGCATGGGTTCTAGCAAGGAGGAAGAGGTTCGAATCCTTGTATAGCACCTAGATAAAATTTTTGTTTTAATTTTACGCTCATGGATAGGAAGTGTCGGCAATGATCAATTAAGGAAGGTGTTGACCATGTTATTTTTGGTTAGTGTATCAATGGATTAAGGAAACAACTAACTTATGGCATGGGATCAAAGGTTTAAGGAAAGATAGGGGGAACATAAGGCACTTATCAAGGGGAAAATTTGGAAAGAAATCATGGCCAATTGACCATGTGCTGGACGGCAACATTGGTTTAGGGAAGGAGCCAAAATTTTGATTGTTTGGCTAAAAATCTCATTCTTTTCTCTTTGGGCATTCTTTGCACTTTGTGCGAATTTTTATTTCCTCTCCTATCAACATTCTTCTTGGCGAATAGGGCATTAGTAAAGCTCAAATTTTGTGACCATTTGGTCATTCCTTTTTGCTTATCTTGCTAGCCAATTCTTTGTGCCTTTTCTTCTTGTGCCGAAATCATCCATACCAATAAGAGTCATCTTTTTCTTTCTTTTGCCATGGCCGAATATACCAGCACCTAAAATTCATTTTTTTTTTTCTTCTCTTCTCTTTGAAATCAAGCAACAACATCACCATCTCCTTCTCATATTCTAATTATTTCAATCAAAGATTCTTCATCAAACATTCCTTTGGTCAGAATGCTAGAGTGCCATAATCGAAATTTATTTTCTCTTTTCTTGGTTGCATAGCCAAATTCTCCAACTCTCACAAACACCATCCTCAATCTTTTCTTTTCGATCGTGGATCATAGGTAAGGGTTCTTCTTTTCATTTTCGTTTTAATAAGTGATATTATGGCCGAATATCATTAGTTTATTGAGGGTCTTTTGGATTGATATAGCGTTAGGTACTAATAACGCTTCTTTCGTTATTATTTAGTGCAATAACGAGATTGGAATTCAAGTAATCGGAGAATCGTGGAAACGTTGGAAACGTTTCATTGTGGTAAGGAAATCCTACTCTTTAAAATCTCTAGAATTATTGATATTATTTTAGATCTAACTAAATTCCTTTGGATCTTGAAGATCACAAAATAGGGAAGAAAAGGGCGGTGTTTAGTTATCGTAAGAGGGTGGATCAGTAAATCCCCATTCAAGCGAAGAGCGGTTTTGCAGCGATCGGATTTTCCACCGGTTGCGGGCCATCTTCAAAGGAAGTCCATTATTCAAGTGGTACGAACTTAGAACCATTATACGTTGGTGGATTCGCGTGACGAACGAATCATTAAACGAAGGAAAACCGAAAATCAAGTGATCCAAAATCAAGAGGGTAAGATTTTGGATCCATTATCGATTAAGATTATTTTCACTAATTAGTTGTCTAACTAATCAAAATATATTTTAGGTGCCGAGGAGCGAGAAGGTTAGTACTCACTTGTAGCGAGGTGTGTAATTTCACACTCATTATTTTTGGTTGGATGTCAAATTTCGGTATGGAAGCAAAATCGTAAAAACGACTAGATCGGTAAAAGCGCAAAAATTGATATTTTGACGAAAATACGTAAAAACGACTAAATCGTGAAAATTACGAAAATGCCCTCAAGAAATTAATTGTTATTATGAAAATTTGATGTTTCGTGAAAATGGGCCGTAAATACTCTAGTTCGTGAAAATGGGCCGTAAATACTCTAGTTCGTGAAAATGGGCCGTAAATACTCTAGTTCGTGAAAATGGGCCAAAATACTCTAGTTCGTTAAAATTTAGCCAAAACACTCTAGTTTGGTAAATGGGCCAAAGCCCACTAAACTGCTAAATGGACAAATTGCTATAATTATGGGCCAAATGAAATGTTATTGATAAACCCATCATGTTATGTATTGTTAATAAATTTTATATTTTAAAGTACATGTATAATTGCATGGGTGGGATATATGAAGAGAAGAATGGCGATTGCCACAATATCGACTTATTGCCTCTAGTTCAATGGCTTCGCCACAATATCGGCTTATTGCCTCTAGTTCGGTGGCTTTCTTACAATATCAACTTATTGCCTCTAGTTCGGTGGCTATGCCACAATTATAAAAAGGCTTAATGCCTACGATTGGTGTGATGGCGGGGTGGGTTGACTTGATCCCCACAGGTGTGATGGTTGGTACGGGGGTGTTAGCGGATGGATATTAGGCATGGGTTGGGAATTACATTTTTACATGCATTATTAATTGTTTTAATTCATGATAAATATTTCTTTTATTGTTAACTCTTTAACTCTCTAACGGCAATGAATTTCAACTAGGTCATCGATCTGAAGCCTTCGCGCATCCTCATGAGTTATTTCTTTGTTGTTGCACGAGGTCTAGGATATGGATCAGTTGTGTAATTTTGTGGTGTTTCCTAAAAAGAAGGTTGAACCAAATAGTCATTAATAGAATTTATGTTCTCACCTTTATTACTCGATGTTCTAGCCGAGTCAAGAGCCTAAAGAGTGATCGTTTAACACCGCATCAATTGAGAGTTCACCTGTACCAACATCAATTCTAGTTTTAGCAGTTGCTAAAAAGGGTCTTCCTAAAATTAAAGGAACATTATTATCCTCATCTATGTCTAAAACAACAAAGTCTCCTGGGAATATGAATTTATCAATTTTCACTAGTACATCCTCAATTATACCCCTAGGGACTCTAATAGTTTTATTAGCCAATTGAATGCTCATATTAGTTTGTATGGGTTTCCCAAGACCTAGTTGTTTAAACATTTTATAAGGCATAACATTGATGCTTGCCCCTAAATATGCTAAAGCATTATTAACAGATAAACTACCAATTAAGTAAGGAATCGTAAAACTCCCTAGATCTTTTAACTTTTGCGGTAGTCTATTTTGTAAGATTGTTGAGCACATTGCACTTAGTTCCACATGCGACGCCTTGTCCAATTTTTGTTTGTTTGTCAAAAGCTCTTTTAATTTTTTTTTTGAATTGGGCATCTGCGAAAGAGCTTCAATAACCGGTAAGTTAATATGTAATTTTTTTAAGAGTTTAAGAAATTTACCTAATTGTTCATCTGTGCGGTCTTTCTTTGCCGCATTGGGATATGGCACACGAGTTTGTTATCTGTACTTACTAGTTTTGGTTTATCATGGCTTATCTCAACCTTACCTTCCTCTATCACATTCTCTTGCCTCAATTTTGGTTCATCTAACACTTCACTATCATGAGCATTAATGGCATAAAGTTGCTCCTTTGGGTTAGCTTCAGTGTTGCTTGGCAAGCTACCTTGTGGTCGTTCAGATACGAGCTTAGCAAGTTATCCTAATTGGTTCTTGAGCCCTTGAATCGATGCTTGCTGATTTTTTTAATACTATTTCGGTGTTTTGGAAATGGGTTGCTGACACCGCAATAGATATTGTTAGCATCTCCTCAAGGTTTGACTTTTTCTCTTGTGGGTAGGGTTACTGTTGAAAGCCTGGAGGGGGTTGTTGTCTCGAATTTTCTTTTCCACCCCATGAAAATTTTGGGTGTTTCCTCCAACTTGGATTGTCAGTGTTACTATAAAGGTTATTTTGAGGTCTAGAATTGTTACCCATATAGTTCATTTGTTCAATTTCTATTCTAGGGTTTTAGGGTGGGTATTTTGTATTGTTCGTCCCTCCTCCGTATGTATCGCACTGCATCACTGGATGTGCTTGTAAAGAACCACACAAACCATCAATCTTTTTGTTTAACAGTTTTACCTGGTTTGATAGCATGGTCACTGCGTCGAGGTTGAAAACACTAGCAGATTTTGTTGGCTTTGTCCTCATAACTTGCCACTGATAGTTATTCAGTTCCAAATCTTCTATGAACTCATAAGCCGCTTCAGGGGTCTTGTTATTTAGGGTTCCACCGTCGGCTGAATCAATCAACTGCCTAGTTGAGGGGTTCACACCATTGTAAAAGGTTTGAACCTATAGCCACAAAGGTAACCCATGGTGAAGGCATCTTCTCAGTAGATCCTTGTGTCTCTCCCATGCATCATAAAGTGTTTCTAAATCCATTTGCACAAAAGAAGAGATATCATTCCTCAACTAAGCCGTTTTAGCCGGCAGAAAGTATTTAAGTAAAAATTTTTCGGTCATTTGTTCCCATGTAGTGATTGATCCTCGTGGTAACGAGTTCAACCACTGTTTGGCTTTATTCCTCAACGGGAAGGGAAACAACCAAAGGCGAATGGCATCATCAGAAACGCCATTTATTTTGAAAGTGTCACAGAATTCTAGAAAATTTGCCAAGTGATTGTTTGGATCCTCATCCTGCAAACCATCAAACTGAACAAATTACTGAATCATATGAATAGTGTTAGGTTTCAGTTCAAAATTATTTGCAGCTATAATAGGTCTAACAATACTTGATTCAGTTCCTATTAAATTAGGTTTAGCATAATCATACATAGTATGAGGTGTAGGATTTTAATTCACCGGGTTTGCGACAACCACATAAGGTAGTGGATTATTATCAGTCATCTCTTCGGTATTATTAGTATCGTCCTCTTGCTCTTCTTATTGTAGGCTTCGCCTTATTTCTCTTGGGTTTCTGCAAGCGGTGCCTTCTATATCACTATCATAAAGTAATGGTCCTGACGATTCCTTCTAGTCATAAACTAGAGTTATCTGCCAGAAGCAAATAAAGGAGAAAAATTAGTAAAGAAAATAATAAATAAATAAATAAATTGCAAATAAAGTAAAACTGGCTAAAGTAAAAAAAATTTAGTGCTCCTAATATCTTAGTCCCTGGCAATGGCGCCAAAAACTTGATGTGGTCTCAAACTAACTACGATCACAATAAAGGCAAGCGCACCTATCGTTCAATAGTATAGTTATGGTAAGACCGAATATATTGTATCCACAAGGACCAAGAGTACTAGTAATTACTATCTTTTTTATTATCTAGCCTAAGAATTGAAGCGATTTCTTTTAAACTAAAACTAATTAAACACGACAATGAAAGAATTAGGAAAATACTTTTAGACAATTTATATGAGATAGGCAACACCTAAGAAAGAATCCACCTAGACTTCACTTATTACTTTTGATTCATATGATTTATTCACTTGACTTAATCGGTAGAAATCCCTGATTTGTGTTAATATCTCTTTCAAGACTAAAAACAACTAACTCTAGGTTGATTAATTGAAATTTCTTTCTAATTAAAACCCCTATTATCTCATTAACTCAATCTATGGATTCCCTTAATAGATTTGACTCTAATCCGACAGATTTTCGTTGCCCTATTTCTGGGGTTGCAATCAACTCCGCTTAATTATGTTGATCTACTCTTAAATAGGACTTTTGCTCCTCTGAATAAGCACATTCGACTTGAATCAATAACCTGAATTATCAAAACAAGAATAAGAACTCACAATTAAGATTAAGAACTAGTATTTATCTTATAAATCAAATAATAATAAGATCGGTCTTAGGTTTCATCCCCTCAGGTATCTAAGGGATTTAGTTCATACTAATAAGGGGAAACATCTTAAATAAGGAAAACAACAAAACATAAGAAAACCCAAAAACTTCTAAAGAACTTGATGGGAGATCTTCAGTCTTGATGGAGATCCTTCTCCTAAGCTAGCTTCTGACGGCTGTCTTTGAGTATTTTCTACCTTCTATTCGGCCTCTCCTGCTAGGTTTCATCCTAGGGTGTTTATATAGGCTTTGGAACACCTCTCTTAGCCCACAAGTAGTCTATTCCGAATAGAATTCAACTTTTATACGACAGGGACATGTAACATTCCAAAATTGACTCTAATCGAAACGGTGGTTTTGGGACCACAAATCCTAGTCTAAAAAATAATTAAATATTATTTTCTGTGTTAATTATATGTGAATTAGTATGTGTGAAAGTTTCATATAAAAATTTGATTGTTTGTGTGCTTAATTAAATAAATGGACTTAATCGCGTAAATTGTAAAAGTTAAAAACTATAGGGAAAAATGCCTAGTTGTTAGTGGCTTTTTAATATGAAGTCCTTGAAGGGCAAATAGCCCATTCCTAAAGTTAGTGGCTGGCCAAGTACTTAACTAACCTTATATTATAGTGCTTATTATATTATAAAGTAAGGTTATAATGGTAGTTAAATAATAAGTTGAAATATATGTTAATTAAACATAAAATGAACCATGTTTTTGTTTATCTTTCTTTGACCGAACACATGCAAAAGAAGAAAGAAATATAGCAAGGCTTGGTTCGGCCATTTTTAAGTCAAAATTAAGGTATGTGGTTAGTTCAGTTTTTATTTATTTTTACGTTTTTGTGATCGTTGCTTTGAATACAAGTCGGCCCATGTTAGAATTTTTGAAATTGAAGCATGTTTGATATTCAGCCATTAATGAGTGATTAGGATTTGTAATGTTTGATCGAAAAATAATAAGGGTATGTTTTGAATTAACATGTTTGAATTGGAAATTTTGGTAAAATTGAGTATTTTAGGCCAAAATGCAAAAATAAAATTTTTGAGGGGCTAAATTGAAAAATAAATGAAATGTATGGACTTATATGGTTATATGGAAGATTCAGCCTAGCTATGTTGTTGTTAGATTTTGCATATTTTGTGTTTTGGGCAAATAGGACTACATTGTAAAAGTGTAAAATATTAGGGGCAAATTGGCAATTTGCCCATTTAGGTGTTTTCGGATTAAATTGAATAGAAATGTGTTTGAATGCACTTAATTTTAATATGTTTAGATCAAGAAAAAATAAAAATGGACTTGGATCGAGGAAAAATGAAAATTATCGAATAGCCGATTTTTTGTCGTCCGACGATATCCGAGGTAAGTCTTTAAGCAATTTAATACCGTTGATATCGATTGTAACCTAGATTAACAAGCTGAATTTGAAATTATAGATTGGAATTTGGCAAAGCCGAATGTGATATAGTGTTGTAACAATGAAATGTAGTTAAATTTATTTGAGTTTAATATGTGAATGCCATATGAATTATGTACAATAAATGTTATATTTGTAATATGTAATGAGTATGAGATGGCTCAATAATATGAATATTCGGGCTTCGAGCCTAGCAGGCCTTGTGCTGGTGAAGTTTATCAGGCTTTTTGCCTAGCAGGCTAAATGCCAGTGATTTAATTTCAGACCTCGGGTCTTGCAGGCTTAGTGCCGGTGAGTAATTCAGGCTTACGCCTAGCAGGTTTTAAACCGGTGATGAAATTTCAACTTATAAGGCATAAAATTTTCTTAGTTATGTGATCATCGAGCAAGTGAATTGATAATACAAGTTATATATATATATATATATATATATTGGCCATACAGGTAAGTGCCTACGAGTTATTCAACTGATTTTCTATATTCGATCAATAAGGTAAGTATATATGTGTTAAGTCGTCGAACATGAATGATACTAATTAATCCTGTACATTCGGCCTTATGTTTATGTGGCTATATTGGGTTTACATTATATTAGATATAGGAATGTATGAAATGTCAAATGGACATGTGTGTATACATCTTACTATGTGAAATTAATAAGTCTGAGCATACACTATATTATATATGTATATATATGCAATACTATTGAATTATTTGTATTGGAAATATGAGTAGTTGGTTCAAAGTTGTTAATTTATATTTGAACCATATGCCAAAATACTAATTTGATGGTTAAAGGCAAAATAGTGATGATGGTTGAGCTAAATGAGGTATTAGCAATCGGCATTAATAGACCATATAAGTGCTAAGTTTAAAATTTTATGATATTAAGTATTTGTTTTAAAATGCTTGAGTGATCATTTGATTTAATATATTTGCTTAAGACTTACTAAGCTAGTTAGCTTACTCTGTGTGTGTTTTTCACTCTGTTTTATAGATTTTAGTCACGCTACGAGCTCAGGGGATCGTTATCGAAGTGATCCACGCTATCGACTTATTTTGGTACTTTTAAAGCTTTAAATTTGAGATTAAGGCATGTTTAGGCTAAACTATGTTTTGAATCAACGAATTTTGTCATTGTATATAAAGCCATGCGAAAATGGCTAATTGTGGTACTTGGTCTTAAATGTATTCAGCCATAATGCTTGTAACACCCCAAACCCGGTCTATGCGTTAAGACTAGATTTGGTTTGTTACATGGATCGAACTATCTTAAAAATTTCAGTGAATTTGAAATCTTCACAATGATTTTTATTATAAGATTTAATAAAAACCAAAAGAGTATTTTATATCTGATGTATATTAGAAAATATTAGTAGAAAACATCATTTATATTGTATTATCAAAATCCTTAAGTAAAATTAATTTTATAAAAGAGTTCAAAATATTAAAAAAATATTTAAAGGAATTTCATATATTTGAAACCCAAATTATTTTAAGAAAAACATCATATAATCATTAGCCCATATTGAAATGTCCAAAATATAGTTTTAAACCAACCACATAAAAGTCCATGAAATATTAATAGAGGTCCTTATTACATCAACCCAAAATAGTAATTTATAAAAAGTACTTATTAAAAGTTCGAGTTTAATAAACCCATGTTTTGCAAGATGGCCTCCACGAAGTCATCCTCGGCCCAAGTCCACGTCAACTTCCATTACGAGATGAAGAAAAATTTGAGGGAGTGAGTTACTTAGAACTCAAAGTATAACTCACTTTCTTTATCCATTGGGCCGATTATCAAGTTATAGATTTGGGCTTGAGCCCATTAGCGTAATTAACAATAATGATATGCATGCAAAATGAATTTTCCTCCCAAACCTAATTTCCATCCGCTACACACCCCGCACCAACCATCACACCTGGGGATCAAGTCAACCCACCCCGCCATCACACCAATCGTAGGCATGAAGCCTTTTATATTTGTGGCAGAGCCACCAAACTAGATTGTGACAAAGTCACCGAACTAGTGGCATTGAGCCAATTATTATTTGTGGCAGAACCACCGAACTAGAGGCAAATAGCCATTTAATAATTTTGTGGCAGAGCCACCGAACTAGAGGCAAATAGCCATAATTTTGTGGCAAAGCCACCGAACTAGATTTTGGCAACAGGCCTTTCTTCTCTTCATCATTTTCCCAACCCATGCAACATGTATGCAAAGTAGTCTATGATCATATAATGATTTTATTAAAAAGGCCCATTAACAAAGGAGTCAATATTTCCAATTTTTATTAAGGCCCAAAATTACAAAATAACATTTGGCCCATTTAACAATTAACATTTTAGGCCCAAATTTACGATCTAGCAAAGAGTTTGGCCCATTTATCGACCTAGTGGAGATTTTGGCCCGTTTAACAATTTAACAGAGATTACGGCCCATTTACGATCTAGCAGAGATTTCGGCCCAATTTTGATCTAACGATTTTTCCCAATTATCGATCTAGCAGAGATTTTGGCCCATTTATTATTATCACGGATTTCGGCCCATTTTACTAACAAATAATATTTTCTGGCCCGTCTACCAATTATCAAACTTATCGGCCCATTTTACGAGGACATAAAAATTCATATTTTACCATCTAACTCATCGAGGGCTTTTTCGTAATTTTCACCATATTAACCGTTTTCATGTAAATTTCACCAAATACCAGTTATTACGATTATATCGATCTAGTAATTTTTACGATTTTACCCAATAACACAATTGTCGTCCAACCCGAGAAAAAAATGTGAAGTTACACACCTCGATATCGTAAGTACTAATCCTTCTCGCTCCTCAACACCTAAAACATATTACGATCCGTTAGAACACTATCATGTATAAAAATACACTATCGATAATCGATCCAAATCCTTACCCTCTTGATTTTGAATCACTTCAATTTTCGGTTTCTCCTCGTTTATTGATTCGTTATTCGCTGAAAATCCACTAACGTACAAAGGCTCAGAAGTTCGTACTACTTCATATAATTGATTTCCTTCGGAAGATGGTCCGCAACCCTGTGGAAAATCCCGGATTCCCGAAACAGCCCTTCTTTATAATTAAGGGGAATAACGGATCCGCCCCTCTTACGAAGACTAAACATCGCCCTTTTCTTCCCTATTTTGAATGTCTTCAATATCAAAGATTGTTAATCCTAATAATAATATATCAAAAATACTAAAGATCTTAAAGGCGAGATTTCCTTACCACAAAGATTCTTGCTTCTCAAAAAGAGAGTCGACCCAAAAACATTCCCTCAACACCGTAAATCGATTCCAACGCTCCAAGATGCACACGAACACTCGAGTTCCGATCTTCCGTTATCGCACTAAAGTATAATAAAAAGAAACGTTAATAAAATGAACGATTATTTTGATCAAAGAAATCCTTCTTACCTCCATCCATATTCGGCCAAAACCACCATTAATTAACATGAACTTAAAAGAACTCTTACCTATTCTCCACGGTTGAAAAGAGGTGATTGAGAAAGATGCTTATGAATAGAGAGAGATTCGGCTATGAAAACTAAAGAGAAGAGAAAAAGATTCGGCAAGGCACACTAACATTCGGCCATGAGAGATTTTTATGAAGATAGTATGATTGAAAAAAAAATTAAAAGATGAGTGAAAGGGATGATGATGAGGATTCGGTTTTCAAAAGAAGAAAAGAAAAGTAAGAGATGTGTTTAGGGCAAGGTACATTCGGCAATGGAGGAAGGAAGAAAAGAATGACCTTTGATGTTGTAATTTCGCAAAATGAAAAGGCACACAAAAGAATACTAATGTGATAGCAAAATGACCAAATGGTCAAGAGAATTTTGGCATACCAAAAGCTCAAATTCGACCAAAGAGAAGGTTGAGAGAAAGAGAGAAAAAAAAACAAAGCTTGCACAAAATGTTAGGAATGACCAAAACAAAATCCCTACCTAGCCAAGCTACTAGCATATTCGGCCGACCTCCTCCCTAGCCAAATTGCGTCCAAATTCAATGGTCAAATGACCATGAATTTGTTTCAAAACATTTTCCTTGATACTTGCCTCATGTCCCCATATCTTTCCAAAGTTCTTTGATTCCATACCATAAGTTAAAATTACCTTTTCCTTTAGTCTTACTTACCAAAATGAAACAATACAACTCATCCATCCTTATCCCTTGCCGACACATGCATGGATTAAAGCAAAAATAAAATTTCCTATATGCTAACGAAGGATTCGAACCCTTCCCCTCATGCCACAACTCATGCGCCAACACCACCTTACCAATTACTCATCTTATGCTACACTTTGACACTTAATTTTACTTAAGTATCAATGTCACTTAATCCACTTCATTTATTTCTCAAAATTTAAAATTTATTCCTTTCCCGAATAATTCTAAACTCTTCTTCAGAACTATAATAACTATGAAAGAAGCAAGAAAATTTTCCTTCATAATCTAAGCACCAAAAACATGCAATAAAATCAATACTCAAATTTTTAGGGTGTTACAACTCTACCCACCTTAAAGAAAATTTCATCCTCGAAATTTACCTGATTAAAAGAGGTGAGGATAATGTTGCCGAATAGTTTCCTCAGGCTCCCACGTAGCTTCCTCTGCTCCGTGATTATGCCATAAAACTTTGACCAATGGCACTGTTTTCTTTCTTAGCACTTTAACATCTCGGTCTAAGATTTCCACTGGTTCTTCTTCAAAAGACACATTTGCATTTAATTCCACTTCCTCAACCGGTGTTATATGAGATGGATCCGATCTATAGCGTCTCAGCATGGAAACATGAAAAACATTATGAATTTGACCCAACTCCGGAGGTAACTCAATCTAATAAGCCACTGGACCAACACGCTTCAGCACACGATATGGTCCAATGTACCTAGGACTTAGCTTGCCCTTCTTTCCAAACTTGGAAAACTTTTTCCAAGGTGAGACCTTCAAGAAAACTTGATCCCCCACAGCATACTCGATGTCCTTACGCTTTAGGTCTGCATATGACTTCTGTCTATCTGAGGCTTCTCTCTACCGTGCTCGAATAACCTTTACTTTATCCTCTATTTCGATATCATCTCGGGACTCAACAAGCGTCGTTAAGCCTTTCTCACCAACAAATAGGAGAACGACACCTTCGACCATACAATGCTTCGTAAGGTGCCATCTGAATGCTAGACTGATAACTGTTGTTATACGTAAATTCTGCCAGTGGTAGATAATCCTCCCAACTACCCCTGAAGTCGATTACACATCCTCTTAACATATCTTCCAATATCTGAATTACTCTCTCTGACTGACCATCAGACTGAGGATGAAAAGCCGTACTGAAATTCAACTTTGTCCCCAAGGCTTCATGCAGAGCTTTCCAAAATCGTGATGTAAATCTGGGATCCCTGTCTGATATAATAGATACGGGTACCCCATGCAACCTCACAATTTCAGATACGTACAGCTTCGCCAACTTCTACAATGAATAGTCCGTACAAACTGGAAGAAAATGAGCAGTCTTCGTCAAACGATCAACAATTACCCAAATAGAATTTTTCTTAGTAGGTGTTAACGGTAACCCACTAACAAAATCCATAGTTATCCGCTCCCATTTCCAAAGAGGAATCCTTATCGGTTGTAACAATCCAGACGGTAATTGATGTTCTGCCTTCACTTGCTGACAAGTCAAACATTTTCCCACAAATTTTGAAATCTCACGCTTCAAACCTGGCCACCAATACTGTTCACGGAGATCTCGATACATCTTATTTCCTCCGGGGTGCATAGCATAAGGGCTACTATGTGCCTCCCGAAGAATCATTTGCCTCAGGTCTGAGTCTTTAGGCATACAAACTCTTCCACGAAAGCACAACACACCTTCCGTGTTTATTCCAAAATCCTCGATTTCTTCGTTTTCAACTTGCTGAAGTAAAGGTCCCAACTTTTCATCTGATGTCTGTTTTTCATTGATTTGTTCCAGCCACAGCGGCTTCACCTGAAGTTCTGCTAACAAACTCCCATCCTCATACAAACTCAAATGAGCAAACATTGCTCTCAAATCAGATACTGCCTTACGACTTAACGCGTCAGCTACCACGTTAGCCTTTCCAGGATGATATTCGATTGAGAAATCATAATCCTTTAATAATTCTACCCATCTTCTTTGTCTCAAATTCAACTCCTTTTGGGTGAGGAGGTATTTAAGACTCTTGTGATCCTTGTAGAATATAGACTTCTCACCATAGAGATAGTGCCTCCAAATCTTTAAAGCAAAGACCACAGCAGCTAACTCCAAATCATGAGTAGGGTAGTTTACTTCGTGTGGTCTCAATTGACGAGAAGCATAGGCCACCACCTTTCCATTTTGCATCAACACACAACCTGGACCGTGTGAGACGCATCACAATAAGCAGTGAATTCTTTTCCGACCTCCATTTGAATCAAAACTAGAGCTTCCGTCGGGATCTTCTTTAATTTCTCGAAACTCTCTTGTTGTTTTTCATCAATCGACGAATTCCTTCCGCATGACTTAGTTAGGGGTGTAGCAATCAACGAAAACCCTCTACAAAACGTCTATAGTAACCACCAAACCCAAGAAACTCGAATTTCACTCATCGGCGTTGGTGGTTTCCAATCCGAATAGCCTCAATTTTTCGAGAATCCACCCTTATTCCTTCAGCTGATACCACATGACCTAAGAAAGTCACTTCCTTTAGCCAAAATTCGCATTTACTGAATTTGGCATAAAGTTGCTTATCACGAAGTAGCTGTAATACTATACGCAAATGCGTGTCATGCTCCTCTTCATTTCTTGAATAAACTAATATGTCATCTATGAACACTACCACAAACTGGTCTAAATATGAAGACTCGGTTCATCATGTCCATAAATGCAGCTGGTGCATTGGTTAATCCAAACGGCATTACTACAAACTCATAATGTCCGTAACGAGTCCTAAATGCAGTCTTATAAATATCTGCTTCTTTCACCTTGAGCTGGTGATAACCCGATCTCAAATCAATTTTGGAGAAGACTGAAGCTCCTTTTAATTGATCAAACAGATCGTCAATTCTCGGCAGAGGATACCGATTCTTGATCGTCAATTTATTCAATTGTCTATAATCAATGCACATACGCATCGATCCATCCTTCTTCTTGACAAACAAAACTGGTGCTCCCCACGGAGACACACTTGGTCGAATAAATCCCCGATCCAACAATGCTTGAATTTGAGCTTTAAGCTCGCCAACTCCTTCATGCCATCCTATAAGGAGCAATAGACATTGGGCGGTTCGAGCAAAAGCTCAATGCCAAATTCTACTTCCCGATCTGGAGGTATACCAGGAAGTTCTTCGGGAAAAACATCTGGAAATTCCTTCACTATTCTCACATCATTCACAGATAACTCTTTGGCATCCAAAGCATAGATAAAGGCTAAGAATGCTCCATATCCTTTCCGAACCAACTTCTCCGCCTTCAACACAGTTACCACATTTGCCAAGTAGTTCCTTCGTTCGCCAATCATGATGACTTCCTTATCATCTGAGGTTCTTATTGACATATATTTTTCAGCACAATCCAATTACGCCCGATGTTTGACCAACCAATCCATGCCCAGAATGAGATCAAACTCGCCTAAAGGCAATTCCATCAAATTTGCCAAGAATACCTCCTCTTGAATTTTCAAGGGCACGTCTCTAAACATTTTATTAACAATTACCGACTGTCCTAAAGGACTAATTACTGTCATTTCACTATCGATAATTTCAGATTTTAGGTTCAGGTTTCTAGATATGGCGCTAGAAACATATGAGTGGGTAGAACCAATATCTATTAAGGCAATAATAGGTACATCAAAGATGAAGAACGTACCAGTTATCACATCTGGTGTATTTCCGTCCTCGCGGCGTCTAACTGCATAGACCAGTCCAGGCTGTCTTGCATCTGCGTTCTCTCTAGGACTATTGCCTCGACCCGGTGCACCTTGACCACGACCAGCCCCATTACCACCACGACCTGATCCACGACCTCTCGGTGGCTGCTGTGTACCTCTGGCCGGCTGTGCATCATTATTATGAACTTCTTGAGTAGTATCCATACATCGAGGACAATTTCTATACTGATGATCCATCAAACCGCATTTGTAACAAGCGCCCGTTTTCCTCCAACACTCTCCAAAATGTCTTTTTCCACATTTAGCACAGTCTCGACTTCGATTATTTGTTATCGGTGTTCTACCTTGAACTGGTTCATCATTTCGAGGTCTCTTCTGGAATCTCTTTGAAGAATTAGACTGTGTGTCTCTCTCTTATTTCTAAATCTTTCTCGCTTACGGCGTTACGAGTTCTTAGCCTCCTCGGCTATCTTGGCCTTCTCCTGGCGTGGAAAAAGTTCTAACTTGCTGTGGAGCAATCGAACCCTCACTCATCATTAAGCCCATCCTCAAACGCACACAACGTTCATGATCTGTTGATACAATTGTCCGAGCATAGCGGCTCAAACTTAAAACTCGACTTCATATCTTCGCTCTTGTTTTACTCCTTGTACAAGATTCGAAATTCCTTCCTTGGGCATCTACATAACTTTCGTTCCAACGTATTTTCCTTGGAAGGTAGCTTTAAAGAATTCCCAAGTAATCGGTGCGACTTGATTTCTTCTCGAGCAGTGAGCCACCACCGACGCCTCGTCTCTTAACAAGGACATAGCTCCTTTCAATTTTTGCTCAACAGTGCATTCCATATCATCCATAATCCGTTCCACAGCTTCGAGCCAATATTCAGCTACATTCGGAGCTACACCAGAAACTCCTCTAAAAACTTCTGCATTATTTGACTTGAGTCGTTCTGAAATTGACCCACGAGTTGTTGGCCCAATTCTAGTTCCGGCGACCCTTTCTAGGACTCGCAGCATTGCTTGGGTCAAAGCATTATCTTCTTCCATGTGATCGCGTGATCCCATCTCACTCTCAAATGACACAGGTGCATCCATTTCCGGTATATGATTTGGTACTTCAGTCGTAGCACCTCGGCCTCTACCACGACCACGTCTACCGTGTCCACGGCCACGTCCTCTAGTGCTCATGATGGCTTATTCGTTTTTATCTGATTACAAGTTTTATGAATCAAAAAATTGTTTCAATGTTTATTAACGATGTTTTATGAGATTTGAGAGATAAAGTTGTTTTTCGCAACATATCATATAGTCTCAATCTCTACGATTTTTCACATCTAAAACTAGAAGTTCTAGAGTGTTCCTATGATCATCATAGTAATCATTAAGTAATAAATACTTACTTGACTTGTTGCCGGGTGCTTGTGGTGCCATACTGATCTTTAAAACATAATTGAATGAATTCATACAGATTTGTGAACCCAAACCACAGCCGAGTTTTTGAAACTGGCTCTGATACCATTAAATGTAACACCCCAAACCCGGTCTATGCATTAAGACTAGATTTGGTTTGTTACATGGATCGAACTATCTTAAAAATTTCAGTGAATTTGAAATCTTCACAATGATTTTTATTACAAGATTTAATAAAAACCAAAAGAGTATTTTATATCTGATGTATATTAGAAAATATTAGTAGAAAACATCATTTATATTGTATTATCAAAATCCTTAAGTAAAATTAATTTTATAAAAGAGTTCAAAATATTAAAAAAAATATTTAAAGGAATTTCATATATTTGAAACCCAAATTATTTTAAGAAAAACATCATATAATCATTAGCCCATATTGAAATGTCCAAAATATAGTTTTAAACCAACCACATAAAAGTCCATGAAATATTAATAGAGGCCCTTATTACATCAACCCAAAATAGTAATTTATAAAAAGTACTTATTAAAAGTTCGAGTTTAATAAACCCATGTTTTGCAAGATGGCCTCCACGAAGTCATCCTCGGCCCAAGTCCACGTCAACTTCCATTACTTGAGATGAAGAAAATTTGAGGGAGTGAGTTACTTAGAACTCAAGTATAACTCACTTTCTTTATCCACTGGGCCAGATTATCAAGTTATAGATTTGGGCTTGAGCCCATT
Organism: Gossypium rotundifolium; assembly: GCA_025506655.1. Classification (NCBI taxonomy): domain Eukaryota; kingdom Viridiplantae; phylum Streptophyta; class Magnoliopsida; order Malvales; family Malvaceae; genus Gossypium; species Gossypium rotundifolium. Next base: position 41,787,223 of record CP106731.1, on the reverse strand, counting down.
AGCAGAATTAACAATAATGATATGCATGCAAAATGAATTTTCCCTCCCAAACCTAATTTCCATCCGCTACACACCCCCGTACCAACCATCACACCTGTGGGGATCAAGTCAACCCACCCCGCCATCACACCAATCGTAGGCATTAAGCCTTTTATAGTTGTGGCAGAGCCACCGAACTAGATTGTGACAAAGTCACCGAACTAGAGGCATTGAGCCAATTATTATTTGTGGTAGAACCACCGAACTAGAGGCAAATAGCCATTTAATAATTTTGTGGCAGAGCCACCGAACTAGAGGCAAATAGCCATAATTTTGTGGCAAAGCCACCGAACTAGATTTTGGCAACAGGCCTTTCTTCTCTTCATCATTTTCCCAACCCATGCAACATGTATGCAAAGTAGTCTATGATCATATAATGATTTTATTAAAAAGGCCCATTAACAAAGGAGTCAATATTTCCAATTTTTATTAAGGCCCAAAATTACAAAATAACATTTGGCCCATTTAACAATTAACATTTTAGGCCCAAATTTACGATCTAGCAAAGAGTTTGGCCCATTTATCGACCTAGCGGAGATTTCGACCCGTTTAACAATTTAACAGAGATTACGACCCATTTACGATCTAGCAGAGATTTCGGCCCAATTTTGATCTAACAGAGATTTCGGCCCAATTATCGATCTAGCAGAGATTTTGGCCCATTTATTATTATCATGGATTTTGGCCCATTTTACTAACAAACAATATTTTCTGGCCCGTCTACCAATTATCAAACTTATCGGCCCATTTTACGAGGACATAAAAATTCATATTTTACCATCTAACTCATCGAGGGCTTTTTCGTAATTTTCACCATATTAATCGTTTTCATGTAAATTTCACCAAATACCAGTTATTAGGATTATATCGATCTAGTCATTTTTACGATTTTACCCAATAACACAATTATCGTCCAACCCGAGAAAAAAATGTGAAGTTACACACCTCGATATCGTGAGTACTAATCCTTCTCGCTCCTCAACACCTAAAACATATTACGATCCGTTAGAACACTATCATGTATAAAAATACACTATCGATAATCGATCCAAATCCTTACCCTCTTGATTTTGAATCACTTCAATTTTTGGTTTCTCCTCGTTTATCGATTCGTTATTCGCTGAAAATCCACTAACGTACAAAGGCTAGGAAGTTCGTACTACTTCAAATAATTGATTTCCTTCGAAAGATGGTCCGCAACCCGGTGGAAAATCCTGGATTCTCGAAACAGCCCTTCTTTTATAATTAGGGGGAATAGCGGATCCGCCCCTCTTACGAAGACTAAACACCGCCCTTTTCTTCCCTATTTTGAATGTCTTCAATATCAAAGAATGTTAATCCTAATAATAATATATCGAAAATACTAAAGATCTTAAAGGCGAGATTTCCTTACCACAAAGATTCTTGCTTCTCAAAAAGAGAGTCGACCCAAAAACGTTCCCTCAACATCGTAAATCGATTCCAAAGCTCCAAGATGCACACGAACACTCGAGTTTCGATCTTCCGTTATCGCACTAAAGTATAATAAAAAGAAACGTTAATAAAATGAACAATTATTTCGATCCAAGAAATCCTTCTTACCTCCATCCATATTCAGCCAAAACCACTATTAATTAACATGAACTTAAAAGAACTCTTACCTATTCTCCACGGTTGAAAAGAGGTGATTGAGAAAGATGCTTATGAATAGAAAGAGATTCGGCTATGAAAACTAAAGAGAAGAGAAAAAGATTCGGCAAGGCACACTAACATTCGGCCATGAGAGATTTTTATGAAGATAGTATGATTGAAAAAAAAATTAAAAGATGAGTGAAAGGGATGATGATGAGGATTCGGTTTTCAAAAGAAGAAAAGAGAAAGTAAGAGATGTGTTTAGGGCAAGGTACATTCGGCAATGGAGGAAGGAAGAAAAAGAATGACCTTTGATGTTGTAATTTCAGTAAAATGAAAAGGCACACAAAAGAATACTAATGTGATAGCAAAAATGACCAAATGGTCAAGAGAATTTTGGCATACCAAAAGCTCAAATTCGGCCAAAGAGAAGGTTGAGAGAAAGAGAGAAAAGAAAAAATAAAGCTTGCACAAAATGTTAGGAATGACCAAAACAAAATCCCTACCCTAGCCAAGCTACTAGCATATTCGACCAACCTCCTCCCCTAGCCAAATTGCCGTCCAAATTCAATGGTCAAATGACCATGAATTTGTTTCCAAAACATTTTCCTTGATACTTGCCTCATGTCCCCATATCTTTCCAAAGTTCTTTGATTCCATACCATAAGTTAAAAATTACCTTTTTCCTTTAGTCTTACTTACCAAAAATGAAATAATACAACTCATCCATCCTTATCCCCTTGCCGACACATGCATGGATTAAAGCAAAAAATAAAATTTCCTATATGCTAACAAAGGGATTCGAACCCCTCCCCTCATGCCACAACTCATGCGCCAACACCACCTTACCAATTACTCATCTTATGCTACACTTTGACACTTAATTTTACTTAAGTATCAATGTCACTTAATCCACTTCATTTATTTCTCAAAATTAAAATTTATTCCTTTCCCGAATAATTCTAAACTCTTCTTCAGAACTATAATAACTATGAAAGAAGTAAGAAAATTTTCCTTCATAATCTAAGCACCAAAAACATGCAATAAAATCAATACTCAAATTTTTAGGGTGTTATAATGCTTGACTATTATAAAGGTATAATCGGTAATGTAAGTAAGCATGCTTGGTAGTTTTGATTGATTAACATGTCTATTATGTCAGGCATTTGATTTAGTAACTAGACCATTTTAGAAGCATATCTTATAGTACATTATTTATGATGGATGTTCTTATTACTTGACCTTAGGGTAAAGATAATTGTTGAATGTGATTAATTGTGCTTGATTGATAGTTGGCCATATTATGTATTTAAAAACATTAGGAGTTACATTAGGGAGATTGGTTTATGCGCAATTGAATTTGATTTAGGTTATGAGTTGATAAATGTTTATTAAATAAGCACACATTTGAAATGCAAATCAACTTGAAATAATGTCTAATACTTAAGTATGTATATTCAGCCATAGTATGATATTATTTGTTTGAATTGATGAATTGAATTGGTTGAACTTGTGATATAATGTGCATGAGTATAAATTTTTGAATTTATGTGAATCTCAAATTTTGAGAGGAAATGAAATGACCTAATAACTCGACTATGTTCTTGAAACGGTAATGATCAATACTTTGGTTGGATGTATTAGCACTTTGAATGGAAAGTTAGATAAGTGCTAAATTTGATTATACAAAGTTTAAGCATGTATATATGTATGTATACTTAGCTTTTTTTAATTGATATCTTGCCTTGGTATATTAAATATGGATATGGGTATATTCGGTCATTGAAGATTATATGACTAAATGAAAAGTGATAAGGTTATTCGTTGAAAAATGTTTCTTTGTAAATTTGGTTAAAGGGCTTATAATTGTTTAAGTATGCTATGAAAGCACATTACATTTATTGTATTCGATCATGTCTATTTGAGCCATTAATAATTGATATGACTTGTACTATGCTTGGTAATGCCTTATAACCATAATCCGGTGAAGGATACGGGTTAAGGGTGTTACATTTTATTGGTAACAGAGCTTACAGTTTAGTCGATTCTAGGACTACCATAGCACGTGTGAGTCTAGCTATACATGCCTTAAATTATAATGCGATAGTGTGGTGACTTCTGACATCTGAATTGTATTTTATATAGTAAATGGATCCCGTGAGTAGTAGTGATGATGTTGAGGCGTTACTTTGATCTCGTACATGGGTCAATCGGTGAGGCTCTCGACCTATCTCGAGTAGCCATGAGGGGGAGGCTAAGCAATCCTTCTACCAGATGATGAATGAATGGTTTACACAATATATCCATACTAATCCGGCTGTGCAAGACCCTCCACCTCCGAATAATCCATCTCCGATACCTTTAGCACCTCCGATGATAGATCCGATGAGATTTTACAGGCCTCTTATAGATAAAATCAGGAATCACGGAGCCGAAGAATTTAAAGCTAATGATGATGATGATGTAGAACGAGCTGAGCTGTAGCTTGATAATACTATCCGTGTGTTCGATGAGCTATCATGTACTCCAGATGAATGCCTAAAGTGTGCTATATCTTTATTACGGGACACCGCATATCACTGGTGGAATACACTAGTATCGGTGGTTCCGAAAGAGAAAATGACCTGGGAATTCTTTCAGACCAAGTTTCGTAAGAAATATATCAGTCAGAGATTCATTGATCAAAAACAAAAAGAATTTTGCAATTGAAATAGTGTCGTGTGACCGTGACTGAGTATGAACGAAAATTTGTGAGATTGAGCCGATATGCTCGTGAATGTGTGTTAATCAAGGCTAGTATGTGTAAAAGATTCGAAGATGATCTGAATGAAGACATTAAGTTGTTGGTCGGCATACTTGAGATTAAAGAGTTCGTGGTACTTGTTGAATGAGTTTGTAAAGTCGAAGAGCTTGGAAAGGAGAAAAGAAAAGCCGAATTTGAAGCTAGAGACATCCGTAAAAGATCATCGAGTAAGACCTTTCATTCAGTATCAAAGAAGTTCAAAGATGAATCCAGTCGACATAAAGCTACTTTAGACTTTTCTAGACGAGATCAACCTCCTACGGGTTCCCGAGCTACCTCGATGACTAGTGTTGGTAATGTTCAGCAGAATCGGGCTGAGTGCAAGCATTGTGGAAAATGGTATTCCAAGAGTTGTAGATTGCATGATCGGTCCTATTTTAAATGTGGATCAATGGATCACTTTATTAGAGAGTGTCCGATGTTAGCCGAGCAAAACACTGTTCAGAATGTGAGATAGAGCAACATGTCAGCATGAGGCATACCACCCAGACATTCGGGTAATGTAGGTGGCAGTCAGAGGGGAACAAAAGATACAGCGATTCGATCAGAGGCTCGTGCACCTGCTAGAGCATATGCTATACGCGCTCGTGAGGATGCTTCTTCTCTAGATGTCATTACTGGTACTTTCACTCTTTATGATACTAGTGTTATTGCGTTGATTGATCCTGGTTTGACTTATTTTTATGTGTGTGAAACATTAGTATCCAGTAAGACTCTGCCTGTTGAGTCTATTGAGATTGTGATTCGAGTATCAAACCCCTTGGGTCGGTGTGTTCTGGTTGACAAAGTGTGTAAAGGTTGCCCGTTGATGATTCGGGATTCATGTTTCCTAGCTGATTTGATGTTGTTACCTTTTGATGAATTCGATAAAATTCTGGGAATGGACTGGTTGACTTTGCACGATGCTGTTGTTAATTGCAAAATAAATACCATTGATTTGAGATGTTAGAACAGTGAAATCATTCAAATTGAATCTAATGATCTGAATGGGGTACCAGCAGTAATATCTTTTATGTTAGCTCGGAAGTATATGAGAAAAGGGTATGAAGCCTACTTTGCCTATGTGCTTGATAATAAAGTGACTGAAAAGAAGATTGAATCCGTACCAGTCGTGTGCGAGTATCCAGATGTGTTTCCTGAAGAGTTACTGGGTTTGCCACCTGTTTGAGAGGTAGAGTTTGGCATTGAATTAGTATCGGGATGACTCTGATTTCGATAGCTCCGTATCGAATGTCACCTACAGAATTAAAAGAGTTGAAAGCACAGTTGCAAGAATTAACAGATAGGGCCTTTGCGACCTAGTTTCTCTCCCTGGGATGCACCAGTTTTATTTGTGAAAAAAGAAAGATGGGACTATGCGAATGTGCATTGATTACAAACAGCTCAATAAGGTAACTATAAAGAATAAATACCCATTGCCTCAGATTGATGACTTGTTTGATCAGTTAAAAGGGATTCAGTGTTTTCAAAGATAGATTTGAGGTCAGGTTATTATCAGTTGCGAGTCAGAGATTTCGATGTGCCAAAGACTACTTTTCGAACGAGGTAGGACACTATGAGTTTTTGGTTATGCCTTTCGGACTTACTAATGCACCTGCTATTTTTATGGACTTGATGAATCAGATTTTCAGATAGTATTTGGATCGATTTGCAGTAGTGTTTAAAGATGATATTTTGATCTACTCTAGAGATGAAACCGAGCATACTGAGCACCTGAGACTTGTGCTACAAACTTTACGAGATAAACAGTTGTATGCAAAGTTTAGCAAATGTGAGTTTTGGTTGAGTGAAGTTAGTTTTCTGGGCCACATTGTTTCAGCATCAGGCATTCAGGTTGATCTGAATAAAATATTGGCTATACTTGATTGGAAACCATCGAAAAATGTTTCTGAAATTTGAAGCTTTCTGGGACTTACTGGTTACTACAGACGATTTGTGAAAGGTTTTTCTATAATAGCTACCCCATTGACAAAGCTATTACAGAAAGATATTAGATTTGAATAGTCAGAAAAGTGTCAGAAAAGTTTCGATCAGTTGAAAGCTCTTTTGACCGAAGCTCCAATATTAGTCCAGCCTGAATCGGGTAAAGAATTTATCGTTTATAGTGATGCATCTTTGAATGGTTTGGGTTGCATTTTGATGCAGGAAGGCAAAGTCATAGCCTATGCTTCGAGACAATTGAAGCCACACGAAAGAAATTACTTGACGTAAGATTTAGAGCTAGCAGCCATTGTGTTCGCGTTAAAGATATGGCGTCATTATCTGTTTGGTGAGAAATGTCATGTTTATTCAGATCACAAGAGTTTGGGGTATTTAATGACACAGAGAGATTTGAACCTGAGACAACGCAGATGGTTAGAGCTATTGAAAGATTACGAGTTAATGATTAACTATCATCCGGGAAAGGCTAATGTTGTTGCGGATGCTTTAAGTCGAAGTCATTATTTGCTCTTCGTGCGTTGAACGCACATATGGTTACGTCTGGTGATGGTTCGATAGTTGCTGAATTAAAAGTAAGACCGTTGTTTATTCAACAAATTAGTGATGCTCAGAAAGTTGACAAAGATTTGTTAACAAGACGAGTTCAGTGTGAGAACAATGTTGAGTTAGTGTTTCGAATAGATGAGAATGATTGTTTGAAGTTCAAAGACCGAATGTGTGTTCCGAGGAATTTAAATATAATTCAGATGACATTGAATGAAGCTCACAGTTTTCGATTGTCTGTATATCCGGGTAGCACGAAAATGTATAATGATTTAAAATAGTTTTATTGGTGGCCTGGTATAAAACGGGACATCTCTGAATTTGTCTCAAAGTTCTTAGTTTGTCAATAGGTAAAAGCCGAACATTAGGTGCCTTCTGGGTTACTTCAGCCGATCATGATGCCTGAATGGAAATGGGACAGAATTGCTATGGATTTTGTATCCGGCTTGCCTACACACCTAGCAAGAAAGATGCAATTTGGGTTATAGTGGATAGACTAACCAAATCAGCTCACTTTGTACTAGTTCGTACAGACTATTCGCTCGATAAGCTTGCTGAGTTATATATATCTCAAATTGTGAGATTACATGGTGTGCTGATTCCATTGTTTCAGATAGAGATCCGAGATTCACGTCACGGTTCTAGAGGAAATTGCATGATGCTTTAGGTACTAAACTAAACTTTAGCACAGCTTTTCATCCTCAGATAGATGGTCAGTCTGAACGAACTATTTAGATACTTGAGGATATGTTGAGATGTTGCATCCCCAAGTTTGAAGGTACTTGGGAACGATACGTACCTTTGACTGAATTTGCTTACAATAATAGCTTTCAATCTAGTATCAAAATGGCACCTTACGAAGCTTTATACGGTAGTAAATGTCGTACACCATTATATTGGACTGAGCTTAGTGAAAACAAGATACACGGGGTTGATATGATTAAAGAGACTGAACAGAAAGTGGCAGTGATCCGTGATAGTTTGAAAGCTGCATCAGATCGTCAAAAGTCATATGCAGATTTGAAACGTAAAGACATTGAGTTTCAGATCGGAGACCGGGTATTTTTGAAAGTTTCTCCGTGGAATAAAGTGCTTCGATTTGGACGTAAAGGCAAGTTACGTCCGAGGTTCATCGGACCGTATGAAATCATCGAATGTGTCGGGCCTGTTGCTTATAGATTAAGATTGCCCTCTGAACTAGAAAAGATACATAATGTATTTCATTTTTCGATGCTTTGTAGATATAGATCAGATCCGTCACATGTAATTGCCCTATCTGAGATTGAAATCTGATCTGATATGACATACGAGGAGGAACCGATCCGTATCTTAGCTCGTGAAGTGAAAGAGTTGAGAAACAAGAAAACTCCATTAGTAAAAGTATTATGGAATCGACATGGAATAGAAGAGGCTACGTGGGAGCTTAAGGATTCAGTGAGACAATAATATCTGACTCTGTTTAACGGTAAGATTTTCAGGGACGAAAATCCCTAAGGGGGAAGAGTTGTAACAGTCCGAAATTGACCCTAATCGGAATGGTGGTTTCGGGACCACAAATTTGTAATTATTTTCTGTGTTAATTATATGTGAATTAGTATGTGTGAAAGTTTCATATAAAGATTTGATTTTTTGTGTGCTTAATTAAATAAATGGACTTAATCGCGTAAATTGTAAAAGTTACAAACTATAGGGAAAGGTGCCTAGTTGTTAGTGGCTTTTTAATATGAAGTCCTTAAAGGGAAAATAGCCCATTCCTAAAGTTAGTGGCTTGCCAAGTACTTAACTAACCTTGTATTGTAATGTTTATTATATTATAAAGTAAGGTTATAATGGTAATTAAATAATAAGTTGATATATATGTTAATTAAACATAAAATGAACCATGTTTTTGTTCATCTTTCTTTGATCGAACATATGCAAAAGAAGAAAGAAATATAGCAAGGCTTGGTTCGGCCATTTTTAAGCCAAAATTAAGGTATGTGGTTAGTTCGGTTTTTATTTATTTTTACGTTTTTGTGATCATTGCTTCGAATACAAGTCGACCCATGTTAGAATTTTTGAAATTGAAGCATATTTGATATTCGGCCATTGATGAGTGATTAGGATTTGTAATGTTTGATGGAAAAATAATAAGGATATGTTTGATTTAAAATGTTTGAATTGGAAATTTTGGTAAAATTGAGTATTTTGGGTAAAATGCAAAAATAAAATTTTTGAGGGGCTAAATTGCAAAATAAATGAAATGTATGGACTTATATGGTTATATGGAAGATTCGGCCTAGCTAGTTGTTGTGAGATTTTGCATATTTTGTGTTTTGGGCAAATAGGACTAAATTGTAAAGTGTTAAATATTAGGGGCAAAATGGTAATTTCCCCATTTAGGTGTTTTTGGATTAAATTGAATAGAAATGTGTTTGAATGAGCTTAATTTGAATATGTTTAGATCAAGAACAAAGAAAAACTAACTTGGATCGAGGAAAAACGAAAATTATCGAATAGACGGTTTTTTGTCGTCCGACGATATCCGAGGTAAGTCTTTAAGCAATTTAATACCGTTAATATCGATTGTAACCTAGATTAACATGCTGAATTTGAACTTATAGATTGGAATTTGGCAAAGCCGAATGTGATATAGTGTTGTAACAATGAAATATAGTTAAATTTATTTGAGTTTAATATGTGAAAGCCATATGAATTATGTGCAATATATGTGATATTTGTAATATGTAATGAGTATGAGATGGCTCAATAATATGAATATTTGGGCTTCGAGCCTAGCAGGCCTTGTGCTGGTGAAGTTTATCGGGCTTATTGCCTAGTAGGCTAAATGCCGGTGATTTAATTTCAGACCTCGGGTCTAGCACGCTTAGTGCCGGTGAGTAATTCAGGCTTACGCCTAACAGGTTTTAAACCAGTGATGAAATTTCAACTTATAAGGCATAAAATTTTCTTAGTTATGTGATCATCGAGCAAGTGAATTGATAATACGAGTTATATATATATTCGGCCATATAGGTAAGTGCCTACGAGTTATTCAATTGATTTTCTATATTCGATCAATAAGGTAAGTATATATGTGTTAAGTCATCGAACACGAATGATACTAATTGATCCTATACATTCGGCCTTATGTTTAAGTGGCTATATTGGGTTTACATTGATATTAGATATAGGAATGTATGAAATGTCAAATGGACATGTGTGTATACATCTTACTATGTGAAATTAATAAGTACAGAGCATACACTATATTATATATGTATATATATGCAATACTATAGAATTATTTGTATTGGAAATATGAGTAGTTGGTTCAGAGTTGTTAATTTATATTTGAACCATATGCCGAAATAATAATTTGATGATTAAAGGCAAAATAATGATGATGGTTGAGCTAAATGAGGTGTTAGCAATCGGCATTAATAGACCATATAAGTGCTAAGTTTAAAATTTTATGATATTAAGTATTTTTTTAAAATGCTTGAATGATCATTTGATTTAATATATTTGCTTGAGACTTACTAAGCTAGTTAGCTTACTCTGTGTGTGTTTTTCACTCAATTTTATAGATTTTAGTCACACTACAAGCTCAGGGGATCGTCATCGAAGTGATGCACGCTATCGACTTATTTTGGTACTTTTAAGGCTTGGAATTTGAGATTAAGGCATGTATAGGCTAAACAATGTTTTGAATCGACAAAATTTTGTCTTTGTATATAAAGCCATGCGAAAATGGCTAATTTGTGGTACTTGGTCTTAAATGTATTCGGCCATAATGCTTGACTATTATAAAGGTATAATCGGTAATGTAAGTAAGCATGCTTGGTAGTTTTGATTGATTAACATGTCAATTATGTCAGGCATTTGATTTAGTATCTAGACCATTTTAGAAAAATATCTTATAGTACATTATTTATGATGGATGTTCTTATAACTTGACCTTAGGGTAAAGATAATTGTTGAATGTGATTAATTGTGCTTGATTGATAGTTGGCCATATTATGTATTTAAAAACATTAGGAGTTACATTAGGGAGATTGGTTTATGCGCAATTGAATTTGATTTAGATTATGAGTTGATAAATGTTTATTAAATAAGCACACATTTGAAATGCAAATCAACATGAAATAATGTCTAATACTTAAGTATGTATATTCGACCATATTATGATAATATTTGTTTGAATTGGTTGAACTTGTGATATAATGTGCATGAGTATAAATTTTTGAATTTATGTGAATCTCGAATTTTGAGAGGTAATGAAATGACCTTATAACTCGACTATGTTTTTGAAACGGTAATGATCTATACTTTGGTTGGATGTATTAGCACTTTGAATGGAAAGTTAGATAAGTGTTAAATTTGATTATACAAAGTTTAAGCATGTATATATATATATATATATACTTAGTTTTGTTAGTTGATATCTTGCCTTGGTATATTAAATATGGATATGGGTATATTCGGTCATTGAAGATTAGATGACTAAATGAAAAGTGATAAGGTTATTCGTTGAAAAATGTTTCTTTGTAAATTTGGTTAAAGGGCTTATAATTGTTTAAGTATGCTATGAAAGCACATTACATTTATTGTATTCGATCATGTCTATTTGAGCTGTTTATAATTGATATGACTTGTACTATGCTTGGTAATGCCTTATAACCCTAATCCGGTGAAGGATACGGGTTAAGGGTGTTACAGGACACGCTCGTGTGACACGCCCGTGCTCGACTCCTTAGACCGTGCTTAATTCTGCTCGCCGGACACGACCGTGTGGTCTGCCCGTGTACGTTGATCCAGGCCGTGTTTGATCCTGTTCGCTTCACAAGGCCGTTTTGGAAACCAGCCGTGTTGATTCCTAAGGCAGGCCCATTTTGTCCCGTTTTAGCCAATTTCTTGGTCTTTTCGACTCCTTAAGCTCTCCTGAGTGTAAAACATGAAATTAAGGGATTAGGAGCATCAAATTCATCAAATCTAATAAAAATTAATCCAAAATAAGCCAAGCATGGGGTTAAAATATGTATAAATTGAGGTTTATCATTTTCATTGATATGTTTTAGATTAAATTCATAGATATTTGTGCATTGATTGTTTAAACTTTAAGGCATAAGAGAACCAAGTATGATAAGTCTATTTTCAGAATTAAAAATTTTTAGGTTGTTTCCTTGAATTGAGGTATTACCTTGAAGTTTGAGATTTGCAATATTGATATCAAAAACCATAATTTTTTGTGAGATTTGAGCCTTTAGAGCATACACTTTTCTTGCTCATTTTATTATTGGTTATGAGTGTGTCAATATTGATTTGTTATTCTAGAACTTGCTTCGATTATGCATGTCGAGACTACACCTTTGATTTGATATACTGAGATGATAAAGGCACTTTGGTTTTAACCCACTTATCCCATAAAAGGCCTACCTACATAATTAACTCTTAGTGAACCCCTTTGAGCCTAAAATGCTATTGTTGATTTACCCATTAATGTTAACCCATAACTCATTTTTGATTCGTTGAGAATTTTTCCAGTTTTATTGACTCACTTTTTGTTGAGATATTATTTGGGTAGTTGCTTGACTATGCTCTTTTGTTTCAATTGTTAAATTATTTCTTATTATCTCTTGTTCTAAACAAAACATATATATACATTGATTATTACTTAGTTCTATGATAATTGAGCTTGAACAGTTACATTCATATTTTGAGAAGAAGCTCGAATAGTTTCGATTGATGTAATTGTTTTTAATTCAACATTCGTTTATTTTCCTAGTTTGGTAATTTATCATTTCAATCTCGATTCTAGCCATCTTTTTAAGCCTTTTTTCACACCTTTAACCTAAGCCCCATTACAACCTTTTAAACACCTTTTGATTTGTGTATCATCTCATTTTATAGTTGTGGAGATTTGATTTTCATGCAAGCCTATGATAATGACTTTTCATATTTAACTTTTGAGTGCTTAATTTTTTAACCTTAAACACATTGAATGATTTGAGTGAATCTTTAGTGAGGATGTCGATTCTTGTCGATTTTGAATTAAAGGTAACTACTTAGATAAGGGGAAATACCTATATTTTCATGCTTTCAAAAAATGTTCGACTTGGATTGTTTGAATCTTTAGTGCTCTTTTAGTTGAATTATCAATATATGATTATTTGTGAATAATGACAAAACATTATTGATGAGAATTATGAGTTGAGAAAGTTTAATTTTAATTGTGAGTTGAGGATTTTTCTTGAGGACAAGCAAACGCTTAAGTGTGGGGATATTTGATAAACAATAAAAGTAACATGTTTTAATCCCATGCTTGGCATGTTTTTTGGATGATTTATTATGAAAAGTATTGAATTTGATGATCCTAATCCTTTAAATTTATGTTTCTATGGTTAGATGAGTATAGGGAAGTGAAAGAAGAGAAAAACAAGCCAAAATCGAACAAAAAGACCTGTTTTTAGGAACCACACGGCTTGGGAACTTCCACACGGGCTGGGCACACGCCCATGTGCCAGCCCGTGTCGATATCGCTCCCTTTTTCCTAAACACGTGGAAAAACCCAATATTTAGGCTTTCAAAGCATTCTAAAGTCTAAATACACACTACAAGAGGACCTAAAGAGAGCACGCAGAGTAGAAAGAAAAAATTACTTGAAGAACGCCTTCAGAATCAACACAGAAGCAGAACTCCTTCAAGATTGAAGATCTCCATTCAAATTTCCTTCGAAGTTTTATTGGGTTTTTTATATCTTGTTGTTATTCTAATTTTGAGATGTTTCCATCGAAGATTATGAACTAAATTCCCTAGATACCTAGGGAAGATGAAACATATAATGGATCTTATTATTTGATTTTTGAATTATATGATAAATACTTGATTCTTGTTCTCAATTATGTATGCTTATTTCTTACTTTAATACTTTTAGGATATTAATTCAAGTGTGATGTGCTTATTTCAATGGAGCAAAAATCCTTGTTTAAGAGTAGATATGGCATAATTATTAGCTAGTTAGAATCAAAGCAAAATATTTATCAAATTTTTATCTTTATTTCTTATCTTGGGTTCGTATGTTTTACTAGTTTCTTTTATCTTAGCTTAGTTAAAAAATACATAAAAGGAACCGCCAACTTTCAAAATAGTACATTCGTAATTTAGCTTGTTGATAATTAGCTTCCTATTATTAGTTATGTACGATTATATTTAATGGGAGAGAAATGAAAGGAAGCATAAAATTAGAGTGAAATCCCCATAAAATTATTTTCAATTGACAGTTGCAATTGTGTGACTTCGATTTGTAATGTAAATCTAATACATAATGTCGTAAGTAATTCTCTTTATAAATTGTAGCTATAAGTAAAAGCTGAAAACATATGGCTACATCATGATTGTAGTGTTACAATTTTTATTTTTCTATTCGATTTTAAATACTAATTCTATTACCAAAAGAAAAATATTAACCTCGAGATTTCGTTAACACAATGGATGTATGAAAGAAAATTTGTAGAATGTTTGCAAAATATATACCGGCTAAAACCCAGTTATTTTTGCAAGTTTATATGTTAATTTTATTTCATTATATATATATAAAAATAATACAACTCAAACTCTTTAAGTATAAAAAACACAAAGATGATCAAATCCTGATGACCACCACTCTTATTAATATAACAATGGATTAATTTTAATTGCAAGCATCGGGATTTGCCAAGAGGAAAGCTTCAATGGCCTTGTAAACTACCTCACTCCTTTGAATGAGAGCCTTGATTTCATCTTCAGTGATTATATAATCGCCAACGGTGTAAAAATTGATCGAGCTCTTGCAAACACTTCCTCCACTTGCAGCAGCCACAAATTGGTTCTCATAGCTGATTTTCTCAAGCTTGTCCCCCAAAGGTCCTCCTTCAATCAAGCTGTAACTGTATGACAAATTGTTTTCATCATGTCCTCCAATCATGTGCTTCATATATTGGAATGGAAGACCTGAGGAAATAAAATACTTGTTATCCGACATACTCATGTCAAACAGATACCAAAAGAGGAAAAGAGCTAAAACAAAGTGAAAATTAAAGTAACTAACCTTCAACAAAGTTGATCTTTACAATACTTCCTGGCTTACCATCACCTTCGAGCTCAACACTCTTAATTGCATGAGGGGCTGCCTTGGGGTAAACCTTGGCACCTTCAAGAACAAAGGCCTTAAAAAGCCTGGTTGGGCCGACTGGGGAGGTTACCTCAAACTCATAAGTGACAACACCCATTGTTCTAAAGCTATTTGGAGTTTTATAGTCTTGTCTTTGAGCTAAAAGAAAAGAAGAAGAAATGAATGGATGAGTGAGTGAGTGAGTGAGTGTTTCGATGTGTGGGAAGCTAGAAAACTATGATAGTATTTATAGACTGAAATTGAAACTTAAGAACTTGATTATTTTTCAATTTTTAATTGGATTTATATCCAATAATGTTATTAATTTTTATTAGTCAAAAAAAGCATCCCAGATATGTCTAAATAATTGGCCAATTGATGACTTCATATATAATATAGAGAGAGAGAGGAAAATGCTTATATAAATATTATAGTCTGTTATATGAATAGATACAAAGAAGTTGAGGTAAAAAATCAACTGATCCAAAATGCTCAACATGAAGCACCGACTAGTCCTATGATTCTATGCATGTTTAATATTAATAATTTAATTCATTTAAAATAATATTGAGAAATAATATTTCAAATTCACTACCGTCAAGAACAATTCAATATATAATAGACTGTCTATTTACTATTATTCCTTTTCTAGAATGAGACTCGAGGTATCATACGAGACAAAATTTTGAAGTTAAAGAAAAGTATATATTTCAACAAACTTGATATTATATTATATTCAATTAAAAACCTTTTCTAGATAAGTCCAAGTCTTCCTAAGGCTGTTCAGAGGGTGCTGCCTTACATATAATTTTATATTTTGAAATTTGAATCTTCACATGCAAATGCACTTCAAATTCATTTCCCACACTTACATTGTAGGATTTTCTTTTAAATATATGTTAAACATATTTAATCTCATGACATGTTATGTATCGCTTTTGGTTGTTCTCGTTAATAATACCGGCATCATTAACAATCAAATCGGTTAACCATAGTTTTATAATTCAAATTCAACACTTAATTTTAGTTTATCAAATATCACATTAATTTTATCAATTTCTTTCCAGTTCCTATTTTTAATATATATCGTTGGTTTTAGGGTTAATTTGATGAAAGTTAATTAACGCTAATATTATTAGCTAATTATAAATTTTCATCAACTCTAATGCTCGAATTAAAAACTAAAAAGTTAACATTGTTACCTTTAGGTAGAAAAATATATACTTTTTGTAAAAAATAAGTACCATTAGACAAAAAAAAAAAAAAAAAAACACAAATATCACATTAGAAAAAGGATCAAAAGTTATGCTTTAAGTTAGGGGCGAGCATTCGAGTCGAATCGAATTGAGTAAAATTGTTTGCGTTAAATTAAAAAAATTAAACATGTGAAATTAAAATCTTATTACAATATAATTAATTCCATGTTGGAGCACATAAATTTGAAACCGAGATACTTTAGTATGATAAACTTCAATCATTAATTAACTTATTTAGGTCCCAAGATGAGTATTTTAGAAAATGTTTAAATTTTATCTTTCTTTATATATTCTCTAGAATTTTTAAAATTTATTATAATTTTTTAAAAATAAAAATTTTGGAACTTTAATAAATATTTTGAATTTTTTTTTGTAATTTTTGTTGAGAGAGAGACCAATTTGCTCGTTTTCAAAATTGACAAGGACCAAAGGAGTATTTACACCATTATGTTATTCGAGTTATTCGAATTGTAAAATTCAACTTGATTCGAACTCAAATTACTTACTTGAGTCGACTCGAAAAACTCGATTCGATTAACTCGAAATATGATTTTCTTTTTTTTTTTTTTGAATAGAATCGAATCGAATTTTGTTCATCGCTACTTTAAGTCCCTAATTCTAAGCGTCCGAATTTTACATATTCATTAAATGGAAAAATTCATTTATTTCTTTTCTACAAGTTTTCTCGTCATTCTGACAAAGGATTAATTCATCAGCAAAATGAACAATAGTACAAATTTGATTTCAGGTTAATTCGATTCCACCAAAATTACTATTTAATGATTAAAATTTATTTTATTAAATTTTAATTATAAAATATATAATTATTAATAAAATATTTTTAAATATATTTAGAATTAAATGAATATCTAATACATGTTATCATTATATATTTCTTTTAAAATTTACATTTTGAAGAGATATAAAGCAAATAAATAGGAGACAATCTGATAAAATATTTAGTCACCAAATTGCGATTTAATAAATTGTGGCTGCCTAATTTGACTAGTACCAATTCAATGAATATTGATAACAATGTTGGATATAAATCCAATTAAAAGATGAGAATAATATATCAGTCTATAAATAGCATCTTGGTTCTCAATCATCTCACACCTCAAATTCTCCCTCAATCATCCATTTATTCCTTTCTTTCAACTCAAAGTCCCAAGTAGTATTAGAATCATGGGTGTTGTCTCTTATAACTATGAGTCTACCTCCCCAGTCGCTCCCGCCAGGCTTTTCAAGGCCTTCGTTCTTGAAGCTGACAAGGTCTGGCCCATAGCTGCCCCTCATGCAATCAAGAGTATTGAGGTTGAAGCTAATCCTGGCCCTGGAAGTATCGTAAAGATCAACTTTGTTGAAGGTTAGTTCTTTCATTCTTTTCACATTCTATGCTCTCTTTGCAATGCGGCCAACACGAGTATGTAGGATAACAAGTATTTTATTTGTTTAGGCCTTCCATTCCAATATATGAAGCACAAGATTCGAGGACATGATGAAAACAAATTTTCATACAGTTACAGTTTGATTGAAGGTGGGCCTTTGGGGGACAAGCTTGAGAAAATCAACTACGAGAATAAGTTTGAGGTAGCTGTAGGTGGAGGAACTATTTGCAAGAGCTCGATGAAATTTTACACTGTTGGTGACTATGAAATCACCGAAGATGAAATCAAGGCTCTCATTAAAGGGAGTGAGGGAGTTTACAAAGCCATTGAAGATTACCTCTTAGCCAACCCCGATGCTTGCAACTAAGATATAGTTTGCTTTGAATTTTCATGCTTCCTTTAAAGACGGGTTAGATTTTAACGTTGTGCTTTTAATATTTTCTTTTTTCATCTTAAAGCCTAAACTGTCATATGATTGATTCAATAAGAGTGATGGTGCTGATTGAGTTTTGATCTTCTTAAGTCATTTTCATTACAGTCAAAGAATTTGAGTTGTATTGTAACACCCTCACCCGACCCAATCACCAGATTCGAGTGCAGGCATCACAACAGAACCAGATTAATTTTTATAATGCGATCTTACTATTTCGAAATCAAACTTTATTACCTATTAATAAATTAACTTACATCAGATGCATAAATTTCTAAATAAAGTTTGTTGTCTCTACTCCACTCTTAAGGAACCATATAATTACAATACATTCACCCCCATGGCAGAGGTCCTAATGGTGCTCCCTTCCTATGTGCTTGACTCTACTTAAATGAATCTTCGATTCCAAACGGTCTGGCTTGGTCCCTCCTCGAGTCCCTTATTCTGTATATCCTGCAATCTCAAAACAACCATTGTAAGTTCAGATGAACTCAGTGAGTTTCATCATTACACGAAACGTACCCCGCCTTGCTAGGATTCAATTAAATAATAATAATACAACAACTCCTTGCTCATTTGTGTTGTTTCTCTTAAATCACCATAGTGGACATTTCCTATTCCTGACACTATCAACTGGCGGATAGATCATTGAGCGATTTCCTTCCGGCCATTCTCTCTATAACAGCCTATTTCAGTGAAATTGGAACAGTGGTGTTAGGACCACAAATATAAGGTCAAAAATTTTATTTTATTATTATTTTATTTCCTATAGTATGATAGTATTACAATATAAAAATTTCGTTAAGAAATTTTACCGTTTACATTCTCAATTTGATAAAATGGACTAAATCATATAAACTGCAAAAGGTTAGTTTTAGTAGTTAAAGGTATTAAATAGCTATAGAACCTTAAAGTAAAAGTCCTTATATGGTAATTAGACTACTATTGGATTTAGTGGAATGTGATGGCTTGGTATAAGTGAAATTTTGAATTTTTTTAAGGTTAAATTAGTAAATAGGTTATTAATGCTAAATTAAATAAAACCAAAAATTTTCTCATCTTCTCCATTGTGTTCTTCGCTGAAAATTGAAGTAGAAAACAAGCTTTTTAGGGTTCTGTATTAGATCAAGTGGTTCTGTATTTCTTTCAATAGTTTGAAATGAAGAGTTTACCTCAACACAAGTTTCACATTTATGATTATAATTAATGTGAAATGAAGGAATGTGCTCTAAATTAATTAATCTATGTAAAGTATCATAATTAACATGTCTGAGCTTAGCATGCCATAAATTAAATGACTCAAGCATATAAATAGAAGAAGAAACAACATTCTTATTCATTGTCTTTGCTTTTACAGAGATTGCATTAAGTTTCCACATGTCATTTAATACATATCCCCTTCCCACAAACATTCCCCACTTAGACAAAACTAGCTTCTAGGATTCAAATACCATCCTGAAACCGTGTACACTAAGGAGTGTCCCAGAAACAAGGTTCTTGCATATCCCAGGAACATACAACAGATTTCGAAGCTTGAGTTCTTTGCCAGAATTCATCTTCAAGACCACAGTAACCTTCCCCTTGATCTTGGAAGTCGCAACATTTCCCATATAGAGCTTTTTCCTTTTGTCACAAGGCACCAACTCAGAAAATGAGTCTTTATCACAACAGAAATGACGTGTGGCACCAATATCAAGCCACCATTCTCTTGGATTTTAGTAAACCATGTTGACTTCAGAAATTACAGCACATAAGTCCATATCAGACACTTCATTGGAAATTTCTTCCACAGCATTGGCCTTGTTAGCTTTTACTTTCTTTGGCAGTCTATAGTTAGATGACTTGTGCCCCATCTTATTGCAATTGAAACATTTCCCTTAAAACTTTTGCTTCTTGGAAACACCAACTTTTGGTCCCAATTTAGACACATTTTGAGATTGTTTTCCCTTCTTGAAGTCTTTCTTGACTTTTACCTTGTTTGCCTCATCACTATTAACATTTACTGTTTTGTTGAGGTTTCTTCCAATACCTCAATTGTTCTTAAATTCGAACTCTAACAATCAGATCTTCCACTGGCATTCCATTCTTTTATGCTTTAGGTAGTTCTTGAAGTCATTCCAAGCAGGCGGTAGCTTCTTAATAATGGCTGCCATCTAGAAGGATTCATTTATGACCATCCCTTCAGTAAGAATTTCGTGAATTATTAGTTGAAGTTCCTGCACTTGATTCACAACTAGTTTAGAATCAACCATTACAAAATTCAAGAATTTAACAACTAAAAACTTTTTAGCCTTAGCATCTTCGGTATTGTATTATGGTCTAATGACGTTCAAAATTCCTTAGCCATTTTCTTGACACTGTATACTTTGTACAATGCATCTGACAACCCATTCATGATATAATTTTGGCATATGAAATTAGAATGCTCCCAAGCTTCAACAGTAATGAAGGCGATAACATCATCTACATCACCCTCTTTAATAGTAGGAGGGTCATCCTTAAAAAATTTGGCCAAGATCAACATGGTCAAATAACACAACATTTTCTATTGCCATTTCCTAAAATTCTATCCAAAGGATTTTGCAGGCTTCTCGTTGTGGCTTATAGCCATTGGCAACATTGAGTTTTGATTCGAAGCCTGAGTTTGAGCCAATGCTCTAGATTGAAAATTGGGTGAATTGGTGTAAGTTTCCATTTCTTCCATTAAGATTTCAAAAAATGAAACCAAAATTAATAATAATAAATAGAAATTTAATTTCTAGTTTATACTACCCTTTGATTATGTTAAATGGTAGAATTTAAAATTCTGAAACAAAATCAATAACCAATTTCTGGTAATAGAATTGTTACTCTCAAATGGTTACTGTTAATAATAGTAATCGAATAAATTCTGTTGAATGGCAGGAAAAGAATTCAAAAACAGAATTGTTCAATTGATTCCTATTTGAAACAAAGAATTGAACAAATACTGTAAAACGGTAAGAATAAATCTTGAAATAGAATTGTTCAATTTATCTTCTGTTTGAATAAAAAAAATTGAACAAATCCTATTGAACGATAGGAATAAATCCTGAAACAAAATTGTTCAATTTATTTTCTGTGTACAAACAGAATATAATTTCTTGTCGGTGTCCTATTCGTCTCGGATTAGAAAGTGTTAAAGGATTCTGTCTTAAGATTGTTGTATACATGTTAGTAAAATAAAAATTAATGTAAAATATATATTTAAATAACAAGATCGAACATGAACAATATAAATATACATATATTTATATTATTAGAAAAGAATAGAAATAAAGACTAGATCGAAATATTATACTCGTAGGTAGGCAGAAAAAACAGACTGGTAGTTGAGGCTTTTTTTTCATAGTTTCCCTAAGACAGATTCGGTCACTCCTATGGTGCTAGAGAAACGTTGGTCGATTGCCTCCCAGGATACAACAACAAGATGAGTACGGCAGTAGCACGTTGCAGAGATCAATAAACAATAGCCTTGCCTTCATCTATCATCAAAATAGTACAAAAAATATGCAGGGAAAATATATCTCAAAATTTTGGACAAATTCAGTGTGTATCTTTTCTTAAAGATTATTTGGTTTTAAATAAAACTCAAATGAAGAACTTTGGAAACTTTTAAGTAATGGAGCCAATAACGTCTCCATGAATTAATGAGCCGTTAAACCCAATTAATGTTTGAATTAAATGAGCCATTAACTCCTTTTAATTCAAACAGATAAGCTCTACTGAGGAAAAAAGTAAGATAGGTATTGGGCTAAAATATCTGCAGGCCTAAAATGCCCGACCGGTCCGTACATTTTGCATTGCACACAACGTGTGGGTGTGCCCCCAACCCCAACGGGGTTGGATTTACACCCCGCCTGCATGCGAGGGCGCGCGAGGGAGAACATTAGTTTAGTTATTCAATAACCACCAGTTGTTTCACATATTTAAACATATTCCACACTTGATATCTAACCAATGTGGGACTAAGCTTTCCAATTTACTTAACATAAATCACAAGTGGCTTACTTTGAGTTTGATTTCTCATTCATCACTCAACTATTTTAAACATATGATATACCGTTGAAAAGATCTCATGGAGTAAAATATAAAACCATAATTTTATGATTCAAATTTCCACCCTTAATAATCAAGAATATGCCTCGAAGCTTCCAAAAAGTCTATTTTTTTCCAACAAAAAAAGGCTCCAGAGTCTCCGTCCAATCCTAAGCCTGAGGATCACCTAAAACGAAACATGCAAACACATGAGCTTTATCCCTAGTGTATGACTTGACCCACATATCATATATACATATAGAATTTACATTAGATCGAGATTCGTTACCAAATATTGTAATAGCCCATTTTGCCCAGTTTAGAAATAAACCAAAATAAAAAACAAAACAAAAAAATAATAAATGTCCTTTAACAGTCCAATTACAAGGCTAAAACTAGTAGCCCAGTTACAAATTCAAAACACTAGCCCACTTACAAACCCAAAAATAAAACAATGACCCATACCCACTACCCACTGGACTTATACCAAAATACCCTACTCAGACCAAATAACACACGGCCCAAAAGGCCCAAGAAGCAAACAGCCTCAGCAGAAGCCTAGGGTTTCTGGAAACCCTAGGCGCTGCACGCAGGAGACAACAGGCCGACAGTCACGCCGCAAGCCTCGCGCACTCCCTCGATGGTCGCACCGCAATCCTCGTTTGGCCTTCGATCACGCCTTCGTCGCAAGTACAAACACCCATCGCCGCCTCGTTCTCCGTCTCCGACCAGCAAAAGAAGAAAGAAATCGCAACAGCAGATGTATTTTCTTTTTTATTTTTTTTTATTGTTGAGGCTATATAAACCTCACAAAAACATGTAAACAAATACGGAGATATACATAGAGAAATAAAAAAACCTTAAAAGAGAATACAATGTTTCTTTTTTAGCAAAGGTGATTTTCATATTTTATTCTGTTTATTTTTAGATCTACACCATTTTTTATGAATCTCAAAAGGAGATAAAAGAAAAGGGTTTACGTGCGCAAGAGAAATCGTGGTTTCTGGCCTCCAACCACCGGCCATGGAGGTGTGTGGCACACGTGAGGCAGTGGCACGAATATCCGGCGCCGGAGTCAGATGAGAGAACAAAAGGGGATTTCAGAGCCTTTTTGAAGTTTTTTTTTTTTAAAAGACGGATTGGAAATGTTTTTTTTTAATGAAACCTGACTTATATAAACAAAGGAAAATGATGTCGTTTCTGTTAATAGGATCCGCCCGTTGACCCGATATCCGGAAGAGGATCCGCGTGTTTTGGTTAAAAGGAAAATTTTCCATTTCAGTCCCTTTGAAATTTTATTTGTTTTAATTTTATCCAATCTGACATTTTCTTTAATTTTAAATTAACCCTTAAATTCATATTTTGTTTCACTTGAATCCTCGATCATTTTAAAAGTAAAAATCGGAACGAAGCCTTTTTAAAAAGAGGCTTAATTTCCATATTAGTCCCTGAAATTTAACACGCGTTTTAGTTTAATCCTTTTAATCTGTTTTAATTGCTATTTTAACCCTTCTTTCTTTTTTTATTTTATCCTAATACTGTTTTAAATTATTTTATTATGATATTTTATTATTTGTATATTAATTTATTTAACTTATATATCTTATTACATATTGTCCTTATTTTTATTGTTTGATTATTTTTATTACATATTATTTTTGATTAATATATTAGTTATTATATTCTATATTTTTAATATTTTGTATATTATATAATATTATATCTTATATTATTTTAAAAACTTTTAAATCATTTATCTTGTATAATATGTTATTTATTTTTAAATGTAGTTTATATGTATTAGATTATTATAAATATATTTTTATAAATTATTTATTTATTTTAAAATATATTTTCTTTTCTTTTCAATATATCGGTATATATTTTTTACATTTATATATATTTACATGAAAGGTTTAATATCGCATTTGAAATTTTCATGTTTATTAATTTTTATTATTTGTACATTTATTGTTATTATGTGTATATATATATATATATATATATATATATATATATATATATTAATTTATTTATTAACCTTTTGATTATTTTTAATGGTTATTTTATATTTTTATTGTTTGTATTAATATGATATTTTGTAGGATCATTATTTTAAAATAAAATATATTTTTCAAAATTACTATACTTTATATAAATGTTTTAAAATAAGGCAATGTTTTTTATTTAGAAATTCGGGAAATAGTGCCCTAACGTGCTGGGTTGCGATTTTCCATTTAGCTAAATAACTAAATACCCTTTTAATAAATTTCATAAATTATGAGATGACTTTAATTACGAGGGTTTAAAAAATATCGTATCTAATCGTGCTGGATGTGATGTTTATATTCTTTCGGAATAAAGAAATCTCAAGTTTTAAATAAAAAACTTATTCTTGAGAACTCAAAATGTTGTATCCTAACTTACTAGGTGTGATGTTTTGTGCCTTGAGGTAAGAATTTTTTAAAATAAAGATGCACCTACCTTCGAAGTTATAAAATGTTGTATCCTAACTTACTAGGTGTGGTATTTTTTATTTCTTTGAAATAGGTAAGTCTTAGTTTTCCTTTTAATAAGGGATCTTATTTTAAACTTTTTTAAATTTCAAACATTTGGACATGATTTTATCAATTAGGTACCAATTTTTGGGCGTTATAAGGTGCTAACCCTTCCTTATACGTAACCGACTCTGAACCCATTTTTTCTTTTTTTTTAGACCAAAATCAAATGTTTTAAAATGAAACGTTTTACAAGGTGATCCAATCACACCTAAGTAAAAAGGGATTGGTGGCGACTCCCATTTTGTTTTAAAGTCGATCCCCATTTTTTATAAACCGAGATTTAAAAATGGTTTCGACAGCTTGGCAACTCTATTGGGGATAATAAGAGAGTCAAGCCGTAAAATTGATAATTTCATGTCCTTTTGTCTGAATTTAAAATTTTGGTTTTTAAAAAAATATGTTCCTTTTATTGCATGTGGTTCTAAATATATGCTTCTACATTGCACTACATGACCGTTATGGTCACACCCTTAAGTGGGAGTGAGAAGCTATGCCTTCGTGAGGTTTTCACCTCCGTAGGGGCTAGTGGACTGCTTCCGGGATACATCTGTACCTATGTCTTTGTGATGTTTTCACCTCCGTGCAGCCATAGGGAAATGTATTCCCCTGAATAGAACTCAGTCCGTATGAGCCTATAATGGGTGAGGATCAAGGAATTTGATGGTTCGGGTACCTCAACTTTAGAACTAAACCACATATAGTGAACCCTAAGAGGCAACCTTAGGTAGAACTATGTCAAACCTTAGTGGTCACCCAGATAAGTGTTTGTTTATTTTACTTGCTTTATACTTTATTCCATGGCACTAACTTTTTGTGTTTTAGTCTTTTGTACATATCATTTCATACTTTAAAGAGGTATCGATTCACGATCAGTTTCTAAAGTTAGAAATTTGGTATAGAGAACGAATTCCTTGATAAAGTGGAGGACAATGCAGTCATCCGTACATGGTCAGAGCAAAGGCGATTAGAGAAAGGAGATAGCTTAGCTGAGGGGCATATGTCAGAACTACAGGATTTCACTCGTATTAGTGTTAGGCAAAATGAGATTCAGAAATTGAAGGGAATATGGACCCGGTGGGATGATGAGGCAAAGCAGCTGTTCTATCGTAATTATGGTGACCTACCTTACTTGCTCGACGTCAAAGTAAAAAAGTATTTATTTCGTTCTATGACTCAGTTTTGGAATTCTGCTTATAGTTGTTTCACTTTTGGGAAAGTAGACTTAGTACCTACAGTAGAGAAAAATATGACCTTGCTTCGCTGTTCAAGAATCCAAGTCGATAGAATTTATTCTAGGGCTGCTAATGTCTCAACCTTTCTGAAGAAGTTAATGAATATTACGGGGATGAGTGAACAATGGGTTACAGCTAGAATTCAAGAGAAAGGTAAAGGTAGATGCATTTCTTAGGGGAGTTTGAGGGATTTGGTCCTAACACGTCCAGATACAAAGAAGAAGATTGGCATCTTCGCCTTGTGTATTTACGGTTTGATACTCTTCCCTAAAGCTCTAGGACATGTAGATGAAGTAGTTATCGATTTAATCGATGACTAGGCAAAGGAGTCACGCCTATACCTGCGATCTTAGCCGAGACATTTAGATCTTTGAATGCATGTCAGAGAAAAGGCGAAGGCAGGTTCATTGGGTGAGCACAATTGTTGTTAGCTTGGCTCCACAGTCACTTCTGGAAGGTGGAGAAAGTTTCTTATCAGGTTTTTTCTAAGAGTTACTCTCCGTTGAAAGAGATAGTATCTACACCGAGGAGAGAGGACGTGTCTGCGAAGAACTGGATTGTGCTATTTCAAAATCTCCGAGAGGAAGACGTCGAGTGGATAGCCCCTTGGATGATTCTAGATGAAATTCTTTATCGATGTGGGAGTTTTGACTGGGTTCGTTTACTTGGAATTTGGGGAGCTGTTGGATACACTCCTCTACTTGTACTAAGACAGTATGGATCGAGACAGTTCGTACCTGTAATGTAATATCCTAAAATTTGAGTATTATTTGTGTTGACTCGGGTATGAATTTTGTGTGTAGCATAGTCTTGTGAAGGCTTGATTTTATTTAGGAAGCTAGAATAATTGTTAGTATGGTTTATTTAATGAAGTGGATTAAGTGAGCTTGACACTTAAGTTAAATTAAGTGTTAAATTAAAGCACATGAGTAGTTAGTGGCATAGTGGATAAGGAGCTTGAAAGGTTGCTTGAGGGAAGTGGTTCGAGTAGCATGGAAATCATATTGACGATTTTATTTTTGTTCCTCTTAACATTTATATTCGGTCAACTTTATTTATGTTAAGGTTGGACTTTCAAGATTTTTGGTAAGTTGAATATTGGTTTAAGGAAAGCATGAAATTGGGGATAAGAATCTTAAGGTTATAGAAGGTTGGGGAGACATAAGGCTTGGTTTTAGGAAGATGTTTTGGAAAGTATTCCAAGGCCTTTAGTGCATGTATGTAGACGGCATGTGTGGCTAGGGGGTGACCGAATGATGATAGGAAGCTTAGGGGGAGATAGTTGGCCAATTTTAGTTTTTGTGCATCTTTTTGCATTTGTTTTTCCTCTCCAAAAACTCTCTCTTTGGCCAAATATATCTTATGCATTTTGTGCAAATTTTGCTTTTGGTTTAGCCTTCATTTTGTTTGAACCAAAAATGTTATTTTCTTTCTCTCATCTTTCCTCTTGAAACTGAAACCTCAATTGGCTTTTGTGTACTTTCTTTTCGGCAAATAGGTGTTTGGCCGAACCTCTCTCTCCTATATCTCTCTCTTTTCTTCTTTTGATATTGGTTCATAATCACATTTTCTTTTACACTCTCTTGGCCGAATCTTTCTCCATCTCAAATTCCATTTCTTTTTCATTTACTCAAAGTTAAAACATCCATTTACATTCTATTTTTTCTTTTCTTTTATTTCACCATAGCGAATCTTCTTCCTCTCTTTTGGGATTGTTTTGGCCGAATATCATCAAGGTTAGGCATTCATTTAAGGTTTTCTTCAATCGGTTTTGGAAAAGGGTAAGTGTTCATGGTCGTTTTTCCTTCTTTTCTTTCTCTTTTCTATGTCATTTTCTTGTGGACAAAGGTCGAACCTATGGGCATTTGTTGTAAGGTTCAAACCATTCTAGGAACCAATTTCTTTTAGGCTCCTTGGGACGTTGGAAGTAATCAATCTAAGCCTCGTATCTTTGTCTCTCGTTTTGCGTAAGCTTTTAGGTAAGATTGGTTTTTTTTTGAAGCGATAACTCTTTGAGATTTAGTGGTAGGGCTGAATGGCCTTTATTTATAATCTTAGTATTGGTCGATTGTAGGACAAGGTGATCTAGTGCGGTAGATCGGATCTTTGGAAGTTAGTTCTAGAGTTGGTGAAAGGTGTGTACCTTACACACTTTATAACTCAATTAAGTATGTGTATTTATATTATTAATTTACTAATCATATTATCAAAGTGGGAAAACGATGGGATCTTAATATGATACCATGATGGTATGAATGAGGATTCGGGTAAGTCCGTTTCGATATGTTGTTAATACATGTGGATTGAGAACATGATCTACGATTTATGATATATCTGTTATGTGATTCATAATAAAGTATATTGACATGATTTGTCTATCTATTGCATTGGTATGGGCAATATGAGAGGAGGGGGAAAATTGATATCGTGTCTTCGGACACTAGAGGTTTGGTACCTCCAGTGATTTGGTATCACATTCGTGTCTTCGGACACCAGAGGTTTGGTACCTCATAGCGACTTATCCCTGTGGTTTCACACCACCGTGGGTTGGCCCCATTTTTGAGATATGGGATCATCGCCAGTGATTTGGTATCACACGTGGGTTGGCCCCACAGATGGATTATTCGTGACTTTGGTCACCAGTGATTTGGTATCACATATATTTCGTGACTTTGGTCACGGTGGTTTAGCACCACCGGTGGTTTGGTACCACACGGGTAGAAAAGGAGTTATGGATGGTTAGGTTGGGTGCATTATACATATATGTTACTTTGTTATAATTTGTGTAAGTATGTGATATTTACCCGGAGAGGATTATGCATCGAGTCTTGGTGACTCACCTTCTCCTTACTTTTTCGGTGATGCATAAAATTCGCGGATGAAGAGCCGGATGAACTCGAGGAGGCCATGCAATAAACATTGATTTTCATGAACTTGATTTGGGGTACTTTAAATTATTTTAATCTAGTTTTCATATTTTTATGGATTTGTAATAAGGCTGTTTAATTATGTTTTGGATTATTTATATGTTTTAGATTTGATTTAAATTTGGCTTACAAATTACATGTTTGATATAATAATTTGAGTACAAAGTTTTCTAAACTACTGAGCATAATGGTTTTCAAAACGTTACCATTGGGTAATTTAAATAATTTGATAATCTGTAATAATTTAAGTGTTTTGATAACTCATACGTTTTTCCAAAACTTAAGTTTGCAAATTTCAATTAGCAACCGTTTTCAACTAATCGCTTGAGTTTCTTTTATAAAAATTATTATAAAAAGTTTTCTAATCTATGGATATGTAACTAAGATTTAATTAGATAATTTCAAAGTAAATTATCGCTTTTAACTTAATATACACTGTTTTCTATAAATATAAAATTTTCAAAGAGTTTTTCACTAAAATTAATTGTTATCTCGATTTTCTTCAAAATGTTTTACTCTGTGGCATGCTAGATTCGGTCATGGTGAATTGACCGGTTTTGGGTGTTACATGCAACACATGGGCTGGCTCAATGTGAGTTCTCGTATAGAGGGGACAATTATAAAAAGAGAGTTAAGGAGATTTCTAGTGCTTGGAATCAGACTCGTAGGATGAAGAGGTTATCCGTAGGCCCAATGACGACCCCAGAATACATTGGATGGAGGATTATAAGGGTTAATGATAACATCCCTGAGCTAAATCCAGAAGACGCCTGACCAAGAAATGAATGCTTGCAAGTGGTCCCATCAGAGTTAGAAATGGTGAAGCAAGATTTTGAAAAGAGGAGTTCAGAACTTGCAAAGAGGATAGAGAAGTTGGAAGAAGAAAAGATGTACTTGAGGCTAGATGTGGACATGAAGAAATCAGAGGCCGAAAAAGTAAGAAAAGGGAAGAGAAGAGTCAAAGAAGATTTGAATGACTTAAGGACGGAGTGTAAAAAGCTGCATCTATCAATGAAAAATACCAGATTATGGAAGACTTCGCAACAATGGCAACAAGAGATACAAATGGAAAAAGCCAAAGCTGACCAATGGGATAGAAAGTTCCTAGAGATGCAGATGCGAAATGAGGCCCTAGAAAAGAGTTTGATAGAAAGCCAAGAGGAGAAATGTGGACTAAAGACTAGAGTCGCTGAACTGAGGTGGTCTCTTCACCACCATCGAAGCCGTAATTCTACAATCGAGTTGAAGTCAAGCCTGAACAAGATTGAGGAAATGAAGGGTAGGATTGAAGAGTTAGAATTAGCATTGCACAGTTGTGAACTTCAGATTGAGCTTCTTGAAACAAAAGATGAGCATTGGAAAGAAGAGTTTCACCATTCTCATGATCAAATTAGGAGTCGAGATTACCTCATGGGTGAAGCGATAGTTCAGATTCGAGAGGTATCTGATCATCTACAGACTTCGGCATCACAGGCTGATATGTTGAGCATAAAGTATGAGCTACAGTCTGACCGTAATCAAGAGCTAGTTTCATTACTTGGGAAAATCAAAACTTTAGGACTTAGGGAGAAAGCATATTTGTAGTCCGTTTTATGTAAAGGATTTTGTTTTCTAATAAAGGTTTCTAAAATGAAGTTGAATCAGAATCAATGCCTTTTTACATTCATGCATTTGCATTACATTGCATCATTTGCATTAGACTTAACAAAAGGACCCTAATTAGGTAAAAATATTTAAGTTAACCTGGAAAACATGGAACAAAGGTTGGAGAGAATAGACAAAAAAAAAAAATACAGATGCATGGGCAATTAACCAAGATTCAACAAGAAATGCGAGAACAAATGAAAGAATTCCAAACCCTTGAAGGAATCAAAAACGAAGAGGGAATTGGGGAACAATGTTTCCAAATCCTTGGATACTTGGGAGTGTCTTGAATAATGAGATTGTGGAAGAGATCTCTATATTTTTAGAGCTGATCTATAGAAATGTGTAAAACATGCTTGTTGCCTTATGCCTAAAGGCAATAAGAACCCTTTTGTGAAATAGGCTTGTGTCTTAAATTCTTATTTCAATAAAATGCATCTTTTGAGTACATATTCTTTTATTCTTTCTACTATACATTTTTTACTCTTTCATTCTTTATTTGTGACCATACTTTCCAAATAATCATCCTTAGAATCATTTATTCTTTAGATTTGTTCGACTTCGTACCTAGGTACCCAGATATCAATGTCATGAGTGACATTGTTACTGACTTCCTTTTTGAACGAAATATGGGTTTAGGGGATCTCAAGACTTTGAAGATGACAGATATTGTGACAAATCTTCTGACTTGTTAAGAATGATTTAACAAGATGAAAAATAGACCTTACTCTACAAAGGGTCATTGGATATTGCGATCCTAGGAAAGTGGTGAAGATCGAAGCCCAACTTACCATAGAAATAATGCGAGACATCATTGAGTTATTTTCAAAAAGACTCAAAGATGTTTTGCACGATCATATCAGGACATGCCTGGGATACTAAGATGCGGGCTAAACATGAGAATCAAGCACTGCCGATCTATATAGAAAGGGGTGGTATCAGCTATGCCGAATATAAGGAGACAAGATTCATATGCCTACTCGAGTTCTTCACAAATTTTCCATATGTGGGGCATGGATGTGATGGGGCCAATCTTGTCAAAAGCTTTTAACCAATATATATTCATTGTCGTGGTTGTCATTTACTTCACTAAGAGGGTGGAAGTAGCTTCATATAACAATGTTACGAGGTCGAGGTCATTAAATTCTAAAAAAAAAAGATTAGATGCTAGCAAAGAATGCATAACTATACATAGTCAAAGTTTACAGTTTGTCCAAAGATCAGGCAGTATATCACAATGTAACAAAAGTTGCCAAAAAAAAATGAAAGGTGGCTAAGACTGATGAAGATTGGCATAAGAAGCTCGCATTTACCCTCTGTCTTATTGAATGTCAGCTAGAACCTTCGCTGGGGCAACATCTTACCCATTGGTTTATGGAATAGAAACATTTTTGCCAATTGAACCTAATTGAAGAAAAGGTTAAAAAAATATCCATCATGGTTGATAATGCTTATTTATGACAAAAATGGTCCACCCAATGAAATTTCATGATGCACCTGATATTGAAGATTTCAGAGGAAAGCATATGCCAAACTGAGAAGGACTTACGTAGGGCTTGTCCTAGAGGAGCATTGATATTAACCAAGACGAATGGCGAAGACTTGCCCAATCCAATGAGTTCAGGTTCAGTCAAGAAATATTTGACCTGTAAGAAGAAAAACCAAGGTGAAAACCTGAAAAGGGCACCTCAAAAAAAAAAAAAAAAGGAGAGGCCAAGGCAAAAACCCACAAAGGGCGCTTTGAGACCAAAGGGGATTTAAGTTGAAAACCCAAAAAGGGCGGCTTAAATTTTGACCAAAAAGCGGGGCATATAGTAGTCTCGCTACGTCTGAATTAGCAATGAGGAAGTATGTTACGCCTTGGGGCATCGACAAAGTACTCCGGATCCCCTAAACACATATTGAGTTTAAAATGGTCCTCAAGAAGTTGGAACAAAGAAGCTCAGGCTGCGATATCTAGGGCACCTAGCTTCTATCTTACCCATTTTTGAATTCCTTGATTGCTTTATTCTTTTTGAGATACACCCAAATCAATTTTCTTTTATTGCCTGGGTTATCTTTAATTAAATTATTTTTCTGAGCTATGCTCCTGACTAATTTCTTTTTCGTCCATTTTTGTGCATTTATATAGAAATAATGATCTATGGACTAATAACACTTTCATAAATGGAGTTTCGTATATTACACTTGAAGCTTCTAAATAATATGAGAATCTGAAACAGGATTATTGTTCAGAACTCACCAAGCCAAAGGGATTGGAAATATTGGAAAATGATTATCTCTTCGGATTCTTATTAGATAAGACAATTTCGTTGGTGATACCATATTGGCAAATGAAGAACAAGTTCAAGCCAAGTGTAAAAGGGGATCAATGTCGGGAGACCCTGCAATTTGAAAATTTTAGATTTTGTTCCCTAGTGGATTAAACTGAAGAATGAAGTCTTCCTGAAGATAATAAGGAAGAAAATTGAAAATTTCAGATTTTGTTCCCTATAAATTATAACACCCCAAACCCGGCCCATGAGCCCTGACCGGATCTGGTATGTCACGGAGTAAAAATGTTTGAAAGATTCTGATTTTCTGGTGAAAAATTTGAAAATTCTGCTAAGGTTATAAAACAGTGTTTGATAAAACTTAGGAGAAAATGATTGATTTTTATAAACATGGTTGTGTTGAAAATCCTTTGAAAACATTTGATCATTTAAAATTTTAAAGTCATCAGATGTTCTTGTTAACTTGGTGAATTTTGCTACCCGATGGTATCATCTTTGAAAACTCGTAGAAGTTACTTAATTTTGAAAAAGTTATTTTTAACCGATTCACTTAACATTTTATAGTTTCATTTGTAATATAGTTTAAGTAAAGTAAAAACAACTATGTAAACATCCAAAATAATAAACTAGCGGCCTTATTACAACCCAAATAAAAAATTTAGAAAATAAATAAACTTTAACTGTATCAAATAAAATTCCAAATCTAAGGAACAAGCATGGCCGCCTTGAGTCCTCTTCGGCTCCATCTCCGCGATCTACTCATCAGCAAAATAATATGGGAAAGGGTGAGTCACCAAGACTCAGTGTATAAATCCCCCACCCGGAAGTGCAACTCATACACACATTATTAATAGACATGCAAACATGCAACCTAACTAACCATCCGTACTCCTTTAACTACCCCGTGTGGTCAAAACCACTGGTGGTCAAAACCACTGGTGACCAGAGTCACAAATCAAGTGATGGGGCCAACCCATCGTGTGGTCAAAACCACTGATGACCATAGGTCACAATTTATCAATATGTGGTCAAAACCACTGGTGGTACCAAACCACTGGGACTTAGTCACAATTTAACAACAGTGTGGTCAAAACCACTGGTGATCGAAGTCACAATTAATCTGATGGGGCCAACCCATCTTGTGGTCAAAACCACTGGTGATAGTCCATAGAGATCATCCCCCTCCTCTCATCAATCCCACCATCATCATGCTTACATAACAAATATCATAATCCCATATATCATGCATTTATGTATAGCATAGCATTCAACAACATATGATGGCATACACAAACATATATCATAGATCACGTAATAGGGGACTTACCCGGAATCCATGCTCATGTCCACAAGAAAATCACTACCACAATGATTAAAAGGCAACATAATAGTAATGCTAACTAATAAAGCGTGTAAAGAGTTTTACACACCTGTTTACTCGTGAGACTAGCAAATCCCGAATATACTAGCGAAATCCCGAGATTGTCACTTGACTTGTCGAGATCCCTACCAAAACACTTGTTAAAATTGGCTTGTACACTTATACATACTCAAGGCCCTTGGCCGAATAGTACTTACCACCTTATCTTAGGGAATCAAATCCCAAAAGCTTCCTTCAATCGGCTTAAAGTCCTTCCCTACAATTGGTTTAATCACTTCATTAGAGAGCTAAAGGCCATTCGGCCATAATCATAAACCTAAAAGAAGTTATCGCCCCTTACCTTGATGACTATCTCGGCCTTTAAACACCACAAGTCGGCACCACTTGGTGATGTTAGGGGTTTCGGCTACCTTTAAGAAATAAGAGTAGGTTTAACATATAGATCTATAATAGAAAGAAAGATGGAAAAGATCTACTTACCAAATGATTTGGCTAACCCGAATGGAGAGTTAGATTCCGGCTCTTGATATGATGATGAGAAAACACAAAAAGAAAAGAGAGGGTATTCGGCCAAAGTAGATCTAATGGAAAAGAGAGGGTTTTGGCAAGAAGGTGTAGTAGCTTCGGCTAGAGAGCAAGAAGAAAACAATGAAAAGGGTGATAGGGGGTTGAAGAATTTTTGGCACTTGTGGACTAGAGAGAATTCGGCCAAGCAAATTGAGAAGAAAAGAGGAACAATTAGATGAATTTCAGCAAGGCACCAAATGGTTTGAAGAATAAAGAATTCCCTTTACTAAAAGTTGGCATACACTCCTTAATCACCTTCCAATCCAAAGAGTCCTATAATCGGCCATTGCTCCCTAATGTGATAACTTTTATCTTTGATTATCACCTTTTTAATTAAATTAAAACAACACCTATCTTCTATCCCTTTTTAGCCGAAATTATCAAAAATAAAGGCTTATCCCATCCTGTCCAAAGTCCCAATTGCCGTCCAACTATTCCCTCTTCATGGCGCCAACCTTCAAAAATAAAAATAAAAACCTTCTGCTACCATCGTGACTCAAACTTGAGTCCTCCTCCCCCTTGTTTGGGCGGCATTCACCATGGCCCTTAGTGGCACCCCAAGCCACTCTACCAAACCGACTTTCATGTCCAACCTCACCCACAAAATCTTTTAAAGCCTCCTTAACTTAGCCCCTTTCTTTACCGCCCAAAAAGTCCAAAAATAAAACACATCCCCCCTTGTAGCTCCCAAGATTCGAACCTCTTCAGTTGAAGCTCCCCTTTGACGCCACCTTCCAAGCCCTTAAGGTTGCGCCCCAAGCCACCTTATCACATGATCTCTTGTGTCATGCTTCCCTCCAAATAATTCTTAAGGCCTCATTCCCCTAGCTTCCTCTTCTCAAGTGCCAAAAAAAAACTTCTAGCCCTAAGTCAGGCCTAGCCCGAGGTTATTTCTAGACCCTAGAACATGCCTAGCAATCATAATATTCATTTCTTCACAAGCAAGCACATGCAAATAATTAAATTGCAAACAACCCCTAATTCAGGATGTTACAGTTCTACCCCCTTAAAAATAATTTCGGCCTCGAAATTACCTGGATCAAAAAGTTGGGGGTATTGCTACAGCATCACATCCTCGGGTTCCCACGTGGCCTCTTCCGTACCATGGTTTCTCTATAACACCTTTACCAAAGGCACTGACTTCTTTCGCAGAACTTTGACATCTCGATCCAAAATCTGTACCGGCTCCTCCTCGAAAGACAAGTCCAAGTTCACTTCAATTTTCGCAACTGGCACTACGTGTGGGGATCTGATCGATAGTGCCTCAGCATCGAAACATGGAAGACATCATGGATATGGCTCAATTCTGCCGGTAACTCAAGTTGGTAAGCTACCGGTCCCACACGTTTCAACACCGTGTATGGTCCAATGAATCTAGGGCTTAGCTTGCCCTTCCGGCCAAACCTCAGCACCTTCTTCCAAGGTGATACCTTCAAGAAGACCTTATCACCCATCGCATATTCAACCTCTCTACGCTTAAGATCGGCGAAGATTTACTCTGTCCGACACCTCCTTAAGACGAGCCCAATTACTCTAACCTTATCCTCTGTCTCGCCACTAACTCGGACCCAACATCATCGCTCTTCTAGTTTAAATCGAACATGTAGGAGTCTGCATTTCGACCATCTGATGCCTCATACGGTGCCATCTGAATACTCGCTGATAACTATTGTTATAAGTGAACTCGCCAAAGGTAGGTACTCCTCCCAACTACCACAGAAGTCCAAAACACAGCCCCTTAACATATCTTCCAACACTTGGATAACCCTCTCAGATTGTCCATCAGACTGCGGGTGAAAAGCTGTGCTAAAATTCAACTTCGTGCCTAACTCCTGATGTAAAGCCTTCCAAAATCTCGACGTAAACCGGGGATCTCGATTTGAGATAATGGACACCGGTACTCCATGCAACCGCATTATCTCTGCTATATACAGCTTGGCTAACCTTTGAAGTGAGTAGTCAACTCTTACTGGTATAAAATGGGTTGACTTGGTCAACCGGTCCACTATCACCCAAACTGCATCTTTCTTACTAGGCGTAAGGGGAAGCCCACTTACGAAATCCATAGTAATCTCCTCCCACTTCCACTGTGGGATCTTTCTTTGGTTATAATAACGATACGATGGCAATTGATGCTCACCTTAACTTGCGGCATGTCGGACACTTGCCCACTAACTCGGTTACTTCCGCTTAAAACCCGACCACCAAAGCGCTCCCTTAAATCTGATACATCTTGTCGCTTCCGGGTGCATAGCGTATGGACTGCTATGAGCTTCTTTAAGGATTCGCTGCCTCAAATCATCATCCTTATGCATACATACTCTCCCTTGAAAATACAACACTCCATCACTACCCAAGCTAAACCCTTCGGCCTTACCATCCTGTACTTGCAACCTCCGAGTACTCAAAGCTTCGTCGGTCATCTCCCTTTCTTTGACCTCATCAATCCAAGACGGCTTTACTTGCAATTCTGCCAAAAGGCTCCCATCCTCATAGAGACTTAGGTAAGCAAACATTGCTCACAAATTCGCTACCACCTTTCGGCTCAATGCATCAGCTACCACATTAGCCTTACCCAGATGGTATTCGATTGAGCAGTCGTAGTCCTTCAGCAACTCAATCCACCTCCGCTGCCTCAGATTTAAATCTTTCTGAGTCAAGAGGTACTTCAAACTCTTGTGATCTGTGTACACTACCGACTTTTCCCCAGATAGGTAGTGCCTCCAAATCTTCAAGGCAAAAACTACAGCAGCCAATTCCAAATCATGTGTCGGATAGTAAGCTTCGTGAGGCCTCAACTGCCGTGATGCATAAGCAACCACCTTCCCTTCTTGCATCAACACACACCCTAAACCAGTATACGATGCATCACAATACATAATGAATTCCTTTCCTACCTCAAGCTGAATCAAAACTGGTGCTTCTGTTAAGATCCTCTTCAGCTTATTGAAACTCTATTGCTGCTTCTCAGACCACACAAACGAAACTCCTTTTCTCAGCAACTTAGTCAACGGTGTTGCAATTAAGGAGAAATTTTCCACGAATCTCCTATAATACCCTACCAACCCCAGAAAACTCTGAATTTTCGTAACTGACTTTGGTGGTTTCCATTCTAATACTGCCTCAATCTTACGGGGATCCACCCTGATTCCCTCGGCTGAAACAACATGCCCTAGAAAAGTCACCTCCTTAAGCCAAAACTCACATTTCTTTGAATTTGGCGTCAAACTATTCTCCTTAGAACTTGTAGAACCACATGAAGATGTGCGTCATGCTCCTCCTCAGACTTCGAGTACACCAAAATGCCGTCTATGAATACCACGACGAACCGATCCAGATAGGGTTGGAAAACCCGATTCATTATGTCCATAAACGCGGTTGGTGCATTCGTCAAACCAAAAGGCATTACTAGAAACTCGTAGTGCCCATACCGAATATGGAATGCCGTCTTATGGACATCAACCTCCTTCACCTTAAGCTGATGGTACCCCGACCTAAGGTCGATCTTAGAGAACACCGATGCACCCTTGAGTTGGTTGAACAAATCATCAATCCTGGGCAGCAGATACCTATTCTTTATTGTCAGCTTGTTCAGCATCGATAGTCTATGCACATCCTCATCGTCCCATCCTTCTTCTTGACAAAAAGCACTGGAGCTTCCCAAGGCGATACACTTGGTCG
This sequence comes from Gossypium rotundifolium, assembly GCA_025506655.1. Lineage (NCBI taxonomy): Eukaryota > Viridiplantae > Streptophyta > Magnoliopsida > Malvales > Malvaceae > Gossypium > Gossypium rotundifolium. The sequence continues at coordinate 41,748,759 of CP106731.1, read as the reverse complement.
GATGAACCCTCTATCCAACAATTCCTGGATCTGCGTCTTTAACTCTACCAATTCTTTTGGCGCCATTCGATACGGAGCTATAGATACTGGCGCGGTTCCGGGTAACAAATCTATACCAAACTTAACCTCACGGTCCGGAGGTAGACCCGGAAGTTCCTCTAGAAACACATCAACATAATCCCTTACGGTCCATACATCACTCACAGCTACACCCTTAGCTTCCAAAGCACAGACATGCACTACATATGCTTCACAACCTTTCCTAACCATTTTTTCCGCCTTCAACGCAAAACCAGATTAGATAGGTAATCTCTCCTCTTACCTATCATCACCACCTTATCACCTTCTACGGTCTTTATTACCGTGTGTTTAGCCGTGCAATCCAGGCTAGCTTGATACTTTACTACCCAATCCATCCCGAGGATTAGATCGAACTCCTGAAATGGTAGTTCCATCAAGTCAGCCAAGAGCGCGACCCCTTGGAGTTCTAGGGGTACGCTCCTATAGAGTTTACTTACTTCTACAGAGTGACCTAGAGGGCTTAATACAGTCATCTTCCTAGAAGTAAGCTTAGAGTCTAAGTGTAGAGTTTTCACTACGCTAATAGCAATGTACGAGTGAGTTGAGCCAATTAAGGTACTATAGGGTACTCCAAAGATCAAAAACATACCGGTTATGACGTTTGATGCGTCACCCTCCTCCTGACACCTCACGGCATAGACCAAACCAGGTTGCCTAGCCTCAGTACCACCGGTACCTCCCTTCGGTGCCCCACGGCCTCTACCGGCACCATTACCTCCTCTTCCTGCACCACGACCTCTCGGTGGCTGTTGATTATCCCTCTTATTCGGTGCACGATCTTGACCCTCTGACCTCATCCTAGCTACCTTTTTTAGACAATCTCTAACTCGATGTTCCATGGACCCACATTCGAACCATCCCCGATTACCATTCCAACACTCACCCGTGTGAGACTTCCCACACCGAGCACACCATGGGGGCCATTGAGGATTAGCAGCAGCAGGTCTAGTAGCTTGATCCGACCCACCATACCTCGTCCTCTTCTACTAATTACCAGAAAAATTTGAAGATCCGGAGCTCCTCTTATTCCAACTCCTATCTTGATTCCGCCTAACTGACTGTCTTACCCCTTCAGCAACCTTAGATTTCTCCACTAGGACAGCAAACTCCCGTTCCTGTTGTGGAGCTATCATCATCCTAAGCTCATCTCTCAGCCCATCTTCAAATCTGACACAGCGTTCATGCTCGGTACCCACAATACCACGAGCATATCTGCTCAACCGAAGAAATTCGACCTCATACTCTGCCACTGTCTTATTACCCTGAACCAAGTTCAAGAGAGCCTTCCGTTGCGCATCCACGTAGCTAGTTCCTATATACTTCTTTTGGTAGGCAGCCTTAAAGAACTCCCATGTGAGATCCTCCGCCATCGCTCCATCTCTTACGGTGAGCCACCACTGATATGACTCATCCGAAGCAGAGAGATTATACCCTTTAACTTCTCCTCAGCTGTAAAATCTAGGTCACCCATGATCCTCTCAGTTGATTCCAACCAATACTCCGCCGCACTAGGTGCCACTCCAAAAACTCCTCTAAACACCTCTGCTCCGTTAGCACAGAGTCATTCAACCATGGATTTACGGGCTCCTGCACTTGCGCCTGCCTCAGTAACTTGTTCCAATACTCGTAGTACAGCTTGGGATACTACATCGTTACCACCGGTCTGATCCTAGAACTCAGTTTTCACCTCTGGCAGATCCGGCATCTCATTTTCAGACCCATGACCAGACCTTATTGGCTCCGACAAGGTCATCCTACCTCTACCACGGCCACGCGGCAGACGTCCACGACCTCCTGTACTCATTCTTCTCATTCGCATTTATCTGATTAAGAATTTTATGCATTAATTATACTGTTCACTGTTTATCCACGAGTAATTTTATGAGAAATAATTTTTAAAGTGATTCTTCCGAAATTGAATCTACCTATAGTTCCAGTTTCAGACTTATCTCCTGGTTCCAAGTACATCCATCACACAAACATCATTCACAGACCATAGCTAACGTGTAGAGCCTTTTCAACATTTCACTACCCGGGGGTATTTTCGTAATTTTAACCTCTGAGGGTATTTTGTAATTTTCCAAAATAGAAGTTCTCAGATGATTTTGTCAAAAAGTATTTTGGAACTTTTAAATTCTCGGGGTATTTTGAAAAAAAATTTGAAATTCGGGGTATTTTGGTGATTTTGAAGCTCAGGGGCATTTTGGTAATAAACTAGGGTAACTTTGTAAAGTTTGATGTTTCTGGGTATTTCCAAATGTTGCAAACTTTGAGGGTTCTTTTTGAGAATTTTTTTTCCAAGTTGATGGTGTTGCAAAAATTTTGAAAACCAGGGTCATTTTGGTAATTTTGTTAGTTAGGGGCAATTTCGTAATTTTCCAAAATCATGATATTTTCTATATTTTGCAAATTAAGGTTTTTGGGCACTTTATAAGTAATGGAAATTTTTAATTAAAACTATTGGTATTTTGGGAATTTCATAAACCAAGGGCGTTTTTGTAATTTTACCACTAAGGGTATTTTAGTAATTCTACAAATCGGATATTTTTCAGAAAAATGTTGTAAAACAATAGTTCTCACAAATTAAAAAGAAATTTTAAGAGTTTTAAGGTTTTTATGAAAATACGGCTAGTTCCCTTTCGGGTTTTAGTTAGGGTTTAGCCCATGGATAAGTCCTCCTGGTTAGGGTGAACCGAAGCTACGCACCAGGTAGGATTCGAGTGGAGAGGAGGTGAGTCACGCGGACTGCTTAAATACCAAGCTCCCACCGAATACCAATCCTAGACATGCGCACTGTGGTTACTACACCTAACTCGGCGACTTAGACATAGGTTTGTTTTATTAAGCGATTAAGTCTTATGTAGCAGTTGGGGTAGACTAGTCCTAGAGTTCAAGTACCTATCATTCTATTCTACGTTCCCAAGTTACCTATTTACCCTTATCAAGTATTCACAGAAATAGATAGAATTACTTACCTGGGCGGATTGGTGCGGAGACTCGGTGCCATGCTGTTCAAACCATAAACAGTTTCCCAAAATATTCCAATAAGGCCTACTAACAAAAACAAAACATTTTGGACCTTGGGCCCCCCACAGCCGAGTTTTGAACCTGGCTCTGATACCAAAAATGTAACACCCCAAACTCGACCCATGAGCCCTGACCGGATCTGGTATGTCACGGAGTAAAAATGTTTGAAAGATTCTAATTTTCTGGTGAAAATTTTGAAAATTCTGCTAAGGTTATAAAACAGTGTTTGATAAAACTCAGGAGAAAATGATTGATTTTTATAAACATGGTTGTGTTGAAAATCCTTTGAAAACATTTGATCATTTAAAATTTTAAAGTCATCAGATGTTATTGTTAACTTGGTGAATTTTGCTACCCGATGGTAACATCTTTGAAAACTCGTAGAAGTTACTTAATTTTGAAAATGTTACTTTTAACCGATTCACTTAGCATTTTATAGTTTCATTTGTAATATAGTATAAGTAAAGTAAAAACAACTATGTAAACATCCAAAATAATAAACTAGCGGCCTTATTACAACACAAATAAAAAATTTAGAAAATAAATAAACTTTAACTGTATCAAATAAAATTCCAAATCTAAGGAACAAGCATGGCCGCCTCGAGTCCGCTTCGGCTCCATCTCCGCGATCTACTCATCTACAAAATAATATGGGAATGGGTGAGTCACCAAGACTCAGTGTATAAATCCCCCACCCGGAAGTGCAACTCATACACACATTATTAATAGACATGCAAACATGCAACCCAACTAACCATCCGTACTCCTTTAACTACCCCGTGTGGTCAAAACCACTGGTGGTCAAAACCACTAGTGACTAGAGTCACAAATCAAGTGATGGGGCCAACCCATCATGTGGTCAAAACCACTGATGACCATAGGTCATAATTTATCAATATGTGGTCAAAACCACTGGGTGGTACCAAACCACGGGACTTAGTCACAATTTAACAACAGTGTGGTCAAAACCACTTGGTGACCGAAGTCACAATTAATCGATGGGGCCAACCCATCTTGTGGTCAAAACCACTGGTGACAGTCCATAGAGATCATCCCCCTCCTCTCATCAATCCCACCATCATCATGCTTACATAACAAATATCATAATCCCATATATCATGCATTTATGTATAGCATAGCATTCAACAACATATGATGGCATACACAAACATATATCATAGATCACGTAATAGGGGACTTACCCGGAATCCATGCTCATGTCCACAAGCAAATCACTACCACAATGATTAAAAGGCAGCATAATAGTAATGCTAACTAATAAAGTGTGTAAAGAGTTTTACACACCTGTTTACTCGTGAGACTAGCAAATCCCGAATATACTAGCAACATCCTGAGATTGTCACTTAACTTGTCGAGATCCCTACCAGAACACTTGTTAAAATCGGCTTGCACACTTATACATACTCAAGGCCCTTGGTTGAATAGTACTTACCACCTTATCTTAGGGAATCAAATCTTGAAAGCTTCCTTCAATCGGCTTAAAGTCCTTCCCTACAATTGGTTTAATCACTTCATTAGAGAGCTAAAGGCCATTCGGCCATAATCATAAACCTAAAAGAAGTTGTTGTCCTTTACCTTGATGACTATCTCGGCCTTTAAACACCACAAGTCGGCACCACTTGGTGATGTTAGGGATTTCAGCTACCTTTAAGAAATAAGAGTAGGTTTAACATATAGATCTATAATAGAAAGAAAGATGGAAAAGATCTACTTATCAAATGATTTGGCTAACCAGAATGGAGAGTTAGATTCTGGCTCTTGATGTGATGATGAGAAAACACAAAAAGAAAAGAGAGGGTATTCGGCCAAAGTAGATCTAATGGAAAAGAGAGGGTTTCGACAAGAAAGTGGAGTAGCTTCGGCTAGAGAACAAGAAGAAAACAATGAAAAGGGTGATAGGGGGTTGAAGAATTTTTGGCACTTGTGGACTAGAGAGAATTCGACCAAGCAAATTGAGAAGAAAAGAGGAACAATTAGATGAATTTTGGCAAGGCACCAAATGGTTTGAAGAAAAAAGAATTCCCTTTACTAAAAATCGGCATACACTCCTTAATCACCTTCCAAAGACGAAAATACTACTCCAAAGAGTCCTATAATCGGCCATTGCTCCCTAATGTGATAACTTTTATCTTTGATTATCACCCTTTTAATTAAATTAAAACAACACCTATCTTCTATCCCTTTTTAGCCGAAATTATCAAAAATAAAGGCTTATCCCATCCTTTCCAAAGTCCCAAATGCCGTCCAACTCTTCCCTCTTCATGGCGCCAACCTTCAAAAATAAAAATAAAAACCTTCTGCTACCATCGTGACTCGAACTTGAGTCCTCCTCCCCCTTGCTTGGGTGGCATTCACCATGGCCCTTAGTGGCGCCCCAAGCCACTCTACCAAGCCGACTTTCATGTCTAACCTCACCCACAAAATCTTTTAAAGCCTCCTTAACTTAGCCCCTTTCTTTAATGCCCAAAAAGCCCAAAAATAAAACACATCCCCTCTTGTAGCTCCCAAGATTCGAACCTCTTCCCTTGAAGCTCCCCTTTGACGCCACCTTTCAAGCCCTTAAGGTTGCGCCCCAAGCCACCTTATCACATGATCTCTTGTGTCATGCTTCCCTCCAAATAATTCTTAAGGCCTCATTCCCCTAGCTTCCTCTTCTCAAGTGCCAAAAAAAAAACTTCTAGCCCTAAGTCAGGCCTAGACCGAGGTTATTTCTAGACCCTAGAACATGCCTAGCAATCATAATATTCATTTCTTCTCAAGCAAGCACATGCAAATAATTAAATTGGAAACAACCCCTAATTCAGGATGTTACAAAAATGGTAGTGGAGCAAACTGAAGAATGAAGTCTTCCTGAAGATAGTAAGGAAGCAAATTGAAAATTTCAGATTTTGTTCCCCAGTGGATCAAACTGAAGAATGAAGTCTTCCTAAATATAATAAGGAAGCAAATTGAAAATTTCTGATTTTGTTCCCTAGAAATGGTAGTGGAGCAAACTGAAGAATTGAAAATTTTAGATTTTATTCCCTAGTGGATCAAACTGATGAATGAAGTCTTCTTGAAGATAGTAAGGAAGTAAATTCAAAATTTCAGATTTTGTTCCCTATTGGATCAAACTGAAGAATTGAAAATTTCATATTTTGTTCCCCAGTGGATCAAACTAAAGAATGAAGTCTTCTTCAAGATAATAAGGAAGCAAATTGAAAATTTTAGATTTTGTTCCCTAGAAATGGCAGTGGAGCAAACTAAAGAATTGAAAATTTTAGATTTTGTTCCCACTACAACAAAACAGTGCTAAGACGACACTTATGGGGCGACACTTTCCTAAGTGTTGGGATAGACTGGCCAACATACGCTTTAGCCAACTCTTTTATAAGGGATGGGATATGCATGTCTAAGGCAACGCTTAAATAAGAGTTGACTTTGTCTAGTCCTAAGACGATACTTTTGGGGCAACACTTTCCTAAGTGTTGGGATAGAGTTTCGAACATACGCTTTGGGCAACTCTTTGTATAAGGGTTGGGATATGTATGCCTAAGGCGACGCTTGAATAAGAGTTGGCTTTTGTGTAGTCCTAAGACGACACTTTTGTGGCGACACTTTCCTAAGTGTTGGGATAGACTATGCTTTGGCCAACTCTTTGTATAAGAGTTGTGATATGTATGCCTAAGGCAACGCTTGAATAAAATTTGGCTTTTGTGTAGCCTTAAAATGACACTTTTGTGGTGACACTTTCCTAAGTGTTGGAATAGACTATGCTTTGGCCAACTCTTTGTATGAGGTTTGAGATATGTATGCCTAAGGCAACGCTTGAATAAGAGTTGGCTTTTGTGTAGTCCTAAGACAACACTTTTGTGGCGACACTTTCCTAAGTGTTGCGATAGACTACTCTTTAGCCAACTCTTTGTATAAGGGTTGGGATATGTATGCCTAAGGTAACACTTGAATAAGAATTGGCTTTTGTCTAGTCCTAAGACAACAGTTTTGGGGCGACACTTTCCTAAGTGTTGGGATAGACTTGTCAACATACGCTCTGGCTAACTCTTTGTATAAAGGTGTAACGTCCCAAATTTCCTTAATTCCTCCTTTTTTTAAATGTGTAGCACCAAAAAATTGGGTTTAAAATATGAATATTCTTAAATTTTTACATCATCAGTTTGTGAATATTTATATATATTCAAATTAAAAATAACTTAATGGCTTTGAGTGTGAATAATGTTTTTAATAAAATGCTACAAAAATTATTTTAATTTAGGGTTTAAGGTTTAGTGTTTATAGTTTAGGGTTTAGAGATTATAGTCTATTATTTAAGGTTTTATGGTTTTGTGTTTATGGGTTTGGGGTTTATGATTTTAGGATTTTGTGATTATGGGTTTGGGGTTTAGGATTTTAGGGTTTTTTAAATATAAATGTTTCAAAATTTATGTTATATATATTTAAAATTTTAATCATAAATAAGATAAATATAAATTATTATTTTCAAATAATAAAATATCAAAATGGGATAAATCTCAAAAGCATACATGAACAATGGTTTAATGTGCAATTGAATATATGAACTTTAATTTGATCCAGTTCTTGTAAATTATTAACACAATTATTGATATAACATAATTTGAAACAAATTAATTTAGGAAACAAAATTAAAATTTAAAAAAAATTGGTAACCCATGCATCTCTATAGAAACAAAATTAATTAGTAAATTGTAAATGTTAATTTAAATTTCCTAAAATATTGAAAGAATATATAATATTGAAATTTTATCTAATTAATTTAATGTTTAAGGTTTGGAGTTAAGGGTTTAGGGGTTTGCAATTTATGGGATATGGTTTTGAGTTTAGGGTTCCAATATTTAAGTGTTATGGTTTATGGTCTAGAGTGAGTGTTTTAGAATTTGGGGTTTAGAATTATAAGGTTTAGGGTTTAGGGTAGATTAAATGAAGACGTGAGTGAAGGAGAGGCCAATGCTACTAAAAAATGGTTTGGTTTGTAAATCAGTTAACCGATGTCAATAGAAACTGAGCTATTTTTAATCAAGCCTTTTTCACCCTTATTTGTAGGGTTCTTAGAATGTCATATGTTGTGCTCGTGTTAGAAAGCGAACTAATCTAATTAGAATTAATCAGTTCGGTTTGACAAGATTTTTTGGTTTCTCATTCATTGTTAGGCTAGATAATGATACTATTCTAGAAATCAATGATGTTTGAACCGGACAATATTGGCTGGTCAGATTGGGAGCTAGCCAGGGTTACTAGTCTGAAGAATGGCTTTGATTCGGTTAGACTAGTAACTGGCATGGACCGATTAAATTGACAGTTGAATTGGGGTTTTATTTTTTAATTTTTAACAATTTTTTAATGGAACCGATCAGATTCGTGAATTGGTGGCTGAACTGGTTCGGTTTAAAAAAACATTAGTGTTGGTTTGTTTAGTTATTCGATTTAGAAATTAAAAAAAAAACAAACTTAAAAATCAACCACACAATCACGTCCAAATTAAAATACATATCACTAAGCATTCTTGATAAAAATTGATGTCCGGGACAGAGTGCTCAGCTTTAAGCCTCTCATTTTGTATAAATATTGAAATTTATATTTAGCTTAGATCTTTCAATATGTCGGTTTTGTCCAATGTTATTATGGTCTATGAAAGTCATGATTGAGTCATATTTTTAATGTTTATTTTTATACTTATACTCGCTCAATAAAAAAGAATCACCTTATCAAATAAGGTGAAAGTCTAACAAATTTCTATTTTAGTCTTTGTATTATTAAATTGATCTATTTGTTCATTGTGTTATTAAATAAATTTAAATTAAAATAGAGTTAACATTTACGGTTTAAAATAATAATATATTTTTTATAGTTTTGTAAATGGAAATTTTTTTTTAATTGAATTGAAATTGAAAAAAAAATATTTTTATATTACAAATATTAATTCTAACACAATTTAAATTTATTTAATTAGTTTAAATAGTATAAAGATTTTTTTTTCAAAACGGTGCCGTTTGTAATTAGGGGTTTTTATCCCAAAATTTCGAATGAAATCTCTTTTTTCGTTCCCTTTCCCCCCATCCTATAAATCCCACCTGAAATCTCTTCTTCTTTTATTTTCCCCGCAATTTCCCACTTTTATTCCCCCCCAATTTGAAACACCCCAGACCCAGCCCACGAGCCTTGACCGAATCTGGTATGTTCCCCAGTGTAAACCGTTTCAAATTCTTTTGTTACTTTGGAAAATCTGGGTTTTTGAAAGAACGATTGTTTTTGGGTTGGGCTCGAGTTGAAAATAAGTTTATTTCATTTTGTAAAATCCTTTACTTTAGGTGACAAAACGTTTAGGCTTTGTTTTAAAATAAATTTACTTAAACTTCACTTGATAAAAATCCGTACATTGAAAATAAAAGTAAAATAAAGTAAACCAACTATGGCCTTATTACATCAATTAAATCCCAAAATTAAAACCAAAGTACATAAAATAAAATAGTCCAAATAAAATGAATTTCTTGCTGAGCATGGCCATCCCTAAGCTCCTGCCGACCCGGTCCCTTACTGATCATCACCTGAAAAATGTTCCCACAACGGGGTGGGTCAAACAGACTCAATGTGTACACGAACACTAAGTCTTAACAATTTCAGGCATTTTAAATCAGACATGTACATAAAGCATTTAAACAATATGATGCAACCCGAACCCAAACCTAGATGCCATCCGCTACACATTCACCCGTACCAACCTGTACACCGTGGGGACTACTAAGTCAACCCTCCATCTGCTACACACCATCGAAGGCGTTCATTGCGGTCGGCGTGCTCATCTCCCTTATAAAATTCGTGGTCTTAGGTCACCACATTCAAATATCGTGGTCTTAGGTCACCACATTCAGATATCGTGGTCTTAGGTCACCACATTCGGATATCGTGGTCTTAGGTCACCACGTTCACTTCCCTTTCTCATAATATCCCTTATGCCCCATATCATACATATCATGCATATCATGCTTTAATTCACATTCTCATCACTTTTCACATGTTAAAAATAACATATATTCATAATCCAAGTAGGAGTAGGAAGCGTGCACTGAGTACTTTTGTACCATAGCATGGTATCTTAGCCATATTCACATTCTTATAAACATGCACATATTAATTATTGCCATAAATCTTATTAAAAAGTAGTGTAGGTACACACCGATTCGCTTTAGCAAGTTCACTCCAAATCCGAAAAGCTTGATCTAATGCCTTAGATCTTAAATCTCTACATTTGATTAATCACTTAATACTTAGTAAAGAGCCATTCGCCATAAACCAAATCCAGAGGATTAGTACACTTAAATCCTTACCTTCTTTGTCGATTGATGTCCAATCAAATGTCAAAACTTTGTATCCTTCTTTCTTGAAATCGACAATCTGTAGATTACTTGAATAGATTAGTTTCGGCTTTTAAATATTAATGAAACACATTTATTTACTCAACATGGCCTTGGCCGAATGCTATAGATACTTACCTTGTGGATTTTAAATCCTGAAACTCATCGAATAACTAGGGAACACGCGGCCTATGGTGTACTTTCGGGAAAAAAATTTCTCCTTCCTTATAGTCGACACTTAGTAAATCTCGAAAGATCTCTTCAAAGTTTCGGCAACAAGATATTAATGGGGTTAGTCCTAGATTTTGGCAAATCTTAAAAGAAAAAGGATGAAACTGAATGAGATCTTACCCTTACTTTAGAGATCGGCAATCCTTGCTTGAACCTTTAGCAATATTCGGCTATGTAGGCTAGAAGGATCTTGATTTCGGCTTTTGATTGGTATAAAGAAATCGGCTAATGATGGTATCTTGAGGAGTTTATGGATTCAGTTTTAATGGAGATCATAAAAGCTATGATTTCGGCTAGGCTTACTTTAGTTTTCGGCTTTGGCTAACAAAAAGAAGAAGAAGAGATGCTCTAGGAAATTCGGCAGAGAGAAGAGCTGAAAGAAGATATGATGAATGGCTCTCTTTTCCTCTAGTAGCCGAAATTACTAACTTAAAATCCTTTACTTGGCCATCACTCCTATTTTGATAACTTTATCACTTTAATTATCACCCATTCAATTTAGTAAAACTTAATCCAATATTTATCTCTTATCTCTTAATAAAAAATAATAATAGTCCATCATTATCTATCTATTTGCCAAATTTTAAAAGGATAAAAACTCCTAAAAATTAGCCTTGGTGCCGTCCAACTCCCTTGCTCCTTGCAGCAAAATAAAACTCTTTTATTTGCTTCCCACGTGACTCGAACCTAGGCTCCTTCCCCCTTGATTGTGGCGTCACTTACTGGGCTTTAAGTGGTGCCTCCTAGCTACTTTTCCAAGCCCGTTCTTGTGTTAAATTTCTTCTATTAATTTTCTTAAGACCACCTTGTCTTAGTTTCCTCTTTTAAACTTAACATTTCTAAAACATTTCCTTACATTTCCAAGTTTCCAAAAATGTTCACTTTCCTCTTTTGAACTTAACATTTCTAAAACATTTCCTTACATTTCCAAGTTTCCAAAAATGTTCACTTTCCTCTTTTAAACTTAACATTTCCAAGTTTCCAAAAAAATGTTCACCATACATTCATAACACATAAGTCATGCCATTCCGTATAATTAAATCAAAAATGCATAGGCCCATTTTCAGGATGTTACAGTTCTAACCCCTTAAAAATAATTTTGTCCTCGAAATTACTTACTAACGAACAATCGTACAATCTAACTCACCACACTACGCTATTGTTGCGCACTCTGATGTTAATAAAACTAACACATTTCCTATGCACAATTCCAAAGTTCACATCCAAGGTTTCATACCATTCACTAGCAATACAAGAACGAACTAGCTCTATAATAAACAAGGCAATAAAGGCATTCCAGAAATAAGAAACTTACCCGTTGTCACTTTTGGCACATCACTCTCTTCGCGACGGCTGACTGCATAAACCAACCTTGGCTGCATTGCATCTGAACCTTCAGCACCTCTGCTTGGTGCTTCACGACCACGGCCAGAACCATTTCCTCTATGGTTCAGACCACGACCTCGCTGAGGCTACTGTCCACTTCTACCAGCCTGATTAACATTCTGAGCTACTGGTTGATTCCCATCTGGTCTCATCGGATAGTCCTTAATCATATGGTCCTTTGACCCACACTTAAAACATCCTCCCGTCTTTTTCCAACATTCACCTAAGTGCTTCTTCCCACATTATTCACAAGTAGGGTCTCGCCTCCGAAGGCGACTTAGCGACCTCACGACCCTTCAACTCTAGGCCTCTTTTGCTCATTCCTGGATGGCCTTGACGATCCAAATTCTCTCTTCTGCCTATTTCGATTGGAGTTCTCCCTCACGGACTCCTTAATTCCTTCCGCTATCTTAGCTTTCTCTACTAAAGTAGAAAACTCCCGCTCTTGATGTGGAGCGACTAACAACCTCAGGTCATCCCTTAGTCCATCCTCAAACCGGACACACCGCTCATGCTCTGTAGCTACTACTCCTCGAGCATACCGGTACAACCTCAAAAATTCAGCTTCATACTCTGCTACGAACTTGTTCCCTTGAACCAGTCCTAGAAAAGCCTTCCTCTGCTCATCGATATAACGTGTGCTGACATTCTTCTTTTGATATGCTGCCTTAACATATTCCCAGGTCAGATCCTCAGCTGTGGCACCATCCCGAACTGTTAACCACCATTGATATGCTTCATCACGTAGCAGTGCCACCATCCTTTTCAACTTCTCCTCAAGGGTCAGATCGAGCTCATCCATAATTCGCTCGGTTGCTTCCAACTAGTATTCAATTTGTCTTGGGTGTCACACGAGATACTCCACGGAACACTTTAGCTCCATTGGCTCGAGTCGCTTGGTCTGATTTTTGAGCTCCCATATTCCTCTAGCACTACCCACCATTTCAAGAACTTCATGACCTGACCTCGATCTGACATCATCCCGTCTGAGCCTCTTGCTCGACACCAACAAATGGAGGTGGTGGTGGCGGTGGTAACTCATTGTCGGACCCTTGACCCGATCTAATGGGTTACGACACGATCATTCTTCCTCTACAGTGTCCATGACGACCGCATCCTCTAGAACTCATATCTAACGGCGCTTTTAATCGATTAAGAAATTTTATGAATTAGCCTTTATTCCAGCGATTAACCACGAAGAAGTTTGATGAAAAGAATTTTAGGAGTGGTTCTTTCGTATTCATACATGCACACAGTCTTTACATTCATACATCCATCAATCAATTATGAACTTTCGTTCATTCAGAGAAATGTTGTAGTTTTCATTGTTGTTATTTTTCCACTACCCAGGGGTATTTTCGTAATTTTCCCTAGAGGGGTATTTTCGTAATTTGTCAAAATAAGGTTCCTTGGTGATTTTGTCAATAAGGGTATTTTGGTAATTTTTGAAATCCCGGGGGTATTTTGAAAATTTTGAAATTATAGGGGTATTTCAGTAATAAATCGAGGTAAATTTATAAATCTTAATAAATCAAGGATATTTTGGAATTTACAAAACTTGAAGGTTGTTTAGAATTTGTTTTCCAAATCGGTGTTGTTGCGTAAATTTTTGAAGATCGGGGTCATTCTGGTAATTTTGTAACTCGGGGGTATTTCGATAATTTGCAGGATAGGGGTAATTTCATAAATAAATTTTTTTATAATCAAGGTATTTTGATATTTTGTAAATTTAGGGTTCCTTTAAGCAAAGTAGTGAAATTTTGATAAAACGATGGGTATTTGGAAATTTCATAAACCAAGGCATTTTGTAATTTTACCACTAGGGTATTTTAGTAAATTTGTAAATCAAAATATTTCAGGAAAATTTATAAAATAATCTTTTCAAATCAAGAGGGTAATTTAGAAATTTTAAAACTAGGGCTTCCATAAAAATATGGCTAGTCCCTTTCGGGTTTTAGTTAGGGGTTTAGCCTGTAGCTAAGTCCTCTTGGTTAGGGTGAACCATAGCTACGCACCAGGTAGGATTCGAGTGGAGAGGAGGTGAGTCACGCGGACTGCTTAAATACCAAGCTTCCACCGAAACCAATCCTAGACATGCACACCATGGTTACCACACCCTAACTCAGCGACTTAACCACAGATTTGTCTAGTTAGGCATTTAAGTCTTATGTTTTTGTTGGGGTATACTAGTCCTAGGGTTCAAGTACTTAATCTCTATTCTCGTTCCATTTCTACCCTTCTACAAATCATAATATAAATCACACAAAGATCGGAGTACTTACAGGTGGACTTGAATTGGAGACTTAGTGGGCCATGCCGAAAAACTGCTTAATTCAAAAATCCTTTTGGGCTTAACTTTGAAAATGTTTTGGGCCTTAAACCCAAGGCCGAGAGTTTAAAACTGGGCTCTGATACCAAACTAAAACACCCCAGACCCAGCCCACGAGCCTTGACTGAATCTGGTATTGTAACATCCTAATAATTAGGGGTTATGCATCTTACTTAATTGAATGATGTTGCATGCTTAATTATGATTGAGTATGTTTTGGAAGTTTATTTTGAACTTCATTAATTAAGTGAATTCTTAGTGAAACTTTTAATTTCTAATAATTAAGATGGAGCTAAGCATGTTAGGCTCTAAGAAATAATGACAAGAGGTTTTAAGCATATGATGAGTAATTGGCAAGGTGGTTAGGATACATGGATGAGTGCTTGAGGGAGAGGTTGAATCCCTAGCTAGCAAATGGGAGGATTTTATTTTGTTTCCTTCCTATAGTGTCGGCCAAGACCCTTCTAGAATGGATGAGCATTCTTTTAATTTTGGCTATTTGACCATATGAAAAGGCAAGCTAAAGACTTATGGCATGGAATCAAGATAGGATGATAAGATAGGGGACAAAAGGCGATATATGGGCAATGTTTTGGAAGCTTGTTCATGGTCATTTGACCATGAACCTAGTCGATTTAGGGGCTAAAGAGGGTGGTTAATGGTGATAGCAATCTAAGGGTTGATGGGGAAGAATTGTGGAGGAAAAGGGGATTATGTTGGCTTCCTAGTTGGCGAATTTGACTTGAGTTAGGGGTGATAGTTGGCCAAAATTCTAGCAATTGTGCATCTTTTCTCAATTCTCCAAGAGCTCTCCTCCTAGCGAATTTTGCTATTGTCATTAGGTAAAGTTTTACTTTGTTTTGGTTCTCATTTTGACCATTTTGGTTAAAACTCCTTTTCTCTCAAATTGTGGTCTTCTTTAGTCATAAACATCAAAAGATTGGAAAACATTTTATTCTTTTCTTTTCCTTCATTGCGAATCTACCAAAGTTCAAAGAACCATTTTTCTTCAATTTCTCCCTCTTGGCGAATGCACATTGGTCCCTAAACCTATCTCTTTTCTTTTGAAATCACTTTCATCATCATCTTTTCTTCATCTTCTATTTCTCTCTTCTTTCAATTTCATTTTCTTTCTTCCTTCTCTCAACCGAAACTACTTTCTACTAAAACCAACAATCAACATCTATTTTCATCTTCTTTTGCCAACCGAATCATATTCTATTTCGATTTCCTTTCTCCTTTTATTTCTTTGAAAATCGAAACCATTTTAGCCATAAATGATTTTATATGTGATTTTATAACAATATGTTTGATAATGATTGTGGATGCCATTCAGTGGTATACGATATTCAGGTATGTTTACCCCAAATATTCTGTTAATTTTGCAATATGCATAATTGTGAGATAAGTATGATTTTGTTATGATTTTGGGGTAAATAGCATGAAAACTAAATGATATGTATGTGCATGGGCATATGGGTATATTTGATAAAGGGGAAGTATTTTGGTGGTTTTACCACAATATCCGGTGACTTCGGTCACATATTTGAAATCCGGTGACTTCGGTCACATATGTGAATCTGGTGACTTCGATCACATATTTGAAATCCGGTGACTTCGGTCACAATTTTGTCTGGTGTCCTTGCCACAAAATTATAAGGGTGATGTGCATGTTGACTGTAGCAACTGCCTTCGATGGTGTGTAGCGGATGGAGGGTCGATTTAGTAATCCCCACGGTGTGTTGGTTGTACGGGTGGTGTGTAGCGGATGGATATTAGGTGGGACAGGTTTGCATTTCATTATTTGTACATATCCATGTGATTTAATTGATTATTATTTAATCTGATATGAAAATGGGCTTTTGGGCTAAATATGAGCTAAATGGGCCTTTGGGCTAAGTATGAGCTAAATGGGCCTATGGCCATATGTGTAATTTTGGGCTTTAAGGCATATGATAAAATGGGCTTTTTAATGTATGTGTTACACATTGAGTTTATAACTCACCCTTTTGTGGGATAACTTTTCGGATGATTAAATAGCGTGATGGATCTCAGTCGCAAGGACTCAAGTGGTGGCCAATGCTCATATCAAGTATTTGGAAGATTTTCCAATTTAAACTTATTAAATTTTACTACTTAGACTTTATTATGGGTTTGCTATTTTTGTAATAAGGCCACTATAAACTGTTTTAATTTTTATGTTTGGACTTTTATTTTGCCATGAACAAATATCTATTAAATAACTAAATGGTTTTTGATAAATAATTTAAAAATGTTTTTGTCACTAATATATATATATGTTTTAAAGTAAATTCCTTAAATGTGGTTTTCTTTTAATTTATTAATTCCTTCTAAAAATAATGTTTTAAAATACATAAATTTACTATACAAATTGATTTCAACCTAATATATTAAGTTAAATCTGCTTTTCTACAAAATTATCAAGTTTTTCTTAAATAAAATAAGAATTTGCTAAAGTTAGATTAGAGAACATATCAAATCCGGTTAGGCTTTTGGGCGAGTTTGGGATGTTTCAACTTGGTATCGATGCCAGATTTTAAACTCTCGGCCTTGGGTTTTGAAGCCCAGCGTTTTCAAAATATGGCTCAAATGACTTTTGAAAGTTTTCTTAAGTTAAAATGGTTTAATAAGAGCATGGCACAGAAGTTCTCGGCCCGGATCCATCGGTATGTATCTTTATTGATAAAGTGATATGAAAGTTTGATAAGCAAGGAAACTATAACTTTAGAGACATGGACCCTAGGTGTATGTGTGCTACTACGGAAAAACCACTTGAATATCATTTCATAAAACTTTCTTTTAATAAGAAGTGAAAAGACTCTAATACATAAGAGTTTTTCGTAAAAACAGATAAGACGCGTAATAGACATGAGTTCTAGGAGGCGTGGTCGTCATGGGCGTGGGCGAGGAAGAATGGTACGTGTCGGAACCAATTAGATCTGGTCAAGGTTTGAAAATGAAGCTCATACCGATTGTTGGGTGGATTTTCAAGAGCAAAATGAAGGAGGTGATGCGATATCACAAGTCGTCTTGAGTTTTAGAACGAGTAGCGAAGCTAATCTTGAAAATGGGTCTCGAAAGTCGATGGTGAGAGACTAAGATCAAATGGAGCTGAGGTTTTCGGGAGTATCTGGAGTAGCTCAAATGTAGCGGAATATTGGTTGGAGGCGATCGAGAGGATTATGGACGATTTGGGTACCTTCTTTGAAGAGAAGTGAAAGGTGCTATTTCACTACTTCGTGATGAAGCCTACCAGTGGTGGCTCACTATCAAGGAAAGTACCCCTACGGATCGACTGGATTGGGGGTATTTTAAAATTAAATTCGAAGGAAAATATGTTGGAGCTAGCTACATCAACTCCCAGAGGAAGACATTTCTGAATCTAGTGCAAGGCAGTAAGTCGATAGCTGAGTATGAAGCAGAGTTTTTGCGACTTAGCCGTTATGCCGGAGGGATAGTGGCTACTGAATATGAACGGTGTGTCAAATTTGAGGATGGACTTAGAGATGAACTGCGAGTGATGATTGCTCCACACCGGGAAAGAGATTTTGCAATCTCAGTGGAAAGGGCAAGAATAGCTGAAGAAGTTAGCGAACTGAAAGACAGAACCGGGACAGAGGCCAGAATAAGAATAAGAGAAGCTTTGGATCTTCAGGGTCATCCAAAATTTTCAGAAGAAACCAAGAAATGAAGGACCGCGAGGTCAGCAGACTGCTACGGGTGGACAACATCGTGCTTGTGCTCAATATGGGAAAATGCACCCGGAAGAGTGTTGGAAAAAGACCGGGGGATGTTTCAAGTGCGGATCTAAAGACCATATGATCAAGGATTGTCCAAAAATTCAGATAAGAACCGCCCAGTAAGTCAGGGTGTTAATCAGGCTGGCAGAGGTGAGCAATGACCGATAAGGGCCGTGGTCCAAATGGAAGGGTAGTGGCTCGGTAGAGGTTGTGGAACTTGAGCAGAGGCGTTGGTAGCTCTAAGGCGAGACGGCCAGTCCGGTATATGCGGTTCGTCGCAGCGAAGAAACGATGGCCTTTTGATGTTATCACGATGCGTTTCGATTTTGGGTTGCCCTTTATTGCTTTGATAGATATAGGGTCAACTCACTCTTATATCGCTAGTGAAGTATCGAGACTTTGCATGTGACTTACGAGGCTGTACCTAGGAAGATGATCGTACTTAGTCCTTTAGGATGGCGATGAATTATAGACAAACTTTTAAAGAAGTACCTTTAAAAGTTCAAGGGGCGCATTTTGGTGATTTAATGGAGTTACCATTGAGAATTCGACTGATCTTAGGCATGGGTGGCTTGTGAAGTATCGTGCAAATGTGGATTGTCTTTGCTAAGTGAATGTCCTTAAGAACTCTTGATGACAAAGAAGTTGTAGTGATGGGCGAGAGATGGAACTACTTATCTAATGTAGTATCCGCTCTTAAGGCAGAAAAGATGGTTAGAAAGGGATGTGTAGCTTCCTGATGTTGGTGAGTGCCTTGGAGGCTAAAGAAGCAACTGTTGAAGGTGTAACATCCCAAAAATGAGGTTATTTGGAATTTAATTATTTCTCTTATGTATGAACTGCTGTGTCATTATTTATGGAATAATAATGATCAATTTAAGGCTTTGTGTTGGCTCGATTTAGTAGGAAATTTTAGTTTTTAACTTTTAAGGTAGGGAGCCTTAGCAAGAGGGTGTTATAAGAATAAATGGGGATAATTTGGACATAAAATGAGCTTAGACTAAGTGGCAAAGTAAGTCCACTTAAGAGCTACATGTGACGCCACCAAGGAGCAAGGGAGAGCTTGTGTTCGAGTCGCGGAAATCCCTCTTTTTGTTCTTATTTTGGACGGCATAGGGAGAGGAGAGTCCTTTCTCTCTTTGAACTCTCCTTCTTTTTATTTTATTTTTATTAATAACATTGGATAATAAGTAGAAATCAAGGATATTATTATAAGTGGATAAAGGAGATATTAGTTGATTTACTAGGTGATTATGAGGATTAAATTCAAATTATTTTAAATCAATTAAGGAGATGGTAGTGTTTGGGACTCCTTAGTGGAGTGGACGGCAAGGACTTTGGGGAGGGGTTAATGCCGAAATTATTAAGGCTATTTTCGGCTAGCCTTCACTTGGTGATAATCCTTTTTTTTTTCTTTCCATTCATTCTCAAATCATTCTATTCTTGAGTTCTAGCCGAAACTTTCACTCTTTTCTTCCTCTTCATTGTTAAACCGAAATCACTTTTCCTCTACACCCTCCTCTTTTCAAAATTCCCTTGAGTAAAATTGTTAACACCATCCTCTTCCATTGATTTCTTTCTCCCTTGACCGAATAACTCCTTGGAAGTCTTTGGATTTCTTTTCTCTTATTTTCTTACCTTGGCGAATGGTATAGTGGCTTAGGCACATCGGGATCTCGCTAGTGTTCAATCGATTGTTTGGTAAGGTGAGTTGGCGAATGCCTATGCTTCCTTTTCCCTATCTTTGTCGATTTTCTTCAAAATTAAGGGCCAATATCGGCTTTTTATTTACAAGGTGCTAGGTATCATTTTGAAAATTTAATCTATCTAGGTGTTAAGGATTTTGGAAATCGACAAAGCAAGCCGTCATTCGTGACCAATCAAGTGGTAAGTGTTGGTAAGAATCGGTTTTCATGGGATTTAGTTTGCAAATATTTAAAGCGAAGGCTAATAAACTTGTTTACTAACCGGTGGTAATTGATGAAGCGATTCGGGAATCGAGTATTGTGATTGATTATCCAAAAGCGTAAGGTAAGGTTTGGGTTCAAAGGAGAACCCTTAAAATTGATTGATTTGGCGAATGTACTAACACATGTCTTGGCGAATATAGAGCGATAGATCTAGGGTGGTGGCACTTCTTTTGGGATTTAGACTATCCGATGGTGACAGTGTGTACATACACACTTATAGTAGTTAATATGTGTGATAAATATTTGTTGTTTGTAAATCGCTTGATGTAGATATGGATTTGGTACCTTAAATGGTACAAGCGAGAACCTCGGTAAGTCTCTATTTATATGAGATTATTGTGATGCTTTTGGGAAGCATGATTTATTAAATACATGTGATGAATGTATGAACTCATTATGAATGTGATGCGGGTTGATGAGTGGAGGGTAGTATTAATCGTGCGACGGGCACCGGTGTTTTAGTAACACACCGTGACTATATGTCACGGAGGTTTGGTACCTCAAAGGTTTAGTACCTCAATAGCGACTTATCCACGTGGTTAACACCACCGTGGGTTGGCCCCACTTGAGATATGGGATCGCCGCGGTGATTTGGTATCACACGATGGGTTGGCCCCATCAAATGATCTGTAATCTCACGGACACGGTGTTTTAGTAACACATTGTGACTATATGTCACCGGTGGTTTAGCACCACCGGTGGTTTGGTACCACAGCAGGGTGAGCGATGGCGTTTGGATGGCTAGGTCGAGAATTAAATATTCGCATATTAATTGTTACATGTTGTGTATGAAAATGTTTTAAAACGGGAAGGGTTACATCTTGAGTGCTGGTGACTCACCTTCTCCATTAATTTTTCGGTGATGCTTAGATCGCGGACATGGGCCGGAGGGACTTGAGGAGGCCATGCGGTGGATTTAAAATTAAATGGACTTTAATTTTAGTTATTTTAAATTTGGTTATTGGGTTGTTTTATTTTGGATGTAATAAGGCCTCATTTTGCTCTACTTTAGTTATTTTCTTAGATGTTGGATATTTATTTATTTTTACTATAAATTTGAATCACGCGTTTTTAAAATTAACACGAAAAATGTTTTATCGTGCCATCGAACTGTCGAAGTTTGTATAATAACTTGACTTAATTAAATTTTGAATTAGTCCAAGAAGGTTTCAACAGATAACCAAAACGAGATGTTTCAACAAAACTTAAATTGGATTTTCAAATGGGTTTCAAAAGTTTTCCGTAACGACCCATATTCGGTCCTAACGTTTGGGTCGGGTTTGAAATTACAAATTGGTATCGAGCCAGTTCAAAACTTCATTATGTGGGGCCCAAGGCCCAAAAAAATGTTTTAGTAGGCCTTATTAATTGATTTTGGGTTTTAAAGCAGCATGGCCCGAGTCTCCGGCACCGATCCGCCCAGGTAAGTACCTCTAAACTTCTTTGTGAATTATATTCTGTAGAAGGGTAGGAAGCATGGAACGTAGATAGACTTAGAGGAATTTGAACCCTAGGATTAGATTACTCAAACACACAAGCTAAACATAAGACTTAAAGAACTAAACCAATCTATGACTTAGTCAATTGAGCTAGGGTGTGGTAACCCACATGCGCATGTCTAGGATTGGAGCCCAAGAGCTGGTATTTAAGCGGTCAAGGTGACTCACCACCTCTTGGCAGGTATCCTACAGTGCGTGGCTTGGGTTCACCTTAACTCGAGAGGCTCGATGGTGTGGTAACCTCTGTCATGCATGTCTAGAAAGGTTCGGTGGGAGCTTGGTATTTAAGCAGTCCGCGTGACTCACCTCCTCTCCACACGAAACACACTGTGCGTAGCTTGGGTTCACCACGACCAAGAGGGCTCGGTCATAGGCTAAACATAATGACTAAAACCCGAAAGGAATTAGCCTTGATTTTGAAAAGAAATGAAACAACAAAACTTGGTTTCAAAACTTTTCAAATCACTCCTTCAAAGGTAAGAACAACTCTTTTTACAACGTTTTCCTCGAAAAGTTCTATTTGTGGAAAATTACAAAAATGCCCTTAGGGGTAAAATTACTAAAATACCCTTGGTTCATAAAACATCAACTCAACGATTTTGTCCAAAAATTTTAACTACTTCTCAAATATTCAACTCAGCCTTGGAAATCATCAATGAAACACTTGGGTTTTGGAAAATTACGAAAATGCCCTCAACTTATAAAATTACCAAAACGCCCCTGAGTACAAAATTTTTGCAACATTACCGTTTAAGAAGGAAAAAAATTCTCAAAAGGGACCCTCAGAGTTTTACAATGGTCAAAACACCCTTGATTCACAAAATTACAAAATTACCCACAGTGGACAAAATTACCAAAATACCCCAGCAGAGAAAAGCGAAAATACCACAGGTTAGAAATGGGCGAAATGTCGAAGGCGAATAGGTATGGAAAGTGTTAGGGAATGAATGTGGCCTATTGTGTGAACTAGGATAGAATACTTAAAACATTGTTTGATCGAAAGAACCCTTATTCAACTTTTCATAAAATTTCTTGTGAGTAACGAAGTGGAACAAATGCTAATACATAAAATTCCTCTTAATCAGTTAAAAGCGCGATAGATAGAATGAGTTCTAGAGGGCGTGGGCCGTGGACGCGGTAGGGGTAGGATGATGGTGTACGAGCCCGTCAGTCGGGGTAAGGTTACGAAAATGATGTACCACCGCCACCACCACCTCCACTTTTGGAGCGGAGGAGCGAGATCGACGGGAGGAGGCGATGATGGCGGTGTTGCGAGTCCTCGAATTGGTGGTCAGGTGGTGGAAATTTAGGAGCTCAAATCTATTCCGGCGGATTGATCAACAATTTGAGGTGTTCCGGTGTGTCGAGTGGCACCAGGTGTAGTAGTATTGGTGGAATCTCTGAAAGGATAATGGATGATCTTGACGTGAGGAGGAAAAAGTGAAAGGCGGTGTCGCTTCTAAAGGATGAAGCGTACCGGTGGTGGTGACAGTTCGGGATGGAGCCACGGTGATGATCTCACGTGGGACTACTTTAAAACCGCTTTTGGAAGAAGTATGTGGGCACCGGCTACCTTTGGCCTTGAGAGGAAGGCTTTTCTGGGTCTAGTACAAGGAACTAAGTCCGTGGTAGAGTATGAGGCGGAGTTTTAAGGCGAGTAGGTATGCAAGAGGCATCGTGGCTCTTGAACACGATTGTAAGGTCCGCTTTGAGGACGGACTCAAGATGATTTGAGGTTCTTGATTGCCCATGACAAGTTAGTGAGTTTTATCTCTTGTGGAAAAGGCTAAAGTAGCCAGGGGATCAATGAGGGCGTGAGGCGAAATTATAGTAGAAATAATCAAAGAGAGGATTTGGGTCCATTGGATCCGATGGTAATGATCGAAGAAAGCTAGGCGAGTGGGCCAAATCAGGCAAACAAGGCCGTAGCTACTAATCGAGGCCCGCCCAATCTAATCATGGGAAGTCCCATTGGGAGGTTGCTCGGCCGGCGATAGAGGATGTTTTGAGTGTGGGGTCTACACATTCATACGTAGCAAGTAGTGTGGTAGAGACTTTGAACCTAGACTCTGAGACTGCTGCTAGGGAGATGGCTGTAGTGTGTCCTTTAGGTCACTCTGTAGTAGTAGACAAACTTTTAGGGGCGTACCCTAGAACTCCAAGGGGTCGTGATTGAGGTCGATCGATGGAACTACCATTCGGGAGTTCGATTTGATCCTTGGAATGGATTGGTGGTTAGGTACCGGCGAAGTTGGATTGCGCGCTAAGCGCATGGTTCTCCAAACAATAGAGGGAATGAGGTGGTTATGATTGGTAATCGAAGGAATTACATCCAATGTGGTGTCTGCTTTGAAGGTTGAGAAGATGGTCAAGAAGGGTTGTAAGGCGTTCTTGGTTCAAATTTGTGCTTTGGAAGTTAAGGAGTCGATGGTTGGAAAGGTCCGAACGGTTGGGAATTTCTTGATGTGTTCCCGGAAGAACTTAGGGTCTACCTCGGATCGGAAGTCAAATTCGATATAGACTTGCTACCCTAACAAAGCACGTGTCTATAGCACCTTCTTGGATGGCACCAAAGGAATTGGTGGAGTGAAGGCTCAAATTCGAGAGCTCTTGGATAAAGGGTTTATTCGACCTAGTATATCTCCGTGGGAGCACTGTATTGTTTGTCAAGAAGAAGGACGGTTCTATGCGGATGTGCATCGACTACCGTCGATTAAACAAGTTAACGATCAAAAACAAGTACCCATTGCCTCGGATCGATGACTTGTTTGACCAATTGAAGGAGCGTCGGTGTTTTGAAGATAGACCTTAGGTCGGGTTACCATCAACTTAAGGTGAAGGGGCCGATGTTCACAAGACGGCTTTTGAACTCGGTATGGGCATTACGAGTTCCTAGTGATGCCATTCGGGTTGACCAATGCCGTGGCGTTTATGGATTTAATGAGCAGTATTTCAACGATTACCTAGACCAATTAATCGTGGTGTTCATCGGCGACATATTGGTTTACTCAAGGACGGAGGAGGAGCATGACAAGCATTTACGGATAGTTCTACAAGTGTTGAGGAAAAACAATTGTATGCTAAATTGATAAGTGCGAATTTTGGCTAAGGGAGGTGGCTTTCTTAGGTCACGTAGTGTCGTGGAAGGATTAGAGTGGATCCCGCAAGATTGAAGCGGTGTTGGAGTGGAAATCGCCTAAGTCGGGCGCAATCTGAAGTTTTACGGGTTTAGCGAGGTATTATCGGAGGTTTGTGGAAGGGTTCTCTCTCGATCGCAGCCTTGTAGATTGGACGAAGTTGCTAAGAAAAGGTGTTCCATTTGTATGGTTGGAGAAGCGAAGAAAGCTTTGATAAGTTGAGGAAGATTACGACGAAGCTCGGTTTTAGTACAACCCGAGGCGGAAATTATTCACGATCTATTGTGATGCATCTCACACCGGTTTGGGGTGTGTGTTGATCTGAGATGGGAAGGTAGTAGCCTATCGTCCGTCATGAGACCGCATGAGGTTAACTACCCAACTCATGACTTGGAGTTAGCGGTGTCGATTTGCCTTGAAAATATGGAGACACTATCTTTATGGGGAGAAGTCGGTAATTTACGGATCACAAAAGTTTGAGGTATCTTCTATCACGAAGGATCTGAATACGAGGCATGTAGATGGATTGAGCTGTTGAAGGACTCTGTTGTTCCATCGAATATCATCCGGTAAGGCTAACGTGGTGGTGATCGTTGGCCAGAAAGGTTGTGGCGATTTAAGAGCTATGTTTACTCGTTGAGCCTATATGACGATGGAAGCCTTTTGGCGAGCTTCAAGTTAAGCCAACGTGGATCGAGGAGATTAAGGATAAACAATTGGTGGATGAAGGGTTAAATGCTAAGAGAATGCAAGTTCGGGATGGTGGTTTAGAAGGGTATAGTGTATTTGGTGATGGTGTGCTATGTTTTCAAGGGCGGCCTTGTATGCCAAAAGATATGGAGTTGAGGCGGAAAATTCTCGGGATGCTCATAGCAGCCCATCGCTATGCATCCGGAGGAAGCAAGATGTATGGAGATCTCTGAAGCTTGATTACGGTGGCGGGTTGAGCGTGAGATAACGAAATTAAATAGGGAAGTGTTTGGCGTGTCGGCGAGTTAAGTGAACACCGATTACCATCGGGGTTACTTCAACCGTAAAGATCCCTCAATGGAAGTGGGAGCGGATCACTATGGATTTCGTCGGTGGGCTACCCTTACGCCCGACAAGAAGGGCGCGGTTTGGGTAATTGTAGACCGCTGACTAAATCACTCACTTCATCTGGTAAGAATGGATTACTCACTCCGAAGCTAGCAAAGTTGTATGTGGCGAGATAGTCGATTGCATGGTGTACCGTATCGAGTTATCTCGAGATAGGGACCCAGGTTCACTTGAGGTTTTGGAAAGCGTTACACCAAGCGTTGGAGTGCGCGGTTGGATTTCACCTGACTTTCCATCCTCGGTCGACGGGCAATCCGAAAGGTCATCTGATCTTAGAAGATATCTTTGAGGGGTTGTGTCTTGGAATTCGAGGTAGTTGGGAGGAATTCTTACCCTAGCCGAAGTTCGCCTACAACAATAGCTACCAAGCGAGTATTGAGATGGCACCATACTGAAGCCTTGTATGGGCGGAAATGTCGAACTCCGACGTGTTGGACGGAGTTGGGTGAACGACAAGTGTTGGGCCCAGAATTGGTAGCAGAGACGGAAGACAAAGTCAAGGTGATTCGGACTCGTCTTAAGGAAGCATCAGATAGACAGAAGTCCTATGCTGACCTTAAGCGCAAGGAAATGGAGTATGCCGTAGGGGATAAGGTCTTCCTGAAGGTGTCGCCTTGGAAAAAGGTGTTAAGATTTGGGCGAAAAGGGAAGCTGAGCCCAAGATTCATTGGCCCATATACAGTACTGAAGCGAGTAGGACCGGTAGCTTATCAGCTCGAACTGTCGGCAGAGTTAAGTCAGATACATGACGTCTTTCGGCGTATCAATCTTTGAGACGGTGTCGGTCGGATCCATCACATGTGGTGCTGTGATGAAATCGAGGTTAACAGACTTATCTTTTGAGGAGGAACAGGTTCGGATCTTGGATAGAGATATAAAGGTTCTGCGTGGGAAGTCGATGCCCTTAGTGAAAGTGCTATGGCGGAACCATGGTCTTGAGGAAGCTACGTGGGAACTCGAGGATGTGATCTGACGGCAATACCCTCATCTGTTTTAGTTATGTAATTTGGAATGAAATTTATTTTAAGGGAAAAGCTGTAACATCCCAAAATGGGGTTATTTGGAATTTAATTATTTCTCTTATGTATGAGCTATTTGTGTCATTATTTATGGAATAATAATGATCAATTTAAGGCTTTGTGTTGGCTCGATTTAGTAGGAAATTTTAGTTTTTAACTTTTAAGGTAGGGAGCCTTAGCAAGAGGGTGTTATAAGAATAAATGGGGATAATTTGGACATAAAATGAGCTTAGACTAAGTGGCAAAGTAAGTCCACTTAAGAGCTACATGTGACGCCACCAAGGAGCAAGGGAGAGCTTGTGTTCGAGTCGCGGAAATCCCTCTTTTTGTTCTTATTTTGGACGGCATAGGGAGAGGAGAGTCCTTTCTCTCTTTGAACTCTCCTTCTTTTTATTTTATTTTTATTAATAACATTGGATAATAAGTAGAAATCAAGGATATTATTATAAGTGGATAAAGGAGATATTAGTTGATTTACTAGGTGATTATGAGGATTAAATTCAAATTATTTTAAATCAATTAAGAAGATGGTAGTGTTTGGGACTCCTTAGTGGAGTGGACGGCAAGGACTTTGGGGAGGGTTAATCTTAAAATTATTAAGGCTATTTTAATTAGCCTTCACTTGGTGATAATCCTTTTTTTCTTTCCATTCATTCTCAAATCATTCTATTCTTGAGTTCTAGCCGAAACTTTCACTCTTTTCTTCCTCTTCATTGTTAAACCGAAATCACTTTTCCTCTACACCTCCTCTTTCAAAATTCCCTTGAGTAGAAATTGTTAACACCATCCTCTTCCATTGATTTCTTTCTCCCTTGACCGAATAACTCCTTGGAAGTCTGGATTTCTTTCTCTTATTTTCTTACCTTGGCGAATGGTATAGTGGCTTAGGCACATCGGGATCTCGCTAGTGTTCAATCGATTGTTTGGTAAGGTGAGTTGGCGAATGCCTATGCTTCCTTTTTCCCTATCTTTGTCGATTTTCTTCAAGAATTAAGGGCCAATATCGGCTTTTTATTTACAAGGTGCTAGGTATCATTTTGAAAATTTAATCTATCTAGGTGTTAGGGATTTTGAAATCGACAAAGCAAGCCGTCATTAAGTGACCAATCAAGTGGTAAGTGTTGGTAAGAATCGGTTTTCATGGGATTTAGTTTGCAAATATTTAAAAGCGAAGGCTAATAAACTTGTTTACTAACCGTGGTAATTGATGAAGCGATTAGGAATCGAGTATTGTGATTGATTATCCAAAAGCGTAAGGTAAGGTTTGGGTTCAAAAGGAGAACCCTTAAAATTGATTGATTTGGCGAATGTACTAACACATGTCTTGGCGAATATAAGGCGATAGATCTAGGGTGGTCGGCACTTCTTTTGGATTTAGACTATCCGGTGGTGACAGTGTGTACATACACACTTATAGCGATTAATATGTGTGATAAATATTTGTTGTTTGTAAATCGCTTGATGTAGATATGGATTTGGTACCTTAAATGGTACAAGCGAGAACCTCGGTAAGTCTCTATTTATATGAGATTATTGTGATGCTTTTGGGAAGCATGATTTATTTAATACATGTGATGAATGTATGAACTCTGTTATGAATGTGATGCAGGTTGATGAGTGGAGGCGGTATTAATCGTGTAGGCGGGCACCGATGTTTTGGTAACACACCGTGACTATATGTCACGGAGGTTTGGTACCTCCGGAGGTTTAGTACCTCAATAGCGACTTATCCACGTGGTTAACACCACCGGGTTGGCCCCACTTGAGATATGGGATAAATGCGCGGTGATTTGGTATCACACGATGGGTTGGCCCCATCAAATGATCGTGTCTCGGACACGGTGTTTTAGTAACACATTGTGACTATATGTCACCGGTGGTTTAGCACCACCGTGGTTTGGTACCACAGCAGGGTGAGCGATGGCGTTTGGATGGCTAGGTCGGAATTAAATATTACGCATATTAATTGTTACATGTTGTGTATGAAAATGTTTTAAAGCGGGAAGGGTTACATACTGAGTCTTGGTGACTCACCTTCTCCATTAATTTTTCAGGTGATGCTTAGATCGCGGACATGGAGCCGGAGGGACTTGAGGAGGCCATGCGGTGGATTTAAAATTAAATGGACTTTAATTTTAGTTATTTTAAATTTGGTTATTGGGTTGTTTTATTTTGGATGTAATAAGGCCTCATTTTGCTCTACTTTAGTTATTTTCTTAGATGTTGGATATTTATTTATTTTACTATAAATTTGAATCACGCGTTTTTTAAAATTAACACGAAAAATGTTTTATCGTGCCATCAGACTGTCTCGAAGTTTGTATAATAACTTGACTTAATTAAATTTTGAAATTAGTCCAAGAAGGTTTCAACAGGAAAACCAAAACGAGATGTTTCAACAAAACTTAAATTGGATTTTCAAATGGGTTTCAAAAGTTTTCTGTAACGACCCATATTCGGTCCTAACGTTTGGGCGGGTTTAAGTATTCTGAAAGGAGTTAGGGCTGTGAATGAATTTGTAGATGTTTTTAGGAAGAACTTCGGGTTTGCCTCCGGATCGCGAGGTAGAATTCGGGATTGATTTATTGCAGAACAGGCGCCAATTTCTATTGCTCCATATAGAATGGCACCGAAGGAGTTAGTTGAGCTTAAGGCTCGATTAGAGTTGCTTGATCGTGGATTTATCCGGCCTAGTGTGTCTCCATGGAACCTTTGGTTCTATTGTGAAGAAAAAGGACGGATCGATGAGGATGTGTATAGATTACGGTAGTTGAATAAGTGACCATCAAGAACAAGTATCCTTTGCCAAGGATCGATGACTTGTTCGATCGACTTAAAGGGAGTATGGTATTCTCAAAGATTGATTTAAGGTCGGGTATCATCGACTTAAAGTGAAAGAAGTGGATATCCATAAGGCGGCTTTCCGGACTAGATATGGGCATTATGAATTTTGGTAATGCCATTCGGATTGATGAAACGCCCAGTGCGTTCATGGATATGATGAACCGAATTTTCCAATCCTACTTGGATCGAGTTCATCGTGGTGTTCATAAACGACATCTGGTGTATTCTAAGTCCGAAATGGAACATGATGAGCATCTTCGGATTGTGTTACGAGTTTTAAGGGAGAAGAAGGCGTATGCCAAATTTAGCAAGTGTGAATTTTAATTTGAAAGAGGTTGCGTTTTAGGCCATGTGGTGTCTGCGAGAAGGGATAAGGTGGATCCTCGGAAGATTGAGGTGTGCTAGATTGAAACCACCTAAGTCCGTGAATGGCGAGGTTCGCAGTTTCTTGGGGTTAACGAGGATACTACGAAGATTCGTGAAGGATTCTCATCGATAGCTGCACCTCTAACAAAATTCTTTGAGAAAGGAAGTACCTTTCGTGTGGGGCGATAAGCAACAAGAGAGTTTTGAGAAGCTCGAAGGTTTTGGTGAAGCTCGGTTTTGATTCACTTTCGAGGCGGAAAGGATTTTGTCGTGTATTGTGGCGCTTCTCACAGGATTAGGATGTGTTACGATGCAAGGCGGGAAGGTAGTTGCGTATCGTCTCGGTAGTTGAGACCACACGAGGTTAATTACCCGACACATGACTTAGAGTTGGCGTGATGGTCTTTGCTCTTAAAGTTTGGAGACATTATTTATACGGGAAAAGTTAGTGATATACACGGACCACAAGAGTCTGAAATATCTCTTGACTCGAAAGAACTGAATTTGAGGCGTGAAGGTGGATAGAGTTGTTGAAAGACTCACGATCGTTTCATCGAGTACCACCCGCAAGGCGAATGTGGTGGCGGGGCGCTCTAAGTCGAGAAAGTGGTGTCGATTTAAGGCGATGTTTGCACATCTTAGTCTTTATGATGACGGAAGCTTGTTGGCGAATTACAAGTTAGTGCCGACATGGTTGAGTCAAGTGAAAGAGAGGCGATTAGTAGATGAAGATCGAGTGTAAAGCTTGGCGGTCTGAGTGGAAAATTAGAAGATTTTGGTATTAATAATGATGGGGTCTTGTGTTTCAAAGGTAAAGTCTGTATCTTGAGGATCGGGAGTTAAGGCAAAAGATTCTTGAGAGTCGCATGGTAGCCCTTATGCTATGCATCCCGGAGGAAGTAAGTTATCTGAGACTTGCGAGATCGGTTTTGGTGGCTTTGGTCTTAAGCGGAAGTTCACGAGTTTGTAGGAAAGTGCTTAATGTGTCGACAAGTCAAGGCTGAACATCAAGTACCTTTGGGATTGCTTGATCGGTAAAGATTCCACAGTGGAAGTGGGAGAGAATTACCATGGACTTTGTTAGTGGACTTCCTCTTACGCCTACTAAGAAAGACTCTGTATGGGTGATAGTGGACCGATTGACGAAATCTGCACATTTTATCCCAGTTCGAATTGATTACTCTTTGCAGAAATTGGCAAAGTTATATGTGGCTGAGATTGTGAGATTGCATGGAGTGCCGGTGTCAATCATTTCAGATAGAGACCCGAGGTTTACGTCGTGGTTTTGGAAAGCATTGCATCAGGCTTTGGGCACCAGATTGGACTTCAGTACGGCATTTCATCCTCAGTCAGACGGTCAGTCTGAAAGAGTAATCCAAATCTTAGAAGATATGTTAAGGGGTTGTGTGATAGATTTCAAGGGAAGTTGGGAGGAATTCTTACCGTTAGCAAAATTTGCGTACAACAACAGTTACCAAACCAGTATTCGGATGGCACCATATGAAGCACTATATGGGCAAAAGTGTCGCACTCCTACGTGTTGGACAGAATTAGGGGAACGTCAGATTTTGGGTCCAGAAATAGTGGCTGAATTCGAAGAAAAGGTTAAGGTAATCCGGGCTCGGTTAAAGGAAGCATCTGACAGGCAAAAGTCGTACGCAGATCTAAAGCGAAAAGAAATAGAGTTTGCTGTGGGGGACCAAGTTTTCCTAAAAGTTTCACCTTGGAAAAAGGTAATGAGATTTGGTCGCAAAGGGAAGCTAAGTCCCAGGTTCATTGGACCTTATCGGGTTTTGAAGCGGGTCGGATCTGTGGCATATCAGTTAGAATTACCTTCGGAGTTGAAGCAAATGCACGATGTGTTCCATGTTTCAATGTTACGCCGTTATCGGTCAGATCCATCTCA
Organism: Gossypium rotundifolium; assembly: GCA_025506655.1. Classification (NCBI taxonomy): domain Eukaryota; kingdom Viridiplantae; phylum Streptophyta; class Magnoliopsida; order Malvales; family Malvaceae; genus Gossypium; species Gossypium rotundifolium. The sequence goes on along the minus strand of CP106731.1, from coordinate 41,716,717 downwards.
TGTAGTGCCAGTTGAGGAGGTGGAATTAAGACAAGATTTGTCCTATGAAGAGGAGCCAATTCAAATTTTGGAACGATATGTAAAGGTTTTACGGAGAAAGTCAGTTCCTCTCGTCAAAGTATTATGGCGTAATCATGGATCAGAAGAAGCTTCGTGGGAATCGGAGGAAGCGATGCTACATCAATACCCTCATTTGTTCCAATCGGTAATTTCGAGGACGAAATTATTTTAAGGGGGTAGAACTGTAACATCCTGATAATTAGGGGTTATGCATCTTACTTAATTGAATGATGTTGCATGCTTAATTATGATTGAGTATGTTTTGGAAGTTTATTTTTGAACTTCATTAATTAAGTGAATGCTTAGTGAAACTTTTAATTTCTAATAATTAAGATGGAGCCAAGCATGTTAGGCTTTAAGAAATAATGACGAGAGGTTTTAAGCATATGATGAGTAATTGGCAAGGTGGTTAGGATACATGGATGAGTGCTTGAGGGGAGAGGTTCGAATCCCCTAGCTAGCAAATGGGAGGATTTTATTTTTGTTTCCTTCCCTATAGTGTCGGCCAAGACCCTTCTAGAATGGATGAGCATTCTTTTAATTTTGGATATTTGACCATATGAAAAGGCAAGCTAAAGACTTATGGCATGGAATCAAGATAGGATGATAAGATAGGGGACAAAAGGCGATATATGGGCAATGTTTTGGAAGCTTGTTCATGGTCATTTGACCATGAACCTAGTCGATTTAGGGGCTAAAGAGGGTGGTTAATGGTTATAGCAATCTAAGGGTTGATGGGGAAGAATTGTGGAGGAAAAGGGGATTATGTTGGCTTCCTAGTTGGCCGAATTTGACTTGAGTTAGGGGGTGATAGTTGGCCAAAAATTCTAGCAATTGTGCATCTTTTCTCAATTCTCCAAGAGCTCTCCTCCTAGCCGAATTTTGCTATTGTCATTAGGTAAAGTTTTACTTTGTTTTGGTTCTCATTTTGACCATTTTGGTTAAAACTCCTTTTCTCTCAAATTGTGGTCTTATTTAGTCATAAACATCAAAAGATTGGAAAACATTTTATTCTTTTCTTTTCCTTCATTGCCGAATCTACCAAAGTTCAAAGAACCATTTTTTCTTCAATTTCTCCCTCTTGGCCGAATGCACATTGGTCCCTAAACCTATTTCTTTTCTTTTGAAATCACTTTCATCATCATCTTTTCTTCATCTTCTATTTCTCTCTTCTTTCAATTTCATTTTCTTTCTTCCTTCTCTCAACCGAAACTACTTTCTACTAAAACCAACAATCAACATCTATTTTCATCTTCTTTTGCCAACCGAATCATATTCTATTTCGATTTCCTTTCTCCTTTTCATTCTTTGAAAACTGAAACCATTTTAGCCATAAATCACCATCTTTTTCTCTTTTCGTTTTGTGCAAACCGAAATTACCAAATCCATTTTTATTCTCTTCTTTTTGTTTTAGGCGAATCTTCATGTGGGTAAGTAAGACTTTTAAATCAATCGTTTTCATTATTTCTTTTTACTTTGGCCAATTTAGAATCATGATTCTCTTATTTTCTCTCTAGGCGAATCCTTGGAAAGGATTTTAAGGATCTTTGTTGAAGCCAACTTTTAAGAAGTGACTTTTCGAAATCATCCAAGGTAAGATTATCCCTTTTGGTTACATCAATTTCCTTAGATGCACTATTAATCAATTTTATTTTTAGGGGTGATTTGAGACTAACAAGATAGGTAAGAAAAGAAGCGATCGGAGTATTTGGAAGAGAGGAGGCTTTGTTTTACCATCGAACTTCAAACGAAGGGTCAGATCGTGATGAGATTTTCCACCGGGTTGTGGACCCTCTGCTAACGAAGATCGGTTATTTGAAGTAGTACGTACAACCGAACCACTTTACATTGGTGGGATATCTACGGGTTTTGATCCATCTAGCGGAGAAAAACCACAAATAACTGTTGTTCGAGAATTGAGGTAAGGATTTAGATCTCTCGTCAATAAGTATAATTTTATTAGTAATAGTGTATACTAACCAAGTGTGATAATTAACTAGGTGTTGACGAGAGAGAGTATCATTCTCACGGTCATAAGGTGTGTAACCTTACAATAAAACTCATAGATCTATTTTTATATGTGATTTTATAACAATATGTTTGATAATGATTGTGGATGCCATTCGGTGGTATCGATATTTAGGTATGTTTACCCCAAATATTACATTAATTTTGCTATATGCATAATTGTGAGATAAGTATGATTTTGTTATGATTTTGGGGTAAATAGCATGAAAACTAAATGATATGTATGTGCATGGGCATATGGGTATATTTGATAAAGGGGAAATATTTTGGTGGTTTTACCACAGTATCTGGTGACTTCGGTCACATATTTGAAATCTGGTGACTTCGGTCACATATGTGAATCTGGTGACTTGGTCACATATTTGAAATCCGGTGACTTGGTCACAATTTTGTCTGTGTCCTTGCCACAAAATTATAAGGCGATGTGCATGTTGATTGCAAAGAAGCGCCTTCGATGGTGTGTAGCGGATGGAGGTCGATTTAGTAATCCCACGGTGTGTTGGTTGATAAGGGTGGTATGTAGCGGATGGATATTAGGTAGGCCGGGTTTGCATTTCATTATTTGTACATATCCATGTGATTTAATTGATTATTATTTAATCTGCTATGAAAATGGGCTTTTGGGCTAAATATGAGCTAAATGGGCCTTTGGGCTAAGTATGAGCTAAATGGGCCTATGGCCATATGTGTAATTTTTGGGCTTTAAGGCATATGATAAAATGGGCTTTTTAATGTATGTGTTACACATTGAGTTTATAACTCACCCCTTTTGTGGGATAACTTTTCGGATGATTAAGTGGCGATGGATCGGGTCACAAAGGACTCAAGTGGTGGCCAATGCTCATATCAAGTATTTTGAAGATTTTCCAATTTAAACTTATTAAATTTTACTACTTAGACTTTATTATGGGTTTGCTATTTTTGTAATAAGGCCACTATAAAGCTGTTTTAATTTTTATGTTTGGACTTTTATTTTGCCATGAACAAATATCTATTAAATAACTAAATAGTTTTTCGATAAATAATTTAAAAATGTTTTTGTCACTAATATATATATATGTTTTAAAGTAAATTCCTTAAATTTGGTTTTCTTTTAATTTATTAATTCCTTCTAAAAATAATGTTTTAAAATACATAAATTTACTATACAAATTGATTTCAACCTAATATATTAAGTTAAATCTGTTTTCTACAAAATCATCAAGTTTTTCTTAAATAAAATGAGAATTTGCTAAAGTTAGATTCAAGGAACATATCAAATCCGGTTAGGCTTTTTGGGCCGGGTTTGGGGTGTTTCAGGTATGTTCCCCGGTGTAAACCGTTTCAAATTCTTTTGTTACTTTTGAAAATCTGGGTTTTTGAAAGAACGATTATTTTTGGGTTGGGCTCGAGTTGTAAACAAGTTTATTTCATTTTGTAAAATCCTTTACTTTAGGTGACAAAACGTTTAGGCTTTATTTTAAATTAAATTTACTTAAACTTCACTTGATAAAAATTCGTACATAGTAAATAAAAGTAAAATAAAGTAATCCAACTATGGCCTTATTACATCAATTAAATCCCAAAATTAAAACCAAAGTACATAAAATAAAATAGTCCAAATAAAATGAATTTCTTGCTGAGCATGGCCATCCCTAAGCTCCTGCCGACCTGGTCCCTTAATGATCATCACCTGAAAAATGTTCCCACAACGGGGTGAGTCAAACAGACTCCATGTGTACACGAACACTAAGTCTTAACAATTTCAGGCATTTTAAATCATACATGTACATAAAGCATTTAAACAATATGATGCAACCCAAACCCAAACCTAGATGCCATCCGCTACACATCACCCGTACCGACCTGTACACCATGGGGACTACTAAGTCAACCCTCCATCCGCTACACACCATCGAAGGCAGTCGCTGCAGTCGACGTGCTCATCTCCCTTATAAAATTCGTGGTCTTAGGTCACCACATTCAAATATCGTGGTCTTAGGTCACCATATTCAGATATTGTGGTCTTAGGTCACCACATTCAGATATCGTGGTCTTAGGTCACCACATTCACTTCCCCTTTCTCATAATATCCCATATGCCCCATATCATACATATCATGCATATCATGCTTTAATTCACATTCTCATCACTTTTCACATGTTAAAAATAACATATATTCATAATCCTAGTAGGAGTAGGAAACGTACCTGAGTACTTTTGTACCATAGCATGGTATCTTAGCCATATTCACATTCTTATAAACATGCACATATTAATTATTGCCATAAATCTTATTAAAAAGTAGTATGGGTACACACTAATTCTCAAACACCCACACCCTACCCGAGAATGGACCGGATCGGTATGTTCCTAAAGTAAACCCATTTTCGTTACTTAGAAAAATTTGTAAATTTTAGAAAAACTATTGTTTTGAGTTGGGCTTAGATTGAAAACCCATTTATTTAATCTTGTAAATCCAATTTGAGGTAACGTGTCCAAGATAGTTCTTAGCAAAATATTAAAAGTAATGTAAAAACAAAGAATAATCCATTTGGCCTTATGGCCTTATTACATCAAATAAACCCAAAATAAAATTAAAAAGGTATTAAAATCAAATTAAGTCAAATTAAGATAAATTCTTCAAGTGATGCATGGCCTCCTCATGGTCTCTATTCGCTTTGAAAAATAATTCCCACAATGGGGTGAGTCAACAGACTCAATGTGCACAATACTATCAATCAATAATTAGGGCATTCACGTTTAAATCATCAAGTCCATATAATAATAGAATTCATGATGCAACCCAAACCCAAAACCTATATGCCATCCGCTACTCTCCACCGTACTTAAGTCAACCCTCCATCCACACTCTCACGTCATCTATTAATCCCTATATTCGTTAAAACACATTAATAAACGCCTTTTTAGACAAAACCAAATCCTAGTAGGATTTGTATTATTTACTTGTTGCCGAATTGGATGATTGTAAATCAAATCCGAAATTACTAGTATCTTTTTCCTTGAAATCGGCTAATACTAAATCATGTAACCATGTGAGTTTTCGCTTTTGAAATAATGAAAATAATTCCAAATACCAAAATTAAGCCTTGGCGAATATCACTTACCATACAAATTCCAAATCAAGAGAATTCCTTGCCTTATATGTCAATAAATTATCTTACCTTGGATCCTTAGATTTCCGAAAGATTCCTCCTTGTATTCGATGGCTTGTAAAAAGATCCTTAATGCCTTGACCGATTGCTTCCTTGCCTAGAGTTTCGTGGTTTTGCTATGGAGATTTAATCGTGGATCAAAAGAAAAAGGTTTTGGCTTGAATGAAGAAAAGAGAAGAAGAAAAGATAGAAAGAAAATTCGGCGAGAGGGAGAGAGCAAAGGATTTTGGTTACTTGGAAAGATGAGAGAAAAAGACCTTGGGTTCTCCTTTTATAGCCAAATTTGCTAGGCCAAGAGTCCTTGACTTGGCCACCACTCTCCCTTAAGATAATATTATCTCTTATTATTCACATATTTATGTGAATAAAACTCCTTTATTTATCTCTTATTATTCACATATTTATGTGGATAAAACTCCTTTATTTATCTCTTATTATTCACATATTTATGTGAATAAAACTCCTTTATTTATCTCTTATTATTCACATATTTATGTGAATAAAACTCTTCCTTTTCTAGAAACCCATACCTTTTGAAGCAAAATAAGGCCTTCATTATTTGCTTCTGGATGTCTCAAACTCAGCCCAAAAGCCTCTTGTATTTGGGCCATTTCCTAAGGCCTTTGGTGGCATCTTCAGCCATAAGTCCGTTGTTGGGTCAAATTTCATATTTTTAGGGTCTTATTCGACATTCCGGGTCATTTTAAGTTTCCTAAAATTTTCAGCACATTTTCCGTGTTTCCAAAATGTTTAGGTTTCCAAAATGTTCAGTTTCCAAAATGTTCCAAAATAAAAATGTTCAAGTTTCCAAAATGTTCAAAAATGTAAGTAAAATGTTCAAGTTTCCTATTTTGGCTTGGTTTCCAAAATGTTTCACACACCAAAAGTGTTCATTTCCATTTCCATTTTCATTTCTATCTTCATTTTCATTTCCATTTTCCTTTCCATTTTCATGATTTCTAGATTTCCAAAAGCTTTAGCAAGTTCACTCCAAATCAAGTTCACTCCAAATCCGAAAAGCTTGATCTAATGCCTTAGATCTTAAATCTCTACATTTGATCAATCACTTAATACTTAGTAAAGAGCCATTCGGCCATAAAACCAAATCCCAAGAGGGATTAGTACACTTAAATCCTTACCTTGCTACCGATTGATGTCTAATCAAATCTTTGGAAACTTTGTATCCTTCTTTCTTGAAATCGGCAATCACTAGATTACTTGAATAGATTAGTTTGGCTTTTAAATATTAATGAAACACATCTATTTACTCAACATGGCCTTGGCGAATGCTATAGATACTTACCTTGTGGATTTTAAATCCCAAACTCACCGAATAACTAGGGAACACGCTGACCTATGGTGTACCTTCGGAAAAGAATTTCTCCTTCCTTGTAGTCGACACTTAGTAAATCCCGAAAGATCTCTTCAAAGTTTGACAACAAGATATTAATGGGGTTAGTCCTAGATTTGACAAATCTTAAAAGAAAAAGGATGAAACCGAATAAGATCTTACCCTTACTTTAGAGGTCAATCCTTGGACCTTTAGCAATATTCGCTATGTAGGCTAGAAGGATCTTGATTTGACTTTTGATTGGTATAAAGAAATCGACTAATGATGGTATCTTGAGGAGTTTATGGATTCGGTTTAATGGAGATCACAAAAGCTATGAAGAATTCGACTAGGCTTACTTTAGTTTTCACTTTGGCTAACAAAAGAAGAAGAAGAGATGCTCTAGGAAATTGACGAGAGAGAAGAGTTAAAAGAAGATATGATGAATGGCTCTCTTTTCCTCTAGTAGCCAAATTACTAACTTAAAATCCTTTACTTGGCCATCACTCCTATTTTGATAACTTTATCACTTTAATTATCACCCATTCAATTTAATAAAACTTAATCCAATATTTATCTCTTATCTCTTAATAATAATAATAATAATAATAGTCCATTATTATCTATCTATTTGTCAAATTTTAAAAGGATAAAAACTCCTAAAAATTAGCCTTGGTGCCATCTAACTCCCTTGCTCCTTGCAGCAAAATAAAACTCTTTTATTTGCTTCCCACGTGACTCGAACCTAGGCTCCTTCCCCCTTGATTGTGGCGTCACTTACTGGGCTTTAAGTGGTGCCTCCTAGCCACTTCTCCAAGCCCGTTCTTGTGTCAAATTTCTTCTATTAATTTTCTTAAGACCACCTTGCCTTAGTTTCCTCTTTTAAACTTAACATTTCTAAAACTTTCCTTACATTTCCAAGTTTCCAAAAATGTTCACTTTCCTCTTTTAAACTTAACATTTCCAAAACATTTCCTTACATTTCCAAGTTTCCAAAAATGTTCACTTTCCTCTTTTAAACTTAACATTTCCAAGTTTCCAAAAAAATGTTCACCATACATTCATAACACATAAGTCATGCCATTCCGTATAATTAAATCAAAAAAATATTTTTATATTACAAATATTAATTCTAACACAATTTAAATTTATTTAATTAGTTTAAATAGTATAAAGATTATTTTTTTTACAAAACGGTGCTGTTTGTAATTAGGGGTTTTTATCCCAAAATTTCGAATGAAATTTCTTTTTTCTTTCCCTTTCCCCCCATCCCATAAATCCCACCTGAAATCTCTTCTTCTTTTATTTTCCCCGCAATTTCCCACTTTTATTCCCCCCCAATTTCCGACTCTTAGTTTTATGTTTTATTTTCTATATGCGAGGATCGTGTCAGTGAAGGCCATTCTATCAAACCGATTCATCGACGGAATCGATTTTCTTTAACAAGATAATGCTTCATGTAATTGAAATCTGTGCGAATCAAAGCTTGTTTTGAAGATAATTACAAAAATACAATTTGAGCAAAGAACAAGGTTTTGGCATTGGTTCCTTTTGAAATTAATAAAATCCACAAGATCTTGAAAGACCCCACTTTTGTTTTTCCTCCTTTTTGTCATGCACTCAAGCTTATTCCTTTTTAATGAGTTGGAGTTGTCTTAGCTCATCTTCTTTGGGGGTGAATGGGGTGTATGTTTTCTCGATTGGTGCAAAGTTTGCTTTCTTTCCTCCATCTCCACCAACATATCGAAGTTAAGAAGGGTGACAATGGGAAACTCACGGTGGTTTCATCTTCTTGATGCTGCTCACATTGCCGATGATCCTTCTTTGGATGTGCTTTTTATTGACACCAAGCGTGGGAAAAAGATTGTTGTTTTTATTTGAAAACCCATATGCACGCCTTCTTGTGCTATATTCTCATGGCAATCTTTCTTGACCTTGGCCAACTCTATGACCTCTTTGTCCAAATCAAGGTCAACCTCGAGTCAATCTTATGGGGACAATAAATTTTATTTTCTTTCCTTATAAAAGTCGTTCTTTTACATTTTCACTTATTTTCTGGCTAAAAATCATGGTCACCTGCACTTATAACTCATTTATATTTTGCTTGTCTATGTTGGTGGTTTTTGTCATTGTTGTTTTCCTTTTGTAAATATTATGTTTTTCATGCCTCTTTTGAGCTTTACTCTGTGTGTATGTGTGTTTCCTTTTTGATGGATTTTTCTAGTCTTTTTGTGAAACACCCCAAACCCGGCCCAAAAAGTCCAACCGGATTTGTTATGTTCCTCGAATCTAACTTTTCGCAAACTCTTAAAAATTTGATGATTTTGTAGAAAATGATTTAACTTAATATTTTAGGTTGAAATCAAATTGTAAAGTAAATTTTGTCTTTTAAAACATTATTTTAGAAGGAATTAATTAAATAAAAGAAAACCAAATTTAAGAAAATTACTTTAAAATATTTATATATTAGTGACAAAAACATTTTTAAATTATTTATCGAAAACCATTTAGTTATTTACTTAATAATTGTTCATGGAAAAATAAATTCAAACACCCAAAAATTTAAAAATAGTTTATAGTGGCCTTATTACATAAAAATAGCAAACCCATAATAAAGTCTAATTAATCAAATTAAATAAGTTTAAATTGGAAAATCTCCAAAATACTTGATACGAGCATTGGCCACCTCAAAATCCTTGCTGTCCCGATCCATCGCACTACGACTCATCTGAAAAGTTTATCCCACAAAAAATGGGTGAGTTATAAACTCAATGTGTAACACATACATCAAAAAGCCCATTTTTCATAACACATTTATTCATAGGCCCATTTAAGTCATATTTGGCCCAAAAGCCCATTTAGTTCATATTTAGCTTAAAAGCCCGTTTAGCTCATATTTAGCCCAAAACCCCATTTTCATAGCAGATCAATTAATAATCATTCAATATTACATGGTTATGTACATGAAATGAAATGCAAGCCCGGCCCACCTAAATATCCATCCGCTACACACCACTGTATTCAACCAACACACCGTGGGGATTACTAAATCGACCCTCCATCCGCTACACACCATCGAAGGCGATTCTTTGCGGTCAACATGCACATCGCCCTTATAATTTTGTGGCAAGGCCACCAGACAAAATTGTGACCGAAGTCACCGGATATCAAATATGTGACCGAAGTCACCGGATTTCAAATATACGTGACCGAAGTCACCAGATTCACATATGTGACCGAAGTCACCAGAAATGTGGTAAAACCACCAAAATACTTCCTCCTTTATCAAAAATACCCATATGCCCATGCACATACATAACATTTAGTTTTCATGCCATTTACCCCAAAATCATAATATAATCATACTTATTTCATATTTTATGCATATAGCAAAATTAACGAAATATTGGGGTAAACATACCTGAATATCGTATACCACTGAATGGTATCCAAAAATCATTATTAAACACATTATCATAAAATCACATATAAAAATAGATCTATGAGTTTTTAATGTAGGGTTACACACCTTATGACAGTGAGAACAATACCCTCTCGCTCGTCAACACCTATTTAATTATCACACTTGGTTAGTATAAACTTTTACTAGCAAAACTATACTTATTGATGATGGATCTAAATCCTTACCCTCGGATTCTCGAGCGACAGTTATTTGTGGTTTTTCTCCACTAGATGGATCAAAACCCGCTGATATCCCACCAACGTAAAGTGGTTCGGTTGTACGCACTACTTCAAATAACCGATCCTCGTTAGCAGAGGGTCCACAACCCGGTGGAAAGTCTCTTACACCCGATACTGCCCTTTGTTTGTAGTTTGATGGTAAAAGAGTACCTCCTCTCTTCCAAACACTCTGTACGGCTCTTTTCTTACCTATCTTGTTAGTCTCAATTCGCCCCTAAAATAACGTTGATTAGTGATCCATTCTAAAAGAATTGATACGATCGAAATTAAAAATCCTTACCCTCGAAGATTTTCGAAAGATCACTTCTTAAAAGTTGCCTTCAACAAGGATCCTTAAAAATCCTTTCCAAGGATTCGGACTAGGAGAGAAAAATAAAAGGATTATGAGACTATAATAAAAAAAGGAGATCATGAAAACGATTGACAAGATCCTTACTTGATTCACTTGAAGGTTCGGCCTTGAACAAAGAGAAGAAAGGAATTTATAATTCGGCTTTAACAAAAGAGAAGAGAAAAGATGGTGGTTTCAAATATGATGGTTTCAGTTTTTAACCAAAAGAAAAGAAAGAAAAATGGTGAAAAGATTATAGGATAGTTTCGGTTATGAGAGAAGAAAGAAAGAAAATGAAATGAGAAGGAAAGAGAAAAGGAAGAAAAAGAGAAAGAGAAAGAGAGATTAAAAGAAGATGATGATGATGAAGATGATTTTCAAAGAGAAAAGAGATAGGTTTTGGGGCTTAGGTGCATTCGCCAAGAGGGAGAAATGAAGAAAATGGTGCTTGAACTTTGGTACATTCGGAATGAGAGAAAAAAGAAAAGAAGAAAGGCTTTTCCAACTTTTGATGCTTTTGACAAGAATTTTGAGAGAATAGGAATTTTAATCGAAATGGTCAAAATGAGAGCCAAAACAAAGAGAAGTTTTACCTAATGCCCATAGCAAGATTCGGCTAAGAGGAGAGTTTTTGGAGAATTGAGAAAAGATGCACAATTGCTAGAACTTTTGGCCAACTTTCACCCCCTAACTCAAGTCAAATTCGGCCAACAAGGAAGCCAACACAATCCCCCTTTTTCCTCCACAATTCTTCCCTATCAACTCCATAATTTCCAACTCAATTAAACCTCTCCCTTAGCCCCTTATGCCGTCTAGGTTCATGGTCAAATGACCATGAAAAAGTTTCCAAAACATTGCCCATAAATCAAGCCTTATGTCCCCCTATCTTATCATCCTATCTTGATTCCATGCCATAAGTCTTTAGCTTGCCTTTTCATATGGTCAACTAGCCAAAATTAAAGAATGCTCATCCATTCTAGAAGGACCTTGGCCGACACTATAGGAAGGAAACAAAATAAAATCCTCCCATTTGTTAGCTAGGGGATTCGAACCTCTCCCCTCAAGCACTCATCCATATGTCCTTACCACTTTGCTAATTACTCAACTTATGCTTTAAACTCCTTGTCATTAATTCTTAAAGCCTAACATGCTTAGCTCCATCTTAATTATTAAAAATTAAAAGTTTCACTAAGCATTCACTTAATTAATGAAGCTCAAAAATAACTTCCAAAACACACTTAACATATTTAAGCATGCAACATCAATTAATTAAGTAAGATGCATAACCCCTAATTATTAGGATGTTACAGTTTCTACCCTTAAAATAATTTCATCCTCGAAATTACCTGGCTGGAATAAGTGAGGGTATTGCTATCGCATCGCTTCCTCCGGTTCCCACGAAGCTTCTTCTGATCCATGATTACGCCATAACACTTTGACGAAAGGAACCGACTTTCTCCGTAAAACTTTTACATCTCGCTTTAGAATTTGAATTGGCTCCTCTTAATAAGACAAATCTAGTCTTAATTCCACCTCCTCAACTGGCACTACATGAGATGGATCCGACCTGTAACGACGTATCATTGAAACATGGAACACATCGTGCATTTGCTTCAACTCCGAAGGTAATTCTAATTGGTATGCCACAGGTCCGACCCGCTTCAAAACTCGATAAGGTCCAATGAATCTAGGACTTAGCTTCCCTTTGCGACCAAATCTCATTACCTTTTTCCAAGGTGATACCTTTAGGAAAACTTGGTCCCCCACAACAAACTCTATTTCTTTCCGCTTTAGATCTGCGTAAGACTTTTGCCTGTCGGATGCTTCCTTTAATCGAGCCCGGATTACCTTAACCTTTTCTTCGGATTCACCACTATTTCGGACCCAAAATCGGCGTTCCCTAATTACATCCAACACGTAGGAGTGCAACACTTAGTCCATATAGTGCTTCATATGGTGCCATCCGAATACTAGCTTGGTAATCTGTTGTTGTACATAAATTCGCCAATGGTAAGAATTCCTCCCAACTTCCCTTGAAATCTATCACACATCCCCTTAACATATCTTCTAAAATTTGGATTACTCGTTCAGATTGACCGTCAGACTGTGGATGAAATGCCGTCTTCAAGTCAATCTGGTGCCCAAAGCCTGATGCAATGCTTTCCAAAACCGAGACGTAAACCTCGGATCCCTATCAAAATAATTGACAACGACACTCCATGCAATCTCACAATCTCAGCCACATATAACTTCGCCAACTTCTGCAAAGAGTAATCAATTCAAACTGGGATAAAATATGCAGATTTCATCAATCGGTCCACTATTACCCATACAGAGTCTTTCTTAGTAGGCGTATGAGGAAGCCCACTAACAAAGTCCATGGTGATTTTCTCCCACTTCCACTTTGTGGAATTTTTATCTGAAGCAATCCAGAAGGTACTTGATGTTCACCTTGACTTGTTGACACGTTAAGCACTTACCTACAAACTCCGTAACTTCCCGCTTAAGTCCAGGCCACCAAAACTGATCTAGCAAATCTCGGTATAACTTACTTCCTCCAGGATGCGTAGCATAGGGGCTACCATACGATTCTTGAAGAATCTTTTGCCTCAACTTCTGATCCCCGGATCGGACTTTACCTTTAAAACACAATACCCCATCACTGTTAATACCAAAATCTTCTAAATTCCCACTTTGCACCTGTCGAAGCTTTTCACTCAGATCTTCATCTACTAACTGCCTCTCTTTCACTTGACTTAACCATGTCGACTTAACTTGAAGTTCTGCCAACAAGCTTCCGTCATCGTAAAGACTAAGATGTGCAAACATCGCCCTTAAATCTGACACCACTTTTCAACTTAGGCGTACGCCACCACATTTGCCTTGCGGGTGGTACTCGATAGAAACGATCGTAGTCTTTCAACAACTCTATCCACCTTCGTTGCCTCAAATTCAGTTCTTTCTGAGTCAGTAGATATTTCAGACTTTTGTGGTCCGTGTATATCACTGACTTTTCCCTGTATAAGTAATGTCTCCAAACTTTAAGGGCAAAGACTACAGCTGCCAATTCCAAATCATGCGTCGGGTAATTAACCTCGTGAGGTCTTAACTGCCGAGACGCATACGCAACTACCTTCCCGTCTTGCATCAGAACACATCCTAATCACGTGTGAGAAGCGTCACAATACACAACAAAATCCTTTCCTGCCTCAGGCTGAATCAAAACCGGAGCTTCAGTCAAAACCTTCTTGAGCTTTTCAAAACTCTCTTGTTGCTTATCAGCCCACACGAAAGGTACTTCCTTTCTCAGCAATTTCGTTAAAGGTGCAGCTATTGATGAAAATCCTTCGACGAATCTTTTGTAGTATCTTGCTAATCCCAAGAAACTGCGAACTTCAGTTACGGACTTAGGTGGTTTCCAATCTAGCACGACCTCAATCTTCCGAGGATCCACCTTATCCCTTCGCAAGACACCACATGGCCTAAAAACGCAACCTCTTTCAAATTAAAATTCACACTTGTTGAATTTGGCATTCTTCTCCTTAAAACTCGCAACACAATCCAAGATGCTCATCATGTTCTACCTCAGACTTAGAATACACCAGGATGTCGTCTATGAATACCACGACGAATTGATCCAAGTAGGGCTGGAAAATCCGGTTCATCATATCCATGAACGCAGCTGGGGCGTTCGTCAATCCGAATGGCATTACCAAAAATTCATAATGCCCATATCTAGTCCGGAAAGCCGTCTTATGGATATCCGCTTCTTTCACTTTAACCTGATGATACCCCGATCTTAGATCAATCTTTGAGAATACCGCAGCTCCCTTAAGCTGATCGAACAAGTCGTCGATCCTTGGCAAAGGATACTTGTTCTTGATGGTCAGCTTATTCAACTGCCGGTAGTCTATACACATCCTCATCGATCCGTCCTTCTTCTTCACAAATAGAACCGGTGCTCCCCATGGAGACACACTAGGTCGGATAAATCCACGATCAAGCAACTCCTGAATCTGAGCCTTAAGTTCCACTAACTCCTTCGGTGCCATTCTATATGGAGCAATAGAAACTGGCGTCGTTCCAGGCAATAAATCAATCCGAATTCTACCTCACGATCCGAGGCAAACCCGAAGTTCTTCGGGAAAAACATCTACAAATTCATTCACAGTCCTGACTTCTTCAACAGTCACCTCCTTAGCCTCCAAGGCACTCACCAACATCAGAAAGGCTACACATCCTTTTCTAACCATCTTTTCTACCTTAAAAGCGGATACTACATTAGATAAGTAGTTCCGTCTCTCGCCCATCACTACCACTTCTTTGTCATCAAGAGTTCTTATGACATTCGCTTAGCAAAGACAATCCACATTTGTACGATACTTCACAAGCTAGTCCATGCCTAAGATCAGGTCGAATTCTCCGAATGGCAACTCCATTAAATTAGCCGGAAACTGCGTCCCTTGAACTTCTAAAGGTACTTCCTTAAAGAGTTTGTCTATAACTACTATCATCCTAAAGGACTAAATGCGATCATCTTCCTAGGTACAGTCTCGAAGTCACATGCAAAGTTCCGATACTTCACTAGCGATGTAAGAGTGAGTTGACCCTATATCTATCAAAGCATTAAAGGGTAACCCAGAAATCAGAAACGTACCCGTGATAACATCAGGTGCATCACTGTCCTCTCTGCGATGAAATGCATACACCAAACCTGGTTGTCTCGCCTCAGAGCTACCACTGCCTCTGCCTGAAGTTTCGCGACCTCTACCAGAACCATTGCCCTTCCATTTGGACCACGGCCCTTATCATTCTTTGTTCACCTCTGCCACTGATTAACACCACGACTTCTTTGGCGGTTCTTCTCTGAATTCATCAGGCAATCCTTGATCATATGATCCTTCGACCCACACTTGAAACATCTCCCGGTCTTTTTCCAACATTCTCCCGGGTGCATTTTTCCACATTGGGCACAAGCACGATTTTGTCCACCCGTAGCAGTCTGCTGACCTCGCGGTCCTTCATTTCTTGGTTTCTTCTGAAAATTCCCGGATGACCCTGAAGACCCAAAGCTTCTCTTATTCTTATTCTGGCCTCTGTCCCGGTTCTGTCTTTCTGTCTTCTTAACCTCTTCAGCTATTCTTGCCCTTTCCACCAAGATTGCAAAATCTCTTTCCCGGTATGGAGCAATCATCACTCGCAGTTCATCTCTAAGTCCATCTTCAAATCTGACACATCGTTCATATTCAATAGCCACTATCCCTCTGGCATAACGGCTAAGTCACAAAAATTCTGCTTCATATTCAGCTATCGACTTATTTCCTTGCACCAAATTTATAAATGTCTTCCTCTGGGAGTCGATGTAGCTAGCTCCAACGTATTTTCCTTCGAATTTAATTTTGAAATACCCCAATCCATCGATCCACGGGTACTCTCCTTAATAGTGAGCCACCACCGGTAGGCTTCATCACGAAGTAGTGAAATAGCACCTTTCGGTTTTCTTGAAGGTCAAATAAATCGTCCATGATCCTCTCGATGCTTCCAACCAAGATTCCGCTACATTTGGAGCTACTCCAGATACTCCTCTGAAAACCTCACTCCATTTGATCTTAGTCTCTCGACTCATCGACTTTCGAGACCCATTTCGAACTAGCTTACGCTACTCGTTCTAAAACTCGCGACAACTTGTGATATCTGCGTCACCTCCTTCATTTTGCTCTTGAAAATCCACCCCAACAGTGGTGGTGGAGCATCATTCTCGGAACCTTGACCGGATCGAATCGGTTACGACACGCCCATTCTTCCTCGTCCACGTCCACGACGTCCCACGTCCCCTAGAGCTCATTTCTACTACGTGTCTTATCTGCTTTTTCTGAAAAGTCTTATGTATTAGAATCTTTTCACTTCTTATTAAAAGAAAGTTTTATGAAATAGATATTCAGTGGTTTTTCTGTAGTATTGTATACAAACACCTAGGGTCCATGTCTCTAAAGTTATAGTTTCCTTTACCTTAGCAGACTTTCATATCACTTTATCAATAAAGATACATACCTGATGGATCTGGGCTGAGAACTCTGAGTGCCATGCTCTTATAAAACCATTTTAACTTAAGAAAACTTTTAAAAAGTCATGTGGGCCATATTTTGAAAACGTTGTGGGCTTCAAAACCCAAGGCCGAGAGTTTAAAACTGGGCTCTGATACCAAGTTGAAACACCCCAAACCCGGCCCAAAAAGTCCAACCAGATTTGTTATGTTCCTCGAATCTAACTTTTCGCAAACTCTTAAAAATTTGATGATTTTGTAGAAAACAGATTTAACTTAATATTTTAGGTTGAATCAAATTGTAAAGTAAATTTTGTCTTTTAAAACATTATTTTTAGAAGGAATTAATTAAATAAAAAGAAAACCAAATTTAAGAAAATTACTTTAAAATATTTATATATTAGTGACAAAAACATTTTTAAATTATTTATCGAAAACCATTTAGTTATTTACTTAATAATTGTTCATGGCAAAATAAATTCAAACACCCAAAAATTTAAAAATAGTTTATAGTGGCCTTATTACATAAAAATAGCCAACCCATAATAAAGTCTAATTAATCAAATTAAATAAGTTTAAATTGGAAAATCTCCAAAATACTTGATACAAGCATTGGCCACCTCGAAACCCTTGCTGTCCCGATCCATCGCACTACGGATCATCTGAAAGGTTTATCCCACAAAAAATGGGTGAGTTATAAACTCAATGTGTGACACATACATCAAAAAGCCCATTTTCATAACACATTTATTCATAGGCCCATTTAAGTCATATTTGGCCCAAAAGCCCATTTAGTTCATATTTAGCTTAAAAGCCCGTTTAGCTCATATTTAGCCCAAAACCCATTTTCATAGCGAGATCAATTAATAATCATTCAATATTACATGGTTATGTACATGAAATGAAATGCAAGCCCTACCACCTAAATATCCATCCGCTACACACCACCGTACCAACCAACACACCGTGGGATTACTAAATCGACCCTCCATCCACTACACACCATCGAAGGCGCTTGTTGCGGTCAACATGCACATCGCCTTATAATTTTATGGCAAGGCCACGGACAAAATTGTGACCAAGTCACCGGATATCAAATATGTGACCAAGTCACCGGATTTCAAATATCGTGACCAAGTCACCAGATTCACATATGTGACCAAGTCACCGAAATTTGGTAAAACCACCGAATACTTCCTCCTTTATCAAAAATACCCATATGCCCATGCACATACATAACATTTAGTTTTCATGCCATTTACCCCAAAATCATAATATAATCATACTTATTTCATATTTTATGCATATAGCAAAATTAACGAAATATTGGGGTAAACATACCTGAATATCGTATACCACTGAATGGTATCCAAAAATCATTATTAAACACATTATCATAAAATCACATATAAAAATAGATCTATGAGTTTTTAATGTAGGGTTACACACCTTATGACAGTGAGAACAATACCCTCTCGCTCGTCAACACCTATTTAATTATCACACTTGGTTAGTATAAACTTTTACTAGCAAAACTATACTTATTGATGATGGATCTAAATCCTTACCCTCGGATTCTCGAATGACGTTTATTTATGGTTTTCTCCACTAGATGGATCAAAACCTACGATATCCCACCAACGTAAAGTGGTTCGGTTGTACGCACTACTTCAAATAACCGATCCTCATTAGCAGAGGGTCCACAACCCGGTGGAAAGTCTCTTACACCCGATACTGCCCTTCGTTTGTAGTTTGATGGTAAAAGAGTACCTCCTCTCTTCCAAACACTCCGTACGGCTCTTTTCTTACCTATCTTGTTAGTCTCAATTCGCCCCTAAAATAACGTTGATTAGTGATCCATTCTAAAAGAATTGATACGATCGAAATTAAAAATCCTTACCCTCGAAGATTTTCGAAAGATCACTTCTTAAAAGTTGCCTTCAACAAGGATCCTTAAAAATCCTTTCCAAGGATTCGGCCTAGGAGAGAAAAATAAAAGGATTATGAGACTATAATAAAAAAAAAGAGATCATGAAAACGATTGACAAGATCCTTACTTGATTCACTTGAAGGTTCGGCCTTGAACAAAGAGAAGAAAGGAATTTATAATTCGGCTTTAACAAAAGAGAAGAGAAAAGATGGTGGTTTCAAATATGATGGTTTCAGTTTTTAACCAAAAGAAAAGAAAGAAAAATGGTGAAAAGATTATAGGATAGTTTCGGCTATGAGAGAAGAAAGAAAGAAAATGAAATGAGAAGGAAAGAGAAAAGGAAGAAAAAGAGAAAGAGAAAGAGAGATTAAAAGAAGAAGATGATGATGATGATGCTTTTCAAAGAGAAAAGAGATAGGTTTTGGGGCTTAGGTGCATTCGCCAAGAGGGAGAAATGAAGAAAATGGTGCTTGAACTTTGGTACATTCGAAAATGAGAGAAAAAGAAAAGAAGAAAGGCTTTTCCAACTTTTGATGCTTTTGACAAGAATTTTGAGAGAATAGGAATTTTAATCGAAATGGTCAAAATGAGAGCCAAAACAAAGAGAAGTTTTACCTAATGCCCATAGCAAGATTCGGCTAAGAGGAGAGTTTTTGGAGAATTGAGAAAAGATGCACAATTGCTAGAACTTTTGGCCAACTTTCACCCTCTAACTCAAGTCAAATTCGGCCAATAAGGAAGCCAACACAATCCCCCTTTTTCCTCCATAATTCTTCCCTATCAACTCCATAATTTCCAACTCAATTAAACCTCTCCCTTAGCCCTTTATGCCGTCTAGGTTCATGGTCAAATGACCATGAACAAGTTTCCAAAACATTGCCCATATATCAAGCCTTATGTCCCCCCTATCTTATCATCCTATCTTGATTCCATGCCATAAGTCTTTAGCTTGCCTTTTTCATATGGTCAACTAGCCAAAATTAAAAGAATGCTCATCCATTCTAGAAGGACCTTGGCCGACACTATAGGGAAGGAAACAAAAATAAAATCCTCCCATTTGTTAGCTAGGGGATTCGAACCTCTCCCCTCAAGCACTCATCCATATGTCCTTACCACTTTGCTAATTACTCAACTTATGCTTTAAACTCCTTGTCATTAATTCTTAAAGCCTAACATGCTTAGCTCCATCTTAATTATTAAAAACTAAAAGTTTCACTAAGCATTCACTTAATTAATGAAGCTCAAAAATAACTTCCAAAACACACTTAACATATTTAAGCATGCAACATCAATTAATTAAGTAAGATGCATAACCCCTAATTATTAGGATGTTACAGCTCTACCCCCTTAAAATAATTTCATCCTCGAAATTACCTGGCTGGAATAAGTGAGGGTATTGATGTCGCATCGCTTCGTCCGGTTCCCACGAAGCTTTTTCTGATCCATGATTACGCCATAACACTTTGACGAGAGGAACCGACTTTCTCCGTAAAACTTTTACATCTCGCTTCAGAATTTGAATTGGCTCCTCTTAATAAGACAAATCTGGTCTTAATTCCACCTCCTCAACTGGCACTACATGAGATGGATCCGACCTGTAACGACGTATCATTGAAACATGGAACACATCGTGCATTTGCTTCAACTCCGAAGGTAATTCTAATTGGTATGCCACAGGTCCGACCCGCTTCAAAACTCGATAAGGTCCAATGAATCTGGGACTTAGCTTCCCTTTGCGACCAAATCTCATTACCTTTTTCCAAGGTGATACCTTTAGGAAAACTTGGTCCCCCACAGCAAACTCTATTTCTTTCCGCTTTAGATCTGCGTAAGACTTTTGCCTGTCAGATGCTTCCTTTAATCGAGCCCGGATTACCTTAACCTTTTCTTTGGATTCAGCCACTATTTCTGGACCCAAAATCTGACGTTCCCCTAATTCTGTCCAACACATAGGAGTGCAACACTTCCGTCCATATAGTGCTTCATATGGTGCCATCCGAATACTAGCTTGGTAACTGTTATTGTACGCAAATTCTGCCAATGGTAAGAATTCCTCCCAACTTCCCTTGAAATCTATCACACATCCCCTTAACATATCTTCTAAAATTTGGATTACTCGTTCAGATTGACCGTCAGACTGTGGATGAAATGCCGTGCTGAAGTCAATCTGGTGCCCAAAGCCTGATGCAATGCTTTCCAAAACCGAGACGTAAACCTCGGATCCCTATCCGAAATAATTGACAACGACACTCCATGCAATCTCACAATCTCAGCCACATATAACTTCGCCAACTTCTGCAAAGAGTAATCAATTCGAACTGGGATAAAATGTGCAGATTTCGTCAATCGGTCCACTATCACCCATATAGAGTCTTTCTTAGTAGGCGTATGAGGAAGCCCACTAACAAAGTCCATGGTGATTTTCTCCCACTTCCACTGTGGAATTTTTATCGGCTGAAGCAATCCCGAAGGTACTTGATGTTCAGCCTTGACTTGCTGACACGTTAAGCACTTACCTACAAACTCCATAACTTCCCGCTTAAGTCCAGGCCACCAAAATGATCTCGCAAATCTCGGTATAACTTACTTCCTCCAGGATGCATAGCATAGGGGCTACCATGCGATTCTTGAAGAATCTTTTGCCTCAACTTCTGATCCCTCGGCATACAGACTTTACCTTTAAAACACAATACCCCATCACTGTTAATACCAAAATCTTCTAAATTCCCACTCTGCACCTGTCGAAGCTTTTCACTCAGATCTTCATCTACTAACTGCCTCTCTTTCACTTGACTTAACCATGTCGGCTTAACTTGAAGTTCTGCCAACAAGCTTCCATCATCATAAAGACTAAGATGTGCAAACATCGCCCTTAAATCTGACACCACTTTTCAACTTAGAGCATCTGCCACCACATTTGCCTTGCCCGGGTGGTACTCGATAGAACAGTCGTAGTCTTTCAACAACTCTATCCACCTTCGCTGCCTCAAATTCAGTTCTTTACGAGTCGGTAGATATTTCGACTTTTGTGGTCCGTGTATATCACCGACTTTTCCTCATATAAGTAATGTCTCCAAACTTTAAGGGCAAAGACTACATTGCCAATTCCAAATCATCGTCGGGTAATTAACCTCGTGAGGTCTTAATCGCCGAGACGATACGCAACAACCTTCCCGTCTTGCATCAGAACACATCCTAATCACGTGTGAGAAGCGTCACAATACACAAAAAATCCTTTCCTGCCTCAGGCTGAATCAAAATCGAGCTTCAGTCAAAACCTTCTTGAGCTTTTCAAAACTCTCTTGTTGCTTATCAGCCCACACGAAAGGTACTTCCTTTCTCAGCAATTTCGTTAAAGGTGCAGCTATTGATGAAAATCCTTCGACGAATCTTCTGTAGTATCTTGCTAATCCCAAGAAACTGCGAACTTCAGTTACGGACTTAGGTGGTTTCCAATCTAGCACAGCCTCAATCTTCCGAGGATCCACCCTTATCCCTTCTGCAGACACCACATGGCCTAAAAACGCAACCTCTTTCAGCCAAAATTCACACTTGCTGAATTTGGCATACAGCTTCTTCTCCCTTAAAACTCGCAACACAATCCGAAGATGCTCATCATGTTCTACCTCGGACTTAGAATACACCAGGATGTCGTCTATGAATACCACGACGAATTGATCCAAGTAGGGCTGGAAAATCCGGTTCATCATATCCATGAACGCAGCTGGGGTATTCGTCAATCCGAATGGCATTACCAAAAATTCATAATGCCCATATCTAGTCCGGAAAGCCGTCTTATGGATATCCGTTTCTTTCACTTTAAGCTGATGATACCCCGATCTTAGATCAATCTTTGAGAATACCGCAGCTCCCTTAAGCTGATCGAACAAGTCGTCGATCCTTGGCAAAGGATACTTGTTCTTGATGGTCACTTATTCAACCGCGATGAGTCTATACACATCCTCATCGATCCGTCCTTCTTCTTCACAAATAGAACCGGTGCTCCCCATGGAGACACACTAGGTCGGATAAATCCACGATCAAGCAACTCCTGAATCTGAGCCTTAAGTTCCACTAACTCCTTCGGTGCCATTCTATATGGAGCAATAGAAATTGGCGTCGTTCCAGGCAATAAATCAATCTCGAATTCTACCTCACGATCCGGAGGCAAACCTGGAAGTTCTTCGGGAAAAACATCTACAAATTCATTCACAGTCCTGACTTCTTCAACAGTCGCCTCCTTAGCCTCCAAGGCACTCACCAACATCAGAAAGGCTACACATCCTTTTCTAACCATCTTTTCTGCCTTAAAAGCGGATACTACATTAGATAAGTAGTTCCATCTCTCGCCCATCACTACCACTTCTTTGTCATCAAGAGTTCTTAAGGACATTCGCTTAGCAGCACAATCCACATTTGCACGATACTTCACAAGCCAGTCCATGCCTAAGATCAGGTCGAATTCTCCGAATGGCAACTCCATTAAATCAGCCGAAAACTGCGTCCCTTGAACTTCTAAAGGTACTTCCTTAAAGAGTTTGTCTATAACTACTGTCTGTCCTAAAGGACTAAGTACAGTCATCTTCCTAGGTACAGTCTCAGAAGTCACATGCAAAGTTCCAGATACTTCACTAGCGATGTAAGAGTGAGTTGACCCTATATCTATCAAAGCAATAAAGGGCAACCCGAAATCGAAACGCGTGCAGTGATAACATCAGTGCATCATCGTCTCTCTGCGATTTAACCGCATACACCAAACCTGGTTGTCTCGCCTCAGAGCTACCACTGCCTCTGCCTGAAGTTTCGCGACCTCTACCAGAACCATTGCCCCTTCCATTTGGACCACGGCCCCTTATCGGCTGCTGTTCACCTCTGCCAGCCTGATTAACACCCTAACTTACTGGGCGGTTCTTCTCTGAATTCATCGGGCAATCCTTGATCATATGATCCTTCGACCCGCACTTGAAACATCCCCCGGTTTTTTTCCAACATTCTCCCGGGTGCATTTTTCCACATTGGGCACAAGCACGATTTTGTCCACCCGTAGCAGTCTGCTGACCTCGCGGTCCTTCATTTCTTGGTTTCTTCTAAAAATTCCCGGATGACCCTGAAGACCCAAAGCTTCTCTTATTCTTATTCTGGCCTCTGTCCCGGTTCTGTCTTTCTGTCCTCTTAACCTCTTCAGCTATTCTTGCCCTTTCCACCAAGATTGCAAAATCTCTTTCCCGGTATGGAGCAATCATCACTCGCAGTTCATCTCTAAGTCCATCTTCAAATCTGACACATCGTTCATATTCAGTAGCCACTATCCCTCTGGCATAACGGCTAAGTCGTAAAAATTCTGCTTCATATTCAGCTATCGACTTATTTCCTTGCACCAAATTCAGAAATGTCTTCCTCTGGGAGTCGATGTAGCTAGCTCCAACGTATTTTCCTTCGAATTTAATTTTGAAATACCCCCAATCCAGTCGATCCACAGGGGTACTCTCCTTAATAGTGAGCCACCACTGGTAGGCTTCATCACGAAGTAGTGAAATAGCACCTTTCAATTTTCTTGAAGGTCACGCCTAAATCGTCCATGATCCTCTCGATTGCTTCCAACCAAGATTCCGCTACATTTGGAGCTACTCCAGATACTCCTCGAAAACCTCAGCTCCATTTGATCTTAGTCTCTCTCATCGACTTTCGACACCCATTTCGAACTAGCTTCGCTACTCGTTCTAAAACTCGCAAGACACGACTTGTGATATCACGTCACCTCCTTCATTTTGCTCTTGAAAATCCACCCCAACAAATAGGTGGTAGAGCATCATTCTCGGAACCTTGACCAGATCGAACTGGTTCTGACACAACCATTCTTCCTCGTCCACGTCCACGACGTCCACGTCCCCTAGAGCTCATTTCTACTACGTGTCTTATCTGTTTTTACGAAAAGTCTTATGTATTGGAATCTTTTCACTTCTTATTAAAAGAAAGTTTTATGAAATAGATATTCAGTGGTTTTTCTGTAGTAGTGTATACAAACACCTAGGGTCCATGTCTCTAAAGTTATAGTTTCCTTTAGCTTATCAGACTTTCATATCACTTTATCAATAAAGATACATACCTGATGGATCTGGGCTGAGAACTCTGAGTGCCATGCTCTTATAAAACCATTTTAACTTAAGAAAACTTTTAAAAAGTCATTTGGGCCATATTTTGAAAACGTTGTGGGCTTCAAAACCCAAGGCCGAGAGTTTAAAACTGGGCTCTGATACCAAGTTGAAACACCCCAAACCCGGCCCAAAAAGTCCAACCGGATTTGTTATGTTCCTCGAATCTAACTTTTCGCAAACTCTTAAAAATTTGATGATTTTGTAGAAAATGATTTAACTTAATATTTTAGGTTGAATCAAATTGTAAAGTAAATTTTGTCTTTTAAAACATTATTTTTAGAAGGAATTAATTAAACAAAAAGAAAACCAAATTTAAGAAAATTACTTTAAAATATTTATATATTAGTGACAAAAACATTTTTAAATTATTTATCGAAAACCATTTAGTTATTTACTTAATAATTGTTCATGGCGAAATAAATTAAACACCAAAAATTTAAAAATAGTTTATAGCGGCCTTATTACATAAAAATAGCAAACCCATAATAAAGTCTAATTAATCAAATTAAATAATTTTAAATTGGAAAATCTCCAAAATACTTGATACAAGCATTGGCCACCTCGAAACCCTTGCTGTCCCGATCCATCGCACTACGAATCATCTGAAAAGTTTATCCCACAAAAAATGGGTGAGTTAGAAACTCAATGTGTAACACATACATCAAAAAGCCCATTTTTCATAACACATTTATTCATAGGCCCATTTAAGTCATATTTGGCCCAAAAGCCCATTTAGTTCATATTTAGCTTAAAAGCCCGTTTAGCTCATATTTAGCCCAAAAACCCATTTTCATAGCAGATCAATTAATAATCATTCAATATTACATGGTTATGTACATGAAATGAAATGCAAGCCCGACCCACCTAAATATCCATCCGCTACACACCACCCATACCAACCAACACACCGTGGGGATTACTAAATCGACCCTCCATCCGCTACACACCATCGAAGGCAGTTGTTGCAGTCAACATGCACATCGCCCTTATAATTTTATGGCAAGGCCACCAGACAAAATTGTGACCGAAGTCACCGGATATCAAATATGTGACCGAAGTCACCGAATTTCAAATATACGTGATCGAAGTCACCAGATTCACATATGTGACCGAAGTCACCAGAAATTTGGTAAAACCACCAGAATACTTCCTCCTTTATCAAAAATACCCATATGCCCATGCACATACATAACATTTAGTTTTCATGCCATTTACCCCAAAATCATAATATAATCATACTTATTTCATATTTTATGCATATAGCAAAATTAACGAAATATTGGGTTAAACATACACGAATATCGTATACCATGAATGGTATCCAAAAATCATTATTAAACACATTATCATAAAATCACATATAAAAATAGATCTATGAGTTTTTAATGTAGGGTTACACACCTTATGACAAGGAGAACAATACCCTCTCGCCGTCAACACCTATTTAATTATCACACTTGGTTAGTATAAACTTTTACTAGCAAAACTATACTTATTGATGATGGATCTAAATCCTTACCCTCGGATTCTCGAGCGATTGTTATTTATGGTTTTCTCCACTAGATGGATCAAAACTCGCGATATCCCACCAACGTAAAGTGGTTCGGTTATACGCACTACTTCAAATAACCGATCCTCGTTAGCGGAGGGTCCACAACCCGTGGAAAGTCTCTTACACCCGACATCGCCTTCGTTTGTAGTTTGATGGTAAAAGAGTACCTCCTCTCTTCCAAACACTCAGACGGCTCTTTTCTTACCTATCTTGTTAGTCTCAATTCGCCCCTAAAATAACGTTGATTAGTGATCCATTCTCAAAGAATTGATACGATCGAAATTAAAATCCTTACCCTCGAAGATTTTCGAAAGATCACTTCTTAAAAGTTGCCTTCAACAAGGATCCTTAAAAATCCTTTCCAAGGATTCGGCCTAGGAGAGAAAAATAAAAGGATTATGAGACTATAATAAAAAAAAAAAAAGAGATCATGAAAACGATTGACAAGATCCTTACTTGATTCACTTTAAGGTTCGGCCTTGAACAAAGAGAAGAAAGGAATTTATAATTTGGCTTTAACAAAAGAGAAGAGAAAAGATGGTGGTTTCAAATATGATGGTTTCGATTTTTAACCAAAAGAAAAGAAAGAAAAATGGTGAAAAGATTATAGGATAGTTTCGGCTATGAGAGAAGAAAGAAAGAAAATGAAATGAGAAGGAAAGAGAAAAGGAAGAAAAAGAGAAAGAGAAAGAGAGATTAAAAGAAGATGATGATGATGATGATGCTTTTCAAAGAGAAAAGAGATAGGTTTTGGGGCTTAGGTGCATTCGGCCAAGAGGGAGAAATGAAGAAAAATGGTGCTTGAACTTTGGTACATTCGGCAATGAGAGAAAAAAGAAAAGAAGAAAGGCTTTTCCAACTTTTGATGCTTTTGACAAGAATTTTGAGAGAATAGGAATTTTAATCGAAATGGTCAAAATGAGAGCCAAAACAAAGAGAAGTTTTACCTAATGCCCATAGCAAGATTCAACTAAGAGGAGAGTTTTGGATAATTGAGAAAAGATGCACAATTGCTAGAACTTTTGGCCAACTTTCACCCTCTAACTCAAGTCAAATTCGGCCAATAAGGAAGCCAACACAATCCCCCTTTTTCCTCCATAATTCTTCCCTATCAACTCCATAATTTCCAACTCAATTAAACCTCTCCCTTAGCCCCTTATGTTGTCTAGGTTCATGGTCAAATGACCATGAACAAGTTTCAAAACATTGCCCATATATCAAGCCTTATGTCCCCCTATCTTATCATCCTATCTTGATTCCATGCCATAAGTCTTTAGCTTGCCTTTTCATATGGTCAACTAGCCAAAATTAAAAGAATGCTCATCCATTCTAGAAGGACCTTGGCCGACACTATAAGGAAGGAAACAAAATAAAATCCTCCCATTTGTTAGCTAGGGATTCAACCTCTCCCTCAAGCACTCATCCATATGTCCTTACCACTTTGCTAATTACTCAACTTATGCTTTAAACTCCTTGTCATTAATTCTTAAAGCCTAACATGCTTAGCTCCATCTTAATTATTAAAAACTAAAAGTTTCACTAAGCATTCACTTAATTAATGAAGCTCAAAAATAACTTCCAAAACACACTTAACATATTTAAGCATGCAACATCAATTAATTAAGTAAGATGCATAACCCCTAATTATTAGGATGTTACATTTTGTCTAACTTGATGCTTTCACAAATTTCACCTTTTAAAAAACAAAAAAAATCTTTTGGCTTTACTTTTCTAGCATGTAAATATTATCTTCTCATGGGTTCTTTTGTTTTCATGTTTTGGTTCTGAATGGTCTTATTTTGCTTAGATCTGTAATTAGTAGTAGTTCTTGCTAATTAACTCTCTCCCCTCCCCACCCCCACTTTGTACTCACTAATTTTTTAAAAGTAAAAGCTGGTTAATTCATTGATGGCTTGTAGTCACTTTTTAGTTTTCCTACATAAAGTAATTGATTTTCACTCTTTTACTTTTGTACCTTATGAGATGTTCATTTTTTCTTTGGACAGATTTACAATTCTTTATAACTTTAGCTTCAATGTATATACAGATCAGATCTTGAGGAAATATTACTTTATATGTTTCTAATCCTACTCATTTTGTTTATATGTTTCAGTACTACTGAGCTAAGATAATTAATTTTTTGAAGCCAGTAAATTGTGGATTTTTTTTTTTTGCTTTGAAACTATACAGTTAATTGTTGCCTTGTCGATGGTTTAAAGTTATACAGAATATGAATATAGAGAACTCTTTGGTAGTTGATATGCTTTAAATAATTTTTATGACTTTTTGTGGTTTTGTGGGATGTTTCATATTGTTATGGTTGGTTTTGGAAAAGGGAGATAGGAAGAGTATCAATTGAATTATGGCATGCTTGTCTTTGGACCACTGGTTTCTTTGCGACCAATTGGAACTCGGTGGTTTATTTTCCTCAAGGCCACAACGAACAAGTAAGTCGCTTTCTTCATTCATTTCCCAAGGAATAATTGTTCGAATCGACAAACAATCAATTTTTCTATAATTAATAAATTTTGTTCGGTTTGTAGCATCAATGCGTATGAGACCGATTTCATACCAAGTTACCCTAACCTTCCTTCCAAGTTGATTTGTGTCCTCCATAATGTTACATTGCATGTAAGAATGAGCATACCACCATTATCACAAGCTAACTTTGTAATGGTTAAATGACATAAAAATGCAACATATGTTATATGATCTTATGAAGTGGCTAATGTCTTGAATTATTTGAAATTTCAATCGGTGATCCGAAACTTATGTGGTCTATGCCTAGATGACTCTTCAACTTGTAAACAAAGTAGTTAGCTATTAAATTCGAGAATTAATTAATGGATATGGCAGAATTGTTTCTTTTCTTTTTCTTTTCTCTTAAAATTTCACATATAGTGAAAGATGGGAAGAATCTTTATGGTATTTACGCAATATGACAAGGAAGCATTATTGGCATCGATATGGGCCTCAAGCAAAGTAGGCAACTTTCTTTGAGTTCTTTTACAAGACTCTTACATGACTAGTGATACTAACACTGTGGTGGATTTTCGATCCTCGTCGAGCGGTGAGAAGATCTTCCTCCTCTGGTATGTAGAAACTTTCAATATTTCCACAGCATAAGCAGGTACTCCTCCATTAACATCCTGTTGGTCGCCATTTCTTAGCCATTCTGTCTCTAGTAGATTTGCAACCTCATTCTTCGACCGTTTTCCATGTAAGAACTTGCACATCTGAAAACCTTTGCTAAACCAAAGATAGCCTTTAATGGTTTTGGTATTATTTAATTGACTGTTCTGCTATCAATAGTTCTTACATCTATAAACCTACAACATTTGTATGTCCCATTCTTACATCTATAAATCTAAATTATTTGATGCATGTGCCTTGATTTATTACAAACAAAATTTCGTTTCTCGTCATATCTCACTCAGTTGTGAGTTCTTATTTTCTGATTAATCATCCTTATCATATAATTCACAGTCTTTATGTTTCTGTCATTGATAATGTTAAACTTATTTTACTGTATCTTATGTGTTTGAATGTAGGTGGGGATCTTCCCGAATTGTTCAAGTGCATATCATTTAATACCCTATTTTATCTTGATTGCTCAAAAGGGTAAGTATTCACCTTTATTAGTTCAATTGTGTTTTCATAATTTTTCTATTAATGCATGTAGCACATTTCTTTTGGGAAGCATATCTATCGTTTGCCATAACTATCATCATCATATAAATAATTGGCACATCAAGGTATTATTTTAGGGTTGTTTCCAGAACTTTTTCATTTTCTTTTTATTTTGTTAAAAATTTTAACTTTGTAAAACCTTTTTGCAATTTATATTCTTTTTGGCATGCCAAATGAAATCTTGGTCTATGATGTCATGCATCTTTAAGAAACTAAGATGAATCGCCATGTGCTAGTGGATTTACAGATCATCTAGAGAGAGATTGGTTAAGTTTTCTCCTTATCCCCATCAATAAATTCAGTTGAAGTAATCCATTCACTTTCCAAAATCTATTTATAGTCGAAAACCACTTTCAACACAAAATAATACAAGAAAGCTGTATCTCAAGCTTGCTAATCACATGTTTGTTACCCATCTTCAAGATTTTTTTTTTAATTAAATTCTGTTACAGGCTACAAAATATAGATCTTGTCATGTTTGTTCTAATTATTACTCCTTGTAGGATTAGAAAAGTAACCATTACCACCTTGAACCTTACTATGTTGCTTTATTTATTTTATAATGGTTAGCCAAGTTTTGAATGACTTTCTGTTGCACTCTTATTTGGAGGTCTTGGTTAACATTATTAAATGTTTTTTGATATCTACAAATGGTTTGCATTTGAAGTTCTGAACTTTGATTCATCTTTAAAGGTGTCAAGGTCCGTTCATTTATCTTCATATAATTATATGTTTTTATCTTCATACCAGGCTTTCTTGCAGGCTTACAATGCCTAACTTATTATTACTTTAATGCAAGTTGCAGGGCAGGATTATGAGATGGAAAAACTTAATGAAAGGAATTGAAGTTTCTTGGGGCTACCTTCATAGAAATAAGAGATCAACAGAGTTTCTTAGAATTGAAGTTGCAGTTTCAAAATGTATTAGCTTTTATGTAGTACAACATTAATATCAATGTCCATCATCTTAGGTAGTTTTTTATTTGTTTACTTTTGTACATTGAGCTGAATGTTAGTAGTATACATTTCAGCTAAATGTTAGTGTATTTTAATTGTTGGATCGATTTTTGTAGTGAATATTCAATATTTATTTTAATTTTAATTTTATATTTTTTAGTTGTATTTAAAGCACAATTCTTATCATTATTCATTGTAAAATTTATAAAAATATATTAATATTGAAATAAAAATAATTATATTATACGTGTCTATCCTAATCTTTTTAAGGTTACTTTAGACGGGTTTATTCTAACCTTTTTTAAAGGTTGTCTTAGACAAGATTTATCCCAACCTTTTTAAGATTGCTTTAAACGGGTCTATCCCAACCTTTTTTAAATGTTGTCTTAGACAAGGTCTATCCTAACTTTTTTAAGGTTGCCTTAAACGGGTCTATCCTAATCTTTTTTAAAGGTTGCCTTAGACATGGCTTATCCCAACTTGTTTAAGGTTGCCTTAGATATATCTATTCCAACCTTTTTTATAGGTTGTCTTAGACAAGGTCTATCCCAACCTTTTTGAGGTTGTCTTAGACGGCTTTATCCCAACTGTTTTTAAAAGTTGCCTTAGACAAGGTCTATCTTAACTTTTTTAAGGTTGCCTTAGACGGCTCTATCTCAACCATTTTTAAAAGTTGCCTTAGATAAAAACTATAACAACCTTTTTAAGGTTGCCTTAAACATGCCTGTAACAACCTTTTTCAAAGGTTGGACTTGACTAGGCCTTTCCTAACCTTTTTTAAAGGTCGGCATTGACTAAACTTTTAACAACCCTTCAATAAGGGTCGGCTTATGTTGACTTATGGCAACGTTTTTTCAAAAGCGTCGCCATGCATATACCAACCCCACTATATACAACCATTTTGGAAGTGTCAGACGAAGCGTCACGAAACCTATGCCAACCTTTTTTGCATCGTCTTATGTCAAAAAAGTGTCGCTATATGACTCTTTTGTTGTAGTGGATCCCTAGTGGATCAAACTGAAGAATGAAGTCTTCTTGAAGATAGTAAGGAAGCAAGTTTAAAATTTTAGATTTGTTTCCCTACTGGATCAAACTGAAGAATTGAAAATTTCAGATTTTGTTTCCTAGTGGATCAAACTGAAGAATAAAGTCTTCCTGAAGATAGTAAGGAAGCAAATTGAAAATTTTAGATTTTGTTCCCTAGAAATGGTAGTGTAACATCCTAAAAATGGGGTTATTCGTATTTGCATTATTTTGCTTGAGTTGAATTGCTGAGATAATATTTATGGAATGATAAGATTTAATTAAGGGCCTTGAGTTGGCTCGGAATAGTGGGAAATATTATTTATAAGCTTTGAAGGTGGATAGCCTTAGTAGTTAGGGGTTAAAAGAATAAATGAAGGAACATTTGACATAGAATAAGCCTTGGAAAAGTGGCAAAAGGGAGGCCACTTAGGAGCTGAGGTTGACGCCATCAAGGAACAAGGGAGAGCCTTGGTTCGAGTCATGAAATTCCCTTTTTGTTCTTATTTTTGGACGGCATGGGGAGGGAGAGTTTTTCCTCTCTTTAAACTCTTTGTATTAATTATTTAGATAATAAGATTATGCAAGATAATCAAGGATAATATGAGCATTTTATTTCATTATTAATTCTAAGGATAATAAAAGATAAAGAAGATATTATTAGGATTATTATTTGATTAGAGGGATTAATTCAAGTTATTTTGAGTTAATTCAAATGGGTGGCCTAGAGTGAATTAAGGAGTTGGTGGAATTTTGGACTCCTTGTTGAGGAGGAGTGGACGACAAGGACTAGTTGAAGGGGGGGAGTGCCGAATTTCCTTTAGGTATATTCTCCATATTTTGTTTTCTTTTCTTCCAAATTGCAAGTAGCTGAATTCCCATTCTTTGATTTTCCTTTTTCTTCTCAATCTCTTAGAACCGAGAAAAAAAAGACAACAACATTCTCTTTTTTTAGACCTTGGCCGAATCCCCTACACCCTCACCATTAATCTATTTCTTTTCTCTTCTCAAAGCTTTTAGCGAAACTTCATTCCTCCTATTAAATTCACCATTGGCGAATATACTCCTCCTTGGTGTGCGAATATCTCTCCCTATTCGGTGTAATCTTGGCGAATCTCAAACATAGTGTTCCTCTCTATTTCTTCAATCGGTTCTAAGGTGAGTAGACCGAGTGTTTTCTTTATTGGCCCTCTTGTACTTGTCGACTTCTAGGGGGTAAGGACTGATTTCGGCACTTGTTAAAAAGGTATTAACTTTCTATGTTGAAACCGATTATGTTTAGGTGTTTCGAGATCTTGAAGAAATCGGTTCAAGTCTCCATCAACTAAATTTGGTAAGTTAACGGTAAGTCAAATCTTTCTAAACCTTTTAGTGGATAATTGGAAAAAGCTGAAACTAATCTTGTTTGGTACTAAAGGTTGGCCGATTGCTAGGGAACCCGTATAAGGATTCGGGTTGTTAGAAACCAAGTCAGAGCAAGGTAAGATCTCGGGTCTCAAATGATAACTCTATGGTATAAAGTTGGGTTGGCCGAATAGGCCATAGTACTAACTCATGTTTTGGCTGAATCTAGGGACAATAGATCTAGGGTGGCCGACTTCTCCATTCGAGATTTAGACTTCTCGTGGGTGACAGGTGTGTACATACACACTTATAATAATTAATTAAATGCATGCTATGTGTAAATCTACTTTATGTAGATATGGAATTAGTGCCTTAATGGTACAAGCAAGGATCTCGGTAAGTCTCTGTCAACATGTGATTATTAAATATGCTTTTGGGAAGCATGGCTTATTTGATACATGAGATAAATGTATGTTGTTATAAATCTTGCTATAATATGATTTGATATGGGTTGATGAGTGGAGGCGATTATTAGTGTCGACGGACACGGTGTTTTGGTAACACTGCTGTGACTACGGTCACCGAGGTTTGGTACCTCGGAGGTTTGGCACCTCATAGCGTCTCGTCCCTGTAGCTTAGCACCACCGTGGGTTGGCCCCACTTTGAGATATGGGATTGACGCCAGTGATTTGGTATCACACGATGGGTTGGCCACATCAATCGATTGTGTCTATGGACACCAGAGGTTTGGCACCTCAAGTGATTTGGTATCACATCTGTGACTATATGTCACCAGTGGTTTGGTACCACAACGGGGTAGATTGAGGCGTTTGGTTGGCTAGGTTGGGTACATTATCTTGTGCATATTAATTGTTATAATTTGTGTATGAGATTAGTTTAAACCGGGGGGAAGGGTTACATACTGAGTCTTGGTGACTCACCTTCTCATTTATTTTTTCGGTGATACATAGACCATGGATATGGAGCCGGAGGGACTCGAGGTGGCCATGCAAGGACTTGAATTAAATGAACTTTAAACCTAGTTATTTTATTTTATTATTGGTTTATTTTTATTTTGGATGTAATAAGGCCTCCATATACTTTACTTTTGTTATTTCTCATATGTTAGATATTTTGTTTTAAGCTACAAATTAAAATCACATTTTTCCCAAATTAACACAAAATGTTTTATCGTGCGGAGGGCACATTTGAAATTTGTATAATAACTTGACTTAATTTCCAAATTTAATCTAAGTATGATTTCAAGAAGATAACCAAAAGCGAAGTTTTCAACAAAACTTAGATTGGTTTTAAAATTGGGTTTCAAAAAGTTTTTCTCCGTAACAAACCATATTTGGTCCTAATGTTTGGGCCGGGTTTGGGTTGTTACAGGTAGTGGAACAAACTGAAGAATTGAAAATTTTCAGATTTTGTTCCCTAGTCGATCAAACTGATGAATGAAGTCTTCGTGAAGATTGTAAGGAAGCAAATTGAAAATTTCAGATTTTGTTCCCTAGTGGATCAGACTGAAGTATGAAGTCTTCCTGAAGATAGTAAGGAAGCAAATTGAAATTTTAGATTTTATTCCCTAGAAATGGCAGTGGGGCAAGCTGAAGAATGAAGTCTTTCTGAAGATAATAGCAAGAAAGTAGACTGAAGACATTAGATCCTGTCTCCATAAGTTTGCAATGGAGTAGATCGAAGATAGCGGATATTGCCTTCCTGAAATCATAGTGAAGATTGAAGCTATCAAACTTACTAATATCAAGATGAAATTCCAGTACCCCTAAAGATGTAGTTGAGATTGGAAGCCATTTGAAGAAGGCGAGGATCAAAAAGTCGAAGCTCGGCCAAAATCGGGCAAAATTGGTCCTTTTATAGTCTTTGCTTTATTCTCGTTTCACGATAATGAGCAAAGAGGGGCAACTATAATAGCCCATTTTGCCCGGTTTAGAAATAAACCAAAATAAAAAACAAAACAAAAAAATAAATGTCCTTTAACAGTCCAATTACAAGGCCAAAACCAGTAGCTCAGTTACAAATTTAAAACACTAGCCCACTTACAGACCTAAAACTAAAACAATGACCCATAACCACTACCCACCGGACTTAAACCAAAATATCCTACTCAGACCAAATAACACACGGCCCAAAAGGCCCAAGAAGTAAATAGCCTCAGCAGAAGCCTATGGTTTCTGGAAACCCTAGGCGCCGCACGCAGGAGACAACAGGCCGACAGTCGCCCCGCAAGCCTCGCACACTCCCTCGATTGTCGCACAGTATTCCTCATCTGGCCTTCAATCACGCCTTCGTCGCAAGTACTGAAGCCCAATCGTCATGCCTCGCCCTCGTCAAGCCGCAATTCGAGCGCAAATCCCCCATCGCCGCCTCGTTCTCCATCTCCGACGTGCAAAAGAAGAAAGAAATCACAACAGCAGATGTATTTCCTTTTTTATTTTTTATTTTTGAGGCTATATAAACCTCACAAAAACATGTAAACAAATACGGAGATATACACAGAGAAATAAAAAAAACCTTGAAAGAGAATACAAAGTTTTTTTTAGCAAAGGTGATTTTCATATTTTATTCTGTTTATTTTTAGAACTACACTATTTTTTACGAATATTAAAAGAAGATAAAAGAAAAGGGTTTACCTGCGCAAGAGAAATTGTGGTTTCTGGCCTCCAGCCATCGGGCACAGAGGCGCGTGGCGCACGTGAGGCAGTGGCACGAATATCCGGCGCCGGAGTCAAACGAGAGAACAAAAGGGGATTTCAGAACCTTTTTGAAGTTTTTTTTAAAAGACAGATTGGAAATGTTTTTTTTTAATGAAAACTAACTTATATAAACAAAGGAAAACGACGCCGTTTCTGTTAATAGGATCCACGCGTTGACCCGATATCCAGAAGAGGATCCGCGAGTTTTGGTTAAAAGGGAAATTTTCCACTTCAGTCCCTTTGAAATTTTATTTGTTTTAATTTTATCCAATATGACATTTTCTTTAATTTTAAATTAACCCTTAAATTCGTAATTTTTTTCAATTGAATCCTCGAGCATTTTAAAAGTAAAAATCAAATAGACGCCATTTTAAAAGGAGGCTTAATTTCCATATTAGTCCCTAGAATTTAACGCGTGTTTTAATTTAATCCTTTTAATCTATTTTAATTGCTATTTTAACCCTTCTTTCTTTTTTTTTTTTTATCCTAATCTTTTTTTAAATTATTTTATTATGATATTTTATTATTTTTATCTTAATTTATTTAACTTATATATCTTATTACATATTGTCCTTATTTTTTATTATTTGATTATTTTTATTACATATTAATTTTAGATTAATATATTAGTTATTATATTCTATATTTTTTAATATTTTGTATATTATATAATATTATATCTTATATTTTTTAAATTTTTTAAATCATTTATATTGTATAATATGTTATTTATTTTTAAATGTAGTTTTATATGTATTACATTATTATAAATTATTTATTTATTTTAAAAATATTTTTCTTTTCTTTTCAATATATCGATATATATTTTTACATTTATATATATTTGCATGAAAGGTTTAATATCGCATGTAAAATTTTCATGTTTATTAAGTTTTATTATTTGTACATTTATTATATATATATATATATATATTGCCATTTATTTATGATTGCCTTAATGTGATTATTTTTAATGGTTATTTTATATTTTTATTGTTTGTATTAATATGATATTTTTGTAGGATCATTATTTTAAAATAAAAATATATTTTGCAAAATTATTATACTTTATATAAATGTTTTAAAATAAGGTAATATTTTTATTTAGAAATTAGAAATAGTGCCCTAACGTGTTGGGTTACGATTTTCCGTTTGGCTAAATAACTAAATACCCTTTTAATAAATTTCGTAAATTATGAGATGACTTTAATTAAGAGGGTTTAAAAATGTCGTATCCAATCGTGCTGGATGTGATGTTTATATTCTTTCGGAATAAAGAAATCTCAAGTTTTAAATAAAAAACTTATTCTTGAGAACTCAAAATGTTGTATCCAAACTTATTGTAACACCCTAAATTAGGGGTTATTTGTAATTTAAATATTTTCCCATGTGTGTGCCTGAAGAATTAAATTCTAGGATTATTTGGCATGTTTTAGGGTCTAAAAATAACCCCGAATTAGGTCGGATTTGGAATTAAAAATTTTTTTTAAGGGTTTAAAAGGAAGGAAGCTAGGGGATAGGGGTTAAATAAAATTTTGGGCGAAATGTGACACAAAGAACAGCATGGCTAAGTGGCCTTCATGCGCCACTTGGGTGCCTTGGAGGTGGCGTCAAAGGGGGTCTTGGGTTCGAGTCTCGGCAGTAACAAGGGGGAAATGTTTTTTTTCCTTTTGGGTGTTAAGGTTAAGAAGGCTTTAAAATTTAAATAATGGGGTTTTATGGCATGAAAGTCGGGCTGGTGGAGTGCCTTGGGGCGCTACTTAAAGGACCTTGGTGCATGGACTCGGCTTCGAGTCAAGGTAGACGCAATGAGTTTATTTTATTTTAGGCTTTGGCGTTAAAAGGAAAAAGGGCCCAGGTATGAAGGCTTTATAAATAAATAGTGAGGATATTTGACATGAAAGTCAGATTGGGAAAAGTGGCCTGGAGCGTTTAAGGGGGGCCTGCGGCCTGAGGTTCCAAGTTCGAACCAGTGTAGCAGCAACTGTTTTTTTTTATTTTCTTCAAGGCTGGCGTGAAGATGAATGAGAGCTAATGGTCTGTTTTGTTTTGGACTCTTAATGGGATAAACATAAGCTTATTTTTTTGCACATAATCGGCTGGAAGGGGAGGAGTTATTAGTGTTTTATTTTCAATTAAATTGTTGAGAGTAGCTAGGAGATAATGTAAGATAATTTTGCTTTAATTTTTGATTAGATTAAAGGCTGGAATTATCACCATAGGGAGGGGTGTTGGCTGAATCTTGGACTCCTTGGGGGGGCTGTCCATATCAGTTTTGTATAGCAAAGAAGTGCCAAAAATCCCTCAATTTATTTTCTTCTTTTTCTCTTCATTGTCTTTAGAATTTTCCTTGTTCTTAAGCCAAAATTGTTCAAAATTTCCAGCATCTTTTTCTTCTACTTTCTTTTAATTTTTCCTTGTTGCATTGACAAAATTCTTCCCAAAAGCTCTCTTCTTCTTTCCTTCTACTAAGCCGAAACCACCACTTCCCCTACATCTTTTCTTTTTCTTTTTCTTTCCCTAGTAGCCGAACCTACCCTCCTCCTTCACTAAAAATTCCAGCCCTTCCAATTGTGCTTAAGCCGAATCTCACATCCCCAATAAGGTGCTCCGATTTTCATAAGTGTGGTAAGGGATCTCTCTAAGTTAATTCTTTAATTATTATGGCCAGCTGAAACCTTGAGGCTCAACCATGTATTTTTGGGTTGGCCGAACCTTATTAAGGCCTTGGATCCATGCTTTGTTTTGTAGCCAAGAGAGGACAACATTAAAGGAGTAAGGAGATCTTTCGGGATTTGATTCCCCAAGGTAAGGAGGTAGGTGACATTCGGCCATAGGCCTTGATTATGTGTAATTATACAAGTCGATTCTTAACTAGTGTTTTGGTAGGGATCTCGACAAATCAAGTGACGTTTTCGGGAATTTTTTGGATATCAAATCCATTCAAGGTGAGTTCGCAAAAGAGCCTTTGGTATTAATTTGGTTTGGCCGAATAGGCCTAAGTCCCTAACCATGATTTTTGGCCGATTATAGGACAAGAGATCTAACATCGTAGATCAAATTTTGGGATCTAGGAATTTCGGAGAAAGCAGTGTGTAGAAACTCACTACACACTTTATTAATTTTCATGATTTAATTGTTTGCCTTTAATCTTTTGGTTGTGATTAGCTTGTGGCATAATCATGGTTTCCGTAAGTCCCTAACTTGTAATTTTGATATACGATTTGCATGCCATCACATGATATTAAATGCTATGACATGAAATATGATAATTGATGTATAAGCATGTGATGGTGGGGTTGATGAGAGGAGGGGATGATTTTACGGATCGTCGCCGATGGTTTTGACCACAAGATGGGTTGGCCCCATCAGATTATTTGTGACCTATGGTCATCGATGGTTTTGACCACAAGATGGGTTGGCCCCATCGATTATTTGTGACCTATGGTCATCGGTGGTTTTGACCACACGATTGATAAATTGCGACTAAGTCCGGTGGTTTGGTACCACCGATGGTTTTGACCACACTTGATATATTGTGACCTATGGTCATCGTGGTTTTGACCACACGATAGGTTGGCCCCATCATTTAATTTGTGACTCTAAGTCATCGATGGTTTTGACCACATGGGGTAGTTAAGGAGTATGGATGGTTAGGTTGGGTTGCATATTTGCATGTTAATTAATATCTTGTGTATGAGTGCTTTTTGGGTGGGGATTTACACTTGAGTCTTGGTGACTCACCCCTTTCCCTTAACATTTTGCAGATGAGTAGATCGCGAAGATGGAGCCGGAGAGGACTCGAGGCGGCCATGCTTGTCGATGGATTTAAATTCATTTTATTAAAGTTATTATTATTTACTTCTCTAAGTTTTCATTTTGGGTTTGTAATAAGGCCGATAATTATTGTTTAGATATTTATTTTATTGCTTTATTTTATTCATGTGATATTACAAATGGAATTTGATAAATATAAATTGAACCGGTTAAAAGCAACTTTTTCAACTAAGTAACTTCTACGAGTTTTTTTAGATGTTACCATCGGGTAACACAAATAAACCAAGCAAATTGTAACTTAAACGATTTTAAATTTTACATGATCAAATGTTTTCAAAAGGGTTTATCAACCCCAACTGTAATTATAAAAAGCCCAACTAAGTTTTCAAACACAGTTTTTTTTATACCTTAGCCCAATTTTATCAAGTTTTCACCAGATATTCAAAATGACTCAAATTATTTTACTCCGTGACATACCGGATTCGGTCAGGACTCATGGGCCGGATTTGGGGTGTTACACTTATTAGGTGTGATGTTTTGTGTCTTGAGGTAAGAATTTTCTAAAATAAAGATGCACCTAGCTTCGAAGTTATGAAATGATGTATCCTAACTTATTGGGTATGGTATTTTTTATTTCTTTGAAATAGGTAAGTCTTAGTTTTCCTTCTAATAAGGGATCTTATTTTAAAATTTTTTAAATTTCAAACATTTGGACATGATTTTATCAATTAGGTACCAATTTTTGGGCGTTATGAGGGTGCTAACCATTCCTCATACGTAACCGACTCTCGAACCCATTTTTTCTTTTTTTAGACCAAAATAAAATGTTTTAAAATGAAATGTTTTACAAGGTGATCCAATCACACTTAAGTAAAAAGGGATTGGTGGCAACTCCCATTTTGTTTTAAAGTCGATCCCCATTTTTTTTTAAACCGAGATTTAAAAATGGTTTCGATAAATATCATATAACATATCGAAGGTTATCATATGTCATATCAGAGCATATCGTAATTCATATCATAGCATATCCTGCCCCCATCTGCTACATGTAACGCGTAGGTTTGTGCAAGTGTACAAAGTAGTTATCAAGTAATAAGTAAGTATCGAGTTATCGTCTCCATAGGGATTGTATTTGTGCTAAGTCACTTTATTTGTAAAATTATATTAACAATTTGGTAAATAAAAACACAATATGATTGAGAAGTGATGATTAAAATTAAATACATTAAACTAAATGCAATGATCCCTAATGCAAATTATCCTAAGTATGCAAACTATATGAATGAAATAGATTTTAGCAAAATTAAACACAATTTGCAACAATTATAACATAAATAAACTAGGACAATTACTTTAGTTAAACTCAATTTATTATCAACATGCTTAATAACATTCGAAAAAACATTCCATGGCAACTCGATCTTTCATGAGTTTGGAAGCCACATTAGGTCCTTTCGGAATCCTTTACTTAGTAAATATGCATTTTACTGATCCTTATTTTTCTAAGGGTTTCTTAGCATTCGTGTAAGGTAACAGGGACGTGTTAGGTTTGAAACAGTTTAATCACACAAATCTAAAAATTATGCAGATAACAGAGCTTGGTCAGAGTTGTTATGCAACCTGCAATTCAATCGGGTTAGGATCTAAATTAAGCATGCACATTTTAATTACATGTCCACTAGCCATTGTCTAGTCAGGATCACTCAGCTAATTCAGGTGCATTTCAATCACATATGAATGAAATACAAGCCTGATTTTAATTGAAAACATGATCGATTGAGGCACAAACATTATAAGCATGAATCAAATAAATATTATTTAATCAAAGAAATCATCCTAGCTTAAATAAAATTAAGCTAACATTATTGTAAACAAGAACAAAGCACACATAGCAAACATTTTCAGATTAAATCAAAGAAAAGAAAGATTAAACGCAAATCAAATTGGCTGTCACCCAAGATTCTGATCGACGAGGCTCCTTCGCTCCTTTACTTTGCTCCTTTGCTAATGGCTCTCCAAGGTGGCTGACCAAGGGCTCTTTAAGAATCTTAATTGCTAAAATCTCTATGAAGAGATGATGCTAGGCGTGGAGAATGGAAAATGCTAAGAGAATTGAGAGAGAAGAGAGAATGATGAAGGATGAGGGATGATGAATGAATGAATGAGGAGGTCTTATTTATAGGTGAGGAGAGGGGGATAGTTTGCTAAAAATAGGAGGTTCCATCTCTTCAAGAATCTTCAATGGGTGGTCGGCCATGAATTGAGGAAATTGAGCTAATTTTTGCTTGATTTTTTTCTCAATTTAAGTGCCACAAAAACTCAGGATTGAGACTTGGTCAAGTGCAAATCTTCAGGCAAATCTCTAATTTCTTCAACATTACAAGGACCTTGTGCAATTAAACCAAAAAGGGGTTTATGTGGATAGCCAAGTCTAGCCAAAAATTGGGTTGTCTTGGTCTCCAGTTTGGACGGTTTTGTAAGCCAACAAAGCTATCAGACATGTCCAAAAATAAATCAATAAATTAGAGGACCAAAGAATAAAATTTATCCAATTTAAATAATTAATTACAACCCAAATTATTTATGAAATATCTAAAATGAATATTTAAATATAATTTTATATTTTATTATTTAATTTAATCATGCATGGCCCACTTCATGTCTTAAAAATATAATATGCTCAATTTAATATAAAATAAGCCATTTTATGCATGAAAACTATATAATAAAGCATAAAATCACATTTTAATAATTTCTATGTCCTAATTTCATATTTTTACATGTTTCATTAATTTATTAAACAATTACTTAGTTTTAACAATAAATTTAAGTAAAAGGTGATGAATTATATAGGAAAAATCCTCTATATTTTTTCGTTTACACACCCCCAAGCTTAAATCATTGCTCGTCCCGAGTAATGGTTATGCACAGCAAAAGGTCTTGCTTAGGCAAAATTGATAATTGTGTAAGTAGCATCAATCTTTGTCCCATACTCATTCATTAATAACTTCATGTTCATAGATCTTCTTTATTAACAAGTAATTCATATGCCAACACTTTTAGAATTTTATACTAATTTTCAAAATATGCCAACATGAATCATAGTTTGTATGTATGTCACAGCCACATATATTCATTCAACATAGTTTCTTATCAATCAAGCAAACAATCATAAGGCTTATTTATGAACTTCATGTAACACCCTAGAACTTGAGTTTGTATGTGTTACATTAAATTGGTGATTAAGCTTGTTAGATTATTAATTTTGTTTGCTAAGGAGGTCCTGAGAAGGCTTGGGATCTATTTGGAGCTAGTGAAAATTTTTAGCATATGGTAATTTAAGAGAGGGAGTCAGTGGATTTATAGAATATGGAAATTTTTGAGTAAGTATCTAGCATAAATGAGCTCTTGGTTAAGAGGATATGCGTCATATGTATTGTCATGAGGGGAGAGGTTCGAATCTCTTGTTATGCATTTTTGTGACTTAAATTTTTGCACTCTCCTATCAAGTGTCGGCCAAGCTTCATTTTTGGTATGTTGGACTTTTAATTTTTATGGTAAGGTGGCTAAATGGATTAAGGAAACATTGAAGTTGAGGAAAGGAATCAATAGGATAAGGCAAGTAAGGGAACAAATGGCTTAATTTGTGGAATGTGCTACGGAAAGAAAGGTTGGCAAAAGTTGATCCTTGATGGCTATGAACTTGGACGGTTTTTGGGGCTAGGGAGGTTGGCCGAATTTTGTTAGTAGCTTGATAGGGATTAGGAGCTAGTTTGGTCAATTTCTTTAGCAACATGAGCATTATTTTCCTTTCTCTCCAAAACCCTTTCCCTAGCCGAATGTGGTTGTAGCATTAGGTAAATTTTTGGTTGTTTGGCCATTTCTTTTTGACCAAATTAGTATCATCTTCTTTTTTCTCCTTTGTGCCGAAACCATGCAACTTTGAAGAAGCATAATTCATTTTCTTTTTCTTCCCTTTGGCCGAATGCACACCAACCACAAGACTCTTTCTTTGTTTATCTTCCATCCTTGAAAACCGACACATAAACACCCTATCTTCTATTTCTTTTCTTCCTTCTTTCTTCTTACAAAAAACTCTCAAACATCTCTCTCTCCCTAATTCTTCACCATGGCCGAATGTCAATGATCATCTCCTTAGCCGAATCTTTCTCTTCACATATATTTTTCTTCCCAATCATTCTTTCTACTCATGTTTTGATCAATCGGTAAGAACCCTCTTCAATTCTTTATTTTTCTTTTTCTTATTGCCGAATCCATATATTGGCTTGGGAGGGTCTTTTTGACTGAAATATTCATCTCTCTCTTAGACAAATCCTTTTTCGTCTTTATAGTGAAATAGAGGAAGGCCGAATTGCCATTTCCTCGAAGTTATCTCGTAATAACTAGAATTTGGATCAAAAAACTTCAAGGTAAGAATTCTTCACGGATTTCATGATCATCCTTTATTTATTAAGAGGATTAACAGTATGGAAAGGAGTAACCGATTACTTTATATAGGGATTTATTCGTGGATCACTTGGAACTTCGTGGTAAGCCTATCTATACAATTTTGTTAAGTCTATACTTTAATAGATTATTGATTTATTGAAGATCTAACGAATGGAGGCTCATAGTAATGTGTTTAAAAGGAAATCTAGTGGTGATCTCAAAAGGAGTGGATTGACGATCCCAACTCCTAAATTCAAACGTAAGGCCGTTTCGACAATTTGAGACTTTCCACCGGGTTGTGGACCCTCCTATGGTGAAAATCAATTATTCAAGGTTAT
This sequence comes from Gossypium rotundifolium, assembly GCA_025506655.1. Taxonomy (NCBI): domain Eukaryota; kingdom Viridiplantae; phylum Streptophyta; class Magnoliopsida; order Malvales; family Malvaceae; genus Gossypium; species Gossypium rotundifolium. The sequence goes on along the minus strand of CP106731.1, from coordinate 41,672,137 downwards.
TCGCAGTTCTGAGCCATTAGCTATTCGGGGTTTTCCAACGGGTTGTGAACCGTCATCCGAAGAGAACCGACAAATAGTAGTTATTTTAAATTTCGAGGGTAAAAATCTAGACCGCTTATCTTAGAATGGATTTATTATAAGTGTTAATGATCTAATCAAGCGTTAAAATATTTTTAGATGTTGACGATCAGGAAAGTGTAGTGCTTACCGTAATCAAGTGTGTAATCTCACACCATATTTCATGGGATAGATATTTATATTGTGACTAATGGTAAATCGTTTGATTTAGTCACTTGTTAGTGAAATCGGGTAAGATGGCGTAATTATCATTATTTTGGCAGAAAATATAAAAATCGATATTAAGACTATGATAAATGGGCCAAATGTGATATGTGATAAATGGGCCAGATGTGATATGTGATAAATAGGCCAAATGTGATATGTGATAAATGAGCCACATGTGATATGTGATAAATGGGCCAAATGTGATATGTGATAATGGGCCAAATGTGATATGTGATAAATGGGCCATATTATTCGTAATAATTATATGAATGGAATACTGTAATTGGATATGCATATTATATACATGATTTGCATGGGTTGGGATTTTCATGAAGAGAAGTTCTGGTAGCTTTGCTAAAAAATTCTGGTGGCCTGTCCATAAATTGATATATGGCTTAATGCCCAGTTTGATATATGGCTTAGTGCCCAGTTTGATATATGGCTTAATGCCAAATTTGATATATGGCTTAATGCCCAGTTTGGTGTGTTGGCGGGGTGGGTGACTAAAACTCCCCACAGATGTGTTGGTTGGTACGGGTGGTGTGTAGTGGATGGAAAACTAGGTTTGGTTGGGAAATTGCATAACACTTGCATGTTATATATGATATTATGTTATGTTTGTAAATGGGCTTTGGCCCAATAAATGCTTAATTGAACTTTTGGCCCAATGACAATGGTAAGAGAATTACACACTGAGTTCTAAGTAACTCACCCCATTTTCTTTACCTTCATCAGGTAATGATCAGTGATGGAGGCTTGGGCCGGGGACGACTCAGTGGAGGCCATACTACGAATAATGGGTTATTTAAATTTTGGATTTCTTTTTAAGTACATTTTATTATTTTTTCTATTTTGTAATAAGGCCTCTGGTTAAATTTTTATGGATGTTTTACTTGTGGATGGATTTTATAATATGCTTTAAATACTTAAGTGGGATTATTTTTCTAAAAATAGAAATAAATGTTTTTCTTAAATAAACGTACGAAAAGGGTTTCGTTCTTAAATAGTTTTAACCCGGTAATTTTTCTGTAACAATATTTTTAAATTTTTGTTTTCAAATTACTTTCAAACTCTTTAAATTTTCTCAATATATTAAATCAATTTTCCTAAGTTTCAATTTATAAATTTGTACAACCCAAATTATTATATTTAGTAATCAAACTAAGTTTTCAATAACTCCACGCTAAAATATTTTTTAAAAATCCATTTTCTTTAAATCTTTAAAAGACTAGGTGTGTGTTCATTTTGTGTGACATGTCAAATTTGGTCTTAACGCATAGACCGGGTTTGGGGTGTTACATTTTATGGTATTAGAGCCTGGTTCAAAACTCGACTGTGGTGTGGGTTCAACAACATTTATTGTTCAAAACTGTTTGAATTATGTTTTTAAATGTAGTTTAGAACCACGAGTATCCGGCACCAAGTCAGGTATGTGTATTGAAATTTAATAATTATTATTATTGTGATATGACTATAGGAACCCTCTAGAACTTTTAGTTTTAAATGTTGAAACTATAGAGATTGAGACTATAGGATGCATTTACGAAAACAACTCTACCTCTTATATCTCATAAAATATCGTTAAAAAAACACTGAAATAGAATACTAATTCATAAAACTTATAATCAGATTAAAGCGAAATAGTCAATATGAGCACTAGAGGACGTGGACGTGGTAGACGTGGACGTGATAGAGGCCGAGGTGCTAGAGTTGTGTTTGAGGCATCGGGGCATATGCCAAAAATGGATGCGCCGGCATCACCTGTGTCAGAAAATGGATCACCTGACCGTATGAGAGAAGACATTGCTCTGTCCCAAGCAATGTTATGAATCTTGGAAAGGGTTGTTAGGGTTACATCGGGACCAGTAGCTTGTGGATCAATATCGGAGTGACTCAGATGAAATGGTGCTGAGACTTTTAGGGGTATCTCGGGAGTAGCCCCAATCTGCTATGAGTATTGGCTCGAGGTCGTGGAGCGATTATGGATGACACAGGTGTCTTGCCGAAAGCGAAACTAAGAGGAGCTGTGTCCTTATTGAGGGACGAGGCGTATCAATGGTGGCTCATTGTTCGAGAAGGCACTCATGCCGAACGTATTACTTGGGATTTCTTCAAAACTGCATTCCAAGGAAATTATGTTGGGGCAAGCTATATGGATGCCCGAAGGAAGGAATTCCTTAATTTGGTTCGAGGAAGTAAGACTGTGGCAGCATATGAAGTAGAATTTCTACGTTTGAGTCACTATGCTCAAACTATAGTGCCAACTGATCATGAACATTGTGTGCGTTTTGAGGACGGGTTGAATGATCAATTGCGAGTACTGATAGCCCCACAACAAGAAAGGACTTTTGCCATGCTAGTGGAAAAAGCCAAAATGGCTGAAGAGGCTAAGAACTCAGAATGTCAGAACCGAGAAAGAGGCAGGAACAAAAGGGACTTTAGGTATTCGAGTCCTGCTAAAAGGTTTCATAAGAAGCCCAGGAATGTTGAATCAGTTCAAGCTAGAGCACCTGCGGCTACCAATCAGATTCAACCATGTGCTGACTGTGGGAGATGACACTCTGGTGAATGCTGGAAGAGAACCGGTGGATGCTTTAAATGTGGTTCTAAGGATTATCATCTTAAGAATTATCCTCGACGGACTGCTCCGACTCAAGAAGCTCATAACTCTGATGCACAGCCAGCTAGAGGCACTCAGCAGCCACCGAGGGGCCGTGGACCAGGTCAAGGTGGTAATGGTATAGGTCAAGGTCAAGGTGCATCGGGTAGAGTTAATGGTTTTAGGTGTAACGCGGAGGCGAGACAGCCAGGGTTAGTTTATGCGGTTAGATGCCGAGAAGATGATGATGCCCCTAATGTGATAACCGGTATGTTCTTCATCTCCGATGTACCTGTTGCTGCTTTGATTGATATCAGATCTACCCATTCGTATGTTGCTAGTGCTATATCTGGAAATCTAAATATTAGATCTGATATTACCGATAGAGAGATGACGGTAATTAGTCATTTAGGATAGTTTGTGGTAGTGAATAAATTGTATAGAGACGTGCCTTTAGAAATTCAAAGAGAAATATTTTTGGCAGATTTGATGGAACTGCCTTTCATTGAGTTTGATCTTATTCTGGGCATGGATTGGTTGGCAAAGCATCATGCGCACTTGGATTGTGCTGCAAAGCGGATAACGATAAGAACTCCAGAAGATAAAGAAGTGGTGATGATAGGCGAACGGAAAAACTATTTAGCAAATGTGGTATCTGCTTTAAAGGTAGAAAAGTTGGTACGGAAAGGGTGTGGAGCATTCCTAGCCTTCATTAGTGCTTTGGATACCAAGGAATTATCGGTGGAAGATGTTAGAACGGTGAAAGAATATTCAGATGTCTTTCTCGAGGAACTTTCGGGTTTACCTCTAGACTGGGAAGTAGAGTTTGGCATTGAGCTTTTGCCTGGAACGGCCCCGGTATCTATTGCTCCTTATAGGATGGCTCCAAAGGAGTTAGTGGAGCTTAAGGCTCAAATTCAGGAGTTGCTGGATTGGGGATTCATACGACTTAGTGTGTCACCGTGGGGAGCACCGGTCTTGTTTGTCAAAAAGAAGGATGGGTCAAAAAGATAGATTTGAGATAGAGTTATCACCAACTTAAGGTTAAGGAGGCAGATATTCATAAGACGACGCTTCGAACTCGTTATAGACACTATGAGTTTTTGGTGATGCCATTTGGGTTGACCAATGCACCAACTGCATTTATGGACATGATGAACCGAGTCTTTCAACCCTACCTAAACTTGTTCGTGGTGGTGTTCATAGATAATATCTTAGTATACTCGAGGAATGAAGAAGACCATGATGCACATCTGCGCATAGTATTGCAATTATTGCGGGAAAAGTAACTTTTTGCCAAATTCAGTAAGTGTGAATTTTGGCTAAAGGAAGTGACCTTTTAGGGCATGTTGTGTCGGCCGAAGGAATAAGAGTCGATCGTCAGAAAGTAGAGGCTGTGTTGGATTGGAAACCACCGAAGTCAGTGGCTAAAATTATGAGTTTCTTAGGATTGGCTGGTTATTATCGGTGTTTTGTTGAAGGGTTTTCGTTGATTGTTGCACCCCTAACTAAATTGTTGCAAAAGGGAGTACCATTTATGTGGTCAGATCAGCAGCAAGAGAGCTTTGAGAAATTGAAAAGATTCGATGAAGCGCCAAGATCTTGATTCAACTTTGAGGTGGAAAAGAGTTTATTGTTTATTGCGATGCGTCACACACAGGCTTGGGATGTGTGTTGATGCAAGGTGGAAAGGTGGTGCCTTATGCATCTCATCAGTTAAGGATGCACGAGGTAAATTATCTCACTCATGATTTGGAGTTGGCTGCGGTGGTTTTTGCTCTAAAGATTTGGAGGCACTATCTCTACGGGGAGAAGTTGATCATTTATACGGACCATAAGAGTCTAAAGTACCTCCTTACTCAAAAGGAGTTGAACTTAAGACAGTAGAGGTGGATAGAGCTATTGAAAGATAACGACTTCTCAATCGAGTATCACCCTAGAAAGGCTAATGTGGTGGCAGACGCGTTGAGTCGTAAGGTAATATCGGAGTTAAGAGCAATGTTTGCTCATCTCAGTTTGTATGAAGATGGAAGTCTGTTAGCCGAACTTCAGGTGAAACCGGTGTGGTTAGATCAAATCAAGGAAAAGCAGTCTTTAGATGAAAAATTGGGTTCCTTACTTCAGCAAGTGGAAGGTGGTGTGATAGAGGATTTTGGATTGAATAATGATGGAGTACTGTGTTTTCATGGAAGAATATGTATGCCCAAAGATTCGAAATTAAGACAAATGATTCTGCAAGAGGTGTAAGTAGCCCCTATGCTATGCACCCCGGGGGAAATAAAATGTATCGAGACCTTCGTGATCAGTATTGGTGGCCAGGGTTGAAACGAGAAGTTATAGATTTTGTGAGTAAGTACTTAACATGTCAACAAGTTAAGGCAGAACACCAATTGCCGTCAGGATTGCTACAACCGGTGAAGATTCCTTTATGGAAATGAGAACGGATAACGATGGACTTTTTTCGTGGGTTACCCTTATCATCTACTAAGAAAGATTCCGTCTGGGTAATAGTGGATTGGTTGACGAAGACTACTCATTTTCTACCTGTTCGTATGGATTACTCACTGCAGAAGTTGGCTAAGTTGTATGTAACGAAGATCGTGAGGTTGCATGGGGTACCAGTGTCTATTATATCGGACAGGGACCCTAAATTTACATCACGATTTTGGAAAGCTTTGTATGAGGCTTTGGGAACAAAGTTAAACTTCAACACGGCTTTTCATCCTCAGTCAGATGGTCAGTCAAAAAGAGTAATCTAGATTTTGGAAGACATGTTAAGGGGTTGCCCGATTGACTTCAGAGGTAGCTGGGAGGATTTTCTACCGTTAGTAGAGTTTGCGTATAACAATAGTTATCAATCCAGTATCCAAATGGCACCCTTTGAAGCATTGCATGGCCGTAGGTGTCGTACTCCTACTTGTTGGACTGAATTGGGGGAACGTCAGTTATTGGGTCATGAATTGATATCAGAGACAGAACAAAAAGTAAAGGTGATTTGGGCACGGTTAAAGGAAGCTTCGGATAGACAAAAGTCGTATGCAGATCTGAAGCGTAAGGACATTGAGTTTGGAGTGGGAGATCAAGTCTTTCTAAAGGTCTCACCTTGGAAGAAGATCTTCAGATTTGGAAGGAAGGGCAGGTTGAGCCCCCGGTTTATTGGACCATATAGTGTGTTGAAACGTGTTGGACCAGTAGCTTAACAGCTTGAGTTATCTCCGAAATTGGGGTAGATTCATAATGTTTTCCATGTCTCAATGTTGAGGCATTATCGATCGGATCTGTCTCACATTGTACTGGTGGAGGAAGTTGAGTGAAGTCATGATTTGTCTTTTGAGGAGGAACCACTGCAAATTTTAGATCGAGATGTAAAGGTGCTAAGAAAGAAGTCAGTACCGTTGGTTAAGGTTCTTTGGCATAATCACGGAGCAGAGGAAGCTACGTGGGAATCTGAAGACGCAATTCGACAGCAATATCCTCACCTCTTTTAACCAGGTAAATTTCAAGGACGAAATTTTCTTAAGGGGATAGAATTGTAACACCCTAGAATTTGAGTTTGTATGTATTACATTAAATTGGTGATTAAGCTTGTTCGATTATTAATTTTGTTTGCTAAGGAGGTCCTGTGAAGGCTTGGGATCTATTTGGACCTAGTGAAAATTTTTAGCATATGGTACTTTAAGAGAGGGAGTCAGTGGATTTATAGCATGAGTAAGTATCTAGCATAAATGAGCTATTGGTTAAGAGGATATGTGCCATATGTATTGTCTTGAGGGGAGAGGCTCTAATCTCTTGGTATGCATTTTTGTGACTTAAATTTTTTCACTCTCCTATCAAGTGTCGGCCAAGCTTCATTTTTGGTATGTTGGACTTTTAATTTTTATGGTAAGGTGGCTAAATGGATTAAGGAAACATTGAAGTTGAGGAAAGAAATCAATAGGATAAGGCAAGTAAGGGAACAAATGGCTTAATTTGTGGAATGTCATATGGAAAGAAAGGTTGGCAAAAGTTGATCCTTGATAGCTATGAACTTGGACGCTTTTGGGGTTAGGAAGGTTGGCCTAATTTTGTTAGTAGCTTGATAGGGATTAGGAGCTAGTTTGGTCAGTTTCTTTAGCAATATGAGCATTATTTTCCTTTCTCTCCAGAACCCTTTCCCTAGCCGAATGTGGTTGTAGCAATAGGTAAATTTTTGGTTGTTTGGCCATTTCTTTTTGACCAAATTAGGATCATCTTCTTTTTTCTCCTTTGTCCTGAAACCATGCAACTTTGAAGAAGCATAATTCATTTTCTTTTTCTTCCCTTTAGCCGAATGCACACCAACCACAAGACTCTTTCTTTGTTCATCTTCCATCCTTGAAAACCTACACATAAACACCCTATCTTCTATTTCTTTTCTTCCTTCTTTCTTCTTACAAAAAACTTTCAAACAACTCTCTCTCCCTAATTCTTCACCATGGCCGAATGTCAATGATCATCTCCTTAGCCGAATCTTTCTCTTCACATATATTTTTCTTCTCAATCATTCTTTCTACTCACGTTTTGATCAATCGGTAAGAACCCTCTTCAATTCTTTATTTTTCTTTTTCTTATTTCCGATTCCATATATTGGCTTGGGAGGGTCTTTTTGACCGAAATCATCATCTTTCTCTTAGACAAATCCTTTTTAGTCTTTATAGTGAAATAGAGGAAGGTCGAATTACCATTTCCCCAAAGTTATCTCGTAATCACTGGAATTAGGATCAAAAACCTTCAAGGTAAGAATTCTTCACGGATTTCATGATCATCCTTTATTTATTAAGAGGATTAACAGTATGGAAAGGAGTAACCGATTATTTTATATAGGGATTTATTCGTGGATCACTTGGAACTTCGTGGTAAGCCTATCTATACAATTTTGTTAAGTCCATACTTTAATAGATTATTGATTTATTGAAGATCTAACGAATGGAGGCTCGTAGTAATGTGTTGAAAGGGAAATCTAGTGGTTATCTCAAAAGGAGTGGATTGACGATCCCAACTCCTAAATTCAAATGTAGGGCTGTTTCGGCAATTCAATACTTTCCACCGAGTTATGGACCCTCCTCTGGTGAAAATCATTATTCGAGGTTATTCGCAGTTTTGATCCATTAGCTGTTCGGGGTTTTCCAATGGGCTCTGATCTGTCATCCAAAGAGAACCGAAAAATAGTAGTTATTCGAGATTCCGAGGGAAAAAATCTAGACCGCTTACGTTAGAATGGATTTATTAAAAGTGTTAATGATCTAATCGAGCGTTAAAATATTTTTAGGTGTTGACGATCAGGAAAGTGTAGTGCTTACCATAATCAGGTGTGTAATCTCACACCATATTTCATGAGATAGATATTTATATTGTGACTAATGGTGTAACACCCCAAACCCGGTCTATGCGTTGAGACTAGATTTGGTTTGTTACATGATTCGAGCTATTCTTAAATCTTTAATGAGTTGAAAACTACAATTTTATATAAAGGGTTTAAAATTTGAAGGGTATTTGATTTTGATAAATATTTGAAACATTAGTTGAAAATCATTGTATTATTAAAACCGTTAGGAGATTTGTTAAAGAGTTAACAATAAAAGAATTATTTATAAAAGAATTTCATATACTTGAAAACCCAAATTTATTTTTATAAAGCATCATATAATCATAGCCCATGATTTAAAAGTCCAAAATAAAGTTTAAATTCCAAACACATATAAAATCCATAAGTTATTTATAGAGGCCATTTATTACAACATCCCAAAATAGTAAAAATAATTATTAAAAGTTCGAGTTTTAAATAACCCATATTTAGCAAGATGGCCTCCACGAAGTCATCCTCGCCCAAGTCCACATCAATTTCCATTGCACGAGATGGAAAGAAATTAAAGGGGTGAGTTACTTAGAACTCAGTGTGTAACTCACTTACCACCATTATTGGGCGGATCATCAAGATATTAAGTCGGGCTTGAGCCCAATTCGAATTCAACAATATATCGAATTTAAAATAATTAATAATGCATGAAAATGTAATTCCCAACCCAAACCTAATATCCATCCGCTAACACCCGTACCAACCATCACACTGTGGGGATCAAGTCAACCCACCCGCCATCACACCAATCGTAGGCAATAAGCCTTTTTATAATTGTGGCATAGCCATCGAACTAGAGGCAATAAGTCGTTAATATGGCGAAACCAACGAACTAGAGGCAATAAGCCATTAATGTGGCGAGCCACCGAACTAGAGGCAATAAGCCATTAATGTGGCGAGCCACCGAACTAGAGGCAATAAGCCGATATTGTGGCAATCGCCATTCTTCTCTTCATATATATCCCACCCATGCAATTATACATGTACTTTAAAATATAAAATTTATTAACAATACATAACATGGTGGGTTTATCAATAACATTTCATTTGGCCCATAATTATAGCAATTTGTCCATTTAGCAGTTTAGTGGGCTTTGGCCCATTTACCAAACTAGAGTGTTTTGGCTAAATTTTAACGAACTAGAGTATTTTGGCCCATTTTCACGAACTAGAGTTTTTTTACGGCCCATTTTCACGAACTAGAGTATTTACGGCCCATTTTCACGAACTAGAGTATTTACGGCCCATTTTCACGAACTAGAGTATTTACGGCCCATTTTCACGAACTATAGTATTTACGTAATAACAATTAATATCTCGAGGCGTTTTAAGTAATTTTCACGATTTTTTCGTTTTACGTATTTTGTCAAAATATCATTTTTACGTTTTACCGATCTAATCGTTTTACGATTTACTTCCATACCGAAATTTGACATCCAACCGAGAAAATAATGAGTGTGAAGATTACACACCTCGTTACCGAAAGTACTAATCCTTCTCGCTCCTCGGCACCTAAAACATATTTTGATCCGTTAGACAACTAACTCGTAAAAATAAATCTTAATCGATAATAGATCCAAAATCTTACCCTCTTGATTTTGAATCACTTCGATTTTCGGCTTTTCCTCGTTTATTGATTCACTAGCCGCCGAGAATCCACCAACATATAACGGCTCGGAGGTTCGTACTACTTCGAATAATGGACTTCTTTCGGAAGATGGCCCGCAACCCGGTGGAAAATCCCTGACCGAAACCGCTCTTCGTTTGAATGGGGGATTCACGGATCCGCCCCTCTTAACGTGACTAACCACCGCCCTTTTCTTCCCTATTTTGACCGTCTTCAAGATCCAAAGGAATTTAGTTAGATCTAAAATAATATCAATAATTCTAGAGATTTTAAAGAGTAGGATTTCCTTACCACAATGAAACGTTTCCAACGCTTCCACGATTCTCCGATCACTTGAGTTCCGATCTCGTTATTGCACTAAATAATAACGAAAGAGACGTTATAAGAATGAACTTTATATCAATCCAAAAGACCTCATAAAACCAATGATATTCGGCCATAATATCACTAATCAATAAATCGAAAATGGAAAAGAACCCTTACCTACTTCCCACTCCGAAAAGAAAAGATTGAGAAAGGTGTTTGTGAGAGTTGGAGAATTCATTATGCAACCAAAGAAAAGAAAATAATTTGGTTATGGCACTCTAACATTCGCCAAAGGGATGTTAAATGAAGAAACTTTGATTGAAATAATTAGAATATGAGAAAGAGATGGTGATGAGATAGTTTGATTTCAAAGAGAAAAGAAGATGAAAGAAAAAAAATAGACCTTTAGGATTTAGTGCATTACCATGGCAAAAGAAAAGAAAGAGACTGATTTTGGTATGGGTGATTTCGGCACAAGGAGAATACAAAAGAAAATTAGCAAAATGGATGAAAGTGACCAAATGGTCAAAAGATTTTGGCTTTGCCAAATGCAAAATTCGGCCAAGAGGGATGTTGAAAGGAGAGGAATAAAAAAAAAATCCGCACAAAGTGCAAAGAATGACCAAAGAGAGAAAAGAAAATTCTTAGCCAAACTAATTCAACAATTAGGCTCCCTCCCTTACCAATATGCCGTCCAACACATGGTCAAATGGCCATGATTTCTTCCCAAAATTTTCCCCTTGATATGTGCCTTATGTCTCCCCTATCTTTCCTTAAGTCTTTGATTCCATGCCATAAATTAGTTGTTTCCTTAATCCTTTGATACACTAACCAAAAATACATGGTCAACACCTTCCTTATATGTCCCTTGCCGACACTTCCTAGTCATGAGCAGAAAATTAAAAGCAAAAATTCATTTAGGTGCCATACAAGGGATTCAACCTCTTCCTCTTACTAGAACCCATGCGCCAACTCCACCTTACCATGTACTCACTTATGACACTCTTTAGCACATAATTTAGCTTAAGTCTTAGTCACCTTTGTTTCACTTCCATAAATCTCAATTTAATAAATTTTATTTCTTCTCCAAATTATGCTTTACCCTCTCTAGGACTTTAATAAGCACTAAAATAAAAGTAAAATTTTTCCTTTAAAAATCTAAACACCAATTCATGCAAATTTAATTACTCGATTTTTAGGGTGTTACAACTCTACCTCCTTAAAGAAAATTTCGTCCTCGAAATTTACAGTTGAAAAAGGTGAGGTATTGTTGCCGAATTGCATCCTCCGGCTCCCACGTAGCTTCTTCCACTCCGTGGTTATGCCATAGAATTTTGACCAACGGCGCGCTTTTCTTCCTTAGTACCTTGACATCTCGTTCTAGGATTTCCACTGGTTCTTCTTCAAAGGACAAATCTGAATTCAGCTCCAATTCCTCTACCAAGATAATGTGCAAAGGATCCGATCTATAACGCCTCAACATGGAAACATGAAAGACATTGTGAATTTGATCTAACTCCGGAGGTAACTCAATCGATATGCCATCGGACCAACACGCTTCAAAGACACGATAAGGTCCAATATATCTAGGACTTAGCTTGCCCTTCCTTCCTAATCAAGATCTTTTTCCAAGGAGATACCTTCAAGAAAACCCGATCTCCCACACTATACTCGATGTCCCTTCGCTTCATCCGCTGCGTCGACTTCGCTCTATCCGAGGCTTCTTTCAACCGTGCTCGAATAACTTTTACCTTATCCTCTCGCTCGGATATCATCTCAGACCTAACATCATCTTTTCGCCCAACTCACCCAACAAATAGGAGAGCGACACTTACGACCATACAATGCCTCGTAAGGTGCCATCTGAATGCTAGATCGATAGTCGTTGTTATACGCGAATTCGCCAAGGATAGATAATCCTCCCAACTACCCTCAAGTCGATTACATCCTCTTAACATATCTTCCAATATCTGAATTACTCTTTCCGATCGACCATCGACCGAGGATGAAAAGCCGTCTTGAAATTCAACTTTGTCCCTAAGGCTTCGTGCGAGCTTTCGAATCGCGATGTAAACCTAGGGTCCCTATCCGATATAATAGATACAGGTACCCCATGCAACCTCACAATTTCGGATACGTCATTTAGCCAACTTCGCAATGAATAATCCGTCTTTAACCGGCAAGAAATGAGCGATCTTCGTCAACCGATCAACAATTACCCAAACGAAATTTTTCTTAGTAGGTGTTAACGGTAACCCACTAACAAAATCCATAGTTATCCTCTCCCATTTCCAAAGAGGAATCTTTATCGGTTGTAACAATCCAGACGGTAATTGATGTTCGCCTTCACTTGTCGACAAGTCAAACATTTTCCCACGAACTCGTAATCTCACGCTCAACCCCGCCACCAATATCGTTTCACGGAGATCTCGACACATCTTATTTCCTCCGGGATGCATAGCATAAGGGCTACTATACGCCTCAGAGAATCGGTTGCCTCAAATCTAGATCTTTAGGCATGCATACTCTCCTCGAAAGCACAACACACCCTCCGTGTTTATTCCAAAATCCTCAATTTCACCATTTTCAACTTGTCGAAGTAAAGGTCCCAACTTCTCATCTGATGTCTATTTTTCCTTGATTTGTTCTAGCCACAGCGGCTTCACCTGAAGTTCTGCTAACAAACTGCCATCCTCGTACAGACTCAAATGGGCAAACAGAGCACTTAATTCAGATATCGCCATTACGACTTAACGCGTCACCTACCACGTTAGCCTTTCCAGATGGTACTCGATGGAGAAATCGTAATCTTTAACAATTCTACCCATCTTCTTTGTCTTAAATTCAATTCCTTTTGGGTAAGGAGGTATTTAAGACTCTTGTGATCCGTGTAGATTATGGACTTCTCACCATAGAGATAGTGCCTCCAAATCTTTAGAGCAAAGACAACAGCCTAACTCCAAATCATGAGTAGGGTAGTTTACTTCGTGTGGTCTCAATTGACGAGAAGCATAGGCCACCACCTTTCCATTTTGCATCAACACACAACCCAGCCCGTGTGAGACGATCGTAATAAACAAAGTGAATTCTTTTCCACCTCGAGTTGAATTAAAACTGGAGCTTCACGTAATCTTCTTCAATTTCTCAAAACTCTCTTGCGCTTTTCACCAGATATACGGAGCTCCCTTCGCAATAGCTTTAGTTAGGTGCAAGAATCAATGAAAACCCTCTACAAAACGCCTATAGTATCCACTAAGCCTAAGAAACTCAATTTCACCATCGATGTTGGTGGTTTCCAATCCGAATAGCCTCAATTTTCCGAGGATCCACCCTTATTCCTTCTACCGATACTACATGACCAAGGAAAGTCACCTCCTTTAGCCAAAATTCGTGATTTACCAAATTTGGCATACAATTGCTTATCACGTAGTTGTAATACTATCCGCAAATGCTGGTCATGTTCCTCCTCATTTCTCGAATAAACCAATATATCATCTATGAACACTACCACAAACCGGTCTAAATATGGTTGAAAGACTTGGTTCATCATGTCCATAAATGCAAATGGTGCATTGGTTAATCCAAACGGCATCACTACAAACTCATAGTGTCCGTAACGGTCCGAAATGTTTGTCTTATAAATGTCCGCTTCTTTCACCTTAAGTCGGTGATAACCCGACCTTAAATCAATTTTGAGAAAACTGAAGCTCCTTCAATTGATCAAACAGTCGTCAATTCTCGGCAGAGGATACCGATTCTTGATCGTCAATTTATTCAACTGTCGTAGTCAATGCACATACGCATCGATCCATCCTTCTTCTTGACGAACAAAACCGGTGCTCCCCACGGAGACACACTTGGTCGAATGAATCCCGATCCAAGAATTCTTGAATTTGAGCTTTGAGCTCACCAACTCCTTCTAAGCCATTCTATAGGGAGCAATGGACACCGGAGCCGTCCCAGCAAAAGCTCAATGCCAAATTCTACTTCCCGATCCGAGGTATACCGGAAGTTCTTCGAAATACATCGAGAAATTCCTTCACCGTCCTCACATCATTCACGGATAATTCTTTGGCATCCAAAACACGATAAAGGCTAGGAATGCCCTGCACTTTTCCGCACCAACTTCTCGACTTTTAATGCGATACCACATTTGCCGATAGTTCTTTCGCTCACCAATCATTATGACTTCCTTATCATCCGGTCCTCATCGACATTCGCTTTTCAAAGACAATCCAATTGCGCCGATGGTTAACCAACCATCCATGCCTGAATGAGATCGAACTCGCCAAAGGTAGTTCCATCAAATTTGCTAAGAATACTTCCTCTTGGATTTTTAAGGCACGTCTTTAAATATTTTATTAACCATTACCGATCGTCTAAAGGACTGACATCACATCTCATTTTCGGTAATTTGATTCTAAATTCAGATTTCCGGATATGGCACTAGATACATATGAATGAGTAGAGCCAATATCTATTAAGGCAATAACAGTACATCAAAAATGAAGAACGTATCGGTTATCACATTCTGTGCATTGCCGCTCTTGTGGCGCCTAACCGCATAGACCGATCCAGTCGTCTTGCATCCGCATTTCTCTATTACCATTTCCTCGACCGGTGCACCTTGACCACGACCAGCCCCATTACCACCACGACCGGTCCACGACCTCTCGGTGGCCGACACCCCGACCGTCAGTGCATCATTATTACGGACTTCTTGAGTCGTATCCATTCGTCGAGGACAACTTTTGTATTGATGTTCCATTGAACCGCATTTGTAGCATGCGCCGCTTTTCCTCCAACATTCCCCAAAATGTCTCTTCCCACACTCAAGGCAATCTCGACTTCGATTATTTGCTACCGGTTACGCCTTTGAATCGATTCATCATTCCGGTTTCTTCGGAATCTCTTGGAAGAACCAGATCGTGTGTCTCTCTTGTTTGAATCTTTCTCGGTTACGTTGTTCGAAGTTCTTAGCCTCTTCGCTATTTTGGCCTTCTCCACAAGAGTCGAAAAATTTCTAACTTGTTATGAGCAATCGTAACCCTCACCGTCATTAAGTCCATCTTCAAACGCACGCAACGCTCATGGTCTTGCTACAATTGTCCCGCATAGCGGCTCGACGCATAAACTCGACTTCATATGCTACCACGGTCTTACTTCCTTGGACAAGATTCAGAAATTCCTTCCTTCGAGGCCTACATAGCTCGCTCCAACGTCTTTCCTTGGAAGGCGCCTTTAAAGAATTCCCGATTAATCGATGCGACTTCATGCCTTCTCGAACGAGAAGCCACCACCGATCGCCTCATCTCTCAATAAGGATACTGCTCCTCTCGCTTTTGCTCACCGCATTCCATATCATCCATGATCCGTTCCACAGCTTCGAGCCAGTATTCAGCCACATTCGGGGCTACACCAGAGACTCCTCTGAAAACTTCTGCATTATTCGCTTTAAGTCGCTCTGAAATTGACCCACGAGTTGTTGGCCCAATTCTAGTTCCAAATACCCTTTCCAAGACTCGTAGCATTGCTCGAGTCAATGCATTATCTTCTTCCATGTGGTCACGTGATCCGGTCTCACTTTCTATTGACGCAAAGGCCCACTTCAGCATATGATTTGGTGCTTGGTTGTAGCACCTCGGCCTCTACCACGCCCACGCTTCACTGCGTCCACGACCACGCCCTCTAGTGCTCATGATAGCTTGTTTGTTTATCTGATTACAAGTTTTATGAATCAGAAATTTCGTTTCGGTGTTTATTAACGATATTTTATGAGATTTGAGATATAAAGTTGTTTTTCGCAACATATCCTATAGTCTCAATCTCTACAGTTTTTCATGTCTAAAACTAGAAGTTCTAGAGTGTTCCTATGATCATATCATAGTAATCATTAAGCAATAATACTTACTTGACTTGTTGCCGGATGCTTGTGGTGCCATACTGATCTTTAAAAATATCATTGAGCGTTTTCATACAGAAATTATTTTTGAACCCAAACCACAGCCGAGTTTTTGAAACTGGGCTCTGATACCACTAAATGTAACACCCCAAACCCGGTCTATGCGTTGAGACTAGATTTGGTTTGTTACATGATTCGAGCTATTCTTAAATCTTTAATGAGTTGAAAACTACAATTTTATATAAAGGGTTTAAAATTTGAAGGGTATTTGATTTTGATAAATATTTGAAACATTAGTTGAAAATCATTGTATTATTAAAACCGTTAGGAGATTTGTTAAAGAGTTAACAATAAAAGAATTATTTATAAAAGAATTTCATATACTTGAAAACCCAAATTTATTTTTATAAAGCATCATATAATCATAGCCCATGATTTAAAAGTCCAAAATAAAGTTTAAATTCCAAACACATATAAAATCCATAAGTTATTTATAGAGGCCATTTATTACAACATCCCAAAATAGTAAAAATAATTATTAAAAGTTCGAGTTTTAAATAACCCATATTTAGCAAGATGGCCTCCACGAAGTCATCCTCACCAAGTCCACATCAATTTCCATTACCCGAGATGGAAAGAAATTAAAGGGGTGAGTTACTTAGAACTCAAAGTGTAACTCACTTACCACCATTATTGGGCCGATCATCAAGATATTAAGTCGGGCTTGAGCCCAATTCGTAATTCAACAATATATCGTGAATTTAAAATAATTAATAATGCATGAAAATGTAATTCCCAACCCAAACCTAATATCCATCCGCTAACACCCCTGCACCAACCATCACACCGTGGGGATCAAGTCAACCCACCCATACATCACACCAATCGTAGGCAATAAGCCTTTTTATAATTGTGGCATAGCCACCGAACTAGAGGCAATAAGTCGTTAATGTGGCGAAACCACCGAACTAGAGGCAATAAGCCATTAATGTGGCAGAGCCACCGAACTAGAGGCAATAAGCCATTAATGTGGCAGAGCCACCGAACTAGAGGCAATAAGCCGATATTGTGGCAACTGGCCATTCTTCTCTTCATATATATCCCACCCATGCAATTATACATGTACTTTAAAATATAAAATTTATTAACAATACATAACATGGTGGGTTTATCAATAACATTTCATTTGGCCCATAATTATAGCAATTTGTCCATTTAGCAGTTTAGTGGGCTTTGGCCCATTTACCAAACTAGAGTGTTTTGGCTAAATTTTAACGAACTAGAGTATTTTGGCCCATTTTCACGAACTAGAGTTTTTTACTACCCATTTTCACTTAACTAGAGTATTTACTACCATTTTCACGAACTAGAGTATTTACTACCATTTTCACGAACTAGAGTATTTACGACCCATTTTCACGAACTAGAGTATTTACGTAATAACAATTAATATCTCGAGGCGTTTTCGTAATTTTCACGATTTTGTCGTTTTACGTATTTTTGTCAAAATATCATTTTTACGTTTTACCGATCTAATCGCTTTTACGATTTACTTCCATACCAAATTTGACATCCAACCGAGAAAATAATGAGTGTGAAGATTACACACCTCGCTACCGAAAGTACTAATCCTTCTCGCTCCTCGGCACCTAAAACATATTTTGATCCGTTAGACAACTAACTCAGTAAAAATAAATCTTAATCGATAATAGATCCAAAATCTTACCCTCTTGATTTTGAATCACTTGATTTTCGCTTTTCCTCGTTTATCGATTCACTAGCACGAGAATCCACCAACATATAACGGCTCGGAGGTTCGTACTACTTGAATAATGGACTTCTTTCTAAGATGGCCCGCAACCCGTGGAAAATCCTCGACCGCCAAACCGCTCTTCGTTTGAATGGGGATTCACGGATCCGCCTCTTAACGTGACTAACCACCGCCTTTTCTTCCCTATTTTGACCGTCTTCAAGATCCAAAGGAATTTAGTTAGATCTAAAATAATATCAATAATTCTAGAGATTTTAAAGAGTAGGATTTCCTTACCACAATGAAATGTTTCCAACGTTTCCACGATTCTCCCGATCACTTGAGTTCCGATCTCCGTTATTGCACTAAATAATAACGAAAGAGACGTTATAAGAATGAACTTTATATCAATCCAAAAAGACCCTCATAAAACCAATGATATTCGGCCATAATATCACTAATCAATAAATCGAAAATGGAAAAGAACCCTTACCTACTTCCCACGGTCGAAAAGAAAAGATTGAGAAAGGTGTTTGTGAGAGTTGGAGAATTCGGCTATGCAACCAAAGAAAAGAGAAAATAATTTCGGTTATGGCACTCTAACATTCGGCCAAAGGGATGTTAAATGAAGAAACTTTGATTGAAATAATTAGAATATGAGAAAGAGATGGTGATGAGATAGTTTGATTTCAAAGAGAAAAGAAAATGAAAGAAAAAAAAATAGACCTTTAGGATTTAGTGCATTCGGCCATGGCAAAAGAAAAAGAAAGAGACTGATTTTGGTATGGGTGATTTCGGCACAAGGAGAATACAAAAGAAAATTAACAAAATGGATGAAAGTGACCAAATGGTCAAAAGATTTTGGCTTTGCCAAATGCAAAATTCGGCCAAGAGGGATGTTGAAAGGAGAGGAATTAAAAAAAAATCTGCACAAAGTGCAAAGAATGACCAAAGAGAGAAAAGAAAATTCTTAGCCAAACTAATTCAACAATTAGGCTCCCTCCCTTACCAATATGCCGTCCAACACATGGTCAAATGGCCATGATTTCTTTCCAAAATTTTCCCCTTGATATGTGCCTTATGTCTCCCCTATCTTTCCTTAAGTCTTTGATTCCATGCCATAAATTAGTTGTTTCCTTAATCCATTGATACACTAACCAAAAATACATGGTCAACACCTTCCTTATATGTCCCTTGCCGACACTTCCTAGTCATGAGCAGAAAATTAAAAGCAAAAATTCATTTAGGTGCCATACAAGGGATTCGAACCTCTTCCCTCTTACTAGAACCCATGCGCCAACTCCACCTTACCATGTACTCACTTATGACACTCTTTAGCACATAATTTAGCTTAAGTCTTAGTCACCTTTGTTTCACTTCCATAAATCTCAATTTAATAAATTTTATTTCTTCTCCAAATTATGCTTTACCCTCTCTAGGACTTTAATAAGCACTAAAATAAAAGTAAAAATTTTTCCTTTAAAAATCTAAACACCAATTCATGCAAATTTAATTACTCAGATTTTTAGGGTGTTACAAATGGTAAATCGCTTGATATAGTCACTTGTTAGTGAAATCGGTAAGATGGCGTAATTATCATTATTTTGGTAGAAACTATAAAAATTGATATTAAGACTGTGATAAATGGGCCAAATGTGATATGTGATAAATGGGCCAAATGTGATATGTGATAAATGGGTCATATTGTTCATAATAATTATATGAATGGAATACTGTAATTGGATATGCATATTATATACATAATTTGCATGGGTTGGGATTTTCATGAAGAGAAGTTCTAGTAGCTTTGCTACAAAATTCTGGTGGCTTGTCCAAAAATTGATATATGGCTTAATGCCCAGTTTGGTGTGTTGGCGGGGTGGGTGACTAAAGCTCCCCACAGGTGTGTTGGTTGGTACGGGTGGTGTGTAGCGGATGGAAAACTAGGTTTGGTTGGAAAATTGCATAACACATGCATGTTATATATGATATTATGTTATGTTTGTCAATGGGCTTTGGCCCAATAAATGCTTAATTGAAGTTTTGGCCCAATGACAATGGTAAGAGAATTACACACTGAGTTTTAAGTAACTCACCCCGTTTTCTTTACCCTCCTCAGGTAATGATCAGTGATGGAGGCTTGGGCCGGGGACGACTCAGTGGAGGCCATACTACGAATAATGGGTTATTTAAATTTTGAATTTCTTTTTAAGCACTTTTTATTATTTTTGCCATTTTGTAATAAGGCCTCTGGTTAAATTTTTTTGGATGTTTTACTTGTGGATAGATTTTATAATATGCTTTAAATACTTAAGTGGGATTATTTTTCTAAAAATAGAAATAAACGTTTATCTTAAATAAACGTACGAAAAGGGTTTCATTCTTAAATAGTTTTAACTCGGTAATTTTTTTGTAACAATATTTTTAAATTTTTGTTTTCAAATTACTTTCGAACTCTTTAAATTTTCTCAAAATATTAAATCAATTTTTCATAAGTTTCAATTTAGAAATTTGTACGACCCAAATTATTAGATTTAGTAATCAAACTTAGTTTTCAATAACTCCACGTTAAAATATTTTTTAAAAATCCGTTTTCTTTAAATCTTTAAAATACTAGGTGTATGTTCATTTTGTGTGACATGTCAAATTTGGTCTTAATGCATAGACCGGGTTTGCGGTGTTACACTTCATATGTTGCACTTAGTACTTCCTTTCCACTAATGTAGGTGACATAAGCATCAAATCAATAGGTATTTTATAAGTTGTAATGGGGCTCAGTTAAAGGTTGGGATTTTAAGAGATCGAACATTTCTATTTCAATATCTTAAAACTCTGTCTTGGATTTCTCGAATTACATCCTTCTTCCTTAAGTGAACCTTTGGAACACCACCAAACTTATTTTCATCTCAAGCTCATACATTTTTCCTTTTTGGAGACTAAGCAAACTTTTCTTCACTCTCTTTTCGTCTCCTTTTTTTTAAAGCATGAGCACATTTATCTTTTTGAAAATTTCCTCAAATGTTGATTACCAAGACAACTTTAGTTAAGATGGGTGCATAAAATTAGGATAACATAAAAAGATGGTAATTCTAAATATATAAACCTTCATGCATGTCTAATCTCAAGAGAAACTAAGTTTTCATGGCAAACATTACAAAGGCTAAGATCATACAAGCATTCCATTCTTTATGATAACATACTTTCACTCAGATATAACCATAATTCATACTTGCATACAAACTATCTTATTAACAAAAAATGTCTCTAAACATTCATTTATTAAAACATACTTATGAAAGAAATGATTGAAACATACTTGAAAATTTAAAAATTTGAGCAATTGATTTGCCTTACCCCCTTTAAAAAGAAGCAATGTCCTCATTGCAAGAACAAAGTAATGAATGAAAATTGAACACCAGGTAGGGTTGTAAAGAAAGAGAGGTAAGTCATTAGGACTACTTAAATACCAAGTCTTTCCTAATAACCAATTCCTAGACATGTTCATTCCCATTGCCACATTACTTAGTCTTTTTCTTTCTAAAGAAGTGTAAAGTTTATTCGTGCTTACTACATTTTATTCTGCAGAAATTAAATCCTAATTACAAAAGAAATAAATTCCTAAAGACCTAAAAATAATTAAATAAACAACAAGACAATAATCCCCCCTTTTATTTTTTTAACTCATTCCTCTTGTCTCCTTTAGCTCCATCTCCACTTGCATAGTCAGTAACTTACGTCCATGTCTCAAAGATAGCATCTGAAAACTCAGGAACGAAAGTATTAGAGATATTCTTAAAAGTATTTCGAATTGAGTCATCTCTAATTTTTGCATATTTCCAGTAAGTTTGTTGTTGATTGTGCATGAACTTGCACATATCCATCAAAATTGACAACTCCGATTTCCATGAAGCGCTTGCAGAAGTTGGCATAGGAGTTGTAGATTCAGGTTCAACACTTAGCTTGACTAGTTCTTCTTCTGGCTCAACCTTGGTTCAGGGTTTGCAGCTCCTTCAACTGGTTTAGGACTATTCAGTTCCTTATCAGATTCTTCCTCTTTAGTGTCTGTAACAGAATTAACTTCAGTTTCAAGTTCATTTGTTAACTCCTCGATATCTGACTTAGCTAGCTCTTCTTGCTCGCCTTGATTTAGCTCATGTACCCTGTCTACTAACCTTTCAAGATCATAATTTGCAATGCACCCTTGTACATATTGCCCCTTCAAATTTGCTTGTGTTTTAACATGGGCCCTTAAGCAAAGTGAAGTAATTAATGATGGGAAATAAGCACTTCCTGTCTTCTTTTTAGCACAGTCATGAATCTCCTTTAGAATAATTTTCCCAACATTAATGGACTTTTCTGTCAAGATTGCATATAACAAGAGCATTTGTTCCATCAAAATGGTGGAACTATGTGAGTTAGGCATAAAACTGTAGCGAACGAAATAAAAGCATACCTTTGCTATTGGTTTTAGGTATTCCCTTCGGCAAGAATGGCTCCCATACTTTCTTATAATCCATTGGGATCCCAAATTTGTCACAACATCAAGCACTTGTTGAAGAAAATCCCAATTGATAATGTTCATCATAGGGTAGTACTCATCTTCTTCAACATCAGGTAAATTAAACAAATCATTGATGGATTTAGAAGTAAGAGGTACCTTTTCCTTTCGAATGATGACCTGAGTAGCATCTTGCATAGTCAAACTAGCATAGAATTCTCGAACTAGTTCATCATTGGGAAGTGAACAAGCTTCACAAAATAGTTCCCACTTGAGAGCATTGATTTTCTTTCTAATTTGTACAGGAACAACCATCAAATCATTATTCTTCAAGTCAAAACCTTTTTTCAGCATCATAGGTTGATGCTTGAAGATTGAATCAAATATCTCTTTCACTTCTTCATAGATCAAAATTAGGTTTTCAAGAGTAGTCTTTGAAGATCTAGATCTTTTGAGAGACATGGAATCTTTTCTCGAAAATTCAATAATGTTTCTAC
This sequence comes from Gossypium rotundifolium, assembly GCA_025506655.1. Lineage (NCBI taxonomy): Eukaryota > Viridiplantae > Streptophyta > Magnoliopsida > Malvales > Malvaceae > Gossypium > Gossypium rotundifolium. The sequence continues at coordinate 41,649,299 of CP106731.1, read as the reverse complement.
ACAAGGGGAAAAAGAGAAATCGGCAAAGTGGGTAGCACTTGCTACGAAAAAAATCTTGCGACTGCAAGAATGGTGCGACGGCGACAACGACATGTGATAGTAATAGCAGTGTATCGTGGCAACAATGATGTGTGACAGCAACGATGACATTTCGGCAATCTCTTTGCAGCGAAAATAAGAGATTTATGCAAAAAGGAAATAGAACTAGGGTTTCTTTCAAGATTTGAGGTTGGCAGCACAAGTGGGAGGTTTATGGATTTTAGGGTTTAAGCAAATTACTTTGAGAAATATGAAAAATAGTAAAATAAAGAGGGGTTTATATAGGGAAAAATTAAGGCAACATGTAGCAAAAATTTAGCTACATTAGGGTTACTTGGGCGGCAAGTAATGGGTGTGACGGCAAGGCATGGATTTTTCCCTCCTTTTTGCTATCTTAGGCCTCAAACTCAGACTGTATTTATAAACTTACTCAAGAAAAAACTAATTAGTACTTGGGCCAAATTTGACCCCATTTATTAACATAAAAATTTAAAATTTAAACATAAAAAATAAAACTTAAAAATTTTAAATAGAAAATAGAAAATAGAAAATTTCTTCTTAACAAATTACATTAAATTAATTCCCCGGAAAGGTTGGAGGGGTCACAGCGGTCCCACTTAAGTTCCAATCTCCTTAGACAGAATTAATTAAATGTAATAAGTTAAGAAAATAAGTTCTAATAATTTATTTATTTAGAAAAGAAGTTCATAAAAAATCAAGGGTCTGTTAATTTGAACGAGGATTCAACTCGCTCAACTTCACCATCCTAGTAGTGTTTGAGACGTTGACCATTAACTTTAAACGTACCTCCGTAATTATTGTATATATAACACCCCTTATCCGTATTCAATGTTGGAACAGGGTACAAGGCATTACCGGACTTACAACACAAGTATTCACACAATTTTTGAGTCATAAATTTGTATCCAAATTAAAAATATTTGTATTCAATCATAAAGCCCCTAATACGAGCCTATGAGGCCCAAAACGTGCTTTAGAAGTGGTTCGGGACTAAACCAAGAACTTAGGGAATCTTTACAAAACTTTGAAAATTTTTGCTAGAAACAAGACTCACACACCCGTGTGGTCTAAGGGACATGGCCATGTGACCCTGGGACACGCCTGTGATACAGACCGTGTTCAATTTAGGATGCTCTCTAACTTGTGCCAGACGGTCGTGCCACACGCCCGTGTGGTTAATTAATTTAATTTGAATTAGGTGCAGGTTTCACAAAGCCAAGACATACGCCCATGTTCTAGGCCGTGTAGCACACATGGTTGAGACATACGCCCGTGTCTCTACCGATGTGTTCAATTCTGGACATTCTGGTTCTCAAAATTAAGGTGCAGGGGACAAACGGCCAACACACATGTCTACGGGGCAAGACGTGTGTCACACATGGCCTAGACACACCCCGTGTGGACAAAATATTGGCTATTTACCAAGCCATTTGCCACCCTTATTTACACCGACACTTACACCAATTCAATGGCACAATTCATGGCATAACACCCCTTACCCGTATGCAAGTCAGAATAGGGTTTGAGGCATTACCTAACTAATCTTGCTTGAACATCTCGAATAGGGTTATAAAATTTTGTTCAAACCCATTTCTTGCTCATTCTCGACCTAAATGGCCTTAAACATGCCTCCGAGAGGTTTCGAGATTAAACCAGATACTTTTACAAACTTGGAAGGCTTTTCATCAAAATAGGGGCCACACGCCCGTGTTGAACTAGGGACACGCCCGTGCCCCTAAGAAATGCCCATGTCTTTCCCCCGTGGTCGACATTGACTATTTTCACACGGCCTTGACACACCTGTGGCCCTGGTCTGTGTGTCCAACCTTGACATTCTCACTTATCCATACGGCCTATACACACGTCCGTGTGCTTCAGCCATGTGGCAATTTAAATCCCAAGTACAAGGTGCAAACTTCACAAGGCTTGGGCATACGCCCATGTCTGGCATGCCTCCCACACGGTCTAGACACACACTCGTGTGTCTACCCATGAGGACAATTAGCAGGCTATATACCAAGCCCTTACCACCCTATGTTACACACATACATATTCCAATTCAAAACAGTACAACTTCTATCCCAAAGTCATATCTAAGAACTCATTCCAACATAAAAGATAATCAAAAGGTATTTCTAAGAGCTCAAAAATCAAGATATACAAAAGGGAATATATTTCATGAAATTCATCTTCATTAGGCAATAGAACTTGCCAAGTATTTGCCTAACTTATAAGGCCATTTACAAAAATGACTTTTATAACTTATATAGCCAACACTTTGACTAATAATTACAACTTAACAAAATACTAAAGTCCTATACATGCCATACTCAAAATAAGTCTAAATTGTTATACCAAAGTAATGTCGATAGTGTTATTTTCGAACTCATACATCCACGATCCTAGAGTTTTCTTGTCAATACTACAAGGAAGAAGGGCAATGAAAGGGGTAAGCATGAAGTTTAGTAAGTTTGCATGGAATAAATAGCAATAATAAGCTTATAATATAATCCATCCATGGCATTAACAAGCCATACACAAGTCATAGGCTCCTTGCCATACTTACTTACAATTGCCTTTATTTATCACATTCTGTGCTACACATTGTAATTATTTCTTCTTAATTCGTTCACATGACTTTAGTACAATTCTCATTTCTACTTCTAAACTCATTTACTTATCCCATCAATCACCAGGGATAGTCAAAGATGAATTTTAATGGCCATTCAAGTTAGTACGAATCCAATGCCACATCCTAGAGGTGGTCTTATATGGAATCACTTTTAAATGCCAATGCCATATCCCGGATATGGTCTTATATAGAGTTTCTCATCAAGTATCGATGCCATATCCCGGATACGATCTTATACGATTCTTATATTCATTATCGAAACCATATCCCGAATATGGTCTTACACGGGATCTCAACTCGATACCGAGGCCATGTCCATGACATGGTCTTATACGGGACCTTATCTATTTTGTATCTCGACGACAGAAATTTCATATTCAATATAGTCCACTAGGACCTCAACATCTCATTCAACATTAAATACTCAATTTAGTAAAGCATCATGCATCAATATGATACAGAATATTCTCAATTATGCTAACATAAATGTTGCATTAATCACATACAAACTTACCTTGACTTTAAAATGAGCTAACTCGTCGTTTTAGTCCAAGGTTTTGTTCTTTCCCCGATCGAGGCGAATTCTCAGTTCTTCTTGCTCTATAATAGAAATTTAGCTCATTTTAATCACCACATTAATGAAAGCATTTCAATAATCATGTTTAGGCAAAATTACTATTTAGCCCCTAGACTTTGGCAAAATGACCATTTTGACCTTAGGCTCGGAAATTAATTCTAATCACATCTCTACCTTCAACAAGCCTAGGTGAACATTTAATACTCCTATAGCTACCATCAAAACTCAGCATTTCACATAATTACTACAAATTTGTAACCGTTTCCTTTAGGTCCAATTTGGTGTTTTCAAGACAACACCTTTCACAAAAGTTGTTCATCTAACAAATAAGATTCAATTTCTTCCATAAAAATGCAGCAAATAGCAAATATAGCTCTCATGGAAAAACTCTAAACTTTTTACTATATTGCACAATAGTCCCCTCATTTGAAAGCTTAAGCTTTAAGCGTTCCAAAAGTACAACTATTTTTAAGAAATGATCACTAGAACACTTACTTGTGAAGAGATGAGTGTGCTGAAATTTTGAAGCTTTCTACCCTCTATTTGCTGCTAATTTTCGGTGGAAGAGTGAAAGAGAAAAAGATGATATCTTTTCTCTCCTTATTTTATTAATACAAGTCAAATTAGTCCACCTACTATCACCAACTTTGACCGACATTGACAAATTTGTCTCCTATGCTAGTCTATGGCTGGCAAAGCAAATATTGGGGGTCTTATTGTCTTTTAAAGACCTCCAATTGTTAATCTATGGCTATTTGGTACCTTTAGCTTATAGAATGGAACTTTTGCACTTTATGCGATTTAGTCCTTTTTCGCGATTAATCATGAAATCGTTAAAATTAAAGCACCAAAATTTTCATGCACATATGCTATCATGCTCTAACTCATAATATAACATGAAAATAAATTTATCTAATCTCAGATTAGTGATCCTGAGATCACTATTCTGATTAGCCCCTAAATCGGGCTGTTACAATTCTCTCCCCTTAAGGATTTTCGTCCTCGAAAATCTTACCGGTGAAAAGGTTGGGATATTGGTTTCTCATCGTTTCCTCGGGCTCCCATGTAGCCTCTTCTATTCCATGTCTTTGCCATAGAACTTTCACTAGGGCTATGCTTTTGTTCCTTAATTATTTAACCTCTCGCGCCAAGATTCTAACCGGTTCTTCACCATAAGTCAAGTACGATTGTAATTCTGCCTCTATCGGTACTATGACATGTGAAGGGTATGAACGCTATTGGTGTAACATGGATACGTGAAAGACATCATGAATCTTTTCCAACTCAAGTGGCAAGGCTAACCGATAAGATATTGGTCCTATCCTCTCGGTAACTTCAATAGGTCCGATAAAACGCGGACTCAATTTGCCTTTCCGACCAGATCTGAGGATTGTCCTCCAAGGTGATACTTTCAAGAACACTTTATCACCGACTTTAAATTCAATCTCTTTCCTTTTCAGTTTCCTTAACCAAGTCAAGCCCGTGAATTTGTTTCTCTTTGAGTTCTGACCAATACAAGGGCGTTCGGCACTTACGCCCATACAATGCCTCATAAGGCGCCATTTTCAGACTTGACTAAAAGCTGTTATTATAGGAGAATTCCACCAATGGTAAGTATGTCTCCCAATTACCGTGGAATTCCAAAACACAACATCGAAGCATGTCTTCAAGTATCTAAATTACCCTCTCCGACTGCCCATCGATTTGTGGATGAAAGGCTGTACTGAAACTCAATTTCTTACCCATAACCTCTTGCAACTTTTTCCAAAACCGCGACGTGAATCTCGGATCTCTATCTAAAATGATCGACAATGGTACACCATGGAGCCTTACTATCTCTGACATGTATAAGTTCTCTAATTTATCCAGTGAGTAGTCGACTCGCACTGGTGTAAAATGGGCTGACTTTGTGAGTCTATCAACCATTACCCACACTGCATCTTTCTTCCTTGGAGTCAACGGTAAGCCCGTCACGAAGTCCATGGTAATACGGTCCCATTTCCACTTAGGAACCATAATAGGCTGAAGTAAACCCGAAGATACTTGATTTTTAGCCTTCACTTGCTGACAAATTAGGCATCTCGATACAAACTCAAAAATGTCTTTCTTCATACCAAGCCACCAATACCATTTCCTCAAATCATTATACATATTCGTGCTGCCTGGGTGTACATTCAAACATCCGCTATGCGCTTCCTGCAAGATTTTACGAATAAGTTCGTCATTTTGGGTGCACAGACCCGATCTCAGAATGTTAGACATCCATTAAGATTTACTTGAAAGTCTGACTCAACATTCGACTCACATATAACTCTCTTGGCTTGCAAACTGTTATCATCTTTCTGAGCTTCAAAAATCTCTTGGAGAAACAATGGTTTAGCCTTCAATTTGGCTAAAATGGAATCATCATCCAACAAAGTCATCTGAGTACTCATGGCTCTTAGTGCAAACAATGATTTTCTACTCAAAGCATCAATGACCACGTTCGCCTTTCCTGGACGGTAGTCAATTGCCAATTCATAATTCTTAATTAGCTCTAATCAACTTTATTTCCTCAAACTCTATTCCTTTTAAGTCATCAAATATTTTAGGATTTTTATGGTTGGTGAAAATTCGACACCTTTCACCATATAAATGATGCCTCTAAATTTTCAACACAAACAGGATTGCGGCCAACTCTAAATCATGAGTCGGGTAGTTCTTCTCGTGCGGCTTCAACTGCCTAGAGGCGTATGCAATCACTTTACCCTCTTGCATAAGTACACAACCCAATCCGTTTAAGGACGCGTCACTATAAACAACAAATTATCTTCTCGGCTCAGGTTGTACCAGAATAAGAGCCTCAGTCAACAGTTTTTTAGTTTTTCAAAGCTCTGTTGACACTTTTCTGCCCAAACGAACTTCACATCTTTTTGATAAAGTCTCATCATTGGAGTAGCTATCATGGAAAACCCCTTGACAAAATGCCTATAATAGCCGGCTAGGCCTAGGAAACTTCTTACTTCAGTTACGCTCCTCGACGGTTTCCATTCAATAATTGCTGAAATCTTACTCGGGTCAACTCTAATCCCGTCTCCCGAGACAATGTGCCCCAAAAATCCCACTTCTTTTAGCCAAAATTCACTCTTATTGAATTTGGCATACAATTTTGTTTCTCTCAAAACTTGTAGAACCATATTCAAATGCTCCGCATGATCATTCTCATCCCGAGAGTAGATTAGTATGTCATCGATGAAAACTACAACAAATTTATCCAAGTATGGCCAAAAAATGCGATTCATCAAATCCATGAAGATCGCAGGGGCATTCGTTAGAGCAAAAGGCATGACCAAAAATTCATAGTGGCCATACCTAGTCCTAAATGCGATTTTTGGCACATCTGAGTCCTTGACTCTCAGCTGGTAGTACCCTGACCTCAAATCTATCTTGGAAAATATCGTGGCTCCCTTCAATTGATCGAATAGACCATTGATCCTCAGCAACAGGTACTTGTTCTTCACAGTTACCTTGTTGAGTTACCAATAATCTATACACAGTCTCATGGAACCATCTTTCTTCTTCACAAATAAAATGGGAGCACCCCACAAGGAGAAACTCGGCCTTGTGAAACCTTTATTCGTTAGTTCTTGTAATTGTGCTTTTAGCTCAGTTGGACCATTCTATATGGAGCAATAGAAATAGGGGCAGTACCCGGAGCTAACTCTATTCAATTTCTCTAATCGGAGGTAGCCTTGACAACTCTTCCGAGAAGACATCCGGGTAATCGTATACTGTGGGTATCGACTCAATTCTCGAATCATTCTCTTTAATGTTCAACACAAAGGCAAGATAGGCCTAGTATCCCTTCCTTAAATACTTGTGAGTTGACAAGATTGACATCACTACTGGTGACCTATCCAGCTTATCTGATTTAACATGAATAAGATTACCATTTTCCTCTCTCAACTCAATACACTTTTTCCTACAATTCACAATTACTCCATGAGTAACTAACCAATCCATCCCAAGGATGACATCAAACTCATCAAATAGCAATAGCATAAGATCAACAGGGAAACAATGACCTTTAATCATCAAAGGGCAACCTTTGCAGACTCTATCAACCAATACGCATTTGCCTAGGGGATTAGACATTCTTATGATAAATTTGGTAGACTCTATAGGCATGCTCATGCTAGAGACTAATTTCATGCATATGTATGAGTGGGTAGATCCCAATTAAAGCTATAACACGAGTATTATGGAGAGAAAAGGTACCCGTGATTATGTCGGGGAAGATGCCTCTTCACGAGTGCGAATGGCATATGTCCCCGCCGACGCTCTACGCTCGACTCTAGCAGCTTGCTCTAGATAGATTCTTGATACCTATCTCAATTCCCAATTTTCTCAGTGGTCTTCCCCTAGCAATACTTCCCGATCTTGTATTCTGAGGCTTTTCTTTCTCTCCCACTTTGGGGCAGTCTCTGATTAAGTGGTCTAAGGACCCACATTTGAAACAAGCTTTCTAATTAGCTTGACACTCACCAGCATGCCACCTGTCACACTAGGGCATTCCGGTCTACTTGGTCAGACGTTGCCCACACTAGAAACTGATGTGGTTTGCCCTTTTGACCCCAAAAATTGGTTGCCTTTACTTCTGGTTGAAAACTCCGCTAAAGTGGCTGATCGAGTAGAGAAATCCCTCGACTTCTTAGATGAGGATTGGTGAGACTTATGCAGTTGTCTCTTCATCGAGTCACGAGACTCATTCTTTGCTCTTCTCTTCTCCTTAACCAGCTCTTTGGCTTTACAGGCTCTATCGACCAACACTACAAACTCTTTTAGTTTGAGGACTCCAACATATAAACAGATGTCCTCATTCAGTCCATCCTCGAACCTCTTGTACATAACTGCCTCGGTAGACACGCACTCCCGAGCATATTTTTAAGCTTTCTGAACTCCCGTTTATAATCACTCACTAACCAGTTCCAAGAACTTTTTCTTCTTGTAGTCGATAAACCTTTGGCTGATGTACTTCTTTCAGTATTCCTCTTGGAAAAATTCCTAGCTAACTCTCTCCCTTAGCACTACCGACACCAGGGTGTTCCACAATCGGTAGGCTGAATCTCTCAAGAGGGATACCACACACTTTAAGCACTCCTCAGGGGTGCGGGATAACTCATCGAATACCCTGATGGTATTCTTGAGCCAGAATTCTACTCTCTCCAGGTCATCATCCTTATTTTTCTGAAATTCCTCAGCTCTTTGCTTCCAGACTTATCCACCAGAGGCCTTTCTCTTCTCACCACCTTGACCACTTGAAGAGCTACTAGAGCGGGTTGAGGAATCGGTGGGGGTGGAGGAGGTTGAGCGTTAGGATTTGCTCGGGTATACTCAGTATACCAGTTACTCATCATGTGGGGAAAGCCTTCTCGAGCCTCTTCCCCCTGACCCAAGGTCTCGGGTCTACTATTAGCTGAGTAGTCCTTTGAGCGGGAGCTAGTGCGTTACTCGTAGCATCATTGGCTACAGTTTGATTTGGATCAGAATCTATATAATACATAAAACACGATTTTATATGTCAGGAGCCATCACACTATTAGTACTCAGACACTCTTACATATAGCATGTATAGCTAGACTCGTACTTACGCTACATTAGTCTTAGAACCGACTAAACCGTAGCTATGATACTAATAAATGTAACACCCCTTACCCGTATGCAAGTCAAAATAGGGTTTGAGGCATTACCTAACTAATCTTGCTTAAACATCTCGAATAGGGTAATGAAATTTCGTTCAAACCCATTTCTTACTCATTCTCAGCCTACATGGCCCTAAACATGCCTCCGAGAGGTTTTGGGATTAAACCGAAGACTTTTACGAACTTGGAAGGCTTTTCATCAAAACATAGGCCACACGCCCGTGCCCCTAAGACATGCCCATGTCTTTCATCCGTGGTCGACACTGACTAATTTTACACGGCCTTGACACGCCCGTGTCCCCAGTCCGTGTGTCCAACCTTGACATTCTAACTTATCCACACGGCCTATACACACATCCGTGTGCTTTAGTTGTGTGGTGATTTAAATCCCAAGTACAAGGTGCAGACTTCACACGGATTAGGCATACGCCCATGTACTAGCCGTGCCTCCCACATAGTCTAGACACACGCCTGTGTGTCTACCCATGAGGAAAATTAGCAGGCTATATACCAAGCCCGAAGCCACCCTATGTTACACACATACATATTCCAATTCAAAACAATACAACTCCTTTCCGAAAGGCACATATAAGAACTCATTCCAACATAAAAGATAATCAAAAAGTATTTCTAAGAGCTCAAAAATCAAGATATACAAAAGGACATATATTTCATGAAATTCAACTTCATTAGGCAATAGAACTTGCCAAGTATTTGCCTAACTTATAAGGTCATTTACAAAATGGACATCTATAACTTACATAGGCAACAGTTTGACTAACAATTACAACTTAACAAAATACTAAAGTCCTATACATGCCATACTCAAAATAAGTCTAAATTGTTATACCAAAGTGATGTCGATAGTGTGATTTCGAACTCCTAAGTCCACGATCTTCGAGTTATCTTGGCAATACTACAAGGAAGAAGGGCAATGAAAGGGGTAAGCATGAAGCTAAGTAAGTTTGCATGGAAATAAATAGCAACAATAAGCTATATCCCGGATATGGTCTTATATGGAGTCACTTCTAAATGCCAATGCCATATCCCGGATATGGTCTTATATGGAGTTTCTCATCAAGTATCGATGCCATATCTCTGATACGATCTTATACGATTCTCATATTCATTACTAAAACCATATCTCAGATATGGTCTTACACGGGATCTCAACTCGATGTTGAGGCCATGTCCTGGACATGGTCTTATACGGAATCTTGTCTATTTCATATATCGACGACAGAAATTTCATATTCAATATAGTCCCCTAGGACCTCAACATCTCATTCAACATTAACTAGTCAATTTAGTAAAGCATCATGCATCAATATGATACAAAGCATTCTCAATTATGCTAACATAAATGTTGCATTAATCACATTCAAACTTACCTCGATTTCAAAATGAGCTAACTCACCGGTTTAGTCCAAGACTTTGTTCTTTCCCCGATCGAGGTGGATTCTCGATTCTTCTTGCTTTATAATAGTAATTTATCTCATTTTAATCACCACATTAATGAAAGCATTTCAATAATCATGTTTAGGCAAAATTACTATTTTGCCCCTAGACTTTGGCAAAATGACCATTTTGCCCTTAGGCTCGGAAATTAATCCTAATCACATTTCTACATTCAACAAGCCTAGGTGAACATTTAATACTCTTATAGCTATCATCAAAACTCAGCATTTCACATAATTACTACAAATTTGTAATCGTTTCCTCTAGGTCCAATTTGGTGTTTTCAAGACAACACCTTTCACAAAAGTTGTTCATCTAACAACTAAGACTCAATTTCTTCCACAAAAATACAGCAAATAGCTAAGATAGATCTCATGGAAAAAACTCTAAACTTTTTACCATATTGCACAATAGTCCCCTCATTTGAAAGCTTAAGCTTTAGGGGTCCCAAAAGTATAACTATTTTCAAGAAAAAATCACTAGAACACTTACTTGTGAAGAGATAAGTGTGCTGAAATTTTGAAGCTTTCTACCCTCTATTTGCTGCTAATTTTCGGTGGAAGAGTAAAAGAGAAAAATATGATATCTTTTCTCTCCTTATTTTATTAATACAAGTCAAATTAGTCCACCTACTATCACCAACTTTGACCAACATTGAAAAATTTGTCTCCTATGCTAGTCTATGGCCGGCCAAGCAAATATCGGGGATCTAGTTGTCTTTTAAAGACCTCCAATTGTTAATCTATGGCTATTTGGTACCTTTAGCTTATAGAATGGAACTTTCACACTTTATGCGATTTAGTCCTTTTTCGCAATTAATCATGAAATCGTTAAAATTAAAGCACCAAAATTTTCATGCACATATGCTATCATGCTCTAACTCATAATATAACATGAAAATAAATTTCTCTAATCTTGGATTAGTGATCTCGAGATCACTATTCTGACTAGCCCCTAAATCGGGCTATTACACATGGCATACTTAGGCAACCAAAACAATCACAACCAAGGTATTAACATCACATCCTCATGCTAACATCTAACATTCTTTGACATCATAATTTACCTAACACAAACATACCACAAGCACATCAAATTTAACCAATATAGGCCATCTTTCAAGGCATTGTACAGAATAAAACACTTATCAATTGCAAACCAATACTTTTGGCCAAATCATAATGGCACATATAATAAAATGACCAAGTCCCTATACATGACATAACTCAAAATATTGGCATTTCAATGGTACCCAAAATAATGGTTGATAGTGTGAATGGATCTCTGACGATCTCCGATCCCAAGTTAGCTTGGTGACTCTATAATAAGGGAAAGAAAGGGCGTAAGCTATATAGCTTAGTAATTTTATGTGCAAATAATACGAAACATTATTCATACATTTTTCATATAAATAACTTAACATGTACTAACATAAATGTCATTAAAACTTCATAAGCACAACTTACTCAAACACATTCTTACCAATAGTTCATCAAATACTGAGTTCATTTCCTTTGAGTTTTACGTACATACCTATATCATCTCATAACATATTCACATACTTTCTCATCTTTAACATACCCGTTGAATCACTAGGAATACTATCGGATACACAAAAAACTTTGCACATAAATGCCACATATGTAGCCAATGCTACTACAAATCTCATAACACATATATGCTCGCTCTCGAGCTATCCACGGGGCCTGCTCACACAAGCTGTCAGTCAAGACGTAGCAACACGGTGCTGCTCACACAATCTATCAGGCATTCGCAACACATGCCAATATACCCAGCCACCAGTAAGATGCAGAAGATCATCACATAGGACACATGAATCACATAATTACATATTCACATGGGTTTCTAGTGACATGACACTTGTATCCGAATCTATTCCTAAGGTTCAACCAGGATTTTCTCGCTTGTCGAAACTTCATCAATTACATCCACAGAGTCAATCATAGAATTCATGTACTATCAAAATATTATAAATAGAAATGTAACGTCGCATTATTAATATACGAACTTACCTCGGTACAAGAATAGTAGAAATAGACCTAATCATCAAACACCTTTTTTCCCCGATCTAGGTCTGAACCTCATTTTTCTTGATCTATAATAGCAAATTTAACTTACTTAATACTCACATTATTCAATTCAACCCAAAAATCAAATTATGGAAAAATTACATTTTTGCTCCTAACTTTTTAACATTTTACACTTTAGCCCCTAAGCTCGTAAAATGATATGTGTTCAATTTCTTTAATACACAAGCCTAGTCGAACCATTTTCATACTCATACCAGCCCACATTTTTCATTTAATTACACTTCTACTACATATTTTATAACTTTTTACAAATAAGTCCTTTTTGGGCATTTTCATCAAAAATCACTTACTAAAAGTTGTTTATCCAACATCAAATTTGTATAATCTACCATTAAACATCAAAATACACCCATGTCTAGCATGGGTCAAACCCTAAACCTTGATAAGTTCTTAAATTAGTGGTAGAAATAGATAGATCAGGTTACAACAACTTCAAAATTGTAAAAAACATTAAAAAACAGGGTAAAAGCGAACTTACAATTGAGCTTGGAAGAAGAACAAACACTAGCTATGTCTTCCTTAGTGATATTTGGCCATGGACGAAGAAGATGGACAAGATTTTGACTTTATTTTGCTTATTAATTCATTTAATTACCAAATGACCAAAATGCCCTTTTTTAAAACACCCAAATTTCACCTAATTCATGTCCATTCTTGTCCACCAACTTAACCAATGGTCTAATTACCATATAAGGACCTCTAATTTAAGATCTCATACCAATTGGACACCTTTAACATATAGAACTCAAATTTTGAACTTTTTACAATTTAGTCCCTTTAACTAAATTGAGTGCCCAAACATCAAAATTTTTGAACGAAATTTTAATGAAATCATTTAATAAAATTGTAGACCATAAAAATATAATAAAAAATTTTTAACTGCATCGGATTTGTGGTCCCAAAACCACTGTTCTGACTAGACTCAAAATCGGGCTATTACAACTTTCCCCCTTAAGGATTTTTATTCCCGAAAATCTTACCAGAAAAAAGGTTTGGGTACTGTTTTCTCATAGCTTTCACTAGTTCTCTCGAAGCCATTTCAACCCATTGCGGTTGCCACAATACCTTCACTAGGCTATGGTTTTATTTTTCAATTATTTAACTTCTCGAGCCAAAATCTTGATCGTTTCTACACCATAAGTCATATCAGGTCAAATCTCAACCTCTATCGGAGAAATCACATGTGAAGGGTCTGATCGATAACGTCTCAACATTGAAACATGAAATACATTGTGAATCCTTTCCAACTCTGTCGATAAAGCTAACCGACATGCCACTAACCCTATTCTTTCAATAACCTCATACGACCCAATGAAACACTGACTCAACTTGCCTTTGCGACCAAATCTCAGAATTTTCTTCCACGGAGACACTTTCAGAAATACTTTATCACCAACTTGAAACTCAATCTCTTTTCTTTTCAAATCCGCGTAGGATTTTTGTCGATTTGAAGCTACTTTCAAACAGTCATGAATTACTTTCACTTTCTTTTCGGTCTCTCTAACCATATCAACCCTATGAATCTGTTTCTCACTAAGTTCAGTCTAGTACAATGGTGTCCGACATTTGCGACCATACAATGCTTCATACGGTGCCATCTTAATACTCGACTGAAAGCTGTTGTTATATGCAAATTCAACTAACGGTAGATATTTCTCCCAACTACCTTAGAACTCGAGAACACAACATCAGAGGATATCTTCAAGAATCTGAATCACTCTCTCTCGGATTGACTATCAGTTTACGGATGAAATGCGGTACTAAAATTTAACCTCGTACCCAAAGCTTCTTGTAACTTCTTCAAAAAATACGAAGTAAACCTTGGATCTCTATCCGGAATAATAGAAATAGGCTCCTCGTGCAATCTAACAATTTCAGCAACATACAACTCGGCTAGTTTATCAAGTGAATAGTCCGTATGTACCAGTATAAAATGAGCCAATTTCGTCAATCTATCAACCACAACCTGCACAACATCTTTCTTTTTTGGAGTCAAAGCAAACCGGTTACGAAATCCATCGTAATTCTGCCCCATTTCCACTCAGGTACCATCACTGGCTGGAGTAAACCCGAAGGTACTTAGTGTTCGACTTTTACTTGCTGACAAATCAAACATCTTGAAACAAATTCTAAAATATCTCATTTCATACCCGACCCCCAATACAATTTCTTCAAATCATTATAAGTTTTCGTACTGCCCAAGTGAACGGCTAAACAACCATTATGTGCCTCATAAATAATTTTTGATTAACCTCATCATCTTTTAGTACACATACTCTATCTCGGAATATCAAGCAATCATCAGAACTGATCTAAAAGTCTGAATCACTACCCGATTCACATTGAACTCTTTTGGCTTGCAATTCACTATCACTTCTCTGAACTTCACAAATTTATTGAAGAAATGGCAGTCTAGCCCTCAACTCATCTAGAATAGAACCATCCTCAGATAAAGTCAACCTCGTATTCATAGCTCTCAAAGTAAACAAGGACTTTTTGCTCAAAGCATCTATGACTACGTTCACCTTTTTGGGATGGTAGCCAATCACTGGCTCATAATCTTTCAGTATCTCGAGCCATCTCCGTTGCCGCAAATTCAAATCTTTCTGAGTCATCAAATACTTTAAACTCTTATGATTCGAAAAGACATGACATTTCTCACCATACAAGTGATGTCTCCAAATCTTCAAAGCAAACACTAAGGCAGCCAATTCTAGATTGTGAATCGGATAATTCTTCTCATGCAGTTTCAACTGTCTCGAGGCATAGGCTATCAATTTTCCCTATTGCATCAATACAAATCCTAATCCATTCAGTGATGCATCGCTATAAATCACAAACTCTTTTCTAGGTTTAGGTTGCACTAAAACCGGTACCTCAATCAATAACGCTTTCAACTTCTCAATACTTTGCTGACATTTTTCGGACCATTCAAACTTAACATCTTTTTGAAAAAACATAGTCATAGGAGTAGCAATCATAAAAAAACCCTTAATAAAACATCGTTAGTAATCGGATAAGCCCAAAAAGCTTCTAACTTCTAATGCATTTCTCGCCAGCTTCAAATCAACAATTGCCGAAATCTTACTCGGATTAACCAGAATACCATCTCCTGAAACAATATGTCCAAAAAATTTGACTTCTCAGAGCCAAAACTCACTTTTACTGAATTTAGAAAATAATTTCTTATGTAACACCCCTTACCCGTAATCAACGTCGGAACAGGGCTCGAGGCATTACCGAACTTATAACACCAGCAATCATTTGCGCCGAAATTAAAACCATTCATACTTGATCATGAAGTCCCTATTACGAGCCTACGAGGCCCAAAACATGATTTGGAGGTGGTTCGGGACTAAACCTAGAACTCAGGAAACTTTTACAAAACATAGAAAAAATTTCCATGTCACAGGACTCACACGCCCGTGTGGTCTAAGGGACACACCCGTGCTTTAGACCGTGTCCAAATTAGGGTGTTGTTTGACTTGTGCCACATGGTCGTGCCACACGCCCGCGTGCTAGGCTGTGTAGCACACACGGCTGAGTCACACGTCCATGTCTCTGCCCGTGTGCTCAATTATGGACATTCTATTTTTCAAAATTAAGGTGTAGGGGACACACTATCAGAACACATTCTCGTGGGGCAGACTGTGTGTCACACAGGGCCTAGACACACGCCTGTGTGTCTACCCATGTGGACAAAAACAAGGTTATTTACCAAGCCATTTTGCCACCTTCACTTGCACACATCAACACAACGTCACATGGAACAAATTCAAGCATATAAGAGCAATCAAACAACCATAACCAAGACGATAACATGTCATCCTCATGCCATTATTTATCATGCTTAAAACATCATACTTAACCCATTAAAAACATACGAATTTCATATTCACGAGAGGGCATTAACATATGAATAAACTTATGATCAACATCAGCCATCATTCATGGCTATATACAAGATGAAGCATTAACAATTACAAGCTAACACAAATGGCCAAATTAATAATGACACGCATAACAAATTGACATAGTCCCTATACATGTCATACACTTCAAATACTTGAATTCATATTTACCTAAAATGATAACTTGATAGTGTGATAAGATCTCCGGCGATCTCCAACCCGAGCTAGCTCAATAACCCTATAAGACATTGGAAAGGAAGGGGAGTAAGCTGTATATAGCTTAGCAAGTCCGTACGAAAATAATAAGCAACTCTTACAAATATTTTATCAAGTTCAACAATTTAAACACAAGATAATACAAATTGCTATAAAGCTCACAGTTATAATTTTCATTCAGTCATAATGTTTACTCTATTAACTTATAATCATAATTCAACATATCTTGGCATTAGCCTAACAACCATAATCTCTCCTTTGTAACAGATTACAGCAAATACAAATCATTTCAAACTTCATAGTAACCATGCATGTTAATTATGAGTATTTACATTTCAAGCATATACTTTAACATCTTTAAATTTCCTAATCTCTTATCTTCTTATACTTCCATAACCTTTTTAATAGGCAATTATGCCAAACTTCCCTTTTTCTCATATCCAATAAAATACAATTTTTGTGAATAAAGTATGATATATCATAACTCAATTTAGCCCGGAAGCCAAACACATAATCGTCAACCGAATTTACCATGTATTTCATACATCACAAGTATTGAACAATAATCATAAGGTTTTCATAAAAACATCTATGTGGATATCATGAACTCACAATTTCATGAAATCAATGCTTATAAACTTTACGTACATATCGGTACAAATTCGTAATACTTACATACTCTTTCACTCTTTTGATATACCCGTTGAATTTCTCGTTGAACCATTTGGAATACTAAAAGATACTCTGGAATCTCGTACATAGAGTACCATACCAATTCCATATCTCAGATATGGTCTTACATGAAATCTCATATCGATGCCAATAGCCCAGCTATGGTCTCACACGAAGTTTCATATTGATGCCATATCCCAGATATGGTCTTACACGAAGTCTCATATCGATGCCATATCCCAGATATGGTCATACACGTAATCACAGTAAACCTAATGTCATGCATTTGTATCCTATCTATTCCTAAAGTTCAACTGGGATATTCACTGTATCAAATCTACGTCGGTCATTTCTGTAGTATCGTACTCAATAGCATTCACATTTCATTTCAATAATGTAGCATTTACCACAATTATATGAATCAAGCATTTATACACATATAATTTAATGCTTATATGCTTATTAAACATACGAACTTACCTCGGCATGAAAATGGCAAAAAAGACTAAATCGTCAAATACTTGTTTTCCCCCGTTGTAGGTCCGAACCTCATTTTTCTTGATCTATAATGTCACATTTAACTTATTCAATCATTATACTATTCAGATTAGCCCAAAATCACATTATGGCAAAAATTACATTTTCCCTAAACTTTTGACATTTTACATTTTAGTATCTAGGCTCATAAAATTATTTTCATTCAATTTCATTACACCTAAGCCTAGCCGGACCTATATCATGCTCATAATAGCCCACATTTTTCATTTATTCACACTTTTACTACTCATTTTACAAATTTTACAAACAAGTCCTTTTAGGCATTTTTACCAAAAATCACTTAGCAAAAGTCGTTTAACAAACAACAAACATGCATTTTCTACCATCAAAAATCAAAATACACACCTGTCTAAAATGGGTCAAACCCTAGACCTTGATCATTTCTTAAATTATTTGTAGAAATAAATAGATCATGTTACAAGGATTTCAAAAACATAAAAATCATTTAAAACGGGGCTAGAACGGACTTACAATCGAGCTTGGAAGCTTGAAAAACCCTAGCCATGGGAGGAAGATGGACAAGATTTTGGCTTTATTTGGCTTTTTAATTCATTTTAATTACCAAATTACTAAAATGCCCTTAATGAAAAACTTTAGAAACATACCAAATCATGCCCATTTTTGTTCACCAACTTAACCAATGGTCTAATTACCATTTATGGACCCCCAATTTAAAATTTTATAACAATTAGACACCTTTAACCTATAGAACTCACATTTTGCACTTATTACAATTTAGTCCTTTTAACTGAATTGAGTGGCCAAACGTCAAAATTTTCAAAAGAGATTTTCACGACATCATTCCATAAAAATGTAGACCATAAAAATATAATAAAAATAAATTTTACTATGTCAGATTCATGGTCCCGAAACCACTGTTCCGACTAGACCCAAAATCGGGCTGTTACAACTCTCACCCCTTTAGGGATTTTCATCCCAAAAATCTTACCGGAATATAAATTCGATTTCTACATAGACTCCTCTATCTCGTGACACTGCCAAAGAACCCTCACTAAGGTTATGCTTTTATTTCCAACTTTTTAATCTCTCGTGTCAACATTTTGATCGATTCTTCATTATACAACACATCGGCTGAATCTTAATCCCTATCGGAGAATTCATACTCAAAGAGTCCAATTTATACCGTCGCAACATAGATAGAAAAAACACATTTTGAATCTTTTTCCAAGGCAATACTTTTGGAAGCATGCTATCGCTGAATGGGAATTTCATATCCTCATGTTTCAAATTCACATACGTTTCCTGACAATCTGAATTGGATTGTAAATTGCCACAAATCACTTTTAATTTTTGTACGATTTCTGATCAGATAGTATCTAAAACATATAACTCAACTAATCTATCATGTTACATACCCGATCACCAGATCATCTATTTCAAATAATTGTACATTTTATTACTCCCTGAATGAATAAACGAACTACTACTAAGCTTCATACAAAATTTTTTGCATAAGCTCTGAATTACTCAGTGCTCAAATTCTATCTCAGAATGATGATAACAGTCATCAGATTTGACCTGAAATTCAGAATCAAAGTCATCTCACACTGTACTTATTTAGTTTACCACTTACTATGACATTCATGACGTTCTCAATCTTGCAAAGAAAACATCGCTTTAGCTTCTAATTTAGCTAGATTATGACCATCATCAATTAAGATTAATCATGTATCAAATACTCACAAAATAATCAAAGGTTTTCTATTCAAGCATTTGCAACTATATCTGCTTTCCCAAAGGTTAATCGATAACTGCTCACAATCTTTCAATAGTTCAAGTCATCTATGCTGTTTTAAATTCAGATCCTTCTGTAACATTAGATACTTTAAACTCTTGGGATCAGGAAACATATTACATTTTTCGTCGGACAAACGATGTCATCAATTTCTCAACACAGACATACTAGCGGTCGACTCTAAGTCACTTGTCAGATAGTTCCTTTCATGTGACTTTAACCATCTGAAAGCATAAACTATCATTTTACATTCTTGTATTAAAGCACATTCCAATCCGTTCAATAGTGCATCGCTGAAAAATCACAATTTCTTTACTCAATTTAAACTGAACCCAAAATCAGTGCTTCAGTTAACAATACCTTTAACTATTTTTAACTTTCCTAACACTCAACAGACCATTCAAACTTTCACAAATGTGACAACTTTATCAATCAGAACAACTTTAACTCATAATAATATCATCTGATTAGAATCGATCTAATAGGTATGTCCCTGTATCACACCCTTTTTTAATATAAATTCTTCATTCAGACTGTTCATCAATTTACACATGAATGTACAAGATTTTATCTTCCTAACCGAGGATAAACTTAAATGCATATAACTCAAATTACCCTTCAACTGACCAGCTCGCTCAGATAAGAACAACTGAGTCGCTTTCAACTATCAAATAATATCATATCAAATATTCCCTTCTTCATACTGTTAAAACAACTCAAACATAAAATCTTTCAAAATTTCCTCACAAGCTAGTCAAAAGATCTTTACAATCATATTAGCTCAAGGAAACAAAATATCTTGGTTAAACTCATTGATCTTAATCAAACTTACTTGAGAAAAGAAAACCATCGTACAATTTGAGCTTGAGCTTCCACTATCTATACCTCTGCCGATGTCAATTCCTTTCACAAAAATTAGAGAGATCCTGATACCAGAATCACCATGCTCCTATGATCGAACTAGGAATACACTCATAATATACATAGTTATTACAAGCCAAAGAACATACTTTAAAGATGAGCCATGATTCATAATTTATGAAACAAGGATGATAAGAGAACCGAGATAAAGAAAATCCAAGATGCGATATCATATTAGAAGTCCGAGAACATAACTCATAAGAAAATAATAAAGATCTTGATGATTCTTCAGAGAAAACTCAAAGAAAAACAATGCTTAGATGCTCTAGAATCAATTGTAACATAGATAAGATATTTTTCAAATATATATAACAAAATGACATCCAGTAAAAATAGAAGAATAGCCTCACATAAATTTTCACTAACAACTTTTATTCCAAACATAATAGAATAGAATCCCACAGAGAGAGATAAGAATTACTGCTCATCAACCTCTCATCTAACATTATAAGCAGCTAGCATTCTCATACGATAAGAATTTCATCAGAAAATGAACAATCACATATATCGCTGAGGACAAATGAATACATAAAATATGAAACACCCCAAACCCGCCCACAAGCCCTGACCGGATCTGGCATGCTCCTTGAGTAAAACGTAGTTAAGTCTCGTATGATATTTTTTGAAAATCGTGGTGGTTTCGAAGAAAATAGATTTGGGTTATTCTCGAGTTAAAATTTAGTTGTAACTTAATTTGTACTAAATCGATAAGTTCATATTTCAAAAGTTACAAGTTAAAGAAATATCGAATTTTAGAGTTTAATATTCTTGTTAACTTGAAAAATACCATAGGTGTTTGAGTTTCAAAACAATTGATGTTGTTCGCAACATAATAGAAATTTAAAACAGGGGAAAATGAAATAGCTAAAAAATAATGGCCTTATTACATCAAATTATAACCCAAAATAATTCAAAATAGACTTAAAAAGAAAAATCGAAAAATCGAAATGTGCATGGCCACCACTAAGTTCCTGCCAACCCGGTCCATCTACTGAGTTCCATCTACAAAAAGTTAGCCCACAAAGGGTGAGTCAACAGACTCAATGTGTAACTACCATCACAGATTCCCAAATCATACAAGGCATAATAAATCACATAAAATAATTGTGAACCATGATGCAACCCAAACCACCTAGATCCAACCTTTACACATCACCCGTACCTACCGATCACACCGTGGGGATTACTAAATCGATCCTCCATCCGCTACACACCATCGAAGGCAGTCACTGCAGTCAACTGCACATCGCCCTTATAATTGTGGCATAGCCACCAAATAATGTGACAGAGTCACCAGATTCAGATAATGTGACAGAGTCACCAGATAATGTGGTATGAACCACCAGATCACTTCCCCTTTCACAAAATCACCCATATGACCATGCAACATACATAACATACGAATAACATGCATTATACCTTACCCCATAGCCTTAACAATATTTCACATATATCCATATTCATGTTTTATAAACTTTACTTAACTAAGAGTTAGGGGTAACGTACCTGAATGCACTATACCATAGAATGGTACCCTTAGCCATATTCATGCATAGCCTTATTAACATATACAAATCAATATTATTGTTAGTTGGGAATTTAGGGTGGGTTACACACCTGATTACTCGTAGATCTAATCAAAATCCCGAAAATCTTGATTTAATGTACTAGATCTCTTCTCCTACATTCGGCCAACACTAAGCACATTAGTCAATAGGCCATTCGGCTTAACACAAATCTCAAAGGGTTAACGAGACCAAAACCCTTACCTTGTTGTCAATTTGGCTACCCACCAAGTCCCAAAAGTCTTTGATGAATCGTCACTACCAACCTACATTCAGCCAACACCCTATTTATTAGACCAAACCCTTAAACGAAATCAATAAGTATCATAATCCATTCGGCCAACCATGATTGATCAAGTAAGACCATTCGGCCAACCATGATTGTACAAGTAAGATCATTCGGAAAAGAAAAGATTCAAGAGAAGTGGCCATTAGGCCGAACCTACACCATCCTACCTTCGGCTTTTCCACAGATCGGCACAGGAGACTTTTAGTGAGTCTAATTCGACTTCTAGGAGTAAGGAGTGAAATTGATCGAACCTTGGAAACGTGATTTAGGTTAGAAACTAATTAAAGAAGAGAGAAACCACAAGGAAGAAAATATCAAAAACTTACCAAGCTCGAGAGGTGCATGCGGCTATGGTGCACTTTCGGGAAAAAGAGATTTCTCCTTGAAGATAAGAAAGTGATGGGGACTAGGGTATTCGGCTTTTAGAAGATTTTTGAGGAGGAAAAAGGATGAGAAGAAGAAAATATTAGAGAGTTGCGGCAAAGAATCTCACCAAAGAAAAAGGGAATTTTGGCTTTCAGAGAAAAAGTTGTGGAAAGAAAGAAAACAAATGGGAGAAAAGATGGACTAGTGCCTACTAGTTTCGGCTACACATGCATACCCCTCAGAGTTGGAGTTTCGGCCAACTCTCTGCCTCTTGATAACTTTTATCCATCTTGATAAACCAACTTTTATCTCTCTTTTAAAAGAGACCACCTGAAATCTACTTCTTCCCTCTTAATTATCATCATCTATCACTTAAAATAAAAGAATTTAAGCTCCTAATTTGTAGCCATTGTGCCATCCACACCCTTCCCTTAGGAGTGCCAAATTTTGGCTCATTAACTTGGGCCCCAAGCGGCCACATTGGCCCAAACTCCTCCCCTAAGTGACGCCACTTAATACCCATTAAAAACTCCTCTAAACTTTGGGCCACAAGCCCAGCTTGCTATCAAATATAATTGTTTAACTTTTAATTTCTACTAACACTATTTATTGGCCACTTAACCCAGGTTTTAAAGTCCAACCCGAGCCCAATTCACACCGTAATGCCTTAGCCATGCAACATACCAAATACACAGACCCACAAAAATCAGGATATTACAAAATACCCAAGAGAGATAATATAATCTTTTCAACTACAACTATTACACTCAGACATCTTTATGATTCATTCTAACTAATTCTACAATCACTAATCCCGTATTATTCTAGTCACTAACGGAAATAAATCTGGAAGAAATTCTAGCAAATACATACTTTAGACGTCATACCTGAATGAGTCGATTAGTCGAGATTAACTTTTTCTTTAACCGTGACATCGCGAAATTCAAATGATCTTTAGAATAACCTGGCATCTTTTCCAGAACTGTATTCACTTGCCAAACTATTCTTGACTCTAACCAGATTATTAGTTATTCCATTACTGAACTCTTTAGTCTCTTACTTGTAAGCTTATTAAACTTAAATCTCATGAAATTTCATTATAAAATACCACATTATTAAGGGGGTGAGGTTGTAAAGCCTCTAACTCGACTCTCATAAATACACACATATAACTTAGCATTCATCATCAACATAATATCATCACAGTTATATAATTCACTTCAGGCAATTTAACATACATATTTATGTCACACGAACTTTCTGATTACCTTTATTCAAACAAGTGTACTTAAACATACATTCTATAAATTTGAGTAAGTTTACTTATCACATTCATTTAATCAAACAAATTAGGCACATAACATCATATGAATGCCAAATAAACATAGATGAGCTTAACACAATATAAACTTTCATTTCACTTCACCTTTCTATATTTCAAGAATAATTTCCATTGAACTATTGTAAGTTTGATGGATACTCGGGTAGTATACTCAAGGTATGCATGTCAAAAATCCAATAATTCATTTTCAAAAGTGCCCCTTTTTAGCATTTATTCATAGAGCACACTCTCGAGCCACATATGATATAACAGGATTGCTAGTCCAGGTTAAATCATTTCGGTAACGCATGCTCTAAAGGGCTTACTCTGGATTACCCGTCCGGGCTAAATCCATTTCATAACATATGCTCAAGAGGGCTTAATTCAAGATTACCCTTCTGGGCTAAATCATTTTTTGCAACATTTAAAACATTTTATCTATTTCATAAAATCACCATAATCCATCGAAATACAACGTTCAACAGGAACAATGACATTTTATCTAAATTTCTCAACTTATGGTCATTTCATTTTGTACATCACATACATATCATGAACTCTTATTCATACCTTTCCAAGTTTCGACTCATCACAAACACATTTTCAAATATCTTAGTATCACTTTCAGCGTTTTCGAAAATAACTCGATTGGAAAGCATCTCTGCCTCAACAAAATAATTTCATCAGAGTCGAAAGCTATCACACTATCACAGGTAGTAATATGACATGTATAGCTAGACTCGCATGCGCTACTTTAGTCTATGAATCGACTAAATCGTAGCTCTGATGCCACTAAATATAACACATATTACCAGTATTCAATGTCGAAACATGGCTCGAGGCATTACCGGACTTATAACACAAGCAACCATACAATTTTGAGTCATAAATTTTGCGTCAAAATTAAAGCCATTCATACTTGATCATGAAGTCCCTGTTATGAGCCTACGAGGCTCAAAACATGATTTTTAGGTGGTTCGGGACTAAACCGAGAACTTAGGAAGCTTTTACAAAACTTAGAAAATTTTTCCATGTTACAGGGCTCACAGGCTCGTGTGGTCTAAGGACACGCCCATGCTTCAGACCGTGTCCAAATTAGAGTGATCTCTGACTTGTGCCACACGGCCATGCCACAAGCCCCTATGCTTGGTCGTGTAGCACACATGGCTGAAACACACGTACGTGTCTTTTCCTGTTTGCTCAATTCTGGACATTCTATTTTTCAAAATTAAGGTACATGGGACACACAGCCAGAACACATGCCCATGCGGCAAAAATCTAAGGTCAAAATATTTATTTTATTATTTTAATAAGGTCTACAACATGATAGAATTATTTTGTGAAAGTTTCTTAAAGAAATTTTACTGTTTGAATGGTTAATTCAAGAACACAAAATTGTCATTCTATTAGTTAAAAGTATTAAATAGCTATGAAATTAAATTGTGGGAGTCCTTATGTTGAAATTAGACCATTGTTAAAGTTAGTGGACATTTTTGTCCATGGTTTAAGTGATTTTAAATGTTATATACTTAAGGTTAATATAGTAAATTTGTTATTAATTATGAAATAATAATAAAACAAAATGAAACCATTAGTTATTATCATCATCTTTTACTGAATGAAGCATGAAGAAAAGCTAGGTAGGCTTTGAAATTTTTGGCTACTTCAAGATCAAATTGTAAGTCCATTTTTGCTCTATTTTTAATGATTTCTAGGTTTTTGAGATTGTTTCTTTGTATTCTAGCTAGCCCGTACCTTAGATTTCAAAACTGTTAAAGATTCATCATGTTGCCATTGTTGAATGCTTGAGTAAATTGATGATTGATGATGGATTTTGAATAGTTGTTGATAGTTAAACTAGTTTTGTAAAGTGATTTTTGACAAAAAAATGTCAAAAATGGATTAAATTGAGAAAATGTAAAATTATGTGGGTGAAAGTGTGAATAAATTGAAAATATGGGCTACTAGTAACATATAAAAAATTCGTTATTGCACTACAGTCTATAAAGGGAAATACTTATACAAAAGTGTCACATACAAAAGTGTATCTAAAGCATAGCTAAAGTTTCAAATTTCTTATTTGGATCGTCGCTAGAGTCTTGGTTTTACTTTCCAAAACTTAAAAAGTAATTTTACGAGATTTTCCCAATTTAGAACAAAATCTTATTTGTCTAAAATAATTTGGACCCTAAAATACAAAGCTCGAGTTTTGCAACCTAGCTCTGATACCATCAAATTTAACACCCCATACCCGACCTAGACGTTATGGTCTAATTGTGAGGGTCACATTGTGTGCGAAAACAAGCTTGCTTAATTTTTGGTTAGAAGCTCGTTTAACTACCAAAAAAGGTGACTGCTTGAAATGTTGAAAACGCGACTATTCTAGAAAACTCGTGAGTACTTTGATTAAAAACCACATTTTATTAGCTTTTTTTAAACAGATCTAATGGACTTAATTCATTTGCAAATTAAAACATTGTAATGACTTAGTAAAAAACTTTACAGTGACTCAATCTTATAAAACCTTAGTCATTTCTTAGTCATGTTGTTTTGTCTTAAACATCTATTCAAATTAAGTCCTTTGTAAAAAATACCAAAATAAATTTTAAAGTACCAAACAAAAGTTAAAATATTCAAGAGTCTGAAAAGTCCAAAGAAAGTCCAAACCATACTTAAACACAATGTGCAACCCAAGAATGTGAAAACCGAGCTCTAGAGTTGCTGTCCAATCATAAGCTTGAGGATCACCTAAAACAAAACATACAAACGCATGAGCTTTAAGCCCAGTGTATGACTTGACCCACATATCATATATACATATAGAGTTTACATCAGAGCGAAATTTCTTATCATATATAATATAACATATTGAAGGTTATCATATCTTATATCAAAGCATATCATATTTCATATCAGAACATACCATATTTCATATCAGAACATATCATAGCATATCCTACCCCCATTCGCTACATATAATATTCGTCCAACCAATCAAACTGATTGAAACTATTAGAGTCCATGCATCCAATCATACCGATATGTGGCAATGTGCCAGTCATAAATATGCAGTTGAGTTGCCAGATAGAAATTTGCGGTCTAGCTACCATAATTGCAGTAATAACTGCCAGATCACACTTCCTCCAACATGTAATACCCTACCTCAATGCATATGCAAAATCATACTAACATACATATATATATCATAAGTTTTATGGCATGCATACCTAAACATATATTTTACGGGTCATAAACATAGCACATAATTTTTACGAACAAAACTTACTTATCATACCTCCTAAGTATAATTACGTGTATATATCAAAACTTACACTTTTCTGGGTCTACATAATGCCCATGGACCCAATTTTTGAGTCCCTCAATTGACCCCTGATCGGGCATTAAAAATTGGCCAAAAGGGCCAATACACACGTGTGGCCCACACGACCCAACAAGCCTATCCGTGTGGTCCACACAATCTACCTGCATAGGCCATGTATGTAACATCCTAAATAATTGAGTACCATGATGTTGCTAAATGTTAGTTCGGGTTTATTTGGAGTTAGAATAAAATATTAGTTAAGTGTATTATAAAGTAAAGAAATTAGGTGATCTTGAGACTTAAATTAATTAATTACTAAAAGATGGCATAAGATGAGTTAATAGCATAGTGGTGATGGCGCCATGAGTTGGACATGAGGGAAGAGGTTCGAATTTCCTAGCTTGCAACTTGAAAATTTTTATTTTTTTTTTTTGCTTCCATCTATCAAGTGTCGGCCAAGAAGCAAACATGGCAAGTTTGACTTCTTTATTTTTGGTATGATGGCTAAAGGATTAAGGAAATATTTAAGTTGAGGAAAGAAATCATTAGGATAAGGTAAGTAAGGGGAACAAATGGCTTAAATTGGGGAGTGTGCTATGGAAAGAAAGGGTGGCAAAAGGTGGCCTTTGATAGCCAAGTACTTGGACGGTTTTTGGGCAAGGGGTGGCCGAAATTTTGAAGGCATTTAGATGAATTAAGGGCTAGTTGGGCATATCTTCCTCTTTTGGTCATTTGTTAAATTTTTTCTTTTTCCTCTCAAAGCTTGTTTCTCTCAAATTCCCTCCCCTTAGCTGAATGCTTTTTGGACAAAGGTAAACAATATTTTTGTTCTCTTTTCTTTTGGTCATTCGGGTTTTCACCATTTAGGTCTTATTTTACATATTCTCTAAAAAATTTTCCCTTAGTGCCGAAACCATCATCACAAAGAAAGCTAATCTTTTTCTTTTTTTTTCTTTCACCCTTGTCGAATGCACACAAGTCTCCAATTTCAATTCTTTTTTCATCTTTCGTTCTTGAAAAGAATCCAAACATAAACACCATATGTTCTTTTAACCTTCTTCATCTCTTTCTCTTTACAAAAAGAGTTCTCAAACAAACTTTTCCCTTTTATTTTATCCATGGCTGAATGTTAACCATTCTTGTTCAAAAATTTCTTTCATTTTCTTTGATCATAACCGATTTCTTTTAATCATAATCGAATTCTTCTTACTCAGTTTCTATTTCAATCAGGGATATTAGTGAGATTTTGGAGGGTAGAAACTCAAGGTGATCTTTAGAATTTTGGAACTTTGGAATCGATTTCAAGAATCAAGGTAAGGAGTTTTTCTTTTAAGGATTTATATTTATTATATTAGTATAGTTAGTATTAATCGATTTAGTTTTAGGGACACAATCACTTGATCGTTTCTCGAGGAATGAAGATAAATCGTGGTAAGCCAAATCTCAAACCTTACAAATCGTTAGCCATATTTCAATATTTATAGTCGGACTAATAATCGTATATCTTTAGAGACTTTCAAGATAGGGCAGAAAAGGGCAGTCCATAGCCTTCGAAAGAGGGGCGGTTCCGCAAATCTCCTTAATTATAAACGAAGGGCTATTTGAGAATCCGGGATTTTCCACTGGGTTGCGGACCATCAACCGAGGAGAATCAATTATTTGAAGTAGTTCGTACTCTCGAGCCTTTCTACGTTCGTGGATTCTCATCGGGCAACGAATCAATAAACGAGGAGAAACCAAAAATAGAAGTGGTTCAAAATCAAAGGGGTAAGGATTTAGATCGAATACCAATAGTGCATTTTGATAAATGATAGTGTTCTAATGGTTCGTATTATGTTTAGGTGTTGACGACGGGAAGGTTTAGTACTCACGATATCAAGGTGTGTAACTTCACACTTATCTCGGGTTGGATGTCATATCGTAGTATTGAGCAAAATCGTAAAAACGAAAAAATCGGTACAATACAAAATAATTGGCATTTTGGTGAAATTTCATGAAAATGGTTCAAAATGTAAAAATTATGAAAACGCCCTCGATGAGGAGATGGTAAAATGTATATTAAATGTCTCATGTGTAAATGGGCCAAAGATGTGTTAGATCGTAAAATAGGCCGATAAGTTTGCTAGTTAGTAAATGGGCCTATAAATATGCTAGTTAGTAAAATGGGCCGAAATCTTTGATAGATAGTTAAATGGGCCGAAATCCTTGATAAATAAAAAAATGGGCCGAAATCTCTGCTAGATCGATAAATGGGCCGAAATCTCTGCTAGATCGATAAATGGGTCAAAATCTCTGCTAGATCGTTAAATGGGCTGAAAACCCTAACAAATTGTTAAATGGGCCGAACTCTTTGCTAGATCGTTAATTGGGCCTAAGATACTAAATTGATAAATAGACTAAATGTTATTTTGTAATTTTTGGGCCTTAATAAAAACTTGAAATATTGACTGACATATATATTGGGCCTTTTTGCAAAATCATCATATGAATATAGATTATTTTGCATACATGTTGCATGGGTTGGGATTAACGATGAAGAGAAGAAAGGCCTGTTGCCAAAATCTAGTTCGGTGGCTTTGCCACAAAATAATTAAACGGTTGATTGCCTCTAGTTCGGTGGCTATGCTACAAATATTTTAATGGCTCAATGCCTTTAGTTCGGTGACTTTGTCACAATCTAGTTCGGTGGCTCTGCCACAAATATAAAATGGCTTAATGCCTACGATTGGTGTGATGGCGGGGTGGGTTGACTTGATCCCCACAGTGTGATGGTTGGTGCGGTGGTGTGTAGCGGATGGAAATTAGGTATGGGTGGAAAATTTCATTTTGCATGCATTCCATTATTTATCTTGTTAATCTTGATAATGGGCTAAAGCCCAAAATTATGACTTGATGATCGGCCCAATGGATTAAGTAAGTAAGTTATACATTGAGTTCGAGTAACTCACACCCTCAAATTTTTCCTCTCGGTAATGGAAATTGATGTGGACTTGGGCCGAGGATGACTTCGTGGAGGCCATACTGCAAACATGGGTTAAATAAATTTTGAACTTTTAATAAGTACTTTCTTTAAATTGCTATTTTGGGTATGATGTAATAAGGCCTCTATTATTATTTTATGGATTTTTATGTGTAGTTGTTTTAAAATTTTGTTTTGGATATTTAAATATGGGCTTATGATTATTATATAATGTTTACTTAAAATAAATTGGGTTTTAAACATATGAGAAATTTTAACTATTCTTATTTCTCAAATACATCAAACTTAAAATTCTTTTCTCGTTGGTTTTATTAAACTCTAATTTCAAAAGGGTTTTGAAATACCGATTAAATCTAAAATTATTAAGATAGTTCGATCTATGTAACAAACCAAATCTTGTCTTTACGCATAGACCGGTTTGGGGTGTTACATTTAATAATATCGAGCCGGTTTCAAAAACTCAACGTGGTTGGGTTCAATAAATAATTTACAGATAAAATTATTTCAATTATGTTCTAAAGATCGGTATGGCACCACAAGCATCTGGCAACAAGTCAAGTAAGTATTTATTACTTAATGATTATTATGATGATCATAGGAACACTCTAGAACTTCTAGTTTTAGAAGTTAAAAATCGTAGAGATTGAGACTATAGGATGTGTTGCGAAAAACAACTTTAACTCTCAAATCTCATAAAACATCGTTAATAAACACTGAAATAATTTTCTGATTCATAAAACTTGTAATCAGATTAAATCGAATTAGTCATCATGAGCACTAGAGGACGTGGTCGTGGATGCGGTAGACGTGGCCATGGTAGAGGCCGAGGTGTTGCATCTGAAGCACCAAATCATATGCCAGAAATGGATGCACCTGCGTCATTTGAGAGTGAGACGGGATCACGTGATCATATGGAAGAAGATAATGCTTTGACGCAAGCAATGCTGCGAGTCCTGGAAAGGGTCACTAGAACTAGAATTGGGCCAACAACTCGTGGGTCAATTTCGGAACAACTCAAGTCAAATAATGCAGAAGTTTTTAGAGGAGTTTTCGGTGTAGCTCCGAATGTGGCTGAATATTGGCTCAAAGTTGTGGAGCGAATTATGGATGATATGGAATGCACTGTCGAGCAGAAACTGAAAGGAGCTGTGTCCTTGCTAAGAGACGAGGCGTATCAATGGTGGCTTACTGTTCGAGAAGGCACCAAGGCTGCACTGATTACTTGGGAATTCTTTAAATCTGCCTTCCAAGGGAAATATGTTGGAACAAGTTATGTGGACGCCCGAAGGAAGGAATTTCTGAATCTTTTCCAAGGGAGTAAGACAGTGGCAGCGTATGAGGCTGAGTTTTTACGCTTGAGTCGCTATTGCTCGAACTATAGTGTCAACGGATCATGAACATTGTGTACGATTCGAGGATGGGCTGAATGATGAGTTGTGGGTTCTGATTGCCCCACAACAAGTTAGAACTTTTGCCACGCTTGTGGAGAAGGCCAAGATAGCCGAAGAGGCTAAGAACTCAGAACATCAGAATCAGGAAAGATTTAGAAATAAGAGAGATACAACGATCGGGTTCTTCAAAAGGTTTGAAGAGGCCTCGAAATGATGAATCACTCAAGGTAGAGCACTTGTAACTAATAATCGAGGTCGAGATTGTGCTAAATATGGAAAAAGCATTACGGAAGTCTTTGGAGGAAAAGCGGACGCTTGTCACAAATGCGGTTCAATGGATCACCGATATAAAGCGCCCACGACGTATGGATACAACTCAAGAAGTTCGTATCTTGATGCACACCACCGTAGGTACTCGGCGACCACCGAGAGGTCGTGGACCAGGTCGTGGTGGTAATGGGGTGGGCGTGGTCAAGGTGCACCGGTCAAGGCAATGGTCCTAGAGGAAACACGGATGCAAGACAGCCAGGACTGGTCTATGCAGTTAGACGCCGCGAGGATGGAATGCATCTGATGTAATAACTGGTACATTTTCCATCTTCGATGTACCTGTTACTGCTTTAATAGATATTGGTTCTACCCACTCGTATGTTGCTAGCGCCATATCTGGAAACCTAAATCTAGAATCTAAAATTACCGATAGTGAGATGATAGTAATTAGTCCTTTAGGACAGTCGGTAATTGTAAATAAAATGTTTAGAGACATGCCCTTAGAAATTCAAGAGGAGATATTTTTGGCGAATTTGATGGAATTGCCTTTCGGCGAGTTCGATCTCATTCTGGGCATGGATTGGTTGGTTAAACATCGGGCGCATTTGGATTGTGCTGAAAAATGAATGTCAATAAAAACCTCGGATGATAAGGAAGTCATAATGATTGGTAAACGAAGGAACTACTTGGCAAACGTGGTATCAGCGTTGAAGGCAGAAAAGTTGGTGTGGAAAGGGTATGGAGCATTCCTAGCCTTTATTTGTGCTTTGGATGCCAAAGAGTTATCTGTGGATGATGTGAGAACGGTGAAGGAATTTTCAGATGTTTTTCCCGATGAACTTCCTGGTATACCTCCAAATCGGGAAGTAGAATTTGGCATTGAGCTTTTGCCCGATATGACTCCAATGTCCATTGCTCCATATAGAATGGCACCGAAGGAGTTGGCAGAGCTTAAAGCTTAAATTCAAGAATTGTTGGATCGGGGATTTATTTGACCGAGTGTGTCTCCATGGGGAGCACCAGTTTTGTTCGTGAAAAAGAAGGATGGATCGATGCGTATGTGCATTTATTACAGACAATTGAATAAATTGACGATCAAGAATAGGTATCCTCTGCCGAGAATTGATGATCTGTTTGATCAATTAAAGGGAGCTTCAGTTTTCTCCAAAATTGATTTGAGACCGAGTTATCACCAGCTTAAGGTGAAAGAAACAGATATTTATAAGACGGCATTTCGAACTCGTTATGGACATTATGAGTTTGTAGTGATGCCGTTTGGATTAACCAATGCACCAGCCGCATTTATGGACATGATGAACCGAGTCTTTCAACCATATTTAGACCGGTTTATGGTAGTGTTCATAGATGACATTTTGGTTTATTCAAGAAATGATGAGGAGCATGACACGCATTTGCGTATAGTATTGCAGCTACTTTGTGATAAGCAACTTTATGCCAAATTCAATGAATCACAATTTTGGCTAAAGGAAGTGACTTTCTTGGGTCATGTGGTATCAATTTGAAGGAATAAGGGTAGATCTTGGAAGATTGAGGCTATCTTGGATTGGAAACCACCAAAGTCGGTAGCTGAAATTTGGAGTTTCTTAGGATTGGCTAGTTACTATAGGCGCTTTGTTGAGGGTTTTCGTTGATTCTTTTCCTAACTAAAGCTATGCGGGAGGGAGTTTCAGTATATTTGGACTGAAAAACAACAAGAAAGTTTCGAGAAATTGAAGAAGATTCGATGAAGCACCGTTTGATTCATTGAGGTGGAAAAGAATTTACTATTTATTATGATGTGTCTCACACGGTTTGGGTTGTGTGCTGATGCAAAATGGAAAAGTGGTGGCCTATGCTTCTCGTCAATTGAGACCGCACGAAGTAAACTACCCTACTCATGATTTGGAGTTAGCTGCAGTGGTCTTTACTTTGAAGATTTGGAGGCACTATCTCTACGGTGAGAAATCTATCATCTACATGGATCACAAGAGTCTTAAGTACCTCCTTACCCAAAAGGAGTTGAATTTGAGACAAAGAAGATGGGTGGAATTATTAAAGGACTATGATTTCTCAATCGAATATCATCCCGGAAAGGCTAACGTGGTAGTAGACGCGTTAAGTCGTAAGGTCAGATCTGATTTAAGAGCAATGTTTGCTCATTTGAGTTTGTATGAGAATGGTAGTTTGTTAGCAGAACTTCAGGTGAAACCTCTGTGGTTGGAACAAATCAAGGAAAAGCAGACATCAGATAAAAAGTTGGGACTTTTATTTCAACAGGTTGAAAGGGGTGAAATAGAGGATTTTGGTATAAACATGAATGGAGTGATGTGCTTTCGTGGAAGGGTTTGTATACCTAAAGACTCAGAATTGAGACAAATGATTCTACGGGAGGTGCATGTAGCCCTTATGCTATGCACCCCGGACGAAATAAGATGTATCGAGATCTCCGTGAACAGTATTGGTGGCCAGGGTTGAAGCGTGAGATTTCTGAGTTTGTAGGAAAATGTTTGACTTGTCAACAAGTGAAGGCGGAGCATCAATTACCGTCAGGTTTGTTACAACCAGTAAAGATTCCTCTTTGGAAATGGGAGCGGATAACTATGGATTTTGTTAGTGGGTTACCTTTAACACCTACTAAGAAAAATTTCGTATGGGTAATAGATGATCGTTTGACGAAGACTGCTCATTTTCTTCCGGTTAAATTAATTATTCATTGCAGAAATTGGCTAAGCTGTATGTATCTGAAATCGTGAGGTTGCATGGGGTACCAGTGTCTATTATATCAGACAGGGATCCTAGATTTACATCACGATTTTGGAAAGCTCTGCATGAAGCCTTGGGGACAAAGTTGAATTTTAGTACGGCTTTTCATCCTCAGTCTGATGGTCAGTCGAAAAGAGTAATTCAGATATTAGAAGACATGTTAAGGGGATGTGTGATCGACTTCAGAGGTAGTTGGGAGGATTTTCTACCATTGGTAGAATTTGCGTATAACAATAGCTATCAGTCTAGCATTCAGATGGCACCCTATGAGGCATTGTATGGTCGTAGGTGCCGTACTCCTACTTGTTGGACTGAATTGGGCGAACGAAGATGTTGGGCCCTGAGATGATATCTGAAACAGAGGAAAAGGTAAAAGTTATTCGAGCATGATTAAAGAAAGCCTCAGATAGAAAAAAGTCGTATGGAGACCTGAAGCGTAAGGATATAGAGTTTGCTGTGGGAGACCAGGTCTTTCTGAAGGTCTCACCTTAGAAGAAAATTTTCAGATTCAGAAAGAAGGGCAAGTTGAGCCCTAGGTTCATCGGGCCATATCGTGTGATGAAGCGGGTTGGTCCAGTGGCTTATCAGATTGAATTACCCCCGGAGTTGGGTCAAATTCATAATGTTTTCCATGTTTCAATGCTGAGACTCTATAGATCAGATCCATCTCATATAGTACCGGTAGAGGAAGTGGAATTAAATTCAGACTTGTCTTTTGAAGAAGAACCAGTGGAAATTTTAGACCGGGATGTTAAAGTGCTAAGAAAGAAGATTGTGCCGTTGGTCAAAGTTTTATGGCGTAATCACGGAGCGGAAGAAGCTACGTGGGAGCCTTAGGAAGCTATTCGGTAGCAATATCTTCACCTCTTTTAATCAGGTAAATTTCGAGGATGAAATTTTCTTTAAGGGGAGTAGAATTGTAACATCCTAAATAATTGAGTACCATGATGTTGTTAAATGTTAGTTCGGGTTTATTTGGAGTTAGAATAAAATATTAGTTAAGTGTATTATAAAGTAAAGAAATTAGGTGATCTTGAGACTTAAATTAATTAATTACTAAAAGGTGGCATAAGATGAGTTAATAGCATAGTGGTGATGGCGCCATGAGTTGGACATGAGGGAAGAGGTTCGAATATCCTAGCTGGCAACTTGAAAATTTTTATTTTTATTTGTTGCTTCCATCTATCAAGTGTCGGCCAAGAAGCAAACATGGCAAGTTTCACTTCTTTATTTTTGGTATGATGGCTAAAGGATTAAGGAAATATTTAAGTTGAGGAAAGAAATCATTAGGATAAGGTAAGTAAGGGGAACAAATGGCTTAAATTAGGGAATGTGCTATGGAAAGAAAGGGTGGCAAAAGTTGGCCTTTGATAGCCAAGTACTTGGACGGTTTTTGGGCAAGGGGCTGGCCGAAATTTTGAAGGCATTTAGATGAATTAGGGGCTAGTTGGGCATATCTTCCTCTTTTGGTCATTTGTTAAATTTTTCTTTTCCTCTCAAAGCTTGTTTCTCTCAAATTCCTCCCTTAGCGAATACTTTTTGGACAAAGGTAAACAATATTTTGTTCTCTTTTCTTTTGGTCATTCGGTTTTGACCATTTAGGTCTTATTTTACATATTCTCTAAAATTTTTCCCTAGTGCCGAAACCATCATCACAAAGAAAGCTAATCTTTTCCTTTTTTTTTTCTTTCACCGTTGCCGAATGCACACAAGTCTCCAATTTCAATTGTTTGTTCATCTTTCATTCTTGAAAAGAATCCAAACATAAACACCATATGTTCTTTTAACCTTCTTCATCTCTTTCTCTTTACAAAAAGAGTTCTCAAACAAACTTTTCCCATTTATTTTATCCATGGACAAATGTTAACCATTCTTGTTCAAAAATTTCTTTCATTTTCTTTGATCACAACCGATTTCTTTTAATCATAACCGGATTCTTCCTACTCAATTTCTATTTCAATCGGGGATATTAGTGAGATTTTGGAGGGTAGAAACTCAAGGTGATCTTTAGAATTTTGGAACTTTGGAATCGATTTCAAGAATCAAGGTAAGGAGTTTTTCTTTTAAGGATTTATATTTATTATATTATTATAGTTAGTATTAATCGATTTCATTTTAGGGACGCAATCGCTCGATCGTTTCTCAAGGAACGAAGATAAATCGTGGTAAGCCAAATCTCAAACCTTACAAATCGTTAGCCATATTTCAATATTTATAGTTGGACTAATGATCGTATATCTTTAGAGACTTTCAAGATAGGGCAGAAAAGGGCAATCCATAGCCTTCGAAAGAGGGACGGTTTCGCAAATCCCCCTAATCATAAACGAAGGGCTGTTTTGGGAATCCGAGATTTTCCACCAGGTTACGGACCATCAACCGAGGAGAATCAATTATTTGAAGTAGTTCGTACTCCCGAGCCTTTGTACGTTCGTGGATTCTCATCGGGTAATGAATCAATAAACGAGGAGAAACCAAAAATAGAAGTGGTTCAAAATCAAAGGGGTAAGGATTTAGATCGAATACCAATAGTGCATTTTGATAAATGATAGTGTTCTAATGGTTCGTATTACGTTTAGGTGTTGACGACGGGAAGGTTTAGTACTCACGATATCAAGGTGTGTAACTTCACACTTATCTCGGGTTGGATGCCATATCGTAGTACTGAGCAAAATCGTAAAAACGATAAAAATTGCTACAATACGAAATAATTGGCATTTTGGTGAAATTTCATGAAAATGGTTAAAAATGTAAAAATTACGAAAATGCCCTCGATGAGTAGATGGTAAAATGTATATTAAATGTCTCATGCGTAAATGGGCCAAAGATGTGTCAGATCGTAAAATGGGCCGATAAGTTTGCTAGTTAGTAAATGGGCCGATAAATATGCTAGTTAGTAAAATGGGCCGAAATCTTTGATAGATAGTTAAATGGGCCGAAATCCTTGATAAATAAAAAATGGGCCGAAATCTCTGCTAGATCGATAAATGGGCCGAAATCTCTTCTAGATCGATAAATGGGCCGAAATCTCTGCTAGATCGTTAAATGGACCAAAACCCCGACAAATTGTTAAATAGGCCGAACTCTTTGCTAGATCTTTAATTGGGCCTAAGATACTAAATTGATAAATAGGCTAAATGTTATTTTGTAATTTTTGGGACTTAATAAAAACTTGAAATATTGACTGACATATATATTGGGCCTTTTTGCAAAATCATCATATGAATATAGATTATTTTGCATACATGTTGCATGGGTTGGGATTAACGATGAAGAGAAGAAAGGCCTGTTGCCAAAATCTAGTTCGGTGGCTTTGCCATAAAATAATTAAACAGCTAATTGCCTCTAGTTCGGTGGCTATGCCACAAATATTTTAATGGCTCAATGCCTCTAGTTCGGTGACTTTGTCACAATCTAGTTCGGTGGCTCTGCCACAAATATAAAATGGCTTAATGCCTACGATTGGTGTGATGGTGGGGTGGGTTGACTTGATCCCCACTGGTGTGATGGTTGGTACGAGTGGTGTGTAGTGGATGGAAATTAGGTATGGGTGGGAAAATTTCATTTTTGCAAGCATTCCATTATTTATACTATTAATCTTGATAATGGGCTAAAGCCCAAAATTATGACTTGATGATCTGGCCCAGTGGATTAAGTAAGTAAGTTATACACTGAGTTCTGAGTAACTCACACCCTCAAATTTTTCCTCTCAGGTAATGGAAATTGATGTGGACTTGGGCGAGGATGACTTCGTGGAGGCCATCTGCAAACATGGGTTAAATAAATTTTGAACTTTTAATAAGTACTTTCTTTAAATTGCTATTTTGGGTATGATGTAATAAGGCCTCTATTATTATTTTTATGGATTTTTATGTGTGGTTGGTTTAAAATTTTGTTTTGGATATTTTAATATGGGCTTATGATTATTATATAATGTTTACTTAAAATAAATTGGGTTTTTAAACATATGAGAAATTTTTAACTATTCTTATTTCTCAAATACATCAAACTTAAAATTATTTCTGTTGGTTTTTATTAAACTCTAATTTCAAAAGGGTTTTGAAATACCGATTCATCTGAAATTATTAAGATAGTTCGATCTATGTAACAAACCAAATCTCGTCTTTATGCATAGACCGGGTTTGGGGTGTTACAGTGTAATCACATACAACCTGCCACATGACCGTGTGATGCTAGGTAGTTTCGGAAATAGCCCCTATTTTCTTATTTTTTATGAGTTTCTGTGAGCTTTTCGGGTTTGTTCACACACTTGACTATTTATTTGACAAACCACACGTCTAGAGCTCACAAAACCTACATTTGTTCATTAAATCACACTAAATAATCGAGGAAAAACTCATCTAAAATCACATACTTAACTCAAAATTTCAGACCTTAAAATAAAATTCGTGTGGAAATCTAATTTTCACACTCTTCGTGTAACCAAATACAAGAATGTTTGTCACAACCAAGAACAAAACAAACATTAATACAACCCCTACCTTGAATGAAGAACTGTTAAAATCCTAATATCATAAAATTAATATGACATTACTTACACTTTACTCGAATTATGCCCCAACAATTGAACTCCACACAACAGTTACCACTAAAACACAAAATGGCAGCAAAGCAAAAAGCAAAATGGAAGAAAAGAATAAAACAAAAGGAAGAAACAAAAAGGAAAGAAAAGAAAAAGCAAGAAGCTCAAAAAAAAAAAAGTGAAAAGGGAGTGGGTGATGGACAATTAAATTAGGTGAGTGATTCTAGGGATTTTGAAAAATTAAATTAAAATAAATAAATATAAATTTACCTTAATCCAAATCCTTACCCACCAGATTTTTTTTAAGAATTTAACTTGAACCATGCACTTCTAAGACCTGAAACTCTTGAAGAATCTTTTCCATTTTTGGTTATCTATAGAAAGATAGAAATAAAATGTCTACAATTTTTGGTCTTCACTATAATATCCTGGATTATGGCTTATGCATAATTGTTTAATTGAATGTGAAAGCA
This sequence comes from Gossypium rotundifolium, assembly GCA_025506655.1. Taxonomy (NCBI): domain Eukaryota; kingdom Viridiplantae; phylum Streptophyta; class Magnoliopsida; order Malvales; family Malvaceae; genus Gossypium; species Gossypium rotundifolium. The sequence continues at coordinate 41,609,466 of CP106731.1, read as the reverse complement.
TGCCTTTGTGTGTATGAATGTGTTTTTATAACCCTAGAATATAGGAGAATGATTTAGAAAATATCGTATTTTAAGTCCAAAAGAGGGAATTAAGCCTGATAGGCCTTAAGAGAAAATGGAGGTGAAACATGACACACAATTGGGCTTGGAAAAGTGGCTTGGAGGCGCCACTTAAGGCCTCTGGGAATGACGCCACCAGCAGGAGTAATGGGCCAAGGTTCGAGTCGCATAGGACACTAAATGAAGCTTTTATTTTTACGGCAATAAGGAGTAGAGGTGGACGGCATAGGGAGACTGGGGAAGGAGCTTTAGATAGGCTTGGATTCTTTTAAAAATTCGGCTAAAGCTAAGCAGATAAATGTAGATTTATTTCTTTATTTATTTTGAATGGAGGAAGAAGAGATAAAATAGTAGAAAAGCAAGGAAAGGCTAGTGTTTGAATGCTAGCCAAAATTCTTAGCAAGAGTGTCCATCTTTTTACTCTACTTTTCTTTCTCATCTCCTTCTCTAGCCGAAATTCCTTCTTCTCTTTTTCTCATAGTTTTTTTTCCTAGCCGAAATCTTCTTCCTATATTCACCATAGTTGAAACTCCTAAGCTTCATACTCTCCTTCTCCACATTTGTAAAAGGCCAACTCACAATATTATTTTCCTTTTTCCATTGAAGCCGAATCTTCATTATTCTCCTAAGCCACTGCCGAAATTCTTCCACCTCATCTCTTCTCAATCTTGGCCGAATAGCAACTAAGGTAGAGATCTATTGTGATCCTTTCTCAAATCGGTTTGGATAGGTAAGTCTACTATGGCCGAAATCTCTATTATTCCTCCTTATTTCTTCTCTGTCGACTTGTGAGGAACAAAAGCCGAAATTTGGCATTTAATCAACCATGAAATCGATCCTTTTAGGAATTTCTGGATTCTACTATAAGCTTCTACAAGGGAGGAAACTATTCGGGATTTCAGATCTAAGGTAAGTAAGGTTTAAGATTAGGCCAAAGGCCATCTATTATGTTTACGGTTGGAATTGGATCTAACATATATACCCTATAGGTATTTCGACATCACTTGGAGCAAGGATTGATTTCGGGATTTAGTTAACAAGGTAAGGAAGTGTGACTTTCGGCCTAAGGCCATATTTTGGTTTTAGTGATTGACCGAATTTAACTATGGACATTTAGGGGCAGTCGACAGTGGTATACAAGGATTTTGGGATTTCAAATCGCAAGGTAAGCCCTAATGTACAATCGGCCAAGGCCTATTTAGGAACTTAAATTTATTTCTTACTTCGGTTAAAAGTCGAAAACTAACCTGTGAAGTGATCTAGTGCTTGGTCGATTACAAGAAGGAACATAACAAAGTTTCGGGATTTGATCTTTAATCCAATCGGCCACAAGGTAAGTTTTGGTTTCAATAGTCCTTCGGGATTTAATTAATTAGCCGAATAGGTTTTGCTAATATGTCTAATAATGGCCGAATATAGGAACTAAGATCTAAGGCGTTAAATCGGGTTTTTGGGATTTTCAATAAAGCGATAAATATACCAGGTGTGTGCCCCACACTAAACCTTAATAGATTACGGCTTTAATTTAATGCATGTGATAAGAAAAATGTGAAAAATATGGCTAAGTTACCATGCGATGGTACGAAGTACTCAGGTACGTTTTCCCACTCCTACTATGAGTAGGTTATGATCTATTATGGCACATGTGTTAATAGTGATAAGGATGAGAAATAAAGCATGTTTGCATGTTTTGTATGATATGGGCATATGGGCGATATGTAAAGGGGAAGTGAATTGGTGGTTTAATACCCCAATATCTGAATGTGGTGACTTATGTCACAATATCTGAATGTGAATGTGGTGACTTATGTCACAATATATGAATGTGGTGACTTATGTCACGGAATTATAAGGGCGATGAGCACGTTGACTGCAGCGACTGCCTTCAATGGTGTGTAGCGGATGGAGGGTTGACTTAGTAGTCCCCACGATGTGAAGGTTGGTACGGGTGAGCGGATGGATATATAGGCTTGGGTTCGGGATTGCATCATTTTATGCTATATGAATATGTATGATTTGATATGTCATAACTATTGAGACTTAGTGTTGATTGTACACATTGAGTCTGTTTGACTCACCCCTTGTGGGAATATTTTTCAGGTGATAATCAGTGATGGACCGGGTCGGCAGGAGCATAATGGTGACAATGCCCAGCACGAATTTTATTAGTTGGACACTTTATGTTATTTAAGTACTTTAAATTTTATTTTGGGTTTTATTTTGATGTAATAAGCCTATAGTATGAACTGTTTATGCATGCAAAATTCAATTATCTAAGCATGACACGATTTTGATAATTAAAAGTTAAAAGTAAATTTTTCTTAAGTATAAATAACAAATTGTTTTTAACACCTAATCGACACGGGTTTTAAAATTCGAGCCCAACCCAAATCAACCATTTTCAAAAACACGAAAAATTTTTAGCAAAGTAACAAATAAGATTCGAATGGTTTTCTTAGAAGCATGCCAGATCCGGTCAGGGCTTGTGGGCCGGGTTTGGGGTGTTTCATTCACATAATTTTGCTAGGTATAGGTGCTTTTCTTCTAGCACTCAAGGCTCTTTATTTTGGGGGTGTATACCATAACTAGGCTCTGGAAGAGGAGATGTACAAAAAATTACCAACTCAAACAAGACCAAAGGAAAAATATTCCAAACTTGCACAACACAAGATTCAAACACAAGACCAAAGGGTAAGCTAACAAACACCTTACCACCAAACCAGAGACTCATTCTGTCAATAAACTTGTGAAAATAAAAGATAAGCTCTAAGGTCTAAGCTTGACATAATGCCAAAATTAAGAGGAAGAATTCAAAACAAGGGAATTAAACTCAAGACCTTAAACGAACTTTCAAGGAATTTAACCAGCACACCAAATCTAATTATTTGACATACTTGCACAATCTAAATATAAGAATTTTGGGTTGTTACATTTAGGGCATCTTCAGGGATGTACTGCGACATCCTCAGGCTGTGTCGCGACACCGAAGGCAATCTTGAAATTCTTCTATTATGCTCCCTATGTTGCAACGTCTAACTCTCCGTGTTGCAACACAACAACTAGTATCGAGTTAAGCGCACCTTCTAACGGTCTTCTGCACGCTCACAAAACATATTAGCTCACCCTTAGGCCTCATTTTGACCCCTAAGGTCAATAAAAGACTCGAATTACATATTTTATTGAATGTAAATAAAATTATGAAAATTTAACTAAAACTTAATAAAAGTACTTGTATTCAAGCTCCAAAAGTGTGAAAACTAGTTCAATATGCTACACTGAATTATGGTAGATCAGTAACACACTTTGATTTTTCATTCAATGCACTCACAAGAAATGTTCCTTAATGAACAAGAATAAGTGGCCTTAATTTAGTACATCACCTATACAAGTCTCCTTAATTTATAATGAATCGAGACTTGCTAGCATACTATATCAATCACAATCAATCTTCCATAAAACCAGAAAGACAATAAGCACAAAGAATATATTCCATAAACTCATGTAAGTCTTGAATCTTCAAGATACACCTCCAAGTTTAATCTGATTTGATCTAGTCTTGCCAAAGTTGGAAAGTTGATTTTCTTTATACAAATCTAAGCCAATCTCCAAGATATGTTTCTATATGCACTTTGAATACTAAAGATGGGCTTGTAGTCGTCCAAATTATTAGCTAGAACCAAAGCCCAAAGATTTTTTTGGCCAAAATTTTTATCAAATTTTTATCTATATTTCTTATCTTGGGTTCTTATGTTTTTCTAGTTTCTTTTATCAAATGTTTATCTTTATTTCTTTATTTGTTTCAAAAATACATATCTGAATTGCCAACTTTCAAAAGAGTAAATTCCAGATTCAACTTGTTGATAATTAACTTTATGTTATTATTCATGTACAACTATATATATTGGGAGAGAAAAGAAAGGAAGCGTGAAACTAGAGGGAAAACCCCATAAAATAATTTTAAATTGACTGTTGTAATTGTGTAATCTCGACTTATAATGTAAATATTATACATAGTGACGTAGATTGTGCGGTATAAGTAAACATTGAAAACATATGGCTACACCATGATTACATTGTTGCAGTTTTTATGCTTTCTTTTGGATTTAAAATAAAAATTCAATTATCTATAAGAAACTTTGTTGGGCTTTAGATTTTGCTAACACAAAGGATATATGAAAGAAAATTTGTAGAGTCTTTACAAAATATACACGAGGTAAAACCCAATTATTTTTATAAGTTTGTATGTTTATTTTATTTCATTATATATATCAAATAATACAACTCAAACTCTTTAAGTATAACAAAAATAAAGATGATCAAATCCTGAAGACCACCACTCGTATTAATATAACAATGGAAAAACAAATTAATATCTTAGTTGCAAGCATCGGTATCAGCCAAGAGGTAAGCTTAAATGGCATTGTAAACTACCTCACTCATTTGAATGAGAGCCTTGATTTCATCTTCAGTGATTACATAGTCGCTAATGGTGTAAAATTTGATCGAGCTCTTGCAAACACTTCCTCCACTAGCAGCAACCACAAATTGGTTCTCATAGCTAATCTTGTGGAGCATGTCCCCCAAAGGTCCGCCTTCGATCAAACTGTAACTATATGACAAATTGTTTTCATCATGGAAATTCAAAAGAAATATTTAAAATTAACAACAATAAATAAAAATTTAAAACAATGAATAAATAAATAAAATGGAAATTCAAAAGTGGAAGATTGATCGAATAAATCGATGGATATGATGAATAGATAAATAGGTGCCCAATTGAATCCTTTAAGACATAAACCCTAAAAAAATCAATTAATGGCTCTAATCAACTCTCCAAGAAATAATCTTTGGTAAATTGAAGGATGAAGAATGGATTTCCACGACTGCTTAAAGAATCGAGAAGAAAACTGCTAATAAAAATCACAAGAAAGCAATTTTGCTCTAATCAACCATCCAAAAATTCATCGCAAGTCAACTGATCTTCCAAACATGAAAATTTGCAGCTCCAAGTTCAAAGAAAATGAAAATTAAAGAACTAACTAACCTTCAACAAAGTTGATATTTACAACACTTCTAGGCTTATCATCACCTTCGAGCCAACACTCTTAATTGAATGACGGGCAACCTTAGGGTAAACCTTGGCACCTTCAAGAACAAAGGCATTGAAAAGGTTAGCTAGGGAGACTTGGAGGTTACCTCAAACTCATAAGTGACATCACTCATTTTTCTAAAATCACTTCGAACTTTTCAAGTCTTTTCTTTGTGTTGATAGAAGTGAAGAAGGAATTGGTGATTGAGTGAGTGTTTCGATGTGTGGGAAGATAGAGAACTAGATAGTATTTATAGAGAGAACTAAGATAGTATTTATGAAGTTGAACTTAGCTCTCTCATTTTGATGGTTTTATGTATGTTTTAGCTTGCCTTAATATCTGTCGGTCTCTATGATAATATGATGTTTTAAATGTAATGATTGTGAATAGTTTGAATGTGTTTTTCACATGTGAAATATGTGTGAATTGGTATGATATGGTATTTGTTTAAGTTTGGTATGATTTGGGGAAATTCACATTTAAAATGTGGCATTATAGTTGAAATAGTCACTTTGACTTGAAATATCCAGAATAAAAAGACCAAATTTAGTTAATAATTTCTTCTTTTGCTTTTTCCTAAGAAGCAAATCAAAATTTATTTAATGAGGTTTTGATTATGTTAGCAAAACTTAATATTTGACGATTTTGAATATTTAAGATTGAAAGTTCTTAAACCATACTTGCAAGTGAATTCAAGCAGTGTTGAATCTAAGCAAATTGAGGCATTGAGTAAGAACAAGGGAAAAAAAAATAAAAAACACACGATATGTTTACCCGATTCAGTTTCACTATGTCTGCGGGGTCTTTCTAGAAATATAATCAACTACCTTAGCCATACATACAATATGTGATTTAAACCTCTAACACTCCTCAGATTGAACTCCTCACTTTGGTAACTAAGATCTAGACAACTCTCCTCTAAATTTCCCCCTGAAAATTTAAGACATTAACCAAGTAACACACTTTGATTATTTGCTGAATGCAGTGACAAGAAATATTCCTTAATGAATAAGAATTGCCAACTTTAATTTTTATTAATGAACAAGAAAGATATTTGTCCTAGCTCATTTGAAACTAAACAACTCTTTGTTTAGGTTCATTCTAATTGTGTTGTTTTATTAAATTTATAATTTTATCAATTATAAATAACTTTAATTTTTTTGAATTTTAAATTTTTAGAATTTATAAATAATTATTAATATTTTGTTTCTCTTTTATAGCTTTTCACTCATCTAGAATGATTCTAGACAACCTTATTTCCATGTGCATTCTAGATGTAATTTTTTATTTTTATTTTTTTAATCGTGTTTTTTTGCTCATGTGGTATACATCATGCCAAATTGTCATTCCTCCCACATCATGTCACTTGTCATCTACTCGTGCTGCCATCAACCAAATTAACACTATTAATGATCAAACCAGTTAACTAATGATTTTCACGACTTGTAATGTAAATATTATACATAGTGACGTAGTTAATTCTCTTTGTAGATTGTGGGGTATACGTCAAAATTGAAAACATATGGCTACACCATGATTATACTGTAGCAGTTTTTATGCTTTCTTTTGGATTTAAAATAAAAATTCGATTATCTAAAAAACAAACTTTGTTGAGCTTAAGATATTGAAAGAAAATTTGTCTTTGCAAAATATAAATGAGGAAAAACCCAATTATTTTTGTAAGCTTATATCCTTATTTTATTTCATTATATATATCAAAGGTAATACAACTCAAACTCTTTGAGTATAATAAAAATACAGATGATCAAATCCTGAAGACCACCGGTCTTATTAATATAACAATGGAAAAACAAATTAATATCTTAGTTGCAAGCATCGGTATTAGCCAAGAGGTAAGCTTCAATAGCCTTGTAAACTACCTCACTCCTTTGAATTAGAGCCTTGATTTCATCTTCAGTGATTACATAATCGCCAACGGTGTAAAATTTGATCGAGCTCTTGCAAACACTTCCTCCACTTGCAGCAGCCACAAATTGGTTCTCATAGCTGATTTTCTCAAGCTTGTCCCCCAGAGGTCCACCTTCGATCAAGCTGTAACTGTATGACAAATTGTTTTCATCATGTCCTCCAATCATGTGCTTCATATATTGGAATGGAAGACCTAAGGAAATAAAATACTTGTTATCCGACATACTCATGTCAAACAGATACAAAAAGAAGAAAAGAGTTAAAAGAAAGTGAAAATTAAAGAAGTGACTAACCTTCAACAAAGTTGATCTTTACAATACTTCCTGGCTTACCATCACCTTCGAGCTCAACACTCTTAATTGCATGAGGGGCAGCCTTGGGGTAAACCTTGGCACCTTCAAGAACAAAGGCTTTGAAAAGCCTGGTCGGGGCGACTGGGGAGGTTTCCTCAAATTCATAAGTTACAACACCCATTATTCTAAAATTATTTCAAGTCTTTTCTTTGAGCTGAAAGAAGAGAAGAAGAAATGGATGAGTGAGTGAGTGTTTTAATGTGTGGGAAGCTAGAAAACTAGTATATTATTTATAGACTGAACTTGAAGATTATTTCAAATTTTGATTGGATTTATATATATATATATATATATATATATATTGTTATTGGTCAAAAAAGCATCCCAGATATGTCTAAGGAAATTTCCAATTTATGGCTTCATATATATATATATAGAAAGGAAAATGCTCATATAAGTATTAACTGTTATAGGAATTGATGAAAAGTAGTAAGTTGGCTGATCCAGGATGCTGAACATGAAGCATTGACTAGTCCTATAATTCTATCCATATTTAATATTAATAATTTACTTCATTTAAAATCATATTGAGAAATAATATTTCAAATTCACTACTCTAGAACGTCAAAAACAATTCAATATATAAATCTCGATCCAATTTCTTGTTTGAAAAATAATGATTTGGTGACCTTTATTTTAAATTAACTTCATTACAATTTTCACAAAATCAAATCCATAAAATCAAAATTCTTTGTGTGAATACAAATATCAACAAAACAATACATAATAGACCGTTTATTTGGTGTTATTCCTTTTCTAGAAGGAAACTGAAGGTATTGTATGAAACAAAATATTAGAATTTTATATTTCAATGTACTTGATATATGTATATTCAATTAAAAAAAAAAAACATTCCAGATAAGTCCAAGTCTTCCTAAGGGTGCAGCCGTACTGGCGTGAATACATAGAATAGAGTTTAGGACTCTTTATTTTTCAAGTGAAATAAGAGACGAGACAGAAAACATTAAAGAAAACAAATCTGAGGGTGCCCAAACCGTTTTCTTAAAAAAAATAAAATAACTTCACGCGTTTTGAAGAATAAAAAATAGGATGCCGACACTATTATTTTTTTTAAAAAGAATTTTTTAATAATTTGTGCATAATATTTTGAATCAATTCAGACTGAATTTAGATAAATAAAGTTTCACATGCAAATACAGATGCACTTTAACCTCGTCTTGTATAATTCCATTTTAGGATTTTTACTTTTTCTTTTAAATATTTACTCATTTGGCTTATCTTGATTAATATATTTTTTCTTGTGATATGTCTTGTCTCATTTTTTCATTGCTCTCGCCAACTACACCAGTATCCGTTAACAATCAAATCAATTAATGTTTGTTTTTATAATTCAAATTCAACATTTAATTTTCAGTTTATCAAACATCACCTTAATTTTAACAATTTCTTTTGAGTTTTCTATTTTTGAATATATCGGTGTGATTTTATTTGGGTTTTAGGGTTAATTTGATGAAAGTTAATTGCTAGTATTTTTAGCTAATTATAGAGTCTCATCAAATCAACTCAAAATTTAATATTGTTATCTTCAGATGCCAAAATATATATTTTTCATCAACTATTGGTACCACATCAAATTTAAGTCAAATACAAGTCCATGGTGGAACGACATGGAACCATCTTGCATAAAGCACAAGTGCTTTTCAGGAAAAGTTTATTAGTATAAATATCATAGATCAACTCGGTTTTCAAAATTTTAATTTTCCATTGTGACAAAAAACCGTTTCTAGACCATATCTTTTCCTACAACTAGGAGGTCAAGATCTTACCTAGAGGATTTACAGGAGGATGGGAAGGGAATATGTCACATCCCAAAAATTGGTTAGTAGAATTAGGTATTAGGATGTGGGCTAGAGAGAAAAATTGGATTTAATATCATAGAAATTAAAATAGGATAAAATAATTAAATAAATAATAATAGTAATAATAAAATATTAAAATGATTATTGGGTCTAAAATTAGGTGGTGAAAATTAAGATTAGGTGATCGGTTATTAAATAACTGAAAACGAAATCAGGTTTGGCAATAATTGAAAAAAATGTGTTTTAATTAAACTAAGGACTGATTTAAAAAACAAGGGAAAATAGAGTCTTCAAAAGGTAATTTTCCCTTAATTAAACAAAATAAACTGCTCATCTTCCTTGCTTCTTTAAACAACCGTCTTCTTCCCTCCCATTTAGCTTCACATTCAATATTTAGCTTCGAATTCCATTTAGCTTCACATTCAATATTTAGCTTCAGATTCGAAATTTTTCCAAGTTAAAATTTGATATTTTATCTCAAAATTAACTAATCGTTTGTGATTTTCGAGCTATCTAAACACCTGAACACCTTCCAATTTTAAAGAAAAATTATTAAATACTCATCAATTTCGTCGTTATTCTTCTCACGTTCAACTTTGAATTAGTTCCAGAACTTGTTGTTTTCTTCAAATTGAGGTAATGTCTTGACTTATTGTGAGTAGATTAAGGTGGTTGTTTTTCTAATTCGAAATTTAATTGAGTGGGTTGAAAGTTTTTAAGATTTAAAGCTTTTTAATCAAAATTTGGTTCAACAATTGTGAAATCTAAAATGATGATTAAACGTACTATTGTTGATTGATTTCTAATCTATTTTTAACAATATAGAAAGTATTTGATCTCAATTTGATAGATCGGTATCCAATTTTAATAAATTTCGAATTCCTCCTTTTGTGTTTTCCTACAAGCTTAATTTTTCGGAAATTTTAATTTTGTGAGAATAGATAAAATTAAATGTTTATATTAGTAATAATAGGTTAAATAGAATTTTTAGAAACTTAATTAAGGTTTAGGAACAAAAATCGAGTGAGGAAACCTCATATTTCGGTAAAATGAGTTGATTTTTTGCTTGAAAATGGTGGATCTCATGTTTCTTGGATATGCTTAGGTTTTAAAGTGATTTCTAACTCATTTTGATCTAATTAAAATGTATTTGATCTTAATTTAACAAATTCTTAAGGAATTTAAGCAAATTGAATGTTTTTCCCCCTTTTAAAAGTTCACATAAGCTTCATTTTTTTAAAAAAAATAGATCGGTAGTGAAATTAGATGAAATAGATGGTTTGAATATATAATTAGATGATATTTAGGATTTATGAAGTTGAAATCTAAGCTTATAAGTGAGATTTGTGTGGTTAAAAATCTATTTCAACAAAACTAATTAAGTTTTCGATATAGAGGTTAAGAGGCTTTGATCTATGATTTTGGAATGATTTAATGGTGTTTGCTGCTATTAGTAATGCCTTGATAATGTGTTTGATGTGTATGAAAAGTACCAATTCATTTGAGAGCCTCCACAAGCATGGACAAGAGAAAATTAAAGCTTACTTCAGCATGGTTGTTGAAGCAATGGTTGCTAAGGTGAGTGGCGTGATATACTGCATTTAACATCTAGTACGTAGACTAAGGTAACATATGCAAAACTCCTGCTTAATTAATATGTGAACCTTGATTTCTCTTGATGCAAACCAATGCAATTTTGTTTGAGTGTAGGGTATGCATGTTGTGTGATTTTAATGAGCCAAATGCATGAATATTAAAGGAGTATGTAGTTATAGGAATAAAATAGGCAGGCTGTAGCTGTAAACCATTTAGTTAATGTGATAATTGTGTGTGAATTGTGTATTTAATTATTGCGTGTGTGTGAGAGCATAATATTAAAAGTGAGGTATGTGTATATATGTAATACATATAGGTTATATTATATAAATACATATGTGTGGGTTTTGTTATATATATAATATATATGTGTCGTTCTTGATTATATATAATGTATATGCATATATGGATCTTGGTTTATATAATATATATGTATATGGGTTTTGTAATGCTTGCGAACTAATAAGTTTTTTAAAAATAAAATAACTTTACACGTTTTGAAAAATAAAAATAGGATGTCGACACTATTTTTTTAAATATTTTTAATAATTTTGTATAATAATCAGTTGAGAGTGAATTTAGATAAATAGAGTTTCACATGCAAATGCACTTGAATCTCATTTTAGGATTTTTACTTTTTTAAATATGTACTCATTTGGCTTCCCTTGTTAACATACTTATCCTCGTGGTATGCCATGTGTCATCTTTTCATTGCTCTCGCCAATCACACTAGGATCTGTTAACAATCAAATTGATTAACGTTTGTTTTTATAATTCAAATTCAACACTTAATTTTTAGTTTATCAAACATCACCTTAACTTTTACAATTTCTTTTGAGTTTTCTATTTTCGAATATATCGGTGTGATTTTATCTGGGTTTTTGGAGTTAATTTGATGAAAGTTAATTGCTATTATTTTTAGCTAATTATAAAGTTTCATCAAATCAACTCTAAAAATTAAATTAAGCACTCAAAATTTAACATTGTTATCTTTAGATGGCAAAAAATATATTTTTTGTCAAATACATATACCACATTAAACAAAAAAAAAAAAAATACAAGTACCATTGTAAAAAATGTCAAACTTAAGTCAAATATAAATCTGTGGTGGAACGTAAATGATCCTTTTCGTCGCACAAAGCACATGTGCTTTTCAAGAAAAGTTTATTACTATAGATATCACAGACCAACTCAGTTTTAAAAATTTTAATTTTCCACTTTAACAGAAAACCATTTTTAAACAAAAATTTTTCAAACAACTAGGAGGTCAAGATCTTACCTAGAGAGTTTAGAAGAGGATGGGATGGGAATATATTAAACGAGTGGGGAGTCTAGATTGTCTGGTGTACCTTGTGAGGGTACTCCGACAGGGGTAGGGAGGGGAATTCCATGTAAATAAATAATAATATACTGTTGCTAGGGCCTTATAATTTTAGTCCTTATGGTCATCATCTAATAAGATGTTATCTTCTCCTTGTTATATCGTTGCATTGCGTTGTATGCTTATGCATTCTTTTTTCGCTTCCAAAGTGTTGCTAATTGAAAATAATGTTCCAGTGATTAACAAGTAGTAGTCTGCAGCTTTTGTCGTGCCTTCTATTTTTTCCCTTATGTAGACCTCTTGTTTTCAAAATCTAGTTAATTGATAACCACTCATTTTTTGTGGATAGCTTGTGTGCAAACTCGCCCAGTGCAACGAATGGTTTGAATGCATGCCTGATATTTTTGGCAGATGGATTTTAAAAACTGAAGCAGTGTTTTCCTTTTAAGTGTATAGGGGACGCTTCTAGAAGAGATAGAAGGGATGTATGGGACATTAATTGTGTGGGTTGACTATTTTATCTTGGGAATTGTAACGCTCCGAATTTTGGACTTAAAAGTATTGGGCCTTGTGTATGGATTAGTAGGGAGGTTATACATAAGTATTTAATTATGCAAGAAAATGACACAATTAAATGTCTACTTCAGTGGTTAAGGGTCCTGAGAAGTGTTGGAGAAGTTCTAAGTTCAAACTTGAGCTTTAGCAAAAAAATTAGTTTTTAAGTGAATAAATCCCTTGGTGTAACACCCCTTACCCGTGCCCAATGTCGGAATAGGATACGAGGCATTACCAAACTTAACTTGCTCAAACATACATTATCGGACTATAAAATATCGTTTCAAATTAAAACTTTTCCTTCTTAATCATAACATACATAATATGGGCCTACGAGGCCCTAAACGTACATACGGGAGGTTTCAAAATTAATCCGGAAACTTTTACGCTCTTAGAATTTTTTTTTACCTAAATAGGGGTCACACGCCCCTGTGAAGTGGGACACGCTAGTGTAGGCAGGTCGTGTAGTCACACACACCCATGTCCCTTGCCCTTGTGGAATTTAATTTTTATTTCAAACCTATAGGGGTTTTCACACGGCCGGACACACGCCCGTGTCAATGGCCCGTGTCTCTCACACGGCCTAGACACGGCCGTGTCTAAAAACCTTAGCATTCTCTTTATGACGTCAGCAACTTCCCAAGGGGCAACGGCCTAGGCACACGCCCGTGTGACGAATCGATTTCTTGTAAATTTGGTGCAGAGGACACACAGCCTAGCAACACACCCATGGGGGTTGACAGTGTGTCACACACCGCCTAGACACACGCCCGTGTGTCTACCCATGTGGACAATTAGAAGGCTATTTTCCAAGCCAATTGCCACCCTGAAACATGAACACACTTATACCAACTCAAGCAATACATGATATGGTAATAATATCCTATAAAGAACCACTAATCATCATTCAAACACTTCACATTTTACCTCATCATTTGCATAAACTTTCCCTTCATAAAACTTATCATCATTAAAATATGAAACTTGATAAATATTGGCCAATTCCCTATGGCCATATACAAAATGAACCATATAATCATTATGAACTAACACATTTGGCCAAATCAAATGACACATATACAATTGGCTAAGTCCCTATACATGCCATAAACTCAAAGGGTTTTGCATTCACTTTTACCCAACATGATAACTTGATAGTGTGATAGCATCTCCGACGATCTCAAACTTGAGCTAGCATAAAACCCTATAAGATATGAGAAAGGAAGGGGAGTAAGCTACAATACTTAGTAAGTACGTATGTAAATAATAAATAATTAATTACCATGCTTTTAACAATTCTTATTATAAGCTCTCAAGATAATGCCATTATTATTGTATAAAATTTTACAATTCATTTATGTTCATCTTGAGCTGTCTACTCGAGTTACAGTCACTAAATTTTTTTATCCGGAGCTACAGAACTCCAAATTAAGATCCGCTTGTAACATCCTGATAATTAGGGGTTATGCATTTTACTTAATTGAATGATGTTGCATGCTTAATTATTATTAAGTGTAATTTTGGAAGTTATTTGAGCTTCATTAATTAAGTGAATGCTTAGTGAAACTTTTAATTCCTATTAATTAGAGAGAGCTAAGCAAGTTAGGCCTTAAGAATTAATGATAAGAAGTTTTAGCATGAATTAAGTAATTGGCAAGGTGGTTAAGATGCATGGATGTGTGCTTGAGGTGTGAGGTTCGAATCTCCTAGCTAGCATTAGGGAGGATTTTAATTTTTTTTGTTTTCTTCCCTATAAGTGTCGGCCAAGAAAGTTCTAGAGTGGATGAGCATTCATTCATTTTTGGCTATTTGACCATGTGAAAAAGGAAGCTAGGAACTTATGGCATGGAATCATAAGTTGATGATAAGATGAGGGGGACAAAAGGCATGATATGGGGCAAGGTTTTAGGAGTGTGTTCATGGTCAATTGACCATGAACCTAGACGGCATGAAGGGCTAAAGGGAGTGGTTTATTGTTGATAGCAAATCAAGAGTTGATGGGGAAGAAACAAAGAGGAAAAAGGGGATAATGTTGGCATTGATTTGGCCGAATTTTTGCTTTGCCATTAGGGGGGAAAAGTTGGCCAAAAGTCTTTGTTTGTCCATCTTTTCTCATTTCTCCAATAGTTTCTCTCCTAGCCGAATTTGTCATTGAGTTTAGGTAAAAACTTTCTTTTGTTTTGGCTTTCTTCTTTTGACCAATTTTCTCCAAAACTCTCACTTTGGCCGAATGTACCTTAGGCACTTTGGTACACTTTTGCTTTTGATTTAGCCTCAATTGTGTTTGAACCAAAACAATTTTCTTTCTCCCATCTTTCTTTTGAAACCGAAACTACAAAGTTCAAAGAGCCAATTTCTTCATTTCTTCCTCCTTGGCCGAATGTGCAAAGACTCCTAAACACATTTCTTTGCATTTGAGAAATCAACATCATCATCTTCTTCTCCTTTTTCTCTTTTCTTCCTTCTCTTTTTCTTTCTCTCTTTTCATTCTCTTTCTTCTTTCCCTCAAAACCGAAATCATCATATTGAAACCACCATTTCTCTTCTCTTTTTTGTTAAGGCCGAATCATCATATTCTTTTCTTCTTATTCAAAGCTGAATCTTGAAGGATTCAAAGTAAGACTTTATCAATTATTTTCATCATTCCTTTTTACTTTAGCAAACTTAAAATCATAATCTTTTATTTCTCTCCTAGGCCGAATCTTTTGAAAAGATTTTTCAAAGATCTTTGTTGAAGAAAACCTTTAAGTGACCATCCGAAATCATCAAGGTAAGGTTATTAATTTAGATCATACCGATTTATTTAGATAGATTACTAATCGATCGTTATTTTAGGGACGATTTAAGATCATGAAGATAGGTAAAAAAAGAGCCGTACGAAGTGTTTGGAAGAGAGGAGGTATTCCTTTACCATCGAACTACAAACGAGGAGCAATATCGGGGGTTAGAGACTTTCCACCGGGTTGTGGACCCTCTGCTAACGAGGATCGATTATTTGAAGTAGTGCGTACAACCGAACCACTTTACGTTGGTGGAATATCGGCGGTTTTGATCCATCTAGTGGAGAAAACCACAAATAACTGTCATTCGTGAATCCGAGGGTAAGGATTTAGATCCATCGTCAATAAGTGTACTATTATTAACAAAAGTTTATACTAACCAAGTGTGTCAATCAATTAGGTGTTGACGAGCAAGAGGGTATTGTTCTCACTATCACTAGGTGTGTAACCTTACATTAAAAATCTCATAAGATTTACATATATTTAATTGTGACTATATGACTATGTGTATGATTGTGCTTTTGGATACCATTCAGTGGTATACTATATTCAGGTATGTTTACCCCAATATTTGTTTATCTTGCTATATGCATCAATATGAAATAAGCATGACTAAATTATGAATTGTGGGGTAAATAACATGAAAATCTGATTTGATATGCATGTGCATGGGCATATGGGTATATTTGATAAAGGAGGAAGTATTCTGGTGGTTTTACCACATTTCTGGTGACTTCGGTCACATATGTGAATTTGGTGACTTCGGTCACGTATATTTGACTCCGGTGACCTCGGTCACATATTTGACTCCGGTGACTTCGGCCATGTATGTGAATCTGGTGACTTCGGTCACGTATTTGAAATTTGGACTTCGATCACGTATTTGAAATTTGGACTTGATCAGTGACTTGAACACATCTGCTTTGGTGGCTTTGCCACAATAAGGCGATGTGCATGTTGATGCAAAGAATCGCCTTCGATGGTGTGTAGCGGATGGAGGGTCGATTTAGTAATCCCCACGGTGTGCTGGTTGGTACGGGGGTGTGTAGCGGATGGATATTTAGGTTGGGCCGGGCTTGCATTTCATTTCATGAGCATAACCATGTAATATTAAATGTTTATTATTTGATCTGCTTTGAAATGGGCCTTTGGGCTAATTATAAGCTAAATGGGCCTTTGGGCTAATTATAAGCTAAATGGGCCTTTGGGCTAAATATGAGTTAAATGGGCCTATGGCCATATGTGAAATTTGTTTGGCTTAAAAGCATTTGATAAAATGGGCTTTTTAGTGTATGTGTTACACATTGAGTTTATAACTCACCCATTTTTATGGGATAACTTTTCAGATGACTCGTAGTGCGATGGATCGGGGCAGCAAGGATTTCGAGGTGGCTAGTGCTCGTATCAAGTATTGTGGAGATTTCCCAACTTAAACTTATTAATTTAAATTTTATTACTTAGACTTTATTTTGGGTTGCTATTTTTGTAATAAGGCCACTATAAACTACTTTTAGATTTTGTGTTTGGATTTATTTTAAATTCTACCATGATCAATTATCAATTAAATAACTAAATGGTTTTCGATAAAAATTTTAAAAAGAAAAGTTTTTGTCGTTAAAATATACATATATGTTTTAAGAAAATACAAATCAATTTTTCAACAAAGCCCAACTCGATCTTTAAGTTAATCCGTTTTACTTAAAATCATCAAATTTTCTTGAACAAACGTTATTTCCGCTAAAGTTTTACTCGAGGAACATACCAAATCCGGTTAGGCTTTTTGGGCGGGTTTGGGGTGTTTCACTTGGTATCGAGCCCGCTTTAAACTCTCCTTGGGTTTTGAAGCCCACAACGTTTTCAAAAGTTGACCCAAATGATTTTTTTAAAGTTTTCTTAAGTTAAAAGATTTTATAAGAGCATGGCACTTTCGAGTTCTCGGCCCGCATCCATTAGGTATGTACTTTATCGATATGTGATATGTATGATAGTTTAAACTTAAACTATACTTTAGAGACATGGACCCTAGGTGTATGTGTGCTACTACTGAAACCATCGAATATCTGTTTATAAGACTTTCTTTTAATAAGAAGTGAAAAGATTCTAATACATAAGACTTTTCGTAAAAGCAGATAAGATACGTAGTAGACATGAGTTCTAGGGACGAGGTCATCGTGGACATAGAAGAGGAAGGATGATCTGCTTTGAACCGATTCGATCCGGTCAAGGTTTCGAGAATGAAGCTCACCACCATTGTTGGGGCGGACTTTCAAGAACAAAATGAAGGTGGTGACGCAGATCACAAGTCAGTCATGAAGTTTTGAACGGGTAGCGGAAGCTAGTTCGAAATGGGTCTCAAAGTCGAGAGTCGAGAGACTAAGATCGAATGGAGTCGAGGTTTTCAGAGGAGTATCTGGAGTAGCTCCAAATGTAGCTGAATATTGGTTGGAGGTAGTCGAGAGAATCATGGACGATATAGATCGTGACCGATGAAGAGAAATTGAAAGGTGCTATTTCACTTCTTCGTGATGAAGCCTACCAAAGGTGGCTCACTATAAAGGAGAGTACCCCGTGGATCGTCCGGATTGGGGTATTTTAAAGTGAAATTCAAGGAAAATACGTTGGAGTTAGCTACATCGACTCCCGAGGAAGACATTTCGAATCTAGTACAAGGAAACAAGTCGATAGTGAATATGAAGCGAATTTTTACGACTTAGCCGTTATGCGGAGGATAGTGGCTACTAATATGAACGGTGTATCGATTTGAAGATGGACTTAGAGACGAATTGCAGTGATGATTGCTCCACACCGTGAAAGAGATTTTGCAATCTTAGTGGAAAGGGCAAGAATTGCCAAGAGGCTAAACGGATCGAGAGATGTAACCGTGATGAGGCCGAGTAAGAATAAGAAGCTTTGGGTCCTCGTGGTCGTCCGGAATTTTCGAAGAAATCAAGAAATGAAAGACCGCGAGGTCAACAGATCGCCGGAGGACAAAATCGTACTTGTTCTCGGTGTGGGAAAATGCACTCGGAGAATGTTGGAAAAAGACCGGCGGATGTTTCAAGTATGCAGTTCAAAGGATCATATGATCAAGGATTGCCCAATGAACTCGGTGAAGAACCGCCCAAAGAAGTCGAGGTGCTAATCAGTGACAGAGGTGGACAATGCAGCAGATAAGAGGTCGTGGCCCAAATGGAAGGGGCAATGGTTCCGGTAGAGGCCATGGAACTTCGTGCAGAGGCAATGGTAGCTCGAGGCTAGACGGCCCAGTTTGATGTATGCGCCTCGCAGAGAAGACAAGGACGCACCGATGGTATCACTGCACGCTTTCGATTTCGGGTTGCCTTTTATTGCTTTGATAGATATAGGGTCAACTCATTCCTATATCGCTAGTGAAGTATCTGGGACTTTGCATGTGACTTCAAATCAGATCTAAGAAGATGATCGTATTTAGTCCTTTAGGATGAATGTGAGTTGTAGACAAACTTTTAAGGAAGTGCCTCTAGAAGTCCAAGGGATACAGCTTTGGTGATTTAATGGAGTTGCCATTTGGAGAATTGACCTTATCTTAGGCATGGACGGCTTGTGAAGTACCGTGCAAATGTGGATTGTCTTTAAGCGGATGTCATTAAGAACTTTTGATGACAAAGAAGTTGTAGTGATGGCGAGAGACTAACTACTTATCTAATGTAGTATCCGCCTTAAGGCGTAAAAGATGGTTAAGAAGGGATGTGAAGCTTTCCTGATGTTAGTGAATGCTTTGGAGGCTAAGGAAGCAACTGCTAATGAAGTTAGGATTGTGAAGGAATTTGTAGATGTTTTTCCTAAGAACTTCCGTGTTTGCCTCGGATCGTGAGGTAGAATTCGGGATAGACTTATTGCCTGGAACGGCGCCAGTTTCTATCGCTCCATATAGAATGGCACCGAAGGAGTTGGTTGAGCTTAAGGCTCGATTCGGAGTTGCTTGATCGTGGATTCATTCGACCTAGTGTGTCTCCATGGGGAGCACCCATCCTATTCGTGAAGAAGAAGGACGGATCGATGAGGATGTGTATAGATTATCGGCGCTAAATAAGTCGACCATCAAGAACAAGTATCCTTTGCCAAGGATCGACGACTTGTTCGATCCGCTAAGGAGCCGCGTATTCTCAAAGATTGATCTAAGGTCGGGTATCATCACCTTAAAGTGAAAGAAGCGGATATCCATAAGACGGCTTTCCAACTAGATATGGGCATTATGAATTTTTGGTAATGCCATTCGACAATTTAACGCCCAAATGCTTATGGATATGATAAACCAAATTTCCACCCTTACTTGGATCAATTCGTCGTGGTATTCATAGACGACATTCGGTGTATTCTAAGTCCAAGTAGAACATGATGAGCATCTCCTGATTGTGTTACGAGTTTTAAGGAAAAGAAACTGACGCCAAATTTAGCAAGTGTGAATTTTGGTGAAAGAAGTTGCATTTTAGGCCATGTGGTATCTCGGAAGGATAAGGGTGGATCCTCAAGATTGAGGTCATGTATAGATTGAAACCACCTAAGTCCGTGAATCGAGGTTCGCAGCTTGGGTTTAGTCGGATACTCTGTAAGATTTGTTGAAGGATTTTCATCGATAGTCGCACCTTTAACGAAATTGTTGAGAAAGGAAGTATCTTTCGTGGACTGATAAGCAAGAAGAGAGTTTTGAGAAGCTCAAGAAAGTTTTGATGAAGCTCGATTTTGATCCACTGAAGCGTGAAAGGATTTCATCGTATATGTGATGCTTCTCACACGGGATTAGGATGTGTTCGATGAAAGGCGGAAAGGTAGTTATGCGATGTCGTCTCGGCAGCTTGAGACCGCACGAGGTTAATTACCCGACGATGACTTGGAGTTGGCAAATGTAGTCTTTGCTCTTAAGGTTTGGAGACATTACTTATACGGGGAGAAGTCGGTGATATATACGGACCACAAAAGTCCTAAATATCTACCGACTCGTAAAGAATTGAATTTGAGGCGTGAAGTCGGATAGAGTTATTGAAAGACTACGATCGTTCCATCGAGTACCACCGTGCAAGGCGAATGTGGTGGCGACGCCTAAGTCGAAAAGTGGTGTCGATTTGAGGCGATGTTTGCACATCTTAGTCTTTTCGATGACTAAGCTTGTTGGCGTAACTTGAGTTAAGTCGACATGGTTAAGTCAAGTAAAAGAGAGGCGCTTAGTAGATGATGATCCGAGTGAAAAGCTTCAACAAAAGCGAGTGGGAAATTGGAAGATTTTGGTATTAACAGTGAAGGGGTATTATGCTTCAAAGATAAAGTCTGTATGCCAAAGGATCAGGAGTTGAGGCAAAAGATACTTCAGGAATCGCATAGTAGCCCCTATGCTATGCATCCTAGAGGAAGTAAGCTATATCGAGACTTGCGAGATCAGTTTTGGTGGCTTGGTCTTAACCGAGAAGTTACGGAATTTGTAGGAAAGTGCTTGACGTGTCAGCAAGTCAAGGCTGAACATCAAGTACCATCGGGATTGCTTCAATAGATAAAGATTCCGCAATAGAAGTGGGAAAGAATCACCATGGACTTTGTTAGTGGGCTTCCTCTTACGCCTACTAAGAAAGACTCAGATGGGTGATAGTGGACCGATTGACTAAATCGCACATTTTATCCCATTGGGTTGATTACTCTTTGTAGAAATTGGCGAAGTTATATGTGGCTGAGATTGTGAGATTGCATGGAGTGCCGTTGTCGATAATTTCGGACAGAGATCCGAGGTTTACATCGCGATTTTGGAAAGCATTGCATCAGGCTTTGGGCACTAGATTGGACTTCAGTACGGCATTTCATCCTCATCGGATGGTCACCGAAGATTAATCCAAATCTTAGAAGATATGTTAAGGCGATGTGTGATAGATTTCAAGGAAGTTGGGAGGAATTCTTACCATTGGCTGAATTTATGACAACAACAGCTTTCCAATCCAAAGATACTGGATGGCACCATATGAAGCACTATATGGACGAAAGTGTCGCACTCCTACGTGTTGGACAGAATTAGGAGAACATCAGATTTTGGGTCCAGATATAGTGGTGAATCAAGAAAAGGTTAAGGTAATCCGAGCTCGGTTAAAGGAAGCATCTGACAGACAAAAATCGTACGCAGATCTAAAGGGGAAAGAAATAGAGTATGCAGTAGGAGACCAAGTTTTCCTAAAGGTTTCACCTTGGAAAAAGGTGATGAGATTTGGACACAAAGGGAAGCTAAGTCCCAGGTTCATTGGACCTTATCGGATTGTGAAGCGGATCGGATCTGTGGCATATCAGTTAGATTTGCCTTCAAAATTGAAGCAAATGCATGATGTGTTCCATGTTTCAATGTTACGCCGTTATCGGTCGGATCCATCTCATGTAGTGCCAGTAGAGGAGGTGGAATTAAGATCAGATTTGTCATATGAAGAGGAGCCAATTCAAATTCTGGAGCGAGATGCAAAGGTTTTACGGAGAAAGTCGGTTCCTCTCGTCAAGGTATTATGGCGTAATCATGGATCAAAAGAAGCTTCGTGGGAACCGGAGGAAGTGATGCGACAGCAATACCCTCACTTATTCCAGCCAGGTAATTTCGAGGACGAAATTATTTTAAGGGGGTAGAACTGTAACATCCTGATAATTAGGGGTTATGCATTTTACTTAATTGAATGATGTTGCATGCTTAATTATTATTAAGTGTAATTTTGGAAGTTATTTGAGCTTCATTAATTAAGTGAATGCTTAGTGAAACTTTTAATTCTTATTAATTAGAGAGAGCTAAGCAAGCTAGGCCTTAAGAATTAATGATAAGAAGTTTTAGCATGAATTAAGTAATTGGCAAGGTGGTTAAGATGCATGGATGTGTGCTTGAGGTGTGAGGTTCGAATCTCTTAGCTAGTATTAGGGAGGATTTTAATTTTTTTTTGTTTTCTTCCTTATAAGTGTCGGCCAAGAAAGTTCTAGAGTGGATGAGCATTCATTCATTTTTGGCTATTTGACCATGTGAAAAGGAAGCTAGGAACTTATGGCATGGAATCATAAGTTGATGATAAGATGAGGGGACAAAAGGCATGATATGGAGCAAGGTTTTGGGAGTGTGTTCATGGTCAATTGACCATGAACCTAGACGGCATGAAGGGCTAAAGGGAGTGGTTTATTGTTGATAGCAAATCAAGAGTTGATGGGGAACAAACAAGGAGGAAAAAGGGATAATGTTGGCATTGATTTGGCGAATTTTTGCTTTGCCATTAGGGGAAAAGTTGGCCAAAAGTCTTTGTTTGTCCATCTTTTCTCATTTCTCCAATAGTTTCTCTCCCAAGCGAATTTGTCATTGAGTTTAGGTAAAACTTTCTTTTGTTTTGGCTTTTTCTTTTTAACCAATTTTCTCCAAAACTCTCACTTTGGCCGAATGTACCTTAGGCACTTTGGTACACTTTTGCTTTTGATTTAGCCTCAATTGTGTTTGAACCAAAAACAATTTTCTTTCTCCCATCTTTCTTTTTGAAACCGAAACTACAAAGTTCAAAGAGCCAATTTCTTCATTTCTTCCTCCTTGGCCGAATGTGCAAAGACTCCTAAACACATTTCTTTGCATTTGAGAAATCACCATCATCATCTTCTTCTCCTTTTTCTCTTTTCTTCCTTCTCTTTTTCTTTCTCTCTTTTCATTCTCTTTCTTCTTTCCCTCAAAACCGAAATCATCATATTGAAACCACCATTTCTCTTCTCTTTTTTGTTAAGGCCGAATCATCATATTCTTTTCTTCTTATTCAAAGCCGAATCTTGAAGGACTCAAAGTAAGACTTTATCAATTATTTTCATCATTCCTTTTTACTTTAGCAAACTTAAAATCATAATCTTTTATTTCTCTCCTAGGCCGAATCTTTTGAAAAGATTTTTCAAAGATCTTTGTTGAAGACAACCTTTAAGTGTCCATTCGAAATCATCAAGGTAAGGTTATTAATTTAGATCATACCGATTTATTTAGATAGATTACTAATCGATCATTATTTTAGGGACGATTTATGATCATCAAGATAGGTAAGAAAAGAGCCGTACGAAGTGTTTGGAAGAGAGGAGGTATTCCTTTACCATCGAACTACAAACGAAGACCAGTATCGGGGGTTAGAGACTTTCCACCGGGTTGTGGACCCTCTCGCTAACGAGGATCGATTATTCAAGTAGTGCGTATAATCGAACCACTTTACGTTGGTGGAATATCGGTGTATTGATCCATCTAGTGGAGAAAACCACAAATAAGCGCTATTCGTGAATCTGAGGGTAAGGATTTAGATCCATCGTCAATAAGTGTACTATTATTAACAAAAGTTTATACTAACCAAGTGTGTCAATCAATTAGGTGTTGACGAGCAAGAGGGTATTGTTCTCACTGTCACTAGGTGTGTAACCTTACATTAAAAATCTCATAAGATTTACATATATTTAATTGTGACTATATGACTATGTGTATGATTGTGCTTTTGGATACCATTCAGTGGTATACTATATTCAGGTATGTTTACCCCAATATTTGTTTATCTTGCTATATGCATCAATATGAAATAAGCATGACTAAATTATGAATTGTGGGGTAAATAACATGAAAATCTGATTTGATATGTATGTGCATGGGCATATGGGTATATTTGATAAAGGAGGAAGTATTCTGGTGGTTTTACTACATTTCTGGTGACTTCGGTCACATATGTGAATTTGGTGACTTCGGTCACGTATATTTGACTCCGGTGACCTCGGTCACATATTTGACTCCGGTGACTTCGGTCACGTATGTGAATCTGGTGACTTCGGTCACATATTTGAAATTTGGACTTCGGTCACTTATTTGAAATTTGGACTTCGGTCAGGTGACTTCGATCACATCTGTTTTGGTGGCTTTGCCACAATAAGGGCGATGTGCATGTTGACTGCAGCAACTGCCTTCGATGGTGTGTAGCGGATGGAGGGTCGATTTAGTAATCCCCACGGTGTGCTAGTTGGTACGGGGGTGTGTAGCGGATGGATATTTAGGTTGGGCCGGGCTTGCATTTCATTTCATGAACATAACCATGTAATATTAAATGTTTATTATTTGATCTCGCTTTGAAATGGGCCTTTGGGCTAATTATAAGCTAAATGGGCCTTTGGGCTAATTATAAGCTAAATGGGCCTTTGGGCTAAATATGAGTTAAATGGGCCTATGGCCATATGTGAAATTTGTTTGGCTTAAAAGCATTTGATAAAATGGGCTTTTTAGTGTATGTGTTATACATTGAGTTTATACCTCACCCATTTTATGGGATAACTTTTCGAGATGACTCGTGGTGCGATGGATCTAAGCAAAGAAGGTTTTCGAAATGGCTAGTGCTCGTATCAAGTATTGTGGAGATTTCCCAACTTAAACTTATTAATTTAAATTTTATTACTTAGACTTTATTTTGGGTTGCTATTTTTGTGATAAGGCCACTATAAACTACTTTTAGATTTTGTGTTTGGATTTATTTTAAATTCTACCATGATCAATTATCAATTAAATAACTAAATGATTTTCGATAAATATTTTAAAAAGAAAAGTTTTTGTCGTTAAAATATACATATATGTTTTAAGAAAATACAAATCAATTTTTCAACTAAGCCCAACTCGATCTTTAAGTTAATCCGTTTTACTTAAAATCATCAAATTTTTTGAACAAACGTTATTTCCGCTAAAGTTTTACTCGAGGAACATACCAAATCCGTTAGGCTTTTTGGGCCGGGTTTGGGGTGTTTCACCGCTAATTTTACTTGAAACTAGACTCACATATCTTCTTACCATAGGATTTCCAAAATTTTTGGTTCATCCAATAAGTACAATTTATTCTTTAAAGTCTCCCCTGTTTCATTGTCCAACATCTTTGACCCCTCTTCACTAAAGATTTATTTTCTCATTTTACAAAACTCAAATAATGTTCACGTTTGTTTCTATTGAAAATATACTCAACAAGAAATTTGAGTATATAAATTTTATCCCTTGATTATTTTTTTACAATTTATAATGAATTTCTCAAGTCAGAATAGGGGATTCTGAAAACATTTTAACTTGGTCTCACAAAAATTCAAATATCTCATAATATGGGATTCTTTTTCTTGCAGCATTTCTTTTACGTGAAAATAGGCTCAATAAGATTTAATTTCATATCTTACTCAACCTCTAATTCGATTTCCACCAGTTTTGACGATTTTTTCAAAGTGATCAATTCTTTCTTTGCCTAAACTGCTTTTATTGCTAAACTTACTCTATCATGTTTTTTTTTTTTTTTTGTACTAATTCTCATTTACGCACATATAATGCCCAAGTATACCCATGGTTAGCCATTCCAATAACTAATCATTATCAAATATTTATACGCCATTCATTGACCAATTTAATCTATACATCAACAACAAAGACTTGAACATATCATTTCTCAATTTAATTTGGCCTAAAAGCCTCACACATGATCATCATCAAATCTTATCATGTATCCATTCATCATGAATGTAGAGCACTAATCACAAGGTTATCAATATTTCATAAGTATAACTTATTCGTGTACATTATTCTCAAGAATTCATCATATACCGAATTCACCTCACATGAGTTCTATGTACATATCTGTACTACTCGTAACATTGTCACTTACTTTCTCATTTTTAACGTGCCCGTTGAACCAGTCAGAATGCTAAAAGTTACTCGAAAATCTCATACATATAGTACCGTATCAACGCCATATTATAACAGCCCGATTTAGGGCCTAGTCAGAATAGTGGTGCGAAATCACAAATCCGAGCTAGTAAAATGAGTTCTTAAGGTATTTGAGATGTTTGCATCATATTATGAAAGTTTTATGTAGAGATTTTATGAAATTGGCATTAAAGGGGTCCATTAGGACTAAATTGCAAATGTTGCAAAATATGAGATTCTAGAAACTTTTTGTATGAAATAGCTTTGGATTATTAATTAGAAGTCCTTAAATAGTAATTTTCCCAAATTATAATTTTTGAACAAAAATGGACATGAGTTAGTAAATTGTGAAAATTTAGTGAGGAGGGCATTTGGGTAATTTTTAATTAAATGATTAAAAAGGAAAAAGATGACAAAAATCTTATTCATCTTCTTCCTCCTTGTGCCGAAAATTTGAGGGACTCCATAGCTAGGGTTCTTTAATTTTTGAAGCTTGCTAGTAAGTGCATCTTAGCCCTATTTTTAATATTCTTCGTATTTTTAGAGTTCTCGTATTATGAATTAGCTATTTATAGCTATAAGTTGAGCTAGAATTCATGTCCATAAAAAAATACCCATATATGACATACTTGTAAAATGATGTTTTATAGAAGATTATGAGAGTTTGATGTTAGATAAACATATTTTCCTAAGTGAATTTCATGAAAAGTGTTAGTATGGATTAATTTGTAATAGTTATGAAATTGGTCATTCATGATATAAATATTGAGAATTGATGATTGTTATAGTGGAGAAAATGAATCAACTAAGCATGAAGTTTAAGAAAGTTGAATGAAAATCACTTTACGAGCCTAGGGGCAAAAGTGTAATTATGAGAAGGGTTAGGGGCAAAATGGAAATTTTGCCAAAGTATGAGTTATGAGTCAATTTAGTAAATATGAGTATTAAATGAGTTAAATTATTATTATAGATCAGGAGAAACGAAGCCCGGATCGAAACTCAGGCAAGAACAAAGTTGAGAACTAAATTGCAATATCTACATACATTTTGTATATTGAGGTAAGTTTATGTGATTTTTAAGCTTTATGATAAATATCATTAAATTGATTAGTATGATGTTTAATATATTTTAATTCCATGAGATTGTTTAATGGTATGTTAAACGAAGAAATTAATGAGATTAAGCATGAGGAAGTCTCGATTGAAGTTGAATTACTTAGGATACTCGATCTACCACATGAGATGAGAAAGCCCGTATAAGACCAAGCCAAGGCATGGCATTGGCAATCAAGCAAGTTATCATGTAAGTCCAAGACAAGTCTTGGCATTGAAGAGTTATTATGAGATGAAGACCCATGTAAGCCCAAGCCAAGGCATGGCATTGGTGAGTCTCCAAGCAAAGGTGTCATGTAAGTCCAAGACTAGTCTTGGCATTGTAAAGTTATCATGAGATAAATTTTCCATGTAAGTCCAAGCCAAAGCTCGCCATTGGTGAGTATCAAGGAAGATTTCATGTAAGTCCAAGCCAAGGCTCGGTATTGACAAAGTAAAGATACCAAGTAAGACTATGTCAAGACATAACAATGGTAAGTTCCCAAGGGAACCCACAAGGAAGACCTCATGTAAGTCCATGTCAAGACATGGCGTCGATATCAAGTAAGAGATCCCATTGTAAGACTATATCGAGGATATAGCATTGGCATCCAGATACATGTGGGATGAGACTTAGTATCCTCGGTTATTCATAATATTTCATTGGGCATAAGAGTAAAGATTGAATGAGAAGGCAAGAATTTAAGTAAAGCTATCATCAAGTCATGCTAGTTAAAGTTAACTGAGAATATTATACTTGTGATGCATGATGAAGTTGAGAATATACTTATCATAGTAAAGTATGCTGATCAATGTGATCAAGTGATACAGGAACCTTGTTTACCTCATAAGCATGAGACTAGTAGTATCATGAGTTATGTACGAATCTTCAAGAGTAAGTAAGCTTAAACACATGAGTTAGGCAATGCCTTTGTTTATGATGAATGAATTTTGATTAAGCAATTATATTGCTATGTGCATTACATGCAAACTTACTAAGCTAAATGCCTACGTCTTTAATTCTTTCTTTCTATGTAGTCCCGCCAAGCTAACTTGTGGGTCATTGAAGTTGGAGCTCGAAGCACACTACCAATTACTATTTTGGTATACCCATGTTGTTTATATTAAGCATGGCATGTATAGGAATCATTTCATTTGAAGTATGTCTTATGAAGGGCCAAAGTGTGGGCTATCAAGTGTATTATTCTTTTATATACAACTAAAGAGATTGGCTATGTGTGACTAGATATGTATGTATATTTATATCAATTAAGTATGCATCTTTGTTAATATTAGACCAAGTATTTGAATTGTTGAATTTGGCTTGAGATTGATCTTGATTTTAAGGTGGTAATTGGCTTGGTAAATAGCCTCTAAGTGCCCACATGGATAGACACACGGGCGTTGTCTAGGCCGTGTGTTCCCTGCATGTTAGTGTCTTAAGTCAGAATAGATCACGGGCTAGCCCCACGACCATTTGTATAGGCCATGTGTGGCACACGGTTAGCACATGGGCGTGTGCTCCAAGCCGTGTGAATAAGTCAGTATGTCAAGGTATGGCACACGGTCTAGGGCCACGGGTGTGTCAAGGCCGTGTGTAATTAGTAAGTATAGAACACGGGTACAAGACACGGGCATGTCTCATGGGTACACGGGCGTGTCCCAAACCACACGGCCTGTGACCCCTGTTGTAACACCCCAAACCCGGCCCATACGTTACGATCGAATCTGGTATGCCACAGGGTGAAGTGTAATCAAGTCTTAATTAAATCTTAGAAAAACCAACGATTTGGAAGAAAAATTTTCCGAGTATTATGAAGTCTTTTGAAAACATTGATGTTTAGATTAAAGAAACTCCACTTTTACTTTAATATTTAAACTGCCGAGGTGTCGAGTTTGCTATAAACAGTAAACAAAAAAAACCCAAGTACAACCTTGAAAGGCCTTATTACATAACGAAAAGCCCAAATTTAAAAAAAAACTTATAGTAATGCCGAAACTATAAAGAAAAGAAATCGAAATTATGGCCTCCACGAGTCCGCCTCGGCTCCTGCATCCACGAGCTACTGGTCACCTGAAAAGTTAAGGAAAAGGGGTGAGTCACCAAGACTCAGTGTGTAAATTTCCCACATTATACATACGGCATGAAGCCCATAGTCACACATTGGCCTTAGCCCACATATCAACATACAACATATGAAATGCAAATAGCCCAACCCAAACCTAGTTTTTCCATCCGCTACACACCAACCCGTACCAACCAATCACACCGTGGGATTTCTACAATCAACCCTCCATCCGCTGCACTCCATCACGACAGTCATGCTACCAATTACACACGATCACTAGGTGACCAAATAATATTTTGTGGCACAGCCACCGATCACTGTGTGACCAAATAAAATATATATATATATATATACATCGTGGCAGAGCCACCGATCACAATGTGACCAAAAATAATGTATAAACATATGTATATATATCGTGGCAACGCCACTGATCACTACGTGACCAATTAAGCACTTCCCCTTCATATCAAATCCACGATTTGCCATACATACATTCGGCTATGCAAAGAAACGATACGGTCACGTACCTAGCAATTCTAGCCTTACCCCTAAGGGCACCACGGCTGTCTACACAGCCCTTTTTCCGGCTTTTTAGCCCATACAAACGTTAGTACAAATAAAGTATAGTGTGTGAAGGTTTACACACCTGATAATACGCGACGACACTCTCTATGTTGACACTATCACTAGCCGAAACTACCGCTATCTTCCTACTATTTTGCTCAAAAGTCAGTCCACAACTCGGTGGCAAATATCGAACAACGGACACCGCGTGTTTCTTGAACTTTGGGGCTGGGACTACAGATCCAACCCCTTCCTTCGATTTGCTGACATGCGAGTCCATGAATGATCTTGGTCAAAAGGTACTATATTGAAATGATGATCGCTTAACGAAACACTAGTTTAAGACACAAACAACGAAAGGAAACCGATTGATCAACTTAGGGAGAATTGAAATCCTTACCTTGAAATCCCGAAAGAAATAATATGGTTCGAACGTTAACGATTTCTGCCTTAGAAACCTAGGCGATTAGATCTCCTTCAAATCTCGGAATGCCGCCCAAAAAGAACACGAGATCAGTGAAAAACATCAATCTAATGATGGCCCTAACAACCAACTAGCCATTCGACTTTGGTCTCTAAAAGCCAAAAAAAATTATAAAAAAATAATAGTACAAGTCGACACTTACCTCTATATAAGATTTCGGCTACCACCTGCGAGAAGATTCGGTAATGCCAAAGAAGAAGATTGAAATGGGGTAAATGAGATCTAAGAGTTTTCGACTTTTAAGAAAGATTTGAAGAAGAGATGAACAGATAAGATGCATAGGCATTTTTGGCTTTAGAAGAATAGAGTTAGGAGTTTCTCAGTTTTGGCAAAAAAAGAGAAGAAGATGAACCCTTAATTGCCAAAAATAGGAGGAGAGAAAATAAAAGCTATGCACTTAGGAAAATAATGAATTTCAGCCAAAAACAAATGAGAATTTCGACATACCCTTAGCCACTTCTAGCCGTTTCCCTCCTTGCATTCAGTGTCCCACACTCGGCCACCTCTTCCACCTCTATCCTATCCTACATTTCCCTCTTATCCTCATCTTCCTTTCTTCTAACTCAATCCACACTCATTCCTGCAGAGTCCTAGCCGAAACCACCTTTCACTCCTCAAGCGCATATATTAAAAAAAACACTCCTTTTGCTTAACATGGGATTCGAACCTGCTCCCTTGAAACCCTCCTTGTGGCGTCACTTACCTATGCCTTTAGTGGCGCCTCCTTGCCACTTTACTAGCTAGATTTTGTGTTAACTTTCCCATTCAAGTACCCTTAAGGCCAACTTCGCCCAGTTCTCCATTGCAGAGTCTAAAAACAAAAATTTCTACCAAGGCTCAAGCTTAACCTCAAGCCTTCCCAAAAACTCTAAACACACCAGACACACACACACAACATGGCTTACACACACAATACATCACAAATGCAGAGCCCCAATCTTGGATGTTACAGTTCTACCCCCTTAAAAGAATTTCGTCCCCAAAATTACCTAGTCAAAAGTGGTGAGGGTATTGCTGTCGTATAACATCCTCTAGCTCCCATGTAGCTTCCTCTGATCCGTGATTCTGCCATAGAACCTTAACCAAAGGAACTGATTTTCTTCGTAAAACTTTAACATCACGCTCCGAGATCTGAACTGGTTCCTCCTCAAAAGATAAATCAGGCTTTACTTCGAGTTCCTCCAACGGTATCACATGAGATGGGTCTGAATGGTAGCGTCGCAACATTGAAATATGGAACACATCAAGGATCTTACTTAGCTCTGAAGGTAGCTTAAGCTGATAAGCAACTGGTCCTACACGCTTTAACACCCGATAAGGCCCAATGAACCTAGGGCTTAGCTTACCCTTCCGTCCAAACCTTAGAATTTTCTTCCACGGTGATATATTCAAGAAAACTTGATCACCCACTGTAAACTCTATGTCCCTCTACTTCAGGTCAGCGTAAGACTTCTGCCTGTCCGACGCTTCCTTCAACCTAGCCCAAATCACCCCAACCTTATTCTCCGTTTCCAATACTAGTTTCAGACCCAAAATCTATTGTTCACCTAACTCCGTCCAACATGTAGAGTACGACACTTCCGCCCGTACAACGCCTCATACGGTGCCATCCGAATACTGGACTGGTTGCTGTTATTATATGCAAATTCTGCCAATGGTAGGAATTCTTCCTAGCTACCTTTGAAATCGATAATGTAACCTCTCAACATGTCTTCCAAAATCTGTATCACCCTTTCTGACTGTCCATCCGTCTGTGGATGAAACACTGTACTAAAATCCAACTTTGTACCCAATGCTTGATGTAACGCCCTCCAAAATCTTGACGTAAACCTAGGATCCCTGTCTGAGATAATGGACACAGGTACTCCATGCAACCTCACAATCTCCGCTATATACAACTTAGCCAACCTTTGTAGATAATAATCCACCCGAACCGGTATAAAATGAGCAGACTTCGTCAATCGATCTACGACTACCCATATCAAATCCTTCTTAGTAGGCGTAAGGGGTAGCCCACTAACAAAATCCATAGTGATTCTCTCTTATTTCCATTGTGGAATCTTCACCGGCTGCAATAACCCCGAAGGCAACTGATGCTCTACTTTTACCTACTGACATGTTAAACATTTACCCACAAATTCGGTTACCTCTCGCTTCATACCTGGCCACCATAATTATTCTCGTAAATCCTGATACATTTTACTTCCTCCCGGATGTATAGTATATGGGCTACTATGCACTTCCTGAAGAATCATCCACCTTAATTCCACGTCCCTCCGCATACAAACCTTCTGTCGGAAACACAGAACCCTGTCATCATTCAGATTATAGTCCCTTACTTTACCACGTTGCACTTGAGATAGTCGGGCACTCAAGTCATCATCCTGCAACTGCTTCTCTTTAATCTGATTTATCCATGTCGGCTTTACCTGAATCTCAGCTAATAAACTCCCATCCTCATACAAGCTCAGATGAGCAAACATTGCTCTCAGATCCAAGATTACCTTCTGACTTAGCGCATCTACCACTACGTTAGCTTTACCCGGATTGTATTCAATCGAACAATCGTAATCCTTTAGTAGTTTAATCCACCTCCTCTGCCTTAAGTTCAACTCCTTCAGGGTGAGGAGATATTTTAAGCTCTTATGATCTGTATAAATTATGGACTTCTCTCTATACAGATAGTATCTCCAAATTTTCAAAGCAAAAACCACTTTTCCACCTTGCATCAACACACATCCTAACCTGATGTGTGAAGCATTACAATAAACCATGAACTTCTTTCCAGCCTCTGGTTAAATCAATACCAGAGCTTCCGTCAACACCTTCTTCAGTTTTTTAAAGCTTTCCTGTTGTTTGTCACCCCACACAAAAAGTACTCCCTTCCTCAACAACTGGTTAAAGGTGCCGCGATCAAGGAGAACCCCTCAACGAACCTCCTGTAATAACCAGCAAGACCCAGGAAACTCTGAATTTTCATCACCGACCTTGGTGCTTTCCAGTCCATGATAGCTTCAACCTTTCGGGGATCTACTCTGACCCCTTCAGCCGACACAACGTGTCCTAGAAAAGTAACCTCCCTTAACCAAAATTTTGTACTTACTGAATTTTGCGTACAACTTCTTCTCCCTCAAGATTTGTAGTACCACTTGCAGATGCGAATCATGCTCCTCCTCCGACTTTGAATATACCAGGATATCATCTATAAATACCACCACAAACCGGTCCAAATAGGATTGGAACACCTGGTTCATTATATCCATAAACGCCGCTGGTGCGTTAGTCAACCCAAACGGCACTACCAAGAATTCGTAATGGCCATAACGGGTCTTGAAAGCTATCTAATGAATATCCGATTCTTTGACCTTACGCTGATGGTATCTTGATCTCAAATCTATCTTTGAGAACACTGACGTCCCTTTCAGTTGATTAAACAAGTCACCAATCCTTAGCAACGGATACTTATTCTTGATAGTCAACTTGTTCAACTGACGGTAGTTAATGTACATACGCATTGATCCATCCTTCTTCTTGACAAATAACACTGGCGCTCCCCAAGGCGATACACTTGGTCGAATGAAACCCCGATCCAAAAATTCCTGAATCTGGGCTTTCAATTCCACCAACTCCTTCGGCGCCATTCTATATGGTGCAATGGATACTGGTGCTATTCCCAGAAGAAGATCAATTCCAAATTCCACCTCACAATCCGGAGGTAGTCTGGGAAGTTCTTCTGGGAAAACGTCAGAAAACTCCATCACCATTCTAACATTCTCCACCGTTGAATCCTAAACTTCCAAAGCACAAACAAGGGCTACGAATGCCCTACACCCTTTTCTCACCATTCTTTTAGCCTTTAGAGCGGATACTACATTAGATAAGTAGTTCCTCCATTCACCTATTACCACCACCTTATCCTCCTGACTAGTCTTTAGTACCATATGCTTGGCTGCACAATCTAGATTCGCCCGATACTTCACTAACCAGTCTATACCTAAGATTAGATCGAACTCCCTAAAAGGCAGCTCTATTAAATCCACCGGAAAGACTACCCCTTGCACTTCTAGAGGTACATCCCTATACAGTTTGTTCACCATCACAGACTAACCTAGCGGGCTAATTACAGTCATCTCCTTAGGTATAATCTCAAAGTCTATACTTAAAGTTCCAGAGATTATACTAGCAATATAAGAGTGCGTCGATCCAATATCAATTAATGCAGAAAAAGGCAAACCAAAAATCAAGAACGTACCGGTTATGACATCCAGTGCATCCCCCTCCTCTCCACGTCTTGCTGCATAAACTAACCCTGGGTGTCTTGTATTGGTGTTCCCTACACCTCTGCCTTATGTTCCATGGCCCCGACCACAACTATCACCCCCTCTGGCTGGACCGTGACCTCTCTGTAGTTGTGGACCTCCTCTACCAGGCTGAGCATTAGTTTGTCCTACCGGCTTCGCGCCACCCCGATCCTGTGGACAGTCCCTAACCAGATGATCTGAGGACCCACACCTAAAACATTTCCTGTCACCTACCCAACATTCGCCCGAATGAAATTTATTACACCGACCACAACTCTGAGGTTGACCATTACCCTCAGATCTCACACCTTGTCTCGACCCATCCATCTTAGGTCTTTTTTGGAAATGCCCCGTTGACCCCGACGTCCCAACATTCCTCTTATTCCTATCCCTGTCTCTATCATTATTCCACTTTTCGGTTCGCTTAACTTCCTCGGCTATCTTACCCTTTCCACTAAAACTGCAAATTTGCACTCTCGTTGTGGAGCTATCAATACACGCAGATCATCCCTCAGGCCATCCTTAAATCGAACACAACGCTCATGTTCCGTGGCCACTATCCCTCGTGCGTAACGACTCAAACGCAGGATTTTCACTTCATATGCAGCTATCGATCTATTTCCCTAGATCAGATTCAGAAACGCCCTACGCTGCGCATCCACATAACTTGATCCAATGTATTTACCCTGGAATGCTGACTTGAAGAACTTCTAAGTAATGTGGTCAGCCACCGCACCATCCCTGACCGTAAGCCACCATTGGTATGCTTCATCCCGAAGAAGAGACACCACTCCCTTCAGCTTATCCTCTTCCATGAAGTCAAGGTCATCCATTATGCGCTCCACCGCTTCCATACAATACTCAGCTGTACTAGGAGCTACACCGAAAATTCCCTAAACACTTCTTCCTAATTGGCTCTAAGTCACTCCGGCATAGATTTTTGAGCTCCCGTACCTATGCCTACTCCCGCAACTCTCCCCAACACTCGGAGCATCGCTTGAGACACCGCATCGTCTCCTCCCGTTTGGTCCTGATACTCTGCCTCCAAAGCTGGTGGCACTGGTATCTCATTTCCTAACTCATGACCGCACCCTCTTGGTTCGACACGACAATCTGCCTCTACCTCACCACGCACACCACGCCCCTAGTGCTCATTTCTAACATTCACGATTTATCTGATTAAAAATTTTATGAATTAATAATTTCTTCCACTGATTAATAACGAACAATCTTATGGAAAGTAGTTTCAATAATAGTCCTTTCAAATTTGAGATTATATCTACAGAGTTCATTCTCAAGTCTATATCTCCTAGTTCTAGAAATTACATACATTCAACAAACATACGCATTCCAAACAGAGTATCACATAACTGCATCAAACACAAAGGTGACATCCATAACCTCACATTCATCACACAAGGGTATTTTCGTCATTTCACTACCTAGGGGTATTTTCGTAATTTCACCCTACATGGGTATTTTTGTAATTTCCCAAAATAGGGTATCTTGTTGATTTTACAAAATAAAGGTATTTTGGTAATTTCATAAATCAGGGGTATTTTGGTAATTTTCTCAAACCTAGGGGATTCTGGGTATTTTATAGAACTAGGGGCATACGAGTAATTTTACAAAAAGAGGGTATTGATCCCTTTCGAGTTTTAGTTATGAATTTTGGCCCATTAACAAGTCCTCTCGGCTAAAGTGAACAAATACTATGCACCAGGTAGGATTCTAGTGAAGAGGAGGTGGGCCATTAGGATCGATTAAATACCAAGCTCTCCTTAGATCTAATCCTGGACATGCGTATGCCCGTTGCCACACTCCAACCCAACGACTTGTTCATGGACATGTTTAACTAGAGAAATTAAGTCTTATGGATTTTAAGAGCTGTTTAACTAGGCCTAAGGTCCATAAACCCTAGCATACCTGTCTATGTCCCCATAAAGCCCATCAAGCCCAACATACATACCATATCAAGGGTTAGAATACTTACCTGCGTGGATCAGGTGCCGCCAGACTCGAAGGCCATATCTCAACCCAAAACTTTTTTCTTAAACTCATATCAAACTATAAAACACCACCGGACCCATTTCACAGTCCGAGTTTTGCAACTGGGCTCTGATACCAAAAATGTAACACCCTAAACCTGACCTATACGTTACGACTGAATCTGGTATGTCACAGGGTGAAGTGTAATCAGGTCTTAATTAAATCATAGAAAAACTGGCAATTTGGAAGAAAACTTTTTTCGAGTATTACGTAGTCTTTTGAAAACATTGATGTTTAGATTAAAGAAACTCCCCTTTTACTTTAATATTTAAACTACCGATGTGTCAAGTTGCTATAAACAGTAAACAAAAAAACCCAAGTACAACCTTGAAAGGCCTTATTACATAATGAAAAGCCCAAATTTAAAAAAAAATAAACTTATAGCAATGCCGAAACTATAAAGAAAAGAAATCAAAATTATGGCCCCCATGAGTCCGCCTCAGCTCCTGTATCCACGAGCTACTGCTCACCTGAAAAGTTAAGGAAAAGGGGTGAGTCACCATGACTCAGTGTATAAATTTCCCATATTATACATACGACATGAAGCCCATAGTCACACATTGGCCTTAGCCCACATATCAACATACAACATTTGAGATGCAAATAGCCCAACCCAAACCTAGTTTTTCCATCCGCTACACACCAACCCGTACCAACCAATCACACTATGGGATTTCTGCAATCAACCCTCCATCCGCTACAATCCATCACGACAGTCATGTTGCCAATTACACACGATCACTAGGTGACCAAATAATATTTCGTGGCACAGTGACCGATCACTGTGTGACCAAATAAAATATACATATACCTCACGGCAGAGCCACCGATCACAATGTGACCAAAAATAATGTATGAACATATGTATATATATATCGTGGCAAAGCCACTGATCACTACTTGACCAATTAGGCACTTCTCCTTCATATCAAACCTATACCCATGATTTACATACAAATCCTAACAATGCAACATGCTATTCATAACACATCGATTTGCCATACATACATTCGGCTATGCAAAGAAACGAAATGGTCAAGTACCTGGCAATTCTAGCCTTACCGTTAAGGGCATCATGACTGTCTACACCGGCCTTTTTTTGGCTTTTCAGCCCATACAAACATTAGTACAAATAAAGTATAGTGTGTAAAGGTTTACACACCTGATAATACGCATGACGTCACTCTCTATGTCGACACTATCAGCCGAAACTACTGTTATCTGCCTACTATTCTGCTCAAAAGCCAGCCCACAACTCGGTGGCCAATCCCGAATAGAAGACACCGTGCGTTTCTTAAACTTTGAGGCTACGACTACTGATCCAACCCCTTCCTTCAATTTGGTGACATGTGAGTCCATGAATGATCTTGGTTAGAAGGTACTATATTGAAATGATGATCGCTTAACAAAATAATAGTTTAAAACATAAACAATGAAAGGAAACCAATTGATCAACTTAGGGAGAATTGAAATCCTCACCTTGAAATCCTGAAAAAAATAATATGGTTCGAACGTTAACGATTTCTAGCTTAGAAACCTAGGCGATTAGATCTCCTTCAAATCCCGGAATGCTGCCCAAAAAGAACACGAGATCAGTGAAAAACATCAATCTTATGATGGCCCTAACAACCAACTAGCCATTCTACTTTGGTCTCCAAAAGCTAAAAAAATTATAAAAAAAATAATAGTACAAGTCGACACTTACCTCTATAGAAGATTTCGGCTACCACCTGCGAGAAGATTCGGTAATGCCAAAGAAGAAGATTGAAATGGGGTAAATGAAAGCTAAGGGTTTGCGACTTTTAAGA
Source organism: Gossypium rotundifolium (assembly GCA_025506655.1). NCBI lineage: Eukaryota > Viridiplantae > Streptophyta > Magnoliopsida > Malvales > Malvaceae > Gossypium > Gossypium rotundifolium. The sequence continues at coordinate 41,570,887 of CP106731.1, read as the reverse complement.
AAGATTTGAAAAAGATATGAACAGATAAGAGGCTTAGGCGTTTTCAGGTTTAGAAGAATAGAGTTAGGAGTTTTTCAGTTTTGGCAGAAAAAGAGAAGAAGATGAACCCTTAATTGCCAAAAATAAGAGGATAGAAAATAAAAGCTATGCTCTTAGGAAAACAATGAATTTCGGCACACCCTTAGCCAAAAACAAATGAGAATTTCGGCATACCCGTAGCCACTTCTAGCCGTTTCCCTCTTTGCATTCATTGTCCCACACTCAGCCACCTCTTCCACCTCTATCCTATCCCACATTTCCCTCTTATCCTCATCTTCCTTTCTTCTAACTTAATCCACACTCACTCCAGCAGAGTCCCAGCTGAAACCACCTCTCACTTTCAGGCGCATATATTAAAAAAACACTCCTTTTGCTTAACATGGGATTCGAACCTGCTCCCTTGAAACCCTCCTTTTGGCATCAATTACCTATGCCCTTAGTGGTGCCTCCTTGCCACTTTACCAACTATATTTTTGTGTTAACTTTCCCATTCAAGTATCCTTAAGGCCCACTTGACCTAGTTCTCCCTTGTAGAGTCTAAAAACAAAAATTTCTACCAAGGCTCAGGCTTAACCTCAAGCCTTCCCAAAAACTCTAAACATACCAAACACACACACACAACATGGCATACACACACAACACATCAGAAATGCAGAGCCCTCAATCTAGGATGTTACAACTGTTTTGAGAGAAAAGTCTCTAGTTGAGTTTCGAAAGTTTTCAGACGTAAGTTTAAGGCTTCGTAGGCCCATGAAATGCATGAATTGATTAAGAAAGAGAAGTTTTCAATTTGAACAAAAAAATTTTATAGCCAGTAAGTACATGTTTAAGAAGGTTCAAGCATGGTAATTGTAACATCCTTAAAATAGGGTCTCCACATTTTGCATGTGTTTGTATGTGACGGTATGTCTGCTATGCTAGTTTTGCATGTTTTGGGGTCCAAGCATGACTTCGGGTTAGGCCTGAGTCATGGCCAAAAATTTTGTTTTGGTGCCTAGGAAGAGGGAGCTAAGAAAGTTAGGGGTTAAAAGAAATTATGGAAGGATTTAGACACAAGGAATTACCTTGGTAAAGTGGCAAGGAGGCGCCACTTAAGGCCTTAAGCAGTGACGCCACATGCAGAGAAGGGAGCTTAGGTTGACGGCGAAAAACCTTTCGCTTATTCTTTTTCATGCTAAGAGCAAGGAAGAGGTGTGCTCAGGTAGGACTCTGTTGGAGGGATATAGATTAGGGTAACTTTAAGTGATAGGTGTAGGACTCATTCAAACTTGTTTGAATGAGTGGATTAGAGGAATTCAATGAAGGATGAGGGGACGACTATGAGTGGGAGTCTTGAAGTGTTGGCCAAAAGTTGGACTGTGGGTAGGAGGAGTGCAATTGGTTGGGTTAGCAAAAGGGCGTGCCGAATGTTCTTAGTGAATTTGGGGAGCAATTTGGCTAGTTGAGAGAGAGGTTCCTTTCTTTTTTGTTCTGGGTTAAGACAAAACCTTATTTGCATCTTTTCTTTCTCTCAAACCCCTTGTGCTGAAAGTTCTTTCATTCTCTTTTGACGAATCCTCCTCATTCCCATTCCCTTTTTCTTCTTCATCTCTAACATCTTTAAAGCCGAAACTTTGTTGAGTTTTCTTCTTCTCTTTTCTCTAGTGATTGGCTGAATACTTTGCTCATAAATCCCTCTCTTATTGCATTTTCTTCAGTATTCTAAGCGTCGAAACCCATCTCTTCCTTGGTTCTTAAAATCAAACCTCAAACCTTGGTGTGGTGCTAGGGCTGAATCTTGGCAAAAGCCGAAGAGATCTCTTGCGTTTTCTCCTCTTTGACTGAATCCATCTTCTTCTTTTTGAGGCAAGTTGAATCCTTTGGTAAGTGATTTCCCCTCTATCCCCCCTATTAAAGATCCATATACTAAACTCCATCCCTGTTTATGTTGATAGCCGAAACCTTTAAGATCACTAGGGTGTGCCGATATTTTGGTGATTGGTAGCCGAATCTATCGACTAAGGTAAGGATGTGTCAAACTCTTTTGGTTTCGAGATTCCTGTTATGGCCGAATGGCCTTTAAATTTCTAATAATGTGTTTAAGACCGATTGTAGGAGGGGGAAAGTAGTCGAATACAGTGGATTTTAAGATCTAGTCGTCGATTAAGGGCTTGGCCGATTGTAAGAGAGATCCTTTGTGCAGTTTCGAGATTTGGTTGGAAACCAAATCAGCATCAAGGTGAGTGTGCCTTTGTGTGATACATCTTCTGGATTATGGTGTTTAGCCGAATGGCTTTAAACTTAAAAACTGTGTGTTGGCCGATTGTAGGGTAGAGTGAAGGCTAACGTTTTGGGACTTCGTTTAGATCTACAAATAGTCAGGTGTGTAACGCTTACACACTTTGTTGGTTTGACATGTTTATTGTGTTTCTATTATTGCCATTAAAATTAGTAGTTATGCCTTGTAGGCATGAGCATGGACTCCGGGTAAGTCCCCTAATTATAAATCTCAGTATATGCTATCATGTCACTGTTAAATGTATGCCATGTGTTATTTGCATCATTATATGTTATTATGCCATGATTGATATGGACATGATGGTGGGATTGTTGAGAGGAGAGGGAAGAGATATTTGGACTGTCACTAGTGGTTTTGACCACACGATGGGTTGGCCCGTCTTGATATTATATTTTGTGACTAAGTCCTAGTGGTTTTGACCACCAGTGGTTTTGACCACATATGAATATTGTGGCTCGTCCCGGTGGTTTGGTACCACGATGGGTTGGCCCACATGTTGATTACGGATTGTCATCGATGGTTTTGACCACACAATGGGTTGGCCCCATCACTTGATTTGTGACTTGGTCATCGATGGTTTTGACCACAGATTATATATTTGTGACTACGGTCACCAATGGTTTTGACCACCGGTGGTTTTGACCACACGGGTAGATAAAGGAGATTGGATGGTTAGGTTATGGGGTTGCATGATTTGCATGTTTCTTGATGATTTGTGTAAGTGCTTGCACTATCGGGTTGAGGATTTATACACCGAGTCTTGGTGACTCACCCCTTCCCTTATATTTTACAGATGAGGCATAGATTGCGGATATGGAGTCGGAAAGGACTCGAGGCGGCCATGCATGCTCGTTTGGGTTTTGATTTCTTTTAGTTACTATTTCAATTTTATCTATTTACCTAAAGTTGGTTTTGGTTTATAATAAGGCCGCTAAGTATTAGTTTGCATTTTTTTTTAAATTTCCTGGATATGTTGAATAACCTGATTTGTTTAAATAACTAAAATTAAAATGAGATTTACAAAACTATACTCTGTATCGGGTTTTTACAACTTATCATCGGGAGACATTATTCACAAAGTAATGACAAAATTAATGAAGTTGATTTCAAACTTAAATTTTCAACATCACTTTATATAAGGTTTTTTTTTCTAAACTTTAAGATCGATAAAAGGGTTTTCAGTAAAAAAATAATAAAATCGAGAAACTTGTTTATTCAAACTACTTCACCCCGTAGCATGCCAGATTCGGTTGTGGTGTGTTGACCGGGTTTAGGGTGTTACAATTTTGGTATCAGAGCCAAGTTCAAACGCTCAGTTGTAGGCCCGAGGCCCAAAATGTTTTAAAGTAGGGTTTTAAAAAGTTTTGTGGAAAAGGTACATGGGTTAAACAGCATGGCACCGAGTCTCCAGCACCAATCCGCCCAGGTAAGTATCCCTAACTGTTGCATGAATTATATGTGGGGGAAATGGGTATTTCGGGATCGTAGATTAGTAGAATAGGAGTTATTGAACCCTAGGAATAGCTTACTCCAACACAAATTACATAAGACTTAAAGATCCACTAAACAAACCTGTGAGTATGTCGCTAAGTTAAGGGTGTGGCAACCGTTGGGCACATGTCTAGGAATGGATTAGGGAGCTTGGTATTTAAGCGATCTAGTGACTCACATCCTCTTCACTTGAATCCTACAGTGCGTGGTGACGGTCAGCCTAACTAAGACAACTTATTCACAGGCTAAATTCAATAACTAAAACCCGAAAGGGACCGGCTACCTTGATTTGAAAATAACCAAAATACCCTTGATTTGAAAATGACCAAAATACCCTTGATTTGGAAATGACCAAAATACCCCTTGATTTGAAAAATGACCAGATTACCCCTGACTTGTAAAATTACCAAAATACCCTCAGTATAGAAATTATCAAAGTACCCCCGAATTGAAAATTTTCAAAATACCCTTATTTTGTAGAATCACCTGGAACCATATTTTGGGAAAATTATGAAAATACCCCTGATTTATGAAATTATGAAAATAGCCCCAATTTCTAGAATTTTTGAAATACCTACGATTTGTAAAGGTTTCTGAATTAACCCTAATTTATTACTAAAATACCCTGATAGGTTAAATTATGAAAATACCCCTGGGTAGTGGAATGACAAGAATACCCCTACATGTGGAGTATGGGTGGAGGAGGTTGTTGATGAGTAAATATGATTCACTGTATTAGGGTAGGAAATTGAAATGAAAACTTTGTGATGATCAAAAGAACCAGTACCAAACTTCTTTACATAAAACTTATTCGTGGGTAATCAGTGGAACAAAAGCTAATTCATAAAAATTTATTTAAGTAGATAAATCGCGAGTATAGACATGAGTACTAGGGGACGTGGTCGTAATGTGCGAGGATGCGGTAGAGGCAAATGACTGTATCGAAACCCATTAGGTCTGGTCAAGGTTTCAAGAATGAGATACCACCACCACCAGCTGCTGGTGTAGAGTATCAAGATCAAACGGGGAAGATCACGGTGTCAAAGCGATCTTGTGAGTCTTTGAAGAGAGTGGCTAGAGCAGGTGGAGGTACGGAAGCTTAGAAATCTGTATCTGAGCGACTCTGAACCAATGGAGCTGAGGTATTCCGAGGTGTATCTGGCGTGGCACCCAATACGACTGAGTATTGGTTGGTGGTGATAGAACGAATCATGGACGACTTAGATCTGACGGCTGAGGAGAAACTAAAGGGAGTAGTGTGGCTTCTCCGAGATGAGTCATACCAGTGGTGGCTCACGGTTCAAGATGGTGCTGCAGCGGATGATCTCACTTGGGATTATTTCAAGGTAGCTTATCAGAAGAAGTATGTTGGGACCGATTATATCGATCTTGCGAGAGAAAGGCGTTTACGAGGTCGGTTCGAGGAGTAAGTCCATGTCGAAGTACGAGGTAGAATTCTTAAGGTTGAGCCGATATGCTCGGGGCATTATAACTACGGAGCATGATCGATGTGTCAGATTCGAGGATGGATTAAGGGATGATCTGAGGTTACTGATTGCTCCACAGTAGGAGAGAGAGTTTGCGGTCTTAGTGGAAAAGGCCATAGTTTGGAGGAAGTGAAACAGTCGGTTAGACGAGAATCAGGACAAGGGTTGGAATAAGAGGAATTTTGGATCATCTGGGTCTACCGAGAATCAAAAAAATGGGGTAGATATAGTGGGCCGAATCAAGCTGCTAGGCCTACTGCTGCTGATACTCAATGGCCACCACGATGTGCTCGATGTGGAAAGTCTCACACGGAGAATGTTAGACTAAAAATAGGGGATGCTTTGAGTGTGGATCGATGGGGCACCGAGTGAGGGATTTTCCACAGAGGTCAGCTAGGTTCCAGTCTAGGGATCAGAATTATACTCAGAACAGGAGGGATGGTCAGCAGACACAGAAGGGCCATGGTGCTGCTAGGGGAGGTAATGGCTCTGGCAGAGGCCGGGGAGCACCAGGCAGAGGTGTAGGTGGAACAGAGGCGAGATAGCCTGGATTAGTCTATGCAACGAGGCGTCGAGAGGAAGGTGATGCACCGGACGTCATAATCGGTACGTTCTTAATCTTTGGACTACCTTATGATGTTTTGATAGATGTGGGTTTAAAGCACTCATATGTAGCCAGTAGCATAGTGGAAACTATGAACTTGAACTCTGAGATTGCTTCTAGGAAGATGACTGTGATAAGCCCTTTTGGTCACTCTATAGAAGTAAGTAAACTATATAGGAATGTACCCCTAGAACTTCAAGGGGTCGTGTTTTTGGCTGATTTGATGAAACTGCCATTTGGGGAGTTCGATTTGATTCTCGAGATGGATTGGCTGGTGAAGTACCAAGCCAATTTGGATTGCGCGGCCAAGCACATGGTATTGAGGACGATGGAAGGTAGGGAGGTGGTGATGATAGGTAATAGAAGAGATTACTTATCTAATGTGGCCTCTGCATTGAAGGCGGAGAAAATGGTAAGAAAGGGTTGTGAGGCATTCATGGTGCATGTTTGTGCTTTGGGAGCCAAGGATGCAGCTGTGGAGGGGAATTTGTGGATGTGTTCCCAGAAGAACTTCTGGGTCTGCCTCCGGATAGGGAAGTTGAATTTGATATAGACCTGTTACCCGGAACTGCGCCAGTGTCTATAGCCCCGTATCGAATGGCACCAAAGGAATTGGTGGAGTTGAAGGCCCAAATCTAGGAGTTGTTGGATCGAGGTTTCATTCGACCAAGTATATCTCTGTGGGGAGCACTTTTGCTCTTTGTTAAGAAAAAGGACGGCACAATGTGGATGTGTATAGACTACCGCCATTGAACAAGTTGACGATCAAAAACAAGTATCTGTTGCCCAAGATTGACGACTTGTTTGATCAACTTAAGGGTGCATCGATTTTCTCAAAGATAGATCTCAGGTCAGGGTACCATCAACTCAAAGTGAAGGAGGTTGATGTTCATAAGATGGCATTCCGTACTCGGTATGGGCATTACGAGTTTTTGGTGATGCCGTTTGGGTTAACCAATGCACCGGCAGCATTCATGGACTTGATGAATCGGGTGTTTTAGCAGTACTTGGACCAGTTTGTCGTAGTATTTATAGACGACATATTGGTGTACTCAAGGACTGAGGAGGACCATGATACGCACCTGCGGGTGGTTTTGCAAATTCTAAGGGAAAAGCAGCTATTTGCAAAATTCAAGATGTGCGAATTCGGCTTAGGGAAGTGACTTTCTTAGGTCACGTAGTGTCCATTGAAGGGATTAGAGTGGACCCTCGCAAGATTGAGGCGGTGTTTGATTGGAAACTGCCTAGGTCGGTTGCAGAAATTCAGAGTTTTCTAGGTCTAGTAGGGTATTACCGGAGATTTGTGGAAGGATTTTCTCTGATTGCGGTGCCATTGACCAAGTTATTAAGGAAAGGAGTTTCATTTGTGTGGTCAGAAAAACAACAAGAAAGTTTCGATCAGTTGAGGAAGATTACGACGAAGCTCCAGGTTGCATGTACCTGAGGCAGGAAAGGTATTCACGGTCTACTGTGATGCATCACCTACTGGCTTAGGATGTGTGCTGATGTAGGAAGGAAAATGGCGGCGTATGCGTCTCGACAACTGAGGCCGCATGAGGTTAACTATCCGACACATGATCTGGAGTTGGCTGCAGTGGTGTTCACCCTGAAAATCTAGAGACACTATTTATATGGAGAGAAGTCGATAGTCTACTTGGATCACAAGAGTCTGAAGTATCTGTTGACGCAGATGGATTTAAATTTGAGACAGCGAAGGTGGATTGAGTTGTTGAAGGACTACGACTGCTCGATTGAGTACCATCCGAATAAGGCTAACGTAGTAGCTGATGCGTTGAGCCATAAGGTGGTCGCAGACCTGCGAGCGATGTTTGCTCACCTTAGTCTATATGACGATGGGAGTTTGTTGGCAGAATTACAAGTAAAGCCGACTTGGGTAGAGCAGATTAAAGAGAAACAGTTAGTGGATGATGGCCTGAATGCTCGAAGGTTGCAAGTTCAGAGTAATGGGTTGGAAGGGTACAGCTTGACTCACGATGGAGTGTTGTGTTTTCAAGGGAGAGCTTGTATGCCGAAGGACATCGAGTTGAGGCAAAGGATTTTTCAAGATGCACATAGGAGCGCATACGCTATGCATCTTGAAGGTAACAAGATGTATCGGGATTTGTAAAAGCAGTTCTGGTTGCCAGGGCTAAAGCGAGAAGTGACTGAGTTTGTGGGTAAGTGTCTAACGTGTCAGCAGGTCAAAGTCGAACATCAGTTGCAGTCAGGTTTACTTCAGCTGGTGAAGATTCCTCAGTGGAAGTGGGAAAGGATTACCATGGACTTTGTCAGTTGGCTACCCCTTACGCCTAGCAAGATGGACTTGGTCTGGGTGATTGTGGACCGTTTGACTAAATTAGCTCATTTCATACCAGTGAGGGTTGATTATCCGCTTTAGAAGTTAACTAAGTTGTATGTGGCCTAGATAGTAAGGTTGCATGGTGTGCCAGTGTCAATTATCTCGGATAGGGATCTAAGGTTCACGTCGAGGTTCTGTAGAGCTTTGCATCAGACTTTGAGAACGAGGTTGGATTTCAGTATAGCTTTTCACCCGCAATCTGATGGACAGTCTGAAAGAGTAATTCAGATTTTAGAGGATATGCTAAGGGGCTGTGTTCTGGATTTCAGTGGTAGTTGGGAGGAGTATCTACCATTGACAGAGTTCACTTATAACAATAGTTATCAAGCGAGTATCCAGATGGCACCATATGAGGTACTGTATGGACGAAAATTTTGTACTCCTACCTATTGGACAAAGTTGGGTGAACGGCAGATATTAGGTCTGGAGTTGGTGGCAGAAACTGAAGATAAGGTTAAGGTGATTCGGGCTCATCTTAAGGAAGGGTCGGACAGGTAGAAGTCCTACGCCGATCTTAAGCGCAGGGATATAGAGTATGCTGTGGGTGATAAGGTTTTTCTGAAGGTATCGCCATGGAAGAAAGTGCTGAGATTTGGGCAGAAAGGGAAGCTAAGCCCTAGGTTTATCGGTCCGTACACTGTGTTGAGGCGAGTAGGACCGGTAGCTTATCAGCTCGAGTTGCCAGTAGAGTTAAGTCAGATTCATGACGTCTTTCATGTTTCGATGCTTAGGCACTATCGATCAGATTTGTCACACGTTGTGCCAGTTGTAGATATTGAGGTGAGCTCGGACTTATCTTTCGAAGGGGAATCGGTATAGATTTTGGATCGGGATGTCAAGGTCTTGCGTAGGAAGTCAGTTCCCTTGGTGAAAGTGCTATGGCGGAACCATGGTACGGGGGAGGCCATGTAGGAACCAGGGGATGTGATGCGATAGCAATACCCTCAACTCTTCTGACCAGGTAATTTCGAGGTTGAAATTATTTTTAAGGGTGGTAGAGCTATAACATCCTAAAAACGTGGTCTCTGCATTTTGCATGTGTTTGCATGTAACGGTATGTCTGCTGTGCTAGTTTTGCATGTTTTGGGGTCCACGCATGACCTCGGGTTAGGCCTGAGTCATGGCCAAAATTTTTGTTTTGGTGCCTAGGAAGAGGGAGCTAAGAAAGTTAGGGGTTAAAAAAAATTATAGAAGGATTTAGACACAAGGAATTGCCTTGGTAAAGTGGCAAGGAGGCGCCACTTAAGGCCTTAAGTAGTGACGCCACATGCAGAGAAGGGAGCTCAGGTTCGAGCAGTAGAAATCCCTTTTTGCTTATTCTTTTTCACGCTAGGAGCAAGGAAGAGGTGTGCTTAAGTAGGACTCTGTTGGAGGGATATGGATTAGGGTAACTTTAAGTAATAGGTGTAGGACTCATTCAAACTTGCTTGAATGAGTGGATGAGAGGAATTCAAGGAAGGATGAGGGGGACAGCTATAAGTGGGAGTCTTGAAGTGTTAGCCAAAAGTTGGACTATGGGGAGGAGGAGTGCAATCAGTTGGGTTAGCAAAAGGGTGTGCCGAATGTTCTTAGTGAATTTGGGGAGCATTTCGGCTAGTTAAGAGAGAGGTTCCTTTCTTTTTTATTCTGGGTTAAGCCAAAACCTCATTTAGGTTCCTTTCTTTTTTATTCTGGGTTAAGCCAAAACCTCATTTGCATCTTTTCTTTCTCTCAAACCCCTTGTGCCGAATGTTCTTTCATTCTCCTTTGATGAATCCTCCTCATTCCCATTCCCTTTTTCTTCTTCATCTCTAACATCTTCAAAGCTGAAACTTTGTTGAGTTTTCTTCTTCTCTTTTCTCTAGTGATTGGTCGAATACTCTGCTCATAAATCCCTCTCTTCTTGTGTTTTCTTCAGTATTCTAAGTGCCGAAACCTATCTCTTCCTTGGTTCTTAAAATCGAACCTCAAACCTTGGTGTGGTGCTGGGGCCGAATCTTGGCAAAAGCCAGAGAGATCTCTTGCATTTTCTCCTCCTTAATCGAATCTATCTTTTTCTTTTTGAGGCAAGCTGAATCCCTTGGTAAGTGATTTCCCCTCTATTCCCCCTATTAAAGATCCGTATACTAAACTCCATCTTGTTTATGTTGATAGCCAAAACCTCTAAGATTACTAGGGTGTGCTGATATTTTGGTGATTGGTCATTTGAATCATCGACTAAGGTAAGGATGTGTCAAACTCTTTTGGTTTGAGATTCTGTTATGGTAGAATGGCCTTTAGATTTCTAATGATGTGTTTAAGACCGATTGTAGGAGGAAAGTAGCCCTAATCTGATGGATTTTAAGATCAGTTGCCGATTATGGGCTTGGCCAATTGTAAGGGATATCTTTTGTGTAGTTTCGAGATTTGGCTGGAAACCAAATCGGCATCAAGGTGAGTGTGCCTTTGTGTGACGCATCTTCGGGATTATGGTGTTTAGCCGAATGGCTTTAAACTTAAAAACTGTGTGTTGGCCGATTGTAGGGTAGAGTGAAGGCTAACGTTTTGGGACTTCGTTTAGATCTACAAATAGTCAAGTGTGTAACGCTTACACACTTTGTTGGTTTGACATGTTTATTGTGTTTCTGTTATAGCCATTAAAATCAGTAGTTATGCCTTGTGGGAATGAGCATGGACTCCGGGTAAGTCCCCTGATTATAAATCTCGGTATATGCTATCATGTCACTATTAAATGTATGCCATGTGTTATTTGCATCATTATATGTTATTATACCATGATTGATATGGACATGATGGTGGGATTGTTGAGAAGAGGGGGAATAGATTTTTGGACTGTCACCAGTGGTTTTGACCACACGACGGGTTGGCCCCGTCTTGATATCATATTTTGTGACTAAGTCCCAGTGGTTTTGACCACCAATGGTTTTGACCACATATGAATATTGTGACTCGTCGGTGGTTTGGTACCACGATGGGTTGGCCCCACATGTTGATTACGGGATTGTCATCAGTGGTTTTGACCACACGATGGGTTGGCCCCATCACTTAATTTGTGACTTCGATCATCAGTGGTTTTGACCACACCGTTATAAATTTGTGACTGCGGTCACCAGTGATTTTGACCACCAGTGGTTTTGACCACACGGGGTAGATAAAGGAGATTGGATGGTTAGGTTATGGGATTGCATGATTTGCATGTTTTACTGATGATATGTGTAAGTGCTTGCACTATCGGGTTGGGGATTTATACACTGAGTCTTGGTGACTCACCCTTTCCCTTATATTTTACAGATGAGGCGTAGATTGTGGATATGGAGCTGGGAAGTACTCGAGGCGGCCATGCATGCTCGTTTGGGTTTTGATTTCTTTTAGTTACTATTTCAATTTTATCTATTTACCTAAAGTTGGTTTTGGTTTGTAATAAGGCCGCTAAGTATTAGTTTGCGTTTTTTTTGTTCTTTTTTTTAAAATTTCCTACATATGTTTAATAACCTGATTTGTTTAAATAATTGAAATTAAAATAGGATTTACAAAACTATACTCTGTATCGGGTTTTTACAACGTTACCATCGGGTGACATTATTCACAAAGTAATGACAAAATTAATGAAGTTGATTTCAAACTTAAATTTTCAACATCTCTTCATATAAGGTTTTTTTTCTAAACTTTAAGATCGATAAAAGGGTTTTCAGTAAAAAAATAATAAAACTGAGAAACTTGTTTATTCAAACTACTTCACCCCGTAGCATGCCAGATTCGATTGTGGTGTGTTGACCGGGTTTGGGGTGTTATAGTTTTGGTATCAGAGCCAAGTTCAAAAGCTCGACTGTGGGCCCGAGGCCCAAAATGTTTTAAAGTAGGGTTTTGAAAAGTTTTGCGGAAAAGGTACATGGGTTGACAGCATGGCACCGAGTCTCAAAGACCAATCCGCCTGTAAGTATCCCTAGCATTGTGTGAATTATATGTGGGAAAATGGGTATTTGAGATTGTAGATTAGTAGAATAGAAGTTATTGAACCCTAGGAATAGCTTACTCCAACACAAATTACATAAGACTTAAAGATCCACTAAACAAACACGTGAGTGCGTCACTAAGTTAAGGGTGTGGCAACCACAGCGCATGTCTAGGAATGGATTAGGGAGCTTGGTATTTAAGCGATCTAGTGACTCACCTCCTCTTCACTTGAATCCTACCGGTGCATAGTGACGTTACCCTAACTAAGATAACTTATTCACGAATAAATTCAATAACTAAAACCCGAAAGGAACCGGCCACCTTGATTTCAAAATGACCAAAATACCCTTGATTTGAAAATGACCAAAATACCCTTGATTTGGAAATGACCAAAATACCCCTGATTTGAAAGATGACCAGATTACCCCTGACTTGTAAAATTACCAAAATACCCTCAGTATGGAAATTACTGAAGTACCCCCAATTGAAAATTTTTAAAATACCCTTAGTTTGTAGAATCACCTGGAACCCTATTTTGGAAAAATTATGAAAATACCCCTGGTTTATGAAAATACAAAAATAGCCCCGATTTTTAGAATTTCTAAAATACCTACGATTTGTAAAGGTTTTCGAATTAACCCTGATTTATTACTAAAATACCCGATAGGTTAAACTACGAAAATACCCCCGGGTAGTGGAATGACGAGAATACCGCTACATGTGGAGTATGGGTGGAGGAGGTTGTTGATGAGTAAATGTGATTCACTGTATTAGGGTAGGAAATTGAAATGAAAACTTTGTGATGATCGAAAGAACCACTACCAAATTTATTTACATAAAACTTATTCGTGGGTAATTAGTGGAACATAAGCTAATTCATAAAAATTTCTTTAAGCAGATAAATCGCGATTATAGACATGAGTACTAGGGGACGTGATCGTAATGTGCGAGGATGCGGTAGAGGCAGAATGACCGTATCGGAACCTGTTAGGTCTGGTCAAGGGTCCAAGAATGAGATACCACCACCACCAGCTGCTGATGTAGAGTATCAAGGTCAAACGGGGAAGATGCAGTGTCGTAGGCGATGCTGCGAGTGTTAAAGAGAGTGGCTAGAGCAGGTGGAGGTACGCAAGCTCAGAAATCTGTATCTGAGCGACTCCGAACCAATAGAGCTGAGGTATTCCGAGGTGTATCTGGTGTGGCACCCAATACGGCTGAGTATTGGTTGGAGGCGACAAAATGAATCATGGACGATTTGGATCTGACGGCTGAGGAGAAACTAAAGGGAGTAGTGCCATTTCTCCGAGATGAGTCATACCAGTGGTGGCTCACGGTTCGAGATGGTGCTGCAGTGGATGATCTCACTTGGGATTATTTTAAGGCAGCCTATCAGAAGAAGTATGTTGGGACCAGTTATATCGATGCGCAGAGGAAGGCATTTACGAAATTTGGTTCAAGGAGTAAGTCCAGACGGAGTATGAGGCGTATTTTTAAGGTTGAGCTGATATGATCGGGGCATTATAGCTATGGAGCATGAGCGATGTGTTAGATTCGAGGACAGATTAAAGGATGATCTGAGGTTGCTGATTGCTCCACAGTGGGAGAGAGAGTTTGCGGTCTTAGTGGAAAAGGCCAAAGTTGCGGAGGAAGTGAAATAGTCGGTTAGACGGAATCAAGACAAGGGTTGGAATAAGAGAATTCGGATCATCCGGGTCTACCAGAATTAATGAAATAGGGTAGATATAGTGGGTGAATCAAGTCGCTAGGCCTCACGCTCATCGATACTCGATGGCGCCACGATGTGCTTTCGATGTGGAAAGTCTCACAAAGGAGAATGTTGGACTGGAAATAGGGGATGCTTTGAGTGTGGATCGATGGGGCACCGAGTGAGGGATTGTCCACAGAGGTCAACTAGGTTCCAGTCTGGGGATCAGAATCGTACTTTAACAAGAGGGATGGTCGGCCACCACGGAGGGCCATAGTCTTTGCTAGGGAGGTAATGGCTCTGGCGAGGCCGGGAGCACCCCGGAGGTGTAGGTGGAACAGAGGCGAGACAGCCTGGATTAGTCTATGCAGCGAGGCGTCGAGAGGAGGGTGATGCACCAGACGTCATAACCGGTACGTTCTTAATCTTTGGACTACCTTATGATGTTTCGATAGATATGGGTTCAACGCACTCATATGTAGCCAGTAGCATAGTGGAAACTATGAACTTGAACTCTGAGATTACTTCTAGGAAGATGACTGTGATAAGCCCATTAGGTCACTCTGTAGAAGTAAGTAAACTATATAGGGATGTACCCCTAGAACTTCAAGGGGTCGTGTTTTTGGCTGATTTGATGGAGCGCCCGCTGGGGAGTTCGATCTGATTCTTGGGATGGATTGGCTGGTGAAGAACCAGGCCAGTTTGGATTGCGCAGCCAAGCGCATGGTATTGAGGATGATGGAAGGTGGGGAGGTAGTGATGATAGGTAATAGAAGGGATTACTTATCTAATGTGGTCTCTGCACTGAAGGCGGAGAAAATGGTAAGAAAGGGTTGTGAGGCATTCATGGTGCATGTTTGTGCTTTGGGAGCCAAGGATGTAGCTGTGGAGAGTGTTCGAACTGTAGGGGAATTTTTGGATGTGTTATCAGAAGAAATTTCGGGTCTGCCACCGGATAGGGAAGTTGAATTCAGTATAGACCTGTTACCCGGAACTACGCTAGTGTCTATAGCCCTGTATCGAATGGCGCCAAATGAATTGGTAAAGTTGAAGTCCCAAATCCAGGAGTTGTTGGATCGAGGTTTCATTCGACCAAGTATATCTCCATGGGGAGCATCTGTGCTCTTTATTAAGAAAAAAGATGGTACAATGCGGATGTGTATAGCCTACCGCCAGCTGAACAAGTTGACGATCAAAAACAAGTATCCGTTGCCCAGGATTGACGACTTGTTTGATGAACTTAAGGGTGCATCAATTTTCTCAAAGATAGATCTCAGGTCGGGGTACCATCAACTCAATGTGAAGGAGGCTGATGTTCATAAGACGGCATTCCGTACTCGGTATGGGCATTACAAGTTTTTGGTGATGCCGTTCGGGTTAACCAATGCACCGACAGCATTCATGGACTTGATGAATCGGGTGTTTCAGTAGTACTTGGACCAATTTGTCATAGTATTTATAGATGACATATTGGTGTACTCAAGGACTGAGGAGGACCATGATACGCACCTGCGAGTGGTTTTGTAAATTCTAAGGAAAAAGCAGCTATTTGCCAAATTCAGTAAGTGTGAATTCTAGCTTAGGGAAGTGACTTTATTAGGTCACGTAGTGTCCGCTGAAGGGATTAGAGTGGACCCTTGTAAGATTGAGGCGGTGTTGGATTGGAAACCACCTAGGTCGGTTGCAGAAATTCAGAGTTTTCTAGGTCTGGCGGGGTATTACAGGAGATTTGTGGAAGGATTTTCTCTGATCGCGGTGCCATTGACCAAGTTATTAAGGAAAGGAGTTTCATTTGTGTGGTCGGAGAAACAACATGAAAGTTTCAACAAGTTGAGGAAGATTCTGACGGAAGATCCGGTTCTAGTACAGCCTGAGGTAGGAAAGGTATTCACGGTCTACTGTGATGCATCACATACTAGCTTGGGATATGTGCTGATGTAGGAAGGGAAAGTGGTGGCGTATGCGTCTCGACAACTGAGACCGCATGAGGTTAACTATCCGACACATGATCTGGAGTTGGCTGCAGTGGTGTTCGCCCTGAAATATGGAGACACTATTTATACGGAGAGAAGTCGATAGTCTACGGATCACAAGAGTTTGAAGTATCTGTTGACACGTAGGATTTAAATTTGAGGCAATGAAGGTGGATTGAGTTGTTGAAGGACTCACGATCGCTCGATTGAGTACCATTCGGGTAAGGCTAACGTAGTAGGCGATCGTTGAGCCATAAGGTGGTCGCAGACTGCGAGCGATGTTTGCTCACCTTAGTCTCAGATGACGATGGGAGTTTGTTGGCGAATTGCAAGTAAAGCCAACCTAGGTAGAGCGATTAAAGAGAAACAATTAGTGGATGAGGGCACGAATGCTCGGAGGTTGCAAGTTGAGTAATGGGTTGGCGAGTTCTGACTTGACTCACGATGGAGTGTTGTGTTTTCAAGGGAGAGCTTGTATGCCGAAAGACGTCGAGTTGAGGGAAAGGATTCTTGAGGATGCACAAAGTAGCCCATATGCTATGCATCCTAGAGGTAGCAAGATGTCTTGGGATTCTGAAAGCAATTCGGTGGCGTAGTAAACGGAAGTGGCCGAGTTTGTGGGTAAGTGTCTGACGTGTCAACAGGCCAAAGCTAAACATCAGCTGCCGTCAGGTTTACTTCAGCCGGTGAAGATTCCTCAGTGGAAGTGGGAAAGGATTACCATGGACTTTGTCAGTGGGCTACCCCTTACGCCTAGCAAAAAGGACTCAGTCTGGGTGATTGTGGACCATTTGACTAAATCAGCTCATTTCATACCAGTGAGGGTTGATTATCTGCTTCAGAAGTTAGCTAAGTGTATTTGGCCGAGATAGTAAGGTTGCATGGTGTGCCAGTGTCAATTATCTCGGATAGGGATCCGAGGTTCACTCGAGGTTCTAGAGAGCTTTGCATTAGGCTTTGGGAACGAGGTTGGATTTTAGCATAGGTTTTCACTCGGAATTCGATGGACAGTCTAAAAGAGTAATTCATATTTTAGAGGATATGCTAAGGGGCTGTGTTCTGGATTCTAGTGGTAGTTGGGAGGAGTATCTACCATTGGTAGAGTTCGCTTATAACAATAGTTATTAAGCGAGTATCCAGATGGCACCATATGAGGCACTGTACGGACGAAAATGCCATACTCCTACCTGTTGGACAGAGTTGGGTGAACGGAAGATATTAGGTCTAGAGTTGGTGGCAGAAACTGAGGATAAGGTTAAGGTAATTCGTGCTCGTCTTAAGGAAGCATCGGATAGGCAGAAGTCCTACGTTGATCTTAAGCGGAGGGATATAGAGTATGCAGTGGGTGATAAGGTTTTTCTAAAGGTATCGCCATGGAAGAAAGTGCTGAGATTTGGGTGGAAAGGGAAGCTAAGACCTAGGTTTATCGGGCCATACACTGTGTTGAGGCGAGTAGGACCGGTAGCTTATCAGCTCGAGTTGCCAGCAGAGTTAAGTCGAGTCACGACGTCTTTCATGTTTCGATGCTTAGGTACTATCGATCAGATCCGTCACACGTTGTGCGATTCAGAGATTGAGGTGAGCTCGGACTTGTCATTCGAAGAGGAATCGGTAGAGATTTTGGATTGGGATGTCAAGGTCTTGCGTAGAAAGCCAGTTCCCTTGGTGATAGTGCTATGGCGGAACCATGGTACGGGGGAGGCTACGTGGGAACCAGAGGATGTGATGCGGTAGCAATACCCTCAACTCTTCTGACCAGGTAATTTTGAGGTCGAAATTATTTTTAAGGGGGGTAGAGCTGTAACATCCTTAAAATGGGGTCTCTGCATTTTGCATGTGTTTGCATGTGACAAGATGTTTCTTGTGCTAGTTTTGCATGTTTTGGGGTCCGGCATGACCTCGGGTTAGGCTGAGTCATAACCAAAATTTTTGTTTTGGTGCCTAGGAAGGGGAGCTAAGAAAGTTAGGGGTTAAAGAAATTATGAAAGGATTTAGACACAAGGAATTGCCTTGGTAAAGTGGCAAGGAGGCGCCACTTAAGGCCTTAGCGATGGCGCCACATGCAGAGAAGGGAGCTCGAGTTCGACGTGAGTAAATCCTTTTACCTTATTCTTTTCACGCCAGAGCAAGGAAGAGGTGTGCTCAGGTAGGTCTCTATTGGAGGCATATGGATAGGCTAACTTTAAGTGATAGGTGTAGGACTCATTCAAACTTGTTTGAATGAGTGGATGAGAGGAATTCAAGGAAGGATGAGGGGGACGACTATGAGTGGGAGTCTTGAAGTGTTGGCCAAAAGTTGGACTGTGGGGAGGAGGAGTGCAATCGGTTGGGTTAGCAAAAGGGTGTGCCCAATGTTCTTAGTGAATTTGGGGAGCATTTCGGCTAGTTGAGAGAGAGGTTCCTTTCTTTTTTGTTCTGGGTCAAGCCGAAATCTCATTTGCATCTTTTCTTTCTATCAAACCCCTTGTGCCAAAAGTTCTTTCATTCTCCTTTGATGAATCCTCCTCATTCACATTCCCTTTTTCTTCTTCATCTCTAACATCTTTAAAGCCGAAACTTTGTTGAGTTTTCTTCTTCTCTTTTCTCTAGTAATTGGCTGAATACTCTGCTCATAAATCCCTCTCTTCTTGCATTTTCTTCAGTATTCTAAGTGCCGAAACCCATCTCTTCCTTTGTTCTTAAAATCAAACCTCAAACCTTGGTTTGGTGTTAGGGCCGAATCTTGGTAAAAGTCAGAGAGATCTCTTACGTTTTCCCCACCTTGACTGAATCTATCTTCTTCTTTTTGAGGCAAGTCAATCCCTTGGTAAGTGATTTCCCCTCTATTCCCCCTATTAAAGATCCGTATACTAAACTCCATCCCTGTTTATGTTGATAACCAAAACCTCTAAGATCATTAGGGTGTGCCAATATTTTGGTGATTGGTGGCCGAATCTGTCGACTAAGGTAAGGATGTGTCAAACTCTTTTGGTTTCAAGATTCCTGTTATGGTCGAATGGCCTTTAGATTTCTAATGATGTGTTTAAGATCGATTGTAGAAGGGGAAAGTAGCCGAATATAATGGATTTTAAGATCTGGTTGCCAATTAAGGGCTTGGCCGATTGTAAGGGAGATCCTTCGTGTAGTTTCGGGATTTGATTGAAAACCAAATCGGCATCAAGGTGAGTGTGCCTTTGTGTGACGCATCTTTGAGATTATGGTGTTTAGCCGAATGGCTTTAAACTTAAAAACTGTGTGTTGGCCGATTGTAGGGTAGAGTGAAGGCTAACGTTTTGGGACTTCGTTTAGATCTACAAATAGTCAGGTGTGTAACGCTTGCACACTTTGTTGGTTTGACATGTTTATTGTGTTTCTATTATAGCCATTAAAATCAGTAGTTATGCCTTGTGGGCATGAGCATGGACTCCGGGTAAGTCCCCTGATTATAAATCTTGGTATATGCTATCATGTCACTGTTAAATGTATGCCATGTGTTATTTGCATCATTATATGTTATTATGCCATGATTGATATGGACATGATGGTGGGATTGTTGAGAGAAGGGGGAAGAGATATTTGGACTGTTACTAGTGGTTTTGACCACACGACGGGTTGGCCCCGTCTTGATATTATATTTTGTGACTAAGTCCCAGTGGTTTTGACTACCAGTGGTTTTGACTACCAGTGGTTTTGACCACATATGAATATTGCGACTCAACCCAGTGGTTTGGTACCATAGTGGGTTGGCCCCACATGTTGATTATGGGATTGTCATCAGTAGTTTTGACCACATGATGGGTTGGCCCCATCACTTGATTTGTGACTTTGGTCATCAGTGGTTTTGACCACACCGTTATATATTTGTGACTATGGTCACCAGTGGTTTTGACCCCAATGGTTTTGACCACACGGGGTAGATAAAGGAGATTGGATGGTTGGGTTATGGGGTTGCATGATTTCCATGTTTTACTAATGATTTGTGTAAGTGCTTGCACTATCGGGTTGGGGATTTATACACTGAGTCTTGGTGACTCACCCCTTCCCTTATATTTTGCAGATGAGTCGTAGATTGCAGATATGGAGCCGGGAAGGACTCGAGGGGCCATGCATGCTCGTTTGGGTTTTGATTTCTTTTAGTTACTATTTCAATTTTATCTATTTACCTAAAGTTGGTTTTGGTTTGTAATAAGGCCGCAAAGTTTTAGTTTGGGTTTTTTTTTTTTTTTTAAATTTCCTGCATATGTTTAATAACCTAATTTGCTTAAATAACTGAAATTAAAATGGGATTTACAAAACTATACTCTGTATCGGGTTTTTACAACATTACCATCGGGTGACATTATTCACAAAGTAATGACAAAATTAATGAAGTTGATTTCAAACTTAAATTTTCAACATCACTTTATATAAGGTTTTTTTTCTAAACTTTAAGATCGATAAAAGGGTTTTCAGAAAAAAAAAACTGAGAAACTTGTTTATTCAAACTACTTCACCCCGTAGCATGCCAGATTCGATTGTGGTGTGTTGATTGGGTTTGGGGTGTTACAGTAATGTCCCATATCCTATTTTAACCTTGGACTCGGGCATGGGGTATTACACATATCCTCGATATGGTCTTACATGAAACATCATATCGACGCCATGTCCCTAACATGGTCTTATACGAAATCACATACTGAATTCATTTCTCATGAATTTCGCATATTTACCTGTATCACTTCATCACATAACTTTAGCCCTTTTTCTATATTTAACAAAAACTTTAATTTCTTTACCCCGTTGACCCACTTGGAATATCTAAGGATACTCAAAAATTATCATGCACATATTAAGATGCCAATGCCACATTCCCGATATGGTCTTATATGGGATCACATGTCGATGCCATGTCCCAGACATGGTCTTACACGATTTCATACCGAAGCCATGTCCCAGATGTGGTCTTACACGAAATTACTATTCGTTGCCAATGCCATATCCTAGATATGGTCTTACACAGATCTCAATTTGGTGCCGAGGCCATATCCCAGATATGGTCTTATACGGGGCCTCAGTAGCCTTAGTGTCATGACATTTATATTCTATCCATTCATAAGGTTTAATCAAGGATTTTCATTCTTCGACATTTCATCAAAATTGTCATTAATCAATTTCACAGAGACCATATACAATTCATGTAATATCAAAATATTAAAATACATAACATATGGTTGTATTATTTACACACGAACTTACCTCAATACCAAAATGGTAAAAAGTGACCCAATCGTCAATTTCTCTCTTTTTCCCGGTTCTAGGTCCGAACCTCGTTTTCATTGATCTATAACATCACATTTAGCTTACTTATTAGTCACATTATTCATTGTGACCCAAAAATCATACTATGCCAAAATTATGTTTTTGCCCCTAAACTTTATCATATTTACACTTTTACCCCTAGGCTCGTAAAATGATTTTTATTTGATTTCCTTGTATTTTAGGCCTAGCTGAACCATTTTCATAACTATAGCAGTCCACAATTTTCGTTCATTCATACATTTTCATACATTTTTTAACTTTTTACAAATTAGTCCCCTTTTTTGCGATTTCATCAAAAATCACTTAGTAAAAGTCATTTACTACACACCGAGCATTCATATTCTACCATTAGGCATCAAATCACATGCATGTAATCCATGGGTAAATTTTGAAAAACAAACCCTAGCTCAAAATAATGGTAGAAATAGCTAAACCGGGTTATAGGGATCTCAAAAATGTAAAGAACATTAAAACCAGGCTTGTATGCACTTACTATTGAGCTTGAAAGCTTGAAAACCCTATCCATGGCTTCCCCCATGCTAAATTCAGCCAAGGAAGAAGATGGACAAATGTTTTTGGCTTTTATTTTGTCTTTTAGTCCATTTAATTACCAAATTACCAAAATACCCTTAACTTAAAAATATCCTATTTCATGTATCTCATGTCCATTTTGTCCATATATTTAACAAATGGTCTAATTACCATTTAAGGACCTCAAATTTAAAATTTCATAGAAGTTGGAAACTTCTAACATGTGGAACTCAACTTTTTCATTATTTACAATTTAGTCCTTTTGACGAAATTGAGTGCCCAAACGTCAAAATTTTTGAATGAAATTTTCATGGAATCTTTTAGTGAAATCGTAGACCATAAAAATATAATAAAAATAATATTTTCCTCGTCAAATTTGTGACCCCAAAACCACTGTTCTAACTAGGCCCAAAATCGGGCTATTACGCTTGGTGCTTGATAGTAGGCCTTTTAGATATGTGTGGTTAAAATATGACACAAAGTAGCCTGATGGTCCAGTGGTAAGTGGCGTGTCACTACTTCTAAGGGGCTTGAGTTTGAGTCACGTTATGCATAAAGGAGTATTTATTTTGCTTCTCTTGCCATGTGAGAAGCAGAAGTTGAATGAAATACTGCTGAGTAGAGAAGAGTTTGAATTGGTCTTTGAGGAGATTTGTGGAGAGAATTTAGGAGAAAAAATGAGATTTGGATAAGGGATGAGTTGGTTGTTGTTGTGGAGAGATTATAGGAGGAAATCAAGGAAATGTAAGAGGAAAGGGAGAGTTGTGCTGTATAGGGACTTTAGGCACTCTTGAATTCAATTTTGGGGTTTTTTCTTTTGGAATTGGATTGTTTTGTACCTTTGAATTCATTTTTGGTCAGTTTTTGTTACTTTTTTTTTCTTTTTGTTTTTCGGAGGCCGAATAGGCTATAGACCCTTTTAGGTATTATTTTTCCCTTTTGTTTGTTTTCTGCTTGGCTGAATATTTTTGTTTAATTCCCTTTTCCAATCGATTTTCCCCTTTTGGCCGAGTACTTCATTTTCTCTCCCTTTCAACACTTTCAGGTTTTGGCTCTTGTTTTCTCAACGTTTGATTACCTTTTCTCTTTTTTGTCGAATTTGTGTTTTCCCTTTTTCTCAATCGATTCCCCCTTGGCCAATTGCTCTTATTCTTTACCTCTCTCAATCGAATATTAGTAGTTCATCTCCCTTTGTTCTATTACTGATTACTTTCTCTTTTCCCTCAAATGCTTTCGGCTGTTCTTTTTAAAAAAATAGAAAAGTTGACGTTGTTTGCTTCTGTTCATAAAAGGCTTCTCTCAATTGGTAGGTCCCTATTTTGACTTCTGCACTTTTGGCTTTTCTTCTCTTTTTTTCTCTTATTATTTCTCACCTTTTCTCCCTCTTATTTATGGTGTTTTCTCGGTATTAGAACTTCTTGAGAAATGAAAGAGCTTACGAGTGTACGGTAAGCGTAAATTATATTTTACTCCAAATAGTGGTTTCTGATAATATGTTGCATAAAGAGATATCAATGGTGGTGAGTAGTAGCCATTTTGAGGGAGGATCAGGAATGGTGCTAGCTGAAAATTGGCACATAGCCCCTATCCCCAAATTTAAGTAGTGTAAAGTGTCAGCTGTTCGAGATTTTCTGCTGGGGTGCAACAGGGTGGCTGCACCAACCTCTAGATCAAGCGGGCAAACCACAATCGACTGATCTAGTCAAGTGAGAGGTAATCTATTGGATAAGTATTTTTAGTAGAGGCTGCTTTTGATAAGTTGATTGGGATGCGATTAACTCGATTGACAAGTGATTAATGGATTGCCTTCATTGAATGTAGGTTGGAGTTCTCGTGGGTCATTCACACATTTCACAATCAGGGGTGTAATCAAACTATCTCTGCTGTGAATCGACAAAAGCCGAAAAGTCGAAAAGTCAAAACTTTGGCATTCGAGGCCTCACAAGCGTGCGATCACTCATGTGGTAAATCGAGCCCACAAATTATGAGCGATAGACTATAGAGGCCACTACGAGCATTCTCGTGATCTTGGGCCTCGTTTTGCTAAAATAGGTCGTGTGGGCCCAATGGGCTCATGGGCCCCACACGGATAAATCCACGTTAAGTGGAAAATACTAGACTGGGCTATGTAGTTTGCATAGTCTGATTAAATTTTGGCTAAATAGGCCACACGAGCGTGTGGGCCCATTTGGGCCAAATATTGGGCTTTGGGCCCATTTACATCGTTATGACCATAATGCCTCTATAGGGTAAAATGACTGTAATACCCCTATAGGATAAAATGAGCGTAATGCCTCTATAGGGTAAAATGATCGTAATACCCCAGTAGGGTAAAATAACCATAATGCTCCTGTAGGGTGAAATGATCGTGATGCCCCTATAGGTAAAATGATTATAATACCTCTGTTAAGTGAATTGACCGATATACCCCTAAAGGGTAAAATGACTATTTTGCCTCTCGAGGGTAAATGGTTGATTTGTCTATGATGTAAATGACTGATTTGTCTGTATTTGGTATGACTGATTCTAAGCATGGTATTTTGCATACACGGCATACTACATGGGGTTGGGATACTGTTATGGAGGAAGTCTATCTTGGTGGCTCTGCCACAATCACTGTTAATGGTGGCTTTGCCACATATACTATTACTGGTAGCCTTTCTGCGATACTATTACTGGCAACTTTGCTACGATACTGTTGTTGGCAGCTTTGTTACGATGCTACTGATGGCTTTGTGCCGATCATATTACCGTTACTAATGACTATGTGCCAGTCATATCACTACTATTGATGGCTTTGTGCTGATCATATTACCATTACTGATGGCTATGTGACAGTCATATCACTGCTACTGATGGCTTTGTGCCGATCATATTACTACTACCTATGGCTTTGTGCCAATCATATTACTGTACTCATGGCATTATAACTATCCTGTTTACGGCTCTTAGCCATTCTAATCATTGGCAGCTTTGCTGCGATACTGATTAGTTTTGTAACCAGTGCTGATATTGGTGTGTTGGCTGGGTGGGTAGATTTTATCCCCCACATGGTGCATTGGTTGGTACGGGTGGTGCGTTGGCTGGATTGGGATGGTTGCATGATTGCATTGTTGCATTTCTGTTACTGATACTGTCAGTATGTTGGGCTTAGGCCCACATTTATTCTGTTTCTAATTCTAATACTGCAATGGGCTAAGGCCCACACTACCCTGTTACTGTTTTGGGTTAAAACCCAAGTGTTCTGTTATTGAAAAGGGCTCAGGCCCAGACTGTTACTGCATATATTTCTGACTAAATGATAGGGGATTACACACTGAGTTTTCACAAATTCACCCTTTCTTTTAACTTTATAGGTAATCCCCAACCTTAGGCAATTTGGAGCTGGGAGGGACTCGGAGGTGGCCACGCGTTCGCCGATGGTTGTTTTAGACTTATTTATTTAAAATTTATATTAGGCTATTAATTTTGGTAATAAGGCCTTTGATGGATTTAATTTCTTTTTTATTGAGTTTTTAATTTCTTATTTTGAGCTGCCAACCTGATACAAACAAGTTTTCAAAAAAAAAAATTGTTTTGAAAACAAACACGCATTTTCAAACTGCAAGATGATTTTAATTAGAGTAGCTTCCGTGAATTTTAATTAACTAAGAAACAAATGGTAACAAACATGGCAATTGTTTTAATAAGCGATTTTCAATCTTAATAACTTAATTTGCCAAATTTTTTCTCAAGCAATAAAAACTACATGGATTTTAACTCAAACGATTTCTTCCAACAAACCTTGATTTCGAAAAACACTACGATGTGACATGCTAGATTCGGCCATAGCGTCTAGGCCCAGTTTGGGGTGTTACAGAATAGATATCAATGATGGAATGATGCATGTTATGTCATAGTGAGGCACGTGTCAATCTTTACATGGGTTTTGCCAATTGGATGGTAGTCTCTAGAACTATCACGCTCCGAAAAGTATTCAAGTACCTTCTTATGGATAAAGAGGTGCAGGGTGACAAGGAGTCAGACTTGGAGAATGGTTTTGAATAGGGGGAAGGTTCCAAGCTTTGGAATGAAGTTTCCCCAATGATGTAGAGAACGAAGTTGCCCAAATCCTCTGAGGAGACATTCCGGAATCCTGGAGATTTTTGGAATTCAAAGAAATAATAGAACAAAACACTGCTACTTATTTGATAATTCTAAATTATATAGACTTTTTCAACACATTTTTACGAGTAATTCTTGGAATAAATTAAAGACAAATTTCTATTTTTAATTATTTACATGCTAATTTGACATATTTCCCCCTTTTTATCACCATTTTGTGCAAGATGAGGAAAATTGGTCTCGAAGCTCACCTACTCAATGCTTGATCTTTGTAGTAGTGGTGCATCGTTGAAAGTACCAAAATATCCTATCCTAAATAATGGAAAGAAATAGTATAGGGGAGTAAGGTCATATCCTCAGGGATTGGATCACCATAGCTCCTTATTTCTCAAAATCCTGGGCACAGTCGTGCCCAAGAAAAGCAACTAACCAGGGAAAAAAATAAAATAGAATTAAAAATATGGAAGAGTCGAAATTAAATAGATCAAAATCGTAATTGTGATAACAAGAAGAATTGAGAAAAAATGATTTTCCAATTGAAGGATTCCAGCTTCTGGTTCTCTCGATCCTCCTATGGTTCAATCATAGGCTTTTAGGTGATTCTTCTCATGACCGAATAAGCCAGCTATAGTGGAAGAAGACACCTACGGCCACGAGCTCCACGTAGGTTTTAGTCGTACGATTTAAAGGAACCTGGCTCTAGCTAACTGTCACTTTTGTGGGACGGTCTTACACTAGATCATTGTTTCTCAATGGCGAATGCCACTCCATTTCCCTATTGGGCTCGACAACCTCTGACGCAGTAAGTTAGTGAATCGACTGTGCAACCTTCCTAAAACATACAAATCAGCTATCATTGCACAAGATGAAAAGATTACTTTTGGTAGGACATGGACAGAAGCGTCAATCGCGTAATGCAGAGAAATAATGAATACTCGTTGGGAAGGGCAAAGTGCGGGGTTCTAAGCCCCATGAACTCTTTTAGGGGAGTCTTGATAACCTTTGGCTAGATGAGTTTAGTGACTCATGCTTTTCAGGGAAAAAAAACACAACTTTAATGGAATGAAATTTTATTGGAAAAGAAAAGAAACAAAAAATGCTTAGAGCCTTAGAGGGAAGGTGTTTTTTTTTTACAAAAGTGATGAGTCAGTATTCATGTCACTCAATCCCCTATTTATAGTACATGAAAAACCCTAGGTGGTTCCTATTTAAACTCTATATGATAATGTTTAAAATATATACTTTCAAATTAAATCTAAACAATATAATAATCCTAACAATAATGATAAAAATAAAATTTAAATTTAAACAAAGCTTTATGTTCATAAATCTCTTCTTCGAAATTTTGCCCCAAGTCTTCCACACTTTGTATTTTTGGCACCACTTCTTTCCTTTTTCGTATGCTGACCTGTTTTGTCTTTAAATTCACACTTTTTGCCCCCAAGTTTCCTTTTGTCTTCAATTTAGCCCATACAAGATAAAAAATCATAAATAGCCCAAATTAGTAGGATCGTACTCAAAATATATATGTAATTAACACATAAAAGTATGTCATTTTAGAGTATTATCATATTCCCCCTGCTTAGCCCATGCTTACCTTCAAGTATGGTTCCTGTTCCACTATGTAATTTAGATTTTACCATGAAAGAAGCATCACTCCAAAGTTTTATTAAAATTAGGCATAATGCATATGAAATTAAAGAGAACCTTTAGCTTGGTTTAAGTAAAACCAAAAAGTACTCCAACTTAAATAGACAACAATTAAATAAACTTGGATTATTTCATGAAAGTTAGGTAATTCTTTCCAAAACACCTTATTTGTTCCACCCTTAGTCCCCAAATTTAATTCTCTTCCTCTTTTTTTCTTCATATTATTTTGTCGAATTTTATATTTTTTTGTTTAAGAATTTTTTGGCCTTTTTGACGCGAAGTGGAATGACAACGCAAGAACTCCGCCTTAGTTACTCAGCCCAACACACTCCAAATTTATTATTATTATTTGTTTAATGATGTTTTGGTCCTTTTGACGCCAAGCGAAATGACAACCCAAGCACCCCACCCCAGTTACTTAGCCCAACACACTATTAATTTTTTTTTTGTTTAATTTTAGTTAGCGGAGTTTTATCTAACATGTCACATAACCTTTTTATGTGAAGTCGGATGATAACCCAAGCACATCATCCCAGCTACTCAGCTAGTCACATTGTAAGCTGTGCTCATAACCACGAAATCATCAGATTTTTTCTCTTCTATTTGTTTTAGAAACTGAATTTTAATTTTAGAGGACAATGAAAAATAATCAAGTGTCAAAAATAAGTTTTGGCAACTACATAACAGTTGATAAACCATAATAGCAAAAATTTTGGGCCCACATTTAGTATGCTTTTGGATGATTTACCCCTTGTTTTATGTAAAAAGGTGCTCTTAATCCTTTCTTTTTATGTTTTTACTCAGGAAAGCACCTGAGGACGAGAAGAATAAGAAACGCGCTTAAAAAGGGCCAATTTGGGCCAAAGAGGAAATTGACACGGCTTGAACTTCAAGCCACACGACCGTGCCTCGACAATTAACAAAGACACAACCATGCTATGATTTACACGGTCGTGTCCCAATTGACAGAATCGAGACACAACCTGAAAACGATTTACACGAACGTGTACCACGGCCATGCCACTGCCACGGGAGAGAGAAATTTAACTCGGATTTGGATACTTTGAGGCAAAGAAACACATTCCAAAGCCTATTCAAACACCGAGTAGGAAGTATACTTGAATTGGGACACTTAGAGGTCAAGTAAAGCATTCTAAAAGTCTATATAAACACCCTAAGTATAACCTGAAAGGGGGCGTTAGACGGTGAGCTAGGCCAAAGAACTGAAGCCAGAGCAGTTCAATTCAGGGAGTTACTCAAAGATAGCCAGTTGATCCATCTCAAGGAGCCAAAATTCTACTCAAGACGGCGGAATATCCTTCAATTCCTTCAGGGGGTTTTAGGGATTTCTTATGTTTTGTTTTATCTTTTCTCTTGAGATGTTTTCTTTATTCATTATGAACTAAACCATTCAGATACATGAAGGGGATGAAACCAAGATAAATCTTGTTATTGAGTTCTAAATTATATGATAAATACTTAGTTTGTTCTTAATTATGCATACTTAATCCAAATCTGATGTGCTTAGGTGGAGGAGGAATAGACCCTGCTTAAGAGTAGATCTAGCATAATTAAGCAGAGTTGATCGCACGCCTAGAGATAAGGTGACGAGATTTTTCGAATTAAGGTGAAACATAATATGGAGTCCATAGATCGATTTACTACTATTCTAGGGGTTATTATAAGAGAACGAGAGTTCCACTAATTAACCTAGGGTTAGACGTTATTTGCCTCGAGAGAGGGTTTAATATACGTTAGGGAGAATTACGGATCAAACTAAGTGAATAAATCATATGGTTCAGTGTTAAGTAACAAGTGAAGTCTAGGTGGATTCTTCTTGAGGGTATCGTCATGATCAACTGAGTTTTTCCTCAAGTTATTTTCCAAGTCGTTCTTTTTATCTTTTTTTTAGCTTAGTAGTCGTTAAATTAGATTAAATCAACCAATCACTCCATATTTTAGGCTAAATAATAAAAAGAAAGTGAGTATTAGTACTTTTAGTTCCTTTGGGTTCGACAATCCGGTCTTGCCTAAGCTATACTACTGTTCGATAGGTACACTTGCCTATAATCGTTGTCAGAGTTAGTTTCCAAGTTTGATCATATTCTTTATAAATTTTAAATCTCAACAAAACAACGATCAAGTTTTTGGCGTCGGTGCTGGGGAACTAAAATATTAAGAAAGCTCTATTTTATTACTTTAGCCATTTTTTTATTTTTTGCAATTTATTTTATTTATTACTATTATTTTTACGTTGCTGATTTTTCCTCTATTTTGCTTTTGGCAGATAATTTTAGTCTATAGAGAAGATGGCACTGAATAATTATCAGTGGCAAGTTATGAGGACAGTGCCAACAAAAGCCGCTAGTGTTTTCAACCTCGACCTGGTCACCAGGTTATCTAACCAGCTAGAGATGATGAATAAAAAGATTGATGGTTTGTATAATCTCTTGCAGGTACACCTAGTAATGCAATATGATTCGAATTTAGGAGGCGTGGCGAATCCTGAGTACCCACCCTACAAATATGGCATGGAAAACGATCAAGCTCACTATGCGGGTAACTATTCTAGACCACAAAATAATTTTTATAATGACACTTATAATGCAGGATGGAGTTACCATCCCAATTTCTCGTGGGATGATCAAAGTAGCCAAAGACAGGAACTTCCTCCAAATTTTCAACAACCACCTCACCAATAGGAAGAGGAGTTGAGTCGTGAGGAGATGCTGACAAAATTTATGGCAGCCATAGAAACCTGTCCCCAAAAAACTCAAACAATGTTCAATAATCAACAAGCATCGATCAAAGAGATCAAGAACCAAGTTCAGAAATCTACTAAGTCAGTTGAACAACTTGCAAAGTTAATGTCTGAACGACCGCAAGGGCGTCTACCAAGCAACACATAAATTAACCCAAATGAGCAAATTCAAACCATACCAGCTCATGAAAGTGAAGGGTTAGACGAACCAAACCCAAGGAAAAAGCTATGGTAAGTGAAGGTAAGGTTGAGGTGTGCCATGGTATACAAAAACTGGCAATTACAGAGTACCAACCTCGTGTGCCATATCCCGATGCAATAAAGAAAGACCACGTAGAGGAAGAATTCAGTGGACTCACACCTCATGTAGATGTCGAAACAATCACTCTTCAAGCTCTTGACTCAGCTAGGACATCAAGTAATAAAGGTATGAACGTTAATTCTATTGATAACCAATTCATTCAACCTTCTTTACAAGAAACATCATGAAATCACCTAGTTGAGCTAGATCTTAGACCTCGTGTCAATAAAGAAGAATTATATGAGGAACGAAGCCTTAGGGTCGACAAACTAGAAGAGTGGAAA
Organism: Gossypium rotundifolium; assembly: GCA_025506655.1. Taxonomy (NCBI): domain Eukaryota; kingdom Viridiplantae; phylum Streptophyta; class Magnoliopsida; order Malvales; family Malvaceae; genus Gossypium; species Gossypium rotundifolium. The sequence goes on along the minus strand of CP106731.1, from coordinate 41,540,110 downwards.
ACACAATTTAAAGAAGAACCGGAGCCATACGAAGTGAAATCGAAAGAAACCCTAGGTGAGTTGATAGGAACAACAAATCACATCAAAATAGAGGATCGGGTATTGTTGAATAAGGAAGACCCTCAAATCACCAATTTAGACTTCAAGGCAAACGAAGAAATCACTTTTAAGGTACTTAATGTCTTCCTATACGGCACAGTCGAGGTAAGCAATCCTAAATTCAACATTTTTTAGGTAAACATTACTCGACTTAAACTTTATATCCATAACCGAGTTGATCGCATGAGAAAGGATTTCCACCTCCTCAAACCACCATGATTGTGCGTACAAGAGGTAAGTCTAGCTCAAGACTTTAAATGAGCGCTTCTCGGGAGGCAACCCGAGTACTAACTGTACTACTTAGTTTGGTTTTATTTCTTTTTGTATTTAGGCATAGGTTTCCATACCCACACGGCCACGGCTAGGTACATAGGCGTGTACCTTATCTCTATTTAATTATTTACTTTTATTCATATTTTTATTTTTATTTTTATTTTTACTTCCTTTATTATTTTATCCTTTTTCTCAATGGCATTTAGATTTAGCTTAGGATACAATAAAACCAAGCCGATTACTTCGAGGATTCAATTTCAAATGGTTTGAGACGCTTCCCCACGTTCACCTCCAATCTTTCTGGTTTCTTTTCAGTGAATTCATCCAAAAATTCGGGATGTGTTACTTCTCCCCTTCTCTTTTGATTTTATTATTACATAATTGTTTATCTATTTTTGTACATTGAGGGCAATGTATATCTTAAGTGTGGGGGGTAAAAGTACCTAACTTTTTGCATTATTCTAAAATCTTGAATTATAGTCTTGTCCGTAAGAAATTTTCTCATATTATTAATTAGGGTGAAATTTCTGATGATTTATGATTTTTATTGATACGTTTTGAGTAAGTCATTGATAATTGTGCATTGATGATTTATACTTGAAGAATACTAGAGAATCAAGCATGATAAGTCTATCTTTCAAGAATAAAAAATTTTCTAGGTTGTTGAACTGAATTTGAATATTACCTTGAAGTTTGGAATTTACAGGATTGATGTCAAATACCCATAATTTTTGTGAGATTTGAGCCTTATAGATCATATATTCTTTTTCATGCTCACTTTATTGATTATGAGTGTGTCAACACTAAATTGTTATTCTAGAACTTGCCTAGATTATACATATCGAGATCACATTAATGATTTGATATACTGAGATGATAAAGGCACCTAGGTTTTAACCCATTCACTCCACTAAAAAGCCTACCTTCACAAATTAACCCTTAGTAAACCCATTTGATCCTAACGATCCTTTTTTATTGAATTACTCGCTTAATATTAACCAAAAACCCTTTGTATTTGTTATCACCATTATTTTTGACTACCCTTCTATCGAGAATTGATTTGATCAGTTACCAAATTAGTTTATTTCAGTTGATAAAGTTCTTTCTTTATTAGCTATTTACTTAGTTTGTTCTTAAAAAAAAACCAAAGTATATTGAAGCATTAGTATATGATTAAAGGAGCTTATGTGTTCAAATTCCAATTGTTGAAGAAGAGCTCATATTAAAAGTAATATCAATAGTAGTATTACTAGTTTCAAAGCAATCATTTATCTTGTAGTTCATTATTCTTGTTAGGTAATTGGTCAGGTCAATCTCGATTTCAAACCTTCTAATTCGGCCTTTATCCACACCTTTAACCTAAGCCCCATTACAACCCTGTCAAAAGACCTTTTTATTTGTGTATCATCTCATATTACATGGCGGAGATTTGATTTTCAGGCAAGCCTATGTGATTAACTTTTCAGATTCGACTTATGAGTGATTTTCTTGAAACTTAAACACTTCGAGTGATTTGAGTGAATCTTTAGTGAGGACGTCAATCCTTGTCGATTTTGAGTTAAAGGTAAATATTTAGATAAGGGGAGACACCTATGTTTTCGTGCTACAAAATATATGACTTAGAATTGTTTAAATCTTTAGGAGTCATTGAGTTAAATTATCCATGTATGAATTATCTGTGAATTATGATGAGGCATTGTTGATAGGAATTGTGAATTATGAAAAGTTCATTTTAGTTATAAGTTGAGAATTTTGTTTGAGGACAAGCAAAAGCTTAAGTGTGGTGGTATTTGATAAACCGTAAAAGCAACATATTTTAGGCCCACATTTAGTATGCTTTTGGATGATTTAGCCCTTGTTTTATGTAAAAAGGTGCACTTAATCCTTTCTTTTCATGTTTTTACTCAGGAAAGCACCCGAGGACAAAAAGAACAAGAAATAGGCTTAAAACGGGCCAATTTGGGCCAAATAGGAAATCGACACGGCTTGGACTTCAAGCCACACGGTCGTGCCTCAAAAATTAACTAAGAAACGACCATGCCATGATTTACACAGCCATGTCCCAATCGACAGAATTGAGACATGGCCTGAAAATGATTTACACGGGCGTGTACCATGGCCGTGCCCATATCACGAGAGAGAGTAATTTCACTCGGATTTGGATACTTTAAAGCAAAGAAACACATTCCAAAGCCTATTCAAACATCGAGTAGGAAGTATACTTGAATTGGGACACTTAGAGGCCAAGTAAAGCATTCTAAAAGTCTATATAAACACCCTAAGTGTAACCTGAAAGGGGGCGTTAGGCGGTGAGCTAGGCCAAAGAGCCGAAGCCAGAGCAGTTCAATTTAGGGACTTACTTGAAGATAGCCAGTTGATCCATCTCAAGGAGTCAAATTCTACTCAAGAAGGCAGATTTCTCCTTCAATTCTTTTAGGGGTTTTAGGGATTTCTTATGTTTTGTTTTATCTTTTCTCTTGAGATGTTTTCTTTATTCATTATGAACTAAACCCTCCAGATACCTGAAAGGGATGAAACCTAGATGAATCTTGTTATTGATTTTTGAATTATATGATAAATACTTAGTTTGTTCTTAATTATGCATACTTAATCCAAATCTGATGTGCTTAGGTTGAGGAGGAATAGACCCCGCTTAAGAATAGATCTAGCGTAATTAAGCGGAATTGATTGCACGCCTAGAGATAGGGTGACGAGATTTTTCCGAATTAGGGTGAAACCTAATATGGAGTCCATAGATCAATTTACTGCTATTCTAGGGGGTTATTATAAGAGAACAAGAGTTCCACTAATTAACCTAGGTTTAGATGTTATTCACCTCGAGAGAGGATTTAATATACGTTAGGGAGTCTTAGAGATCAAACTAAGTGAAAATCATATGGTTCAGTGTTAAGTAATAAGTGAAGTCTAGGTGGATTCTTCCTGAGGGTATCATCGTGATCAACTGAGTTTTTCTTCAAGTTATTTTCCAAGTCATTCTTTTTGTCTTTGTGTCTTTAGCTTAGTAGTTGTTAAATTAGATTAATTGAAGCAATCACTCCATATTTTAGGCTAAATAAGAAAAAGAAAGTGAGTGTTAGTACTTTTAGTTCCTTTGGGTCCAACAATCCAGTCTTACCTAAGTTATACTACTGTTCGATAGGTACACTTGCCTATAATCATTGTTAGAGTTAGTTTCCAGGTTTAATCATATTCTTTATAAATTTTAAAACTTGAAAAAACAACGATCAACAGTCATGAAAAAAAAATTAGCATTCATTCATAGTCCATGTCCTTTTTGCATTTTAGACTTAATCAATTTTACTATAAGCAAGATAGGGTTAACTTCATTAATCGTAATTATTTTAGCCTAATAGAAATAAAAAAGTGGAGATGAAATCAACATAGCAAAAATCACAACTAACTCAATAGATAAGAATTGTGCTCGCGGGTCAAGCAGTGGGTATTTCCTGGTCAAAATCTTGGGCATGAAAAAGGGCAGGATATAGTAAAACAAATAAATATGGGCAAAACAAGCACAAGGCAACAGCAACAATAAATGCAACTTTAAAAACGACAGATAAAACAACAAAAATAATGAGGAATGTGTCCCCCTACTTGAAACACATTGCCCTCAATGTGAAAATAATATTAACAAATACGATGAAAAGGAAAGGGTTTAAAACACTATCCATGTTGTTTTCATTACTGTCTTGGACACCCCAAACCCGGCCCACAAGCCCTAACCGGATCTGGTATGCTTCTAAAGAAAATCCATTCAAATCTTGCTTGAAACCTCTATTAATACTTGTGTGTTTTTGAAATCAGTAGTTGATTTGGGTTAGGCTCGAAAAAAACCCATGTCAAATTTGTGTTAAAAACAATTTGTTATTTAAATTTAAGGAAAATTTACTTAAATTCAATAAATACCGTGCCATAGTAAAATAACTTAAAAGCATGCATAACCAGTTCATACTATAATCTTGTTACATCAAAATAAATCTCCAAAATAAAATTTAAAGCACTCAAGTAAAATATAATATCCAACTCCTTAAGTTCGTGCTGAGCATGGTCACCCTTGAGCTCTTGCCCACCCAGTCCATCACAGATCATCACCTGAAAAACAGTCCCACAAGGGGTGAGTCAAACAGACTCAATGTGTACAATCAACACTAAGTATCAATTAGATTCAGGCATGTCAAATCATACATATTCATATAGCATTTAAATAAAATGATGCAATCCTGGACCCAAGCCTGGTTATCCATCCGCTACACGTCACCCATACAACCATCACACCGTGGGGACTACTAAGTCAACCCTCCATCCGCTACACACCATCGAAGGCAGTCGTTGCAGTCGACGTGCTCATTGCCCTTATGATTTTGTGGCATAGCCACCATATATAAATTTGTGACATAAGTCACCACATTCTTATATTGTGACAAAAGTCACCACATTCTTATATTGTGACATAAGTCACCACATTCTTATATTGGGGTATGAAACCACCAATTCACTTCCCCTTTTACATATCACCCATATGCCCCATGTCATACAATTATGCATTAACCATATCATATTCTTTATTAACATTCTTATAATTTCATGTATATGCCATAGCAAAACTTATCATACTCATAGTAGGAGTAGGAAAACGTACCTGAGTACTTTGTACCATTACATGGTACCTTAACCCTAATCTTACACTTTTATATTAGCACATATAATAAATTAAAGCCGTAAATCTATCAAGATTTAGTGTGGGGTACACACCTGATATACTTAGCAAATTCACTCCAAATCCCGAAAACCCGATCTACTGATTTAGATCTCAATTCCTACATTTGATCAATCACCTTGATGTTTAACAAAAGTCTATTCGACTATGTGATTAAATCCTGAAGGATCATTGCGACAAAAATCTTACCTTCCTGTCGATTTGATTCTTAAACGAATCCCGAAACTTTATGATGCTTCTTTATTGCAATCGACTATACCCTTAACCATTGAACTAATTAGTTTCGGCTTTTTAAACAAATAAGGAATAGATCTAAATACCAAAATTGGCCTTGGCTGAATGTGTAAGTACACTTACCTTACGATTTGAAATCCCAAAATCCTTGTATACCCCTGTCGACTGCCCCTAAATGTCCATAGTTAAATTCGGTCATAAAGAAAAGAACAAAAAATGGCCATTCGGCCACCTACCATCAACCACTCACCTTCGGCTTTTCCAAAATCGGCACTTTTGGCTATTGTAAAACAGGATTCAGCTTCTAGAGATAAAGAGAAGGAATTGGTAGGCATAGATAATTGATTCGGGTTAGATCTTGATGAAAAGAAAGGAAGAAATCACAAAGGAAAGAAATCCCGAAACTTACCGAATCACTAAGGAACATGCGAACTATGGTGCACCTTCGGGAAACTAAACCACCTTTGTAGATTCGACTTTGAGGCTTAGAGAGATTCGGATATGGGGGTTTTTGATTAACAATCGGCTATTACTAGAAAAAGGCTTACCTTCGGCTTTTGGTGAGTTGTGAAAAGAAAAAGAAAGTTGATGATGAAGATTCGGCTAGACTTTGCTTGAGTTTTCAGCCTTTGAAAAGTTTGCAAAAGAAAAGGAAGAAGAGAAAGGTGAAGAAATCGGCAAGACTAGAGGGTCCTATATTCGGCTTTTAGAGAATTAAAAAGAAAAGAGAAAGAGTTGCAGAGAGAATTCGGCAGAGACTAAAAAGGGAAGGAAAAGAATGAAGAAAAGCCTTAATCTCCTTCCTTGGCCGAAATTATTACCAAGAGAGTCCCTTGGCCGGTCACCTCTTCCTCTCACTATCAAATCCCTTAATTCACTCTTCCTTACCCCTTTTCCTACCTTAGCCGAAACTTCTAAGAGAATTGGACCTCATCTTAAACTCCTCCCATAGACTCCCCTTGCCGTCCAACACTTCCTCTTGTTGCCGCAAAAATTAAAGCTCCATTTAGCTTCCTACACGACTCGAACCTTGGCCCATTTACCCTGCTGGTGGCGTCATTGCTAGAGGTTTTAAGTGATGTCTCCGGGCCACTTTTCCAAGCCTAATAATATGTCATATTTCCCTTATTTATTTTCTTAAGGCCACCTTGCTTTAGTTCCCTCTTTTAGACTTAAAACTCGATATTTTTCTAAGGCATTTTCCTTATGTTTCAAGATTCCAAAATTCACATAACACATTCATAACACATAAGACATGCTATTTCATATAATTTAGCAATAGTTCATAAGCCCTAATCCGGGATATTACAGTTCTACCCCCTTAAAATAATTTCATCCTCGAAATTACCTGGCTAGAATAGGTAGGGGTATTATTGTCGCATTGCTTCTTTCGGCTCCCACGAGGCTTCCTCCGATCCATGATTTCGCCACAATACCTTGACCAAATGGATCGATTTCCTTCGTAATACTTTTACATCTTGCTCCAAGATCTGAATTGGCTCTTCCTCGTAGGACAGGTCTGGCCTTAGCTCCACCTCCTCAACCGAACTACGTGAGATGGATTCGATCGGTAACGACATAGCATGGAAACATGGAATACGTCATGCATCTGCTTCAATTTCGGAGGCAACTCTAATTGGTATGCCACTGGTCCGATTGACTTCAATGCCCGATAGGGTCCTATGAACCTTGGACTTAGCTTCCCTTTTCGACCAAATCTCATCACCTTCTTCCAAGGCGAGACTTTAAGGAACACTTGATCTCTCACATCAAATTTAATCTCCTTCCATTTGAGATCTGCGTACAACTTTTGTCTATCGGATGCTTCCTTCAATCGAGCTCAAATTATACTAACCTTCTCCTCCGATTCCGCTACTAACTCCGGACCTAAAATTTGGCGTTCTCTCAACTCTGTCCAACACATAGGAGTGCGGCACTTCCGTCCATATAACACTTCGTATGGTGCCATTCGTATACTGGCTTGATAGCTGTTGTTGTAAGCAAATTCCGCTAGAGGCAAGTATTCTTCCCAACTTCCTCTGAAGTCTATCACACAGCCTCTTAACATATCCTCTAGCACTTGAATCACTCGTTCAGACTGGCCATCCGATTGTGGATGGAAAGCCGTACTAAAATCCAATCTAGTGCCTAAAGCCTGATGTAGAGCTTTCCAAAATCGAGACATGAACCTCGGGTCCCGATTCGAGATAATTGACATTGGCACTCCATGCAACGTTACAATCTCCGCCACATACAACCTTGCCAAATTTTGTAGGGAGTAATCAACCCGTACTGGAATAAAATGCGCGGACTTTGTCACCGATCCACTATCACCCATATCAAGTCCTTCTTAGTAGGCGTAAGGGGAAGCCGACTAACGTGGTCCATGGTAATTCTTTCCCACTTCCATTGGGGAATCTGTATTGGTTGAAGTAATCCTGACGGAACTTGGTGTTCAGCCTTAACTTGCTGACACGTCAAGCACTTTCCTACAAATTCGGTCACTTCCCGCTTAAGATTAGGCCACCAAAATTGTTCCCTTAAATCTCTGTACATTTTACTACCTCCGGGATGCATAGCATAGGGGCTACTATGCGATTCTCGAAGAATTTTTTGCCTAAGTTCCACATTATTTGGCATACAGACCTTAGCCTTAAAGCACAATGCTCCTTCGTCATTAACATTATAACCTTCCAACTCTCTATTCTGCGCTTGTCGCAACTTAACACTTAGATCCTCGTCCACCAACTGTCCCTCTTTCACTTCATTCAACCACGTCGGCTTAACTTGCAACTCTGCTAGCAAACTTCCATCATCATAGAGGCTTAGATGTGCGAACATCGCCCTTAGATTCGTCACTACCTTCCGACTTAGGGCATCTGCCACTACATTTGCCTTGCCTAGGTGATATTCTATGGAACAATCGTAATCCTTCAATAGTTCCACCCACCTTCGCTGTCTCAGATTCAACTCCTTCTGAGTCAGTAGATACTTGAGGCTTTTGTGGTCTATGTAGATCACCGACTTTTCTCCATAAAGATAATGCCTCCACACCTTAAGGGCAAAGACCACTGCCGCTAATTCTAAGTCGTGCATCGGGTAGTTAACCTCGTGTGGCCTTAGCTGTCGAGACGCGTAAGCAACTACTTTTCCATCTTGCATAAGGACACCTCCCAACCCTGTATGGAAAGCATCACAATACACTACAAAATCCTTCCCCGCCTCCGGTTGAATCAAAACTGGAGCTTCAGTCAAGACCTTCTTAAGCTTTTCAAAGCTCTCCTGTTGCTTATCCATCCATATGAAAGGCACTTCCTTCCTTAATAAATTTGTCAAGGGCGCAGCTATTGACGAGAATCCTTCCACAAACCGTCTATAATAGCCTGACAATCCTAAGAAACTTCGAACTTCCGTCACCGACTTAGGAGGTTTCCAATCCAAAACTACCTCAATCTTCCGAAGATCCACCCTTATTCCTTCAGCGGATACTACATGTCCTAAAAATGTAACCTCCTTAAGCCAAAATTCACACTTGCTGAATTTGGCGTAGAGCTTCTTCTCCCTCAATATTTGCAACACAACTCGGAGGTGCTCATCATGTTCTTCTTTAGACTTTGAGTACACCAAAATATCGTTTATGAACACGACAATAAACTAATCCAGATAGGGTTAGAAAACCCGATTCATCATGTCTATAAATATAGCTGGGGCATTTGTCAAATCGAACAGTATTACCAAGAACTCATAATGCCCGTACCTTGTTCGGAAAGCCGTCTTATGGATATCAGCCTCCTTCACCTTAAGCTGATGATATCTAGACCTTAGATCGATCTTTGAGAATACTGCGGCCCCCTTAAGCTGATCGAACAAGTCGTCTATCCTTGGCAACGGGTACTTGTTCTTGATGGTCAGCTTATTCAACTGACGATAATCTATGCACATACGCATAGTTCCATCTCTCTTCTTCACAAATAAGATCGGTGCTCCCCATGGAGACACACTGGGTCGAATGAACCCACAGTCAAGCAATTCCTGGATCTGAGCCTTGAGCTCCACCAACTCCTTTGGTGCCATCTGTATGGGGCAATGGACACAAGAGCTACACCTGGCAGCAAGTCAATTTCAAACTCCACCTCCCTGTCCGGGGGTATTCCGGGTAATTCCTCTAGAAAGACATCCTCATATTCCCTTACAGTTCTTACTTCACTAACTCCCCCTTCTTTCGTATCCAAAGCACTAATGAAGGCCATAAATGCCTTACACCCCTTCCAAACCATCTTATCAGCCTTTAAAGCCGAAACTACATTAGACAAGTAGTTTCATCTTTCTCCTATCATAACTATCACTTTGTCCTCTAGGGTCCTTAACTCCATTCGTTTGGCTGCACAATCCAACACAGCCCGATGCTCCACTAGCCAATCCATTCCAAGTATGAGATCAAATTCTCCAAAAGGTAATTCCATTAAATCGGCTGGAAGTATCGTTCCTTAAAGTTCTAAAGGTATTCTCCGAAACATCTTATTCACCACTACAGTTTGACCTAGTGGGCTTACTACGGTCATTTCCCTACTAGAAAGTTCAGAGGCTATTTCTAGAGTTTCAACTATTCTACATGCAACATAAGAATGGGTCGAGCCCGCATCGATCAAAGCAACATAAGGCTACCAGTTATGACGTCGGTGCGTCACCATCCTCCCTACGGTGAATCGTATACACCAAGCCCGACTGTCTTGCCTCTGTATTACCACCACCTCGGCCCGATGTTCCACGTCCTATTCTGGCACCATTTTCTCTGTTATTCGTTCCACGACCCCGCTGAGGCTGCTGTCCCCCTCTACCAGCCTAATTAACATTCTGAGCTACCGGTCGATTCCCATCTGGTCTCATCGGACAGTCCTTAATCATATGGTCCTTTGACCTACACTTGAAACATCCCCCTGTCTTCTTCCAGCATTAGCCTAAGTACTTTTTCCCACATTGATCACAAGTAGGGTACTGCCTTCCAGTAGCAGCTTGCTGATCTCGCGGCCCTTCAACTCTAGGCCTCTTTTGCTCATTCCTGGATGGCCTTGATGATCCAAATCCTCTCTTCTGCCTATTTCAATCAGAGTTCTGCCTTATGGACTCCTTGATACCCTCGGCCACTTTGGCCTTTTCCACCAACACAGTAAACTCTCGCTCCTGTTGCGGGGCTATCAATAACCTCAAGTCATCCCTTAGTCCATCTTCAAACTGGACACACCGCTCATGCTCAGTAGACACTATGCCTCGAGCATAGTGACTCAGCCTTAAGAATTCAGCTTCATACTTAGCTACAAACTTGTTCCCTTGAACCAGCCCTAGGAAAGCCTTTTTCTAGTCATCAATATAATGAGTGCCTACATACTTCTTCTGGTATGCTGCCTTAGCATACTCCCACGTGAGTTCCTCAACTATAGCACCATCTCGCACCGTGAGCCACCATTGATATGACTCATCGCGGAGAAGCGACACCAACCCTTTTAGCTTTTCCTCGTCAGTTAAGTCGAGCTCATCCATAATTCGCTCAGTCACCTCCAACCAATACTCAGCGGTATTAGGTGCTACACCTGATACACCGCGGAACACTTCAGCTCTGTTGGCTCGAAGTCGCTCAGGTACCGACTTTCGAGCTTCCATGCCTCCACCGCCTCCCCGCCACCTTTCCAAGACCCGCAAGATCGCCAGTGACATCTGCGTCATCCCGTCTGGTCCTGATATTCCACATCAGCGATTGGGGGTGGTGGTGGTGGCATTTCATTTTCAGATCCTTGACCCGATCTAATGGGTTTAGACACGATCATTTGGCCTCTTCCACGGCCACGTACGTTACGACCACGTCCCCTTGAATTCATACTTTCGCTTGTGTTTATCTGATTAAAGAATTTTATAGATTAGTTTTTGTTCCACTAATTTATCACGAACAGTTTTATGTTCAATAGTTTTAAGAAGTAGTTCTTTCGATTCATACACATACAGTCTCACATCATTCATTTAGTTACACACATGAACTTGCGTCCATTACAGAGAAATGTTGTAATTGTCATTGTTTGCTGTTTTCCACTACCCAAGGGTATTTTCGTAATTTATCTTGTAGGGGTATTTTGGTAATTTTCAAATTAGGGGATTTGAAAATGTTGCAAAATAGAGATTGTTGATGTTTCACAAAATTAAATTTACTTGCTGGAAAAATTTTAAGGGTAAAATGGTAATTTATACACTAGGGGTATTTTTGTAATTTTACAAGCCAGGGTCATTTCGGTAATTTTTTTGCAAAGTATGGTTCCTGATGACTTTCAAAACAAGAGCATTTTTGAAGATTTCTAATTTGAGGGCACTTCGTTGATTTTCCTTACTGATGGTATTTTGGTCATTTGTATAGGTTAGGGGTAATTCGGTCATTTTGCAAATCAGGGGTAATTTCGTAAATTTTTTTTCCAAATCAGGGTGTCTTTGATATTTTGTAAAGTTTTTGAATACTTGTGCAAAATCAAAAATTGTTATTGAAATCGGGGGTAGTATGGTAATTTTGGAAAATCAATGGCATTTTAGTAATTTTACCACTAAGGGTATTTAGGTAATTTTCTAAATAAAAATTCTTAGAAATTTATTTTTCAAAATAATAATTTTCAAAATTTCAAAAGGGTAGTTTGTTGACTTTTAAAATTAGGGTTTCCATAAAAAAATGGCTAGTCCCTTTCGGGTTTAGTTATTGGGTTTAGCCTGTGACTAAGTCCTCTTGGTTAGGGTGATCCATCACTACGCACCAGGTAGGATTCGAGTGGGTAGGAGGTGAGTCATGCGGACTGCTTAAATACCAGGCTCCCACTGAAACCAATTCTAGACATGCGCACAACAGTTGCCACACCTTAACTCAGCGACTTAGGCACAGGTTTGTTTAATTATGCATTAAAGTTTTATGTAATTGTTGGGGTAAACTAGTCTTAGGGTTTATTTCCTAATCCACTAGTCTATGTCCCTATATATATCCCTACATACAAATCACAAAGAGGTTAGGAGTACTTACCTGGTGGACTTCGAGTCGGAGACTCAGGTGCCATGCCAGAAAAATCTGCTTACTTCTTAATAAAATCCAATTTTCCAAAAAAAAACGTTTTGGGCCCAAAAAGCCCTCAATGCCGAGTTTTAAATCGGGCTCTGATACCAAACTGAAACACCCCAAACCCAGCCCACAAGCCCTGACTGGATCTGGTATGCTTCTAAAGAAAATCCATTCAAATCTTGTTTGAAACCTCTGCTAAAACTTGTGTGTTTTTGAAATCAGTAGTTGATTTGGGTTGGGCTCGAAAAAAACCCGTGTCGAATTAGTGTTAAAAACAATTTGTTATTTAAATTTAAGGAAAATTTACTTAAATTCGATAAATACCGTGCCATAGTAAAAAAACTTAAAAGCATGCATAACTGTTTCATACTATAATCTTGTTACATCAAAATAAATCTCCAAAATAAAATTTAAAGCACTCAAGTAAAATAAAATATCCAACTCCTTAAGTTCGTACTGAGCATGGTCATAAAAAAAGAATAGAAAAGGGCCATTCGGCCACCTACCATCAACCACTCACCTTCGACTTTTCCAAAATCGACACTTCTGGCTATTGTAAAACAGGATTCGGCTTCTAGAGATAAAGAGAAGGAATTGATAGGCATAGATAATTATTCGGGTTAGATCTTGATGAAAAGTAAGGATGAAATCACAAAGGAAAGAAATCCTAAAACTTGCTGAATCACTAAGGAACATGCGGCCTATGGTGCACCTTCGGGAAACTAAACCACCTTTGTAGATTCGGCTTTGAGGCTTAGAGAGATTTGGCTATGGGGGTTCTTGATTAACAATCGACTATTGCTAGAAAAAGGCTTACCTTCGACTTTTGGTGAGTTGTGAAAAGAAAAAGAAAGTTGATGATGAAGATTCGGCTAGACTTTGCTTGAGTTTTCGGCTTTTGAAAAGTTTGCAAAAGAAAAGGAAGAAGAGAAAGGTGAAGAAATCGGCAAGACTAGAGGGTCCTATATTCGGCTTTTAGATAGTTAAAAAGAAAAGAGAAAGAGTTGCAGAGAGAATTCGGTAGAGACTAAAAAGGGAAGGAAAAGAATGAAGAAAAGCCTTAATCTCCTTCCTTGGCCGAAATTACTACCAAGAGAGTCCCTTGGCCGGCCACCTCTTCCTCTCACTATCAAATCCCTTAATTCACTCTTCCTTACCCCTTTTCCTACCTTAGCCGAAACTTCTAAGAGAATTGGACCTCATCTTAAACTCCTCCCATAGACTCCCCTTGCCATCCAACACTTCCTCTTGTTGCCGCAAAAATTAAAGCTCCATTTAGCTTCCTACACGACTCGAACCTTGGCCCATTTACCCTGCTGTTGGTGTCATTCCCAGAGGTTTTAAGTGATGTCTCCGGGCCACTTTTCCAAGCCCAATTATATGTCATATTTCCCTTATTTATTTTCTTAAGGCCACCTTGCTTTAGTTCCCTCTTTTAGACTTAAAACTTGATATTTTTCTAAGGCATTTTCCTTATGTTTCAAGATTCTAAAATTCACATAACACATTCATAACACATAAGAAATGCTATTTCATATAATTTAGCAATAGTGCATAAGCCCTAATCTGGGATATTACATAAATATTCCTTTTTACAGTCCCTGTGGGTACGATAACTCGACATTTACTTGTCACTTTATTACTTGTTGCGATTGTGTACACTTGCACATTTTCTTCGTTCCAGATGTCAAGGTCTAAAATTTTACCCATGATGGATGTTTGTGTATTTTGATGTCTAATGGTAGAAAATGCATGTTTGGTGTATGATAAATGACTTTTACTAAGTGATTTTTCATGAAAATACCTTAAAAGGACCTATTTGTAAAAAGATTTCAAAATGTGTGTAAAAGTGTGATTAAATGAAAAATGTGGACTGTTATAAGCATGAAAGAGGTTCTACTAGGCTTGGGTCTTGATGAAATCGAATAGATTTCATTTTACGAGCCTAGGGACTAATTTGTAAAAATGTAAAACTTTAAGGGTAAAAATGTAATTTTCCATAATGTGATTTTGGGTTGATTTGAATATTATAATGATTAAATAAGTTAAATGTGATATTACAGATCAAGAAAATTGAGGTTCGAGCCTAGAACGGGGGAAAAACGAGTATTTGAAGATTTAGTCTTTTTTTCCATTTCCATACCGAGGTAAGTTCGTGTGTAAATAAATGCAATGTTATATTTTTATTTTTATATGTTTTATTATACATGAATTGTATTAATGAAAATGTGGATACATTTGACGATGAAATGAAAAGTGAGAAATCCCGTTTGAACCTTATGAATAGATTAGGATACGAGTGACTTGTCACTAGGAAACCATGTGATATATGTGATTTGTGTGATCCAGGTGCTGGTCTCATACGTCTACTAGTGGCTGGGTAGTCCGGCATGTTTTGTGGATACCTGACAGCTTGTGTGAGAAACACTACATAGTTACATCTTGATTGACAGCTTGTGTGAGTAGGCTTGTGATTAGTTCGATAGTGAGCCCCTATGTGTTATGAGATATGAGGTAGCATTGGATATGTATGTGACACTTATGTGAAAGACTTTCCGTGTATCCGATTAGTATTCCAAGTGTTCAATGGATGATATGTTACGAGTTGGTACAAGTATCTGAATAACTCACTAGGATTGTCCATCCGTTTGCGGGTGAAATGCAGTGCTAAAATGCAGCTTTGTACCTAAAGCTTCTTGCAATTTCTTTCAAAATCGTAAAGTGAATCTCGGATCCCTATCCGAAACAATATATAATGGAACTCCATGCAAACGAACAATCTCTGAGATATACAACTCAGCCAATTTATTAAGTGAATAATCCGAACATACAGGAATGAAATGAGTCGATTTTATCAATCTGTCAACAACAACCTAGATCGCATCTTTCTTTCTCGGAGATAAAGGCAATCCCAATACAAAATTCATTGTTACTCTATCCCATTTCCACTCAAGAATCATAATAGGCTGTAATAAACTGGATGACACTTGATGCTCAACTTTGACTTGCTGACAAATCAAACATTTCGAAACAAATTCTGAGATATCTCTTTTCATGCCATGCCACTAATAAAACTGTTTCAAATCATTATACATTTTTGTACTTTGCAAATGTACTGATAAATGACTAATGTGTGCTTCATTTAGAATCTTTTGAATGAGCTCAGAATTTCTTGGTACACAAATTCTATCACGAAACATCAAATAATCATCAAGCCCTATTCGAAATTCTGAATCAGAAGTCGACTCACACTAAATTCATTTTGCTTGCAATTCATTATCAAACTTTTGAGCTTCACAGATTTGTTATAGAAATAACGATCTTGCTTTCAACTCAGCTATTAATGAACCATCATCAAACAAATCAAATTGTGTGTTCAAAGCTCGTAAAGTGAATAAAGACTTTTGTTTCAAAGCATCAGTAACTACGTTTGCTTCCCCCGGATGATAGTCAATTACTAATTCATAGTCTTTTAACAATTCTACCTATCTCCATTGTCGTAAATTCAAATATTTCTGAGTCATCAGATATTTCAAGCTTTTGTTGTCGGTATAAATATGGCATTTCTCACCAAACAAGTAATGGCAAAAATTTTTCAATGCGAACACTATCGCGACTAATTCAAGATCGTGCGTCGGATAATTCTTTTCGTGTGGCTTCAACTTCTTGAGGCATAAGCTACAACTTTACTTTCCTACATCAAAACACAACCCAGACCATTTAACGATGCATCACTAAAAACTACAAATTCTTTACCTGATTTAGGCTGAACTAACACTGGTGCCTCTATCAATAATGCTTTCAACTATTGGAAGCTCTGCTGATACTTTTCTGACCACTCAAATTTAACATCTTTTTGAAGTAATGTGTCATCGGAGTCGCAATCATCGAAAAGTCTTTCACAAATTGTCTATAATAATTGGCTAGTCCTATAAAACTATGGACTTTGGTTACATTTCTTGAAGGCTTCCAATCTATAATCGAGGAAATTTTGCTCGAGTCAACTTGGATACCAGCGGCTAAAACTATATGTCCCAGAAAACCGACTTCTCATAACCAAAATTCATATTTCCTAAACTTTGCAAACAACTGTTTATCTCTCAAAATTTGTAACACAACTCTCAATTGTACAGCATGCTCAGATTCATCACGAGAGTAGATCAAAATATCATCAATAAACAAAACTACAAATCGTCTAAATACAGCCTGAAAATTGGGTTCATCAAATCCATAAAAATAGCAGGTGCATTTGTCAGTCTGAAAGGCATAACAAGAAATTCGTAGTGTCCGTACCTTGTTCTAAATGCAATCTTTGGCATATCGGAGTCTTTAACTCGCAGTTGGTAATAACCCGATCTCAAATCGATTTTCAAAAACACTTTTGCCCCTTTCAACTGATCAAATGAATCATTTATTCGTGGAAAAGGATATTTATTCTTGATCGTCACTTTGTTGAGCTACCGATAATATATACACATTCTCATTGTGCCATCTTTCTTTTTCACAAATAACACTGGTGCACCTGAGGAAGAGAAACTCGGTCTAGCAAAACCTTTATCTATCAATTCATGCAACTAAGCTTTCAATTCTTATAACTCTGTCGGTGCCATTCTGTACGAGCTATCGATATCGACATAGTTCCTGGTACTAATTCAATACCAAACTCAACCTCTTTGATAGGGGGTAAACTCGATAATTCTTCAGGAAACACATCTGGATACTCGCACACAACTATTATTGATTCAATCTTTCTTTCTATCACTTTCGTATCAAGAACATAAGCAACGTAAGCTTCACACCCCTTTTTTACAAATTTCTGAGCTAACATAGTCGAGATCACAACAGGCAAGCCATTCAAATCATCAGATTCAATTCTAATAGTCTCATTGTTATGACATTTTAGTTCTATTGTCTTTCATCTACAATTCACTATTGTATCATGCATTGTTAGCCAATCCATACCTAAAATTACATTAAATTCATCGAACGACAACACCATCAGATTAGCTGGAAAACAAAAATCTTGATACATCAACAAACAATTTTTGTAGATTTTGTCAACCAAAGCACATTTACCTAAGGGGTTCCATACTCTAATCACAAATTTAGTAGACTCTACAAGCAAAGTCTTACTAAATACTAAATTCATACATATATAAGAATGAGTTGATCTTGGATCTACCAATGCAATCACAATAGTATCATAGAGAGTGAAATTATCGATGATAACATCTGGCGATGATGCTTCTTCATGAGCGCGAATAGCGTAGGCTCTGGCAGGTGCTCTAGCATCGGATTCCACAGCAGTATCTTGTGTCACACCTCTACCACCACTCACATTTCCAAAATTATGGAATGGTCTTCCTTTCGCAGTAGGGTTGCTCGATCTTACATTCTAAGACTTATCTTTTTTTCTAGCTCAGAACAATCCCGAATGAAATGTTCATGCGAGCCACATTTAAAACAAGCTTTATCATTCAATCTAAATTCTCCAAAATGTCATTTTCCACATCATCCATATTCAGGTTTATTTGGTCTAACATTACCCACACTTGCGACTGACACAGCTGGAGTTTTTGAACTCGTAATTTGCTTCCCACGATCTCTATTAGAATATTAAACTGGTGTATTTGATCGATTAAACAAATCTCTAGATTTCTTTGATGAAGAGTGATACGGCTTACTCATTGATCTTTTTCTCGAATCTCTAGTTTCTAATTCTGCTTTTCTTTTTTCTTTGCTAAGATCCTTGGCTTTACAAGCCCTTTCAACCAGAACAACAAATTCTTTCAATTCAAGAATTCCAACTAATAATTTTATATATTTATTCAACCCGTCAATGAATCATTTACACATAATCTCCTCAGTTGACACATACTCTCGAGCATACTTGCTTAACCATATGAACTCTCTTTGATGCTCGGTGACAGCCATGCGGCCTTGTTTTAACTCTAAGAACTCTTTATGCTTTTGATCAAAGAATTGCTGACATATGTATTTCTTTTGAAACTCCATCTGAAAGGATTCCTAGGTCACTCATTTTCTCAGTACTAGAGACACCTAGGTATTCCACCATTGATATGCAGTGTCTCTCAGCAATGATACATCACATTTAATACATTCTTCAAGAGTACAAGACAATTCACCGAATACTCGAATCGTATTTTTGACCAAGAACTCAGCTCTTTTGGTATCATAATAAACAGTAGCCCGAAATTCTTCCGCTCCATGTTTACAAATTTTATCCACTGGAGGCTTGTTCAAACGTATCGGATCTACAACTTGAGGAACAACAGGGATTTGTTGACGTATAGGTTGGGGTGGAGGTTGTTGAGCAGCTAGATTGGTACGAATGTATTGAGTAAACCATTCGTTCATCATCTAGAAAAAGGCTTCTTTGCCTCACCTCCGTGACTTCTCGACATGGGTCTAAATTCAGTAGGTGCTATCCCTTGAACAGGAGCAGGCACATTACTCTCTACATCATCTGCTATAGCTCGTTCAGGATCCATTACTATACGAAAGCACAATTTAAGTTGTCAAAAATCATCACACTATCGCAGAGTATATATGGCATGTATAGCTAGACCCTCACACATGCTATGTTAGTCCTAGAATTGACTACACTGTATCTCTGATACCAATAATTGTAACACCTCTAACTCGTATTCATTACCAAAATATGGTTACGAGGTATTACTGGTCAATACATAACACAACTTATATTTATCAACCTCAAGCAATCATTCTCATACATCATTCCATACAATCACATTGTCCCTCATGAGGGCCTACGAGGCCTTAAACATGCTTTAGAAATGGTTCGGGACTAAACTAATAACATACAAAAATTTTGGAAAACTTAGAAGCTTTTCAATCATATAAGGGTCACACACCCGTGTGAACATGCTGTGTTCATCACACGGCTAGTAAACACCCCCGTGTCTTAGGCCGTGTGGAAACACGGCATACATACTGACTTGCATCACAGACCGAGGACATGTTCGTGTGCCAAGCCATGTGAGAACTGGCGGGTATACTGACATGGGTCACACGAGCAACCACACGCTCGTGTGTCCAGCCCGTGTACCATTTATGGGGTATACTGACTTATACCACATGGCCAGCCACATGCTTATGTGTGAGACCATGTTGAGCATATAGACTTCACTTTAATTTCAAAACCAGGGGACACACTGCCATGTAGCATGACCATGTGTCGCACATGACTGAGACACACGCCTGTGTCTCTGCCCGTGTGGACAAAAATAGGCCATCTGCAAAGCCAATTTGCCACCCTTTTTGCACATACCTACACAACCTCAAATGGAATCATTTGAAGACACAAATATACAACCAAAAATCATCAACCAATGCACAAACATACCTAATCCATTTCAACTAAATTCAACACTCAATTCCATGCCCTTTACCTATTCAAATACTAATAAATTTATCTTGCTTTTCTAAGCATAATTCACATGTATAATTCATTTAGCATAACTAATCCAAACATTCATAACTACTTCAATCCCATTCATACATTATGGTCTATTACCAAACATTAAAAGTAGAACCATATACACATTCATAGACATCATCAGGTTCATCATCTTATGCCAACTCAAATGGCCAAATACATATCCATCAAACATACCAAAATGACACAAGCCTATACATTCCATATACCATATATACATGACTCCAAAAGTACCAAATTAGATGATCGATAGTGCGATGAAGTCTCTAATGATTCCCAGATCCGAGTTAGCTTTGTAGAACTATAAAACATAGAAACAATTAAACATAGTAAGCTTTAAGCTTAGTAAGTTCGTATGTGAACACGAAATAATCACAACATTCACCAGCAATTCAAAATGGATTATACCATAAACATTTAAAGCATCAATTCATGAGCTATCATAGAATTTATCCATATCATCATTCATAAGTTCTCAACTTCATATATCTCGATACTTGAATAATCTTCCGTACGTACCTGTATCGATACATATCTATTTCTCATCAATATTCTTATCAAACCCTTCCAGTTTACAAATACTTTCGATACAATTTCATCAATTTTTCGATGCCATAGTCCAACTATGGTTTTTCATATATATTTCCAACGCCTTACCTTGGTCTTTCATTCGCATGCCATAACCCGGTTATGGTCATACTATTCGATTGCCAAAGCCCGGCTATGGTCTTATTCGACAACTTGCCTTATTCAATTCGTACATTTCATTTAATATCTCAACATATATCCAATAGAAT
The DNA here is from genome assembly GCA_025506655.1 of Gossypium rotundifolium. Classification (NCBI taxonomy): domain Eukaryota; kingdom Viridiplantae; phylum Streptophyta; class Magnoliopsida; order Malvales; family Malvaceae; genus Gossypium; species Gossypium rotundifolium. The sequence continues at coordinate 41,519,408 of CP106731.1, read as the reverse complement.
AATTACTATATCAATTTCATCCATTAAATAGGTAGGTACACATTTAAGTTCAATTATACGAACTTACCTCGTATTTAGAATTAACGGATTGGATCTACTATTCGATAACCTTACTTTTCCCCCGATCTAAATCTGAATTCTTTCTTTCTTGATCTATATGAATTCAAAATTAACTTATTCAATCATATACTCTTTCAATTTAGTCCAAAACATACATTTAGGCATATTTGCACTTTAGCCCCTAAACTTTCACACTTTTAACAATTTGGTCCCTATTTCACAAATACATAAAATTAACATAATTTCATTATACTCTAGCTTGGCCGAATTACCTATAGGTCCCTAGCAGCCCATAAATTTCATTTATTTCACATTTAAACCCCTCAATTTACAAATTTTACAATTTAACCCCTTTTTGACATCTTTGTCAAAAATAACTTTACAAACATGTAAAACTATCATCAAGCTTTCATATTCTATCATCAATCACAAAATTACTCAAGTATTCAACAATGGAAACTCTTAAAGTCTTTAACAATTTCAAAATCTAAGGTATGGGCTAGCTAGAATACAAAGCAACGATCTCAAAAATGTTAAAATCATCAAAAACTAAGCTCAAACCGTACCTTAATCAAGCCTATTGTGTGCCGAACCCTAAGTGTTCATCAATTTCTTATTTTCTTCTTCAATATTAGGATAGAAGAAAGAAAATATGGACAAAATTATCTTTTGTTTTTATTATAATAACCTTATTAGACAATTTACTAATTTACCCTTAATGATAAAACATTAATATCATCACATTAATGTCCATTAATGCCCACTTACCTTTCAAATGGTTTAATTAACATTTAAGGCCATCATAATTAAAACCAAAGTCAATTGACACCTTTAAAAAATAGAATGCAACTTTTGCATTTTACGTGATTTAGTATTTTTTTCTCAAATCAAGCAATTACGCGATAAAATTACTTCACAGAAATTTCACACATTCATACTTTCATGGTATAAACACATAAAATAATATAAAAATAAATTTTTCGACATCGAATTCATGGTTCCAAAACCACTATTCCAATTTAGCTAAAATCAGCTGTTACAATGCTTGTTTTGATAATTGGCCATGTAGATTGGTTTATTTGGGCTATCAAGGTTGTAAGCCTAAGTATATATATGTGTGTGTGTGTGTGTGTGCTCGCGCGCTAATGACTTTGGTGATATGGTCATGGTATGCTTGGTGAATTACAGAAATGTTATTTATGACATGAATGTGAGATGTTTAAAGATGTGGATATTGTGTTGGTCATAATTGTGGATGATTTGATTACCTAAGTACATTATGTATGAGCCTTGAATTGGTGTAATTGTATGTGTGTACAAGGGTGGAAAAATGGCTTGGTAAATAGCCTTTAATTTGTCCACACGGGTAGACACACAGGTGTGTGTGACACACGGTCCACCCCACGGGCATGTGTTCCGGCTGTGTGTCCCATGCACCTTAATTGCTTCAAAATAGAATGTCCAAAATTGAGCACACGGGTGTGTCTCTGCCCGCGTGTGGTACACGACCTAGCACACGGGCGTGTGGCACGGCATTGTGGCACAAGTCAGAGAGTACCCCTAAATCAAACATGGCCAGTAGCACGGGCGTGTGAGCCCCGTAACATGAAAAATTTTCTAAGTTTTGTAAAATTTCTAAAGTTCTTGGTTTAGTCCCAAACCACCTCCAAAGTATGTTTTGAGCCTCGTAGGCTAGTATAAGGGACTATATGATTGAATATGAGTTGTTTTAATTTGGACGCAAATTTATGACTCAGAATTGTGTGAATACTTGTGTTATAAGCCCGATAATGCCTCGAGCCCTGTTTCGACATTGAATACGGGTAAGGGGATTTACATGTGGTACTAAGGAAAGGTCGCCCCAACAAGATGTCTGAAGACCCCTGAGCGTTATCCTCTTCCATTTTCACCATATAAAAGTCCATTGGAAAGAGAAGTCCATTGGCTTTTACAAATACATCCTCATGGACTTCCTTGAGATGCATAATAGACCTATTTGCTAATTGAATGATAATGCATGTTTTCTTCAAAAACCCACATTAAGTGATTCATAAATCGTAAAAGACATTAAATTTATATAGGCCCCTAAATCACACATAGCTTTTTTAATTCCTAAGTGGCCTATTTTGCATGGTATTGCAAACATGCCTCTATCTTTACATTTTACTGGCATCCTCCATTGCAATACTGCAAATACATTTTCACCAACACTTACTCTTTCATTCCCAGTCAACTTTTTCTTGTTGGTGCAAAGCTCCTTAAGGAATTTGGCATATCGAGAAATTTGTTTTATGGAATCTAACAATGGTATGTTGATCTCGATGTTTCTGAATGTTTCGAGGATCTCTTTTTCCTTTATACCTCTTTAATGTTGGTTCAATCGTCCCAAAAACTAAGGTTGTATTGTGGGCAATGGAGGTATCTTTCGGACCTATTCATCATTCTCCTGCTTTTTCTAGGCTAAATCTTGATTAAGATTCTTGTCAGGATTTAGCTCCAATTCTTTTCCACTTCGTAAAGCCACTACATTTGCGTTTTGTCTTGGGTTAGGTTTCGTTTGTGATAGCAACTTTCCTTGTGAGTTTATTTTCTCAATTAACGTGGTGAACTCTTTTATAGATGCTTCAATTTTCTTTTGAAAATCAACAGTTTGCTATTGCATTTGCTGTTGGAAATTAAGCACATCAACTACTAATTTATTTATCATGGCTTCTAGAGAGGTACATAAATATTGTGTTTTTTGTGGAAACTGATTTTGGTATGGTTGGTTATACCGTGGGTTCGCCCCATGACTTAAGTTAGGATGGTCTTTCCATCCTGGGTTAAATGTATTATCGTAAGAGTCATATCACCTTTGGGGTGGTCCATGAAAGTTCCCCACAACATCTAAATGGGCTATAATATCATCACACAAACTAGGGAATGTGTTAGTTGTTTGTTTGAGTGTTGCACAGATTTTGCTTAGTAGGGTCAGTCCTACATTTGGTGCAAAAAGAAAATTCATGGTATTAGTAAGTCCATCAACTTTATCTTTTAAAGTTAAATTACTTAGCTGGTGAACCCTTCTAGTGGGTTCAGGATTGGCTTGAAATTTTGAGTGTTTTCAACCATCATGGATATCAAGTCCCTTGCATGTTGGGGGGTCATGTTGACCAATGCCCCTCCACTGGCGACATCTATCATATTCATTTCTACAAGCTTAAAGCCCTCATAGAAGTATTGGAGAAGATATTGTTCTGTTATCCCATATTATGGGCAACTTGCACACTTCTTAAACCGTTCCCAATAGTCGTAAAGAGACTCCATATCCTTTTGCCTTATCCCAACAATCTCCATTCTTAACTCAGCTGCGCTCGATACTGGGAAAAACCATTGATAAACAAACGGGAAAGATCAACCAAAGTTGTGATAGATCTAGAAGGTAGATAAAATAACCATTCCTTAGCAAAGTCTGCTAGGGAAAAAGGGAAAGCATGTAATTTGATTTGATCCTCAATTACGCCCTGAGGTTTCATACTAAGACAAACCATATGAAACTCTTTTAGAGGTTTGTGTGGATTTTCATTTTACAATCCATGAAAAGTCGACAACAACTAGATTAATCCTGATTTAAGTTCAAAATTAGTATCCATAGTAGGATATGCAATGCATAGCGATTGTTGATCTACAGGAGCTTTGGCCATTTACCGAAAAGTTTAAGCCATGTACTGTTGTGTCGGATTCGGGTTTACATTAACCCTAGCGTTAGGCACTTCTTCCTGTAGATTGACTCCTATTCTTTCATTCTCCAGTGTTTGAGTAGGGTTTTTGTTAACCCTAGACTCAACTTCATCATCTGCTTCTATTTTTGGCAATGGGTTACTATTAGTTCCTACCACCTCTAATTGCCTTTTTCATAGCTTCGTTTCTTTGTGATTAGCTATCACAACCTTTTAATTTTCTTAATCAAACGCATGATTTCCTAGAGCAGATCTAGTCATAAGAAAACAAGATTAGCACGTTGTCAATCCTCAGAAACGATGCCAAAATTTGGTGTGTTGGTGAAAGCAGCAAAAATATCCTATCCCTAAATAATGAAAAGAAATAGTATAGGGGAGTAGGGTCAAATCCTCAAGGACTGGATTGCCATAGCTCCTTGATTCTTGAAATCCTCGACACAATCGTGCCTAAGAAAAACAGCTGACATGAGAAAAAGTTAAAATAAAATAGAATTAAAAAGTTAAAATAAATAGATCGAAATCATAATTGTGATAAGAACTAAAATTGAGAAAAAAATATTTTTCCAATTGAAGGATTCTAGCCTATGGTTATCTCGATCCTAATTTGGTTCAATCATAGGCTTTTAGGTGATCCTCCTCATGACCAAATAAGCTAGCTATAGTGGAAGAGGACGCCTATGACCACCAGCTCCACTTAGGTTTTAGCCTTACGATTTAGAGGAACCTGACTCTAGCCAACCTTCACTTTTGTTAGACCTTCTTACACTAGATCATCGTTTCTCATTGGCGAACGCCACACCATTTTATCTTTTGGGATCGACAATCTCTGACGCAATAAGTTAGCGAATCGACTGTGCAACCTTTGCAAAACATAAAATGCAGTCGTCTTTGCACAAGTTGAAAAAACTTTTTTTTAGAAGGACATGGACGGAAGCGTCAGTCCAATAATACAGAGAAATGATAAATACTCGTTGAGAAGGCTAAGTGCTGGTTTTAAGCCTCATGAACTCTTTTGGAGAAGTCTTGATAACCTTGGGCTATATGAGTTTTACTGGCTCATGCTTTTTGAGAAAAAAAAGTTTCATGAAATGAAATTTTATTGGAAAAGAAGAGAAACAAAAAAGCTAAAAGCCTTAGGGGGAAGGAATTTTTTATAGAAGTGATGAGTCAGTATTCATGTCACTCCATCCCCTATTTGTAGTACATGAAAAACCTTACGGAGTTCCTATTTAAACTCTAGATGATAATATTTAAAAGATATAATTTGAAATTATATCTAAACAATATAATAATCCTAACAATAATCCTAAAAATAAAATTTAAATTTAAACAAAGTTTTATGTCCATAAATCTTTTCTTTGAAATTTTGCCCCAAGTCGTCCACATTTTGTATTTTTGGCACCACTTCTTCTGTACTTCGCATGCTGACCAGTTTTGTTTTTAAATTCATGCTTTTTGCCCCAAATTTCATTTTTTCCATTAATTTAGTCCTACAAGATAAAAAACCATAAACAGCCCAAATTAGCAGGATCGTACACATAAAAGTATGTCATTTTAGTGTATTATCAAGTAATATTCTATAGAAAAAGCCATATGAAGGAGTGCTAATAATTAATTAGCTATGGACATTTAAAATTAATTAGAATTATGAATAATGGATAGACTTGACCTAGCTTTGAAATCAAATCAATGAAGCAGTCAAGCTAGCTGCTCAATTTTAAAGGTAAATTGTCCTTTTAAGGGAGACCCCAAATTCAGTTAACCAAGAGCCCAACCAACTATGGAATAATTAAATTAAGGGTCCCTAGACATAAAATTACAAAATAGCCCCAACAAGTTAGCAAACTGACCATTCAACTCTTTCCTTGAAACATACTTTGTTTTTGCTATTTTTAGCAAAGCCATTCTACTCACTCCTCTTCTCAAGGTGGCCGACGATGGGAAGGGGGATTGGCTACTATTTTTAGCAATTTTCTTTTGAGTATTTTAATTTCAAATATATTGATGTGATTTAAATTGGTTTTAAGGTTAATTTGATGAAAGTTAATTGCATGTATTTTTATCTAATTATAAAATTTTATCAAATCAAAGGTAAAACTTGAATTAAGAACTCAAAATTTAACATTGTTATCTTCAGATGCCAAAAAATATATTTTTCATCAAATACAGGTACCACATTAGACAAAAGAAAAAAAAAAGACAAGTACTGCTTTAAAAAATTTCAACTTAATTCAAATATAAGTCCATAGTGGAACATCAAAGATCCATCTTGCACAAAGCATAAGTGCTTTTTAGTCAAACTTTATTGTAATAAATATCACAAACCAACTCCATTTTCAAAATTTTAACTTTCCACTATGATAGAAAATCGTTTTTAAACCAGATTTTTTGAACAACTAGGAGATCAAGATCTTGCCTATACGATTTAGAGAAGGATGGGAAGGGAATAGATTCAACGAGTGGGGAACTAGATCATTTGGAGTACCCCGTGAGGGTACTCTGATTAGGGGTAGGGAGGAGAATTCCTTGAAAATAAATAAAAATATAGTGCTTCTAGGTTGCTAATTGAAAATAATGTTCCACTAATTAACAAGTGGTAGTCTTCACTTTTTTTTGTGTCTTTTTTTATTCTTCCTTGTGCAGACCTCTTGTTTTAAAAATCTAGTTAATTGATAACCACCCAATTTTTCTGGATAGTTTGTGTGCAGACTCGCCTTTTACAATGGATGGTTTGAATGCATACCTTCCATTTTTAATACATGGTTTGTAAGAGTTGAAGTGTTGTTTTCCTTTTAAATATAGGGGACTCTTCTAGAAAAGATAGTAAAGGACACTTGATCACTGCAAAACAGTCTAGTTTTAATATTTATAAAAGAGTGATCGAACCAGTAGCTGACTGCGACAACGATAGAGGTAAGCGCACCTATCGAACAGTAGTATAGCTCAGGCAAGAATATCTTATCGAACCCAAGGAACCTAAAAGTACTACTACTCACTTTAGTTCTATTATTTAGCCTAAAATATGGAGTGATTGGTTTATTAATCTAAAACAAATGAAATACTTAAACTTAAATGCAAAGACAAAAGAACGAAACTTTGGGAAAAGACTTTGAAGAAAACTCAATTGATAAAGATGACACCTTCGGGAAGAATCCACCTATGACTTCATTTATAATCTACCTTTTCAATTCATATGATTTCTTTACTTAGCTTGATCCGTGAGACTCCCTAACCTATATTAAACCTTATCTCGAAGCGAATAACGTCTAACCTTAGGTTAATTAGTGGAACTCTCATTCTCTTATAATAACCCCCCAAGGAAGCAGTAAATCGATCAATGGACTCCCATATTAGGTTTCAACCTAATCTGGCAAAATCTTGTAACCCTATCTCTAGGCACCAGATCAACTCTGCTTAATCATGCTAGATCTACTCTTAGGCAGGGTCTATTCCTCCTCCACCTAAGCACATCAGATAACTTTAAGCAACATAATTAAGAACAAACTAAGTATTTATCATATAAATCGAAAGAATTAAAAAACAAAATCCATCATAGGTTTCATCCCCTTCAGGTATCTGAGGAGTTTAGTTCATAACTAAACAAGAAAACATCTCAAGAGAAAAGATAAAACAAAACATAAGAAATCCCTAAAACCCCCCGAAGGAATTGAAGAAGAGATCCTCCATCTTGAGTAGAACTCCGACTCTTCGAGATGGATCAATTGTCTATCTTCAAGACCATCCCTAAACGAAAAAGGCTTAGCAGAAAACTCTGCTCAATGATCGACCCCTTGAATAGCCGCCTTGGGGTGTTTTATAGACTTTTGAGATGCTTTACTTGTCTCCTAAGTACTCATAATTTAGGTACAATTTGTCCTAGGTGTTTGAGTAGACTTAGGATTGTGTTTCTTAGGCTCCAAGCATCCTATTCCGAGTGAAATTGCTCTTTCCTGCGGTAGGGGCATGGCTAAGGCACGCCCGTGTAAGTTAAGGCTCAGCAAGTGTCTCTATTCTGTTGATTTAGGCACGACCGTGGCACGCCCGTGCAAGTCGAGGGACAGGCCGTACTTTGGGTCTGTCGATTAGGGCACAGCCATGCAATCAGGGATAGGCCGTGTTGGGCTTTTTTGTCGATGAGGCACGACTGTGTAAATTAGTGACAGGCCGTGTTCTAGGTGGATATCAAGGCACGGCCATGTGGAATAAAGCCCAGGCCGTGTTGACTTCTTCGGTTGGCCTAATTTGGTCCGTTTTAAGCCCGTTTTACGTTCTTTTTATCCTTAGGTGTTCTCCTAAGTATAAGACATCAAAGAAAGGATTAAGAGCACCTTTTTACATAAATCGAGGATAAATTCATCCAAAAGCATACTAAATGTGGGATTAAAATATGTTACTTTTACGGTTTATCAAATAACCCCACACTTAAGCTTTGGCTTGTCCTTAAGAAAAATTCTCAACTTACAATTAAAATGAACTTTCCATAATTCATAATTCCTATTAATAATGCCTCATCATAATTCATAGATAATTTATACATGGATAATTTAATTCAAAGAGCCCTAAAGTTTCAAAAGAGATAAGTCATGATTTTGTAGCATGAAAACATAGGTGTCTCCCCTTATCTAAGTAATTTCCTTTAATTCAAAATCGACAAGGATTGACATCCTCACAGAAGATTCAATCAAATCACTCGAAGTGCTTAAGGTTCAAGAAATAAGCACTCTAAGTCGAACCTGAAAAGTTAATCCCATAGGCTTGCCTAAAAACCAAATCTCCCCACTATATATGAGATGATACACAAATCAAAAGGTCTTTAATCAGGGTTGTAATAGGGCTAGGGTTAAAGGTGTGGATACAGCTGAATTAGTGGTTATAATCGAGTCTGACTTGGCAAATTACCTAACTAGAAATATTGAACTAAATATGAATATTGACTTCGAATGAAAACTAATAATATCACTATTGATAATTACTCTATAGTAAGGAGTATTTTGATAATACTATAACACGAGCTTTTTCAACAATTGGAGTTTAAATGCTCTAAGCTCTTTTATATACTACTAATATTGAATATATACTTGAAATTTTTTTATTTTTTATTTTTTATTTTTTTAAGAACAAACTAAAATAAACATAATAGAAGGAACTTTGGTGATTGAAATAACCTAATTCGGCGATTGATCAAATCAATTCTTGATAAAGGGGTAGTCAAAGGAACAAAGGGATTATGGGTTAATATTAGTGGGTGAGTCAATAAAAAGGTTGTTAGGATTCAATGGGGTTCACTAGGGGTTATTTATATAGGTAGGTTTTTTAGTGGAGTGAACGGGTTAAGACCTAGGTGCCTTTATCATCTCAGTGTATCAAATCACTAATGTGGTCTTGACATATATAAAAGAGGCAAGTTCTAGAATAGCAATTCAAAGTTGACACACTCATAATCAATTAAAGTGAGTACGAAAAAGAATATATGCTCTATAAGGCTCAAAATCTCACAAAAATTATGGGTGTTTTAACATCAATCCTTATAAATTTTGGACCTCAAGGTGATACTCAAATTCAGTTCAATGACCCATTAATTTTAATTTTTAGAAAGTAGGCTTATCATGTTCGATTCTCTAGTATTCTTCAAATTTAATCATCAATGCACGATTAACTATGACTTACTCTAAAGCATATCAATAAAAATCATAAATCATTAGAAATTTCACCGTAATTAATAATACGAGAAAAAAACATAAGATCAAGACTAAATTCCAGGGTTTTGAGAATTATGCAAAAAGTTAGACACTATTACCCTCACACTTAACATGTACATTACCCTCAATGTACAAAGATAAATAATGAAATTTATGTGCCAAATCAAAAAGAGAAGTGGGGAAAGTATTACTCCCTGAAATCTGGATGATCCCTGGTGTCTTTGGTGGCGGTGATGGTGTTTTCTATGGGCCTGGTGGAGTGGCTACCAAGAAGTAATTTGCTAGATAAAGAAATTGGGTAGCCTGCGAAGACATAGCCAAGAGATCTCGAGAAATAATAATATTATAGTAATAATATATTTAAAGACAAAGAAAATAAAGAGAATGAGACTAAGAAGAAAACTAAAATTTAAAGAAAAGTCTAATAGACTAAGAAGTCTTTATTAGTGGGTGGTTCGTGGTGTGTGTATGATTTCTAAGGCTACGGGTTGTTGGTGATGGTGGAAGTGGCGTGATTCCCTAGCTGCCTTTAGAACCTAAAGCCAAGAAACTAATATGAAATAAATTAAACTAAGCAGAAAAGAAGCATAGATAAAGAAAATAAAGGAGATGAGAAAAGAAAAATAGAACCGAAAAGGTTTTTGAGACCCTTGGCATGTCAATTAAGTGAAGATGCCGGCATGAACTCATGTTGAGGTCTCCTTTGAAGAGATGATGTTTACTTTCTTACGTTTCTTCGGCATAATCTTTGTGTTGCTCAAGAGTCTTAGACCTTTTCTTTGAATAGAGAGAAAAATTTGGAAGAAAGAGAAGGAAGAAGGAATGTGGGAGAGAAGGGAAGGCTGTGGGGATTTAAATAAAATTTCAAATCTGGCTTGTTCCTACGCCCGTGTGCCGAGGGTGTGTCCATTCACACAGCTACCTAGCATGGTCGTGGCTAATGGCATGTTGCTTCTTACACGCCCATTTCTTAGTCAGCCACTCCCATTTCGAGAAAGGCAGTATCCACACGATTCAGAGGCACGTCCGTGCTTATTTTGTTAGCACCCATACTTCAGGGTGGTTGGACTCGTGACGTCAGGGAATGGTTGGGCTGACTTGCACGACCTTGCTCTTGTTAGTGTGACAGTTTCGGTGGTCCACACGGCCACGGACACGGCCGTGTTTAAGGCCGTGTGGTCTGGAAATCTGCACTTTTGTGTTAGTTTCCAACTAAGTACTTAGGAAAGAAAGATGGAAAGAAAAGAAACTGAAAATAAATTTGAAAATAAACAGTGTTAATGTTCGGGTTACCTCTCGAGAAGCGCTCGTTTATAGTCTTAAGCTAGACTATCCTCATGTTTAAAAATTTCAGGGAGAATTAAAGGTTTGAATATGTTCCCTCATGCTTGCGATTTTATTTTCATGATAAAGTTGGAGTCGAGAAGCATTCACCTTGAATTTATCGAATTTTGGGTTACTTACCTCGATTGTGTTGTGGGGAAAGATTCGTGTACCTTGGGAAGAATTTCTCCCTTTGCCCTCAAGTCTGTTGAAGTGATGTGAAGATCAGCTTTGTTTAACAGCACCTGGTCTCCTATTTTAAAGTGATTTGATGTTCCTATGAGCTCTTCTGGTGGTTCCTTAGGTTTTACTTTGTGTGGATTCAACTTTTCTTTGGTGTGTATCTTCTGCTCTTCTAAATTGTTGGTCTTCTGGTTTTGTTTTTGGTGTGATTCTTCTTCATCATCCGTGGTTCTGGCTGAGTCGAGAGCTTGAAGATTGATTGATTCACCTCCCACACGAAGTATGAGTTCTCATGTGGCAACATCAATTTTAGTTCTAGCAGTTGCTAGGAAAGGTCTTCCTAGAATTAAGGGGATCTAATTTTCCTCATCCATGTCAAAACAACAAAATCTACTGGGAAAACAAATTTATCAATTTTTACTAAAACGTCTTCAATAATGTCCCTAGGAATTCTAACAGATTTATCAACTAGTTAAATACTCATCCTAGCTTGCTTGGGCTTCCCTAGACCTAATCGTTTAAATAGTGCATAAGGCATGACATTTATACTTGCCCCTAAATCAGCTAACACATTATCAATAATCAAACTACCAATTAAACATGGAATAGTAAAACTCCCTGGATCTTTTAGTTTCTGTGGTAGTCTGTTCTGTAACATTGCTGAACATGTTGCATTTAATTCCACATGGTGCTCTTCATCTATTTTTCGTTTGTTTTTTAAGAGCTTCCTTAATAATTTCCTTGCATCGAGCATCTGAAAAAAGAGCTTCAAGAAGAGGAAAGTTAATGTGAAATTTCTTTAGAAGTTTTAAAAACTTACCGAATTATTCTTCTGAATCATCTCTTTTTAATGCTTCGGGATAAGGTATTCGAGGGTGGTACTCTTTAATTGCCGTTTTTCTTGTGCTACCTTTATTTTACCTGTTTCTTCCTTGGTTTCTTGTATTGGGGTGGGCTTTTTTACCTTTGTATCCTTTTGAGATGTGATGGCTTGTATCTGTTCTTTTGGATTTATTTCTGTGTTGCTTGGTAGATGTCCTTGTTGACGTTCTGAAACTAGCTTTGTGAGTTGTCCCACAGACCTAGTGATTTCCCCAACTTGTTCCTTGATTTCTTTGATCGATATTCCTTGGTTATCAAGCGTTGTATCAGTTCTTTGGAGATGGGCATCTGTGTCTGCCATGAACTTTTTCAACATCTCTTCAAGACTCAGCTTCTTTTCCTGTGGATAAGGTTGATTTTGGTAATTTGGAAGAGGTTGCTGCCTTTGATTTCCTTGTCCTCCCCACGAAAAATTTGGGTGGTTTTTCCAACCTGGATTGTAAGTGTTACTATAAGGATTATTATTAGATCTGAAATTGTTATCTATATAGTTTGTCTGCTCGTTTTCTGCTCCTGGTTAGTAAGGTGGGTACTCAGAATTCGCCACATTCCCACTCGCTTCACATTGCATGACTGGATGTACCTGTGAAGAACATAAATAATCAAGCTTTTTATTCATTAACTCCATTTGTGTTGACAACATTGTCACTACGTCTATGTTAAAAACTCTGGCTGATTTTGTCGGTGTAGCCCTTGTAATTTGCCATTAATAAGTGTTCAACGACATCTCCTCAATAAAATCGTAAGCCGCTTCAGGAGTTTTATTATTCAGAGTTCCACCGGCTGATGAATCAATAATTTGCCTTGTTGGAGAATTCATTCCATTGTAAAAAGTTTGGACTTGAAGCCACATAGGTAATCCATGGTGTGGGCATCTTCTTAGGAGATCCTTATATCTTTCCCATGCATCATATAATGTTTCTGTGTTATTCTGCACAAAAGAAGATATATCATTCCTAAATTTGGCCGTTTTGGCTGGTGGAAAATACTTTAAAAGAAATTTTTTGGTCATTTGATCTCATGTGGTGATTGACCTTCGTGGTAACGAGTTCAACCACTGCTTTGCTTTATTCCTTAATTAAAAAGGAAATAATCGAAGACGTATGGAATCATCAGAAATGCCATTTATTTCGAAGGTATCATAGAATTCTAAAAAATTAGATATATGAGTGTTTGGATCTTCATCCTGCAAAACATCAAATTGAACAAATTGTTGAATCATTTGTATTATGTTAGGCTTTAATTTAAAATTATTAGCAGCTATAGCGGGCCTAACAATACTAGATTCTGCTCCTGTTAAATTAGGTTTAGCATAATCATACATAGTATGCGGAGCATTCTGTTCTTGCACATTTGGCGGTGGATTCTTTTCGTCCATCCCTTCAGTAGGATTGGATCCTTGCTGTTCTCCTCTTTGATAGTCTAGGGCTCGTCTAATTTCTTTGCAATTTTTGTGAGTGGTAGCTTCAATGTCACTTTCGTATTCTAATGGTCCTCTCGGATTTTTTTCTAGTCATAAACTAGATGTACCTGCTATGAAAAGAAAGGAAGAATTTTAGAAAAAAAATATATGTATAAAAATAAGAGAAATATAAAAATAAAAATACTAGCTAAAGTAATAGAAATAGAGTTTTCTTAATATTTTAGGAGTCCCCGGCAACGGCGCCAAAAACTTGATCGCTGCAAAATAGTCTAGTTTTAATATTTATAAAAGAGTGATCGAACTCAGAGATCGATCGACAATGATAGAGGCAAGCGCACCTATCGAACAGTAGTATAGCTCAGGCAAGAATATCTTATCGAACCCAAGGAACCTAAAAGTACTACTACTCACTTTCTTTCTATCTAAAATATGGAGTGATTGGTTTGTTAATCTAAAAGAAATGAAATACTTAAACTTAAATGCAAAGACAAAAGAATGAAACTTTGGGAAAAGACTTTGAAGAAAACTCAATTGATAAAGACGATACCTTCGGGAAGAATCCACCTATGCCTTCGCTTATTATCTACCTTTTCAATTCATATGATTTCTTTACTTAACTTGATCCGTGAGACTCCCTAACCTATATTAAACCTTCTCTCGAAGCGAATAACGTCTAACCTTAGATTAATTAGTGGAACTCTCGTTCTCTTATAATACCCCCTAAGGAAGTAGTAAATTGATCAATGGACTCCCATATTAGGTTTCACCCTAATCTGGCAAAATCTCGTAACCCTATCTCTAAGCGCCAGATCAACTCCGCTTAATTATGCTAGATCTACTCTTAGGAAGGGTCTATTCCTCCTCTACCTAAGCACATCAGATAACTTTAAGCAACATAATTAAGAACAAACTAAGTATTTATCATATAAACCGAAAGAATTAAAAAACAAAATCCATCATAGGTTTCATCCCCTTCAGGTATCTGAGGGGTTTGGTTCATAACTAAACAGGAAAACATCACAAGAGAAAAGATAAAACAAAACATAAGAAATCCCTAAAACCCCCTGAAGGAATTGAAGAGGAGATCCTCCATCTTGAGTAGAACTCTGGCTCTTCGAGATGGATCAATTGGCTATCTTCGAGACAATCCCTAAACGAGAAAGGCTTGGCAAAAAACTCTGCTCAATGATCGACCCCTTGAATAGCTGCCTTGGGGTGTTTTTATAGACTTTTGGGATGCTTTACTAGTCTCCTAAGTACTCATAATTTAGGTACAATTCGTCCTAGGTGTTTGAGCAGACTTAAGATTGCGTTTCTTGGGCTCCAAGTATCCTATTCCGAGTGAAATTGCTCTTTCTCGCGGCAGGGGCACGACTAAGGCATGCCCATGTAAATTGAGGCTCAGCCCGTGTCTCTATTCTATTGATTTAGGCACGGCCATGGCACGCCCGTGGAAGTCGAGGGATAGGCCGTGCTTCTGGGTCTGTCGATTAGGGCACAGCCATGCAAATCGGGGATAGGCCGTGTTGGGCTTTTTATCGATGAGACACGACCGTGTAAATTGGTGACAGGCCGTGTTCTAGGTGGATAGCAAGGCACGACCGTGTGGAATAAAGCCCAGGCCGTGTTGACTTCTTGGGTTGGCCCAATTTGGTCTGTTTTAAGCCCGTTTTATGTTCTTTTTATCCTTAGGTGTTCTCCTGAGTATAAGACATGAAAAGAAAGGATTAAGAGCACCTTTTTACATAAATCGAGGATAACTTCATCCAAAAGCATACTAAATGTGGGATTAAAATATGTTACTTTTACGGTTTATCAACACAATTGTACAGGCTGACCATTTAGTCTTGGGAATAAATATCAATGATGGAAATATGCATGTTATGTCATAGTGGGGCAGGCGTCAATCTCTTCTTGGGCTTTGTTGATAGGATGGTAATCCTTAGTAAACGTAATCGGATGGTAGCCCCTATGATAAATCATAAAAGTAACGTGTTTTAATCCCATGCTTGGCATGTTTTTTGGATGATTTCTTATGTAAATTAGTAAACTTGATGCTCCTAATCTTTTAAATTTATGTTTCTATACTTAGGTGAGCATTGGAAAGTGAAAGGAGCAAAAAAGGGCCAAACTCAAACAAAAAGAGCTATTTTCAGGAACCACACAGCCTGGGTACTTCCACATGGGCTGGGCACATGCCCGTGTGAGCTACACGCCCATGTGCTAACCCGTGTCGATATCACTCCCTTTTTCCCAACCATGTGAAAAAACCTAATATTTAGGCTTTCTGAGCATTCTAAAGTCTATAAATACATACTAGAAAAGGATCTAAATAAAGCATGCAGAGTAGAACGAAGAAATTACTCGAAGAACGTCATTGGAATAAACTTAGAAGCAGATCTCCTTCAAGATTGAAGATATCCATTCAAATCTCCTTCAAAGTTTTATTGGGTTTTTCTTGTCTTGTTATTCTAATTTTGAGATGTTTCCATCCAAGATTATGAACTAAATTCCCTAGATACCTAGTGTAACAACCCGAGTTAGGCCTAGTAGGATTGGGACCATTGGGCCTTAGGCTTAGGAGCATTTAAAATTTTTGAGAACATGAGAACAACATTAATGCAAGTTGGACCTGTTAGGTGAGTGATTTTGGAAGGATAGGGGGCTTTTATGAAGTCCTGGGATCAAACTTTGGTTTTAGGTGAGTAAAACCCTGGAGTTAGTAAGTAGGCTTTAAGAATAAAATGTGGAGAAAAATGACACAAAAGGAGTTGTGGTCTAGTAGCAAATGACGCCACATAAAAGACATGGGAATGACGCCACAAGGAAGCAAGGGGTCCAAGGTTCAAGTCTTGGTGCTTGTATTTCATTTTGATTTATTTTTAAGTGAACATAGACTTTGGCCCATAGATTTATATTTAGTTGCGCATGATTTTAGACACAATAGGAGCTTCTGGCCAAGTGGCTAGTGGCATGGATTATGTTACAGGGGAGCCTGAGTTCGAACATCATGATAAGCAAGGGAGTATTTGTAACATCCCGAAATTAGGCCTAGTAGGATTGGGCCCATTGGGCCTTGAGCACGGAAGCATTTAAAATTTTTTGAGAATAAGAGAATGGCTTTATTTCAAGTTGAACTTATAGGAAGGTGATTTTGGAAAGTTACGGGGTTTCTAGGAAGTTTCGGGTTCAAGTTGGGCTTTAATAAAAAATTTTGTGTTTAACCCCTTAAGGGGGAGAAGGTAAGTGGCAGCAATGCTTATGGAAATAAGTGGGTAAATTGCTAGCATAAAGGAGCATATGGTAAAAAGGATGTGGCGTCGCATGAAGGGCTTTAGGGGAAGAGATTCGAATCCCACTTGGTGCAAATTTTGATTATTTTTTTCTACTATCATCTATAGTGTCAGCCATGGTGGTATTTTAGGTAAGGAAGACTTTTTAATTTTGGAAAGGTGACTAAGGAAATAAGGTAAGGATGAGTGGATGGAAAGAATCAAAATAAAAGGCAAGAGTAGGGAACATGTTGGCCCAAAGAGAGGAAGATGTTTTGGAAAGGATTTTGTTTTGTGGGGAAAGAGGATAGCCGAACTTTTCTTAAGGCAATTGGCAATTTTTGGTGTTTGAGAGGTTGTTTTCTCCTTAGCTTTTTGGTGTCATTTTCTTTCTTCAATTTTTCCTCTTTCCTGAAAACTCTAAAGCCAAAAAGTGAACATTTTCTTTTCTTTGTTTTAACCGAAACCTCAATGCATTTTGGTCACTCTGTCTTTGATAACCAAAACACCTAGCCTAATTTTTCATCTTGCTTCTTTCTTTTGCCACAACACTCAACCACTATTGTTCATTTCTCTTTTGTTAGTGAAACACTCTTTTGCCGATTCTTTTGATAATCAAAGGGTGAGGATCGTTAACATCAGTTGCAGTAAATGAGCGTGTGGTGGTAGTCAGAAGGTGAGGTTGAATATCAGGACTCCATAGAGGGAGATCACATAGTGGGTCAACGAAGAGTGGTTCTTTAGGAAATCCAAATAAGGTGTGTAATCTCATACCCCTTCCGAATACATGTTTGAAATGGTGTGTAATCTCGTACCCTTCCGAATACATGTTTGAAATGGTGTGTAATCTCATATCTCTCTGAATATTTGTATGAAATGTTCTGTGATTCGGTCGAAATACCGAAAGAAATCAAAATCGGCATCAATGATCACTCGGGCGTGCGTATGTTCGTAGTGGTAACCATATTTTGCAATGAAACAGTTTTTGGTTAGTAGCAGTGACGTGATTTTGAAAAATCATGAAAAATAGAAGAAATAGAATTAGAATGTGAATAAGATATTGAATTAAATCTTACCGTGCCTAGTTTTATATAAAGAATCAAAGGAAGAAGAGGAATTTTATATTTTGTGATATTTTAATTTTAGTGAGACTGGTTCGGAATGACTTCGTGGTTCCCTGTTCTGTATTGGAAAAATTATTCAAAATTGTACGAAGTGAATTATGAGTTATAAGTTATATTTATAGATTCCTTAGTGAGCCTATTTTCAATAAAAACAAGTGGGAACAACATATGAAAACCGTACAATGAGATATTTGGATTTAGGGTAAGAGAGGCCAGAGCCGTTGATCAGTGAAACAAGGGAATCTTTAATGAATAAAATGTACTAAACAACTAGGCCAAAAATTCTAGAAAAATTATAGTAAGAAGATATATGAGTCTAGTTTCAAGGAAAAATTTACGGATCTAAATTTCGAGTTTCCTAGCTCGAGTTATAGTCAATTTAATCAATATGACACAAATGGACAGTTTTAATTTTTAATGCCCCAAATTAGTAGTTAAGCCTGGAGTTGCAAAATTACCAAAATATCCTTGGAGGGTAAATTACTGATATACCCCTGAGTTGCGAGATTAACGAATTACTATTAGTGAGTAAATTACCGAATTACCCTTAGTGGGTAAAATTACGAAAAATACCCTCGATGGGTAAAATTACAGAAATAACCTTGGAGGGTAAAATACGAAAATGCCCTTATGGGTTGAATTACGAAAATGCTCCTATGGGCCAAATTACCAAAATGCCCCTATGGGCCAATTTGTTAAAATGCTTTAGTGGGCTGAATTATTATATGGCTTTAATGGGTCGATTCATTAAAAGTATTTAATAGATTAATGGTTGTTATTAATATGTGGATATTTTATGTTATTATGTATGTTGCATCTCTACATATTGCGTGGGATGAGAAAATTGAATGAAGAAAGTGTAGCCTGGTGGCATTGCCACAAAATTCTGATAATGGCTATGTTCCAACCTAAATATGACTTTGTGCGATCGTGATTATAATACCGTATATGATACTCTGGTGGCTCAACCACAAATATTATGATAAATGGCAATTTGCCTGCGTTTTGGTGTGATGGTAAGGTGGGTTGACTTGATCCCCACAGGTGTGATGGTTGGTACGGGGTTTGTTGGATGGATGGGTTGGGTTGCATACATTGCACATATATATATTTTATCATGTAAATGGGTTTCGACCCAAGATTATGCTACACGGGCTCCGACCCAAGTTATTGCTAAATGAGTTCAGACCTAGTGGATGATGGTAAGGAGATTATGCACTGGGTTTTTGTAACTCACCCTCCTTTCTTTCTTAATCCTTCCAGGTAATGTTCAGTGATGTATACTTGGGCCATGGATGACTCGGTGGAGGCCATACTTCAGAAATGGTTTTTTTTGAACTTTAGATTTCTATTTCCGTTCACTTTATTACTTTTACTATTTTGGGTTTTTATGTTGTAATAAGGCCTCTGGAGTATTTTATTTTTGCTATATGTTTGACGTACTTTTATTTTACTTGAATTGTTTTAAATGAGAATTTTTCTAAAAACTTAAATAAAGATTTTCTAAAATAGATTAACAAAGGGATTTCGTAACCAGCTTTTACAAATATTTTAACTTAGAAATTTTCTCTTGAATTATCAAAAAAATTTTCAAAAGTCAAGGTTTATAAGATCTCTAGTTCAAATTATCGATTTATCAAATCAACCTTCGAGTTTTGTAATACTTTATTAAATATTTCAAATCAAACTTCTTTTCTTGATTATAAAAAATAATTTTTTTAGTATGATTTAAAATGACTTAACATGATTTTCTCATGTGACACGTCAGATCCAATCATAACGCATGGGCCGGGTTTGGGGTGTTACAGTATTTATTTTGCAAATTGGACGGCCATAATTTGTGTTGGATTTAAACTCAACTGAAGGAGGGATCCCACATCGGAAAGCTAGCAAGAGGGAAGGTGAGAAGCTGGCTTTAAATAGAGCTATCTATAAGGAGAGGAAGCATACCTTGGTGGGCATTTGGGCATAGGAGCATTTGGAGCGTAGATTAGCTTCAGACTCCTATCAGGTGTGTATCTTGCACTACTCTAGCTGTAGAGCGACAAATGCCAAAATGTCAGTCACACGGTGATGGTAGCCACACGAGTGTGCCGGCGCACGTGTGGGAGCTTCGACGCGATAGTCGAGGCCACCATGAGTATTCTTGTGTGTTGATGTTGTTTGGACCACGATGGGTCAAACGGGGCCAAGTGGGCACAATGGGCCCGTGGGTCCATATGAATAAGTTGTATGAATGTGTAGTAGATGTTGGATTAGACTATGTGAATCTCATATATGTGGCTAAATTTGGGCTAAATGGTCCATACGAGCGTGTGGGCCCATCTAGGCCGAGAATGGGCCCTAGGCCCAATCACATCGTTATCTCGTTTCTCCCTGTTAGAGTGATTGGTACTTTGTGGTTGTGATTTAAGCATTCGTGTTGACTCTGGTTCTATAACATCATGTTCTTGATGAGCAAATGGGATTCTAGCCATAGGGGGTGGCAAAGGTGCCTACCAAGACTGTGCACATAGCCTCTTCTCCCAAGTTTAAGCGGCATAGGGTGTTAGCGGTTCGGGACTTTCTGCCTGGATGCGGAAGGTGTCGGCGATTCGAGA
Source organism: Gossypium rotundifolium (assembly GCA_025506655.1). Lineage (NCBI taxonomy): Eukaryota > Viridiplantae > Streptophyta > Magnoliopsida > Malvales > Malvaceae > Gossypium > Gossypium rotundifolium. The sequence continues at coordinate 41,499,123 of CP106731.1, read as the reverse complement.
TTGTAACACCCCAAACCCGGCCTATTTTTCGTGATTTTTCAAATACACATTACTGTTTCTAACCGGAACTATTTTATTACAAAATATGGTTACTACTATGAATATACGCACTCCCGAGTGATCACGAATGCCGGTTTCCATTTTCTTCGGTATTTCGATCAATCACAAAACATATCATACAAACTTTCAGAGATATGTGAGATTACACAGCATTTCAAACATGTTTTCGAAGGTACGGGATTACACACCTTATTCGGAATCCGTAACACGATATTCTCCACGGCACCTAAAGATACAATCGGTCAACAATTAGTCCAAAACCCAATTTACCACTTCAACCAAATACTGCGAACAATCTATATCACTTACCAACAATCCGAGTCTCATATTACGAGGGATAGATTGAGCGATTTAGTCCCTTAAAGATTATAAACTGATTCCCAACTATTGCTTATGACTATAGATGAATCAAAGGTATCCGGCCTTCCCTCTATAACTCAAATCGGTCAAAAGGATCAATATGAAATGGGTGTCCAAGGGAGGAATGAGTATAAATGGGTTGATAGTTTTGACACAAGAAAGGAACAAAATGAACAAAATGCAAATGAGGATTTTTGGCCAATACAAAGAAAGAGAGTTGAGAAGAGAGAAAACACTAATTTGCTAAAAGAAAATAAGCTTCACAAGAACAAAGTTTGCTAATGACAAATAAAGAATTCAACTATCCCAATACCCCTTCCCAAACCGTCCACACCTTGGCAATAAGGTCAAAAATTGGCCAACCCAAAACTTTCCAAAACATTATCCCCTTTTTGTGCCAACATGTCCCCCATACTTGCTTTTTCTTTTGATTCCTTTCCCAAACCTCAACCTTTCCTAATTTCTTTAGCCAACTTACCAAAAATAAAGAAGTCCGCCTTGCCATATATACCTCTTGGCCGACACTTAAGGAGAGCATGCAAAAATAGTAGTCAAAATTTGCACACAATGGGATTTGAACCTCTTCCTTCAATGTCTTTCACTTAATGCCATAACCTTTTTACTAATTGCTCACTTATGCTAACAATTTACTCATTTATTTCTATAAGCATTGAAGCTACTTACCATCTCTCCTTAAAGTGCTAAAATACCAAATTTTTCCTAAGGCCCAATTAAACCCGAGACTTCATAGAAACCCCGTAACCTTCCAAATTCACTTAACTAATAAGTCAAATTTACAACAACACCATTCTCATGTTCTCAAAAATTTTAAACATTCTTACGCCCAAGTCCCATTGGGCCTAATCCTACTAGGCCCAATTTTGGGATGTTACAATTCTACCCCCTTAAAGAAAATTTCATCCTCGAAATTTCCATCCTACTACTAAACGCATCGCTCAAATCACACTACTATGCTTTCACTACGCACTCTAATCTTAATAACACTAATTTGCTTTCTATCTTTAACCTTGGAAACTCTTCACATCATCAAATATCAAATCCTCAAAAGCAAACAGGTATTTATCACTCATTCATAAAATTTTCTATATTCAACCAAAACATACCCGTCTTAGTGGTGATTGAACAATCCCGAGCCTTATGCTCCTTAGACCCGCATCTCAAACATGCTCCTGACCTCCTCCAGCATTCACTCGAATGACACCTTCCACAATAATCACAAACTGGAAAGTCTGGATGTGCCTTGACACGCTTCAGAGAACGAGACTATGACACAAAATAACCGTGATCTAATTTCTTCTTGCTGTCCACAGACCCAACTCTAAGTGCTTCACTGATTCCCTTAACCTCCTTCAATACCTCCTTAACCATCAGAGTCAGTTCATCAACCCCAGCTCGATCATGAGATCCTGTCTTTACCACAGGCGATGCCAACGCCTCCATTTCGAAAACATCCCTCGGTGCCGAAGATCTAGCCCTAGCACCTCAGCCTCTACCACGTCCATGTCTTCCGCGTCCACGTCTTCTAGCGCTCATATTGACTAAGTCGATTTAATTTGATTAAGAGTTTTATGAATCATTAAGCTATTTTAGTGTTTATTAAATAATGTTTTATGGAGTATAGAAAGTAGGGTTGTTTTTGCAAAAACGCATCCTATAGTCTCAATCTCTATAGTTTCGATACCTAAACCTAGAAGTTCTAGAGTATTCTTACAGTTATATCATAATCATTATAATCATACAATAATAACATACACTTACTTGACTTGGTGCCGGATACCCGTGGTGCCATACTTCCTTTAAAATCATACGTTCTAAATTTTAACATTTCAAAATAGTTTTGAAAATATTTTTGAACTCAAACCACAGCCGAGTTTTAAACTGGGCTCTGATACCATAAATGGTAACACCCCAATCCCGGCTTAGTAGTTAGGCCCGAATCTGGCGTGTCGCACTGAAGAGTTTTTCAAAAACGTATAAAGAACTTGTGACTAAAGATGAAGTTATTTTTGTTATAGTTAGAAAAACAAAATTGTTTAGAAATATTTGATAAAAATACTACTAATCTTTAAAATGCTGATTGAAGAATCGATATTTGAACTTGTGATCTTATAAAACCGTGACTTTTGAAAAACACGCCACTGTTTCTAACCAAAACTATTTTATTACAAAATATGGTTACTACTATGAATATACTCACTCCGAGTGATCACGGATGCCACTTTCCATTTTCTTCGGTATTTCGACCGAATCACAAAACATATCATATAAACTTTCAGAGATATGTGAGATTACACACCATTTCAAACATGTTTTCGAAAGGTACGGGATTACACACCTTTTCAGAATCCATAACACGATATTCTCCGCGGCACATAAAGATATAATTGGTCAACAATTAGCCTAAAACCCAATTTACCACTTCAACCAAATATTGTGAACAATCTATATCACTTACCAACAATTCGAGTCTCTTATTATGAGGGATAGATTGAGTGATTTAGTCCCTTAAAGATTATAAACCGATTCCCAACGATAGCTTATGACTACAGATGAATCAAAGGTAGTAGATTCGGCCCTCCTTCTATAACTCAAATCGGTCAAAAGGATTAATATGAAATGGGTGTTTCGGCAACAAGAGAGGAATAAGTATAAATGGGTTGATAGTTTCGGCACAAGAAAGGAACAAAATGAACAAAATGCAAATGAGGATTTTTGGCCAATACAAGGAAAGAGAGTTGAGAAGAGAGAAAACACTAATTTGCTAAAAGAAAATAAGCTTCACAAGAACAAAGTTTTCCAAATGACAAATGAAGAATTCAGCTATCCCAATACCCCTTCCCAAACTGCCCACACCTTGGCAATAAGGTCAAAAATTGGCCAACCCAAAACTTTCCAAAACATTATCCCCTTTTTGTGCCAACATGTCCCCCATACTTGCCTTTTTCTTTTGATTCCTTTCCCCAACCTCAACCTTTCCTTATTTTCTTAGCCACCTTACCAAAAATAAAGAAGTCCACCTTGCCATATATACCTCTTGGCCGACATTCAAGGATAGCATGCAAAAATAATAGTAAAAATTTGCACACAATGGGATTTGAACCTCTTCCTTCAAATTCTTTCACCTAATGCCATAACCTCTTTACTAATTGCTCACTTATGCTAACAATTTACTCATTTATTTCTATAAGCCTTGAAGCTACTTACCATCTTTCCTTAAAGTGCTAAAATACCAAATTTTCCTAAGGCCCAATTAAACCTGAGACTTCATAGAAACCCTGTAACCTTTCAAATTCACTTAACTAATAAGTCCAATTTGCAACAACGCCATTCTCATATTCTCAAAAATTTTAAACATTCTTACGCCCAAAGCCAATTGGGCCCAATCCTACTAGGCCAAATTTCGGGATGTTACAGAGACTTTTCGCCTGGATGTGAAAGGGTGTCGGCATCAAACTTTGGTTTAACTAGGCAAATCACAATTGTAAAGGCAAGTGATAATAAATCTCATGGATAGGTGTTTGGAATAGAGATCTCCTAATTCTTTTGCTAAATGTGTTAATTGTGTGTTATGTTTTGTATAGGTGAAGGCGCTTATGATTATTTAGTACTCTACGTTATAAGGTGTGTAATCTCACACCCTTGCTTGTTATGTATGCGTTATTCTATGAATCGACCAAAAGTCAAAATACCCTTAGTGGGTAAATTACGAAATACTCTTAAAGGGTAAATTACTGAAATACCCCTGGAGGGTAAATTATCAAAATACCCCTAGAGGGTAAATTATCGAAATACCCCTAGAAGGTAAATTACCGAAATACCCCTAGAGGAGGGTAAATTACTGACCCTTGATGGATAAATTACTAAAATACCATTGGTAGGTAATTACTAAAATACCCTTAGTGGGTAAAATTATTGAAATACCCTCGATAGGTAAAATTACTGTTATACCCTTAGTGGTTGAATAGTATGATTGTGTGTATTCTATTTAACTGTTATGATGGTACATTATTGCATACATTGAATTATTATGTCACGACATTTTGCATTGGGATGGGATGATTAAATATATATAATTATATATATTGGAAGAAGTACTGTACTAGTGGCTATGCCACATTATACTGATTCAGTGGCTCTGCCATGATATACTTATTTGAATGGCTCAGCCATGTATACTGGCAGCTCGGCTGCGACCTTGGTGTGTAGGGCTGGGTGGGTTGACTTGGTCCCCACAGAAGTGTAGGGTTGGTACGGGTGGTGTGATGGTTGGATTGGGTTGGGCTACATTTTTTTCTGTTTGCATTATCATGTCTATAGGATTAGGCCCAAACCTATACCGTAAGGGCTCAGGCCCATATAGTGATCGTTATAGAGGATTACACATTGAGTTCTCGTAACTCACCCCATTTCTTTTAACCATGTAGGTAATCCCCAGCGTTAGAGGATTTGGAGCTGCGGAGAACTCGGAGGTGGCCATACGTCGAATTTTCTTCTTTCAAAACTTAGTAAATTCAGTTTTAAATTTATTTTATGTTATTATTTTGGGTTAAAATTTTATGTAATAAGGCTATTAGATTTTTCTTCTAAAATTTCAGATAGTAATTTTGCTAGTTAATAATTATTAATCATTTAATCACAAACTTTTAAGCAATATCAACCGTTTTCAAAATAACAAGTTTCCACAATTCTTTGAGTTAGATTTTAGCAATAAACAAAGTTTTCAAAAATAGTAACAACATCTTTACAAGGAAACATTTTAAGCAAATCTTATTTTCACAAGCAACAAAGTTTGGAGTTTCAAAAAGGATACAAAGTTTTTTTAACGAACGCATAGCTTTTAAACAACCTTTTGATGTGACATGCTAGATCCGGTTATAACGTCTAGGTAGGGTTTGGGGTGTTAAACCTAGGGAAGATGAAACCTGTGATGGATCTTATTATTTTACTTTTTAAATTACATGATAAATACTTGATTCTTATTCTCAATTATGTATGCTTATTTCTTGATTTAATAATTTCACGATATTAATTCAAGTGTGATGTGCTTATTTCAGTGGAGCAAAAGTCCTTGTTTAAGAATAGATCTGGCATAATTGAGTGGAGTTGTATGCAATCTTAGAAATGGGATGACATAAATCTACCGGATTAGAGTCAAATCTAATAGGGGAATCCATAGATCGAGTTAATGCGACAATAGGGTTTTTATTAGAAAGAGATTCCAATTAATCAACCTAGAGTCAGTTGTTCTTACTGTCGAAAGAGATATTAACATAATTCAAGGATTTTTATGGATGAAGGCATAAGTGAATAAATCGTTTAATTCAAATTCAGAATAATAAGTGAAGTCTAGGTAGATTCTTTCCTCGGTTTTGTCTATCTCAATGGTTTTCTTCAAATATTTTCCCAATTCGATCTCTGTTGCATTCTTACTAATTAGTTTAGTTAATTTTAGATTAAAAAACAATTCCTTCAATTTATCAGTTAGATAATAAAAAATAGTAATTACTAGTATTTTTAGTCCTCATGGATACAATATTCTGACTCACCATAGCTATACTACTAGTTGATAGGTGCGCTTGCCTTTGTCATGATTTTAGTTAGTTTAGTGACTCATCAAGTTTTAGGCGCCATTGCCGGGGACTAAAATATTAGGAACACTTGATTTTTATAAATTTAACCATTTTTTTATTTGTATTTTTTTTTTTTAGTTTTATTTTTTTCTAATTTTTCTTTTGTTTGCTTCTAGCAGGTTCCTTTAGTTTATGACTAGAAGAAACCCATAGGGACCATTACTATTCGATTGCAAAATTGAAAGCACAGCTTGTAGAAACTGTATAGATGCAAGACAGAGTCGACAAAGTGTAGTGGAAGAGCAAGCGGACGTCATTAATATTATCGAGGAGATGGCTGAAAATTAGTATAATCAGCTACCTCCTATGGTTGCTGCGAATCCAGCAAATCTGAATCCTATTCCTCGTACTATGTACGATTATGCCAAGCCCACGATAATTGAGACTGAATCAAGTATTGTGAGACTTTCCATTACTGCGAATAACTTCGAACTGAAGCCAAACACTATTTAGAAGATTCAATAGTTCGTTCAGTTCGATGGTTTGCAAGATGAAGATCCAAATACTCATTTGCCTAATTTTCTAGAATTCTATGACACTTTCAAGATAAATGGCATTTCTGATGACACCATTTGAATACGGTTGTTTCCCTTCTCATTGAGAAATAAGGCTAAGCAGTGGTTGAACTCCTTACCACGAGGTTCTATCACTACATGGGATCAAATGACCGAAAAGTTCTTATTGAAGTATTTTCCATTAGCTAAGATAGCTAAGTTGAAGAATGATATCTCTTCCTTCGTGCAAATGGATTTAAACACCCTATATGATGCGTGGGAGAGGTATAAGGATTTTTTGAGAAGGTGCCCTCACCATGGGTTACCTCTATGGCTACAGGTTCAAACCTTCTACAACGGTTTGAATCCCTCAACTAGACAGCTAATCGGTGCAGCAGTCGGTGGTACTTTCAATAATAAAACACTTGAAGTAGCTTACGAGTTTATAGAAGAGATGTCACTGAATAATTATTAGTGGCCAGTCATGAGGATGAAGCCAATGAACCAGCCAGTGTTTTTAACGTACATCCGGTGATGCAGTGCTATATGAATAGAGGAGGGATAAATAATCCAGAATGTCTATCCTACAGCCCTAGCACAGAGAACGAGCAAATCAACTATATGGGTAATAATTCTAGCCCTCAGAATAATCCCTATAGTAACACTTACAGTGCAGGTTGGAGGAACCATCCCAATTTCTCTTGGGGTGGTCAAGGAAAATAAAATACCACAACCCCCTTCAGGCTTTTAACAACCTTACCAACAAGAGAAGAAGCTGAACCTTGAGGAGATGTTGACGAAGTTTATTTCGGTGTCAGAAACTCGCTTCCAAAACACAAAAACAACACTTAAAAATCAACAAGCGTTGATTCAAGGATTTGAGAACCAAATCGGTCAACTTGCCAAGCTAATTTTAGAAAGCCCACAAGGTAGCTTGCCTAGTAATGCCGAAACTCACCTAAGGGAGCAACTTCATGCAATCACTGTGTGAGATGAAGAAAGGTTAGTTGAATCTGAACCAGAATCAAGGCAAGAAAGTATGGTAAGTAAAAGTAAGGTTAAGGTAAGCCAAAATGAGCAAAAACCAGTCAGAAAGAGTATAAACCTCATGTCCCATATTCAAACGCGACAAAGAAAGACCATACAAATGAACAATTTGATAAATTTCTTAAACTTTTGAAAAAGTTACATATCAACTTACCGTTTATTGAAGCTCTTTCATAGATGCCCAATTCAATTAAATTTTTAAAGTAGCTTTTGGAAAATAAATGAAAGTTAGATGATTCGTCGCATGTAGAGTTAAATGCAGCGTGCTCAGCCATTTTGCAAAACAAACTACCCAACAAATTGAAAGATCTAAATAGTTTTACTATTCCTTGTTTAATTGGTAGTTTAAATGTTAATAATGCCTTGGCTGATTTAGAGGAAATTATTAATGTGATGCCCTATAAAATGTTTAAACAATTAGGTCTTGGGAAACCCAAACAAACTAGGAAAAGTATCTAATTAATAGATAGAACCATTAGATTTCCTAGGGGTATTATTGAAGACGCACTTGTAAAAATTGATAAATTCATATTCATAATTGATTTTTTTTTTTTGTTTTAGACATGGATGAGGATAGTAACGTACATTTAATCTTAGGATGACCCTTTTTAGCAACTGCTAGAATTATTATTGATGTTGGTACAGGTGAATTAATACTTCGTGTAGGTGATGACACGATTAAACTCCAAGCTCGTGATTCTATTAAGACATTTAGTAATCAAGATGATTATACAAGTTCTGTTAATTTGAGTAGTATTGTGGCTCAAACTTCTTTTTAGGAAACCCCTTGGAAAAGTGAAATGGAGCCACGTTCCAATCCATGCGACATAAACATAATGACTCATAAAGAACGAATGTTGCAAATTGATGAACTAGATGAATGGCGGACACAGGTTAAGGAGAAACCGAGAATACATGATGCAGAACCAAGGCAATGCCATGACAAGCATAAGGATGGGACGAATCAATTTAAGGTTGGGGACCAAGTACTATTAGATAAAACGGACCCTCGAATTGCCACTTAAAAGCTTAAAGTAAACGAAGCGACTCTTTTTACGGTACTAAATTTTTTCCATACGGTACAGTTGAGATAACACATTCTGGATTCGAAACTTTCAAGGTAAATATTACTCAACTCAAACCTTATGTTGTTAATATAATTGGCAGTGAGAAAGGGGAGTTTCGACTCTGTGAACCACCATGACCTTGGGAATATAAGGTAAGTCGAGCTTAGACTTTAAATAAGCGCTTCTCAGGAGGCAACCAAAGCGTTAACACTGCTAATTTCTCAATTTTATCTCATGATAGTTTTTTATAATTAATTAAATTAAAAAAAGAAGTGTTTATAACCTGCACAGCCTGGACAAATGGGCGTGTCCTTGCCGTGTGGAATCTTAAGACTTAGTTTTAAAATTTTAAAGAAATCGACAGTGAGTTGCACAGTCGGGTGACAAGGCCATGTGACCCACACGGCATAGACACACGGGCGTGTCCTTAGCCACGTGGATCCTGGGACTTAATTTTTCTAAAATCAATAGAGACACGAGCTAAAATAGTCCACACGGGTGTGTCCTAGGCCCTGTGAAACCTGCAGCAATTTTTTTCAATTTTAAAACAAGTCAGAGAGTTACACGGGCAAGGCAGATGGCCATGTGCGAGACACGGCCTAGCCACACGGGCGTGGGTGAAACGAAGGAGGTTGCATATAGCCATGTGACACGGTCATGTGTTCTGCACGGCTTGGACACACGGGTTGAACAAGAGCTACATGGGCGTGTGACACGACCGTATGGCCCAACATGGGTCTATACAAGAATGTGTCATGCTTAAAACCTAGCCCTAATTATATACTTTTTTCACTTTTGTCTTCTTCCACAACTTTACCAAAACCCTAGCTACCGTTGCTCCCTCTTCCTTCTCACCTTCGGGCACTAGTCAACCCCTATGCCGTTCCACTGTCGCTCGCACCAGCCCTCCTTCCCTTTCTTTTCCTTCCCTCGGCCTCCTTTTCTCTCCACCATCGTGCCTCCCCTCACCGTACTCTTTCCCTTACCCTTTTCTTTCCTTGTTCCACCACCACCAGCCACTACACCACCCTTTTTACTTCTTTTATTCCCTTCAAGCCTCAAACTCCCTTCCCCTCTTCTCTCTCATCCTTTTCCTTTTCTTTCCCCTCAAGCCACCACCTTATTCACATACCCACACGCAGGCCATGCCCCCACCACCCTTCCCCCATCACACCAACACACCCCCACCCCCGCGTGTTGCCATTCGCACTAACACCCACCTTGCACGCACCACAGTCACTGTCTGGCCACCGCCTCATCGTCGTCGGTCAACCTTGTTTGCCCCGTTATTTTCTTTAAAGTTATTATTATTAATTATTAATTATTTGTTCTTTGTAATTATTATTCTTGTTATTACTCTATTATTTGTTTTCGATTCTTTCTATTTTTCAGTTTATGTTATTTAGTTTTCCATTATTTGATGATATTGATTTTTATTTGGTACAGTTAGATTAAATATCTATTATTCTCATTACTATTATTCTTATTATTAGTTATATTATATATTAAGTTTTTCTACTTGTTATTCTCGCTATTATTTTGTTTATTTTTCTAATCGCTTCTTTATGTTTATTATTGCTCATTATTAATTTTTGTTTGGGAGTAACATGTTGTTTCTTAGTTTTATTATGTTCCACGTCTATTTCTCTATTAGCCCAATTTTGGAGCTTCATTTAGATTTTTATTCTTTCTTAGCATGTCTATCTTATGTTGGTTTGTCAATTTATTATATTTTGATTGCTATATTACGATATACACCATGATGAACACACGTGGCAAGTCTAAGGTCACCATCCCCACTTCAAAAAAGTGGAAGACCCTTGTTGCAACCTCCTTCTCGAGCGCTTCAGCCAAGGCCCGCAACCCTTATCTCTGATTTTTGGTGGGCCCTCAGGAGGATTTATTTTAGCTCCTTCGAGTACGACCACTCAGGCTAGGCCGCTGTATTGATTGGGCCGCGTTGGAACAGGTCCACCTAGCTGACGTTGTTCACACCTTCATTGCCTTAGCTCCCTAGGACAGTTTTTTCTCCATCATCGAGCCTACCTACATGGAGCTTACCTTGGAGTTCTATGTGATGTTTCTAGTACAGCAGGTCATGATGACTCATGACGAGCCAGGCATCATCACTTTTTGACTTGGTGGTTTGGTATGTCAGATAAGTGTCCCCGAGTTTGGTGGTGCTATAAGACTCTACACTGAGGAGCTCATGAGTGCCGAGAACTTCCTCCATCTACATCGACACATCCATTACACACTATCACTGTGTTAGATAGAGCTTACAGCGAGCCAGACACTCTATGATGTGAGTCACTCGAAGGCGATTTCTCTCTCTCCAGCTTTATGGTACCTTCACGCACGTTTAGCTCACACTTTGATTGGTAGGAAAGAGAGAGCAGTCGTTAGTACTCATGACGTATATTTTCTATGGACCATGGCCACCGAGCATGTCTTTGACTTGGCGTACTTCATTGCCTTAGCCTTCCGCCATCAAACTGACCGCCACAGAAAGGGCCCCATCTGTTTAAGCCCTTATATGACTCGCCTCGCTCAACACTTCGGTCTCCTAGATACATCAGAGTAGTCCTCTACACTCACACTAGTTGGCCAAATGTCCCCACAAGGAATCTCGAGCATGATACATATGAGGATGATCGAGCAACGTCGTGGAGTGGACCTTCCTCAATATTGATTGTTTCATCTGATGTTCAAAATGAGCCCGAGGACTTCACTAATGATGTTCCTCTCCATCATGAGGACCCACCATAGCATCCACCTTTGACTCACCCCATTATTCCTTTTGCTTCTAATTCAGAGGACATCTCTGAGCAGCTCACTCGCTTCGAGCAATACTGCGCTTAGAGGTTTGATAGTCTTGACGCCACATTACAGAGGATCTATCAGCATTTCTATATCTCCTCTTCAACGCCGACGACTCACGACATCGATGTGTCTGATGATGAGGACCATTGAGTCTATTTCTTTATTTTTAGTTTTATTTCTATTTTTATGTTTATTGTTATTTTTTTAGACTTCTTTTGCTTTTATATTTTGAACTATATTTTTATTTATTATGGTTGTTTCTAATCAAGTATAATCCCTTAATCTTCTTCATTACTTGTGTTTATTTTCTTAATAGCTTGCTCAAAATCATGCACTGCATTTAAGATTTGCCTACAATTTTGGTTTTCACTACTCTAGGGATTTCATCCAATATTCAGGGCAGTTTAAATTCTCTCCCTCTGTTATGATATTCTATTCTACTGTGATTATGTTTTGTACATTGAGGACAATTGATCGTGTCAAGCAGTCGAGTTTTAATATTTATAAAAAAATGATCGAACCTGTAGACTAACTATGACAATGATAGAGGCAAGTGCATCTATCGAACAATAGTATAGTTTAGGCAAGAGTATCTTATCGAACCCACGGGAACCTAAAAATACTACTACTCACTTTCTTTCTATTATTTAGCTTGAAATATGGAGTGACTGGTTTATTAATCTAAAAAAACTAATGAAATACTTAAACTAAATGCAAAGACAAAAGAACGAAACTTTGGGAAAAGATGGTGGAGAAACTCAGTTGATTATGACCATACCCTCAGGAAGAATCCACCTATGACTTCTTTTGTTATCTAACTTTTAATTCATATGACTTCTTTACTTAGCTTGATCCGTGAGACTCCTTAACCTATATTAAACCCTCTCTCGAGGCAAATAATGTCTAACCTTAGGTTAATTAGTGGAACTCTCGTTCTCCTATAATAACCCCCTAAGGAAGAAGTAAATCAATCAATGGACTCTAATATTAGGTTTCACCCTAATCTGACAAAATCTCGTAACCCTATCTCTAGGCGCTCGATCAACTCTGCTTAATTATGCTAGATCTACTCTTAGGCAGGGTCTATTCCTCCTCCACCTAAGCACATCATATTAAATTAAGCAACATAATTAAGAACAAACTATGTAATTATCATATAATTTAGAAATCAAAGAAAAAAATCCATCATATGTTTCATCCCCTTCAGGTCTCTAAAGGGTTTAGTTCATAACGAAATAAGAAAACACCTCAAGAGAAAAGATAAAGCAAAACATTAGAAATCCCTAAAACCCCCTCAAGGAATTGAAGAGGAGATCCTCTGTCTTGAGAAGAACTCCGGCTTCTTGAGATGGATCAACTGGCTATCTTCGAATAATTCCCTGTGTAACATCCTGAATAGGGCCTATGCATTTCCAGTTTAATTGTATGAAGTGACAAGTTTCAAGTACTATGAATAAATTTTTGATACTTTTGGAAACCTAGAAATGCATGGAAATGGAAATGGAAATGAAAATGGAAATGGAAATGGACATTTTTGGAAACTTAGACATTTTTGGAAACTTAGACATTTTTGGAAACTTAGACATTTTGGGAAACCTGAACATTTTGGAAACCTGAACATTTTGGAAACCTAAACATTTTGGAAACCTAAACATTTTGGAAACTTAAACATTTTGGAAACACGAACATTTTGGAAACACAAGATATAAGAAAAATGGCAAGTTCTGAGCAGCATAAAATTTTAGGAAACTTAAAATTGACCGGAATGTTGAATTTAAGAGCCAAAAGGGGAACTTAGGGCCAAGTGACCCTAAAATATAAAGTACATGAAATCGACCCAATAACGGACTTGGAAATGTGGCTGAAGATGCCACCTAAGGCCTTAGGAAATGGCCCAAATACAAGAGGTTTTGGGCACGAGTTTGAGTCATCCAGAAGCAAATAATGAAGGCTTTATTTTGCTTCCTAGGCTAAGAGGTGGACGGCACAAGCTTCTTGAATTAGAGGAGTTTTACTTGGTTAAAACTTGTTTAATTAAGTGTTAAGTAAAGGAATTTCTTTTAATAAAATAAATAAGGAGATAAAGGATGGATAAAATACTCCTAATTTAATTAAAGTGATAATTAAATGATAATATTATCACTTGTGGGGGAGTGGTGGCCAAGTCAAGGACTCTTGGCATAGCAATTTCGAGTTAAAGAGGAGAATTAAGGCCATTCTCTCATCTTTCCTAAGTGGTGCGAAATTTTCATAGCTCTCTTCCCCCTTTGCCGAATTTTCTTTGAACAAAACCATCCTCTTTTCTTCTCTTTTCTCCTCTGTTTCTACTATCAAAGCCGAATCCTCGTCGATTCTAAGTAAAGGAGCAATCAATTACAACATCAAAAGGGTAAGATCATGGTCAATCAACTTCTATTCTTTCCTTTTTACAAAAATTCAGTACTAATCCCTAACTTTGTTCATGGCCGAACCTACCATGATCTCTTAGGTTTCTACCATCATCAAATAGAAGGGTCAAGGATCCAAGGTAAATGAGACACATTCGCCAAAGGCCAATTACTACTTATTAAAATTAGATCGATCTAACTTCTAAATACTAGGATTTTCGACGGATATTCAAGATAAAGGAAACTTTGGGATTTGGAATCATAAGGTAAGCCTCTAAAATATTCGACCAATGGTTGTAAGATTATCTAGATCAATTCCTTAATTTGTGAAAAGCTGAAAAACTAACCCATATTGAAATACAAGGTTGGCCGAATATCAGGTAGAGGAAAAAATCAAACTTTCGGGATTTGTATAAACACCAAATCGGCAAAGGTGAGTCTTTTTACAAATCCTACTAAGATTTTGTTTTGTTTTAAGACAAAAGGGTTTATTAATGTGTTTTATTTGGTGGGCCGAATATAGGAATTATTAGATCTAAAGATTAGATCGGGATTTTTGATATCTCAAGGAACTTTTATTTAAGCGAATAATGTGTGTACCCTTACTATCCTTGATATTTTATGGCTAAATATTTTAATAAATGATATGAATAATAATGTGAATGTGGCTATGTACCACAAATGTGGCCAAAATACCAGTCGTTTCCTACTTACGATAGGATTGTGAAAATGTTATTTTATAACATGCGAATATATGTATATGAACATGAAATTAAGTTATGCACAATATATATATTTTGGGGCATTCGGGATTTATGTGAAAGGGGAGAACAGTGTTGACTTGGTCTCACCAACGAAGGTGTTGACTTGGTCTCACCAACGAAATATGTTGACTACGGTCACATTGCGAAATTTTGGGTAACTTCGGCTACAATAGTGTCTAATGGCACAACGTATAAATTTGATTATAGTGTCTAATGACATAACGATATGGGCGAATGCCTTTGATGGAGAGTAGCGGATGGAGGGTTGACTTAGTAGTCCCACGGTGCACAAAGTTGGTGCGGGGAGTGTAGTGGATGGCTAATTAGGATTGGGTTTGGGTTGCATCGTAATTTCATTATTATATGGACTTGATGATTTGAACATGAATGCTGATTTATTGAATGACAAGTGTGTGCACATTGAGTCTGCTGACTCACCCCATTGTGGGAATTATTTTTCGGTAATGAGCGTGATTTAACCGGGCCGGTGGACCATGAGGTGGCCATGCTACATGCGAAAATTTCATTTAGTTTGGAACTTAATTTTATTTTTAGTTACTTTTATTCTATTTTGGGTTTTACTTGATGTAATAAGGCCTTAAGGCCCAGTGGATTATACTTTATGTTTGCTTACTGTTAAGTTTCATGCTAAGAACTATAATGGATGTATTAAATTAAATGGGTTTACAAGATCAAATAAATGGGTTTCCAATCTAAGCCCAACTCAAAATAATAGTTTTCCTAAAAATTTACAAATTTCTCTAACTATCGAAAATGTTTTGAAGTCGGTTTACTTTAGGAACATACCAGATCCGGTTCAGGCTCGTGGGCCGGGTATGGGGTGTTTGATTTAGATATCGAAAAAATCCATCATATGTTTCATCCCTTGGTCTCTAAAGGGTTTAGTTCATAACGAAATAAGAAAACACCTCAAGAGAAAAGATAAAGCAAAACATTAGAAATCCCTAAAACCCCTCAAGGAATTGAAGAGGAGATCCTCTCTTGAGAAGAACTCCGCTTCTTGAGATGGATCAACTAGCTATCTTGAATAATTCCACAATAAAGCTCGCGAGAAAAATCGCCTAAAACTCTCTCTTGTTTCGGCTTCTTCCGAACTCCCTTCTTAGTTGCTACCTTGGGTGTTTATATAGGCTTTTAGATGCTTTACTTTGCTCCTAAGTATCCTAACTCAAGTATAATTCCTCTTAGGATGTTTAAATAGACTTAGGAATGTGTTTCATTGTCTTCAAGCATCCAAATCTGAGTGAAATTGGTCATTCCCGTGGCAGAGGCACGGCCATGGTACACGCTCGTGCAAATCATCTTCAGGCTATATCTCGATTCTGTCGACTGGGGCACGACTGTTTAAATCGTGGCTTGGCCGTGTGAAGTAAATGGTAAGGCACGGCTGTGTGGCTTGAAGTCCAGGCCATGTCGAATTCTTGGGTTGGCCCAATTTGGTCCATTTTAAGCCCGTTTTACATTCTTTTTGTCCTCAGGTGCTTTCCTGAGTATAAATTAAAAGCACCTTTTTACATAAATCAAGGGCTAAATCATCCAAAAGCATACTAAATATGGGGTTAAAATATGTTACTTTTATGGTTTATCAAATACTCCCACACTTAAGCTTTTGCTTGTCCTCAAGCAAAATTCTCAACATACAATTAAAACGAACTTTTTATAAATCATAATTCCTATTGACAATGTCTCATCATAATTCATATATAATTTATACATGGATAATTCAACTCAAAGAGTACTAAAGATTCAATCATGATAAGTCATACCTTTGTAGTACGAAAACATAGGTGTCCCCCCTTATCTGAATAATTACCTTTAATTAAAAATCGACAGGGATTGATATCCTCACTGATGGTTCACTCAAATCACTCAAAGTGTTTAAGGTTCAAGAATAAGCACTCATAAGTCAAACCTGAAAAGTTAATCCCATAGGCTTGCCTGAAAATCAAATCTCCACCACTATATATGAGATGATACACAGATCAAAAGGTATTTATCAGGGTTGTAACGGGGCTAAGGTTAAGGGTGTGGATACAGGCTGATTAGAGGGATAGAATCGAGACTGACTTGACAAATTACCTAACTAGAAACAATGAACTAAATATGAATATTTACTTCGAATGAAAACTAATAATACCACTATTGATAATTACTCTATAAAGAGTATTTTCATCACTTAAAATTTGATAATACTTTAATACGAGCTTTTTCTTCAATAATTGGAATTTAAATGCTCTAGGCTCTTTTATATACTACTAATATTGACTATACTTGGGCTTTTTTTTAAGAACAAACTAAAATATTACATCATAAATGATAAATGTAACTACTGAACTAATATAATTCGGTAACTTAATCAAATCGAACCTCGATTAAAGGGTAGTCAAAAGAAAGGGTGATAACAAATACAAAGGGGTTTTGGGCTAATATTAGCGGGTAAATAAATAAAAAGGGTTGTTAGGATTAAAAAGGGTTCACTAGGGGTTAATTATGTAAGTAGGATTTTTAGTGGTGTGAATGGGTTAAAACCTAGATGCCTTTATCATCTCAGTATATCAAATCATTAATGTGGTCTCGACATGTATAAATGAGGCAAGTTCTAGGATAACAGTTCAAAGTTTACACACTCATAATCAATAAAGTGAGCATGAAAAAGAATATATGCTCTATAAGGCTCAAAATCTCACACAAATTATGGGTGTTTTTGACATCAATCCTTATAAATTCCAAATTTCAAGGTAATACTCAAATTCAATTCAACGACCTATTAATTTTAATTTTTAAAAAGTAGACTTACCATGCTTGATTCTCTAGTATTCTTCAAATTTAATCATCAATGCACAATTAACTATGACTTAATCTAAAACATATCAATAAAAATCATAAATCATTAGAAATTTCATCCTAATTAGTAATATGAGAAAAATATTTTCGAATAAAGACTAAAATCAAGATTTTGAGAATAATGAAAAAAATTTGACACTTTTACCCCCACACTTAAGATGTACATTGCCCTCAATGTACAAAGATAGATAAACAATTATGTAATAATAAAATCAAAAGAGAAGGGGAGAAGTAACACTTCCTGAATTTTTGGATGAAGTCTATGAAAAGAAACCGGATAAGATTGGAGGTGAATGTGGGGAAGCGTCTCGAACCGTTTGAAATTGAATCCTCGAAGTAGCCGGCTTGGTTTTATTGTATCCTAAACTAAATCTAAATGCCATTGAGAAAAAGAAGAAAATAATAAAGGAAGTAAAAATAAAAATAAAAAAAAATATGAATAAAAGTAAATACTTAAATAGAGATAAGGTCCACGCTCATGTGCCTAGTCGTGGTGTTCACACGGCCACGGCCATGGCCGTGTGTAAGGCCATGTGGGAAAGGAAACTTATGCCTAAATACGTAAAGAAATAAAACCAAACTAATTAGTATGGTTAGTACTCGGGTTGCCTCTCGAGAAGCGCTCGTTTAAAGTCTTGAGCTAGACTTACCTGTTGTACACACAACCATGGTGGTTTGAGGAGGTGGAAATCCTTTCTCATGCGATCAACTCGGTTATGGATATAAAGTTTAAGTCGAGTAATGTTTGCCTCAAAAGTTTTGAATTTAGGATTGCTTACCTCGACTGTGCTGCATAGGGAGACATTAAGTACCTCAAAAGTGATTTCTTCCTTTGCCTTAAGTTCTGAATTGGTGATTCGAGGGTCTTCCTTATTCAACAATACCTAATCCTCTATTTTGATGTGATTTGTAGTTCCTATCAGCTCGACTGGGGTTTCCTTCGATTTCACTTCGTGTGGTTCTGTTTCCTTATGTAATTCTTCTTTATTAGCACGAGGTCTATGATTCGGCTCAGGTTTGTAGCTTTGTGGTGTTTCCTGCAATGAAGGTTGAACAAGTTGGTTATCAACTGAATTTACTTTCTCACCTTTATCACTTGATGTTCGGCGAGTCAAGAGCTTGAAGAGTGACTATCTCATCGCCTACACGAAGTATGAGTTCTCTTGCATAGATATCAATTTTAGCTTTGGCAGTTGCTAAAAAGGATCTTCCTAAAATTAAGGGGATCGTGTTGTCCTCATCCATGTCTAAAACGACAAAGTCTACTAGGAATATGAATTTATCAATTTTGATTAGAACATTTTCTATTATACCCCTAGGAATTCTTATAGTTTTATCAGTTAATTGAATGCTCATCCTAGTTTGTCTGGGTTTCCCTAGACCTAGTTGTTTAAACATTTTGTAAGGCACAACATTGATGCTTGCCCCAAAGTCTGCTAACGCATTATCAATAGATAAACTACCAATTAAACATGGAATTGTAAAACTCCCTGGATCTTTTAATTTCTGTGGCAGTTTATTTTGTAGAATCGCTGCGCACATTGTGTTTAGCTCCACGTGGTGCTTTTCGTCTAATTTGCTTTTGTTGGTCAAGAGCTGTCTTAAAAATTTCCTCGAGTCTGGTATCTAAAAAAGAGCTTCAAGGAGAGGAAAGTTAATATGTAATTTCTTTAAGAGTTTAAGAAACTTACCGAGCTGTTCTTCTGAATCATCTCTTTTTATCGCTTTGGGATGAGGTATGCGCGGTTTGTACTCCTTGATTACCGATTTCAGCTTTTCTTGTGTTACCTCTACCTTACCTTCATCTACCTTGGCTTTTTGTATTGGATTAGGTTCATCTAACCCCTTACTGGCATGGGCTGGGATGGCTTGAATTTGTTCTTTTGGGTTTATTTCTGTGTTGCTTGGTAGACGTCCTTGTTGACGTTCAAAAATCAGCTTCGTGAGATGTCCCACTGACCTAGTAAGTTCTCCAACTTGATTCTCGATCCCTTTGATTGATTTTTGTTGTTCATCAAGTGCTGCTTCAGTCTTTTAGAAACGATAATCTGTGGCTGCCATGAATTTCGTCAGCATCTCTTTGAGATTCTGCTCCTCTTCTTGTTGGTGAGGTGGTTGTTGAAAATTTGGAGGAAGTTTCGATCTTTGGCTATCTTGATCATCCGACGAGAAATTGGGATGGTACTTCCAACCTGCATTATATGTGTCACTATAAAAATTATTTTGATATCTAGAATAGTTACCTGTATAGTGAGCTTCCTCGTTTTTCATGCCACATCCGTAGGGTGGGTACTCAGGATTCGCCATGCCTCCTAGATTCAAATCATATTGTTTTTCTGGATGTACCTGCGAGGGACTATACCATTCATTAATCTTTTTATTCATCATCTCTAACTGATTAGATAACCTTGTGACCACGTCGAGGTTGAAGACACTGGCTGTTTTAGTAGGAATTGTCCTCATGACTTGCCATTGATAATTATTCAGTGCCATATTTTCCATAGACTAAAATTTTCTGTCAAAAGAAAAAATAGAGGAAAAAAATTAGCAAAGTAATAATAATAATAAATAATAATAAATTGTAATAAAAAATTTGGCTAAAGTAATAAAAATAGAGCTTTCATAATATTTTAGTGCTCCCCGGCAACTGCGCCAAAAACTTGATCGTGTCAAACAGTTGAGTTTTAATATTTATAAAAAGAATGATCAAACCTGTAGACTAACTATGACAACGATAGAGGCAAGTGCACTTATCGAACAGTAGTATAGTTTAGGCAAGAGTATCTTATCGAACCCACGGGAACCTAAAAGTATTACTACTCACTTTCTTTCTATTATTTAGCCTGAAATATGGAGTGATTGTTTTATTAATCTAAAAAAACTAACGAAATACTTAAACTAAATGCAAAGATAAAAGAATGAAACTTTGGGAAAAGACGGTGGAAAAACCCAGTTGATTATGACGATACCCTCAGGAAGAATCCACCTATGACTTCTTTTGTTATCTAACTTTTAATTCATATGACTTCATTACTTAGCTTGATTCGTGAGACTCCCTAACCTATATTAGACCGTCTCTCGAGGCGAATAACGTCTAACCTTAGGTTAATTAGGAACTCTCGTTCTCTTATAATAACCCCCTAAGGAAGCAGTAAATCAATCAATGGACTCCAATATTAGGTTTCACCCTAATTCGAAAAAATCTCGTAACCCTATCTCTAGGTGCTCGATCAACTCCACTTAATTATGCTAGATCTACTCTTAGGTAGGGTTTATTCCTCCTCCACCTAAGCACATCAGATTAAATTAAGCAACATAATTAAGAACAAACTAAGTACTTATCATATAATTTAGAAATCAAATAACAAAATCCATCATAGGTTTCATCCCCTTCAGGTATCTGAAGGGTTTAGTTCATAACGAAATAAGAAAACATCTCAAGAGAAAAGATAAAACAAAACATAAGGAATCCCTAAAACCCCCTGAAGGAATTGAAGAGGAGATCCTCTGTCTTGAGTAGAACCCCGGCTTCTTGAGATGGATCAACTGGCTATCTTCGAGTAATTCCCTAAACAAAAGCTCTGGTAGAAAACTCTGCCTAAAACTCTCTCTTGTTTTGGCTTCTGCCGAACTCCCCTTCTTAGTTACTACCTTGGGTGTTTATAAAGGCTTTGAGATGCTTTACTTGGCTCCTAAATATCCTAATTCAAGTAAAATTCCTCCTAGGATGTTTAAGTAGACTTAGGAATGTGTTTCTTTGGCTTTAAGCATCCAAATCTGAGTGAAATTGCTCATTCCCGTGGTAGGGGTACGGCCATGGTACACGCCCGTGCAAATCATCTTCAGGCCATGTCTCGATTCTGTCAATTGGGGCACGGCTGTTTAAATCGTGGCATGGTCGTGTGGTAAGGCACGACCGTGTGGCTTGAAGTCTAGGGCATGCCAAATTCTTGGGTTTGCCCAATTTGGTCCGTTTTAAACCTATTTTACATTCTTTTCGTCCTCGAGTGCTTTCCTGAGTATAAACATGAAAAGAAAGGATTAAAAGCACCTTTTTACATAAATCAATGGCTAAATCATCCAAAAGCATACTAAATATGGGGTTAAAATATGTTACTTTTACAGTTTATCAACAATGTACATCTTAAGTTTGGGGAGGTTATTTATATGATTATTAGAAAATCCATAAATTATGTCTTGTGATTAAGTAATTTTATCATATTGCTATTAGAATGATTTTTTATCGATTTGTGATTTTTATTGATATGTTTTAGATTAAATTCATAGACATTCGTGCATTAATTATTTAAACTTTAAGGCATAAGAGAACCAAATATGATAAGTCTATTTTCAGAATTAAAATTTTTTAGGTTGTTTCCCTGAATTGAGGTATTACCTTGAAGTTTGAGATTTGCAAGATTGATATCAAAAACCATATTTTTTGTAAGATTTGAGTCTTTAGAGCATACACTTTTCCTGCTCATTTTATTATTGGTTATGAGTGTGTCAATATTGATTTGTTATTCTAAAATTTGCTTCGATTATGCATGTCGAGACTACACTTTTGATTTGATATACTGAGATGATAAAGGCACTTAGGTTTTAACCCATTTATCCCATAAAAAGTCTACCTACATAATTAACTCTTAGTGAACCCCTTTGAGCCTAAAACACTATTCTTGATTTACCCATTAATGTTAACCTATAACTCATTTTTGATTCGTTGAGAATTTTTCCCGTTTTATTGACTCAATTTTTTTTTAGATTTGATTTGGGTAGTTGCCTAACTATGGTCTTTTGTTTCAATTGTTAAATTATTTCTTATTATTTGTTGTTCTAAAAAAAAACATATATATACATTGATTATTACTTAGTTCTATGATAATTGAGCTTGAACAGTTAAATTCATATTTTTAGAAGAAGCTCGAATAGTTTCGATTGATGTAATTGTTTTTAATTCAGCATTCATTTATTTTCCTAGTTTGGTAATTGATCATTTCAATATCGATTCTAGCCATCTTTTTAAGCCTTTTTTTCACACCTTTAACCTAAGCCCCATTACAACCTTTTAAGCACCTTTTGATTTGTGTATCATCTTATTTTATAGTGGTGGAGATTTGATTTTCATGCAAGCCTATGGTAATGACTTTTCATATTTGACTTTTGAGTGCTTAATTTTTGAACCTTAAACATATTGAGTGATTTGAGTGAATCTTTAGTGAGGATGTCGATTCTTGTCGATTTTGAATTAAAGGTAACTACTTAGATAAGGGAAAATATCTATATTTTCATGCTTGCCAAAATTATTTGACTTGGATTGTTTGAATCTTTAGTGCTCTTTTAGTTTAATTATCAATATATGATTATTTGTGAATTATGACAAAACATTATTGATGAGAATTATGATTTGAGAAAGTTTAATTTTAATTGTGAGTTGAGGATTTTGCTTAAGGACAAGCAAACGCTTAAGTGTGGAGATATTTGATAAACCATAAAAGTAACATGTTTTAATCCCATGCTTGGCATTTTTTTGGATGTTTAATTATGTAAATTATTGAATTTGATGCTCCTAATCCTTTAAATTTATGTTTCTACACTTAGGTGAGTATAGAGGAGAGAAAAACAAGCCAAAATCAAACAGAAAGAGCTATTTTCAGGAACCACACGGCCTGGGCACTTTCACACAGGCTGGCACACGCCCATGTGCCAGCCTATGTTGATTTTACTCCCTTTTTCCCAAACATGCGGAAAAACCCAATATTTAGGCTTTCTGAGCATTCTAAAGTCTATAAATACACACTACAAGAGGACCTAAAGAGAGCACACAGAGTAGAACGAAGAAATTACTCAAAGAAAGCTTTAGGAATCAACTCAGAAGCAGAATTCCTTCAAGAATGAAGATCTCCATTCAAGTTTCCTTCGAAGTTTTATTGGGTTTTTTAATATCTTGTTGTTATTCTAATTTTGAGATGTTTCCATCCAAGATTATGAACTAAATTCCCTAGATACCTAGGGAAGATGAAACTTATGATGGATCATATTATTTAATTTTCTAAATTACATGATAAATACTTGATTCTTGTTCTCAATTATGTATGCTTATTTCTTACTTTAATACTTTCAGGATATTAATTCAAGTGTGATATGCTTATTTCAGTGGAGCAAAAGTCCCAGTTTAAGAGTATATCTGGCATAATTGAGTGGAGTTGCATGCAATCCTAGAAATAGGACAACATAAATCTATCGGATTAGAGTCAAATCTAATAGGGAAATTCATAGATAGAGTTAATGCGACAATAGGGGTTTTAATTAGAAAGAGATTTCAATTAATCAACATAGAGTCAGTTGTTCTTACTCTTGAAAGAGATATTAACATAATTTAGGAATTTCTACGGATCAAGGCACAATTGAATAAACCGGTTAATTCAAATTCAAAATAATAAGTGAAGTCTGGTTGGATTCTTTCCTGGGTATTGTCTATCTCATTTGTTTTCTTCAAGTATTTTCTCAATTCGCTCTCTGTTGCGTTCTTAGTAATTAGTTTAGTTAATTTTAGATTAAAAAATAATTCCTTCAATTTATCAGTTAGATAATAAAAAGATAGTAATTACTAGTACTTTTAGTCCTCATGGATACGATATTCCCGACTCACCATAGCTATACTACTACTCGATAGGTGCACTTGCCTTTGTTGAGATTTTGTTAGTTTAGTGACTCATCACCCTGGAACTGCCATGCTTTGAAAAGTGTTCAAGTACCTTCTTATGGTTGAAGAGGTGCAAGGTTACAAGGAGTCGAACTTGGACAATGGTTTTGAACAGGGGGAATCCAAGCATTAGAATGAAAGCTTCCCCTATGATGTAAAGGATGTAATTATCCAAATCTTCTAAGGGGACTTTTTGTAGCCCTGGAATTTTTTGGAATTCAAAGAAATAATCTAAAGGAAGTGGATGGGAGATAGTAGAAGGGAGGGAAACGAAATATTTTCCCCTGCTCCCTCCGGATGGTATTCATTTCGGCAAACATACATGACTAGGATGATGCTAAAATTGACAAGGAGGGAGGGAAATGGAATATATACACTTTGGATACCAAAGATGGGCATGCAGTTGTCCAAATTATTAGCTAGCTAGAATCAAAGCCAAAATTTTATCAAAATTATCTTTATTTCCTATCTTGGGTTCTTATGTTTTACTAGTTGCTTTTTGTAACACCCTAAACCCAACCCAAACGCTACGACGAGATCTGGCATGCTACAGGTTAAATGTTAAAGTTCAAATTCTCTGGTTACTTTGAAGAAAGCATGGATTTGGAAAAAAAAGATAACTTTTCAGTAGCACGTTGTGTTGGAAACTTTGCTTTGTTTTGATGGAAAACCGTTGTTTTGCGTTAAGCGTGTTTGAAACTCCTATTTTATTACTTCTTATAATTAAGTCCTTGAAATATAAATTTATAATCCATAATCATTAACCACTAGAAACCAAAAATTTAAGCTAAGAGGCCTAATTACATGCTAACGAAAACAAACCCAAAATGTAAAACTAAAGAAAAACCAAAAATAAGTTTACTTAAATAAAATACTTTATGGCCCCTCGAGTCCGCCTCGGTTCCCATATCCACGATCTATTGCTCATCTGAAAAGTTGAGAAAAATAAAAGGTGAGTCACCAAGACACAGTGTGCAAATCCCTGAACCACATAAATGACTTGAGGCCCATAATACATCTTGAGCCTCATTTCCCACACATAATGACAATGAGAACAAGTACATGCGATATGACCCAACCCAACCTAAAATTCCATCCTCTACACACCAACCCTTACCAGCATCACACTACGGGGACTTCTACAATCAACCCTCCATCCCCTACACGCCATCTTGACAGTCGTGCTGTCAGTTATAATGTCAATCACTATGTGACCTTAAAATCAAATGTGGCAGAGCCACCGATCACCATGAGACCTTATAATCAAATATGGCAGAGCCACCAATCAATAAGTGACCTATTGAGCATGCTCTTCCCCTTCATCATATTAACCCCATCCCATGCATACATACATGCAAAAGCAAGAACAATATACCATCTACACAATAACAGGTTATCACATACATCGATACACATAGAGAATTTGCTATGTATTCGTACCTGCCATCCCTTGCCTAACCCTACGGGTTATTTCACTGTCCATACAGCCTTTTCTGGCTTTTCATCCCATAATAGGTATAATACAGAAACTAATGTGATAAAGACAATATGATACTTTCTATGTCGACATTATTAGTAGTCGATACGACTATTAACTGCCTACGATTTTATTCTGTAGCTAGTCCACAACCCGGTGGCCAATCTCTAATGGTAGACACCGAACGCTTCTTAAACTTAGGGGTTGGGTTTACGGGTCCAATCCCCTCCTTCGCCTGATCGACATTTGATTCCATCAAAAGACCTTATCAGTTGCTACCATCATAACATATGGTTGTTAATCCATAACATAGGGTTAAGATCATGAATACGATAAATAAGCCTAACGAAAATATAAAGAGAACCCTTACCTCAAAATCCCGAAAAGGGATATGGGACATAGAGACTAGCGGTTTCTGGCCTTTGGGATCTGTAATATCCTTAAACCAGGGTCTTTGCATTTTGCATGTGTTTGCATGTGACGGTATGTCTGCTGTGCTAGCTTAGCTTGTTTTGGGGTCCAGGCATGACCTGGGGTGAGGCCTGAGTCATGCCCAAAATTTTTGTTTTGGTGCCTAGGAAGAGGGAGCTAAGAAAGTTAGGGGTTAAAAGAAATTATGGGAGGATTTAGACTTCGGAATTGCCTTGGTAAAGTGGCAAGGAGGCACCACTTAAGTCATTAAGCAGTGACGTCACATGCAGGGAAGGGAGCTCAGGTTCGAGTAGCAAAAATCCCTTTCTACTTATTCTTTTTCACGCCAGAAACAAGGAAGAGGTGTGCTCAGGTAGGACTATCTTGGATGGTTATGGATTGAGTCAACAAATTTGATATGGATGGAGAGGAGAAAATTGTGAAGGGTGACTCATTCAAACAGTTTTGAATAGGTGGTTAGGAGGATTTTTAGGAATCAGCTAAGGGAGCTTAGTGTTGGCCGAATGCCAAACACTAAGGTGTGAGGAAGAAATCGGTTGGGTTAGCAAAAAGGTGTGTAGAATGTTCTTATTAAATTTGGGGAGCATTTCGGCTAGTTGAGAGAGATTTTCCTTTCTCTTTCGTTTTGGGTCAAGGTGAAACCTCATTTGCATCTTTTCTTTTTCTATTTCGACAATAGGGGGCTTGGCCGAATCACTTTTGTTATTTCACTAAAGAGCCAAAATTTGACTTTCACTTTTTTTCTCCCTATTTTTGCTAAAAGCCGAAACCAACATCTTCACCTCTATTCTACATCTTTTCCTTTTCTCAAACCCCTTGTGCCAAAAGTTCTTTCATTCTCCTTTGCCGAATCCTCCTCATTCCCATTCCCTTTTCTCTTCTTCATCTCTAACATCTTCAAAGCTGAAACTTTGTTGAGTTTTCTTCTTCTTCTCTTCTCTTTAGTGATTGGCCGAATACTCTGTTCATAAATCCCTATTTTCTTGCGTTTTCTCTTTAGTATTTTAAGTGCCGAAACCCATCTCTTCCTTGGTTCTCAAAGCCAAACCTCAAACCTTGGTATGGTAAGTTTTGTTACTTTATCTCTTTTCTCTCTCTATTTCTTGGGGTGTATGGCCGAATCTTTTTAGTAGTCTCACCCTCTCTTTTGGATGTCGATTCCCTTATCTTTGGTCCTAGGGCCGAATCTTTGCAAAAGCTAGAGGGATCTCTTGCGTTAACGAATGGGTGACACCAACGTGTAGATTCTTAGGTTTCATTTGGATCATGGCTTGGATTTAGATCTTGTAGATCTTCGGGATTTGGCTAAGCAATCTAGGTAAGGGTTCTAACGTGTTTCGGATCAGTCTCTTATTCTTTTAAAAGTGAAGGCTAATCATTTGTGTGTATTAGTGCTTGGCGATTGCAAGGGGTCATCAAGTAGTTTGATTTGGTTGGAAACCAAATCGGCACTAAATAGGTGTTATCTTCATGACATATCCTTGGGATTTCGAGTTGAGTCGAATGGGCCTTTGAGAACTAACTAAATGTTGGTCAATTGTAGGAAGGGGAAGGCAGCGTTTGATTTCGCTTAGATCTCACGAATAGTCGGTGTGTAACGCAACACACTTCATTAGCGATATATATTTCCTTATATTCTTTATTATAGCCATTGAAATCGGTAGCTATGCCTTTGATTATGGATCTCGATATATGCTATCATGTCACTGTCAAATGTTATGCCATGTGTTACTTTGCATCATCATATGTTATTATGCCATAATTGATATGAACATGATGGTGGGATTGATGAGAGGAGAGGAAGAATTATTTTGAATTATCACGATGGTTTTAACCACACGACGGGTTGGCCCCATCTTTGATATGATTATTTGTGCCTATGTCCCAGTGGTTTTGACCACACATGGATATTGTGTCTCGTCCCAGTGGTTTGGTACCACAGTGGGTTGGCCCCACATTATTGATACAAGATTGTCATCAGTGGTTTTGACCACACGATGGGTTGGCCCCATCACTTGATTTGTGACTACGGTCACCAGTGGTTTTGACCACACCGATATGTAGTTGTGACTTCAGTCACCAGTGGTTTTGACCACCAGTGGTTTTGACCACACGGAGTAGATAAAGGAGATCAGATGGTTAGGTTATGGGGTTGCATGATTTACATGTTTTACTGATAATTTGCGTAAGTGTTGCACTATTGGGTTGGGGATTTATACACTGAGTCTCGGTGACTCACCCTTTCCCTTATATTTTGCAGATGAGGCATAGATTGCGGATATGGAGCCAGGGAGGACTCGAGGTGGCCATGCATGCTCGATTTGGGTTTTGACTTTAAAGTACTATTTTGATTTTATTCGTTTTCTTTAAATTTGGTTTTGGTTTTGTAATAAGGCCGCTAAGTATTATTTTGGGTTTTTCTTAGTTACTTGACTTTATATTAATTGTTCTATGCATGTGATTAAAAACCTGTTCTACATAAATAATCGGTAAAAAGTAACGTTTTCCAAATTATATCCTTTTTTGGGATTTTCAAAGCGTTACCATCGGGTAACCATATTCTTAAGCGCATTTGGGAGTTCGATCTAATTCTCGGGATGGACGAGAATACCCCTACAAGTGGTGGTGAAGTACCGAATAAGGCCGGTTTGGATTATGCTAATTCTTGACTAAGCGCATGGTGTTGAGGACAATGGAAGGTGAGGAGGTGGTGATGATAAGTAAGAGGAGAGATTACTTATCCAATGTGGTCTCTCGAGGCATGAAAGGCGGAGAAAATGGTAAGGAAGGGTTGTGAGGCATTCATGGTGCATGTTTGTGCTTTGGAAGCTAAGGATGCAAGCTGTAGAGAGTGTCCGAAGTCTCACGTGTTGGAGAAGGAATTTTTGAGTGATGTATTCCACAGGAGGAACTTTGGTCGTGACCACGGAGGGGCGATGGTGCCTCCGGTTCGCAGTGGAGTTGAATTCGAATAGACGACATTACCGTAATCTGCGCCACGTAGCCGTGATAGGTGTCTATTGCCCGTATAGGATAGCCCTTAGAACTTTAAGGGGTCGTGTTTTAGGCGATTTGAAGGAGTTGGTGGAGTGAAGGCTTAAATTGTGAATTGAGGAGGTGGTGATGATAAGTAAGAGGAGATTACTTTGACGAGGTTTCATCCGAAGCCAAGAGTATATCTCTTTAGGGAGCGCATGTGCTCTTTGTTAAGAAGAAAGACGGTACAATGCGGATGTGTATAGCCTACCGACAGCTG
This sequence comes from Gossypium rotundifolium, assembly GCA_025506655.1. NCBI lineage: Eukaryota > Viridiplantae > Streptophyta > Magnoliopsida > Malvales > Malvaceae > Gossypium > Gossypium rotundifolium. Next base: position 41,469,734 of record CP106731.1, on the reverse strand, counting down.
AACAAGTGGACGATCAAAAACAAGTATCCATTGCCCAGGATTGATGACTTATTTGATCAACTCAAGGGTGCATCAGTTTTCTCTAAGATAGATCTTAGGTCGGGGTATCATCAGCTTAAGGTGAAAGAGGCTGATGTCCACAAGACGGCGTTTTGCACTTGTTATGGACATTTCGAGTTTCTGGTAATGCCCTTTGGGTTGACTAACGCACCGGCGGCATTCATGGACTTGATGAATCGGGTGTTCCAGCAGTACTTGGACCAGTTTGTCATGGTATTTATAGATGACATATTGGTGTACTCAAAGACCGAGAAGGATCACGATGGGCACTTACGGGTAGTTTTGCAAATTCTAAGGGAAAAGTAGTTATTTGCCAAGTTTAGTAAGTGAAAGTTCTGGCTTAGGGAGGTGACTTTCTTAGGTCACGTAGTGTTAGTTGAAGGGATTAGAGTAGACCCTCGCAAGATTGAGGCAGTGTTGGACTGGAAACCGCTTAGGTCGGTTGCAAAAATTCAGAGTTTTCTAGGTCTGGCAGGGCATTACCGGAGATTTATGGAAGGGTTTTCTCTAATCACGGTGCCGTTGACCAAGTTGTTGAGGAAGGGAGTTCCATTTGTGTGTTCGGAGAAACAACAGGAAAGTTTTGACAAGTTGAGGAAGATTACGATGGAAGCCGGTTACGGTTTAGCTGAGGCGGAAAGGTATTCACGGTCTCTTGTGATGCATCACATCTTGGCTTGGGATATGTCTTGTCTGAGAAGGAAAGTAGTGGCAAATGTATCTCGGCAATTGAGACCGCATGAAAGTAACTACCGACGCATGACTTGGAGTTAGGCTGCGAGTGGTTTTGCCACGAAAATATGGAGACACTATTTATGCGGAGAGAAGTCGATAGTCTACACGGACCACAAGAGTCTGAAGTATCTTTTGTGAAGAATTTGAATTTGAGGCAGCGCAGATGGATTGAGCTGTTGAAAGACTACGACTGCTCAATTGAGTATCATCCGGGCAAGGCTAACATGGTGGCAGATGCGTTGAACCGTAAGTTGGTGTCGGCCCTGAGAGCGATGTTTGCTCATCTTAGCTTGTACGATGATGGGAGTCTTTTGGCAGAATTGCGAGTTAAGCCGACTTGGGTAGAGCAGATTAATGAGAAACGGTTAGTGGACGAGGGTTTGAATGCTCGGAGGTTGCAAGTACAGAGTAGTGGGTTGAAAGGTTACAGCTTGACCAACAATGGGGTGCTGTGTTTCCAAGGGAGAGCTTATATGTCGAAGGACGTCGAGTTGAGGCAAAGGATTCTTCAGTAGCAACCCATACGCTATGCATTCTAGAGGTAGCAAGATGTACCGGGATCTGCGAGAGCAGTTTTGGTGGCCGGGTCTTAAGCGGGAAGTAACTGAGTTTGTGGGTAAGTGTTTGACATGCCAGCAAGTTAAAGCTGAGCATCAGTTATCGTCAGGACTGTTGCAGTCGGTAAAGATCCCGCAGTGGCAATGGGAAAGGATTATGATGGATTTCGTTAGTGGACTTCCCCTTACGCTTAGTAAGAGGACTCAGTCTGGGTGATTGTGGACCGTCTGGCCAAATCAACTCATTTCATACCGGTAAGGGTTGATTTCTCGCTCCAGAGGTTAGCCAAGTTGTATGTGGCAGAGATAGTGAGGTTGCATGGTGTGCCAGTGTCAGTCATATCGGATAGGGATCCCAGGTTCACGTCGAGGTTCTAGAGAGCTTTGCATCAGGCGTTGGGTACGAGGTTGGATTTAGCACGGCTTTTTATCCGCGATCGATGGGCGATCGAGAGGTAATCCGATTTTAGAGGACATGTTAAGGGGTTGTGTTCGGATTTTAGCGGTAGTTGGGAGGAGTATCTACCATTGGCGAGTTAAACTTATAACAACGATTATCAGCGAGTATTGAATGGCGCCAAATGAGGTATTATATGGACGAAAATGTCGTACTACGGCGTGTTGGACGGAATTGGGTGAACGGCGGATGTTGGGTCGAATTGGTGACAAAAGCAGAGGTAAGGTTAAGGTGATTCGGGCTCGTCTCAAGGAAGCGTCGACGAAGCGAAGTCTTCTGGCGATCTTAAGCGAGGATATAGAGTATCCGATGGGTGACAAGGTCTTCTGAAGGTGTCACCATGGAAGAAAGTGTTGAGATTCGGGCGAAAAGGCAAGCTAAGCCCTAGGTTTATCGGACCGTATACGGTATTGAAGCGAGTAGGACCGATAGCTTACCAGCTTGAGTTGCCAGTAGAGTTGAGTCAGATTCACAATGTCTTTCATGTTTCCATGCTTAGGCGTTATCGGTCTGATCTGTCACATGTGATACCATTTGAGGAGATAGAGGTGAGCCCTGACTTGTCTTTCGAGGAGGAGCCGGTACAGATCTTAGATCGGGATGTCAAAGTTCTGCGTAGGAAGTCAGTACCCCTGGTGAAAGTATTATGGCGGAACCATGGTACGGAGGAGGCTACGTGGGAGCCAGAGGATGTGATGCGGCAGCAGTACCCTCAACTCTTCTGACAGGGTAATTTCGAGGCCGAAATTATTTTTTTAGGGGGTAGAACTGTAATATCCTTAAATCGGGGTCTCTGTATTTTGCATGTGTTTGCATGTGACGGTATGTCTGCTGTGCTAGCTTAGCATGTTTTGGGGTCCAGGCATGACCTCGGGTTAGGCCTGAGTCATGGCCAAAATTTTTGTTTTGGTGCCTAGGAAGAGGGAGCTAAGAAAGTTAGGGGTTAAAAGAAATTATGGGAGGATTTAGACTCCGGAATTGCCTTGGTAAAGTGGCAAGGAGGCACCACTTAAGGCCTTAAGCAGTGACGCCACATGCAGGGAAGGGAGCTCAGGTTCGAGCAGCAGAAATCCCTTTCTGCTTATTCTTTTTCACGTTAGGAGCAAGGAAGAGGTGTGCTCAGGTAGGACTCCATTGGATGGATGTGGATTGAGTCAACAAATTTGATATGGATGGAGAGGAGAAAATTGTGGAGGGTGACTCATTCAAACTATTTTGAATAGGTGGTTAGGAGGATTTTTAGGAATCAGCTAAGGGAGCTTAGTGTTGGCCGAATGCCAAACACTAAGGGGTGAGGGAGGAATCGGTTGGGTTAGCAAAAGGGTGTGCCGAATGTTCTTAGTGAATTTGGGGAGCATTTCGGCTAGTTGAGAGAGAGTTTCCTTTCTCTTTCATTTTGGTCAAGCCGAAACCTCATTTGTATCTTTTCTTTTTCTGTTTCGACAATAGGGGGCATGGCCGAATCACTTTTGTTATTTCACGAAAGAGCCGAAATTTGACTTTCACTTTCTTTTCTCCCTATTTTTGCTAAAAGCCGAAACCAACATCTTCACCTCTATTCTACATCTTTTCCTTTTCTCAAACCCCTAGCGCCGAAAGTTCTTTCATTCTCCTTTGTCGAATCCTCCTCATTCCCATTCCCTTTTCTCTTCTTCATCTCTAACATCTTCAAAGTCGAAACTTTGTTGAGTTCTCTTCTTCTTCTCTTCTCTCTAGTGATTTGTTGAATACTCTGTTCATAAATCCCTCTCTTCTTGCATTTTCTCTTTACTATTTTAAGTGCCAAAACCCATCTCTTCCTTGGTTCTCAAAGCCGAACCTCAAACCTTGGTGTGGTAAGTTTTGTTGCTTCATCTCTTTTATCTCTCTATTTTTTTGGGTGTATGGCCGAATCTTCTTAGCAGTCTCACCCTCTCTTTTGGATACCGATTCCCTTATCTTTGGTGCTAGGGCCGAATCTTTGCAAAAGCTAGAGGGATCTCTTGCGTTAAGGAAGGGGTGACGCCAATGTGTAGATTCTCGGGTTTCATTTGGATCATGGCTTGGATTTAGATCTTGTAGATCTTCGGGATTTGGCTAAGCGATCTAGGTAAGGGTTCTAACGTGTTTTGGATCTGTCTCTTATTCTTTTAAAAGCTGAAGGCTAATCATTTGTGTGTATTAGTACTTGGCCGATTGCAAGGGGGATCATCAAGTAGTTTCGAGATTTGGTTGGAAACCAAATCAGCACTAAGGTAAGGTGTTATCTTCATGCGACATATCCTTCGGGATTCCTAGTTGAGCCGAATGGGCCTTTGAGAACTAACTAAGTGTTGGTCGATTGTAGGAAGGGGGAAGACAACGTTTCGGGATTTCGCTTAGATCTACGAATAGTCAGGTGTGTAACGCTTACACACTTCATTAGTAGTATATGTACCTTATGTTACTATTATAGCCATTGAAACCGGTAGCTATGCCTTGTGGGCATGAGTGTGGACTCCGGGTAAGTCCCTTGATTATGGATCTCGATATATGATATCATGTCATTGTTAAATGTTATGCCATGTGTTACTTTGCATCATCATATGTTATTATGCCACGATTGATATGAACATGATGGTGGGATTGATGAGAGGAGGGGGAAGAATTATTTTGGACTGTCACCAGTGGTTTTGACCACACGACGGGTTGGCCCCATCTTTGATATGATTATTTGTGACTAAGTCCCAGTGGTTTTGACCACACATGGATATTGCGACTCATCCCAGTGGTTTGGTACCACAGTGGGTTGGCCCCACATGATTGATAGGGGATTGTCATCAGTGGTTTTGACCACACGATGGGTTGGCCCCATCACTTGATTTGTGACTACGGTCACCAGTGGTTTTGACCACACCGATATGTATTTGTGACTACGGTCACTAGTGGTTTTGACCACCAGTGGTTTTGACCACACGGGGTAGATAAAGGAGATCGGATGGTTAGGTTATGGGGTTGTATGATTTACATGTTTTACTGATGATTTGCGTAAGTGTTGCACTATTGGGTTGGGGATTTATACACTGAGTCTCGGTGACTCACCCCTTCCCTTATATTTTGCAGATGAGGCATAGATCACGGATATGGAGCCAGGAAGGACTCGAGGTGGCCATGCATGCTTGATTCGGGTTTTGACTTTAATGTACTATTTTGGTTTTATTCATTTTCTTTAAATTTGGTTTTGGTTTTGTAATAAGGCCGCTAAGTATTATTTTGGGTTTTTCTTAGCTACTTGACTTTATATTAATTGTTCTATGCATGTGATTAAAAACCTGTTCTGCTTAAATAACCGGTAAAAAGCAACGTTTTCAAAATTATATCTTTTTTTTTGGGATTTTCAAACGTTACCGTCGGATAACCATATTCTTAAGATGATAACAAAGGTAACCTAAGTGATTTTCAAATTTAATTTCGCAAACAACTTTAAAAACAAATGGTTTTAACTCGATTATGCTTAACTCACTTGGATTTTAATAAGTATTGAAAGGGGTTTTCCAAAACTAGAAACAACAAATGGATTTTCCCAACAAAAGAGATTTCCTGGATTTTAAAGCAACACCAAAAACAATTTCAACAACACTCTACACAGGATTTTCTAAAACTTAAGCGATAAAGATGTTTTGGATAAAAATAAACAAGATACTTGCTCTCTTCAAAACGTTTTCACCCCGAAATAAACCAGATTCGATCTAGTTTGATTCCCGAAATGTTGCCCCAATATGAGGACATAAGAACAGTCAAAACGTTACTCAAAAGATAACCTTGCCACCTCAATTAGCCTTTCAGCTTTGGCCTCCAAAAACTGAAAATGAAAGGTGAAATATGAAGGAAATCGTCACTTACCTTATCACAGAGGATTCGACAATTCCTAGAAGGTTTCAGCTTTTGTGAAAGTCAAAAAGAGAAGATAATGCAAAGAGATCTATGGAGATTCGGTTTAATGAAGAATTCGGCAAAGAGAAAAAGAATGGACAGGGGACTTTCGGCTTAAGCAAAGAAGTGAAGATGAGAGAATGGGATTAGGGGTTTTCAGCTTTAGCAGAAAATGAAAGAAAAGATTAAGAGAATAAGAACCCAAGTGCTGAAGACGAAGAAGTACACCCCTCACTTAAACAGAATTTCGGCACTTACTAAACAAATGCCAAAAATGCTATTTTGAAAACTAAAACCCATCCTATCAACAAGGAAATTTCTACACCCTTAAGCCACTCTAAACCGATTCCCCCTCCCCCTTAGAGTTGGAAATTAACGATACGATCGGTGATAACTCCTAAACTTTCTCCCTTATCATCATCTGATCCTTCATCCACAAGTGACATGGATAATGCCATCTCCTCCTTCCTTTATCAGCACATTATCAACCACATTATCCGCATTATCCACCTCAATCAGTTCCCTAATTTCAAGCATTCAAGCCAAACTCCGCTACCGCTCCCTGCTAATGCCAAAATTAATTAAAATGAATAGGTAACATGTGACTCGAACCTTGGACCTCTTCACGCCACCTTATAGCCCCTATGTGATGCCACCTTCCACTGGGCTACAATCCCATTTTGTGTCTTAAAGTACAAATTATATCTTTTAAGTCCTAACCCTATTGGCTCTCTACTGGAGTGCCCAACAACAAATTTTTGCTAAGGCCTCGGCCCAACTCCGAGCCCATTCCTAAAACACTCTAACTAGCATATTAAGCACAACAACACATCACAACACATCAAATGCAAAGCCCCACAAGTTCAGGATGTGACATTTTTATCTTAGCTTGTTTAAAAAATACATATAAAGAACTGCAAACTTTCAAAATAGTAAATTCCTGATTTAGCTTGTTGATAATTAGCTTCCTATTATTAGTCATGTACAACTATATTTAATGGGAGAGAAATGAAAAAAAGCATAAAATTAGAGTGAAATCCCCATAAAATGATTTTTAATTTATAGTTACAATTGTGTGACTTCGATTTGTAATGTAAATATTATACATAGTGTCGTAAGTAATTCTCTTTGTAGGTTGTAGCTATAAGTAAAAGCTGAAAACAAATGGCTACATCATGATTGCAATGTTACAATTTTTATTCTTTCTATTCAATTTTAAATACTGATTCAATTACCCAAAAAAAAAATGTTAACCTCGAGATTTCATTAACACAATGGATGTATGAAAGAAAATTGGTAGAATGTTTGTAAAATATATACCTAGGCTAAAACCCAATTATTTTTTGATGTTTATATGTTAATTTTATTTCATTATATATGTAAAATAATACAACTCAAACTCTTTAAGTATAATAAACATAAAGATGATCAAATCCTCATGACTACCATTCTTATTAATATAATAATGGAAAGACAAATTAAAAGTTTTGTTGCAAGCATTGGGATTTGCTAAGAGGAAAGCTTCAATGGCCTTGTAAACTACCTCACTCCTTTGAATGAGAGCCTTGATTTCATTTTCAGTGATTACATAATAGCCAAAGGTGTAAAATTTGATCGAGCTCTTGCAAACACTTCCTCCACTTGCAGCAGCCACAAATTGGTTCTCATAGCTAATTTTCTCAAGCTTGTCCCCTAAAGGTCTGCCTTCAATCAAGCTGTAACTGTATGACAAATTGTTTTCATCATGTCCTCTAATCATGTGCTTCATATCTTGGAATGGAAGACCTAAGAAAATAAAATACTTGTTATCCGACATACTCATGTCAAACAGATACCAAAAGAAGAAAAGAGCTAAAAGAAAGTGACAAGTAAAGATCAACAAAGTTGATCTTTACAATACTTCCTAGCTTACCATCACCTTCGAGCTCAACACTCTTAATTGTATGAGGGGCTGCCTTGGGGTAAACCTTGGCACCTTCAAGTACAAAGGCCTTGAAAAGCCTGGTTGGGGCGACTGGGGAGGTTACCTCAAACTCATAAGTGACAACACCCATTGTTCTAAAGCTATTTGGAGTTTTGTAGTCTTGTCTTTGAGCTGAAGGAAAAGAAGAAGAAATGAATGGACGAGGGAGTGAGTGAGTGAGTGAGTGAGTGTTTCTATAACAGTCCAGTTATACCCTAGTCAGAACAGTGATTTTAGGACCACGAATCCAAGTCTAAATAATATTTTAATATTATTTTCTGTGTCATTGATATGTGACTAAGTATGTGGTAAATTTTCGTAAGTTAATTTATCTGTTTGTGAGCTTAATTTGAATAAAGGATTGAATTGCATTAAATGTGAAACATGCATGCTATTTGTTAAAGTATAAAGGTGTTATGGCTTTGTAATGGTGGAGGATTTATATGGCAAATTAGCCATTACTATAGGTAGTGGACGGCTATGGTCCATAATAACCTTGGAAAATATGTTTTATAATTAAAATTTTGAAGGATAAATTTCAAAATTGATTAATGATATGTTTTGTAATAAATAAACAAATGAAAAAGAGATGTTCATCTTTATGTTTTGCTGAAAATTTCAAGAAAGAAAAAGATGAAAACCTTAAGCTAAGTTCGGCTATTTCAAGCTTGATTAAGGTATGTTTTTGTTTTGAATTTTGATGATTTTTATGTTTTGAGATTGTTGCTTAGTCTACTATCAAGCCCATGTCTCAATTTGATGAATTGATGTTGTTCATAAGAAATGCCATTGATGTTATGTTGAGCTTTGTGATGATTTTTGGTGTTAAATGAAAGATTTGAGCTAGATGAACATACTTTGTTCTTGAATTTTTGATGAATTTAGCTAATTAGGGCTAAATTGATAAAATAGTAAATTGAGGGACTAAATTACAAATTTTATGAAATGTATGGGCTTGTATGATGTTCATAAGTATTCGACTAAGCATGTGTATGGGTTGATTTTTTGAATTTGATGTTTTTGAGAAAAATAGACTAAATTGATAAATTGTGCGAGTATGAGGGTTAATTTGCAAATAGCCCTAAATGTGTGTCCTTGGATTGAATTGAATGAATTAGTGAACAAAAAGGTTAATTCTGAATATGTTTAGATCAAGAACCGAGGAAAACAGACTTAGACCGCGGGAAAGTGAAAGTAACAGAGTAGCCATTTTCATTCAGTTAAACTGAATCCAAGGTAACTCACTATGCAAATAAACGTACTTGTATGAAATTATGGTTGCTCATATACTAATGTTGAAAAATGAATGCTTATAAGAGGTTATGCATATGAATTCTGAGATAAGTTCGATATAATGACAATGTCCGAAAAGTCCCGTACGACCTAAGAATAGATAAGATTAGCTATGTCATGACATAGGTATCTATTCTGTTTCATCATGTAAGATCACATTAGGGACGTTGGCGTTGATTTGAGATTTTGGGTAAGACCACGTCTGGGACATTGGATCGATATGAGCTTTACGAGTAAGACCACGTCTGGGACGTTGGCATCGATATGAGCTTTACGTGTAATACCATGTCTGGGACATCGTCATCGTATTGATTCGTATAAGACCCTGTCTAGAACAATGGCATCGATATCTGAGTGCATGTAAGACCTCATCTGGGACATAGGCATTGTACAACTATTCCGAGTTTTCTGAACATCCTACTAGATTCCTATTGGTTCAACGGGCAAGTTTGTGATACGAATTATAAATCCAAGCTATGATCAAATAAGTGAACGAATATCTATTTTGGGTACGTCGAATGTACATTAAGTGTGTATAAAAGGTAAGAGTTATATGACTTTGATTTGAAGACATGTATAATTGAAGATGAGAAGGTGAAAAAGTTGCAAGAATGATTATGAAAGAGCTACGTATTCATATGATTATTGAATTGTGAATATGGCCAACATGGTCAAGTTTATGAACCAAAGTATATATGTAATGGTTTGCTAAGTGATTGAGATGTGCCAATGTATTTAATTGCATATATGCCTTTCATGCTAAGTTTGTTTGTTTATTGACTTACTAAGCTTTTGGAAAGCTTACTCTGTGTGTCTATTTTCTCTGTTTTATAGGTCGTCAAAGCCACTGAAGGCTCGGGACCATCAAGGATCGTCATCACAGTACTAAACTCTTTTTGGTACACTTTGAAAATGTATATAGCTTGATATGGCATGTATAGGCTAGTATTTGGTATAAGTTGTTAACTGAACTTAGCCATGTGATTTGGCTAGTTGTGAATTGAGAAATTGTTTGAATGAATGGGATATGTGAAGCATGTTTTGGCATGGTTAGTTGATACATGAAATGGACAAGTTTTGAATATGCAAATGAATGAAATATGCTTGTGATGATAAGAGTTTTAGTCTTGGAATTTGTCATGGTTGGATTTGGTATTGAATGCATAGTTTGAATGGTTATTTTTGGTATGTTTTTGGTAGTCATATGTGCATGAAATGTGATGGCAAATGTTGCTTGTAGGTAAGACCCAAGTGGATGGCATTTTGGCCTTGCAAATGGCCTATAATGTTACACATTGTGGCACACGGGCGTGCCTAGTGACCGTGGGGTAAAGTCAATAACTAATTAAGGGCACATGATCATGGCACACCGGAGTACCTAAAAGCCGCGTGAGAAAGTTAGTATATGGATTAGTAGTACATGATCTTAGCACACGAGGGTGCTTGGTAGCCGTATGGGTTTGGATGGATCGACCACGATCAGAGTACATGGGCGTGCTTGGTGGCCGTGGTGTGTAGTCGAGTTCGACCACGAGAAGGACACACGGATGTGTCTAGCAGCTGTGGAGGGCACACGGTTAGCTCTCACGGGTGTGTATCCCTTGTATTTTAGAAAAGTTTTTAAGTTTCCTAGAACTTTGTATAAGTTTTGTTTTAGTCCCGACCCGGGTTATAAGCAAGTTTAAGGTCTTTTTGACCTATTTAGAGAACATTGTATGTATGATTGATGAATGAAATGTATGAAATGTTATGAAAGTTTCTGATCTTTCTGGTAACGCTTTTAACCCTAGTCCGGCGATGGATACAAGTTAGGGGTGTTACATTTGGTTGGTATCAGAGCTATGGTTTAGTCGATTCTCGAACTAACGTAGCATGTCATAGTCTAGTTATACATGCCATATATCTGAATTATGATAGTGTGATGAATCCTGATGTATAAAATGTGATTTTTGTATAGTAATGGATCCCAAAAGAGCCGTAGCTAATGACGTAGAAAGTAATACGCCTGCTCCCACGCAAGGGACAACGCCCTATGATCCGAGGCTGCCTACAAGCGATCAAGAGGGAGAAGCTAAACAAGCTTTCTTCGAGATGATGAGTGAATGGTTCACTCAATTCGTGAGGAATAACCCGACTGTTTCGCAACCCTCGCTCCGGTTAATCCCTCTCAGACATCTGATATTCCTCTGACTGCAAATATAAATCCATGGAATAAGCCTCTGGTTGACAAGATCCGTAAGTATGGGGCCGAAGAATTCTGGGCTACTAATGATAATGATGCTAAAAAGGCCGAGTTTAAGATTGAAAATACTATCCGGGTATTCGATGAAATGTATCTAACTCCAGAAGAATGCATAAAGTGTGTTGTATCTTTACTCCGAGATGTAGCTTATCAATGGGGGAAAACTTTGATTTCAGTTGTTCCGAAAGAGCGTGTTACCTGGGACTTCTTTCAGATCGAGTTTCAAAAGAAATATATCAATGAAAGATTCATTTATCAGAAACGGAAGGAATTTCTGGAACTAAAACAGGGCCGAATGACTATTTCTGAATATGAACGAGAGTTTGTGCGACTAAGTCAATATGCTCGTAAGTGTATATCATCTGAAGCTATAATGTGCAAAAGATTTGAAAATGGTCTTAATGAAGATATCCGTTTGCTAGACGGGATTTTAGAAATAAAAGAGTTTGTTGAACTCGTTGACCGAGCATGCAAAGCTGAAGCACTCAGGAAAGATAAAAGAAAAGCTGAGTCTGAAGCTAGAGATATGAGAAAGAGATATCCAAGCAAGTCATTTCAGTCTGCCTCGAAGAGATTCAGAGATGATCAAATTCGTTCAAGAGACAATGTGGGACATTCGAATAGAAATCGATCTGGATCGCAAATGAGTTCTAAAACTCCAGCAACTTCAATGGCCAGTGTTGGTAATGTCTGGACTGAGAGACCTGAATGTAAACATTATGGAAAAAGGTATCCGGGAAGCTATAAATTAAACGACAAAGCTTGCTTCAGATGTGGATCGCTTGATTATTTCATCCGTGATTGTCCTGAGTTTGTCGAGCCAGAGATTGTTCAGAATCTGAGACCTGATAATGCACCTGTGAGAGGTAGACCTAAAAAGAATGTAAGAAATATTAGTGGTAATCAGAGGACTACGAGAGACACTGTTGTAAGAATCGAAGCTAGAGCGCCTGCCAGAACGTATATGCTATCCGAGCTCGTGAGGAAGCTTCATCACCTGATGTTATAACGAGTACTTTTACACTTTATGATACTTTTTTTTATTGCTTTGATAGACCCTAGTTCTACACATTCGTATATATGCATGAATTTAGTATACAGTAAGACTTTACCTGTAGAGTCTATTGAGTTTGCTATAAAAGCATCGAATCTCTTAGGTAAAAGTGTTTTGGTTGATAAAGTATGCAAGAGCTGTCCGTTAATGTTTAGAGATATTTGTTTCCTTGCTGATTTGATGCTTCTACGATTTGATGAGTTTGATATTATTTTGGGTATGGACTAGTTATCTTTGCATGATGCTATTGTGAATTGCAAAAGAAAGATTATAGATTTGAGATGTCTGAATAACAAAATTGTACGGGTTGAGTCTAATGATTTGAATGGATTACCTGCTGTGATATCGGTATTGAAAGCTCAGAGTTATGTGAAAAAGGGGTATGAGCCATATTTTTCTTATGTAATTGATTCGAAAATGTCTGAAAGGAAAATCGAGTCAGTACCTATTGTTTGCGAGTTTTCTAATGTGTTCCATAAAGAGTTACTGGGTTTGCCTCTGATTCATGAAGTTGAGTTTGGTATTGATCTACTGCCTGGTACGACACCTATTTCGATAGCTCCGTATAGAATGGCACCAACAGAGTTGAAAGAGTTAAAATCACAGTTTCAAGAATTGACTGAGAGAGGGTTTGCTAGACCGAGTTTTTCGCCTTGGGGTGCTCCTGCTCTGTTTTTGAAAAAGAAAGATGGCACAATGAGTATGTGTATCGACTATCGTCAGTTGAATAAGGTGACAATAAAGAATAAATACCCGTTGCCCAGAATAGACGATTTATTATCAGTTAAAAGGAGCTACTGTATTTTTAAAGGTTGACATGAGATCTGGATACTACCAATTGAGAGGTGAAAGATTCAGATATTCTAAAAAATGCTTTCAGAACAAGGTAAAGGTATTATGAGTTTTTAGTTATGCCATTTGGACTAACCAATGCTCCTGCTGTTTTTATGGATCTGATGAATAGAATTTTCAGACCGTACCAAGATCAATTTGTTGTTGTATTCATTGACGACATTTTGATTTATTCACGGGATGAGACTGAACATGCTGAACATTTGAAAATCGTGTTGCAAACTTTAAAAGAAAAGCAATTGTATACGAAATTCAGGAAATGTGAATTTTGGTTACACGAGGTTAGTTTTCTGGGACATATTGTGTCAGCTTCTGGAAGTCGAGTGGATTCGAGTAAGATTTCTGCTATTCTGAATTGGAAACCTTTGAAAAATGTATTTGAAGTCCGTAATTTTCTGGGTTTAGCTGGTTATTACCGTAGATTTGTAAAAAGGTTTTCAGTGATAGCTACTCAGTTGACTAGATTACTTCAGAAAGATGTTAGATTTGAATGGTCTGATAAATGTCACAGAAGTTTTGATCAGTTGAAAACTCTATTAATAGAAGCTCCAGTGTTAGTACAGCCAGAATCGGGTAAAGAATGTGTTTTGATGTAGGAAGGCAAAGTTGTAGCTTATGCTTCGAGACAATTGAAGCCTCATGAAAAGAATTATCCAACACACGACCTTGAATTAGCTGCGATTGTGTTTACACTTAAGATTTGGCACCATTATCTGTATGGTGAGAAATGTCATGTGTTTTCAGATCATGAAAGTCTGAAATACCTGAAGACCCAGAAAGATTTGAACCTGCATCAAATGAGATGGTTAGAGCTGTTAAAAGATTATGAGCTTGTGATAGATTATCATCCGGGTAAAGCAAACGTTGTTGCTGATGCATTGAGTAGAAAATTATTGGTTGCATTACGTGCTTTGAATGCTCAATTACATTTGTTTGATGATAGTTCTGTGATAGCTGAATTGAAAGTGAAATCGTTGTTCTTACAGAAAATATGTGATGCTCAGAAGGTTGATAATGAATTGTTATCAAAACGAGCTCAGTGTGAATTGAATTCTGAATCTAAATTTTGATTTGTTGATGATTGTTTTAGATTTCGAGATTGTATCTGTGTTCCGAGAAATCCAAAGTTGATTCAGTAGATTTTGGGACCGTCAAGGATCATCATCACAGTACTAAACTCTTTTTGGTACACTTTGAAAATGTTATTAGCTTGATATGGCATGTATAGGCTAGTATTTGGTATAAGTTGTTAAGTGAACTTAGCCATGTGATTTGGCTAGTTGTGAATTGAGAAATTGTTTGAATTAATGGGATATGTGAAACATGTTTTGACATGGTTAGTTGATACATGAAATGGACAAGTTTTGAATATGCAAATGAATGAATTATACTTGTGATGATAAGATTTTTAGTCTTGGAATTTGTCATGGTTGGATTTGGTATTGAATGCATAGTTTGAATGGTTTTTTTGGTATTTTTTGGTAGTCATATGTGCATGAAATGTGATGGCAAATGTTGCTTGTAGGTAAGACCCAAGCGAATGGCATTTTGGCCTTGCAAATGGCCTATAATGTCACACAGTTGTGGCACATGGGCGTGCCTAGTGACTGTGGGGTAAAGTCAGTAGCTAGCTTAAGGGCACACGATCATGGCACACGGGCGTGCCTAAAAGCTATGTGAGAAAGTCAGTATATGGATTAGTAGTACACGATCTTAGCACACAGGGGTGCTTGGTAGCCGTGTGGGTTTGGCAAGATCGACCACGGTCAGGGTACACGGGCGTGCTTGGTGGCCGTGATGTGTAGTCAGGTTCGACCACGGGGAGGACACACGGGTGTGTCTAGCAGCTGTGGAGGGCACACGGTTGGCTCCCACGGGCGTGTATCCCCTGTATTTTGGAAAAGTTTTTAAGTTTCTGAGAACTTCTGTATAAGTTTCGTTTTAGTCCCGACCCGGGTTATAAGCAAGTTTAAGGTCTCGTTGACCTATTTAAGGGACATTGTATGTATGATTGATGAATGAAATGTATGAAATGTTATGAAAGTTTTCGATCTGTCTAGTAACGCTTTTAACCTTAATCTGGCGACGAATACGGGTTAGGGGTGTTACAGTTTCGATGTATGAAAAGCTAGAAAACTATGATAGTATTTATAGACTGAAATTGAAACTTAAGAACTTGATTATTTTTCAATTTTTAATTGGATTTATATCCAATAATGTTATTAATTTTTATTAGTCAAAAAAAGCATCCCAGATATGTCTAAATAATTGGCCAATTGATGACTTCATATATATAGAGAGAGATGGGAAAATGCTTATATAAATATTATAGTCTGTTATAGGAATAGATGAAAAGAAGTTGAGGTCAAAAAAATCAGCTGATCCATAATGCTCAAGATGAAGCACCGACTAGTCCTATGATTCTCTGCATATTTAATATTAATAATTTAATTCATTTAAAATAATAAATAATATTTCAAATTCACTACCGTCAAAAACAATTCAATATATAATAGACTGTCTATTTACTATTATTTCTTTTCTAGAATGAGACTCGAGGTATCATACGAGACAAAATTTTTGAAGTTAAAGAAAAGTATATATTTCAACAAACTTGATATTATATTATATTCAATTAAAAACCTTTTCTAGATAAGTCCAAGTCTTCCTAAGGCTGTTCAAAGGGTGCTGCCTTACATATAATTTTATATTTTGAAATTTGAATCTTCGCATGCAAATGCACTTCAACTTCATTTCCCACACTTACATTCTAGGATTTACTTTTAAATATATGTTAAACATACTTAATCTCATGGATTGTCATGTGTCAGTTTTTGGTTGCTCTCATCAACAATGTCGGCATCATTAACAATCAAATCGGTTAACCATAATTTTTATGATTCAAATTCAACACTTGATTTTTAGTTTATTAAATATCACTTTAATTTTAACAATTTCTTTCGAGTTCCCTATTTTTTAATATATATCGATGGCTTTAAAGTTAATTTAATGAAAGTTAATTAACTGCTAATATTATTAGCTATTTATAAATTTTCATCAACTTTAAAGCTCGAATTAAAAACTAAAAAGTTAACACTGTTACTTTGGGTGTCAAAATATATACTTTTTGTAAAAAATAAGTACCATTAGACAAAAAAAGAAAACACAAATATCACATTAGAAAAAGTATTAAAAGTTATGCTTTAAGTTAGGGGTGAGCATTCGAGTCGAATCGAATTGAGTAAAATTGTTCGTGTTAAATTAAAAAAATTAAACATGTCAAGTTAAAATCTTATTACAGTATAATTAATCTATGTTGGAGCACATAAATTTGAAACCAGATAATTTAGTATGATAAACTTCAATAAGTAATTAACTTATTTAGGTCCCAATATGATTATTTTAGAAAATGTTTAAATTTTATCTTTCTTTATATATTCTATAGAATTTTTAAAAATTATTATAATTTTTTAAAAAAATATAAATTTTGGAACTTTTATAAATATTTTGATTTTTTTTTTTTTTTTGTAATTTTGGTTAAGAGAGAGAGACCAATTTGCTCATTTTCAAAATTGACAGGGACCAAAGGGGTATTTACACCATTATGTTATTCGAGTTGTTCGAATTGTAAAATTCAACTTGATTCGAACTCGAATTACTTACTTGAGTCGACTCGAATAACTCGATTCGATTAACTCGAAATATGATTTTCTTTTTTATTTTTTCAAATCGAATCGAATCGATTTTTGCTCACCGCTACTTTAAGTCCCTAAGTCTAAGCGTCTGAATTTTACATATTAATTACCAAAAGGAGTTGAATGGAAAATTTCATTTATTTCTTTTCTACAAGTTTTCTCGTCATTCTGACAAAGGATTAATTCATCAGCAGAATGAGCAATAGTGCAAATTTGATATCAGGTTAATTCGATTCCACCAGAATTATTATTTATCGATTAAAATTTATTTTATTAAATTTTATTTATAAAATATATAATTACTACTAAAACATTTTTAAATATATTTAGAATTAAATGAATATATAATACATGTTATCATTATATATTTCTTTTTAAAATTACGTTTTGAAGAGATATAAAACAAATAAATAGGAGACAAACTGATAAAATATTTAGTCACCGAATTGCGATTTAATAAGTTATGGCTGCCTAATTTGACTAGTACCAATTCAATGAATATTGATAACAATGTTGGATATAAATCCAATTAAAAGATGAGAATAATATATCAGTCTATAAATAGCATCTTGGTTCTCAATCATCTCACACCTCAAAGTCTCACTCAATCATCCATTTATTCTTTTCTTTCAACTCAAAGTCCCAAGTAGTATCAAAATCATGGGTGTTGTCTCTTATAACTATGAGTCTACCTCCCCAGTCGCTCCCGCCAGGATTTTCAAGGCCTTCGTTCTTGAAGCTCACAAGGTCTGGCCCATAGCTGCCCCTCATGCAATCAAGAGTATTGAGGTTGAAGCTAATCCTGGCCCTGGAAGTATCGTAAAGGTCAACTTTGTTGAAGGTTAGTTCTTTCATTCTTTTCACATTCTATGCTCTCTTTGCAATGCGGTCAACACGAGTATGTCGGATAACAAGTATTTTATTTGTTTAGGCCTTCCATTCCAATATATGAAGCACCAGATTGGAGGACATGATGGAAACAAATTTTCATACAGTTACAGTTTGATTGAAGGTGGGCCTTTGGGGGACAAGCTTGAGAAAATCAACTACGAGAATAAGTTTGAGGCAGCTGTAGGTGGAGGAACTGTTTGCAAGAGCTCGATGAAATTTTACACTGTTGGTGACTATGTAATCACTGAAGATGAAATCAAGGCTTTCATTAAAGGGAGTGAGGGAGTTTACAAAGCCATTGAAGCTTACCTCTTAGCTAACCCCGATGCTTGCAACTAAGATATAGTTTGCTTTGAATTTTCATGCTCCCTTTAAAACGGGTTAGATTTTAATGTTGTGCTTTTAATATTTTCTTTTTCATCTTAAAGCCTAAACTGTCATATGATTGATTCAATAAGAGTGGTGGTGCTGATTGAGCTTTGATCTTCTTAAGTTATTTTCATTACAGTCAAAGAATTTGAGTTGTATTGTAACACCTCACCCGACCCAATCACCAGATCCGGGTGCGGGCATCACAATAGAACCGGATTAATTTTTATACTACGATCTTACTATTTTGAAATCAAACTTTATTACCTATTAATAAATTAACTTATATCAGATGCATAAATTTCTAAATAAAGTTCGTTGTCTCTACTCCACTCTTAAGGAACTACATAATTAAAATATATTCACCCCCATGGCAGAGGTCCTAACGGTGCTCCCTTCCTATGTGCTTGACTCTACTTAAATGAATCTTCAATTCCAAACGGTCTGGCTTGGTCCCTCCTCGAGTCCCTCCTTCTGTATATCTTGCAATCTCAAAACAATCATTGTAAGTTCAGATGAACTTAGTGAGTTTCATCATTACACGAAACGTACCCCTCCTTGTCAGGATTCAATTAAATAATAATAATACAACAACTCCCTGCTCGTTTGCATTGTTTCTCTTAAATCACCATAGTGGACTTTTCCTATTCCCGACACTATCAACTGGCGGATAGATTTCCTTTCGGCCATTCTCTCTATAACAGCTTGTTTCAGTGAAATCAGAACAATGGTTTTGGGACCACAAATCTAAGGTAAAATTTTATTTTATTATTATTTTATTTCCTACAATATGATAGTATTACTGTATAAAAATTTCGTTAAGAAATTTTACCGTTTACATGCTCAATTTGATAAAAAGGACTAAATCGTATAAACTACAAAAGATTAGTTTTAGTAGCTAAAGGTATTAAATAGCTATAGAACCTTAAAATAAAAGTCCTTATATGGTAATTAGACCACTATTGGAGTTAGTGGAATGTGATGGCTTGGTATAAGTGAAATTATGAATATTTTTAAGGTTAAATTAGTAAATAGGTTATTAATGCTAAATTAAATAAAGCCAAAAATTTTCTCATCTTCTCCATTGTGTTCTTCACCGAAAATTGAAGTAGAAAACAAGCTATTCAGGGTTCTGTATTAGATCAAGTGGTTCTGTATTTCTTTCAACAATTTGAAATTAAGACCTTGTTAATTTTGCCTCAACACAAGTTTCACATTTATGATTATAATTAATGTGAAATGAAGGAATGAGCTCTAAATTAATTAATCTACGTAAAGTATCATAATTAACATGCCCGAGCTTAGCATGCCATAAATTAAATGACTCAAGCATATAAACAGAAGAAGAAGCAACATTCTTATTCATTGTCTTTGTTTTTATAGAGATTGCATTAAGTTTCCACATGCCATTTAATACATATCCCCTTCCCACAAACATTCCCCCCTTAGACAAAACTAGCTTCTGGGATTCAAACACCATCCTGAAACCGTGTACACTAAGGTGTGTCCCAGAAACAAGGTTCTTGCATACGCCAGGAACATACAACACATTTTGAAGCTTGAATTCTTTTCTAGAAGTCATCTTCAAGACCACAGTAACCTTCCCCCTGATCTTGGATGTAACACCCCAAACCCAGCATAGAAGTTAGGTCCGAATCTGGTGTGTCACAATGAAGAAAACGTATAAAGGATCTTGTGATTTGTACTAAACTAGGTGTAATTGAAGAAAACAAGTTTGTTTAGAAATATTTGATAAAAATACTACTAATCTTTGAAAAGCTGATTGAAGAATTGATATTTGAACTAGTGATATTTTAAAACCGTAACTTTTGAAAATGCCATTGGTAATTTGAAAGAAAGTCTGAGTTAAATCATTTGTAAAAGTTTATTTATAAAATCCACTTATTAATCAATTTGAAAAAAAAAGTTGATTATGCTTTTAGAAAATTCCCATTTAAAATAAACCAACAAAATAATAAATACGTCAAACATAAAACAAAATAAAATAATCCAAAGGCTTTATTACAACATAAAAATCCAAATAGTAAAAATAACGAAATAGAGCAGAAAAGTAATTTACTAAAGTTTGAAATAGTTATTTCCGAAATATGGCCTCCACCGAGTCATCCATGGGCCCAAGTCCTCGTCACTGAGATTTACCTACAAGGATTAAGAAAGAAGGGGGTGAGTTACAAGACTCAGTGTATAACCCCTTACCGTCATCCACTGGGCCTGAGCCCGTTTAGCAATATCTTGGGCTTGAACCCATTTACATAATCTTGGGCCTAAGCCCACTTACAATAACAATAATGTATCAAATATAACATGTGTATGAAATGCAATTTCCCAACCAAACCTAGATTTCCATCCGCTACACACCACCCGTACCAACCAGCACACCTGTGGGGATCAAGTCAACCCACCCCGCCAACACACCAATCGCAGGCATAAAGCCATTTAAAATGTTTGTGGCTGAGCCACCCGAACTAGATTGTGGCAGAGCCACCAGAACTTCTCTTCAATTTTATCCCAACCTATGCAATCATGTATACATATACAAGGCATAACAATATTCATATGATAATTTCAACATAAGGCCCATACTACAAGTTGGCCCATTTCTCATTTTGGCCCATATGGTAATTTATCAAATCGGCTCCTTAAGCATCTAGCAATTTGGCCCATTAAGCAATCTAGCAATTCAGCAAATTAATCAATCTAGCAAATTGGCCCATTAAGTAATCTAGCAATTCGGCCCATTAACACATGAGGCCCATATAGCAAATATCACATTTGGCACATATAGCAAATATCACATTTGGCCCATATACCAAATATCACATTTGCCTATTAATCAATATGTCCATTCGGCCCATAAGGCAATATGTCAATTCAGCCTATTAAGCAATTTCGTATTTCGGCCCATTAACACTTTACAAATCGGCCCAATAGGGGTATTTTCATAATCCCGCTCATAAGGGCATTTTCGTAATTTGGCAGTCATACCCGCTAAGGGTATTTCTATAATTTACCCTCTAAGGGTATTTCGATAATTTCATAACCAAGGCTTAACTACTAATTTGGGGCATAAAAGTTTGAAATTGTCCAACTGCATCATACCGAATAAATTGACTATAACTCGAGTTAGGAAACTCGAAATATAAATCTGTAAATTTTCCTTGAAACTAGACTCCTATTTCTTCTTACTACAATTTTTCCAAAATTTTTACCTTAACCATTTAGTACAGTTTATTCCATAAAATTTCCCTTGTTTCATTATCCAACGATTCTGAACTCTCTTACCTAAAATCCAAATATCTCACTGTACAGTTTTCATATACTTCTCCCACTTATTTCCATTAATAATAGGCTCACTAAGGAATCCATACATATAAATGATGTCCCATAATTCACTTTTTACAATTTTATACAATTTTTCCAAGACAGAATAGAATACCCCGAAGTCATTTAGAACCAGTCTCACTAAAATTAACATATCTCAGAATATAATATTCATTTTCCTTATCCGTTTCTTCCATATTAAAGTAAGCAGAGTAATCTTTAATCTGATATCTTACTCACTTTGTAATTCCTTTTATCCAATTTTACCTGATATTTCAAATACAAATAACTGTTTCTGACCGAAACTGTTTTATTACAAAACATGATTACCACTACAAGCATACGCACGTCCGAGTGATCACGGATGCCGATTATCGATTTTCTTCGGTATTTCTATTGAATCACAGAATATTTCATGCAAAATTTTAGAGATATGTGAGATTTACTCACCATTTCAAACATATATTCGGAAAGGCACTGGAATACACACCTTGATTACGAGTTGTGCTTTCTACCGATTTCAACACCACGACTGTGATCTCCCTCGATGCACCAAGAATCGATCCTACCAACAATATCAATTATCTAACCTTCAATCCGATTAACTCAATAACCAAATGTAGATATCGAATGGACTATGAAAGATCTTCCTTACCTTAATCGATTATAATCTCGTTTCTCACGATCGTCCTATGACTAGAGATGATTAGGCGATGTTGTGGTATTCAGCCTCCCTCTATATCACTACGAAGAAGAAAACGATCTCACATGAGAGAAAGTAAGGTGATGGTCTCGGTCAAAATGACCATCCTAAAACCAAAGTATGGATTCGGTCATAAGAGAAGAAAATAAAACATAGGAAAGAATACTTACTGATTGCTTAAGGAATGAGAAAGAAAGAAAGATGGAAAGGTTTCGGTTATGGAGGAGAATGAACAATGATATTCAGATATCAAGGAGATTAGACAAAAGATGAATATGTGACCAATTCCAGAGAAGAGAAAATGCACTATTGTGCTAGAAAATTTCGTCAAAGAAAGTAGCAAAAAGAGAGAAGATGACACAAAGGTTGCAATAGGATTTTTTGGCCAAAACAAAACCAAGGCCTTACCAAATGCCAAGGTAAAATTTTCAGCCACATATCTACCTCAAAACCATCCACATGCATCCCCCCTTAGGATAAGAGTTTGGCCACCCAAGCTTTCCAAAACACAATCCACAAATTAAGCCTCATGTCCCCCTTTCATTCATATTTCTCTTGATTCCTTTCCCAAACTTCAACCATGCCTTATTCTTATAGCCACCTTACCAAAAATAATGAAGTCCACCATTGCATAAATAGTCCTTGGCCGACACTTAAGGAAAGAGTGCAAAAATATTAGCCAAACTGTAACATCCCGATTTAGGGGTTATGCGGTCATGCCTAATTCGAGTGATAGTAGGCTTGGAGTATGTTTGGGCAGGTTTTAAGGGTTTCGGGAACTTTAAATTATAAGGGGATGCTTTGGAAAAAAAAATTTTGATTTAGGTGAAAAAAAGGGGAAACTGGGCAAGAAGGCCTTAAAATAATTTTATAGAGTTTAAGACACAAGAAATGGGTTTGGCAAAGTGGCTTCATCTGTTGCTAAAGAAATTTGGAAGTAGCGTCATTGAGGGCTGGGTTCGAGTCAAGCGGCAACAAAACTGGTTTTAATTTTTATGTTTTGGCGTTACAAAGAAGAAAGCCTTAAAAGAGTTGGGCGTGGCTTTGACACAAGCGACAACTTGGCTGTGTGGTTCTCGTCGCACATAGGAGCTAGAGGCGAGCGGGGGCGCTGGTTCGAGGGCCTGCAGCAGCATTTCGCGTGTTTTATTTTTTCATATGCAGTTATGGGCTTGAGTAGGAAGGGCTTAAATACAAATGTTGGGGCTTTATGGTATAAAAATCAAAGTGGCCGAATGGCCTGGGGCGCTACTTGGTCTTTGGTTTCCCAGTGTCCTATGTTCGAACCTTGGAGGTCAGAATCGGTTTTTATTTCTTTTTCTTTGGCTTTTTGCTAATTGGACGGCACATGGGAGTTTTAGATAAGGATTAGACGAATGCTGGTTAATTATTTTTGAATTCGGCTGATAGGTAGGTGATGGCTTTTGTTATTTTGTTATTTTAGATAATATAGGATTATTTTAGTTTAAATTAGAGATAATGGTTGTTATTGGGTTATTTTGATTTAATTAAGGAGATAAAATATGGGATAAATTAGAGAAGTGGACTAATTCAAATTAGTTTGAATTAGTGTGTGGTGGTCGGATTTTGGAGTCTTCAAGGGGGAGGGGGTGCCGAACTCTTTAAATAGGGGGATGCTCACCTTTGGCCACCCTTTTTACTATTTGTTCACCTTGCCAAATTATTTCTAATTCTTCCTTAGCCTTTTTCAAAACCAAGTCAAGGAAAACACTTCCTCTTTTCTTTTATTCATGGGAAGCCATAGTCAAACCTTTAGCCCTTCATCTCTCTTCTATTTCACCAAGCTTAAAGCCAAACCTTGTTCACCATTGAGTCTATTTTGTTCGTGATCGAGGCAAACTCCCTTGAATCTCTTCAAAGCATGTAGGTGGTAAGTGTACTCTTGTGATCAATCGATTTATGTACCCTTCTGTAGTGGCCAAACCGAATGGTTGGCCTTAGTTTTGTGTACGAATGTCTCTGGGCCGGGATGATGTTGTGTTTGTGTTGTTTGTAGCCAGCGCCAAGGAGCTAAGAGGGGTTTCTCTCGAGTTTAGATCATCAGATAAGGTGGTGGGATTTTCGGCAATTTCATTGGTGTTTCGGGATTCAATTAAAAGGGGTAAGTGGTTTGATATACGGCCTTAGGCCATTGGTTGTGTTTTGGTGTTGACCGAATGGTGACTATGGTTTATAGGGCAATCAACAGAAGCAAAGGAAGCCTTCGGGATTTCCATTTATTTCGGTAAGGATGATTAGTAAGTGACTTAGATTCGTTAATAGTAGATTATGACTTTGTTGATTAATCGTGTGGTTCTGATTAAGTATTGTCGATGGATGCGAGTGCCAGTCAAGAGGAGAAAGGGAAAGCTCTCATCCCGAAGTTCAAAAAGAGATCGATTTCTGCTGTACGAGATTGGCCATCGGGGTGTGGGCGTGCAACAGAAAATGATAGGCAGATAACGGTAGTCTCGCTAAATGATAGCGTCGGGATCGAGGGTTTAGAGCTTCAGGTTATAAGGTGTGTAGTTAGACCATTGTTTCCGGGATTTGTATGATCTCTGTTGTGCTATATGTTTACTAATGAATGCAGTGCCATATGTGTAATGGATACCCTAAAGGGTATGATGACAACCAGGTTAGTAGCAAATTGGCTAATAGGTGATAATTGATTTTAACTATGTGAGCATGCCTATAGTTGTGAATATCATGTACATGTATCATCTCAGCATCATATTATGTTACATGTGCATGGGTGGGTTTTGAAAGAAGGTAGGGGTGTACTTGAGTGCGTGGTTGATGTCGACTTTGTGCTACATCGTGGATTAGCGCCGACCGAGGTCGCGTTGTGGATCTTTGATTTAGTTCGCGGTTACCTTGATTGATATCGCTTTATGCCATATCGTGGCTTGATGGATTGCCGTGTGCTCCATCGTGGTTTGATGTTAGCTATACGCTACATCGTGGATGGCATTGGTTGCCTTTTTGGAGGGAAAAGGAGAGGGCGACTCGATAGTCCCCTGGTGTGTGGTAGGCTGGTTAAGGGGGTGTGTAGCGGATGGACCTTAGGATTGGGTTTGTAATATCCCGGGTTAAGGGCTATTTTATTTTGGCATTGTTTGCATGTTAATGGCTCGCTATGTTGTTGTTTGTGTGGTTTCGGGGCTTAGTTGTAGGCTAGGAGTGAGCCTGAGTGGGTGGAAAAATTTTAGTTTTTGGGCTTTATGTGATAGGAGCTGAAGGAGCTGGGTCTTATATATTTTAATTGGTGTTCTTGAGCACAAATGAAGAGCTAGCAAAGTGGCAAAGCATGCGCCACTTGGAGCATGTGTATGGCGTCAATTGCAAGGGGTGAGGTCTTGTGTTCAAGCTACGAAAATCCCACATTTTGGCTCCCATTTTGACGGCATGGAGGGGAGGAGTTGTAGGCAGTTCAAACTCTGCCTTGGACTAAGTCAACACATTCAAATGATGGGTGAAGAGCAAACGGTGGAGGAAGACTTGGTCATAGTCATTTGAATTAGTGGCTTGGGAGTGATTGGGGGGAGGTTGGCCGATTTTTAGGAGATTCTTTGGGGGAGTTTAGCCGGTTGGTGAGTGTTGTGAGGGAGTGAGGAGAGTGCCGAAATTTCCACTTAGGTAAATGTGCATTTTCGGTCACAATTTTATTTTGGTAAGCTAATTTTCGTTTAGTCAAAAGCTAGCAAAAGATCTCTTCATTTGCAAATAGCCTAAGCCTAAAAGAACCTTCCATTTTGCTCCTTGAAACCAAACACAAAGCAACTTTATTTGCTAAACTTTGCACTCTTTCTACATTTTGGTGAAGCCGAGTGTTCTTTTGCATTTTTCCTTCTTTGTCATTTGTGTAAACCAAATTTGGTATTGTCTTTTTTCCACATTTTTCTTTCTTTGTTGAGCATTGGTAGCCAAAGCTTTCATCTCCAAAACATTCTCTCCAATTCTTTTCTTGTTCAAAATCTAACATACCCTCCTCTCTATTCATCTTTTATTTCTTTCTTCTTCTCGAACTTTAGCCGATTTTTCTCCATTGTTTTCTCTTCATCTCTTTTGTGTCAGTAACCTCCATTTCTTCTCATCTCTACTCCTTTTCTTTCCACTCAAAATCGAGCATAGGTGTGTGTTAAATACATAGGCGAACCTCCTTTCCATCTTGATTAAAGAGTGCTAGCCGAACCATCATCCCCTTCATAGAAATTTCCTTCTTCTATTTTTCTTCCATCTTGGTCGATTGTGAGGTGTGGTGTGGATCATTTTTGGGTTTTGTTTTCAAGCGTTGGAAGGGGTAAGTTCTTGGCCAAATGGCCATTTCTCTTTTTCTCCCTAGTGCTATGCTGATTTCGGATTGGTTAGGCCTATGTGGATTTTGGTTGGAGTTAATCTTTTGTTTAACATCTCATTATAGGGCTTTCGGGATTCCAAGTAGTCAGCAAAGCTTTTATCTGGATTCAATTGTTTGGTAAGTGATGGTGAAATGGTGGCTCATGGTCTATTTGGTTAGTTTCGATTAAGTATAAGGTTTCAAAAGGATTTATTGTTCTCTTTTATGGTGTAGTCGATTAGTGGAGGAACCACTGTTGGTTCGAGACTTGGTTGGTAACCGATTCAAGGGCAGGTAAGAGATCGAAGATTAACCCCCTTTTTGTGTAAATGGTTTTGGCCGAATGAGTTAAGTGCTAATCCCTTGTTGGCCGAATGTAGGCTCAGGGTTGTCGAGGTGATCAAGGGACTTTGACCCGTTCTTAGGATTAACATCTTTGCTATTTCAGGTGTGTAAACCAACACACTTTCTTAACTGAGTAATGTGATAACCTGTTTGTGTAAATGAAACAGTGTGGTTGACTATTTTGATACCCATTGAGGTATGGATACAGATTCGGGTAAGTCCGTTTCATTATGAGATATGTGATGATATGTGATATCATGATTGTTAATGTATATACTTTGAGATGCCATATTAAGCATGTGAGCATGATAGCATGATTGCATAATTTTGCATTTAGTATGATATGCTATTGGGTGATATGAGAGGAGGGGGAGTATGATATCCGTGTCTTTGAGACACTTTGTGTCTTTGGGACACCGAGGTTTGGCACATCCGGTGGTTTGGTACCACAATGATATTTTGTGACTTTGGGTCACGGAGGTTTGGCACCTCGGCGTCTCGTCCCCAAAGGCTTAGTACCACGGTGGGTTGGCCCTACAGATTGATTATACGGATTGACGCCAAAGATTTGGTATCACACGATGGGTTGGCCCCATCATCGAATTTGTGATTACGGTCACCAAAGATTTGGCATCACACTTGTGTCTTTGGGACACCGAGGTTTAGCACCTCATTGCGACTCGTCCACGTGGTTTGACACCACCGTGGGTTGGCCCCACTTATGAGATACTGGGATTGTCGCTAGTGATTTGGTATCACACGATGGGTTGGCCCCATCATTGGATTATTTGTGACTTGGTCACCAAAGGTTTGGCACCACATTATGGATATCGTGACTTTGGGTCACGGTGGTTTGGCACCACCAATGGTTTGGTACCACAGGGTAGAAAAGGAGATATGGTTGGCTAGGATCGGTGCATTACTTGCATTATTTTGTTATGATGTGTGTTGGCATGATATACCGGAGAGGATTTATACACCGAGTCTTGCGACTCACTCTCTCCTTTGACTTTTCAGGTGACACTTAGACGCGACATGGAGCCGGATGGACTCGAGGTGCTCATGCCATGCTTAAATAAGGAATTATGAGACTCTTATAAAGCTTGGTACATTAGCTTATTTATTTCTATTTAGTTATTTTGGTTTGTAAAAGGCCTTTTAAAATTATATTTTGTTATGTTTATGCTTAAAGTAGATTTTAATATGCCTAACAAATTAATTGGGTTAAAATGTGATAAAACTTGGAAAGATAACGATTTCAAAACTACAAAAGCGACATTTTAAACTATACCATCGGTATCACACTAAGTTTTGGAATAAAAGAGAACTCAAATGTTTTTCTAACTTAAAACTCGATTTTTCTACTAAGTCAAAATGTTTAATAACAATAATAAACAACTCAAACTTCCAAATGAGACGAACTTGTTTCACCTACACATCGAGTAAGTTTTCAAAATTTCGGGTTTCCAAAGTACACTATCGATTTGTTTAAAATCCCGCCGCTTTTTCTACAAGATCAAAATATGGCAAAGTGATTCATCAAACTTTTAAACTTAAACCTAAACCTCTCAAAATTCTTTTTCCTATAACATACCGATTCGATTGGTGTGTGATGACCGGGTTTGGGGTGTTACAATTGTGGTATCGAGCTAACTTCAAAGGCTTCGATCAGGCCCGAGGCCCAAAATATTTTAAAACTATAATTTTGAGTATTCATTTTAAAAGTATGGTTTGAAAGGCATGGCACCGAGTCACCGCACCAATCCGCCTGTAAGTACCCCACTATTGTTTGTGGTAATAATATTGATGAGATTGAATGGCTAGTGATAGTAAGACTACCTTAGAGACCGAAACTGATAGGACTCTGTGGACTCACGAAAACGAAACTTCTTTAATAAGCAATATTCATAAGACTTTACTTTTAAACAGTGGAATAAATACTGATACATAAAATTCTTTAAATCGATTTAGATTTAGTCATGAGTACCGAGGTGGGCGTGGTCGTGGGCGTGGTCGAGGTAGGATGATGGTTTACGAACCCGTAGGATCCGTCGAGGGTCGAGAAAATGAGATACTGGCCCGCCACCACCGGAGGTGGTGAGTTTCAAGAGCGGTGATCGATGACGCAGGTGTCACGAGCGATCTGCGAGTGTTAGAAAGAGTAGCTGGAGTAGGTGGAGGTGTAGGAGCTAAGAAATGCGTACTGAGCGACTTCGGCAAATGGGGCTAAATTCTTCGGGGTGTCTCGGTGTTGCTCCTAGCATTCTTGAATCTTGGCCGGAAGCGGCAGAGCGGATCATGAACGATCTAGACTTGATCTTTGAAGAAAAGTTAAAGGGATCGTATCATTCTCGAGATAAGTCATACCAAAGGTGGCTCATTTATTCGACAGACGGTACTGCCAAGATCGACTTGGGACTATTTTCGGCCGCTTATCGTAAAAAATACGTCGAGCTAACTACATAAATGAGCAATGAAAGCATTTCGAGGTTAGTTCGAGGAGCAAATTTGTGTCGAGTCGAGGCGAGTTTCTCAGGCTGAGTCGGTATGCTAGGGGTATGGTGGCTACTAAACATGAGAGGTGCGTTCGTTTCGAAGATGGCCTGCGAGACGAATTAAGATTGTTGATTGCGCCCCAGCAGGAGTGTGAATTTGCGGTTCTGGTTGAAAAGGCAAAGGTGGCTGAGGGTATTAAAGAGTCTGTGAGGCAAGGCATGGATAGGAACCGACACAAGAGGAGTTTTGGATCTTACGGGTGATCGTGGAATCAACGAAAAGGGCTAGACCGAGTGGGCGAATCGATCGGGTAGGTTTGTTGCTTTGCTAGGCGGACCGCCGCAGATGTAACCGCTGTGGAAAGGCTCATTGGGGAGGATGTTGGACCGATGGTAGAGGCTTGCTTGAGTGTGGCTCATTTGGACCACTGTGAGGGACTGTCCGCGCAAATTGGCTAGGATTCACCAGAGTCGGCCGTACTCGAGATAGGAATAACGGACCACCACCGTAGAAGGGCCGAGGTAATGGCGAGAGAGGTAATGGTTACGTCGGGCCGTGGAGCACCGGCGGTGTGTGTAGTTCGAGGCCGACGGACGGGGTTGGTGTATCTTTGCGAGGCATCGAGAGGAGGCAACACACCGGACGCCATTACAGTGCGTTTTTAATCTTTGGTTCTCCATTTACTGCTTTGATTGATGTGGGTTCAACACATTCATATGTTGCTAGTAGCATAGTGAAGACCATGGATTTAGACTCTGAGATATCTTCTAGGCAGATGACCGTAATAAGCCCTCTAGGTCACTCTGTAGTGGTAGATAAACTGTATAGAGACGTACCTCTAGAACTCCAAGGGGTAGTATTTGAGGCTGATCTGATGGAACTGCCGTTTGGGGAGTTCGATCTGATTCTTGGGATGGACTGGCTGGTTAAACACCAGGCGAAGTTGGACTGCGCGGCTAAGCGCATGGTTCTGAGCACAGCTGAGGGTGATGAGGTAGTTCTGATCGGTAATAGGAGGAATTATCTGTCCAATGTGGTATCTGCTCTGAAAGCCGAAGATGGTCGAGAAAGGTCGTGAAGTATATGTGGTACATGTATACGCTTTGGAGGCTAAAGAGTCTCTTGTGGAGACGGTTGACACGATTAGGAATTTCTTGATGTGTTTCTGAGGAGCTTAGGGTTTGCCACCAGATCGAGAGGTAGAGTTCGGATAGATCTATTACCCGAATCGTACAAGATCCATTGCTCCGTCTGAGGATGGCACCTAAAGAGTTAGTGGAGCTTAAGGCTCAGATCCAAGAATTGTTGGACCGAGGCTTTATCAGGCCAAGTATTTCACCTTGGGGAGCGCCGGTACTCTTTGTCAAGAAGAAAGACGGTACCATGCGGATGTGTATAGACTACCGCCAACTGAATAAGCTGACGATCAAAAACAAGTATCCACTACCTCGGATAGATGACTTGTTTGATCAGCTGAAGGGGGCGTCGGTTTTCTCGAAGATTGACTTAAGGTCTGGGTATCACCAGTTAAGGGTAAAGGAGGCAGATATCTGTAAGATGGCATTTTATACTCGGTATGGGCACTTTGAGTTCTTAGTTATGCCGTTCGGGTTGACTAACGCTGTTCCATGGATCCGATGAATAGGGTGTTCCAACAGTATCTAGATCAGTTCGTAGTGGTTTTTATCGATGACATCTTGGTATATTCAAGGATTGAGAAGGAACATGATGCCCATTTGCGGGTGGTATTGCAGATTCTAAGGAGAAACAATTCTATCGAAGTTCATAAATCTGAGTTCGGCTTAGGGAGGTGGCGTTCTTGGGTCATGTAGTATCGGTGAGGGATTAGAGTGGACCTCGTAAGATAGAGGCGCTTTTGGATTGGAAGCCGCCTAAGTCGATGAGTCGAGATTCGAGTTTTCGGGCTTGGCGGATACTACCAAGATTTGTAGAGGGTTTCTCATTGATCGTAAAGACCGATAACTAAATTATTGAGAAAAGGGTTCCGCTCGGTTGGACCGAGAAGCAACAGGAGAGCTTCGATAAGTTGAAGAAGATTTTGTGAAGCTCGGTTCGATTCAACCCGAGGTCGGTAAGGAATTCACGATGTCTCGCGACGCTTCACATACGGGTTTGGGTTGTGTCTTGATGCAAGAAGGAAGGTTGTGGCTTACGATCTCGGCGCTTGAGGCCACATGAGGTAAATTATCCAACGATGATCCGGAGTTAGCGGTCGTAGTTTTTGCCTTAAAGATATGGAGGCATTACTTGTACGGAGAGAGATCGATAGTCTACACGGATCATAAGAGTCGAAGTACCTTCGACTCGAAAAGACTGAATCGAGATGTGCAGATGGATTGAGTCACTGAAGACTACGATTGCTCAATTGAGCATCATCCGGGTAAGGCTAACGTTGTAGCAGACGCGTTGAGCCGTAAGGTTGTTTCGGATCTAAGAGCATTGTTTGCCCACTTAAGCTTGTATGACAACGGGAGTATTCTGGCAGAGCTGCAGGTTAAGCCTACTTGGGTTGAGCAGATCAGAGAAAAATAGTTGATGGATGAGGTTCTGAGCGCGCAGAGGACACAAGTGCAGAATGATGGGTTGAAGAGTTATAGTTTGTCTAGTGATGGGGTACTATGTTTTCAGGGGAAGGCTTGTATGCCAAGAGACACTGAGTTAAGGCAAAAGATTCTTCAGGATACACATAGCAGCCCCTACGCTATGCATCCTGGAGGTAGCAAAATGTATAGGGATCTCAGAGAACAGCCTGGTGGCGGGTCTAAAAAGGAAGTGACAGAGTTTGTAGGAAGTGTCGACATGTCAAGAAGTCAAGGTGAGCATCGACTCTGCGTCTGGGTTACTTGACCAAGTGAAGATCCCACAAAGGAAGTGGGAAAGGATAACTATGGATTTCGTCGCTGGATTACCGCTTACACCGAAAGGTGAAGGATTCAGATTTGGGTAATTGTGGATCTACCGACTAAATCACTCACTTTATTCGGTGAGGGTGGATTACTCACTACGAGGTTGGCAAAGTCAGTATGTGTCGAGATAGTGAGATCGCACGGGTGCCGATGTCGATCATCTCGGATAGGGACCCCAGATTCACGTCAAGGTTACGAAGGCATTGCATCGAGCTCTGGGTACGGTTAGATTTCAAAGACGGATTTCATCCGCAAACCGACGGGCAATGGAAAGGGTTATCTGATCTTGGAAGACATGTTACGAGGTTGTGTATTGGACTTGAGGGTAGTTGGGAGGAGTATCTCCGTTAGGCGAGTTCGCCTATAACAACGATTACCAAGCAAGCATCAAGATGGCACCATATGAGGCGTTATGCGGTGGGAAGTGTCGCTCACCTACTTGTTGGACGAGAGTTAAGTGAACGTCGCTTGTTGGGACCAGAGTTAGTTCTTTGAGGCCAAGACAAGGTTAAGTTGATTCAGCTCGATTGAAGAAAGCTTCGGACCGGCGAAGTCCTATGCCGATCTTAAGCGGAGAGATATTGAATTTCTTGTGGGGATCAAGTTTTTCCAAGGTCTCGTCGTGGAAGAAAGTGTTAAGGTTCTGAAGGAAAGGCAAGCTAAGTCCGAGGTTTATTGGGCCGTATAAGGTACTGAGACGAGTGGGACCAGTTGCATATCAACTCGAGTTGCCAGCAGAGCTAAGTCAGATTCACGACGTGTTCCACGTTTCAATGCTTAGGCGATATCGTTCCAATCCGTCACATGTGGTAACAGTAGGAGAGATTGAAGTAAACCCAGATATGACCATGGAGGAAAAGCCTGTATAGATTTTAGATCGGGATGTGAAGGTTCTGCGTAGGAAGTCTGTGCCTTTGGTTAAGGTTCTTTGGCGGAATCATGGCGTGGAAGAAGCTACGTGGGAACCCGAAGATATGATGAGACAGCAATACCCGCAACTCTTCTGACCAAGTAATTTCGAGGCTGAAATTATCTTTAAGGGGGGTAGAAATGTAATATCCCGGGTTAAGGGCTATTTTATTTTGGCATTGTTTGCATGTTAATGGCTCGCTATGTTGTTGTTTGTGTGGTTTCGGGGCTTAGTTGTAGGCTAGGAGTGAGCCTGAGTGGGTGGAAAAAATTTTAGTTTTTGGGCTTTATGTGATAGGAGCTGAAGGAGCTGGGTCTTATATATTTTAATTGGTGTTCTTGAGCACAAATGAAGAGCTAGCAAAGTGGCAAAGCATGCGCCACTTGGAGCATGTGTATGGCGTCAATTGCAAGGGGTGAGGTCTTGTGTTCAAGCTGAAAATCCCACATTTTGGCTCCCATTTTGACAAAGATGGAGGGAGGAGTTGTAGGCAATTCAAACTCGCTTTGGACTAAGTCAACACATTCAAATGATGGGTGGAGAGCAAGCGGTGGAGGAAGACTTGGTCATAGTCATTTGAATTAGTGGCTTGGGAGTGATTGGGGGAGGTTGGCGGTTTTAGGAGATTCTTTGGGGAGTTTGGTTTGGTGAGTGTTGTGAGGGAGTGAGGAGAGTGCCGAAATTTCCACTTAGGCAAATGTGCATTTTTGGTCACAATTTTATTTTGGTAAGCTAATTTTCGTTTAGTCAAAAGCTAGCAAAAGATCTCTTCATTTGCAAATAGCCTAAGCTGAAAAGAACCTTCCATTTTTGCTCCTTGAAACCGAAACACAAAGCAACTTTATTTGCTAAACTTTGCACTCTTTCTACATTTTGGTGAAGCCGAGTGTTCTTTTGCATTTTTCCTTCTTTGTCATTTGTGTAAACCAAATTTGGTATTGTCTTTTTTCCACATTTTTCTTTCTTTGTTGAGCATTGGTAGCCAAAGCTTTCATCTCCAAAACACTCTCTCCAATTCTTTTTCTTGTTCAAAATCGAACATACCCTCCTCTCTATTCATCTTTTATTTCTTTCTTCTTCTCAGAGCTTTAGCCGATTTTTTCTCCATTGTTTTCTCTTCATCTCTTTTGTGTGCCGTAACCTCCATTTCTTCTCATCTCTACTCCTTTTCTTTCCACTCAAAACCGAGCATAGGTGTGTGTTAAATACCTAGGCCGAACCTCCTTTCCATCTTGATTAAAGGATGCTAGCCGAACCATCACCCCTTCATAGAAATTTCCTTCTTCTATTTTTCTTCTATCTTGGTCGATTGTGAGGTGTGGTGTGGATCATTTTTGGGTTTTGTTTTCAAGCGTTGGAAGGGGTAAGTTCTTGGCCGAATGGCCATTTCTCTTTTTCTCCCTTGTGCTATGTTGATTTCGGGTTGGTTAGGCCTATGTGGATTTTGGTTGGAGTTAATCTTTTGTTTAACATCTCATTATAGGTCTTTCGGGATTCCAAGCAGTCAGCAAAGCTTTTATCTGGATTCAATTATTTGGTAAGTGATGGTGAAATGGTGGCTCATGGTCTATTTGGTTAGTTTCGATTAAGTATAAGGTTTCAAATGGATTTATTGTTCTCTTTTATGGTGTAGTCGATTAGTGGAGGAACCACTGTTGGTTCGAGACTTGGTTGGTAACCGATTCAAGGGTAGGTAAGAGATCAAAGATTAACCCCCTTTTTGTGTAAATGGTTTTGGCCGAATGAGTTAAGTGCTAATCCCTTATTGACCGAATGTAGGCTCAGGGTTGTCGAGGTGATCAAGGGACTTTAACCCGTTCTTAGGATTAACATCTTTACTATTTCGTGTGTAAACCAACACACTTTCTTAATCGAGTAATGTGATAACTTTGTTTGTGTAAATGAAACAGTGTGGTTGACTATTTTGATACCCATTGAGGTATGGATACGGATTCGGTAAGTCCGTTTCATTATGAGATATGTGATGATATGTGATATCATGATTGTTGATGTATATACTTTGAGATGCCATATTAAGCATGTGAGCATGATAGCATGATTGCACGATTTTCCATTTAGTATGATATGCTATTGGGTGATATGAGAGGAGGGGAGTATGATATCCGTGTCTTTGGGACACGTGTCTTTGGGACACCGGAGGTTTGGAACCTCCAGTGGTTTGGTACCACAATGATATTTTGTGACTTTGGGTCACCAGAGGTTTGGCACCTCAGCGTCTCATCCCAGTGGCTTAGTACCACGGTGGGTTGGCCCCACAGTTGATTATACTGGATTGACGCGGTGATTTGGTATCACACGATGGGTTGGCCCCATCATCGGATTTGTAT
This sequence comes from Gossypium rotundifolium, assembly GCA_025506655.1. NCBI lineage: Eukaryota > Viridiplantae > Streptophyta > Magnoliopsida > Malvales > Malvaceae > Gossypium > Gossypium rotundifolium. Next base: position 41,434,265 of record CP106731.1, on the reverse strand, counting down.
CATGCAGTCACCAAAGATTTGGCATCACACTGTGTCTTTGGGACACCAGAGGTTTGGCACCTCATTGCGACTCGTCCCTATGGTTTGACACCACCGTGGGTTGGCCCCACTTATGAGATACGGGATTGTCGCTAGTGATTTGGTATCACACGATGGGTTGGCCCCATCATTGGATTATTTGTGACTTGGTCACCAAAGTGGTTTGGCACCACATTATGGATATCGTGACTTTGGGTCACCGGTGGTTTGGCACCACCAAGGTTTGGTACCACACGGTAGAAAAGGAGATATGGTTGGCTAGGATCGGTGCATTACTTGCATTATTTTGTTATGATGTGTGTTGGCATGATATACTGGGAGAGGATTTATACATTGAGTCTTGCGACTCACTCTCTCCTTTGACTTTTCAGTGACACTTAGACGCGGACATGGAGCCGGATGGACTCGAGGTGCTCATGCCATGCTTAAATAAGGAATTGCGTGAGACTCTTATAAAGCTTGGTACATTAGCTTATTTATTTCTATTTGGTTATTTTGGTTTGTAAAAGGCCTTTTAAAATTATATTTTGTTATGTTTATGCTTAAAGTAGATTTTAATATGCCTAACAAATTAATTGGGTTAAAATGTGCTAAAACTTGGAAAGATAACGATTTCAAAACTACAAAAGCGACATTTTAAACTATACCATCTGTATCACACTAAGTTTTGGAATAGAAGAGAACTCAAATGTTTTTCTAACTTAAAACTCAATTTTTTCTACTAAGTCAAAATGTTTAATAACAATAATAAACAACTCAAACTTCCAAATGAGACGAACTTGTTTTACCTACACATCGGAGTAAGTTTTCAAAATTTCCGGGTTTCCAAAGTACCCTATTTTTTTGTTTAAAATCCTGCTCAGTTTTTCTACAAGATCAAAATATGGCAAAGTGATTCATCAAACTTTTAAACTTAAACCTAAACCTCTCAAAATTCTTTTTCCCTGTAACATACCAGATTCGATCATGGTGTGATGACCGGGTTTGGGGTGTTACAGGGTTGGGTTTCATGTTGCATTGTTCCGTTATGAAATGATATGGAAATGGGCCAAGCCCAGTAATCAGTGAATTAATGAGACAAGGGCCTAGCCCAGTACTTGAATGTGGATTGGTATGTTATGGGAACATACGTGGAAATGGGCCAAGCCCAGTGATCAGTGAATTAATGAGACAAGGGCCTAGCCAGTGATTTGAATGTGGATTGGTATGTTATGAGAACATACGTGAATGTGGGCCAAGCCAGTTAAGTAATGTCTAAATGATTATATTTACATGTTGCATTTGATAATTGGGATGTTATGTGGCTAGCATGTGGGTGGATTTCGATGGTTTAATTACATACCGAGTCCATGTGACTCACCCAATTATTTATCCAACCTCGCAGTGACTTGTGATTAATGGACCGGTTGGAGTGGAGACAAAGGTGGCCATGCAAAAGCGATTTTATGCAAGAGATGATTTATTTGATTTAATTATTTTATCTTATTAGTTTTGGGTATTTATTTGATGTAATAAGGGCCCTTTTGATTTAAAGTACTTTATTTATTATTGAAGTTTATACTTTACTTAGAAATATTTTTACAAATGATTAATATCATACCAACTTATAATAAAGTTTTAATTCAAATCAAGCTTAGATTATGAAATTATTTTAATGGACACATTTTCCAAAAGTTAACAAAATTTTCAAGTTTATTCTAAAGTCAAAGATTTTCCAACCGCTTTTCCACAGTGACATACCAGATCCGGTCAGGGCTTGTGGGCCGGGTTTGGGGATGTTACAGTTTGGTATCAGAGCCCGGTTCAAAACTCAGCTTTGAGGGTTTTGGGCCCGAAAACATTTTCAAAATGGGCTTTTCAAAATATGGGTTTTTATGAAATATTTCTCAGGTTATTCTGGCATGGCACCTGTACCTCCGACCCGAAGTCCACCAGGTAAGTACCCTTATTTGTTGAAATGATTTATATATGAATTGTGATGGGTTTATTTGGGCTCAGAGAATAGAATGATAGGCTATTGGACCCTAGGACTAGTCTACCCAAACACGTGCATAAGATTTAAAGTGCCTAATAAACAAACCCGTGAAATAAGTCACCGAAGTTAAGGTGTGGCAACTCAAAGCGCATGTCAGGATTGGATCCTAAGAGCACGGTACTTAAGCAAATCCTCGTGACTCACCTCCTCTTCGCAGAATCCTACAGTGCGTAGCTACTGGTTCACCTTAACCAAGAGGACTTGTTCATAGGCTAAACCAATTATTAAAACCCTAAGGATTAGCCTTGTTGTTTTAAAACCCTTAATTTTAAAAAAAATTCTCAAACTTACCTCTTTGGTTTGTAAACCCTAAATCTGGTTTGAAAAACATTTTCTCGATTTACCAAAATTACCAAAATGCCCTAGTGGCAAAATCACAAAAATACCTCAGATTGTAAAATTACCGACTACCCTCAACTTTTGTTAAAATGATTTTACTTTGCAAAATATCAAAATCTCTAGTTTCCAAAATATCAATATGCTCCGATTTGGAAAATTTACGAAAACACCCCTGTGTTAAAAATTACTAAAATGCCCTTGACTTTCAAAATTTCTGAGATAACGCCAACTTTAGTAAAATTCTCTCACTTTGCAAAAGTATCCAAATTTTTGTATTTCAAAATAATGCCCTGACTTTGGAAATTTACAAAATTACCCTGATTGATAAATTACCAAAATACCCCTGGGGTAGAAACGGGCAGGAATGTCCGCATAGTGAATGTGTGTGGTAGATACCACTGAATGTGCCTCTGTTGAGGAAGGAATGTGGCTTCATTGTGAAATGAAGGTGGCTCTATTGATGTGAAAGTGATTCTCTGAATTAGGGTAGCGAACTCGAACTGAACCTCTGTGTGATCGAAAGAACTACTTCTAAAATCTTTCATTCACAAAATATGCTCGTGGTTAAATAGTGGAACCAAATTTCTAATGCATAAAACTTGTTAATCGATTAAACCAAGACGATAGAGATGCGTTCTAGGGATGCAGAGAGGTAGAATGGCAAGATCAAAACCCGGTAGGGTCCGCCATGGGTCGAAGTGAAGTCTTGCCAAAGAAGGGACGTAGAGGAGCAAGATCGACAGAGAAGATGACGCAGATCGCGGGCCATGTTACGAGTGCTAGAATGAGTAGCGGAGTTAGTAAGGAAATAGAACTCTAAGTCAAGATTTCGAAAAGGCTTAGATCGAATGGAGCCGAGATCTTTAGAGGAGTGTTGGGAGTAGCTCCTAACGTAAGTGAGTATTGGCTAGAAGCGCTTGAAAGAATCATGGACGATTTGACCGCACTAATGAAGAAAAGTCGAAGGGCGCTGCTTCGTTGTTTCGCGACGAAGCTTATCGCTAGTGGCTCACCGTCAAACAAGGTGTACCGTGGATCGATGGATTGGGATTTCTTTAAGGCCAAGTTTGAAGGGAAGTACGTAGGAGCCAGTTATTTGGACTCGCAAAGGAAAGCGTTTCTAAATCTGGTACAAGGAAGTAAGTCGATAGCTGAGTACGAAGCGGAATTTGTGCGGTTAAGCCAGTATGCTAAGGGAATTGTGGCCACTGATTATGAGAGGTGCGTCCAGTTTGAGGACGGATTACGAGATGAACTTCGAATGCTGATTGCTCCGTAAAGGGAGAGAGACTTCGCGGTGCTAGTGGAGAAAGCTCGAATTGTTGAAGAGGTTAAGAAGACTATAAGAGAAAATCGAGAGAATAATAGGAACGAGAATAAGAGAAATGTTGGACCATCAGTATCGTTTGGTAATATTCAGAAAAGACCAAGGATCGAGAATCCTGTTCGTACACCAGTGGATGTGAATGGGAATTATTCCTGTGTTAAGTGTGGGAGAACTCATTCAGGAGAATGTTGGGGAAATAGTAAAGACTACTTTCGGTGTGGATCTAAGGCACATCTGGTTAAGAATTGTCCTCGAGCGATGAGGGGTCGTGGTTCAAGCCATGGAGGGAATGGTTCCAGTCAAAGTCAACCAAGGATGTGATAGCGGGTAAGCTCCTTTGCTTTGGTACATGCTTTGATTGCTTTGCTTGCTTGTGAATTAGCCTTTTCTGTGTTGCTGAGAGAGGTGTTTTGAATTTTGAGTGCGAACTTAGAGACTATGTTGGGAAGGTATGATAGTCTTAGTAAGATCAAGAGTGCGCAACATAAGCGTAAGGTGGTAAGATAGGTTGTACAGACGTTCGTTAGTAAAGTAATTTCGAGGATGAAATTATTTTAAGGAGGGTAGAATTGTAAAATCTCGATTTAGGGGTTATGCGTTCATGCCTAATTCGAGTGATAGTAGGCTTGGAGTATGTTTGGGCGGTGTTTTAAGGGTTTGGGAACTTTAAATTATAAGGGATGCTTTGGAAAAAAATTTGATTTAGGTGAAAAAAGGGAAAGCGGGCAAGAAGGCCTTAAAATAATTTTATAGAGTTTAAGACACAAGAAATGGGTTTGGCAAAGTGGCTTCATCTTGTTGCTTAAGAGGTTGGAAGTAGCATCATTGAGGGCCAGGTTCGAGTCCAAGCGGTAACAAACTGGTTTTAATTTTTATGTTTTAGCGTTACAAAGAAGAAAGCCTTAAAAAGAGTCATGTGTCTTTGACATAAGTAGCAACTTGGCTAGGTGGTTCTCGTGCGGCACATAGGAGCTAGAGGCGAGCGGGGGCGCTGGTTCGAGGGCATGCAGCAGTATTTCGCGTGTTTTATTTTTTCATATACAGTTATAGGCTTGAGTAGGAAGGGCTTAAATACAAATGTTGGGGCTTTATGGTATAAAAATCAAAGTGGCCGAATGGCCTGGGGCGCTACTTGGCTGCTAGTTTTCCCCAGGTCCTATGTTTGAACCTTGGAGGCTGCAACTGGGTTTTTATTTCTTTTTCTTTGGCTTTTTGCTAATTGGACGGCACATGGGAGTTTTAGATAAGGATTAGACGAATGCTGGTTAATTATTTTTGAATTTAGCTGATAGGTAGGTGATGGCTTTTGTTATTTTGTTATTTTAGATAATATAGGATTATTTTAGTTTAAATTAGAGATAATGGTTGTTATTGGGTTATTTTGATTTAATTAAGGAGATAAAATATGGGATAAATTGGAGAAGTGGACTAATTCAAATTAGTTTGAATTAGTGTGTGGTGGCCAGATTTTAGAGTCTTCAAGGGGGAGGGGGTGCCGAACTCTTTAAATAGGGGGATGCTCACCTTTGGCCACCCTTTTTACTATTTGTTCACCTTGCCAAATTATTTCTAATTCTTCCCTTAGCCTCTTGCTGAAACCAAGTCAAGGAAAACACTTCCTCTTTTTCTTTTATTCTGTGGAAGCCATAGCCGAAACCTTTAGCCATTCATCTCTCTTCTATTTCACCAAGCTTAAAGCCAAACCTTGTTCACCATTGAGTCTATTTTGTTCGTGATCGAGGCAAACTCCCCTTGAATCTCTTCAAAGCACGTAGGTGGTAAGTGTACTCTTGTGATCAATCGATTTATGTACCCTTCCTGTAGTGGCCAAAACCAAATGGTTGGCCTTAGTTTTGGTGTGGCCGAATGTCTCTAGGGCCAGGATGATGTTGTGTTTGTGTTGTTTGTAGCCAGCGCCAAGGAGCTAAGAGGGGTTTCTCTCGAGTTTAGATCATCAGATAAGGTGGTGGGATTTTCGGCAATTCCATTGGTGTTTGTGATTCAATTAAAAGGGTAAGTGGTTTGATATACTACCTTAGGCCATTGGTTGTGTTTTGGTGTTGACCGAATGGTGACTATGGTTTATAGGGCAATCGGCGAAGCAAAGGAAGCCTTCTGGATTTCCATTTATTTGATGAGGATGATTAGTAAGTGACTTAGATTCGTTAATAGTAGATTATGACTTTGTTGATTAATCGTGTGGTTACGATTAAGTATCGTCGATGGATGCGAGTGCCGATCAAGAGGAGAAAGGAAAGCTCCCATCCCAAAGTTCAAAAGAGATCGATTTACTTTGTGACGAGATTGGCCACCGGGGTGTGGGCGTCTGTGAAAACGATAGGCGATAACTGTAGTCTCGCTAAATGATAGCAACGGATCGAGGGTTTAGAGCTTGAGTTATAAGGTGTGTAGTTAGACCATTGTTTAGGGATTTGTATGATCTCTGTTGTCTATATGTTTACTAATGAATGCGATTGCCATATGTGTAATGGATACCCTAAAGGGGTATGATGACAACCAGGTTAGTAGCAAATTGGCTAATAGGTGATAATTGATTTTAACTATGTGAGCATGCCTATAGTTGTGAATATCATGTACATGCATCATCTCACATCATATTATGTTACATGTGCATGGGTGGGTTTTTGAAAGAAGGTGCGGTGTACTTCATGCGTGGTTGATGTCGACTTTGTGCTACATCGTGGATTAGCGCCGATCGAGGTCGCGTTGTGGATCTTTACGATTTAGTTCGCGTGGTTACCTTGATTGATATCGGCTTTATGCCATATCGTGGCTTGATGGATTGCTATGTGCTCCATCGTGGTTTGATGTTAGCTATATGCTACATCGAGGATGGCATTGGTTGCCTTTTTGGAGGGAAAAGGAGAGGGCGACTCGATAGTCCCCTGGTGTGTGGTAGGCTGGTTAAAGGGGTGTGTAGCGGATGGACCTTAGGATTGGGTTGGGTTTCATGTTGCATTGTTCCATTATGAAATGATATGGAAATGGGCCAAGCCCAGTAATCAGTGAATTAATGAGACAAGGGCCTAGCCCAGTACTTGAATGTGGATTGGTATGTTATGAGAACATACGTGGAAATGGGCCAAGCCCAGTAATCAGTGAATTAATGAGACAAGGGCCTAGCCCAATACTTGAATGTGGATTGGTATGTTATGAGAACATACGTGAATGTGGGCCAAGCCCAGATTGCGGTAATGTCTAAATGATTATATTTACATGTTGCATTTGATAATTGGGATGTTATGTGGCTAGCATGTGGGTGGATTTCGATGGTTTAATTACACACTGAGTCCGTGTGACTCACCCAATTATTTATCCAACCTCGCAGGTGACTTGTGATTAATGGACCGGGTTGGAGTGGAGACAAAGGTGGCCATGCAAAAGCAGATTTTATGCAGTAGATGTTTTATTTGATTTAATTATTTTATCTTATTAGTTTTGGGTATTTATTTGATGTAATAAGGGCCCCTTTTGATTTAAAGTACTTTATTTATTATTGAAGTTTATACTTTACTTAGAAATATTTTTTACAAATGATTAATATCATACCAACTTATAATAAAGTTTTAATTCAAATCAAGCTTAGATTATGAAATTATTTTTAATGGACACATTTTCCAAAAGTTAACAAAATTTTCAAGTTTATTCTAAAGTCAAAGATTTTCCAACCGCTTTTTCGCAGTGACATACCAGATCCGGTCAGGGCTTGCGGGCCGGGTTTGGGGATGTTACACAAACATTGCACACAAAGGGATTTGAACCTCTTCCCTCAAGGTACTTCACTTAATGGCATAACCTCTTTACCAATAGCTCATTTGTGCTAACCATTTATTCATTTATTTCTATAAGCCTTGAAGCTACTTACCATCTCTCCTTAAAGTGCTAAAATACCAAATTTTTCCTAAGGCCCAATTAAACCCGAGACTTCATAGAAACCCCGTAGACTCAAAATTCACTTAATTATCAGTCTAATTTGCAATAATGTCATTCTCTTATTCTCAGAATTTTAAACATTCCTACGCCCAAGGCCCATTGGGCCCAATCCTACTAAGCCCAATTTTGGGATGTTACATTGGAAGTCACAATATTTCCCATATAGAGCTATTTCCCATTGTCACAAGGCACCAACTCAGAAAATGAGTCTTTGTCACAACAGATATGACGTGTGGCACCAATATCAAGCCACCATTCTCTTGGATTTTAGTCAACCATGTTGACTTCAGAAATTACAGCACATAAGTCCATATCCGACACTTTATTGGAAATTTCTTCCACAACATTGGCCTCGTTAGCTTTTACTTTCTTTGGCAGCCTATATTCAGATGACTTGTGCCCTATCTTATTGCAATTGAAACATTTCCCTTAAAACTTTTTCTTCTTGGAAACACCACCTTTTGGTCCCAATTTAGACACATTTTGAGGTTGTTTTCCCTACTTAAAGTCCTTCTTGACTTCTACCATGTTTACCTCAGCACTATTAACATTTACTGTTTTGTTGAGGTTTTTACCAATACCTCTATTGTATTCTTAAATCCGAACTCTGACAATCAGATCTTCTATTGGCATTTCAATTCTTTTATGCTTTAGGTAGTTCTTGAAGTCATTCTAAGCAGGGGGTAGCTTCTCAATAATGGCTGCCACCTAGAAGGATTCATTTATGACCATCCCTTCAATAAGAATTCCATGAATTATTAGATGAAGTTCTGTACTTGATTCACGACTAGTTTAGAATCAACCATTATAAAATTCAAGAATTTAGCAACTAAAAACTTTTTAGCCTTAGCATCTTCGGTATTGTATTATGGTCTAATGATGTTCATAATTCCTTAGCCATTTTCTTGACACTGTATACGTTTTACAATGCATCTGACAACCCATTCAGGATATAATTTTGGCATAGGAAATTAGAATGCTCCCAAGCTTCAACAGCAGTGAAGGCTATAACATCATCTACATCACCTCTTTAATAGTTGGAGGGTCATCTTTCAAAAATCTGGCCAAGATCAACATGGTCAAATAGAACAACATCTTCTATTGCCATGTCTTGAAATTCTGTCCAGAGGATTCCCCAGGCTTCTCGTTGTGGCTTACAGCCATCGGCAACATTGAGTTTTTATTCGATGCCTGAGTTTGAACCAGTGCTCTAAATTGAAAATTGGGTGAATTGGTGTAAGTTTTCATTTCTTGTATTATGATTTCAAAAAATGAAACCAAAATTAATAATAATAAATAGAAATTTAATTTCTAGTTTATACTACCTATCGAAACCATTTTAAAACTGGGTTTTAAAAAATGGGGATCGACTTTTTAAAAATGAAAGTGGAAGCCGCCACCAATCCCTTTTTATTCAGGTGTGACTGGATCACCTTGTAAAACTTTTTATGTTAAAACATTTAATTTTGGTCTACGAAAAACAAGAAAACGGGTTCGGAGTTGAGTTCACATGTATGAGGAAGGGTTAGCACCCTCATAACGCCCAAAAATTGGTACCTAATCGATAAAATCATGTCCAAATGTTTGAAATTTTAAAGTATTAAAAAAATGATCATTTTTATTAGAAAAACCAAGACTTACCTATTTCAAAGAAATAAAATGTTATATCCAAGAAGTTAGGAAATAACACCTCACGACTTTGAAACTTCATTTCATAGTGAATTTGGAAAATTCTATGTCGAGACATAAAGCATCATATCCATAAGTTAGGAAATAATGTTTCAATTCTCAAGAATAGGCTTTTTATTTTTTTAAAATAAAATTTTGAATAAAATATTTTGATTCAAAAGGCATTTTAAGAAAAAAAATGATGTGAATAAGGCATTATAACACAAATATCAATTGTCATTATACAAATTATATTAACAATAAAAAATAATATACAGAATAAATAAAGCATCATATTACAACATAATAAACAATTAAAATAAATACACATACAATATAAAATAAATAGTAGTTAATGAAACTTTCATAAAAAAACGATATATTTAAACATTTACATGAATGAATTTAAGAAAAATTTAATATATGTGTAAAAAATATATATAAGTTGATAATTTAATACTTATAAAATAATTAATAAACAATAAATAATAATTATATATACATGTATAATATATTAATTATAATAAAATATATCATACAATTTGAATTAAATTTTTTACAAAATACATTAAATAATATATGATAAAAATATACTATTATATTATAAAAAGTATGTAATAATTAATATGCATATATATATATAAAATAATAAATATGTATGTACTTTATAATATTAATGATTAATATATATAAATAATTATAGAATAAATAAATTAATACTTATTTTATATATATATATATATATATATATATATATAAAAAGTAAATCTAGAACAAAATAATTCTTTTAGGGTTAATTTAAGATAGAAAAAATGTTAATTGGGATGAAATTAAAAATGATAAAAAATCGGAGGGATCGAAATTGTAATTTTTCCATTTTTTAAAAAAATGTGGATCCTGGTCGGGTTTCGGGTCAACGCGTAGAGCCTGCCTCATCAATACAGCGTCGTTCGCTTGCATTTATAAGTACTAGTTTTTAGAAAAAAAAACATTTAGTTTAGGCTTTAAAAAAAAAATTCGAAAAGCTCTCTGGAACCTTCGTTCCCCATCCGTGCTACTGTTCGTCAGAGAGAGGTGGCACGCGCCACACGCACCTCCGTGGCCGGTGGCCGGAGGCTTAACACTCGCGAATTCGGTCGCCTCCAAAAGGTAAAACTCTTTTCTTTTACTTTTTTTTTTGAAATAGTAGTTATATTCGCAATATATAAAAAAAATAAAAACGAGTAAACATAAAAAAAATGACAGATTTAAAGAATCACCTTCGCGAAAACGAGATCTTTTGTTCCTCTGTGATTTTCTCAACAACTTTCGAGTCTACTGACTATATGAATCTATAGATGTTTGCACTTTTTTTTTTGTGTTCGTTTCTTTATTTTTTTTTCTAAAAAATAATACTCTCCTCCCTTTTACAAATTTTTCAAAAGGGGTTTTATAACCCAAAACACAAAACAAAGAAGGAAAATATATCTTTCCGTATCTTCTTATTTCCTTTTCCCATTGCAATTTATTTTCCCTTTTTTGCAGATTTGAGATCTCGCGACAATGGTGATTCGGGCCTAAATCAAGGCACGATCGGGGGCCTGACGAGACTATGGCGCAACAATTGGTCCCCGGTTGAAACGGCGTGACTATTGGGCTCCTGATGGATGTCGGTTGGGATAGCCTCTGCTTGTGACGCGAGGGAACTTTGGGTTTCAAAAACCCTATGTTTTGTTGGTCTTTTTTGGTTCTTGGGCCACTTTCGGCCGTAAGATTTGGGTTGGTCGGGTTTAGTATTAGGTTAATGGGTCTGGTTGCTTATTGGGCTTTTTTGTAAAAGGACTGTTTAATGGAAATTTGGGTTTTTTTTTTTTTTTTTTTTAGTTTTCATAGGCTGGGCAAAATTAGGTACTTACAATTGCCCCTCTTTGCTCATGTCGTGTAATGAGAATAAAGCAAAGACAATAAAAGGACCAATTTTGACCAGTCTTGGCCAAGCCTTCACTTCTTGATCCTTGTCTTCTTCAAATGACTCCAACTCCACTGTAACTTCAACCGTATTGGAACTTCATCTTGATTTTAGTAAGTTTGATAGCTTCAACTTCATGAAGGCAGTATCCACTATCTTTTGACCTACTCCACTACAAAGTCAGGGAAACCAGTTGTGATATTTTCAATCTGATCCTTGCGAACTCAAGGATCACCAGACTGATGTCTTCGATCTGCTTCCTGCCACTTCAAGAATGTCAAATCTGCTATCCTCAATCTGATCTTTGCAAACTCAGGGATCACCAGACTGATGACTTCAATCTATTTCCTGCAACTTCAAGAATGTCAAATCTGCTATATTCAATCTGATCCTTGCAAAATTAGGGATCACCAGACTGATGTCTTTGATCTATTTCCTGCAACTTTACGAATGTCAAATCTGCTATCTTCAATCTGATCTCTGCAAACTCAGGGATCACCAGACTAATGTCTTCGATCTGTTTCCTACAACTTCAGGAATGTCAAATCTGCTATCTTCAATCTGATCCCTGCAAACTCAAGGATCACCAGACTGATGTCTTCGATCTGCTTCCTGCAACTTTAGGAATGTTAAATCTGCTATATTCAATCTAATCCCTGCAAACTCAAGGATCACCAGACTGATGTCTTCGATATACTTCTTCCAACTTTTGGAATGTCAAATCATATCTTCAATCTGATCCCTGCAAACTCAGGGACCACCAGACTGATGTCTTCGATCTTCTTCCTGCAACTTCAGGAAGATAAGATCTTCTATGTTCAGTCCACTCCGTACAACTTCTGGGAGATAAGGCTGAAATTCTTTTCGATCTACTTCCTATAACTTCAGGAAGATAAGATCTGAAATTTCACCGATATTGCTACACCGTCCACTGAAGGACATGTCCTGTGGACTCAATCAGTGACATGAATGCAACATGTCATGAAAATGATTCCTTTTAAAGGATTAGGATTAGAATGTAATGACCGGAATGAATCAAATGCACCTAATGAGGTTTACTAAAATATTATGAATATGATTCCTACTCTAGGTGTTATTACTTAGTTGTTCTTCATTTTTGTTCATCAATCATGTTTTTCTTAACAAGTTATGTCCCCGTGTACTTTCCGAGTCAACTCTGCTTGAATCTTGAAAATTCAAGGCTTGTACAATCTTTACCACAATGAGAATCAGAAACTCTTTCAATCCAACCTATCTGCCAATTTAGGGTTTTCTTAGTTCATCACAGCACCCCCAAAGTGTTATGATATGATGATATCACGTCCACTTATCATTTGTACAAAGAATTCAGAGAAATAGTTTCTATCCAGACTCTTTTTCTCAAATATTTCTATGCACATGGAAATTCTAAACAATTGTCCTATTTTGGTTTCTTGATTTATCTAGAAATTTCCAAAGTAATATGTAAAACTTCTTTTTGTGAAATTATTAGTTCATCAATCATTATTTCAATGTAACACATTTATGAATAATGGGTAACAAATAAATTGATCTTAAAAGAAGGATTAAAATTTGAATAAATTTGTAAAAAGAATACAAAGAAAAAATTAATTGGAACATATCTTTGAGAAGAAAAATAATTCAAAGATAGTAATAAAACAAAAATCAGATGCCCTAGATATCGCCGATTGAGCTTCCATATACGAACTTTATGAAGACTGCCTTGAGTTCAACACGTGTTTAGAAGACCCAAAGTATTTTGTTGATGCCCCAATATGCAACATTCTTCCCTTCATTGTCATTCTAAGTATAGTGAGATGACTGCGTGTCCCTTTGAGCTGCCCTTTTCGGGTTTTCAACTCAAAACCTCTTTGGTCTCAAGGCGCCCTTTACGGGTTTTCGCCTTGGCCTCTCTAAATTTTTTTTTTAAGAAACTCAAAGCGCCCTTTACAGGTTTTCACTTTGGCCCTTCTTTATTTTCAAGCAAAATATTTCTTAACTGAGTCAGAGTTCACGGGATTAGGTAAGCTTTTTCCATCCATCTCGGTCATGATCAGAGCTCCTCCAGAGAAAGCCTTCTTCACCACATATGGTCCTTCCCAATTTGGCATCCATTTTCCTCTAAAATCCTTTTGTATAGGAAGGATCTATTTCAGCACAAGGTCCCCCTCATGAAATTCTCTTGGGCGAACTTTCTTATTATAGGCTCGCATCATTCGTTTCTGTACATTTGACCATGATGAATAGCCTTTAGTCTCTTTTCTTCAATCATGTTCAACTGATCATACCGAGCCCGAATCCATTCAGCTTCATCCAACTTTATTTCGATAGCACGCGAAGAGAAGGGATCTCAACTTCAATGGGAAGACGGCCTCCATCCCATAAACCAATGAATAAGGTGTTGCCCCAGTAGATGTTTTGACAATTCGATAAGCATAGAGTGTAAATGGTAGTTTCTCATGCCAATCCTTTTAAGTCTCAGTCATTTTCCTTACTATCTTCTTAATGTCTTTGTTAGCCGCTTCCACTGCCCCATTCGTTTTTGGATGATACGGGGAAGAGTTATGGTGTTTGATCCCAAATTGACTACAAATTTTTGCTATCGAGCTGTTGTTCAAGTTTAGTGCATTGTCTGATATGATCCTCTCAGGCATTCCATATGATAAATAATCTCTTTCTTCAAGAATCGGCTAACTGCTAATTTAGTAACGTTAGCGTATGAAGCAGCTTCTACCCATTTTGTGAAGTAGTCAATTACTACAAAGATGAACCGATGTCCATTCGATGCTTTCGGTGAGATTGGTACAATAACATCCATGCCCCACATAGAGAAGGGCCATGGAGAAGTCATAACGTGCAAGGGTGACGGAGGCACATGAATCTTGTCTCCGTAAATCTGGCACTTGTGACATCTCTTAGCATAACTGATACAGTCACCTTCCATGGTAGACCAATAATATCCAAATCTCATTATCTGTCTAGCCATTGTGAATCCATTTGTATGTGTTCCACAAATGCCCTTATGAACTTCTACGAGGATTTGCTTGGCTTCAACAACATCCACACATCTTAATAGTACTTGATCTTTCCTCTTTTTGTACAAGATATCCCCACCTAAGACATAGTTAGAGGCCATTCTTTTTAAAGTCCTTTTCTCATTTTCAGTGGTATTATCTGGGTACTCACGATTTTTCACATATCGTAATACATCCTGATACCAAGGGTGGTCGTCTCTTTCTTCTTCTTCTATGTCATAACAATGAGCTGGAACCTCAAAGATGCTCATTTGAATAGATTTCATATCCTTTGGTCTATTTACTTTGATCATAGAAGCTAGAGTCGCCAAAGCATCTGCCATTTGATTTTCATCGCGTGGAAGATAATTGAAGGTAACGTCGTCGAACTCCTCAATGAATCCCAGATCTAATTTTCGGTAATTAATTAGTTTGGGATCTCTTGTCTCCCATTCTCCTTTAAGCTGGTAGGTTATTAGGGCTGAATCTCCATATACTTCTAGCACTCTAATCTTGTGTTCTAAGGCTGCTCGAAGTCCTATGATACATGCTTCATATTCTGCCATATTATTTGTGAAGTCAAAATCTAGTCTACATGTGAATGGATAATAATCACCACCAAGAGATACCAAGACTGCCCCAATTCCATTTCCCATAGCATTCGATGCTTTATCAAAATTCAGTTTCCACCAACAATCTTCAATATTTGCCACATACATCAGTTCCTCATTTGGGAAATCAATGTTCAAGGGCTCAAAATGTTTCAAAGCTATACTAGCCAAGAATTCTGCTACCGCGCTCCCTTTTATAGCCTTTTGGTTCACATAGACTATATTGAATTCAGATAACAAAATCTGCCATCTAGCCATTCTTCCATTCAAAGCAGTAGACTCCATCATGTAATTTAACGGATCAAGCTTAGAAATCAACCAAGTTGTATGATATAGCATATACTGTCTCAATCTCCGAGTTGTCCAAATCAAAGCGCAACATAATTTCTTGATTAATAAATACCTCATTTCACAATCAGTGAACTTTTTGCTAAGATAGTATATCGCCTTTTCCTTTCTTCCTGTCTCATCGTGTTGTCCTAGCACACATCCCATAGAGTTATTGAATACTGACATTTAGTATCAATGGTTATCTGGATTAGTGGAGATAATACTAGTGCATTTGACAGATACATTTTGACTTTGTCAAAAGCTCTTTGACATTCATCATCCCAAACACTGGATTGTGCTTCTTGAGAAGACGAAATATGGGATCACATTTTTCAGTTAATTATGAAATAAATCGAGCAATGTAATTCAACCTTCCAAGAAAACCTCAGACTTCTTTTTGAGTGCGTGGTGGAGGTAATTCTTGTATCGCTTTGACCTTGCTTGAGTCAACTTTGATTCCTTTCTCACTGACCACAAATCCCAGTAACTTTCCTGTTCAAGCTTCGAAAGGACACTTTACCGGATTGAGTTTCAATTGAAATTTCCTCAATCTCAAAAGTAACTTCCTCAAGACTTCAATGTGTTCTTTTTTTGTTCAATATTTGGCAATCATATCATCGACGTACACCTTAATCTCTTTATGCATCATGTCGTGGAACAAGGTTACCATGGCCCTTTGATATGTTGCCCCAGCATTCTTTAGTCCGAAAGGCATTACTTTATAGCAAAATGTACCCCACAGTGTTATGAAGGTAGTTTTCTCCATATCCTCAAGATGCATCTTGATCTGATTGTATCCTGAAAAGCCATCCATAAAGGAAAATAATGAAAATCTTACCGTATTATCCACTAACGTATCAATGTGCGACAAAGGTAAATTGTCCTTTGGGCTAGCTTTGTTTAGATCCCTGTAATCTATGCACATTCGGACCTTTCCATCTTTCTTAGGGACTGAAACAATGTTGGCAACCCATTCTGAGTACTTGACCACTTGTAGAAAACCAGCATCAAACTGTTTCTGGACTTCTTCTTTTATTTTCAATACTATATCAGGCCTCATCCTTCGCAACTTTTGCTGAACTGGCTTGCATTTTTCTCTGATGGGAATGTGATGTACCACAATATCAGTACTTAACCTAGGCATATCTTGGTATGACCATGCAAAGACATCTTTAAACCCTCGCAATAACTCACTAAGATCTTGTCTCGTCTCCTTGGCTATGTGCGTCCCAACTTTCACAACCTTTCCTTCTTCCAAGGTTATATTCTTTACTTCTTCTTCATGGGAAAAGATCTATTTCTCCTCTTGCTTTACCATTCTTAACAAATCTAGAGATAAATCGCAATCTCGGTCATCTTCAAAGTCCTGAGATTCTTCTAAACACATGTCCTGCTCAAAATGGACTCCTGGATCCGTAATATCGTTGCTTATGTCATTGATATCTAGGGACCTATGATGGGTACGAAAGAATGTACAAATGACAAATGAATTTGAGGACAAATATTCACATGAAAGAATATACAATTTGGGAAGAAATTAGAAAGTTAAAAGAATGAAAGAATATTTACTCAAGTTAATTATTCAAAATGTATTTTATTGAAATAATAATTTTTGAACATAAGCCTATTTCACAAAAGAAATCTTATTGTTCCTAGGCTAAAAACGACAAGAGCATTATGAATATTACTCTGTATTATTTCTAAAAACTACAAGTAGTTCCTCTGCAGTCCAATTGTCTAGAACGCTTTCAGGTTCATAAGGGCGAATGCCCATCAGGTTTCTTTGTTCCATTCCTTCCTCATGTACGGCATTGATGTGAGGATTTTCCAATAACCTCTCTCAGGGTGAATTATCCCTCCTGATACAAAGGTTTGGGATATGTAAGGGAATATCATCGGTTCCCAATAGACATCTTCTCCATTCAAGCGTGCCCTTCTCCTCTCCTGTTTCTTCTCTATGTCCTTCTTTCTTTATCTAACATCCGGCTTGAAACCCAAGCCAAAACGATCTCTCTTCTCCTTCAACATTGGTACTTGAATCTCTCCTTGGAGGTATCTGCCCAATCCTTTCCCTGGTAACGCTCATTTCCCTACCACCATTTGTAGACCCATCTTCGTAGACTTGGATATCTTAGGAATTGGGACTTTACTTCTCTCTGAGATGAATGTTGCTTTGACAAACTCTAAAGACCGAAAAGAGCATTCCATGGCGTCCTCATTCACCTCTTCATATGGCATGTTATTGGTAACAATTGCTAAAATGTCTTCCTCGACATTTATAGTGACTAGCCAACCATCTATGACCCGTTTCAGCTTTTGGTGCAAGGATGAGGGCACCGCCCCTGCTGCATGAATCCAAGGACTTCCCAGCAAATAGTTGTATGAGGGTTTTATATCCATCACTAAAAATTCAACTTCATCTGTACTAGGCCCAATCTGCAACGGTATGTCAATTCTCCCCATCACTCTTCTCTCAGTACCATCAAACGCTCTCACTACGTTCTGGCATGTCTTCATGTGAGAACTATCGATTGGTAACCTCTTTAATGTTGATAATGACAAGACATTCAAGGCTGATCCATTGTCAATCAGTACACTTGGTAGAGTATATCCTTTGCAACGAGTGGTAATGTGCAAAGCTTTGGCTGATCCCGTACCCCTAGGTGGAATTTCATCATCATTGAAGGAAATAAAGTTATAAGCACTTATGTTACTAACTAATCCGTGAAGCTTATTAACAGATATGTCGTTAGTAACATAAGTCTCATTCAACACCTTCATCAGTGCTTCACGATGAACATCTGAACTTAATAGTAAGGCTAGCACTAAAATACGAGCTGGTTGTTTGCGCAACTGCTCTACCACACTGTATTCACTATGCTTTAGGAATTTTAGAAATTCCTTAGCCTCCTCCTCCTTTACGGGTACATTGATAAGAGTATCTAGTTCTTTCTCTGGCTCAACAGGTACATCCTTTGATTTTGCTAGTTCAGTTCTAACGTTTACCAAGTCGTAACGCCTCCCATTTTGTGTATAGAATCCCTCTCTTTGGTCCTTCTTGTAAGTGCTAGCTGCAATTACTACTTTCGGCGTAGTTATGTTACAATTGTAATTCCATAGTACGAATTTGTTGTCCTTGTAAGGAAAGGACACAGGTCTCTGAATTATCACTTTAGGCACGATTTGTGCCCCTCCGTCTGTATTTTTTGGCCGGGAAAAAATGACTCTTGGATAATTAAACTTTTGATTTGTCAACTCTCCCTCAGTTGCGTGTATATTTCCTCCCTCTGTCTTCATAGAACTCTAGCTCCTTATTGTCCATAAGGCTCTGTACCGATGCCCTAAACTTAGCACAATCTTGAATCTCATGTCCATCAACTTTGTAAAACTCACAGTAGTTCCTTGTTTTTTTACTTCTTTCTTCGAGACTTGCTTTCATTAGTCCTCTTCTTGCCATCTCCCTCTAAATTATTCTTAACGGGGTCTTCACCTCTGAAATATCTCCCTTGGTATTTCTTATAAAATCCTCCCCAATCACATTTACCCTATTGTCTCCATGATTGGGTAATGGGTTTGCTGCACTAGGCATGTCCTCAAGCTTGATAACTCCTAATTTAAGAAGCCTCTCAACTACCCTTTTGAAGGCAGTATAGTTTTCTATAGAATGCCCTACTGCTCCTGCATGGTAATCACACTAGGCATTTGAGTCATACCATTTAGGATATGGAGGTTGCATTGGCTGTAAATAGTATGGGGACACTATGCGTTCCTCAAGTAAAGTATTATACAGCTCCTTATATGTCATAGGGATTGGTGTGACTTGGACTTTGTCAGCATTTTGTCTAGGACCTGATTCTTGTCTTGTTGACCCTTGTTGCTGGCAGTAACCACTTTCGGTTGATTAATAGTAACAGCTTTTGAGTACCCTTTGTTGTACGTACTTGTGTTGTTCACCTCACTGTCCTTTTTCTTAGGAGCATATCTCCTAATGGTTTCTCCCGCTTCAATCTTGCCACCTCTTATGGCAATTTCTATTATTACACCAGCCATGACTATATCCGCGAAGCTTTTAGTAGTGCTTCCTATCATATGGGTAATAAAAGGCACCTTTAGAGTGTTGACGAACAACATAGTGGTTTCATTTTCCAGGAGAGGCGGTTGAACTTGCATAGCAATTTCCCTCTATCTCTGCAAATATTGCCTGAAACTCTCGTTTGATTTCTTTTCCATGTTTTGCAACATGATTGGGTTAGGCATCATATCTGTGACATGATTGTACTGCCTCATGAAGGATTGGGCCAAGTCCCTCTAGGAGCTAACGTTAGCACGACTAAGTTAATTGTACCACCTAGAGGCTACTCCTGTCAAACTATCCTGGAAACAATGAATCAGAAGTTGATCATTGTTCACATAGCTTGTAATACGTCTATAGAACATTGTGATGTGGGCTTTAGGGCAAGAAGTTCCATTGTACTTCTCAAATTCCAGCATCTTGAATTTGTGAGGAAGCACCAAATCTGGGACAAGACTCAAGTCTTTGGCTTCAATACTGTGATGATTGTCAACATTCTCAAAGCCTTGAATTTTTCCTCTAACCACCTACAGTGATTCTCCAACTATTTTGCAGATCCATATCCTTCTGCTATGTCTAAGTCAGGAACAATAGGATTAGCAAGGTTGTCCCCTGGGTTAGATCCAAAGCTGACTTGGAGGTTCATGGGTGGCCTAGTATCTGCCTGTCCTTGTTGAGGCCTAATTGTAACAGATGGCCTCTAAGGATACTCTTCAGACTGTGCTGGCGAATGTGGTGGGGTAAAACCTGGAGGGTTTCCTTCGCTTTCTTCTCCAGTAATAGCCATGGGACTCTTTCCTCTTTCCATCATTCCGTTCATCATTTGGGCCATTTGAGCCATCATGTTCCTCTGCGCCTCCAGCATCTGATCCCTCATCTGTTGTTGGAGTTTTTCTATTTGCTTTGCATCTGGTCTTGCATTTCTCTCTGGAATTGTTCCATTTTTTGGTCTATTTTCCTTGACTTTTCTCGTGTACCGTAAGGGTGTTTAGCTTCTAGATTTTCTTTCTCTCTCTCTCCTATAGTTTAAACTAATTAGACTTTCCCTAAAGATTTGAATGCATATGATGTAATGCAAATGCATGAATGCAAAAGAGGTATCGATTATGATTCAACTTCATTTTAGAAAACTTTATTAGAAAAAATTCTTTTACATAAAACAGATTACAAATAAGTTTTTTCCCTAAGTTCTAAAGTCTTAATTTTCCCTAATAACAAAACTAGCTCTTGATTACTATTTGACTGTAGTTCGTACTTCATGCTTAATAAGTCGGCCTGCACTGCCAAAGTCTGTAGGTAATCAGCTACCTCTCGAATCTGAATTATGGCTTCCCCCATGAGATAATCCCGATTTCTGACTTGACTGTGTGAATGATGGAGCTCTTCCTTCAAATACCCTTCCCTTGTTTCAAAACACTCAATCCGAAGTTCACAACTGTGCGGTGCTGATTCCAACTTTTCAATTCTACCCTTCACTACGTTGATATTGTTCAGGCTTGCCTTTAACTCAATCACGAAATTACGATTCCGATGGTGATGAAGAGACCGACCAAGTTCAGCCACTCTAGCTTGTAATTCTCCCTTTTCATTTAAACTTTCTGCAAGTTTTTCTCTAGGACCTCGTTTCTCGCTTGCATCTCCCGAAACTTTCTCTCCCAATAGTCAGCTTTGTCCTTTTCCCCTTGACTTCTTGTTGCCATTGTTCAAAAGTTTTCCCCAGTCCAGCATTCTTCATCGATAAACGCATCTTCTTATATTCAATCTTCAAGCTATCTCGATCTTCCTCAATCTTTCTCTTTCCCTTTCTTGCTTTATCGGCTTCAGATTTCTCTATATTGATAAATCGTAAAAGGAAAATATTTTAATCCCATATTTAATAAGCTTTTGGATGATTTAGCCCGTGATTTCGATAAAAAAAGGTGCTTTTAATCCTTTCTTTTCATATTTATACTCAGGAAATCACCCGAGGATAAAATGAACACGAAATGGGCTTAAAATATAGTAATTGGGCCTTAGCGAAAAATCAACACGGCCTGGCCGAAATCCCACATGACCGTGCCTCGCCAACTACCTAGAGCACGACCTCAACTTCATGACACACGGCCGTACAGCATCCATTTATCACATGGACGTGCCTGGTGATCTACATGGCCATGCCCAAATTGGCAGACCTGAAGCACGGCCTGAATCCCGACTTACACGGCTGTGCCCAAAACGACAGAATCAAGACACGGCCCAACCATGAGTTACAGGGCGTGTGCCATGGCTGTGCCCCTGCGACGGAAAAGAGCAATTTCACTTGGATTTGGAAGCTTAAAGCGAAAGAAACATACTCCTAAGTCTACTCCAACACCCTAATAGTAATTTTACTTGAAGGAGATACTTAGGAGCCAAGTATAGCATTCCAAAGCCTATATAAACAACCCAAGCCAGACATAAAGAAAGGGCTTTTCCAGAGGCTTTGTCCGAAGCTTTCATCTTTTAGGGAGTCACTTGAAGATAGCCAGTTTATCCATCTTAAGAAGTTGGAGTTCCATTCAAGATGGAGGATCTCTCCTTCAATTCCTTCAGGGGGTTTTAGGGATTTTTTATGTTTTTCTTATTCTTTACTCTTGAGATGTTTTCGTATTTAGTTATGAACTAAACCCTCGAGATACACAAGGGATGAAGCCTATGATGGATTTTGTTATTTGATTTCTAAATTATATGATAAGTACTTAGTTTGTTCTTAATTATGTTGCTTAATTTAATCTAACGTGCTTAGGTGGAGGAGGAATAGACCCCGCCTAAGAGTAGATCTAGCATAATTAAGCGAGTTGATCGAGCACCTAGAGATAGGGTTACTAGATTTTGCGGATTAGGGTGAAACCTAATATGGGAATCCATTGATCGATTCTTCGCTTCCTTAGGGGTTATTATAAGAGAACAAGAGTTCCACTAATTAACCTAAGGTTAGACGTTATTCGCCTCAACAGAGGGTTTAATATAGGTTAGGAGTCTCACGGATCAAGCTATGTAAAGAAATCATATGGTTTGGGGAATGAATAATAAGTGAAGTCATAGGTGGATTCTTCCCGAGGTATCGTCTTTATCAACCGAGTTTTCCTAAAGTCTTTCTCCTGTTCATTCTTTTGTCTTTGCATTTAGTCTAAGTATCTCATTAGTTTAATAATCCAATCACTCCATATTTTAGGCTAAATAATAGAAAGAAAGTGAGTAATAGTACTTTTAGGTTCCTTGGGTTCGATAAGATATTCTTGCTGAGCTATACTCTTTGCTCGATAGGTGCACTTGCCTCTATCGTTGTCGCAGTCAGTCTACAGGTTCGATCACTCTTTTATAAATATTAAAACTTGACTATTTGACACGATCAAGTTTTTGGCGCCGTTGCCGGGGAACATTTAAAATATTAAGAAAGCTCTATTTCTATTACTTTATCCATTATTTTTATTTTTAAATTTCTCTTTTATAATATATTTGTGTTTTTGTTTTTCTAAATTTCTTTCTTTCTTTTCATAGCAGGTACCTCTAGTTTATGACTAGAAGAAATCCGAGAGAACCATTAGAATACAAAAGTGACATTGAAGCTATCGCTCGCAGAAATCGCAGAGAAATTAGATGAGCCCTAGACTATCAAAGAGAAAAATAGTAAAGATCCAATCCTACTGAAGGGATGGACGAGAACAATCCACCAAATGTGCAAGAACAGAATGCTCCGCGTACTATGTATGATTATGCTAAACCTAATTTGATAGGAGCAGAATCTAGTATTGTTAGGCCTGCTATAGCCGCTAATAATTTTGAATTAAATCCTAACACAATACAAATGATTCAACAGTTTGTTCAATTTGATGGTTTGCAGGATGAAGATCCAAACACACATATATCTAATTTTTTGAAATCTGTGATACCTTCAAACTAAATGGTGTTTCTGACGATGCCATACGTCTTCGGTTATTTCCTTTTTCGTTAAGAAACAAAGCAAAGCAGTGGTTAAACTCGTTACCATGAGGGTCAATCACCACATGGGATCAAATGACCGAAAAATTTCTTTTAAAATATTTTTCACCAGCCAAAACGACTAAATTTAGGAATGACATATCTTCTTTTGTGCAAAATGACACAGAAACATTATACGATGAATGGGAAAGATACAAGGATCTCCTAAGAAGATGCCTACACCACGGATTACCTTTGTGGCTTCAAGTCCAAACTTTTTACAATGGTGTGAATTCTCCAACTAGGCAAATGATTGATTCATCAGCCGGTGGAACTTTGAATAATAAAACTCCTGAAGCGGCTTACGATTTTATTGAGGAGATGTTGTTGAACACCTATCAATGGAAAATTAAAAGAGCTAAACCGACAAAATTAGCGAGTTTTTAACATAGACGCAGTGATGACAATCTTTGTCAACACACAGTGGAGTTAATGAATAAAAAACTTGATAATTTATGTTCTTCACAGGTACATCCAGTCATGCAATCCAAAGCAAGCGGGAATGTGGCGAATTCTGAGTACGCACCCTACCAACCAGGAGTAGAAAACGAGCAGACAAACTATATAGGTAACAAATTCCGATCTAATAATAACCCTTATAGTAACACTTATGATGTAGGTTGGAGGAACCACCCAAATTTTTCGTGGAGAGGACAAGGAAATCAAGGAAATCAAAGGCAGTAACCTACTTCAAATTACTAAAATAAGCCCTATCCATAGGAAAAGAAATCAAACCTTGAAGAGATGTTGACAAAATTTATGGTAGCTACAGATTCTTGTCTCCAAAAGACTGAAGCAATACGTGATGAACAACAAAAATCGATCAAAGGAATCAAGAATCAACTTGGAGAACTTACTAGGTTAGTGAGACATCTCACAAAGGTGATTTTTGAACGTCAACAAGGACGTCTACTAAGCAACACAGAAATAAACCCAAAAGAGCAAATCCAAGCCATCATAGTTCAAGAGGATACAAAAGTAGACGAGCCCACCTTAGTACAAGAAACTAAGGAAGAAAAAGGTAAAATAGATGTAGCATAAGAGAGGCCAAAGCCGGTAATCAAAGAATACCAACCTCGCATACCTTATCCCGAAGCATTGAAAAAAGATGATTCAGAGGAATAATTCGGTAAGTTTCTAAAACTTTTAAAGAAATTACATATTAACTTACCTCTTCTTGAAGCTCTTTTTCAGATGCCCGACTCAAGGAGATTTTTAAGACAGCTCTAGATGAATAAACGCAAAATAGATGAAGAGCACCATGTAGAACTTAACGCAACATGCTTAGCGATGCTATAGAATAGACTACCACAGAAATTAAAAGATCAAGGGAGTTTTACGGTTCCATGTTTAATTTGTAGATTAACTATTGATAATGCGTTATCCAATTTAGGGGCAAGTATAAATGTCATGCCATATGAACTGTTTAAATGACTAGGTCTAGGGAAGCCCAAACAAACTAAGATGAGTATTCAACTAGCTAATAAAACTGTTAAAATTCCTAGGGGCATTATTGAAGACGTTTTAGTAAAAATTTATAAATTTGTTTTCCCAGAAGATTTTGTTGTTTTAGACATGGATGAGGAAAATTCAATCCCTTTAATTTTAGGAAGACCTTTCCTTGCGACTACCAAAACTAAAATTGATGTTGCCACAGAAGAACTCATATTTCGCGTAGGAGAAGAATCGGTCAATCTTCACGCTCTCGACTCAACCAAAATTGTTCAAACTATTTCAATAGGTAAACAAATTGTTCAAACTTCATCGTAGGAAACATCACAAAGCATCAAAGCTGAGCCAACTCATAGTCCCCAAGTCGTCACAGAAGAATCACACCAGAAACAAAACCAAAAGACCGACAAATTAGAAGAGCAAAAAATACACACTAAAGAAAAGCTGGATCCACACGAAGTAAAACCTAAGGAACCACCAGAAGAGCTCATAGGGACATCAAATCACTTTAAAATAGGAGACCAGGTGCTGTTAGACAAAACCGATCCTCACATCACTTCAACAGACCTGAAGAAAAGGGAAGAAATACCCCTTCAGGTACACGATGTTTTCCCACACGAAATAGTCGAGGTAAGCAATCCAATATTTGGTAATTTTAAGGTAAATGCTTCCCGACCTAAACTTTGTCATGAAAATAAAACTTTCAGTAGGAGGGAAAATATTCAAACCTTTAAACCTCCCTAAAATTTTCAAAGTCTAGGACAGTCTAGCTTAAGACTATAAACGGGCGCTTCTCGGGAGGTAACCCGAGCACTAACACTTCTTATTTTTCAAAATAATTTTTTTTCTTTTCTTTCCTTCTCTCTTATCTCTCCACATTTAAAACAAAGATGCAAGTTTCCAGGCCACATGGCCTTATACACGGCCGTGCCCGTGGCCGTGTAGACCACTGAAACCATCACACTGACAGAGCAGAGCTGTGCAAGTAAGTCCAACCACTCTCCAACCACAGCACGGGCACCAAAAAAAATAGCATGGCCGTGCCTCATAATCGTGCTAAGATACTGACTTATTGGACACGGGCAGAGCATGCCCGTGCAGTCCAACAGTGCTTATATACTAGCTTTATAGAAACAGGCGT
Source organism: Gossypium rotundifolium (assembly GCA_025506655.1). Classification (NCBI taxonomy): domain Eukaryota; kingdom Viridiplantae; phylum Streptophyta; class Magnoliopsida; order Malvales; family Malvaceae; genus Gossypium; species Gossypium rotundifolium. The sequence goes on along the minus strand of CP106731.1, from coordinate 41,408,336 downwards.
GCCAACCGACAAACGGGCGTTGAAAAATAACACACGCCACAACATGGCGTTGAAAAATAACATGAGTTCATGCTGGCAGCTTCAGCTAATTGACATGCTAAGGGTCTCGAAAACCTCTTCGATTCTATTTTTCTTTTCTCGTCTCCTTTATTTTCCTTATCTATACTTCTTTTCTGCTTAATATAATTTATTTCATATTAGTTTCTTGGTTTTAGGTTCTAAAGGCTGCTAGGGAATCACACCACTTGTGCCATCACCAACACTCCGCAGCCTTAGAAGTCATACACACCTCATGAACCATCTGTTAATAAGGACTTCTTAGTCCATTAGACTTTTCTTTAAATTTTAGTTTTCTTCTTAGTCTCATTCTCTTTATTTTCTTAGTCTTTAATTATATTATTAGTATAGTATTATTAGTTCTCTACATCTCTTGCCTTTTATCTTAGCAAACTACCCAATTTCTTCATTTAGCAAACTACTTTTCGGTAGCCACTCCACCAGGCCCATAGAAAACACCATCACCGCTACCAAAGATGCCAAGGATCATCCAGATTTCAGGGAGTATTACTTTCCCCACTTATCTCTTTGATTTGGCATCTAATTATCATTATCTATCTTTGTACATTGAGGGCAATGTACACCTTAAGTGTGGGGGTAATAGTGCCTAACTTTTTCCATAATTCTCAAAACCCTAAAATTAGTCTTGATCATAAGTATTTTTCTCATTTTATTAATTAGGGTGAAATTTCTAATGATTTATGATTTTTATTGATATGTTTTAGAATAAGTCATAGATAATTGTGCATTGATGATTAAATTTGAAGAAATACTAGAGAATCGAGCATGATAAGTCTACTTTCTAAAAATTAAATTTGATAGGTTGTTGAACTGAATTTTAGTATCACCTTAAAGTTCAAAATTTATAATGATTGATGTCAAAACACCCATAATTTTGTGAGATTTTGAGCCTTATAGGGCATATATTCTTTTTCGTGCTCACTTTTTTTTATTATGAGTGTGTCGACTTTGAATTGTTATTCTAGAACTTGTCTCATTTATGCATGTCGAGACCACATTAATGATTTGATATACTGAGATGATAAAGGCACCTAGGTTTTAACCTGCTCACTCCACTAAAAAGCATACCTACATAAATAACCCTAGTGAACCCCATTGAATCCTAACAACCTTTTATTGACTCACCCACTAATGTTAATCCAAAATCCTTTGTATTTGTTATCAACATTCTTTGACTACCTCTATCGAGAATTGATTTGATCCATTACCTAATTAGATTATTTCAATCACCAAAGTTCCTTCTAATAGGTTTGTTTTAGTTTGTTCTTAAAAAATCCAAGTATATTCAATATTAGTAGTATATAAAAGAGCTTAGAGCATTTAAACTCTAATTGTTGAAGAAAAGCTCAGATTAAGAGTATTATCAAAATACTCCTTATTATAGAGTAATTATCAATAGTAGATATTATTAGTTTTCGTTCAATGTAAATATTCATATTTAGTTCATTATTCTTAGATTAGGTAATTAGTCAATTCAATCTCGATTCTAACCCTCTAATTCAGCCTGTATCCACACCCTTAACCTTAGCCCTATTTCAACCCTGATTAAAGACCTTTTGATTTGTGTGTCATCTCATATACAGTGGTGGAGATTTGATTTTCAAGCAAGCTTATGGGATTAACTTTTTAGGTTTGACTTAGAGTGCTTATTCATGAACCTTAAACACTTCGAGTGATTTGAGTGAATCTTTAGTGAGGATGTCAGTTCTTGTCGATTTTGAATTAAAGGTAATTACTTAGATAAGGGAAGACACCTATGTTTTCGTGCTATAAAGGTATGACTTATCGTAATTGAATCTTTAGGGTTCTTTGAGTTGAATTTTCCATGTATAAATTATCTATCAATTATGATGAGACATTGTCGATAAGAATTATGAATTATGGAAAGTTCATTTTAATTGTAAGTTGAGAATTTTGCTTAAGGACAAGCAAAATCTTAAGTGTGGGGTATTTAATAAACCATAAAAGTAACATATTTTAACCCCATATTTAATAGGCTTTTGGATGATTTAGCCCATGATTTCTATAAAAAAGGTGCTTTTAATCCTTTCTTTTAATATTTATACTCAGGAAAGCACCCGAGGATAAAAAGAACACAAAATGGGCTTAAAACGGAGTAATTAGGCCTTAGCGGAAAATCAACACGGCCTGGCCCAAATCCCACACGACCGTGCCTTGCCAACTACCTAGAGAACAGCCTCAACTCCGTGGCACACGGCCGTGCAGCATCTATTTATCACACGGACGTGCCTGGTGATCTACATGGTCGTGCCCAAATCGACAGACTTGAAGCACGGCCTGAATACTGACTTACACGGCCGTGCCCAAAACAATAGAATCAAGACACGGCCCAACCACGAGTTACACGGGCGTGTACCATGGCCGTGCCCCTGCCACGAGAAAGAGAAATTTCACTTGGATTTGGATGCTTGTAACACCCCAAACCTGACCCATGAGCCCTGACCGGATCTGGTATGTCACAGGGTAAAAACATTTTGAAAGATTTTGATGTGTGGTGAAAATCTAAAGAAAATATGTTATGGTTATAAACACAGTGTTTGATAACACTCAGGAGGGATTGATTTTTTTTTTTCAATCTTGGTTGTGTTGATAACCTTTGAAAACATTTGTCCATTCAAAATTTAAAGAACTTTCAAAACCATGGTTGACTTGGTGAATTTTGCTACCCGATGGTAACATCTTTGAAAACCCGTAGAAGTTATTAAATTTAAAAAAAATATTACTTTTAACCGATTTACTTAAAATTTGTAATCTCATTTGTAATATAGTATAAGTAAAATAAAACAACTAAATAAACATCCAAAAAATAATTAGCGGCCTTATTACAACCCAAAATAAGAATTTAATAAATAAACAAACTTTATATGTATCAATTAAAATTCCAAATCCAAGGAACAAGCATGGCTGCCTCGAGTCCTCTCCGGCTCCATCTCCGCGATCTAATCATCTGCAAAATAATATGGGAAGGGGTGAGTCACCAAGACTCAGTGTGTAAATTCCCCCACCCAAAAATGCAACTCATACACAAATTATTAATAAACATGCAAACATGCAATCCTCGCTAACCATCTGTACTCCTTTAACTACCCTATGTGGTCAAAACCACTGGTGGTCAAAACCACTGGTGACTAGAGTCACAAATCAGGTGATGGGGCCAACCCATCGTGTGGTCAAAACCACTGATGACCATAGGTCACAATTATCATAATGTGGCCAAAACCACTGGTGGTACCAAACCACTGGGACTTAGTCACAATTTATCAACGGTGTGGTCAAAACCACTGGTGACCGATGTCACAATTAAACTGATGGGGCCAACCCATCTTGTGGTCAAAACCACTGGTGACAGTCCATAGAAATCATCCCCCTCCTCTCATCAATCCCACCATCATCATGCTTACATAGCAAAAAACATAATCCCATATATATTGCATTTATGTATAGCATAGCATTCAACAGCATATGATGGCATACACATACATCATAGATCATGTAATAGGGGACTTACCCGGAATCCATGCTCATGTCCACGAGGAAAACTACCACAATGATTAAAAAGGCAACAACATAGCCATGTTAACTAATAACGTGTGTAGTGAGTTTTACACACCTGATACTAACGCGAATCCTAGATCCCAAAGATTCGATCTACGATGCTAGATCCTTTGACCCTATATTCGGCCAACAACAAGGTTAGTGACCAAAGAGGCCTTATTCGGCTAAACCAAATAATCCCAAAGGATACGTCGTACTCGAAATAACACTCACCTTGGTTCCCGATTTGGTCTCCTACCAAATCCCGAAACTGCACTTATTCCTAAAATCGTTGAGATCCTTATATGGCACATATTAGTTTCGGCATTAGAAAAAAATTCTTTAACGAATGGCCCTTGGCCGAAACTATCTATTACTTACCAAAACGAATCAAAATCCCAAAATTGCTGCTTGTGCCTTGAATAATCGAGATCCTACACACCATATGTCAGATTTGGCTTAGTACAAAAATCCATATTCAAAGCCCTTGGCCGAATATTATATAAGCCTTACCTTGAAGAAATCAAATCCCGATAAGCTCCCTGAATTCGGTAATAACCTTCCCTACAATCGGTTTTAAACACATTATTATGAATCATAGGCCACTCGACCATAACCATAGATCCTGAACCAACGAAAAAAATCATTCGGCCATGACCACTTACCTCTTACTAATCGATTGAAGAAGAAACCCGAAAAGAATCTTGTGCTCACTTGCTATTCGGCCAAAGTAGCTCTAATGGAGGAGAAAAGATTTCAGCAAAGGAGTGGAGTGAATTCGACTGAGAGAGCAAGAAGAAAATAATGAAAAGGGTGATAGGGTTTGAAGAATTTTGGCACTTGTGGACTAGAGAGAATTCGCCAAGCAATCAAGAGGAAAAGAAAAAAACTTTGAAGAATTTCGACACCTCCTTGCTTTATCAAAATCGATTGTGGATGGCCCTAATGAGTCCTTCATTCGCCAACTCTCACCTTTTGTGATAAATTTTATCACTTCTTCAAATAAAATAGAATAAAAGATGTTTATCCTATCCTCCAAAGTCCCAATTCTTTGTCCAACACCTCCTCTCCATGGCGCAATTTTGCAAAAAAAAAATAAAGAAAACCCCTATTCTATTACCGTGACACAAACTTGAGTCCATTCGCCAAGACCCTTAAGTGGCACCCCAAGCCACTCCACCAAACAAATTTTCATGCCCTTAAACCTCACCATTTAATTTTTAAGGCCTTCTTACTCTAGTCCCTTTCTTAAACGCCCAAAAAGCCCAAAAACAAAATGCATCCCCCTTGTAACTCCCTAGACTCGAACCTTCCCCTTGAAACTCCCTTTGACGCACCAAGCCAATCACGCCAATCAAATCCTTGTGTCCAACTTCTCACAAAATTTTCTCTTAACCCCTGTCTCACCTAGCTCCTTCCTCTCAAGCACTAAAAATAAATCTTAGCCCTAAGTCCGACTAGTCCGGGGTTATGACTAGACCCTTAAATATATCAAGCAATCAAGCATACATATTTCTTCATGCACACATGGGAAAATAATTAAATTACAAACAACCCTAATTTAGGATGTTACGCCTACCCCTTAAAATAATTTCACCTCAAAATTACGGATCGATCAAGAGTTGGGGTATTATCGTCGCATTACCTCTCGGGTTCCCATGTGGCCTCCTCCGTACCATGATTCCGCCATAACACCTTTACCAAAGGCACCGACTTCCTCCTCGTAACCTTGACATCTCGATCCAAAATCATCTTGGCTCCTCCTCGAAAGACAAGTCCGGTTCACCTCAATTTCTACAACCGACATCGTGTGAGGGATCGATCGATTAGCGCCAAAGATCAAACATGAAAGACGCATGTATCGGCTCAATTCTCACGGCAACTCAAGTGGTAAGTTCTGGGTCCCACACGTTTCAACACGTATACGGTCTAATGAATCTAGGGCTTAGCTTGCCTTCCGACCAAACCTCAAACCTTCTTCCAAGGTGATACCTTCAAGACCTTATCACCCATCAGATATCCAACCTCTCTTCGCTTAAGATCGATTGTAGGATTTACGCCGTCCGACGCCTCCTTAAGATTTATCCCAAATTTCTTTAACCTTATCCTCCGTCTCCGCTACTAGCTCTGGACCCAACATCCGACGTTCTCCTAGTTCCGTCCATCATGTAGGAGTACGGCATTTCGACCATACAAATACTCATACGGTGCCATCTGAATACTAAACTGATAACTATTGTTATAAGCGAACTCGCCAAAGGTAAGTACTCCTCCCAACTACCACGGAAGTCCAAAACACAGCCCTTAACATATCTTCCAACACTTGGATTACCTCTCGATTGTCCATCGATTTGCGGGTGAAAAGTCGTCTTTGAAATTCAACCGTGCCTAACTCGATGTAAAGCCTTCCGAATCTCGGCGTGAATCGGGATCTCGATCGAGATAATGGACACCGGTACTCCATGCAATCGCACTATCTCTGCGATATACAACTTGGCTAACCTTTGAAGTGAGTAGTCAACCCTTACGGTATGAAATGAGCCGACTTAGTCAATCGGTCTACTATCACCCAAATCGCATCTTTCTTCTTCAAGCGTAAGGGAAGCCCACTTACTTAAATCCATAGTAATCTCCTCCCACTTCCATTTGTGGGATCTTTACCTATTGTAACATCCTCGATGGCAATCGATGCTCACTTAACTTGTCATGCGTGTCGGACACTTGCCCACTAACTCGGTTACTTCCCGCTTAAGACCCTGCCACCAAAACTGCTCCCTTAAATCTCGATACATCTTGTTGTTTCTCGGGTGCATAGCGTACGGACTATTATGAGCTTCTTTAAGGATTCGCTGCCTCAAATCATCATCCTTAGGCATGCATACTCTCCCCTGAAAGTACAACACTCCATCACTACCCAAGCTGAAACCTTCGGCTTCACCACTCTGTACTTGCAAATTCTGAGTACTCAAAGCTTCGTCGGTCATCTAACTTTCTTTGACCTCATCAATCCAAGATGGCTTCACTTGTAATTCAACCAAAAGGCTCCCATCCTCATAGAGACTTAGGTGAGCAAACATTGCTCGCAAATCCGCTTACCACCTTCGGCTCAATGCATCACTACCACATTAACCTTGCCGGATGGTATTGATTGAGCGAAATCGAGTCTTTCAAAGAACCCAATCCACCTCCGCTACCTCATATTTAAATCTTTACGAGTTAAGAGTACTTGGACTCTTGTGATCCGTGTACACTATCGACTTCTCCCCATACGGTAGTGCCTCCAAATCTTCAAGGCAAAACCATAGCACCAATTCCAAATCATGTGTCGATAGTTAGCTTCGTGAGGCCTCAATCGCCGTGACGCATAGCGACCACCTTCCCTTCTTGCATCAAGACACACCTAAACCAAGATGTCGATGCATCACAATACACATGAATTCCTTTCACGCCTCGGTGAATCAAGGCCGGTGCTTCACAAGATCCTCTTGACTTATCGAAACTCTCTTATCGCTTCTCGGACCATACAAATGGAACTCCTTTTCTCGATGAGTTTAGTCAATCGATCGTGATTAAGGAGAAATTTTCCACGAATCTCCTATAATATCCTCGCCAACCCCGAAAACTCCAAATTTTCAAATCGACTTTGGTGGTTTCCATTCCAATCTTCGCCTCAATCTTACGGGGATCCACCTTGATTCCTTGGTGAAACAACATGCCCTAGAAAGGTTACCTCCTTAAGCGAACTCACACTTCTTTGAATTTGGCGTACAAACTGCTTTCTCCCTTAGAACTTGCGTAACCACATGAAGATGTGCGCCACGCTCCTCCTCGGACTTCGAGTACACCAAAATGTCATCTATGAACACCACGATGAACCGGTCCAGATAGCGTTGGAAAACTCTATTCATCATGTCCATAAATGCGACCGGTGCATTCATCAAACCAAAAGGAATTACCAGAAACTCGTAGTGTCCATATCGAGTACGAAATGCCGTCTTGTGGACATCACCTCCTTCACCTTAAGTCGATAGTACCGACGACCTAAGGTCAATCTTAGAGAACACCGATGCCTGTTGAGTTGATCGAATGGATCGTCAATCTTGGGCAAAGGGTACCGTTCTTTATTGTCAACTTGTTCAGTTGTCGATAGTCTATGCACATCCTCATTGTCCCATCCTTCTTCTTGACAAAAAGTACTGGGGCTCTCCAAGGCGATACACTTAGTCAGATGAACCCTCTATCCAACAATTCCTGAATCTGCGCCTTCAACTCTACCAATTCTTTCGGTGCCATCCGATACGGAGCTATAGATACTGGCGCGATTCTGGGTAACAGATCTATACCAAATTTAACCTCACGGTCCAGAGGTAGACCCGAAAGTTCCTCTGAAAACACATCAACATAGTCCTTACGGTCCGGACATCTCTTACAGCAACATCCTTAGCTTCCAAAGCACAGACATGCACCACATATGCTTCACAACCCTTCCTCACCATCTTTTCTGCCTTCAATGCAGAAACCAGATTAGATAGGTAATCTCTCCTTTTACCTATCATCACCACCTCATCACCTTTCATGGTCTTTATTACCATGCGCTTAGCTGTGCAATCCAGGCTAGCCTGATACTTTACTAGCCAATCCATCCCGAGGATTAGGTCAAACTCACGAAACGGTAGTTCCATCAAGTCAGCCAAGAACACGATCCCTTAGAGTTCTAGGGGTACGTTCCTATAGAGTTTACTTACTTCTACAAAGTGACCTAAAGGGCTTAATACAGTCATCTTCCTAGAAGTAAGCTCAGAGTCTAAGTGCAGAGTTTCCACTACGCTACTAGCAATGTATGAGTGGGTTGAGCCAATGTCAACCAAGGTACTATAGGGTACACCAAAGATCAAGAACATACCGGTTATGACATCCGGTCGTCGCCCTCCTCTTGGCGCCTCAGGCATAGACCAAACAGGTTGCCTAGCCTCAAGACCACCCCAGATACCTCCCCTCGGTGCCCACGACCCCGCCAAAGACCATTACCTCCTCTTCCCGCACCACGACCTCTCGGTGGTTGTTGATTATCCCTACTATTTGGTGCACGATCCGACCTCCGATCTCAAATTTTAGCTGCTTTTTTCTGACAATCTACTTTTCGATGATCCATGGACCCACATTGAAGCATCCCGATTACCATTCCAACACTCCCGTGTGAGACTTCCCATACCGAGCACACCGTGGCGGCCATTGAGGATTAATAGCGGCGTGAGCCTAGTAGCTTGATCGACCCACCATACCTTATCCTCTTCTCATTGATTACCAAAAACTTTGAAGATCCGAGCTCCTCTTATTCCAATTCCTATCTTGATTTCGCTAAACCGACCGCCTTTACCTCTTGCAACCTTAGACTTCTCCACTAGGACAAAAACTCCGTTCTGTTGTGGAGCTATCATCATCCTCACTCATCTCTCAAATTACATCCTCAAATCTAACACAGCGTTCATGCTCGATACCCACAATACCACGAGCATACCTACTCAATTGGAGAAATTCAGCCTCATACTCCGCCATTGTCTTATTACCCTGAACCAAGTTTAAGAAAGCCTTTCGCTGCGCATCCACGTAGCTAGTTCCTATGTATTTCTTTTGATAGGCAGCCTTAAAGAACTCCCATGTGAGATCCTCCACCACCGCTCCATCCCTTACAGTGAGCCACCACTGATATGACTCATCCCGAAGCAGAGAGATGATACCCTTCAACTTCTCCTCAGCTGTAAAATCCAGGTCACCCATGATCCTCTTAGTTGATTCCAACCAATACTCCGCCGCACTGGGTGCCACTCCAAAAACTCTTTTAAACACCTCTGCTCATAGTTAGCGAGTCGTTCAACTCTGAATTTTGGGCTCTGCACCTTCGCCCGCCAAAGAACTTTGTTCCAACGCTCGTAGTACAGTTTGGGATACTACATCGTTACCACCCGTCTGATCCTGAAACTTCGGTTTTCGTATTGGCGAGATCCAAGTATCTCATTTCCAGACCCATGACCAGACCCTGCTGGCTCCGACAAGGTCATCCTACCCTACCACGGCCACGCGGCAGACGTCCAGGACCTCTTGTACTCATTATTCTCATTTGCGTTTATCTGATTAAGAATTTTATGCATTAGTACTTGCTTCACTGGTTATCCACGAAGAAATTTTATGAAAAGAGCTTAATAGGGATTCTTTCGATCATTCAAAGTTCAAGTTTTCTATCCTAATTCACAGAAAAACACATCCATTCCTTAGTATCTCCCATACACATTCACTCAACGGATATTCCTATCCGTTCCTATCCCAGGGGTATTTTCGTCAATTATCCTATAGGGGTATTTTTGCAATTTTTAAAAAATAAAAGTTCTCGGATGATTTTGTCAAAAAGTATTTTGGAACTTTTAAAATTCCTGGGGTATTTTGAAAAATTTTTCAAATTCGGGGTATTTTGGTGATTTTGAAGCTCAAGGGCATTTTGGTAATAAACGAGGGTCACTTTGTAAAGTTTGATAATTTCCGGGGTATTTCCAAATGTTGCAAAAATTTGAGGGTTCTTTTTGGGAATTCGTTTTCCAAGTTGATGGTGTTGCAAAATTTTTGAAAATTAGGGTCATTCTGGTAATTTTGTAGGTTAGGGGTAATTTTGTAATTTTACCACTAGGGTATTTTAGTAAATTTTTTTAGTCGAGGCATTTTCATAAAAGATTTCCAAAATTTAGTTCTAATTGATTTCACAAAGAAGGATATTTTGAAAATTTTCTATTTGGAAATTTCTCATCTGAAGGATATTTTGGTAGTTTACAAGCGAGGTCTTTTGGTCATTTTTCAAACCGGGGATATTTTGGTTTTTTTTTAGTCAAGGTTTTAATTACTTCAAAAGCAAAGCGGCTAGTCCTTTTCGGGTTTTAGTTATCAAGTTTAGCTTTGTGAGTGTGTCGTCTCACTAGGATGAACCGTCACTCGCACTAGGTAGGATTCGAGTGAGTAGGAGGTGAGTCACTAGGATTGCTTAAATACCAGGCCCCACCGAATCAATCCTAGACATGCGATATAACGATTGCCACATCCCCCTTTCATTGACAACTCACGAGGTTGTTTAGGGAATTATTAAATCTTATGCATTGTTTGTTGGGGTACGCTACCCTAGGGTTCAACAATTCTATTCTAATATTCTACGTTCACAATTTACCCTTCTACCCTATCAAATATTCACAAAGAAAATAGATAGAATTACTTACCTGGGTGGATTGGTACCGGAGACTCGGTGCCATGCTGTTCAAGCCATAAACGGTTTCCCAAAACATTTCAATAAGGCCTACTAATTAAAAACAAAACATTTTGGGCCTTGGGCCCCCACAGCCGAGTTTTGAACCGGGCTATAATACCAAAAATGTAACACCCCAAACCCGGCCCATGAACCCTGACTGGATCTGGTATGTCACAGGGTAAAAACATTTTGAAAGATTTTGATGTGTGGTGAAAATCTAAAGAAAATATGTTAAGGTTATAAAAACAGTGTTTGATAACACTCAGGAGGGATTGATTTTTTTTTTCAATCTTGGTTGTGTTGATAACCTTTGAAAACATTTGTCCATTCAAAATTTAAAGAACTTTCAAAACCATGGTTGACTTGGTGAATTTTGCTACCTGATGGTAACATCTTTGTAAACCCGTAGAAGTTATTAAATTTAAAAAAAAATGTTACTTTTAACCGATTTACTTAACATTTGTAATCTCATTTGTAATATAGTATAAGTAAAATAAAACAACTAAATAAACATCCAAAAAATAATTAGCGACCTTATTACAACCCAAAATAAGAATTTAATAAATAAACAAACTTTATATGTATCAATTAAAATTCCAAATCCAAGGAACAAGCATGGCCGCCTCGAGTCCTCTCCGGCTCCATCTCCGCGATCTATTCATCTGCAAAATAATATGGGAAGGGGTGAGTCACCAAGACTCAGTGTGTAAATTCCCCCACCCGGAAATGCAACTCATACATAAATTATTAATAAACATGCAAACATGCAATCCCCGCTAACCATCCGTACTCCTTTAACTACCCCGTGTGGTCAAAACCACTGGTGGTCAAAACCACTGGTGACTAGAGTCACAAATCAGGTGATGGGGCCAACCCATCGTGTGGTCAAAACCATTGATGACCATAGGACACAATTATCATAATGTGGTCAAAACCACTGGTGGTACCAAACCACTGGGACTTAGTCACAATTTATCAACGGTGTGGTCAAACCCACTGGTGACCGAAGTCACAATTAAACTGATGGGGCCAACCCATCTTGTGGTCAAAACCACTGGTGACAGTCCATAGAAATCATCCCCCTCCTCTCATCAATCCCACCATCATCATGCTTACATAGCAAATAACATAATCCCATATATCATGCATTTATGTATAGCATAGCATTCAACAGCATATGATGGCATACACATACATCATAGATCATGTAATAGGGGACTTACCCGGAATCCATGCTCATGTCCACGAGCAAAACTACCACAATGATTAAAAAGGCAACAACATAGCCATGTTAACTAATAAAGTGTGTAGTGAGTTTTACACACCTGATACTAACGCGAATCCTAGATCCCGAAGATTCGATCTACGATGCTAGATCCTTTGACCCTATATTCGGCCAACAACAAGGTTAGTGACCAAAGAGGCCTTATTCGGCTAAACCAAATAATCCCGAAGGATACGTCATACTCGAAATAACACTCACCTTGGTTCCCGATTTGGTCTCCTACCAAATCCCGAAACTGCACTTATTCCTGAAATCGTTGAGATCCTTATATGGCACATATTAGTTTCGGCATTAGACAAAAATTCTTTAACGAATGGCCCTTGGCCGAAACTATCTATTACTTACCAAAACGAATTGAAATCCCAAAATTGCTGCTTGTGCTTTGAATAATCGAGATCCTACACACCGTATGTCGGATTTGGCTTAGTACAGAAATCCATATTCAAAGCCCTTGGCCGAATATTATATAAGCCTTACCTTGAAGAAATCAAATCCCGATAAGCTCCCTGAATTCGGCAATAACCTTCCCTACAATCGTTTTTAAACACATTATTATGAATCATAGGCCATTCAGCCATAACCATAGATCCTGAACCAACGAAAAAAATCATTCGGCCATGACCACTTACCTCTTACTAACCGATTGAAGGAGAAACCCGAAAAGAATCTTGTGCTCACTTGCTATTCGGCCAAAGTAGCTCTAATGGAGGAGAAAAGATTTCGGCAAAGGAGTGGAGTGAATTTGGCTAGAGAGCAAGAAGAAAATAATGAAAAGGGGTGATAGGGGTTTGAAGAATTTTGGCACTTGTGGACTAGAGAGAATTCGGCCAAGCAACCAAGAGGAAAAGAAAAGAAACTTTGAAGAATTTCGACACCTCCTTGCTTTATCAAAATTGATTGTGGATGGCCCTAATGAGTTCTTCATTCGGCCAACTCTCACCTTTTGTGATAAATTTTATCACTTCTTCAAATAAAATAAAAAAAAAAGATGTTTATCCCTATCCCTCCAAAGTCCTAATTGTTGTCCAACACCTCCCTCTCCATGGCGCAATTTTGCAAAAAAATAAAGAAAACCCCTATTCTATTGCCGTGACTCAAACTTGAGTCCATTCGCCAAGACCCTTAAGTGGCGCCCCAAGCCACTCCACCAAACAAATTTTCATGCCCTTAAACCTCACCATTTAATTTTTAAGGCCTTCTTACTCTAGCCCCTTTCTTAAACGCCCAAAAAGCCCAAAAACAAAACGCATCCCCTTTGTAACTCCCTAGACTCGAACCTTCCCCTTGAAACTCCCTTTGACGCACCAAGCCAATCACGCCAATCAAATCCTTGTGTCCAACTTCTCACAAAATTTTCTCTTAACCCCTGTCTCACCTAGCTCCTTCCTCTCAAGCACTAAAAATAAATCTTAGCCCTAAGTCCGACTAGTCCGGGGTTATGACTAGACCCTTAAATATATCAAGCAATCAAGCATACATATTTCTTCATGCACACACATGGGAAAATAATTAAATTAGAAACAACCCCTAATTTAGGATGTTACAATGCTTGAAGCCAAAGAAATATACTCCTATGTCTACTCCAACACCCTAATAGTAATTCTTCTTGAAGGAGATACTTAGGAGCCAAGTATAGTATTCCAAAGCCTATAAACAGTCCAAGGCAGACATAAAAAGGGGGCCTTTACAGAGGCTTTGGCCAAAGGTTTCATCTTTTAGGGAGTCACTTGAAGATAGCCAGTTGATCCATCTCAAGAAGTCGGAGTTCCATTCAATATGGAAGATCTCTCCTTCAATTCCTTCAGGGGGTTTTAGGGATTTCTTATGTTTTGTTTATTCTTTACTCTTGAGATGTTTTCGTATTTAGTTATGAACTAAACCCCTCTGATACCTAAAGGGGATGAAGCCTATGATGGAGTTTTTATTTGATTTCTAAATTATGTAATAAGTACTTAGTTTGTTCTTAATTATGTTACTTAATTTAATCTGATGTGCTTAGGTGGAGGAGGAATAAACCCCGCCTAAAAGTAGATCTAGCATAATTAAGCGGAGTTGATCGGGAGCCTAGAGATAGGGTTACGAGATTTTGCCGGATTAGGGTGAAACCTAATATGGGAATCCATTGATCGATTTACTGCTTCCTTAGGGGTTTATTATAAGAGAACGAGAGTTCCACTAATTGACCTAAGGTTAGACGTTATTCGCCTCAAGAGAGGGTTTAATATAGGTTAGGGAGTCTCACGGATCAAGCTAAGTAAAAAAATCATGTGGTTTTGGGAATGAATAATAAGTGAAGTCATAGGTGGATTCTTCCTGAGGGTATCGTCTTTATCAACTGAGTTTTCCTAAAGTCTTTCTCCCATTCATTCTTTTGTTTTTGCATTTAGTCTAAGTATCTCATTATTTTAATAATCCAATCACTCCATATTTTAGGCTAAATAATAGAAAGAAAGTGAGTAGTAGTACTTTTAGGTTCCCTTGGGTTCGATAAGATATTCTTTCCTGAGCTATACTACTGTTCGATAGGTGCACTTGCCTCTATCATTGTCGCAGTCAGTCTACAGGTTCGATCACTCTTTTATAAATATTAAAACTCAACCATTTGACACGATCATATATCCACATCTAGCTTCAAATACATCTTCTCTTCTTCGAGTTTTTCTATCCTCTTTCCGAGTTCTGAATTCTGCTATTCAAAATCCTGTTTTATCATCTCCAACTCTAATGGGACTACTCGCAAATATTCTTCCATCGATCGAACACCTCCTAGGCTTGGCATAGGGAGATTTTCATTGATTCTTCTACTAAACCATCCACTATATTCTGAGGTCATCATCGGGCTTATATCTATTCTTTTCATGCGACGAGTCTGGTTTCAGGATTGGAGATTTCTTTAGCCCTTTTCTTATAGCTCTCTCCTTTATAAAAAAACTCACTCTAAGCCAATCCATGTGTAGCTGGTACGAACTGCCTTGATCTAAATTGCCTTAGCACAAGTAATAGTGTATATCCAATAGCCCCCCAAATTCCAAGTAAAGGGACCCAATCAAAATTTCAGCACCGGTACAGTACCTCATCAGGAATCATCCAAGGAGCTCTCCACTCAATGTCCTTGTCTTGAATTTTACATAAAAGCACCGTCCAATTTTCCTCTGATATATCACTTCTCATCGGGGTAGCCGCTATCTCCTTCAAGGGGGACTAATTCTCTAAAAAAACTCGATAAGAAACCTTATCTACTTTCCAAAAATGGCTGTGGAACCAAATCAACAATAGTTGCGCACATCCTATTAATCTACCCTCACAAGTTCTCCTACACGCATTCAGCGATCTGAATGTCTCAGTCAAGATTGCGGGAACTGGTGTGACGTTTTTATCAAGCCGATAAAAAATATCTGAGACAGCTTCATCCACATATCCCAATGCTCTAGGGAAAATTACTAGCATGTATATACTCAAAGCAAAAACATCTATCTTCTTTTTCATATCGGGATGTGCTAAAATCAAATCTTTCAAAGCTTTCCAAGGGATGCACTTACACTCACCTTTTTCCTTGATTCTAGCCATGACCCACTATTCGCTCATTCCCGTAATGCTCATTAATTTTCTCAGAAAGGTCGAACACAAGCAGTCCTTGAATAAATCTTATCAACTTGAATCTTAGGATATCGCAACAAAACTGTATACTCCTCTATCGTAGGCACCAAATCAACCTTTCCGAAAGTAAAGCAATTATAAGCAGAATTCCAATATTGAGTAATAGCTCGAAATAAATGTCCATCTACTTGAATGTCCAGCAAGTACGGCAAGTCCCCATAACTGCTGTAAAACAACTGCTTGGTTACGTCGCTCCGCTGATCCCATATCTCTCTTAACTCCTGAAGATTATTCTGTTTCACACTAATGCGAGTGTAGTCCCATAATACTGATGTGTGCCCCTCAGTTAGACTATCCCCTTTCTCTAGTTGTGTTTGCTCTGACCATTTACGAATAGCTGCATTGTCCTCCACTTTATCAAGGAATTCATTCTCCATAACCAACTTTCTAACTTAGAAACTGACTGTGAATTGATACCTCTTAAAATATGAAATGACATGCACAAAAGGTAAAAAAAAATGTATCGTAAAGTGAAATACAAACGTATTAACACCTATCTGGATAACTACTAAAGTTCGGTATAGCTCTACCTAGGATAAGTTCTTATGTTTTCTATATGCGGTTTAGCTCTAAAGTTGAGGTACCCAAACCAGCAGATTCCTCGATCCTCACCCATTATAGGTTCATACGGACCGAGTTCGGTTCAGAGGAATACATTTCCCTATGGCTGCACGGAGGTGAAAACCTCATGAAGACATAGGTACAGATGTCTCCCGAAAGTGATTCACTATCCTGCACGGAGGTGAAAACCTCACGAAGGAGTAGCTTCTCACTCCCACTTAAGGGTGTGACCATAATGGTCATGCAATGCAATGCAGAAACAAAATTAAACCACATGCAATAAACGGATCATGAGTTTTTTTTTTAAAAAAAAATTTAAAATTCAAACAAAAGGACATGGAATTATCGATTTTACAGCTTGACTCTCTTATTGATCCCCAGTGGAGTCGCCAAGCTGTTGAAACCATTTTAAAATCGGGTTTTGAAAAATGGGGATCGACTTTTTAAAAACGAAAGTGAGAGTCGCCACCAATCCCTTTTTATTCAGGTGTGATTGGATCACCTTGTAAAACGTTTTATTTTAAAACATTTAATTTTGGTCTACGAAAAACAAGAAAATGAGTTCAAGAGTCGGTTATGTATAAGGAAGGGTTAGCACCCTTATAACGCCCAAAAACTGGTACCCAATCCATAAAATCATGTCCAAATGTTTGAAATTTAAAAGTATTAAAAAAATGATCCTTTTTATTAGAAAAACCAAGACTTACCTATTTTAAAGAAATAAAATGTTATATCCAGTAAGTTAGGAAATAACACCTCACGACTTTGAAACTCGGCTCGCCATGAATTTGGAAAATTCCTATGTCGAGACACAAAACATCATATCAAGCAAGTTAGGAAATAATGTTTCGAACTCTCAAGAATAGGCTTTTTGATTTTTTTTTTTAAATAAAACTTTGAATAACATATTTTTGATTCAAAAAGGCATTTTTAAGAAAAAAATGATGTGAATAAGGCATTATAACACAAATACCAACTGTAATTATACAAATTATATTAACAATAAAAGAATAATATACAGGAATAAATAAAGCATCATATTAGAACATAATAAACAATTAAAATAAATACACATACAATATAAAATAAATAGTAGTTAATGAAACTTTCATAAAAAGAACGATATATTTATACATTTACATGAATGAATTTAAGAAAAATTTAATATATGTGTAAAAAAATATATAAGTTGATAATTTAATACTGATAAAATAATTAATAAACAATAAATAATAATTATATATACATGTATAATATATTAATTATAATAAAATATATCTTACAATTTGAATTAAAGTTTTTACGAAATACATTAAATAATATATGATAAAATATACTATTATATTATAAAAGAATGTAAAATTAATATGCATATATATATATATATATATATATATATATAAAATAATAAATATGTATGTACTTTATAATATTAATGATTAATATATATAAATAATTATATAATAAATAAATTAATACTTATTTTAAATATATATATATATAGTAAATTGTAACAAAATAATTCTTTTAGGGTTAATTTAAGATAGAAAAATTGTTAATTTGGACGAAATTAGATCGGAGGGATCGAAATTGTAATTTTTCCATTTTTTTTAAAAAAAGGCGGATCCTGGTTGGGTTTTTGGGTCGATGCACGGACCTACCTCATCAATACGGCACCGTTCGCTTGCGTTTATAAGTACTTGTTTTTAGAAAAAAAAAACATTTAGTTTAGGCTTTTAAAAAAATATTCGAAAAGCTCTCTGGAACCTTCGTTCCCCACCTGTGCTACTGTTCGTCAGAGAGAGGAGCCACACCCCACACGTGCCTCCGTGGTCGGTGGCTGGAGGCTTAACACTCGCGAATCCGATCACCTCCGAAAGGTAAACCTCTTTTCTCTTACTTTTTTTTTGAAATAGTAGTTATATTTGCAATATATAAACAAAATAAAAACAAGTAAACAAAAAAAAAAATGATAGATTTAAAGAATCATCTTCGCAAAAACGAGATACTTTATTCCTCTGTGATTTTCTCAACAACTTTCGAGCCTACTGATTGTATGAATCTATAGATGTTTGCACTTTTTTTTTTTTGTGTTTGTATCTTTATTTTTTTTTTTTAAAAATAATACTCTCCTCCTTTTTACAAATTTTTTCAAAAGGGGTTTTATAACCCAAAACACAAAATAAAGAAGGAAAAGATATCTTTCCGTATCTACTTCTTTCCTTTTCCCGTTGCAATTTATTTTCCCTTTTTTTGTAGATTTGAGATCTCGCGACAATGGTGATTCGGGCCTGAATCAAGGCACGATCGGGGGTTTGACGAGACTATGGCGCAACAATTGGTCCCCGGTTGAAACGACGCGACTATTAGGCTCCTGATGGATGTCGGTTGGGATAGCCCCTGCTTGTGGCGCCAGGGAACTTAGGGTTTCAAAAACCATATGTTTCTACTTGTCTTTTTTGGTTCATGGGCCACTTTGGGCCGTATGATTTGGGTTGGTCAGGTTTAGTATTAGGTTAATGAGTCTGGTTGCTTATTTGGGTTTTTTGTAAAAGGACTGTTTAATGGACATTTGGGTATTTTCTTTTATTTTCATAGGCTGGGAAAAATTAGGTACTTACACTACCCTTTGATTATGTTAAATGGTAGAATTTAAAATTCTGAAATAAAATCAATAACCAATTTCTGGTAATAGAATTGTTACTCTCAAATGATTACTGTTAACAATAGTAATCGAATAAATTCTGTTGAATGGCAGGAAAAGAATTCTGAAATAGAATTATTCAATTGATTCCTATTTGAAACAAAGAATCGAACAAATACTGTAAAACTGTAAGAATAAATCCTAAAATAGAATTGTTCAATTTATCTTCTGTTTGAATAAAAAAATTGAAAAAATCCTATTGAACGACAGGAATAAATCTTGAAACAAAATTGTTCAATTTATTTTTTGTGTACAAATAGAATACAATTTCTCGTCGGTGTCCTATTCGTCTCGGATTAGAAAGTGTTAAAGGATTATGTCTTAAGATTGTTGTATACATGTTAGTAAAATAAACATTAATGTAAAATATATTTTTAAATCATAAGATCGAACAAGAAGAATATAAATATACATATATTTATATAATCAGAAAAGAATAGAAATAAAGACTCGATCGGAATATTATACTCGTAGTTAGGCAGAAAAAACAGACTGGTAGTTGAGGCTTTTTTCATAGTTTCCCTAAGACAGATTCGGTCACTCCTTTGGTGCTAGAGAAACATTGGTCGATTTCCTCCCAGTATACAACAACAAGATGAGCACAACAGTAGCACGGTTGTAGAGATCAATAGACAGTAGCCTTGCCTTCGTCTATCATCAAAATAGTTCAAAAAAT
Organism: Gossypium rotundifolium; assembly: GCA_025506655.1. NCBI lineage: Eukaryota > Viridiplantae > Streptophyta > Magnoliopsida > Malvales > Malvaceae > Gossypium > Gossypium rotundifolium. The sequence continues at coordinate 41,388,535 of CP106731.1, read as the reverse complement.
ATGCAGGGAAAATATATCTCAAAATTTTGGAAAAATTCAGTATGTATCTTTTCTTAAAGATTATTTGGTTTTAAATAAAACTCAAATGAAGAAATTTTTTAAACTTTTAACTAATGGACCCAATAACGTATCCGTGAATTAAGCGAGCCGTTAAACCCAATTAATGTTTGAATTAAATGAGCCATTAACTCCTTATAATTCAAACAGATAAGCTTTACTGAGGAAAAAAGTAAGATTACGTATTGGGCTAAAATATCTGCAGGCCTAAAATGCCCGACCGATCCAGACATTTCGCATCGCACACGACATGCGGTGCCCCCAACCCCGACGGGGTTGGATTTGCACCCCACCTGCATACGAGGGCGCGTGAGGGAGAACATTAGTTTAGTTATTCAATAACCACCAGTTGTTTCACATATATAAACATATTCCACACTTGATATCTAACCAATTTAGGACTAAGCTTTCAAATTTACTCAACATAAATCACAAGTGACTTACTTTGAGTATCAATTTCTCATTCATCACTCAACTATTTTAAGCATGCGATATACCGTTGCAAAGGTCTCATGGAGTAGAATATAAAACCATAATTTTATGATTCAAATTTCCACCTTAATAATCAAGAATATGCCTCCAAGCTTCCAAAAAGTCTATTTTTTCCAACAAAAAAATGCTATAGAGTCGCTGTCCAATCCTAAGCCTGAGGATCACCTTAAGCGAAACGTGCAAACACGTGAGCTTTATGCCTAGTGTATGACTTGATCCACATATCATATATACATATAGAATTTACATTAGATCGAAATTCGTTATCAAATATCATATAACATATCAGAGGTTATCATATGTCATATCAAAGCATATCATATTTCATATCATTGCATATCTTGCCCCTATCCGCTACATGTAACGCGTAGATTTGTGCAAGTGTACATAGTCGTTATCAATTAATAAGTATGTATCGAGTTATCGTCTCCACAGGGATTGTATTTGTGCTAAGTGTAACACCCTAAAAATCTGAGTATTTAAATTTGCATGATTTTGGTGTTTAGATTTAAGGGAAAAATCTTTTATTTTAATTTGGTGCTTATTGAAGTCTTTGAGAGGGTAAAGCATAATTTGAAGAAGAAATAAAATTTATTAAATTGAGATTTATGGAAGTGAAACAAAGGTGATTAAGACTTAAGCTAAATTATGTGCTAAAAGTGTCATAAGTTGAGCATATGGTAAGGTGGAGTTGGCATGGGTTCAAGTAAGAGGAAGAGGTTCGAATCCCTTGTATGACACCTAAATAAATTTTGCTTTTAATTTTCTGCTCATGACTAGGAAGTGTCGACAAGGGACATATAAGGAAGGTGTTGACCATGTATTTTTGGTTAGTGTATCAATGGATTAAGGTAACAACTAACTTATGGCATGGAATCAAAGGTTTAAGGAAAGATAGGGGAACATAAGGCACTTATCAAGGGAAAATTTTGGAAAGAAATCATGGCCTATTGACCATGTGTGGACGGCAATATTGGTAAGGGAGGAGAGCCAAAATTTTGTTAGTTTGGCTAAAATCTCATTCTTTTCTTTTGGTTATTCTTTGCACATTGTGCAGATTTTTCTTTGTTTTCTCCTTTCAACATCCCTCTTGGCGATTTTTGCATTTGGTAAAGCCAAAATTTTGTGACCATTTGGTCATTCCTTTTGCTTATCTTGATAGCCAATTCTTTGTGCCTTTTCTTCTTGTGCGAAATCATCTATACCAAAAGAAACATCTTTTTCTTTTCTTTTGCCATGGCCGAATATACCAAAGACACCTAAAGTTCATTTTTTCTTTTCTTTTCTTCTAATCTCCTTGAAATCAAAACAACATCACCATCATCCTTTCGTTTTATATTATTTCTTTTCCAATCGAAAATTCTCTCCATCTTCACTCTCTTGGTCGAATGCTATTGTGCCTATAAGCCAAAATTATTTTTTCCATTCTTAATCATTTATAGCAGAATCTTCCATCAATTAAACATCATTCTTAATCCTTCTTTTCGATAGTAAAGTAGGTAAGGTTCCTCTCCATTTTCGATTTATTGATTAGTGATTTTATGGCGAATATCATTGGTTAATTGAGGTCTTTGGATTGATATAGCATTCATACTAATAACGTTTCTTCGTTATTATTTAGTGCAATAACGGAGATTGGAATTCAAGTGATCGGGAGAAACGTTGGAAACGTTTCATTTTGGTAAGGAAATCCTACTCTTTAAAATCTCTAGTATTATTGATATTATTTTAGATCTAACTAAATTCTTTTGGATCTTGAAGACTGTCAAGATAGGGAAGAAAAGGGGTGTTTAGTTATCGTAAGAGGGTGGATCAGAAATCCCCATTCAAACGAAGAGCGGTTTCGCGATCGGGATTTTCCACGGGTTGTGGACCATCTTCCAAAGAAGTCCATTATTCAAGTGGTACGAACCTCCGAGCCGTTATAATGTTGGTGGATTTTCGCATGACTAGTGAATCGATAAGCGAGGCAAAACCGAAAATCGAAGTGATTCAAAATCAAGAGGGTAAGATTTTGGGTCCATTATCGATTACGATTTATTTTTACGAGTTAGTTGTCTAACGGATCAAAATATATTTTAGGTGCCGAGGAGCGAGAAGGGTTAATACTCACGGTATCGAGGTGTGTAATTTTCACACACATTATCTTTGGTTGGATGTCAAATTTCGTATGGAAGTAAATCGTAAAAACGATTAGATCGGTAAAAACGTAAAAAAATGATATTTGACAAAAAATTACGTAAAAACGACAAAATCGTGAAAATTATGAAAACGCCCTCGAGATATAAATTGTAATTCCGTAAATACTCTAGTTCGTGAAAATGGGCCGTAAATACTCTAGTTCGTGAAAATGGGCAGTAATACTCTAGTTCGTGAAAATGGGCGAAAATACTCTAGTTCGATAAATCGGGCCAAAACACTCTAGTTCGTTAAAATTTAGCCAAAATACTCTAGTTTGGTAAATGGGCCAAAGCCCACTAAATTGCTAAATGGACAAATCGCTTTAATTAAGGGCCAAATGAAATGTTATTAATAAACCCACCATGTTATGTATTGTTAATAAATTTTATATTTTAAAGTACATGTATAATTGCATGGGTGGGATATATGAAGAGAAGAATGGCCAGTTGCCACAATATCGGCTTATTGCCTCTAGTTCGGTGGTTCACGCCACAATATCGACTTATTGCCTCTAGTTCGGTGGCTTTCGCCACAATATCGACTTATTGCCTCTAGTTCTGGCTATGCCACAATTATAAAAAGCTTAATGCCTACGATTGGTGTGATGGCGGGGTGGGTTGACTTGATCCCCAGGTGTGATGGTTGGTACGGGGTGTTAGCGGATGGATATTAGGTTTGGGTTGGGAATTACATTTTCATGCATTATTAATTATTTTAAATTCATGATATATTGTTGAATTTCGAATTGGGCTCAAGCCCAAAGATAATATCTTGACAATCCGCCCAATAATGGTGGTAAGTGAGTTACACATCGAGTTCTAAGTAACTCACCCTTTAATTTCTTTCCATCTCGTAATGGAAACCGATGTGGACTTGGTGAGGATGACTTACGTGAGGCCATCTTGCTAAATATGGGTTATTTAAAACTCAACTTTTAAATAATTATTTTTACTTTTTGGGATGTTGTAATAAATGGCCTCTATAAATAACTTATGGATTTTATGTGTGTTTGGAATTTAAACTTTATTTTGGACTTTTAAATCATGGGCTATGATTATATGATGCTTTATAAAAATAAATTTGGGTTTTCAAGTATATGAAATTCTTTTATAAATAATTCTTTTTATTGTTAACTCTTTAACAAATTTCCTAACGGTTTTAATAATACAATGATTTTCAACTAATGTTTCAAATATTTATCAAAATCAAATACTCTTCAAATTTTAACCTCAGATATAAATTGTAGTTTTCAACTCATTAAAGATTTAAGAATAGCTCGAATCATGTAACAAACCAAATCTAGTCTCAACGCATAGACGGGTTTGGGGTGTTACATTTAGTGGTATCGAGCCCAGCTTCAAAAACTTCGGTACATGGTTTGGGTTCAAAAATAATTTTGGTATGAAAATGTTCAATGATATTTTAAAGATCAAGATGGCACCACAAGCATCCGCGACAAGTCAAGTAAGTATTATTGCTTAATGATTACTATGATACGATCATAGGAACACTCTAGAACTTCTAGTTTTAGATGTGAAAACCGTAGAGATTGAGACTATAGGACACGTTATGAAAAACAACTTTATATCTCAAATCTCATAAAATATCGTTAATAAACACCAAACAAAATTTCGATTCATAAAACTTGTAATCGATAAACGAACAAGCAATCATGAGTATAAGAGGACGTGGTCGTGGACGCGTAGACGTGGCCGTGGTAGAGGCCGAGGTGCTACAGTCAAGCACCAAATCATATGCCGTAGTGGGCCTTTTGCGCCAATAGAAAGTGAGACCGGATCACGCGATCACATGGAAGAAGATCATGCATTGACTCAAGCAATGCTACGAGTCTTGGAAAGGGTCACCGGAACTAGAATTGGGCCAACAACTCGTGGGTCAATTTCGAGCGACTTAAAGGCGAATAATCGAAGTTTTCGAGGAGTCTCCGTGTAGCTCGAATGTGGCGAATCTTGCTCGAAGTCGTGGAACGGATTATGGATGATATGGAATGCACGGCCGAGCAAAAAGCGAGAGGGTCAGATCCTTATTGAGAGATGAGGTGACGCTGGTGGCTCACTGCTCGAGAAGGCACCGCCGCACCGATTAATTAGGAATTCTTTAAAGCCGCCTTCCAAGGAAAATACGTCGAACGAGCTATGTAGATGCTCAAGGAAGGAATTTCAATCTTGTCCAAGGAAGTAAGACCAGTGGCAAGATATGAAGTCGAGTTTTTACGTCGAGCCGTTATGCGGGACAATTGTAGCAATGATCATGAACGCTATTACGCTTCGAGGATGGACTTAATGATGAGTGAGGGTTCGATTGCTCCATGACAGAAGTTAGAAATTTTTCCACTCGTGGAGAAGGCCAAAATAGCCAAGAGGCTAAGAACTTCGAGCAGCGTAACAGAAAGATCCCAAACAAGAGAGAGACACAGCAGCGATCGGCTCTTCCAAGAGATTCGAAGAAACCGGAATGATGAATCAGTTCAAGGCGTAACCCGATAACAAATAATCGAAGTCGAGATTGCACCGAGTGTGGGAAAAGGCATTTTGGGAATGCCGAGGAAAACGGGTGCATGCTACAAATGCGGTTCAATGGAACATCAAGACAAAAGTTGTCCTCGACGGATGGATACGACTCAAGAAGTCCGTAATAATGATGCACAGTGGTCCGGGTAATCAAGACCACCGAGAGGTCGTGGACCAGTCGTGGTGGTAATGGGGCTGGTCGTGGTCAAGGTGCACCGGTCGAGGCAATGGTAATAGAGAAATGCGGATGCAAGACAAATGGATCGGTCTATGCGGTTAGACGCCACAAGACGGCAATGCACTGATGTGATAACTGCACGTTCTTCATTTTGATGTACTGTTATTGCCTTAATAGATATTGGCTCTACTCATTCATATGTATCTAGTGCCATATCCGAAATCAATTTAGAATCAAATTATCGAAAATGAGATGACAAGAATCATCCTTTAGACAACAAGAATCGTAATAAAATATTTAAAGACGTGCCTTAAAAATCCAAGAGGAAGTATTCTTAGCAAATTTGATGGAACTACCTTTCACGAAGTTCGATCTCATTCGGCATGGACCGTTGGTTAACCATCGGTAGCAATTGGATTGTGCTTTGAAAAGCGAATGTCGAAGGACCTTGATGATAAGAAAATCATAATGATTGGTGAACGAAAGAACTATCCGCAAATGTGGTATCTGTATTAAAAGCGGAGAAGTTGGTGCGGAAGGGTGCACGGGCATTCCTAGCCTTTATCTCGTGCTTTGGATGCCAAGGAATTATTCGTGAATGATGTGAGGACGGTGAAGGAATTTCCGATGTATTTCTGAAGAACTTCCGGTATACCTCGGATCGAGAAGTAGAATTTGGCATTGAGCTTTTGCAGGGACGGCTCCGGTGTCCATTGCTCCCTATAGAATGGCACAGAAGGAGTTGGTCGAGCTCAAAGCTCAAATTCAAGAATTGCTGGATCGGGATTCATTCGACCAAGTGTGTCTCCGTGGGGCAGCACCGTTTTGTTCGTCAAGAAGAAGGATGGATCGATGCGTATGTGCATTGACTACGATAGTTGAATAAATTGACGATCAAGAATCGATATCCTCTGCCGAGAATTGACGACTGCTTGATCAATTGAAGGAGCTTCGCTTTTCCAAAATTGATTTAAGGTCAAGTTATCATCGAACTTAAGGTGAAAGAAGCGGACATTTATAAGACAAAGATTTAGGACACGCTACTTTTACACTATGAGTTTGTAGTGATGCCGTTTGATTAACCAATGCACCAAATGCATTTATGGACATGATGAACCGAGTCTTCCAACCATATTTAGACCGGTTTGTGGTAGTGTTCATAGATGATATATTGGTTTATTCGAGAAATGAGGAGGAACATGACCAGATTTGTGGATAGTATTACAACTACTTCGTGATAAGCAATTGTATGCCAAATTTGGTAAATGCGAATTTTGGTTAAAGGAGGTGACTTTCCTTGGTCATGTAGTATCAGCCGAAGGAATAAGGGTGGATCCTCGGAAAATTGAGGCTATTCTGGATTGGAAGCCACCAACATCGAGAGGTGAAATTCGGAGTTTCTTAGGCTTGGTGGATACTATAGACGCTTTGTAGGGTTTTCATTGATTCTTGCACTCTAACTAAATCAAGGCGAAAGGGAGCTCCAGATATCCGGACCAAAAGCAAGAGAGTTTTGAGAAATTGAAGAAGATCCCGACGAAGCTCCAGCTTTAATTCAACCCGAGGCCGGAAAAGAATTCATCGCTTATTGTGATGCGCCTCACACGGTCTGGTTGTGTGTTGATGCAAAATGGAAAGGTGGTGGCCTATGCTTCTCGCCAATTGAGACCACACAAGTAAACTACCCTACTCATGATTTGGAGTTAGCTAGCGTTGTCTTTGCTCTAAAGATTTGGAGGCACTATCTCTATGGTGAGAAGTCCATAATCTACACGGATCACAAGAGTCTTAAATACCTCCTTACCCGTAAGGAGTTGAATTTAAGACAAAGAAGATGGGTAGAATTGTTAAAAGATTATGATTTCTCCATCGAGTACCATCCTGGAAAGGCTAACGTGGTAGCCGACGCGTTAAGTCGTAAGGCAGATTCCAATTAAGAGCTTTGTTTGCCCATTTGAGTCTGTACGAGGATGGCGGTTTGTTAGCGTAACTTCGTGAAGCCGCCGTGGTGGAACAAATCAAGGAAAATGACATCGGATGAGAAGTTGGGACCTTTACTTGACAAGTTGAAAATGGTGAAATTGAAGATTTTGGAATAAACACGGAGGGTGTGTTGTGCTTCGAGGAGAGTATGCATGCCTAAGGATCTAGATTTGAGGCAATCGATTCTACGGAGGCGATAGTAGCCCTTATGCTATGCATCCGGAGGAAATAAGATGTATCGAGATCTCCGTGAATGATTGGTGGCTGTGGTTGAAGCGTGAGATTTCGAGTTCGTGGGAAAATGTTTGACTTGTCGCAAGTGAAGGCGTAACACCAATTACCGTCTGGATTGTTACAACCGATAAAGATTCCTCTTTGGAAATGGGAGAGGATAACTATGGATTTTGTTAGTGGGTTACCGTTAACACCCGCTAAGAAAAATTCCGTTTGGGTAATTGTTGATCGGTTGACGAAGACCGCTCATTTCTTGCCGGTTAAAGACGGATTATTCATTGCGAAATTGGCGAAACTTTACGATCCGAAATTGTGAGGTTACATGGGGTACCAGTATCTATTATATCGATAGGACCCTAGGTTCACATCACGATTCGAAAGCTCGCATGAAGCCTTGGGGACAAAGTTGAATTTCAGACGGCTTTTCATCCTCAAATCGATGGTCACGGAAAGAGTAATTCAGATATTGGAAGATATGTTAAGAGGATGTGTAATCGACTTGTGGGTAGTTGGGAGGATTATCTACCACCGCGTAATTTGCGATATAACAACATACTATCGCCTAGCATTCGATGGCACCTTACGAGGCATTGTATGGTCGTAAGTGTCGCTCTCCTATTTGTTGGACCGAGTTGGGCGAAAGATGATGTTAGGTCCCGAGATGATATCGAGACCGAGGATAAGGTAAAAGTTATTCGAGCACGGTTGAAAGAAGCCTCGATAGATGTAAGTCGACGCAGATCCAAGCGGAGGACATCGAGTATAGTGTGGAGATCGGTTTTCTTGAAGGTATCTCCTTGGAAAAAGATCTTCGATTCAAGGAAGGGCAAGCTAAGTCCTAGATATATTGGACCTTATCGTGTCAAGAAGCGTGTTGGTCCAAGGCATATCGATTGAGTTACCTCCGGAGTTAGATCAAATTCATAATGTCTTTCATGTTTCCATGTTGAGGCGTTATAGATCGGATCCTTTGCACATTATACCAGAGAAGAATTGAGCTGAATTCAGATTTGTCCTTTGAAGAAGAACCAAAGGAAATCCTAGACCGAGATGTCAAGGTATTAAGGAAGAAAACCGTGCCGTTGGTCAAAGTTCTATGGCGAACTACGGAGTGGAAGAAGCTACGTGGGAGCCAGAGGATGCAATTCGCAACAATACCCTCACCTTTTTCAACTGTAAATTTTGAGGACGAAATTTTCTTTAAGGAGGGTAGAGTTGTAACACCCTAAAATCTGAGTATTTAAATTTGCATGATTTTGGTGTTTAGATTTAAGGAAAAATCTTTTATTTTAATTTGGTGCTTATTGAAGTCTTTGAGAGGGTAAAGCATAATTTGAAGAAGAAATAAAATTTATTAAATTGAGATTTATGGAAGTGAAACAAAGGTGATTAAGACTTAAGCTAAATTATGTGCTAAAAAGTGTCATAAGTTGAGCATATGGTAAGGTGGAGTTGGCGCATGGGTTCAAGTAAGAGGAAGAGGTTCAATCCCTTGTATGACACCTAAATAAATTTTTGCTTTTAATTTTCCGCTCATGACTAGGAAGTGTCGGCAAGGGACATATAAGGAAGGTGTTGACCATGTATTTTTGGTTAGTGTATCAATGGATTAAGGTAACAACTAACTTATGGCATGGAATCAAAGGTTTAAGGAATGATAGGGGAACATAAGGCACTTATCAAGGGAAAATTTTGAAAGAAATCATGGCCTATTGACCATGTGCTTGACTTTAATATTGGTAAGGGAGGAGAGCCAAAATTTTGTTAGTTTGGCTAAAATCTCATTCTTTTCTTTTGGTTATTCTTTGCACATTGTGCAGATTTTTCTTTGTTTTCTCCTTTCAACATCCCTCTTGGCCGATTTTTGCATTTGGTAAAGCCAAAATTTTGTGACCATTTGGTCATTCCTTTTGCTTATCTTGATAGCCAATTCTTTGTGCCTTTTCTTCTTGTGCAAATCATCTATACCAAAAGAAACATCTTTTCTTTTCTTTTGCCATGGCCGAATATACCACCTAAAGTTCATTTTTTTCTTTTCTTTTCTTCTAATCTCCTTGAAATCAAAACAACATCACCATCATCCTTTCGTTTTATATTATTTCTTTTCCAATCGAAAATTCTCTCCATCTTCACTCTCTTGGCGAATGCTATTGTGCCTATAAGCCAAAAATTATTTTTTCCATTCTTAATCATTTATAGCCGAATCTTCCATCAATTAAACATCATTCTTAATCCTTCTTTTCAATAGTGGAAGTAGGTAAGGGTTCCTCTCCATTTTGATTTATTGATTAGTAATTTTATGGCGAATATCATTGGTTAATTGAGGGTCTTTTGGATTGATATAGCATTCATACTAATAACGTTTCTTTGTTATTATTTAGTGCAATAACGGAGATTGGAATTCAAGTGATCGGAGAAACGTTGGAAACGTTTCATTTTGGTAAGGAAATCCTACTCTTTAAAATCTCTAGTATTATTGATATTATTTTAGATCTAACTAAATTCTTTTGGATCTTGAAGATCGCCAAGATAGGGAAGAAAAGGGCGGTGTTTAGTTATCGTAAGAGGGTGGATCTATAAATCCCCATTCAAACGAAGAGCGGTTTACGTAGTCCGGATTTTCCACCGGTTGTGGACCATCTTTCAAAGAAGTCCATTATTCAAGTGGTACGAACCTCCGAGCCGTTATCGTTGGTGGATTTTCTACGACTAGTGAATCGATAAGCGAGGAAAACCGAAAATCAAGTGATTCAAAATCAAGAGGGTAAGATTTTGGGTCCATTATCGATTCGATTTATTTTTACGAGTTAGTTGTCTAACGGATCAAAATATATTTTAGGTGCCGAGGAGCGAGAAGGGTTAATACTCACGGTATCGAGGTGTGTAATTTTCACACTCATTATCTTTGGTTGGATGTCAACTTTCAGATGGAAGTAAATCGTAAAACGATTAGATCGGTAAAACGTAAAAATGATATTTGACAAAAATTACGTAAAAACGACAAAATCGTGAAAATTACGAAAACGCCCTCGAGATATAAATTGTAATTCCGTAAATACTCTAGTTCGTGAAAATGGGCCGTAAATACTCTAGTTCGTGAAAATGGGCCGTAAATACTCTAGTTCGTGAAAATGGGCCGAAAATACTCTAGTTCGATAAATCGGGCCAAAACACTCTAGTTCGTTAAAATTTAGCCAAAATACTCTAGTTTGGTAAATGGGCCAAAGCCCACTAAATTGCTAAATGGACAAATCGCTTTAATTAAGGGCCAAATGAAATGTTATTAATAAACCCACCATGTTATGTATTGTTAATAAATTTTATATTTTAAAGTACATGTATAATTGCATGGGTGGGATATATGAAGAGAAGAATGGCGATTGCCACAATATCGACTTATTGCCTCTAGTTCTATGGGTTTCGCCACAATATCGACTTATTGCCTCTAGTTCGGTGGCTATGCCACAATTATAAAAAGGCTTAATGCCTACGATTGGTGTGATGGCGGGGTGGGTTGACTTGATCCCCACAGTGTGATGGTTGGTACGCAAGGGTGTTAGCGGATGGATATTAGGTTTGGGTTGGGAATTACATTTTTCATGCATTATTAATTATTTTAAATTCATGATATATTGTTGAATTCGAATTGGGCTCAAGCCCAAAGATAATATCTTGACAATCGCCCAATAATGGTGGTAAGTGAGTTACACATCTGAGTTCTAAGTAACTCACCCTTTAATTTCTTTCCATCTCGGGTAATGGAAACCGATGTGGACTTAATGAGGATGACTTCGTGGAGGCCATATTGCTAAATATGGGTTATTTAAAACTCGAACTTTTAAATAATTATTTTTACTTTTGGGATGTTGTAATAAATGGCCTCTATAAATAACTTATGGATTTTATGTGTGTTTGGAATTTAAACTTTATTTTGGACTTTTAAATCATGGGCTATGATAATATGATGCTTTATAAAATAAATTTGGGTTTTCAAGTATATGAAATTCTTTTATAAATAATTCTTTTTATTGTTAACTCTTTAACAAATTTCCTAACGGTTTTTAATAATACAATGATTTTCAACTAATGTTTCAAATATTTATCAAAATCAAATACTCTTCAAATTTTAACCTCAGATATAAATTGTAGTTTTCAACTCATTAAAGATTTAAGAATAGCTCGAATCATGTAACAAACCAAATCTAGTCTCAACGCATAGACTGGGTTTGGGGTGTTACACTAAGTGACTTGATTTGTAAAATTATATTAACAATTTGGTAAATAAAAACACAATATGATTGAGAAGTGATGATTAAAATTAAATATATTAAACTAAATGCAATGATCCCTAATGCAAATTATCCTAAATATGCAAACTATATGAAAGAAATAGATTTTAGAAAAATTAAACATTATTTGCAACAATTATAACATAAATAAATTAGGACAATTACTTTAATTAAACTTAATTTATTATCAACATGCTTACTAGCATTCAAAAAAACATTCCATGGCAACTCGATCATTCATGAGTTTGGAAACCACATTAGGTCCTTTCGGAATCCTTTACTTAGTAAATATGCATTTTACTGATCCTTATTTACTAAGGGTTTCTTAGCATTCGTGTGAGGTAACAAGGACTTGTTAGTTTTGAAATAGTTTAATCACACAAATCTAAAAACTATGCAGATAACAGAGCTTGGTCAGAGTTGTTATGCAACCTGAAATTTATCTGGGTTAGGATCTAAATTAAGCATGCACATTTTAATTACGTGTCCACTAGCCGTCATTTGGTCAGGATCGCTCAGCTAATTCAGGTGCATTTCAATCACGTATGAATAAAATATAGACTTGATTTTAATTGAAAAATGGTCGATTGAGGCACAAACATTATAAGCATGAATCAAATAAATATTATTTAATCAAAGCAATCATCCTAGCTTAAATAAAATTAAGCTAACATTGTTGTAAACAGGAACAAAGAACACATAGTAAACATTTTCAGATTAAATCAAAGAAAAGAAAGATTAAACCCAAATCAAAGTGGCTGTCACCCAAGATTCTAATCGACGAGGCTCCTTCGCTCCTTCACTTTTCTCTTTTGCTGATGGCTCTCCAAGGTGGCCGACCAAGGGCTCTTTAAGAGTCTTAATTGCTAAAATCTCTATGAAAAGATGATGCTAGGCGTGGGAAATGGAAAATGATAAAGAGAATTGATAGAGAAGAGAGAATGATGAAGGATGAGGAATGATGAATGAATGAATGAGGAGGTCTTATTTATAGGTGAGGAGAGGGGGATAGTTTGCTAAAAATAGGAGGTTCCATCTCTTCAAGCATCTTCAAAGGGTGGTCGGCCATGAATTGAGGAAATTGAGCTGATTTCTGCTTTATTTTTTTCTCAATTTAAGTGCCACAACAACTCAGGATTGAGATTTGGTCAAGTGCAAATCTTCAGGCAAATCTCTAATTTCTTCAACATTGCAAGGACCTTGCGCAATTAAACCAAAAAGTGATAGCCAAGTGTAGCCAAAAATTGGGTTGACTTGGTCTCCAATTTGGACGGTTTTGTAATCCAACAAAGCTACCAGACCTGTCCAAAATAAATTAATAAATTAGAGGACCAAAGAATAAAATTTATCCAATTTAAATAATTAATTACAACCCAAATTATTAATGAAATATCTAAAAATGAATATTTAAAAATAATTTTATATTTCATTATTTAATTTAGTCATGCATGCCCCACTTCATGTCTTAAAAATATAATATGCTCAATGTAATATAAAATAAGCCATTTTATGCATGAAAACTATATAATAAAGCATAAAATCACATTTTAATAATTTCTATGTCCTAATTTCATATTTTCACATATTTCATTAATTTATTAAATAATTACTTAGTTTTAACAACAAATTTAAGTAAAATATAATATGCTCAATGTAATATAAAATAAGCCATTTTATTCATGAAAACTATATAATAAAGCATCAAATCACATTTTAATAATTTCAATGTCCTAATTTCATATTTTCACATATTTCATTAATTTATTAAACAGTTAGTTTTAACAACAAATTTAAGTAAAAAGCTGATAAATTATATAGGAAAAATCCTATATATTTTTCTATTTACACACCCCAAAACTTAAACCATTGTTTGTCCTGAGTAATGGTTATGCACAGCAAATGGTCTTGCTAAGGCAAAATTGATAATTTTGTAAGTAGCATCAATCTTTGTCCCATACTCATGCATTAAAAACTTCATGTTCTTAGATCTTCTTTATTAACAAGTAATTCATATGCAAACACTTATAGAATTTTATACTAATTTTCAAAATATGCCAACATGAATCATAGTTTGTATTTATGTCACAACCACAGATAACATTCTTCATTCAACATAATTTCTTATCAATCAAGCAAACAATCATAAGGCTTATTTATGAACTTCATATGTTGAACTTAGTACTTCCTCTCCACTAATGTAGGTGACATAAGCATCAAATCAATAGGTATTTTATAAGGTTGTAATGGGGCTCGATTAAAGGTAGGGATTTTAAGAGATTGGACATTTCGGTTTCAATTTCTTAACCTTTAACTTTGTCTTGGATTTCTCGAATTATAGCCTTATTCTTTAAGTGAACCTTTGGAACACCACCAAACTTATTTTCAACTCAAGCTCATACATTTTTCCTTTTTGGAGACTGAGCAAACTTTTCTTCGCTCTCTTTTCGTCTCTCTTTTTTTTTTAAAAAAAGCATGAGCACAGATATCTTTTTGAAAATTTCATCAAATGTTGATTACCAAGACAACTTTAGTTAAGATGGGTGCACAAAGTTACGATAACTTAAAAAGATGGTAATTCTAAATATATAAACCTTCATGCATGTCTAATCTCAAGAGAAACTAAGTTTTCATGGAAAACATTACTAAGGCTAAGATCATAGAAGCATTCCATTCTTCATGATAATACTTTCACTGAGATATAACCATCATTCATACTTGCATACAAACTATCTTATTAACAAAAATGTCTCTAAACATTCATTTATTAAAACATACTTATGAAAGAAATGATTGAAACATACTTGAAAATTTAAAAATTTGAGCAATTTATTTCCCTTACCCCCTTTAAAAAGAAGAAATGTCCTCATTGCAAGAACAAAGTAATGAATGAAAACTGAACACCAGGTAGGGTTGTAAAGGAAGAGAGGTGGGTCATTAGGACTGCTTAAATACCAAGTCTTTCCTGATAACCAAATCCTAGACATGTTCATTCCTATTGCCACATTACTTATTTTTTTCCTTTATAAAGAAGCATTAAGTTTATTCATGCTTACTATGTTTTATTCTGCAGAAATTAAATCCTAATTACGAAGAAATAAATTCTTAAAGACCTAAAAATAATAAAATACATAACAAGACAAGAATCCCCCCTTTTATTTTTCTGACTCATTCCTCTTGTCTTCTTTAGCTCCATCTCCACTTGCATAGTCAGTAACTTCTGTCCATGTCTCAAAAATAGCATCTAGAAACTCAGGAAAGAAAGTATTAGAGATATTCTTAAAAGTATTTCGAATTGAGTCATCTCTAATTTTTGCATATTTCCAGTAAGTTTGTTGTTGATTGTGCATGAACTTGCATATATCCATCAAAATTGACAACTCCGATTTCCTTGAAGTGCTTGCAGAAGTCGACATAGAAGTTTTAGATTCAGGATCAACACTTAGCTTGATTGGTTCTTCTTTGGCTCAGCCCTTGGTTCAGGGTTTGCAGCTCTTTCAACTAGTTTAGGACTGTTCAGTTCCTTATCAAATTCTTCCTCTTCAGTGTCTATAACTGAATTAGCTTCAATTTCATGTTCATTTGTTAACTCCTCGATATCTAGCTTAGCTAGCTCTTCTTGCTCGCCTTGATTCAACTCATGTACCCTGTCTACTAACCTTTAAAGATCATAATTTGTAGTGCACCCTTGTACATATTACCCCTTCGAATTTGCTTGTATTTTAAAATGGGCCCTTAAGCAAAGTGATGTGATTAACGATGGGAAATAAGCACTTTCTGTCTTCTTTTTAGTACAATCATGAATCTCCTTTAGAATATTTTTCCCAACATTAATGGACTTTTCTATCAAGGTTGCATATAACAAGAGCATCCGTTCCATCGAGATGGTGGGACTATGTGAGTTAGGCATAAAAGTGTAGCAACGAAATAAAACCATACCTTTGCTACTAGTTTTAGGTATTCCCTTTGGCAAGAATGGCTCCCATACTCTTTTATAATCCATTGGGATCCCAGATTTGGCATAACATCAAGCACTTGTTGAAGAAAATCCCAATTGATATTGTTCATCATAGGGTAGTACTCATCTTCTTCAACATCAGATAAATTAAACAAATCATTGATGGATTTAGAAGTAAGAGGTACCTTTTCCTTTGTTAAAAAGAATGATGGCACGATGAGGATGTGTATAGACTCTCGTCAGTTGAATAAGGTGATAATAAAGAATAAATACCTGTTGCCCAGAATAAATGATTTATTTGATCAGTTAAAAGGAGCTACTGTATTTTCAAATATTGACCTGAGATCTAGATACTACCAATTGAGAATGAAAGATTCAGATATTTCAAAAACTGCTTTCAGAACGAGGTAAAGGCAATATGAGTTTTTAGTTATACCATTTGGACTAACCAATGCTTCTACTGTTTTTATGGATATGATGAATAGAATTTTCAGACTGTACCTAGATCAATTTGTTGTTGTATTCATTGACGACATTTTGATTTATTCACGGGATGAGACTAAGCATGCTAAACATTTGAAAATCATGTTGCAAACTTTAAGAGAAAAGCAATTGTATGCAAAATTTAGCAAATGTGAATTTTGGTTACACGAGGTTAGTTTTCTGGGACATATTGTGTCAGGTTCTGGAATTCGAGTGGATTCGAGTAAGATGCTATTCTAAATTGGAAACCTTTGAAAAATGTATCTAAAGTCTGCAGTTTTCTGGGTTTAACTGGTTATTATCATAGATTTATAAACGGGTTTTCAGTGATAGCTACTCCGTTGACTAGATTACTTCAGAAAGATGTTAGATTTGAATGGTCTGATAAATGTCACAGAGGTTTTGATCAGTTGAAAACTCTGTTAACAGAAGCTCCAGTGTTAGTACAACCAGAATTGGGTAAAGAATTTGTTGTATACAGTGATGCTTCGTTAAATGGTCTGGGATGTGTTTTGATGCAGGAAGGCAAAGTTGTAGCTTATGCTTCAAGACAATTGAAGCCTCATGAAAAGAATTATCCAACACACGACCTTGAATTAGTTGTGATTGTGTTTGCACTTAAGATTTGGCACCATTATATGTACGATGAGAAATGTCATGTGTTTTCAGATCATAAAAGTCTGAAATACCTGATGACCTAGAAAGATTTGAACCTGCGTCAAAGGAGATGGTTAGAGCTGTTAAGAGATTATGAGCTTGTGATAGATTATCATCCGGGTAAAGCAAACGTTATTGCTGATGCATTGAGTAGAAAATTATTGGTTGCATTACGTGCTTTGAATGTTCAGTTAGATTTGTCTGATGATAGTTCTGTGATAGCTGAATTGAAAGCAAAACCGTTGTTCTTACAGCAAATATGTGATGCTCAGAAGGTTGATAATGAATTGTTATCAAAATGAGCTCAGTGTGAATTAAATTCTAAATCTAAATTTCGAGTCGTTGATGATTGTTTTAGATTTCGAGATCGTATCTGTGTTCCAGGAAATCCGGAGTTGATTCATTAGATTTTGAATGAAACACATAATAGTAGTCTATCCGTTCATCCGGGAAGTACTAAAATGTATCATGATTTGAAATGACATTACTAGTGGTCTGGTATGAAACGAGATATTTCTTAATTTGTTTCGAAATGTTTAGTTTGTCAGCAAGTGAAAGCTGAACATCAAGTTTCGTCAGTTTGGTTCAACCAATTCTGATTCCTAAGTGGAAATGGGATAGAGTAACGATGGATTTTGTTTCTGGATTGCCTTCGACTCCGAGAAAGAAAGATGCGATTTGGGTCGTGGTTGACAGATTAACGAAATCTGCCCATTTTATTCCGATAAGATCTGACTACTCACTCGAAAGATTAGTCGAGCTTTATATTTCTGAGATTGTGAGATTGCACGGGGTGCCACTGTCCATAGTGTCAGATAGAGATCAGAGGTTCACATAACTATTTTAGAAGAAATTGAAAGAAGCTTTAGGCCCGAATTTGCATTTTAGTACAGCTTTTCATTTGCAAACAGATGGTCAGTCTGAACTAATTATTCAGATTCTTGAAGACATGTTAAGATGTTGTATACTTGAGTTTAATGGTTCGTGGGAACAGTATCTACCATTGATTAAATTTACGTATAATAATAGTTTTCAATCAAGCATCAAAATGGAACCTCATGAAGCTTTGTATGGATGTAAATGTCGTACACCTTTGTATTGGACCGAGCTTAGTGAAAATAAGCTACGGGGGTTGACT
Source organism: Gossypium rotundifolium (assembly GCA_025506655.1). Taxonomy (NCBI): domain Eukaryota; kingdom Viridiplantae; phylum Streptophyta; class Magnoliopsida; order Malvales; family Malvaceae; genus Gossypium; species Gossypium rotundifolium. Next base: position 41,370,357 of record CP106731.1, on the reverse strand, counting down.
TGATAAAAGATTCAGAACAAAAACTGAAATTGATCCAAGATTGTTTAAAAGCAGCACGTGATCGTCAGAAGTCTTATGTGAACTTAAAACGAAAAGATATAGAATTTGAAATCGGTGACAAAGTATTTCTGAAAGTGTCTCCGTGGAAGAAAGTGCTTCGATTCAGATGTAAAGGCAAATTGAGTCCGAGATTCATCAGACCATATGAAATCATTGAACGTGTCGGGCTTGTTGCATATAGATTAAAGTTACCGTCTGAGTTAGAAAAGATACACAATGTATTTCATGTTCCAATGCTCCGTAGATATTGATCCCATCCGTCACATGTGATTGCCCCATCTGAAATTGAAATCTAATCTGATATGACATACGAAGAGGAACTGATCCGTATCTTATCTCGTGAAGTGAAAGAGTAGAGAAACAAGAAAATTCTGTTTCTAAAAGTACTGTGGAATGGACACAGAATAGAAGAAGCTACGTGGGAGCTTTAGGACTCAATGAAACAACAATATCCGACTCTGTTTAACGGTAAGATTTTTGGCAACGAAAATCCCTAAGGGGGGAGAATTGTAACAGTCCAGTTTATACCCTAGTCAGAACAGTGGTTTCGGGACCATGAATCCGAGTTTGAATAATATTTTTTATTATTTTCTGTGTCATTGATATGTGACTAAGTATGTGGTAAATTTTCGTAAGTTAATTTATCTGTCATGAGCTTAATTTGAATAAAGGATTGAATTGCATTAAATGTGAAACTTGCATGCTATTTGTTAAAGTATCAAGGTGTTATAGCTTTGTAATGGTGGAGGATTTATATAGCAAATTAGCCATTGCTATAGGTAGTGGACGGCTATAGTCCATTATAACCTTGGGAAATATGTTTTATAATTAAAATTTTGAAGGATAAATTTGGAAATGGATTAATGATGTGTTTTATAATAAATAAACAAATGAAAAAGAGATGTTCATCTTCATGTTTTGCTGAAAATACCAAGAAAGAAAAAGAAGAAAACCTTTCAGCAAAGTTCAGCTATTTCAAGCTTGATTAAGGTATGTTTTTGTTTTAAATTTTGATGGTTTTTATGTTTTTGAGATTGTTGCTTCGTCTACTATCAAGCCCATGTCTCAATTTGTTGAATTGATGTTGTTCATAAGAAATGCCATTGGTGTTATGTTGAGCTTTGTGATGATTTTTGGTGTTAAATGAAAGATTTGAGCTAGATGAACATACTTTGTTCTTAAATTTTTGATGAATTTAGCTAATTAGGGATAAATTGATAAAATAGTAAATTGAGGGACTAAATTGCAAATTTGATGAAAAGTATGGGCTTGTATGATGTTCATAAGTATTCGACTAAGCATGTGTATGGGTTGATTTTGTGAATTTGATGTTTTTGAGAAAATTGACTAAATTGATGAATTGTGCAAGTATGAGGGTTAATTTGCAAATAGCCCTAAATGTGTGTCCTTGGATTGAATTGAATGAATTAGTGAATAAAAGGGTTAATTCTGAATATGTTTACATCAAGAACTGAGGAAAATTGACTTAGACCGCAGGAAAGCAAAAGTAACAGAGTAGCCATTTGCATTCAGGTAAATCGAATCCGAGGTAAGTCACTATGCAAATAAACGTACCTGTATGAAATTATGGTTGTTCATATGACTAATGTTGAAAATGAATGCTTATGAGAGGTTATGCATATGAATTCCGTGATAAGTTTGATATAGTGACAATGTCTGAAAAGTCTCGTACGAACCTAGGAATAGATAGGATTAGCTATGTCATGACATAGGTATCGGTTCTGTTTTATCATGTAAGACCACGTCAGGGACGTTGGCGTTGATTTGAGATTTCGTGTAAGACCATGTTTGGGATGTTGGCATCGATATGAGCTTTACGAGTAAGACCACGTCTGGGACGTTGGCATCGATATGAGCTTTATGTGTAAGATCATGTCTGGGACATCGACATCATATTGATTCGTATAAGACCCTGTCTGGGACAGTGGCATCGATATCTTAGTGCATGTAAGACCTCGTCTGGGGCATAGGCATTGTACAACTATTCTAAGTTTTTCGAGCATCCTACTAGATTCCTATTGATTCAACGGGCAAGTCTGTGATACGAATTATAAATCCAAGCTATGATTTAATAAGTGAACGAATATCTGTTTTAGGTATGTCGAATGTACATTAAGTGTGTATAAAAGGTAAGTACTTCTATGACTTTGATTTGAAGAAAAGTATAATTGAAGATAAGAAGGTGAAAATAATGCAAGAATGATTATGAAAGAGCTATGTATTCATATGATTATTGAATTGTGAATGTGGCCAATATGGTCAAGTTTATGAACCAAAGTATATATGTAATGATTTGCTAACTGATTGAGATGTGCCAATGTATTTAATTGCATATATGCCATTCATGCTAAGTTTGTTTGTATATTGACTTACTAAGCTTTTGGAAAGCTTAATCTGTGTGTCTATTTTCTCTGTTTTATAGGTCGTCAAAGCTACTGAAGGCTCGGGACCGTCAAGGATCATCATCACAGTACTAAACACTTTTTGGTACACTTTGAAAATGTATATAGCTTGATATAGCATGTATAGGCTAGTATTTGGTATAAGTTGTTAAGTGAACTTAGCCATGTGATTTGGCTAGTTGTGAATTGAGAAATTGTTTGAATGAATAGGATATGTGAAACATGTTTTGGGATGGTTAGTTGATACATGAAATGGACAAGTTTTGAATATGCAAATGAAAGGATTATGCTTGTGATGATAAGAGTTTTAGTCTTGGAATTTTTCATGGGTGGATGTGGTATTGAATGCATAGTTTGAATGGTTATTTTTGGTATGTTTTTGGTAGTCATATGTGCATGAAATGTGATGGAAAATGTTGCTTGTAGGTAAGACACAAGTGGATGGCATTTTGGCCTTGCAAATGGCCTATAATGGCACACAGTTGTGGCACACGGGCGTGCATAGTGACCGTGGGGTAAAGTTAGTAGCTAGCTTAAGGGCACACGATCATGGCACACCGACGTGCCTAAAAGCCGTGTGAGAAAGTCAGTATATGGATTAATAGTACATGATCTTAGCACACAGGGGTGCTTGGTTGAAACACCCCAAACCCGGCCCATAAGCCCTGACCGGATCTGGCATGCTCCTTGAGTAAAACGTAGCAAATCCTCATTTTGTCATGTTGGAAAACTGGTGGTTTTGAAGAAAAATCGGTTTGAGTTATGATCAACTTGAAAAGCATGCTATTTTTGAAGTTTGTATTGAAACGATATTATCATGTTTCAAAAGTCACAAATTAATAGATTTGCCAAATTTTAGAGCTTTTTATTATCAACTTGAAAACCGTAGGTGTTTGGGTGTCAAAACAAGTAAAGTTGTTTTACGAAAAATGTTTAATCGTTTGTTTGTGTGTTCGTATCATAATAAAAAGTAAAACGTAAACTTAAAACAGCTAAATGACAATGGCCTTATTACATCAAGATATAACCCAAAATAAATCAAATAAAACTTAATAAGAAAAATCCGAAAAAGCTGAGCTGAGCATGGCCACCCCTAAGTCCCTGCCGACCCGGTCCATTTACTGAGTATCACCTGCAAAATGTTAGCCCACGAAGGGTGAGTCAACAGACTCAGTGTGTAACAGTCATCATAGATTCCCAATCGACAAAACATATTATATCACATATATTAATCATAGGCAATGATGCAACCCAAACCCACCTAGATATCCATCCTCTACACATCACCCGTACCTACCAATCACACCGTGGGGATTACTAAATCGACCCTCCATCCGCTACACACCATCGAAGGCAGTCTCTGCAGTCAACTGCTCATCGCCCTTATAATTGTGGCATAGCCTCCAGATAATGTGACAGAGTCACCAGATTCATAATATGTGACATAGGTCACCAGATAATGTGGTAAAAACCACCAAAACACTTCCCCTTTAACATATTCACCCATATGCCCATGCAACATACAAGACATCAATTATCATGCAATTTTACCTTATCCCAAAATCATAACGAAATTCCACGTATTTTCATATCAATGTTAATGAACATTATTAATGAGTATTAAGGGGTAACGTACCTGAAAACACTGTACCATTAAATGGTACCCTTAGCCATATTCATTCATTTCCTTATTAACATATACATAATCATTATTATTATTAAACGAGAATTTAGGGTGGGTTACACACCTAGTTACCAACACGATTACTGAATCTCGACAATCCCGATCTCACGCACTAGATCCCCTTTCCTATATTCGGCCAACACTAAGAACATTAGCAAAGAGGCCATTCGGCTATATAGCAAATCCCAAAGGGTTAACGCAACCATAATCCTTACCTTGATGCCGATTTGGTTACCAATCCGAATCCCAAAACTATGTTGTGCACCTCCCTTACAATCGGCCAAGCACTACTACATACAAACAATTAGCCTTCGGCTTTTAAACAAATGAGAGACAGATCCGAAGCACTAGAACCCTTACCTAGATCGCTTAGCCGAATCCCAAGATCTGTCCAAAAACCCCCCTAAAAAACCATAGTTAGAATTGGCATGGTGCCTTAGAACCAATAAAAGTGGCCCTTGGCCGAATGGTACCTCCTACTTACCTTGGATCTTAAATCCCGAAAAGATCACCTTTCCACTGTCGGCTATAAGAATCCCGAAAGATCCCCTTCATGGTTCAGCCAAAGGAAAATAGGAGAGATTAGACTCCTAGATTTCGACAATCAAAGGAAAAAAAAAAAAAGAAAGAAATCGAATGACAGAATCCCTTACCACAATGTTGAGATCGATTGCACCCTTGTTTGGAAACACAAAGAGATTCAACTATAATCTCAAAAAGAAAGAAATAGATTCGACACTTTAATGGAGTCTAGATCACGTGAGAAGAGGAAGAAAATAAGGCCAAGGATATTCGGCCAAACACTTGAAAGAATAGAAGAGAACACAAAGAGGGTTTCGACTTTTCAAGATGACAAAGATGGAAGAAGAAAACAGAAGAAGAAAGTGACCCTAGTGGTCTTCTCAAATTCGGCTATTGCAAAAGAAAGGTTTTGAACGTCTTTGGCTACCCCTTTCAGGACAACACTAGGGAAAGAAAAGAAAACTAAAAGGTACCTACAACCCCTTAAACAATTTCGGCATTAGCTCCCCTAGGCATGACCAAATATGCCACCCTAGAAGTCCCTTGGCCGGCTAACTCTCCTTCCCTCATCCAAATCCCCCTTTTCACTCCTACTTAGCCAAATCCTCAAGCTATTTGACCCAATCGACATTTCAACCTTGAAGTGTCCTTGTGTCGTCCATCACTGTCCTTCCTTGCTGAAAAATAAAAGCTCCAAAAAGCTTCCCTTGCTGCTCGAACCTAGGCCCCTCCACACTCCTTGTGGCGTCACTGACTAAGGCCCTAAGTGGCGCCTCTTTGCCACCTTACCAACTTAATTCTTGTGTCCTAAGCCACACAATAAACTCCTTAAGGCCTAGCTCCCTTAGTTTCCCCTTTAGACTTAAAATCAATTATTTTTCTAAGGCTTCTACCTATAACCCAAGGTTCCTGAAGCCCCAAAACACATTCAAAACACACTCAAGCATACAATCACATTCATTCAAGTGAAAATACATAACCCATAAATCCCGGATATTACAGTTCTACCCCCTTAAAATAATTTCGACCTCAAAATTACCTGGCTAAAAAAAGTGAGGGTATTGCTGTCGCATTGCTTCCTCTAGCTCCCACGAAGCTTCCTCCGATCCATGGTTATGCCATAAAACTTTGACTAGAGGAACTGATTTCCTCTGTAGCACATTTACATCCCGTTCCAGAATCTGATCGGCTCTTCCTCATAAGACAGATCTGGTCTCAGCTCCACCTCCTCAACTGATATTACATGAGATGGTTTCGATCGGTAACGACGTAGCATCGAAATGTGGAACATATCGTGCATCTGCTTTAACTTCGAAGGCAACTCTAATTGATATGCTACTGGTCCAACCCGCTTCAAAATTCGATAAGGTCCTATAAACCTAGGACTTAACTTTCCCTTGCGGCCAAATCTCATCACCTTCTTCCACGGTAAAACTTTAAGAAACACCTGATTCCCCACAGCAAACTCTATCTTCTTCCGCTTAAGATCTGCATATGACTTTTGTCTGTCAGATGCCTCCTTCAACCGTGTCTGAATTACCTTACCCTTTTCTTCAGATTCCGCCACAATTTTTGGACTCGAAACCTGACGTTCTCCCATCCGTCCAACACGTAGGAGTACGACACCTCCTTCCATACAACGCTTCATACGGTGCCATCCGAATACTTGCTTGATAGCTATTATTATACGCGAATTCCGCTAAAGGCCAAGAACTCCTCCCAGCTTCCTCTGAAGTCTATCACGCAACCCCTCAACATATCCTCTAGTACTTGAATTACCTGTTCAGATTGGCCGTCCGACTGCTGATGGAATGCCGTACTGAAGTCCAACCTAGTGCCTAAGGCTTGATGTAATGCTTTCCAAAATCGAGACGTAAACCTCGGATCCCTATCCAAGATAATCGACACCGGCACTCCATGCAGCCTCACGATTTTTGCTACATACAACTTTGCCAATCTCTGCAAGGAATAGTCAACCCACACTGGTATGAAATGTGCCGACTTCATCAACCGATCTACTATCACCCATACCGAGTCCTTCTTAGTAGGCGTAAGGGGAAGCCCACTAACGAAGTCCATGGTAATTCTCTCCCACTTCCATTGCGGAATCTTTATCGGCTGTAGCAACCCTGACGGTACTTGGTGTTCAGCTTTGACTTGCTGACACGTTAAGCACTTCCCTACAAATTCTGTAACTTCTCGCTTAAGACCAGGTCACCAAAACTGATTCCGTAGATCCCTCTATAACTTACTTTATGCAGGATGCATAGCATAAGGGCTACTATGCGATTCCTAAAGAATTTTCTACCTTAATTCCTCATCCTTTGGCATACAGACCTTGCCTTGGAAACACAGCACTCCATCACCATTTACACCATAGTCCTCCAACTCCCCGTTTTGTACTTGTAGCAGCTTAGCATTGAGTTCACCATCTACCAATTATTTCTCCTTTACCTGACTTAACCACGTCGGCTTCACTTGCAACTCTGCTAACAAAATTCCATCATCATAAAGGCTAAGATGTGCAAACATTGCCCTTAGATCTGACACCACTTTTCGACTTAGGGCATCTGCCACCACATTTGCCTTGCCCGGGTGATACTCTATTGAGCAATCATAGTCTTTCAACAACTCCACCCACCTTCGCTGTCTCAAATTTAGCTCCTTCTGAGTCAGCAGATACTTCAAACTCTTGTGATCCGTGTAGATCACTAACCTTTCCCCATACAAGTAGTGCCTCCACACTTTTAGAGTGAATACTACTGTCGCCAACTCCAGATCGTGCGTCGGATAGTTCACTTCATGTGGCCTCAACTTTCGAGATGCATAAGCGACCACTTTCCCGTCTTGCATAAGGACACATCCCAATCCTGTATGGGAAGCATCACAATACACCACGAAGTCTTTCCCTACTTCCGGCTAATCAAAACTGGAGCCTCTGTCAATACTCTCTTAAGCTTCTCAAAGCTCTCCTGCTGCTTATCCGCCCATACAAAGGGTACCTCCTTCCTTAACAACTTCGTCATAGGTGCTGCTATTGTCGAGAACCCATCAACAAATCTCCTGTAGTAGCCTACTAACCCCAAGAAACTACGAACCTCAGCCACAGACTTAGGTGGTTTCCAATCTACTACTGCCTCAATCTTCCGAGGATCTACCCTTATTCCTTCCACAGACACCACATGCCCTAAGAACATAACTTCCTTCAGCCGAAATTCACACTTGCTGAACTTGGCATATGGCTTCTTTTCCCGTAACACTTGCAACACACCCAGAGATGCTCATTATGTTCTTCTTCAGACTTGGAATACACTAGGATGTCGTCTATAAACACAACGACGAATCGATCCAAGTAGGGTTGGAAAATTCAGTTCATCATATCCATGAATGCGGCTGGGGCGTTCGTCAATCTGAACGGCATTACTAAGAACTCATAATGCCCATACCTTGTCCGGAAAGCTGTCTTATGGATATCTGCTTCCTTCACCTTAAGCTGATGATATCCAGGCCGTAGATCTATCTTCAAAAATACCGTGGCCCCCTTTAGCTGATCAAACAAGTCATCTATCCTTGGCAATGGATACTTGTTCTTGATGGTCAGCTTATTCAACTGCCAATAATCTATTGACATACGCATAGTCCCGTCCTTCTTCTTCACAAAAGGACCGATGCTCCCCATGGAGACACACTAGGTCGGATAAACCCACGATCAAGTAACTCTTGGATCTAGGCTTTAAGCTCTTCTAACTCCTTTGGTGCCATTCGGTAGGGAGCAATTGACACGAGTCGCACCGGCAAAGAAATCAATTCTGAACTCCACCTCTCTGTCTCGGGGTAACCCAGGCAGCTCCTCTGAAAAGACATCCGCAAATTCCCTTACTGTTCTAACTCCACTAACTCCCTCTTCTTTGGCATCCAAAACGCTAACGAAGGCCAGAAACACCTTGCACCCTTTTCACACCATCTTATCAGCCTTTAATGTGGAGACTACGTTAGCCAAATAATTTCTTCTTTCTTCTATCATAACTATCTCCTCATTCTCCGGAGTCCTCATCACCATTCGCTTAGCTGTGCAATCCAATTTAGCACGATGTTCCACTAGCCAATCCATGCCTAGAATAAGATCAAATTCTTCGAAGGGTAGTTCCATCAAGTTGGTAGGAAATACCACTCCTTGAATCTCTAGAGGTACACTCCGAAATACCCTATTCACCACTACCGTTTGACCTAATAGGCTTACTAAAGTCATCTCCCTAACAGACAGTTCAGATGCTGCACTTAGTGTTTCAGCTACTCTACATGCAACATATGAGTGGGTCTAGCCAACATCAATTAAAGTAAAGTAAGGCTTGTCAGCTATAAGGAACATACCGGTTATGACGTCTGATGCGTCACCATCCTCCCTCCGACGAACCGCATACACCAGACCTAGCTGTCTTGCCTCTGTGTTACCAATACCTCTGCCCGGTGTTCCCTGACCTCTTCTAGAACCATTACCTCTGCCAACCGGACCACGACCCCACGGTGGCTGCTGTCCACCTCTTCCAGCCTGATTAAAACCCTGACTCGTGGGTCGGCTCCCGTCAATTTTCATAGGACAGTTTCTAATCATGTGATCCTTGGACCCACACTTAAAACATCCTCCTGTCTTCTTCCAACACGATCCTAGGTGCATCTTTCCACACTGGGCACAAGTACGGTACAGATCGCCCTCCTCCGTAATAACTCGTTGACCTCGCGACCCATCGGTTCTAGGTCTCTTCCAACATTCCGGATGACCTCGATGTTCCAAAACCTCTCTTACGCTTATTCCTATCTCAATTACATCTCATGATTCCTTAACCCTTTGGCTACCTTAGCCTTCTCCACCAACACGGCAAACTCCCACTCTTGCTGTGGAGCTATCAGTAGTCATAGGTCATCTCTTAGTCCGTCCTCAAACCGGACACATTATACATGATCCGTAGCCACAATACCTCGAGCATACCGGCTCAACCTTAAAAATTATGCCTCGTACTTCGCTACGGTCTTATTCCACTAAACCACCTTAAAACGCCTTCCTATGTGCATCAATATAGCTAGTCCCAATATACTTATTTTGATACGCTGCCTTAAAATACTCCCAAGTGGGATCATCAGCTACAGCACCATCTCGAACCGTGAGCCACCACTGGTATGACTCATCGCGGAGGAGCGACACCACCCCTTTCAGTTTCTCCTCAGCAGTTAGGTCCAAATCGTCCATAATTCACTCCGTCGCCTACAACCAATACTCATCCGTACTGGGCACCACACCAGATACTCCTCAAAATACTTCAGCCTCATTGGCTCGGAGTTACTCAGGTACGGACTTCCGAGCTCCCATGCCTCCACCTGCTCCAGCCACCCTCTCAAGAACTTGCAAGATCGCGATGACATCGCATCATCCCTCGTCGATCCTCGGTATTCCATACCAAGAAGTGGTGGTGGCATCCTTCTCGACCCTTGACCAGACTTAACGGGTTTTGATACATTAATTCGACCTCTACCACGACCTCGCACATTACGACCACGTCCCCTAGAACTCATTCTTTCGAGTTGCGTTTATCTGATTTAAAATTTTATGAATCATTATTTCTTTCCACTGATTTATCGCGAACAGTCTTTTGATTAATAGTTCTAAAAAGTAGTTATTTCGAGTTCATACACACACTACAGTCTCAAGTTCATTCATTCAATCATCAACATTTATGAACTCGCGTTCATTACAGAAAAGTGTTGTGGTTGTCTTTGTTGTTGTTTTCCACTGCCCAGGGGTATTTTCGTAAATTTATCCTACAAGGTATTTTCGTAATTTTTCAAAATAGGGTCCTTGGTGATTTTGTGAAATAGGGGTATTCTGGTAATTTTGTAATCCCGAGGGTACTTTGGTAATTTTTGAAATTTAGGGGTATTTCGATAATTTTGGAAATTTAGGGGTATTTCGGTAATTTTAGAAATCTGGGGGTATTTAAGTAATTTTGGAAATCTGGGGGTATTTCGAAAAATTTCTTTTCAAAATAGTTTTTACAAGTCAAAGGGGTAATTCGGTGATTTTAAAACTAAAGTTTTTATAAAACAGTTAGCTAATCCCTTTCGGGTTTTAATTACTGAATTTAGCTTGTGGGTAAGTCCTCTTGGTTAGGGTGAACCGTCACTACGCACTGTAGGATTCGAGTGGAGAGGAGGTGAGTCACTAGGATCGCTTAAATACCAAGCTCCCCAATCCAATCCTAGACATGCGCTGCACGTTGCCACACCCTTAACTCAATGACTCACTCATAGGTTTGTTTGATTAGACTTTAAATTTTATGAAATTCTGTGTTGGAGTAAGCTAATCATAGGGTTCAATAGCTTCTAATCCACTAATCCACATTACACAGTAGTTAGGGGTACTTACTTGGTGGACTTTGGGCCGGAGACTCAGGTGCCCTGCTAGAAACCCTACAAATCCTTTAGTAAACTCAAGTTCATAATAAGAAAAACGTTTTGGGCCCCAATAAGCCTCAAGGCCGAGTTTTGAACTAGGCTCTGATACCAAATTGAAACACCCCAAACCGGCCCACAGCCCTGACCAGATCTTGCATGCTCCTTGAGTAAAACGTAGCAAATCCTCTTTTTGTCATGTTGGAAAACTGGTGGTTTTGAAGAAAAATCTGTTTGAGTTATGATCAATTTGAAAACCATGTTGTTTTTGAAGTTTACATTGAAACGATATTATCATGTTTCAAAAGTCACAAGTTAATAGAATAGCTGAATTTTAGAGCTTTTTATTATCAACTTGAAAACCGTAGGTGTTTGGGTGTCAAAACAATTGAAGTTGTTTTACGAAAAATGTTTAATCGTTTGTTTGTGTGTTCGTATCATAATAAAAAGTAAAACGTAAACTTAAAATAGCTAAATGACAATGGCCTTATTACATCAAGATATAACCCAAAATAAATCAAATAAAACTTAATAAGAAAAATCTAAAATGCTGAGCTGAGCATGGCCACCCCTAAGTCCCTGCCGACCCGGTCCATTTACTGAGTATCACCTGCAAAATGTTAGCACACGAAGGGTGAGTCAACAGACTCAGTGTGTAACAGCCATCATAGATTCCCAATCGACAAAACATATTATATCACATATATTAATCATAGGCAATGATGCAACCCAAACCCACCTAGATATCCATCCTCTACACATCACTCGTACCTACCAATAACATCATGGGGATTACTAAATCGACCCTCCATCCGCTTCACACCATCAAAGCCAATCACTGCAGTCAACTGCTCATCGCCCTTATAATTGTGGCATAGCCACCAGATAATGTGACAGAGTCACCAGATTCATAATATGTGACATAGGTTACGAGATAATGTGGTAAAACCACGTAACACTTCCCTTTAACATATTCACCCATATGCCCATGCAACATACAAGACATACAAATATCATGCAATTTTACCTTAGCCCAAAATCATAATGAAATTCCACGTATTTTCATATCAATGTTAATGAACATTATTAACGAGTATTAAGGGGTAACGTACCTGAAAACACTGTACCATTAAATGGTACCCTTAGCCGTATTCATTCATTGCCTTATTAACATATACATAATCATTATTATTATTAAACGGGAATTTAGGGTGGGTTACACACCGGGTTACCAACACAATTACCGAATCTCGATAATCCCGATCTCACGCACTAGATCCCCTTTCCTATATTCGGCTAACACTAAGAACATTAGCAAAGAGGCCATTCCGCTATATAGCAAATCCTGAAGGGTTAACGCAACCATAATCCTTACCTTGATGTCAGATTGGTTACCAATCCGAATCCCAAAACTATGTAGTGCACCTCCCTTGTAATCGGCCAAGCAGTACTACATACAAACAATTAGCCTTCAGCTTTTAAACAAATGAGAGACAAATCCAAAGCACTAGAACCCTTACCTAGATCGCTTAGCCAAATCCCGAAGATCTGTTGAAAACCCTAAAATACCATAGTTAGAATCGGCATGGTGCCTTAGAACCAATAAAAGTGGCCCTTGGTCGAATGGTACCTCCTGCTTACCTTGGATCTTAAATCTCAAAAGATCACCTTCCCACTGTCGGCTATAAGAATCCCAAAAGATCCCCTTCATGGTTCAGCCAAAAAAAATAAGAGAGATTAGACTCTTAGATTTTGGCAATCAAAGGAAAAAAAAGAAAAGAAAGAAATCGAATGACAGAATCCCTTACCACAATGTTGAGATCGATTGCACCCTTGTTTGGAAACACAGAGAGATTCGATTATAATCTTAAAAAGAAAGAAATAGATTCGGCACTTTAATAGAGACTAGATCACGTGAGAAGAGGAAGAAAATAAGGCTAAGGATATTCGGCCAAACACTTGAAAGGATAGAAGAGAACACAAAGAGGGTTTCAACTTTTCAAGATAACAATGATGGAAGAAAAAAATAGAAGAAGAAAGTGACCCTAGTGGTCTTCTCAAATTCGGCTATTGTAAAAGAAAGGCTTTGAAAGTCTCTGACTACCCCTTTCGACACAACACTAGGGAAAGAAAAGAAAACTAAAAGGTACCTTCAACCCCTTAAACAATTTCAGCATTAGCTCCCCTAAGCATGACCAAATATGCCACCCTAGAAGTCCCTTGGCTGGCCAACTCTCATTCCCTCATCCAAATCCCCCTTTTCACTCCTACTTAGCTGAATCCTCAAGCTATTTGACCCAATCTACATTTCATCCTTGAAGTGTCCTTGTGCAAATCCATCACCGCCTTTCCTTCTTGAAAATAAAAGCTCCAAAATGCTTCCCTTGTCGCTCAACCTAGGCCCTCCACACTCCTTGTGGCATTCTTGACTAAGGCCCTAAGTGGCGCCTCTTTGCCATCTTATCAACTTAATTCTTGTGTCCTAAGCCACACAATAAACTCCTTAAGGCCTAGCTCCCTTAGTTTCCCCTTTAGACTTAAAATCAATTATTTTTCTAAGGCTTCTACCTACATCCCAAGGTTCCTGAAGCCCCAAAACACATTCAAAACACACTCAAGCATGAAATCACATTCATTCAAGTGAAAATGCATAACCCTTAAATCCTGGATATTACATTGGTAGCCGTGTGGGTTTGGCAGGATTGACCACAGTCAGGGTACACGGGCGTGCTTGGTGGCCGTGGTGTGTAGTCAGGTTCGACCACGGGGAGGACACACGGGTGTGTCTAGCAGCTGTGGAGGGCACACGGTTGGCTCCCATGGGTGTGTATCCCCTATATTTTGGAAAAGTTTTTAAGTTTCTGAGAACATCTGTATAAGTTTCATTTTAGTCCCAACCCATGTTATAAGCAAGTTTAAGGTCTCGTTGACCTATTTAAGGGGCATTATATGTATGATTGATGAATGAAATGTATGAAATGTTATGAAAGTTTCTGATCTGTCTGGTAACGCTTTTAACCCTAGTCCGGCGACGAATCACGTGTGAGGGGTGTTACTGTTTCGATGTGTGGGAAGCTAGAAAACTATGATAGTATTTATAGACTGAAATTGAAACTTAAGAACTTGATTATTTTTCAATTTTTAATTGGATTTATATCCAATAATGTTATTAATATTTATTAGTCAAAAAAAGCATCCCAGATATGTCTAAATAATTGGACAATTGATGACTTCATATATAGAGAGAGAAATGAAAATGTTTATTTAAATATTATAGTCTGTTATAGGAATAGATGTAAAGAAGTTGAGGTCAAAAAAATCAACTGATCCAAAATGCTCAACATGAAGCACCGACTAGTCCTATGATTCTCTGCATATTTAATATTAATAATTTAATTCATTTAAAATATTAAATAATATGTCAATTTCACTACCATCAAAAACAATTCAATATATAATAGACTGTCTATTTACTATTATTCCTTTTCTAGAATGAGACTCGAGGTATCAAACGAGACAAAATTTTTAAAGTTAAAGAAAAGTATATATTTCAACAAACTTGATATTAAATTATTTTCAATTAAAAACCTTTTCTAGATAAGTCCAAGTCTTCCTAAGGTCATTAGGAGGGTGTCTTGCCTTACATATAATTTTATATTTTGAAATTTGAATCTTCCCATGCAAATGCACTTCAACTTCATTTTCCACACTTACATTCTAGGATTTTCTTTTAAATATATGTTTAACATACTTAATCTCATGGCATGTCATGTGTCAGTTTTTGGTTGCTCTCGTCAACAATGTCGGCATCATTAATAATCAAATCAGTTAACCATAGTTTTTATAATTCAAATTCAACACTTAATTTTTAGTTTATCAAATATCACTTTAATTTTATCAATTTCTTTCGAGTATCCTATTTTTAATATATATCGATGGTTTTAGGGTTAATTTGATGAATGTTAATTAACTACTAATATTATTAGCTAATTATAAATTTTCATCAACTCTAAAGCTCGAATTAAAAACTAAAAAGTTAACACTGTTACCTTTAGGTGGCAAAATATATACTTTTTGTAAAAAATATGTAACATCCTGAAAAGGGCCTATGCATTTTCGGTTTAATTGTACGAAATGTCAAGTCTCAGGTACTATGAATAAATTTTTGATACTTTTGGAAACCTAGAAATGGAAATGGAGATGGAAACGAACATTTTTGGAAACTTGAACATTTTGGAAACCTGAACATTTTTGGAAACCTGAACATTTTTGGAAATGAACCAAAAATGGAAACCTGAACATTTTGGAAACTTGAACATGTAAGAAAAATGGCAAGTTATAGAGCCGATCAAAAATTTTAGGAAACATAGAAATGAATGAGAAATGTCAAATTTTAAAGTTTAAAATATGAAATAAGGGTAAGAGGGCCTTAAAAGAAAAAGTTGGAGAATTTTAACACACAAACAGGCTTGGAAAAGTGGCCTGAAGATGTCACTTAGGACTTAGAGAAATGGCGCCCTATGCAAGAGAAATGGGCCTGGGTTTGAGTCACTTGGAAAGCAAATAATGAAGGTTTTATTTTTGCTTCCATAAGCAAGAGGGTGGATGGCACAAGCTTCTAGAAATAGAGGTGTTTTAATTCCATAAATATGTGAATAAGAAGTGATAAATAAAGGATTTTCTTTTAATAAGATTATTGAGGAGATAAATGATGGATTAAACACTTTTATTTTAAATAAAAGAGATAATATTATCACTTATGATGAGTAGTGGCCAAGTAAGGGACTCTCCTATTGATAATTTCGGCTAAAGGTGGAGAGTTAGTCTATTCTCTCATCTTTTTCCTAAGTGTGCCGAAAATTCCCTAGCCCCTATTTCTCTCTGCCAAAATTTTTACTAAGCAAAACACCATCTTTTCTTCTCCTCTCCTTTGTCATTGTTAAGCCAAAACCCTTTTCTTTTGATCCCTGATTAAAACTCCATAGTCGAATCTCTATAACTCTAGGCAAGGAAGCAATTGATTAAAGGGATCAAGGTAAGGTTAAGCTATTCAATTTCCTTTCTTTTCTATTTGTCGAAAGTAAACGGCCTAATCCCTATTCTTGTTCATAGCCGAATCTACAAGGATCTCTCAGGTTTCTACAATTACCGAATATAAGGATCAAGGATCTAAGGTAAGGAATATAAATATTCGGTCAAGGTTTTGATTATGTCTCAATACTAAAATAAATCTAACATGAAGTTATAGCGATTTCGACAGATATTCAAGACAAGGGAAACTTTCGGGATTTGGAAACTATAAGGTAAGTACATAGATCCAATCGGCCTAGGGTTATATTGGTATTATTTTCCATTTACTCAAAAGTTGGAAACTGACATAATTACCTGATTTAGTGGCTAGCCGATTTAAGGAAGGAGTATTATCAATTTCCGGCATTTGGTTTACAATCTTTCAATTCGGTAACAAGGTAAGTAATACAAATCCTACTAGGATTTGGTTTTTAAGCCAAATAGGTTTGTTAATATGTTTAAATGGTTGGCCGAATATAAGAGTTAAAGATCTAGATCGGTGGATCGTTCTTTGGGATTTCAAGGAATCTATTAAGCAAATCAGGTGTGTACCCATACTAATCTTCAATGCGTTATATGGAAAATATTAACTATATGATTATACATAAGAATGTGAATATGGCTAAGTACCCTAATGTGGTACAAAAGTACTGGCACGCTTTCCTACTTCGATAGGATTATGAAATATGTTATTTTATAACAAGTGAAAATATATATATGAATGTGGAATTAAGAATGTTATGCATGATATAAAATTTATGGGGCATTCGGGATCTATGTGAGAGGGAAGAAGGTGTTGACTTGGTCTCACTAATCTAATATAGTGACTACGGTCACAAAATTTGAATATGGTAACTCCGATTACATTATCCGAATTTGGTAACTTTGGTTACATTATTTGAATATGGTGTCTAATGACACAAATTATATGGGCGATGAGCACGTCGATTGCAACGATCGCCTTCGATGGTGTGTAGCGGATGGAGGGTTGACTTAATAGTCCCACGGTGTAACCTGGCGGTGTACGGTGGTGTGTAGCGGATGGACAAATAGGCTTGGGTTTGGGTTGCATCATCATTTATTTTATATGAATATGAATTGGATATGAACATGTATGCCTGATTTGTTGAATGTTAGTATCTTGTGTGCACATTGAGTCTGTTGACTCACCCATTGTGGGAACTATTTTCGTGATGAACAAAGTGATTTGACCGGGATGGTAGACCTTGAGGTGGCCATGCTTCATTTGAAGATTTTATTCAATTTGGACTTTATTTTTTAGTACCTTTAATTTTATTTTTGGGTTTTACTTGATGTAATAAGGCCATAAGGCCTAGTGGATTTTCTTATTACGCTTTACTTTAAACTATTATGTTACTTAACTATTTATGACTAAAGTTAAAGTGATATTTTTTATAAACCTTAAAATTATTTTGTCACCTTAATAAAATTGGATTTTCAAATAGATTAAATGGGTTCCCAATCGAGCCTAATCCACAACAACATTTTTCAAAAATTTTACAAATTTTCTCTAAGTAACAAGAACTTGAAAATCGGTTTACTTAAGGAACATACCAGATTAGGTTCAGGCTCGTGGGCGGTATGGGTGTTTGACTTGGTATCGAGCCCGCTTTAAACTCTCGGCTGTGGGCTAAGGCCCTAAACGTTTTCAAAGTGAGCCAAATGATTATCTTTGAAAAATAAGCGTGTTTTCGGCATGGCACCTAAGTCTCGACCATGATCCACCGTAAGTACCCCAACTCTATGTGTGATTACATGATTTATGAACTGTATAAGGGTAGAAAAGGCATGGAACATAGAATAGAATGATAGGAACTTGAACCCTAGGACTAGTCTACTCAAACACAAACACATAAGACTTAATGCACTAAACAAACCTATGGCTAAGTCACTGAGCTAGGGTGTGGTAAACCCTTTACGCATGTCTAGGATTGGATCCCGAAGAGCTTGGTATTTAAGCAGTCCTAGTGACTCACCTCCTCTTCGCAGGAATCCTACAGTGCGTAGCTTCTGTTCACCCTAACTCGGAGGGCTCGGTGGTGTGGCAACCTCATGCGCATGTCTAGGAATGGTTTCGATGGGAGCTTGGTATTTAAGCAGTCCGCATGACTCACCTCCTCTCCACACGAATCTTGCCTGGTGCGTAGCTTTGGTTCACCTTGACCAAGAGGGCTCGGTCATAGGCTAAACATAATGACTAAAACCCGAAAGGGAACTAGCCATGTTTTAAAAAAAAAGAGAGAACAAAACAACAAAACCCTAGTTTTTCAAACTTTTAAAACTTTCTTTTAAATCTGAGAAAATTATTTTTTACAACATTTTCTAAAAAACTCCTGATTTGCGAAAATTACAAAAATGCCCTTGGTTTATAAAATGTTCAAACTACTCAATAGCTTTACCGAAATTTCATTATTTTATAATCATTCAAAAACCCTACTTTGTAAAATATTAAAATACCTT
Source organism: Gossypium rotundifolium (assembly GCA_025506655.1). Classification (NCBI taxonomy): domain Eukaryota; kingdom Viridiplantae; phylum Streptophyta; class Magnoliopsida; order Malvales; family Malvaceae; genus Gossypium; species Gossypium rotundifolium. The sequence continues at coordinate 41,351,673 of CP106731.1, read as the reverse complement.
TATTTTGGAAAAATTACAAAATTGCCCCTAACTTACAAAATTACCAAAATGACCCTGATTTCCAAAATCTTTGCAACATCCCTATTTTTGAAGGAACAATTTTTGAAAAGAACCCTCAAAGTTTTACAACTTTTAAAATACCCCTAATTTATTAAATTTACAAATTTACCCTGATTTGTGAAAAATTACCAAAATACCCCTAAGGTCAAAAATTACCGAAATACCCTCGAATTTCAAAATTTTTCCAAATTACCCTAGACTTCAAAATTTTCAAAATAATTTTGACAAAACACCAAGGAACGTTTTCTTACGAAAAATTATGAAAATGCCCTCAGTAGGATAAAATTATGAAAATACCCCAGTAAGTAGTGGAAAACAACAACAACAAAAACTACAACGTTTCTCTGAATGAACAAAAGTTCATACTTGTCTGATGGATGAATGAATGAATGGAAAAGACTATGTGTTTGTATGAATACGAAAGAACCACTCTTAAATCCCTTTTCATAAAACTCCTTCGCTGGTAAATAAGTGGAACAATGACTAATCCATAAAATTTCTTAATCAGATCTCGACACTAGAAAATGAGCTCTAGAGGACGTGGTCGTCGTGGTCGAGGTAGAGGAAGGATGACCGTGTCGGAACCCGTCAGATCGGGTCAAGGGTCCGATAATGAAATGCCACCGCCACCACCACCCCCAGCTGTTAATGTTGAGTAGCAGGCTCAGACGGGGGAAGATGCTGTGTCGCAGGCTGTGCTGCGAGTTTTGGAATTGGTGGCTGGTGCAGGAGGAAATAGGGGAAATCGAAAGTCTGTACCTAAACGGCTCCGAGCTAATGGAGCGAAAATGTTTCGTGGAGTGTCTGGAGTAGCACCCAGTACGGCTGAGTACTGGTTGAAAGCAACGGAGCGTATCATGGATGAGCTCGATTTGACTCCAGAGGAAAAGTTGAAAGGGATGGTGGCATTGTTACGCGATGAAGTGTATCAGTGGTGGTTAACTATTTGGGATGGTACCACGACTGAAAATTTGACCTGGGAGTATGTTAGAGAGGCATTTTAGAAGAAGTATGTGGGAACTAGGTATCTGAGATGAACAAAGGAAGGCTTTTCTAGGGTTGGTACAAGGGAGTAAGTCTGCCGCAGAATATGAGCCAAATTCACGAGGTTGAGCCGCTATCTTGTGAGGGGTAGTGTCAACTGAGCATGAACGATGTGTCCGCTTTGAGGACGGACTGAGAGACGACCTGAGACTGTTGATAGCACCGCATCAGGAGCAGGAATTCTTTACTTTGGTGGAAAAGGCCAAGGTGGCCGAGGGGATTAAGGATGCTACTAAGCAGACTGTGGATAGGAATAAGGCCAAAAGAGGTTTTGGACCATCTGGAAAGGGTCACAAGAGGCCTAGGGTTGACGGGCCACGAAATCAACAGGCTGGTACAGGCTGGCAGTATCGCCCTTGTGAGCATTGTGGAAAGAAGCACATGGGAGAGTGTTGGAGAAAGACGGGAGGATGTTTTAAGTGTGGGTCCAAGGACCATATGCTTAAGGATTGTCCTAAGCAACCAGATGAGAGCCGATCGGCAGTTCAGAATGCTAGCCAGATTGGTAGAGACGGACAGCAGCCTCAACGGGGTCGTGGTTTGGGTAACCGAGGTAGTGGTGCTGGCAGAGGCCATGGAACACAGGACCGAGGTACTACTAATGCCGATGCAAGGAAACCGGGTTTGGTTTATGCGGTTCATCGGAGGGAAGATGGTGACACACCGGATGTAATAATTGGTATGTTCTTTATGTTTGACAAACCCTATTTTACTCTGATTGATGTAGGCTCGACCCATTCCTATGTTGCATGTAGTGTAGTGGATACATTAGGCCTAGACTCCGAATTGTCTGGTAGACAAGATCTTTCGGAATGTACCCCTAGAGATTTAGGGAGTGAACTTTCGGGCAGACTTGATGGAGTTACCCTTCGGAGAGTTTGAACTTATACTCGGAATGGATTGGCTAGTAGAACACCAAGCCGTATTGGATTGTGCACTAAGCGTATGGAACTAAGAACCCCGGAGGATGAAGTGGTAGTAATGATCGGAGAAAGGAGGAACTACTTATCTAACGTAGTTTGACCTTTGAAGGTTTGAAGATGGTTAAGAAAGGTTGCAAGGCATTCCTAGCCTTCGTAAGTGCGATAGGTGGAAAGGAAGAAGGTATTAATGGAGTTAGGACGGTAAGGGACTTCGTGGATGTGTTTCTAGAGGAATTACTAGAATACCCTAGATAAGGAGGTGGAATTTGGGATAGATTTGCTACCGGGAATAGCTCCTGTATCAATCGCTCCATACCAAATGGCGCCAAAGGAGTTAGTGGAGCTCAAGGCTCAAATCCAAGAACTGTTGGATCGTGGGTTCATCCGACCCAGTGTGTCTCCGTGGGGAGTACCAGTCTTATTTGTGAAGAAGAAGGACGAAACTATGCGTATGTGCATAGACTACAGTCAGTTGAATAAGCTGACCATTAAGAACAAGTATCCTTTGCCAAGGATCGATGACTTGTTCGATCAGCTGAAGGGGGCCGTAGTATTTTCAAAGATTGACTTAAGGTCGGGATATCATCAGTTGAAGGTGAAAGAGGCTGACATCCATAAGACCGCTTTTAGGACAAGATATGGCCACTTCGAGTTTGTAGTGATACCGTTTGGGTTGACGAATGCTCCAGCCGCGTTCATGGACATGATGAATCGGGTTTTCCAACCCTACTTGGATAGGTTCATCATTGTGTTCATCGATGATATTTTGGTGTACTCGAAGTCAGAGGAGGAGCATGATAAGTAGCTCCGAGTTGTGTTGGAAGTGTTAAGGGAGAAGAAGCTTTATGCCAAATTCAGCAAGTGTGAGTTTTGGCTTAAGGAGGTGGCATTCTTAGGACATGTGGTATCCGCAGAAGGAATAAGAGTAGATCCTAGGAAGATCGAAGCAGTGTTGGATTGGAAACCACCAAGGTCCGTGGTGAAATCCAAGTTTCTTAGGTTTGGCGAGCTATTCTGAAATGTTTGTGGAAGGATTCTCGTTAATAGCTCGCCTTTAACAAAGTTGCTAAGGAAGAAAGTACCCTTTGAATGGACTAATAAGCGGCGGGAGAGCTTTGAAAAGCTTAAGAAGGTCTTGTGGAAGCTCAGTGTTAATTGACGAGGCGGGAAAAGATTTTATGGTGTACTATGATGCTTTGCATACGGGGTTAGGTTGTGTACTATTGCAAGAGGGTAAAGTGGTCGCTTATGCGTCTCGGCAGTTAAGGCCGCATGAGGTTAACTACCCCACTCATGACTTGGAGCTAGCAGCGTGGTTTTTGCCCTTAAGGTTTGGAGGCACTACCTTTATGGAGAAAGGTCGATTATCTACAGCACCACAAGAGCCTTAAGTATTTATTGACTCGAAGGAGTTGAACTTGAGGCAACGAAGGTGGGTGGAATTCTTGAAAGATTACGATTGTTCGATAGAATATCATCCGCAAGGCGAATGTGGTAGCCGATGCCACAGTAGGAAGGTGGTGTCGGATCTACGGGCTTTGTTCGCCCATTTAAGTCGTATGATGACGGAAGCTTTGTTGGCGAGTTACAAGTCAAGCCCACATGGTGAAGGAGGTGAAATAGGGACGGTTGGTGATAAAGACTTAAGTACTAAGTTACTGATGAAATACCGCAAGGAGGATTAAAGGACTATGGCATCAATGATGAAGGAGTATTTTGCTACAAGGAAAGGTCCGTATCTTAGAAAGATAAGGAGTTGAGACAAAGGATTCTTGAAGCGCATGGTAGCCCTTATGCTATGCATCCGAAGGCATCAAGTCAGTATAGAGATCTAAGGAGCATTTTGGTGGTCCGATCTGAAACGAGAGGTGGTGAATTTGTGGGGAAATGTTTGATGTGTCAGCAAGTTAAGGCTGAACACCAAGTCCCATCGGGATTGCTTCAACCAATCGAAATTCCCCAATGGGAGGGGAGAGAATTACCATGGACTTCGTTAGTGGGCTTCCCCTTACGCCTACTAAGAAGGACTCGGTATGGGTGATAGTGGACCGTTTGACCAAATCCGCGCACTTTATCCCAGTAAGAATGGACTATTCTCTTCAGAAGTTGGCTAAGTTATATGTGGCAGAGATTGTGAGGTTACATGGAGTACCAATGTCGATCATCTCGGATAGAGACCCAAGGTTTACATCTCGATTTTGGAAGGCACTTCATCAAGCTTTAGGCACTAAGTTAGACTTCACTACGGCTTTTCATCCACAATTAGACGGGCAGTTTGAACGAGTTATACAGGTGTTGGAGGATATGTTGAGAGGCTGTGTAATGGATTTTCGAGGAAGTTGGAAAGATTACTTGCCTTTAGCTAAATTTGCCTACAACAACAGCTATCAAGCTAGCATTCGGATGGCACCATACGAAGCATTGTATGGAAGGAAGTGTAGAACACCTACTTGTTGGACAGAGTTAGGAGAACACCAAGTTTTGGGTCCGAAATTAGTGGCGGCGAAGAGAAGGTTGAGTTAATTAAGACACGGTTGAAGGAAGCCTCGATAGGCGAAGTCATCTGCGAGACCTTAAGCGGAAGGAAATAGAGTTTGAAGTGGGAGACCAAGTATTCCTGAAAGTCTCGCCTTGGAAGAAGGTAATGAGGTTTGGTCGAAAAGGAAAGTTAAACCCAAGGTTTATAGGGCCTTATCGAGTACTGAAACGAGTTGGGCCAGTGGCATACCAATTAGAATTGCCACCAGAATTGCAGCAGATGCACGACATATTTCATGTATCCATACTACGTCGCTACCGATCGGATCCGTCACATGTGGTATCTATTGAAGAAGTGGAGCTAAGGCCAGACTTATCCTACAAGGAAGAACCGATTCGGATCTTGGAACGTGATGTGAAAGTACTAAGAAGGAAGACAGTGCCTCTAGTCAAAGTGTTATGGCGCAATCATGGATCGGAAGAAGCTTCGTGGGAGCCAGAAGAGACCATGCAACAGCAATACCCTCAACTATTTTAGTTAGGAAATTTCGGGGACGAAATTTTGTTTAAGGGGGTAGAACTGTAACATCCTGAAAAGGGCCTATGCATTTTCGGTTTAATTATACAAAATGTCAAGTCTCAGGTACTATGAATAAATTTTTGATACTTTTGGAAACCTATAAATGGAAATGGAGATGGAAACGAATATTTTTGGAAACTTGAACATTTTGGAAACCTGAACATTTTTGGAAACCTGAACATTTTGGAAATGAACCAAAAATGGAAACCCAACATTTTGGAAACTTGAACATGTAAGAAAAATGGCGAAGTTCTGAGTGATCGAAAATTTTAGGAAACTTAGAAATGAACGAGAAATGTCAAATTTTAAAGTTTAAAATAGGAAATAAGGGCAAGAGGGCCTTAAAAGAAAAAGTTGGAGAATTTTGACACACAAACAGATTGGAAAAGTGGCTGAAGATGTCACTTAGGGCTTAGAGAAATGGCGCCATATGCAAGAGAAATGGGCACAGGTTGAGTCACTTGGAAAGCAAATAATGAAGGTTTTATTTTTGCTTCCATAAGCAAGAGGGTGGACGGCACAAGCTTCTAGAAATAGAGGTGTTTTAATTCCATAAATATGTGAATAAGAAGTGATAAATAAAGGATTTTCTTTTAATAAGATTATTGAGGAGATAAATGATGGATTAAACACTTTTATTTTAAATAAAAGAGATAAAATTATCACTTACGAGGAGTAGTGGCCAAGTAAGGGACTCTCCTATTGATAATTTCGGCTAAAGGAGGAGAGTTAGGCTATTCTCTCATCTTTTTCCTAAGTGTGCGAAAATTCCTAGCCCTATTTCTCTCTCGAAATTTTTACTAAGCAAAACTCCATCTTTTCTTCTCCTCTCCTTTGTCATTGTTAAGCCAAAACCCTTTTCTTTTGATCTCTGATTAAAACTCCATAGCCGAATCTCTGTAACTCTAGGCAAGGAAGCAATCGATTAAAGGCATCAAGGTAAGGTTAAGCTATTCAATTTCCTTTCTTTTCTATTTGCCGAAAGTAAACGGCCTAATCCCTATTCTTGCTCATGGCCGAATCTACAAGGATCTCTCAGGTTTCTACAATTACCGAATATAAGGATCAAGGATCTAAGGTAAGGAATATAAATATTCAGTCAAGGTTTTGATTATGTCTCAATACTAAAATAAATCTAACATTAAGTTATAGCGATTTCGACAGATATTCAAGACAAGGGAAACTTTTGGGATTTGAAAACTATAAGGTAAGTACATAGATCCAATAGGCCTAGGGTTATATTGGTATTATTTTCCATTTACTCAAAAGTTGGAAACTGACATAATTACCTGATTTAGTGGCTAGCCGATTTAAGGAAGGAGTATTATCAATTTCCGGCATTTGGTTTACAATCTTTCAATTCGGCAACAAGGTAAGTAATATAAATCCTACTAGGATTTGGTTTTGAAGCCAAATAGGTTTGTTAATATGTTTTAATGGTTGGCCGAATATAAGAGTTAAAGATCTAGATCGGTAGATCGTTCTTCGGGATTTCAAGGAATCTATTAAGCAAATCAGGTGTGTACCCATACTAACCTTCAATGCGTTATATGGCAAATATTAACTATATGATTATACATAAGAATGTGAATATGGCTAAGTACCCTAATGTGGTACAAAAGTACTCAGGTACGTTTCCTACTTCTGATAGGATTATGAAATATGTTATTTTATAACATGTGAAAATATATATATGAATGTGGAATTAAGAATGTTATGCATGATATAAAATTTATGGGGCATTCGGGATCTATGTGAAAGGGGAAGAAGGTGTTGACTTCGGTCTCACCAACGGAATATGGTGACTACGGTCACAAAATTTGAATATGGTAACTCGGTTACATTATCCGAATTTGGTAACCCGGTTACATTATTTGAATATGGTGTCTAATGACACAAATTATATAGGCGATGAGCACGTCGATTGCAATGATGCCTTCGATGGTGTGTAGCGGATGGAGGTTGACTTAGTAGTCCCTACGGTGTGACCGGCGTACGGTGGTGTGTAGCGGATGGACAAATAGGCTTAGGTTTGGGTTGCATCATCATTTATTTTTATATGAATATGAATTGGATATGAACATGTATGCTGATTTGTTGAATGTTAGTCTTGTGTGCACATTGAGTCTGTTGACTCACCCATTATGGGAACTATTTTCGGTGATGAACAAAGGATTTGACCGGACGGTGAGACCTTGAGGTGGCCATGCTTCATTTGAAGATTTTATTCAATTTGGACTTTATTTTTTTAGTACCTTTAATTTTATTTTGGGTTTTACTTGATGTAATAAGGCCATAAGGCCCAGTGGATTTTCTTATTACGCTTTACTTTAAACTATTATGTTACTTAACTATTTATGACTAAAGTTAAAGTGATATTTTTTATAAACCTTAAAAATTATTTTGTGACCTTAATAAAATTGGATTTTCAAATAGATTAAATGGGTTCCCAATCTGAGCCCAATCCACAACAACATTTTTCGAAAAATTTTACAAATTTTCTCTAAGTAACAAGAACTTGAAAACCGGTTTACTTAAGGAACATACCAGATCGGCTCAGGCTCGTGGGCCGGGTATGGGGTGTCTCAAAATAAGTACCATTAGACAAAAAAAAAAAACACAAATATCACATTAGAAAAAACATCAAAAGTTATGCTTTAAGTTAGGGGTGAGCATTCGAGTCGAATCGAATTGAGTAAAATTGTTCGTGTTAAAATAAAAAAAAATTAAACATGTCAAATTAAAATCTTATTACAGTATAATTAATTCCATGTTGGAGCACATAAATTTGAAACCAGATACTTTAGTATGATAAACTTCAATCATTAATTAACTTATTTAGGTCCCAATATGATTATTTTAGAAAATGTTTAAATTTTATCTTTCTTTATATATTCTCTAGAATTTTTTTAAAAATTATTATAATTTAAAAAAAATAAATTTTGGAACTTTTATAAATATTCTAAATTTTTCGTAATTTTTGTTGAGAGAGAGACCAATTTGCTCGTTTTCAAAATTGACAAGGACCAAAGGGGTATTTACACCATTATGTTATTCGAGTTATTCGAATTGTAAAATTCAACTTGATTCGAACTCGAATTACTTACTTGTGTCGACTCGAATAACTCGATTCGATTAACTCGAAATACAATTTTCTTTTTTATTTTTTCGAATCGAATCGAATCGAATCGAATCAAGTTTTGCTCACCGCTACTTTAAGTTCCTAAGTCTAAGCGTCCGAATTTTACATATTAATTACCAAAAGGAGTTGAAATGGAAAATTTCATTTATTTCTTTTCTACAAGTTTTCTCGTCATTCTGACAAAGGATTAATTCATCAGCAAAATGAACAATAGTGCAAATTTGATTTCAGGTTAATTTGATTCCACTAGAATTACTATTTATCGATTAAAATTTATTTTATTAAATATTAATTATAAAATATATAATTACTAATAAAATATTTTAAATATATTTAGAATTAAATGAATATATAATACATGTTATCATTATATATTTCTTTTTAAAATTTACATTTTGAAGAGATATAAAGCAAATAAATAGGAGACAAACCGATAAAATATTTAGTCACCAAATTGCGATTTAATAAGTTATGGTCGCCTAATTTGACTAGTATCAATTCAATGAATATTGATAACAATGTTGGATATAAATCCAATTAAAAGATGAGAATAATATATCAGTCTATAAATAGCATCTTGGTTCTCAATCATCTCACATCTCAAATTCTCACTCAATCATCCATTTATTCGTTTCTTTCAACTCAAAGTCCCAAGTAGTATTAGAATCATGGGTGTTGTCTCTTATAACTATGAGTCTACCTCCCGATCGCTCCCCGCAAGGCTTTTCAAGGTCTTCGTTCTTGAAGTCGACAAGGTCCGCCCATAGGCGCCTCATGCAATCAAGAGTATTGAGGTTGAAGCTAATTACGCCCTGAAGTATCGTAAAGATCAACTTTGTTGAAGGTTAGTTCTTTCATTTTTTTCACATTCTATGGTCTCTTTCTAATGCGGTCAACACGAGTATGTTGGATAACAAGTATTTTATTTGTTTAGGCCTTCCATTCCAATATATGAAGCACCAGATTGGAGGACATGGTTCTAATCAAACTTTTATACTACGATCACCAGATTTGGGTGCGGGCATCACAATTGAACCGGATTAATTTATACTACGATCTTACTATTTCGAAATCAAACTTTAATACCTATTAATAAATTAACTTACATCAGATGCATAAATTTCTAATTAAAGTTCGTTGTCTCTACTCCACTTTTAAGGAACTACATAATTACAATATATTCACCCCCATGGCAGAGGTCCTAATGGTGCTCCCTTCCTATGTGCTTAACTCTACTTAAATGAATCTTCAATTCCAAACGGTCTGGCTTGGTTCCTCCTCGAGTCCTTTATTCTGTATATCTTGCAATCTCAAAACAACCATTGTAAGTTTAGATGAACTTAGTGAGTTTCATCATTACACGAAATGTACCCCTCCTTGTCAGGATTCAATTAAATAATAATAATACAACTCCCTACTCATTTTCGTTGTTTCTCTTAAATCACCATAGTGGACTTTTCCTATTCTCAAATAGATTTCCTTTCGGCCATTCTCTCTATAATAGCTTGTTTCAGTGAAATCAGAGCAGTGGTTTTGGGACCACAAATATAAGGTCAAAAAATTTATTTTATTATTACTTTATTTCCTACAGTATGATAGTATTACCGTATAAAAATTTCGTTAAGAAATTTTATTGTTTATATGCTCAATTTGATAAAAAGGACTAAATCGTATAAACTGCAAAACTTTAGTTTTAGTAGCTAAATGTATTAAATAGCTATAGAACCTTAATGTAAAAGTCCTTATATGGTAATTAGTCCACTATTGGAGTTAGTGGAATGTGATGGCTTGGTATAAGTGAAATTATGAATATTTTTAAGGTTAAATTAGTAAATAGGTTATTAATGCTAAATTAAATAAAACTAAAAATTTTCTCATCTTCTCCTTTGTGTTCTTCACCAAAATAGAAGTAGAAAACAAGCTATTTAGGGTTCTGTATTAGATCAAGTAGTTCTGTATTTCTTTCAACAGTTTGAAATTAAGACCTTGTTAATTTTGCCTCAACACAAGTTTCACATTTATGATTATAATTAATGTGAAATGAAGGAATGAGCTCTAAATTAATTAATCTACATAAAGTATCATAATTAACTTGTCTGAGCTTAGCATGCCATAAATTAAATGACTCAAGCATATAAACAGAAGAAGAAGCAACATTCTTATTCATTGTCTTTGCTTTTACAGAGATTGCATTAAGTTTCCACATGTCATTTAATACATATCCCCTTCCCACAAACATTCCCCCCTTAGACAAAACTAGCTTCTGGGATTCAAACACCATCCTGAAACCGTGTAAACTAAGGACTGTCCCAAAAACAAGGTTCTTGCATACGCCAGGAACATACAACACATTTTGAAGCTTCAATTCTTTTCCAAAATTCATCTTCAAGACCACAGTAACCTTCCCATTGATCTTAGAAGTCACAACATTTCCCATATAGAGCTTTTTCCCTTTGTCACAAGGCACCAACTCAGAAAATGAGTCTTTGTAACAATAAATATGACGTGTGGCACCAATATCAAGCCACCATTCTCTTGGACTTTAGTCAGCCATGTTGACTTCAAAAATTATAGCACATAAGTCCATATCAGACACTTCATTGGAAATTTCTTCCACAGCATTGGCCTCGTTAGCTTTTACTTTCTTTGGCAGCCTATAGTCAAATGACTTGTGCCCCATCTTATTGCAATTGAAACATTTCCCTTAAAACTTTTTCTTCTTGGAAACACCACCTTTTGGTCCCAATTTAGACACATTTTGATGTTGTTTTCCCTTCTTGAAGTCCTTCTTGACTCCTACCATGTTTGCCTTAGCACTATTAACATTTACTATTTTGTTGAGGTTTTGGCAATACCTCTATCGTCTTCTTAAATCGGAACTTTGACAATTAGATCTTCCACTGGCATTTCCATTCTTTTATGCTTTAGGTAGTTCTTGAAGTCATTCTAAGCAGGGGGTAGCTTCTCAATAATGGCTGCCACCTAGAAGGATTCATTTATGACCATCCCTTCAGTAAGAATTCTATGAACTATTAATTGAAGTTCCTGCACTTGATTCACGATTAGTTTAGAATCAACCATTATAAAATTTAAGAATTTAGCAACTAAAAACTTTTTAGCCTTAGCATCTTCGGTATTTTATTATGGTCTAATGATGTTCATAATTCCTTAGCCATTTTCTTGACACTAAATACGTTCTACTGTAACATCCTGAATTAATGGGTCAATGTGTTTAGTGTAAGGATATGTTTAATATGTTAATTTAAGTGATAGGGGTCCAAATTGGGCTCAGGACTAGGCAAAGGCCTTGGTTAAATTGTCTGATTGGGCATTATAGGGTTAAAAGGTGGTAATTGTGTTTAAAATACCAACGTGGGCTTGTGGCCCAACAATAGGTGGCACTGCAAGAGAGTTAGAAGGTGGCGTCACTAACAGTTAAAGAGGCCCAAGTTTTGGCCGCAAGGAGCCCATGCTTTTGGGCCATTTTCGGCATTTAAAAGGGAGCAATGGGTGATGCCACAACAAGAGTGTAAGGGCCCAAAATTTAAGTTCTGTGGAGCCCAATTCTCTTAATTTAAGTAAGCTAAATTTGGCATTAGGGTTAGGTGAAGTGGACAACAACAAGGCTCAAAAACAGGAGGATTTACATGGATTTTATAATTGATAATATAGAAGATAAAACGGAGAAAAGATAGGATCTATCAAGGAAAGGTGATGGCCGAAAATCCATCACATAGAGGAGTAAAGAATTCAGCTACTTCATGAAAAAAGGGGTGCCAAATTTTCCCTTTTTATTAGCTTGATTTTTAGTTATCAGGAAGGGTACTTTCAATTTTTTGATAGGAGTGCCAAAATTTCTATAAATAGGGGGGATATCTCATTAATTCTGGCATTTGAACCCTAATTTCTTCTTCTTCTATTATGCCAAAATTCTTAGTCTCTCCCTCTACAATTTCTTTTCTTTAATTTCTTCAAAAGCTGAAACCTCTCCCTTCACTCTCTTTTCCATTCTTTTCCTCTTGTGCCGAATTCTCTAAAAGCCAAAATCTCCATAGTTTTTCTCTATTCATCCCATTTGTGAGTTGGTTCTATTTCTTTTGGCATTTACATCTTCCTCATTGACATTGTTGAATCCTCTCCAGTGCTAGCCGAATTCCCTGTGTTAAGGTAAGTGTCGACTTATTGGTTTCTCATGTTCTATTTCGTTTTGAAAGGCAAAAGCGAAAAGCTAATAGTTTAATGGTTCTATGTTGGTGGCATTTGATTTGAAGGAAACTTGGTCGTCTAGATCTAAAAGCCGAAAATAGCTAGTCTCCAATTTTTGGATTTTAAGGTAAGGAGATTTTCCCTAGATTTTTACTAGATTCGTTCATTATATGCAAGATCTAAACTTTATGATAAGGATTAACGATCATATATTGTGATAGTAGTTCTGACAAGGACTTGTGATGGAATTAAATATGGATCAGGCAAAGGAGAGAATCCCTAATTTAAGAAATGAGCGGTATCCACCGTTCGAGATTGGCCACTTGGTTGTGGACTGGCTTCTGAACAACACCTTAGGCAGATAGCAATTGTGTCGACTACGAATAGCGCCGACATAGAAAGCATCATTTTATCAATAATTAGGTGTGTAGATCTCTAACACACACTCTCTAATTGTAATTTATGTGTAGTGGGCTAAAAAGTCAAAAAGTGGTTGTGTAGACAGTCGATTAAAACCCAAAAAGGGTTAGGTAAGGATGCCAGGTACGCAATCATAGAAATCTCTATGTATATTGAGACATATGAAAACCTGTATGATGTTCTCTTTATGTATGTATGCATGGGGTTGGAATATAATATGAAAGGGGAAGTGCATGATGGGTCATATGGTGACCGGTGGTAGAAATCCCACGAATATAAACATGGGTTATATGGTGATCGGTGGTAGAAATCCCACAAATATAAATGTTAGATCACACAGTGATTGGTGGCTATGCCACGTGGTGTGTAGCGGATGGAGGGTTGATTGTAGAAATCCCTAAGGTGTGATGGTTGGTACGAGTTGGGGTGTAGAGGATTGAATTCTAGGATGGGTTGGGCCATTCATTATGTATTGTCTACCATGTATTATGATTTTTGCCTCTATGTATGGGCCAAGGCCCATAATGTGTTTGTGGCCTTAGGTCAGTGTGTTCAGGATTTATACACTGAGTCTTGGTGACTCACCGCTTTCCTTTTCTCTACTCTTTCGGATGAAGCGGTAGATCGTGGACATGGGAGCGAGGAGCAGGCTCGAGGGCCATCAAGTTTTTTTTCTATAGATTAAGTTTGGTTTTCTTTTTTTTATTATTATTTCTTTGGGACTATTTATGTAATAAGGCCTCTTTAACTTAGACTTCTTATTTTTGTTATGTCGGGATTTGCAAAACTTATGTTTTTTTTAGTCTCCAAAATAAAATGAAATAATAAATGGGCTTTTCAACCCAATCAATGCAAGTAGTAAAGTTATTTACAAAATCTCACATTTAAGGGATTACTCGGCTAAAATAAACTAAGTTTTTCCAAAACCTTTCAGAGAAAAGTTTTCAATGTTCAACCCGTAGCATACCAGATCCGGTTGGAACTTATGGGCCGGGTTTGGGGTGTTACATCTACAATGCATCTGATAATCCATTTAGGATATAATTTTGGCATAGGAAATTAGAATGCTCCCAAGCTTCAACAACAGTGAAGGCTATAACATCATCTACATCACCCTCTTTAATAGTAGGAGGGTCATCTTTCAAAAATTTGGCCAAGATCAACATGGTCAAATAGAACAACATCTTCTATTGCCATATATTGAAATTCTGTCCAGAGGATTTCGCAGGCTTCTCGTTTTAGCTTACAGCCATCGGCAACATTGAGTTTTTATTCGAAGCTTGAGTTTGAGCCAGTGCTCTAGATTGAAAATTGGGTGAATTGGTGTAAGTTTCCATTTCTTCTATTAAGATTTCAAAAAATGAAACCAAAATTAATAATAATAAATAGAAATTTAATTCTAGCTTATACTACCCTTTGATTATATTTAATGGTAGAATTTAAAATTCTGAAACAAAATCAATAACCAATTTCTAGTAATAGAATTGTTACTCTCAAATGGTTACTGTTAAAAATAGTAATCGAATCAATTCTGTTGAATGGCGGGAAAAGAATTTCAAAGCAAATTATTCAATTGATTCCTATTTGAAACAAAGAATTGAACAAATCATAAAGCGGTAAGAATAAATCCTAAAATAGAATTGTTCAATTTATCTTACATTTGAATAAAAAATTGAACAAATCCTATTGAACAGCGTGAATAAATCACGAAACAAAATTGTTCAATTTATTTTACGTGTACAAATGAATACAATTTCTCGTCGGTGTCCTATTCGTCTCGGATTAGAAAGTGCTAAAGGATTCTGTCTTAAGATTGTTGTATACATGTTAGTAAAAGAAACAATAATGTAAAATATATACTTAAATCATAAGATCGAACAAGAACAATATAAATATACATATATTTATATAATCATAAAATAATAGAAATAAAGACTCAATTGAAATATTATACTCATAGTTAGGCAGAAAAAATAGACTGGTAGTTGAGGCTTTTTTCATAGTTTCCCTAAGACAGGTTCAGTCACTCCTATGGTGCTAGGGAAACGTTGGTCAATTGCCTCCTAATATACAACAACAAGATGAGCACGGCAGGAGCACAGTTGTAGAGATCAATAAACAGTAACCTTGCTTTCGTCTATCATCAAAATAGTTCAAAAAATATGTAGGTAAAATATATCTCAAAATTTTGGATAAATTTAGTATGTATCTTTTCTTAAAGATTAATTTGGTTTTAAATAAAACTCAAATAAAGAAATTTTGGAAACTTTTAACTAATGGAGCCAGTAACGTATCCGTGAATTAGTCGTTAAACCCAATTAATGCTTGAATTAAATGAGCCATTAACACCTTTTAATTCAAACAGATAAGCTCTATTGAGGAAAAAAGTAAGATTAAGTATTGGGCTAAAATATCTGCAGGCCTAAAATGCCCGACCGGTCCGGACATTTTGCATCGCACACGACGTGCGGGTGCGCCCCCAACCCCGACGGGGTTGGATTTGCACCCCACCTGCATGCGAGGTGCACGAAGGAGAACACTAGTTTAGTTGTTCAATAACCACTAGTTCTTTTACATATATAAACATATTCCACAATTCATATTCCACAATTCATATATATCTAACCAATGTAGGACTAAGCTTTCAAATTTACTCAACATAAATCACAAGTGACTTACTTTGAGTATCAATTTCTCATTCATCACTCAACTATTTTAAGCATATGATATACCGTTGTAAAGGTCTCATAGAGTAGAATATAAAACCATAATTTTATGATTCAAATTTCCACCCTTAATAATCAAGAATATGTCTCCAAGCTTCCAAAATGTCTATTTTTTTCCAACAAAAAAAAAAGCTCTAGAGTCGCCGTCCAATCCTAAGCCTGAGGATCACCTGAAATGAAACATGCAAACATATGAGCTTTATGCCTAGTTTATGACTTGATCCACATATCATATATACATATAGAATTTACATTAGATCAAAATTCATTTTCAAATATCATATAACATATCAGAGGTTATCATATGTCATATCAAAGCATATTAGATTTCATATCATAGCATATCCTGCCCCCATCCGCTACATGTAACGCGTAGATTTGTGCAAGTGTACACAGTCGTTATCAAGTAATAAGTAAGTATCGAGTTATTTTCTCCACATGGATTGTATTTGTGCTAAGTTACTTGATTTGTAAAATTATATTAACAATTTGGTAAATAAAAACACAATATGATTGAGAAGTGATGATTAAAATTAAATATATTAAACTAAATGAAATGACCCTAATGCAAATTATCCTAAATATGCAAACTATATGAATGAAATAGATTTTAGAAAAATTAAACACTATTTGTAACAATTATAACATAAATAAACTAGGACAATTACTTTAATTAAACTTAATTTATTATCAACATGCTTAATAACATTCAAAAACATTCCATGGCAACTTGATCTTTCATGAGTTTGGAAACCACATTAGGTCCTTTCAGAATTCTTTACTTAGTAAATACGCATTTTACTGATCCATATTTACTAAGGGTTTCTTAGCATTCGTGTGAGGTAACAGGGATGTGTTTGTTTTGAAACAGTTAATCACACAAATCTAAAAATTATGCAGATAACAGAGCTTGGTCAGAGTTGTTATGCAACCTACAATTTAATCGGGTTAGGATCTAAATTAAGCATGCACATTTTAATTACTTGTCCACTAACAGTTGTTTGGTTAGGATCACTTAGCTAATTCAGGTGCATTTCAATCACGTATGAATGAAATACAGACTTGATTTTAATTGAAAACATGGTCGATTGAGGCACAAACATTATAAGCATGAATCAAATAAATATTATTTAATCAAAGCAATCATCCTAACTTAAATAAAATTAAGCTAACATTGTTGTAAACAAGAACAAATAACACATAGCAAACATTTCCAGATTAAATCAAAGAAAAGAAAGATTAAACCCAAATCAAAGTGGCTGTCACCCAAGATTCTGATCGACGAGGCTCCTTCGCTCCTTCACTTTGCTCCTTTGCTGATGGCTCTCCAAGGTGGCCGACCAAGGGCTCTTTAAGAGTCTTAATTGCTAAAATATCTATGAAAAATGATGCTAGGCATGGGAAATGTTAAATGATAAAAGAATTGAGAGAGAAGAGAGAATGATGAAGGATAAGGGATGATGAATGAAATAATGAGGAGGTCTTATTTATTGGTGAGGAAAGGGGGATAGTTTGCTGAAAATAGGAGGTTCCATCTCTTCAAGCATTTTCAAAGGGTGGTCGGCCATGAATTGAGAAAATTGAGCTAAATTTTGATTTATTTTTTCTCACTTTAAGTGCCATAACAACTCAGGATTGAGAGTTGGTCAAGTGCAAATATCCAGGCAAATCTCTAATTTCTTCAACATTAATAGGACCTTGTGCAATTAAACCAAAAAGTGGTTTATGTGGACAGCCAAGTGTAGCTGAAAATTGGGTTGACTTGGTCTCTAATTTGTATGGTTTTGTAATCCAACAAAGCTACCAGACCTGTCCAAAATAAATTAATAAATTAGAGGACCAAAGAATAAAATTTATCCAATTTAAACAATTAATTACAACCCAAATTATTAATGAAATATCTAAAATGAATATTTAAATATAAATTTATATTTCATTATTTAATTTAATCATGCATGTCCCACTTCATGTCTTAAAAATATAATATGCTCAATTTAATATAAAATAAGCCATTTTATGCATGAAAACTATATAATAAAGCATAAAATCACATTTTAATAATTTCTATGTCCTAATTTCATATTTTCACATATTTCATTAATTTATTAAACAATTACTTAGTTTTAAAACAAATATACGTAAAAGGTGATAAATTATATAGGAAAAATCATATATATTTTTCTATTTACACATCCCAAAACTTAAATCATTGCTTGTCCCGAGTAACAGTTATGCACAGCAAATGGTCTTGCTGAGGAAAAATTGATAATTTTGTAAGTAGCATCAATCTTTGTCCCATACTCATGCATTAATAACTTCATGTTCTTAGATCTTCTTTATTAACAAGTAATTCATATGCAAACACTTATAGAATTTTATACTAATTTTCAAAATATGCCAACATGAATCATAGTTTGTATTTATGTCACAGCCACATATGACATTCTTCATTCAATATAGTTTCTTATCAATCAAGCAAACAATCATAAGGCTTATTTATGAACTTCATATGTTGAACTTAGTACTTCCTCTCCACTAATGTAGGTGACACAAGCATCAAATCAATAGGTATTTTATAGGTTGTAATGGGGCTAGGTTAAAGGTAGGGATTTCAAAAGATCGGACATTTCGGTTTCAATATCTTAACCTTTAACTTTGTCTTGGATTTCTCGAAGTACAGCCTTCTTCTTTAAGTGAACCTTTGGAACACCACCAAACTTATTTTCAAATCAAGCTCATACATTTTTCCTTTTTGGAGACTGAGCAAACTTTTTTTTTTTAAAGCATGAGCACATACATATTTTTGAAAATTTCCTCAAATGTTGATTACCAAGACAACTTTAGTTAATATGGGTGCATAAAGTTACGATAACTTAAAAAATGGTAATTCTAAATATATAAACCTTCATGAATGCCTAATCTCAAGAGAAACTAAGTTTTCATGGCAAACATTACTAAGGCTAAGATCATAGAAGCATTCCATTCTTCATGATAACACTTCCACTCAGATATAACCATCATTCATACTTGCATACAAACTATCTTATTAACAAAAAATGTCTCTAAACATTCATTTATTAAAACATACCTATGAAAGAAATGATTGAAACATACTTGAAAATTTAAAAATTTGAGCAATTTATTTGCCTTACCCCCTTTAAAAAGAAGCAATGTCCTCATTGCAAGAACAAAGTAATGAATGAAAACTGAACACTAGGTAGGGTTGTAAAGGAAGAGAGGTGAGTCATTAGGACTTCTTAAATACCAAGTCTTTCCTAATAACCAAATCCTAGACATGTTCATTCTCATTGCCACATTACTTATTCTTTTCCTTTCTAAAGAAGTGTTAAGTTTATTCATGCTTACTATGTTTTATTCTACAGAAATTAAATCCTAATTACGAAATAAATAAATTCCTAAACACGTAAAAATAATTAAATAAATAACAAGACAAGAATCCCCCCTTTTATTTTTCTGACTCCTTCCTCTTGTCTTCTTTAGCTCCATCTCCACTTGCATAGTCAGTAACTTCTGTCCATGTCTCAAAGATACCATCTGGAAACTCAAGAACAAAAGTATTCGAGATATTCTTAAAAGTATTTCGAATTGAGTCATCTCTAATTTTTGCATATTTCCAGTAAGTTTGTTGTTGATTGTGCATGAACTTGCACATATCCATCAAAATTGACAACTCAGATTTCCTTGAAGCGCTTGCAGAAGTCGACATAGGAGTTGTAGATTCAGGTTCAACACTTAGCTTGACTGGTTCTTCTTCTGGCTCAACCTTTGGTTCAGGGTTTGTAGCTCTTTCAACTAGTTTAGGATTGTTTAGTTCCTTATCAGATTCTTCCTCTTCAGTATCTGTAACTGAATTAGCTTCAGTTTCAAGTTCATTTGTTAACTCCCAGATATCTGGCTTAGCTGGCTCTTCTTGCTCTCCTTGATTCAGCTCATTTACCCTGTCTACTAACCTTTCAAGATCATAATTTGTAATGCACCCTTGTACATATTACCCCTTCAAATTTGCTTGTGTTCTAACATGGGCCCTTAAGAAAAGTGAAGTGATTAATGATGGGAAATAAGCACTTCCTGTCTTCTTTTTAGAAAATCATGAATCTCCTTTAGAATAATTTTCCCAACATTAATGGACTTTTCTGTCAAGATTGCATATAACAAGAGCATCCGTTACATCGAGATGGTGGAACTATGTGAGTTAGGCATAAAAGTGTAGCAACGAAATAAAACCATACCTTTGTTACTGGTTTTAGGTATTCCCTTCGGCAAGAATGGCTCCCATACTTTCTTATAATCCATTGGGATCCCAAATTTGTGATAACATCAAGCACTTGTTGAAGAAAATCCCAATTGATATTGTTCATCATAGGGTAGTACTCATCTTCTTCAACATCAGGTAAATTAAACAAATCATTGATGGATTTAGAAGTAAGAGGCACCTTTTCCTTTCAAACGATGACTTCAGTAGCATCTTGCATAGTCAAACTAGCATAGAATTCTCGAACAAGTTCATTATCGAGAAGTGAACGAGCTTCACAAAATCGTTCCCATTTGAGAGCATTGATTTTCTTTCTAATCGGTATAAGAACAACCATCAAATCATTATTCTTCAAGTTAAAACCATTTTTTGGCATCATAGGTTGATGCTTGAAGATTGAATCAAATCTCTCTTTACTTCTTCATCGATCAAAATCAGGTTTTCAGGTGTAGTCTTTGAAGATCTAGTTCTTTTGCGAGACATGGTATCTTTTCCCAAAAAATTTGGCAAAGTTTTGCAGAAGGGAAAAAAGAGAAATCGACAAAGTGGGTAGCACTTGCTACGGAAAAAATCTTGCGATAGCAAGAATAGTGCGGTGGCGACAATGATGTGTGACAGTAACAGCAGGGTACAACGGCGACAACGATGTACGTCAGCAACGACGATCTTTCGACAATCTCTTTGCAGAAAATAAGAGATTTAGGTAAAAAGGAAAGAGAACTAAGGTTTCTTTTGAGATTTCAGGTTGGCAGCACAAGGGGGAGGTTTAAGGATTTTCAGGGTTTAAGCAAATTACTTTGAGGGATATAAAAAATAGTAGAATGAAGAGGGGTCTATATAGGGAAAAATTTAGGCAACATGTAACAAAAATTTAGCTACATTAGGGTTAGTTGGGCGGCAAGTAATGGTTGTGATGGCAAGGCATGGATTTTTCCCTCATTTTTGCTATCTTGGGCCTCAAACTCAGACTGTATTTATAAACTCACTCAAGAAAAAAACTGATTAGTACTTGGGCCAAATCTGACCCCATTTATTAACATAAAAATTTAAAATTTAAACAGAACAAATAAAAGTTAAAAACTTTAAATTTTAAATAGAAAATTTCTTCTTAACAAATTACATTAAATTAATTCCCAGGAAAGGTTGGAGGGGTCACAGTGGTCCCACTTAATTCCAATCTCCTTAGACAGAATTATTTAAATGTAATATGTTAACAAAATAAGTTCTTGTAATATCCTGAATATAGGGGTTATGCATTTTTTTATTTAATTGTATGTGGTTGCATGCCTATGTGTAGTTGAGTGTGCTTTGGGAGTTTTAGAAACTTTAGTATGTAAGAGTATGCCCTAGAAAAGTATTAAATTTTTAAGTCTTAAAATGGAGCTAAGCAAGATAGGCTTTAAGAAAAATTGGCATGAGGTTTTTATCATAACAAGTCAATTGGCAAATTGGAGTTGGCGCATGGATGAATGCATGAGGGGAGAGGTTGGAATCCCTTAGCTAACAATTGGAAGGATTTTAATTTTTGCTCTCTTTACTATAGTGTCGTCAAGCCTTACCTAGTATGGATAGATTTTCTCTTATTTTTGGATAGTAGACCAAAGGAAAAAGGCAAGTTAGTAGTTAAGGTATGGAATCAAGATGTTATGAAAGGATAAGGGACAAAAGGCTTGATGAGTGGGTGATGTTTTGGAAGTTTTCCATGGTCATTTGACCATGAACCCGGACAACATAAGGGCTAAGGGGTTGGTTTAATTGTGATAGTGATTAAGGGGATGATAGGGAAGAAATGAGGAGAAAAAAATGGGATTATGTTGGCATGTGTGTGTTGGCCGAATTTTGTAATGGGATTAGGGGGTGATAGTTGGCCAAAACCTTATCAATTTGGGCATCTTTTCCCTTTTCTCCAAATTTTGCTTCTTAGCCGAAATTATCACTTGCAATAGGTGTAAGTTTTGTTTTGTTTGGCTATCATTTTTTTTGACCATTTTGGTTTAAGTGCCAATTCTCTCAAATTCCTTTTCCTCTATTGCCGAAAACACCAAAAAGTTCAGAAGACATTTCTCTTTTCTTTTCTTCCTATCTAGTGCCGAAATCATCCTAGTACCAAGGGCATTTCTCATATTTTCTTTTTCTTTTTCTTTCTTTTTCTCTTTTCTCTTTCTTTCTCTTGGCCGAAACCATCCTTCACCATAACCATAACCGAAACCACCATCATTTCTCTTCTCTTTTGTTAAAGTCGAAACCACTATCTTTTCTTTTCTTCTTAATTGTTAAGGTCGAATTTCTTTATAGTTCAAATAAGGGTGAACCAATCTCCGTGTTACGGGTAAGGATTATCGATCAATCGTCTTTCTTTCTTTTCTTTTGGATTAGCCAATTATAGAAATCTAATCCTCTTATTTCTCCTTGGCCGAATCTCTGAAGGAGGATTTTGGGATTCTTTTTGTAGACAATGATTAAGGGGAAATCATTCGGGATCATTCAAGGTAAGGATTGTCATATTATTGGTTATATCGTTTTAGATAGATTACTAATCGCTTTTGTTTTAGGGGACTCTATCGCTCGATCATTTTTTTTAAATGTAAGATTTTGGGACTAACAAAATAGGTTCGAAAAGAGCGGTAAGGAGTGTTTGGAAGAGGGGTGGTTCTGTTATACCCTCAAATTTCAAACGAAGGGCTGTATCGACAATCCGAGATTTTCTACCGAGTTGTGGACCCTCTGCCAACGAAGATCGATTATTTGAAGTCATGCGTACACCCGAGCCACTTTTTGTTCGTGGTTGTCATCAGGTTTTGATCCATCTATTGGAGAAAAATCACTTATAACAGTTGTCCGAGATTCCGAGGGTAAGGAATTAGATTATTCATCAATAGTATAGATTTATAAGTATTAGTGTGTTCTAATCAAGTGTGATAAACAATTAGGTGTCGACAAGCGGAAAGGTATTGTTCTCACTGTTATAAGGTGTGTAACATTATACTAAATTTCTCATAGATCTAAAATAATAATGATTTGTATGAAAATATGTATGATAATGGTTGCGAGTACCATTCAGTGGTATACGATATTCAAGTATGTTTACCCCATTACTTCCTTAATAATGTTATAAGCATAAATATGAAATAAGTATGACTCTGTTATGATTTTGGGGTATATTGCATAAAATCCGAATAATACATATGTGCATGGGCATATGGGTGATATTGATAGAGGGGAAGTGTTCCGTTGGTTTTTACCACATTATTCAGTGACTTCGGTCACATAATATGAATCCGATGACTTTGGTCACATAATATGAATCCGATGACTTCGGTCACATATATGAATCCGGTGACTTCGGTCACATATATGAATTCGGTGACTTCGGTCACAATTATCTGGTGGCCATGCCACAAAATTATAAGGGCGATGTGCATGTTGACTACAGCAACTACTTTCGATGGTGTGTAGCGGATGGAGGGTCGATTTAGTAATCCCCACGGTGTGATTGGTAGGTATGGGTGGTGTGTAGCGGATGGATATTTAGGTGTGCTTGGGATTGCATTTCATTTATATATATATACTGTGATTTAATCGATTTTATCTGATTTGATATAAAATGGGCTTATGGCTAAATATGTTTTAAATGGGCTTAATGGCTTTGATCGATTGGGCTTTTTAGTGTAATGTTACACATTGAGTCTGTTGACTCACCCTTTTTATGGGATATATTTTCAGATGACGCTTAGCGTGATGGATCGGGTCAGCGAGGACTACGTGGTGGCCATTGCTCAACTAAGTATTTCGGAGTTTCTTTTAATTAAACCTACTAAGTTTATTTTTATTATTTAGGATTTATTTTGGGTTATGTTATTTTTGTAATAAGGCCACTATGAACTGTTTAAATTTTTACGTTTTAGATTTTTAATTTGTTATGATCAAATAATTACTAAATAAATTAAATGATTTCAAAAAATAACTTAAACTGTTTTGACACATATGGTTTTCACAATAATAATAAGTTTTAAATTTGGTTTTCTTTTAACTTATAATCTTTCTTAATAAAGATAACGTTTTAAGAAGATACAAACTTATTTAACAATACGATTTTCAACACGATCACTAAGCTAATCTGTTTTATACGAAACCATCATATTTTCTTAATAAACAAAACGAGATTTAATTGAAGTTTTATTCGAGGAACATACTAGATCCGGTCAGGGCTTGTGGGCGGGTTTGGGGTGTTTCAACTTGGTATCAGAGCCCAATTTTAAACACTCGATGTAACATCTTGATAATTAGGGGTTATGCATTTTACTTAATTGAATGATGTTGCATGCTTAATTATTATTAAGTGTATTTTGGAAGTTATTTTGAGCTTCATTAATTAAGTGAATGCTTAGTGATTTATTAAATTTTTTAATAAATAAGATGAAGCTAGGCATGATAGGCTTTATGAATTAATGACAAGGAATTTTAAGCATAAGTTGAGTAATTAGCAAAGTGGTAAGGACATATGGATGAGTGCTTGAGGGGAGAGGTTCGAATCCCCTAGCTAACAAATGGGAGGATTTTATTTTTGTTTCCTTCCCTATAGTGTCGGCCAAGAACTTTCTAGAGTGGATGAGCATTCTTTTAATTTTGGCTATTTGACCATATGAAAAGGCAAGCTAAGGACTTATGGTATGGAATCAAGATAGGATGGTAAGAAGGGGGACAAAAGGCTTGATATGTGGGCAATGTTTTGGAAGTTTGTTCATGGTCATTTGACCATGAACCTAGATGGCATAAGGGGCTAAGGGAGTGGTTTAATTGTGTTGGAAATTATGGAGTTGATAGGGAAGAATTAAGGAGGAAAGAAGGGATTGTGTAGGCTATTGTGTTGGCCGAATTTTGGTATGGGATTAGGAAGATTTTTGTTGACCAAAAGGTTGTCATTTGTGCATTTTTCCTTGTCCAATATTTTCTCTTAGCCGAATTTGTCTATTGGCATTTGGTAGAAAGTTTGCTTTGTTTTGGCCTTTGCATTTTTGACCAAATAGGTACTTTTGTTTCTTCTTTTCCTCTCAAATCTTTATCTTCTTTTGATACCAAAATATTGTCACTTTTGAAGACACTTATCCTTTTCTTTCTTTCTAGTGCGAATTCAACTTTCACCAAAACATCCTCTCTCATTTTCTTTTTCTTTTTCATTCTATTTCTCTCTTCTCTTTCCCTCTCATTGCCGAAACTACAAAAGTTCTAGAACCAATTTTCTTCATTTCTTTCCCTTGGCCGAATGTGCATAGGTTCCAAAAACTATCTCTTTTCTTTTTGAGGATCATCATCATCTTCTTTTAATCTCTCTTTCTCTTTCTCTTTTTCTTCCTTCTCTCTTTCCTTCTCTTTTCATTTTTTATTTTCTTTCTTCTTTTCTTTCTTTGAAAACCGAAACCACCAAATCAAATTTTTATTCTCTTCTTTTCTTGTTCAAAGCCGAATCTTCAAGTGCTCAAAGTAAGGTTTTTGTTTGTCAATAGTTTTCATTATTTCCTTTTACTATAGTTGATTTAGAAAAATAAATCTTTTATTTTTCTCTCCTAGGCCAAATCCTTGGAAAGGATTTTTAAAGATCTTTGTTGAAGCCAACTTTTAAGAAGTGATCTTTTGAGATCATCAAGGTAAGGATTTTTAATTTCGATCATATCAATTCTTTTAGAATGGATCACTAATCAACGTTATTTTAAGGACGATTTAAGACTAACAAGATAGGTAAGAAAAGAGCCGTACGGAGTGTTTGGAAGAGAGGAGGTACTCTTTTACCATCAAACTACAAACGAAGGGCAGTATCGGGTGTAAGAGACTTTCCACCGGGTTGTGGACCCTCTGCTAACGAGGATCGGTTATTTGAAGTTGTACGTACAACCAAACCACTTTACCTTGGTGGATTATCAACGGGTTTTGATCCATCTAGCGGAGAAAAACCACAAATAACTGTCGTTCGAGAATCCGAGGGTAAGGATTTAGATCCATCATCAATAAGTATAGTTTTGTTAGTAAAAGTTTATACTAACCAAGTGTGACGATTAACTAGGTGTTGACGAGCGAGAGAGTATCATTCTCACTGTCATAAGGTGTGTAACCCTACATTAAAAACTCATAGATTTATCTTTATATGTGATTTTATGATAATGTGTTTAATAATGATTTTTGGATACCATTCAGTGGTATACGTTATTCAGGTATGTTTACCCCAATATTTCGTTAATTTTGCTATATGCATAAAATGTGAAATAAGTATGATTATATTATGATTTTGGGGTAAATCGCATGAAAACTAAATGATATGTATGTGCATGGGCATATGGGTATATTTGATAAAGGAGGAAGTATTCGGTGGTTTTACCACATTTCCGGTGACTTGGTCACATATTTGAAATCTGGTGACTTGGTCACAAATATGAAATCCGGTGACTTGGTGACATATGTGAATCTGGTGACTTCGGTCACATATTTGATATCCGGTGACTTCGGTCACAATTTTGTCTGGTGGCCTTGCCACAAAATTATAAGGGCGATGTGCATGTTGACTGCAGCAACTGCCTTCAATGGTGGGTAGCGGATGGAGGGTCGATTTAGTAATCCCCACGGTGTGATTGGTTGGTACGGGTGGTGTGTAGTGTAACACCCCAAACCCGGTCTATGCATTGAGACTAGATTTGGTTTGTTATATGAATCGAGCTATTTTTAAATCTCTAATGAGTTGAAAGCTACAATATTTATTTACAGGGGTTTAAAATTTTGAAGAGTATTTGAATTTGATAAATATTTGAAAACATTAGTTGAAAATCATTGTATTATCAAAAACCTTTAGGTAATTTGTTAAAGAGTTAAATAAAATATTTATAAAAGAATTTCATATACTTGAAAACCCAAATTTATAAAAACATCATGTAATCATAGCCCAAAATTAAAAGTCCAAAGTATAGTTTAAAGCCCAAACACACATAAAATCCATAAGTTATTTATAGAGGCCCTTATTACAATAATCCATAATAGTAAAAAAATTTACTTATTAAAAGTTCGAGTTTATATAAGTCTCTTTTGCAAGATGGCCTCCACAAAGTCATCCTCGGCCCAAGTCCACGTCAATTTCCATTACGAGATGAAAAAAATTAAAGGGGTGAGTTACTTAGAACTCAAAGTGTAACTCACTTACCACCATTATTGGGCAGATCATCAAGGTATTATCTTTGGGCTTGAGCCCAATTCTGAAATTCAACAATTTATCATAAAATAAAATAATTTAAAATGCATGTAAAATGAATTTCCCAACCAAACCTAATATCCATCCGCTAACACCCCGTACCAACCATCACACCTGTGGGGATCGAGTCAACCCACCCCGCCAACACACCAATCGTAGGCATTAAGCCTTTTTATAAATGTGGCAAAGCCACCGAACTAGAGGCAATAAGCCATAATTGTGGCAGAGCCACCGAACTAGAGGCAATAAGTCATATTTGTGGCAGAGCCACCGAGCTAGAGGCAATAAGCCATAATTGTGGCAGAGCCACCGAACTAGATTTTTGGCAACTGGCCATTCTTCTCTTCATATATCCCACCCCATGCAATTATGCGTGTATAACAAAATATAAAAATTTCTTAATAATGCATAACATGGTGGGTTTATCGTTTAAACATTTCATTTGGCCCATAAACATAATTTAGCAATTTGTCTATTTAATGATTTAGTGGGCTTTGGCCCATTTACCAAACTAGAGTATTTTGGCCCAATTTATCGAACTAGAGTATTTTGGCCCAATTTATCGAACTAGAATATTTTGGCCCAATTTATCGAACTAGAGTATTTTACGGCCCATTTTCACGAAACATACAATTACATAATAACAAGTAATTTCTCGAGGCGTTTAGTAATTTTCACGATTTAGTCGTTTTCACGTATTTTCGTCAAAATATCAGTTTTACGTTTTACCAATCTAATCGTTTTTACGATTTTACTTCCAATATCGAAATTGACATCCAACCGAGAAATAGTGTGAAGTTACACACCTCGATACCGAGAGTACTAATCCTTCTCGCTCCGGCACCTAAAACATATTTCGATCCGTTAGAATACTATTTCGTAAAAATATTCTTAATCGATAATAGATCCAAAATCTTACCCTCTTGATTTTGAATCACTTGATTTTGGCTTCTCCTCGTTTATTGGTTCATTAGTCGTGAGAATCCACCAACGATAATGGCTCGAAGTTCGTACTACTTGAATAGTTGACTCCTTTCGAAGATGGTCCGTAACCCGGTGGAAAATCCTGATTTTGAAATCGCTCTTCGTTTAAATGGGGATTTACAGATCCGCCCTCTTAACGTGACTAACCACCGCCCTTTTCTTCCCTATTTTGAAAGTCTTCACGATCAAAGGAGTATTAGTTAGATCTAAAATAATATCGAATAGTACAGAGGCTTTTTAAAAAAAAAGTGATTTCCTTACCACAAGAAATCGATTTCAACGTTTCTACGATTCTCCCGATCACTTGAGTTCTGATCTTCCGTTGTTGCACTATATAATAACGAATGAAGCGTTATTAGAATGAACGTTATATCGATTCAAAAAGTCCTTCATAACACCATTAATATTCGCCATAATACCATTAGTAAATCGAAACGAAAAGAAGAAACCCTTACCTATAATCCACGATCAAAAGAAAGGATTGAAAACGATGCTTATGAGAGTTGGAGAATTGGCTATACAACCAAAGAAGAAAGAAAATAAATTGGCTATGGGCACTCTAGCATTCGGCCATTGAAGAAAAGGAAGAAAATATGAGTGAAAAGAAATAAAGATGAGAGAAGAATGATGATGATGTTGTTTTGATTTTCAAAGAGAATGGAGAATAAAGGAAAGAAAGAGATGAGTTTTGAGAGCAATGTATATTCGGCAATGGGGAGAAGAAAAGAAAAGAATGGTCTTTTAGGTATTGGTAAAATCGGCACTAAGAGAAAGGCACAAAATTGAACACTAAAGTGAAAAGCAAAAATGACCAATTGGTCAAAATAATCAAGGCTTACCAATGATCAATTTCGGCTAAAGGGAAAAGAGGTTGAGAAGAAGGAAAAATTTCTGCACTAGGTTGCTAGGAATGACCAAAGAGAAAATGAAATGCTTAGCCAAAACTAACATAAAAATTTGGCTCCTTCTCTATACCCAATTGCCGTCCAAAGCATGGTCAATAGCCATGATTTTGTTTCCAAAATTCTTCCTTGATACGTGCCTTATGTTCCCCCTATCTTTCCTTAAGTTTTTGATTCCATGCCATAAGTTAGTTGTTTCCTTAATCCTTTGATACACTAACCAAAAATAACATGGTCAACACTTACCATATATGTTCTTGGCCGACACTCACTATACATGGGCGTAAAATTAAAACAAAATTTATCTAAATGCTAAACAAGGGATTCAACCTCTTCCTCTTGCTAGAACTCATGCGCCAACACCACCATGCCATGTACTCACTTATGTCACTCCTTAACACTTAATTTAACTTAAGTCTTAATGACATTTGCTTTTCTTCAATAAATTCTCAATTATTAAATTTTATTCCTTATCCTAATTATGCTATACTCCTCTTTAGAACTTCAATAAGCACTAAAATAAAAGTAAGGAATTTTCCTTTGAAATCTAAACACCAATTCATGCAATATAAAAACACTTTCGAATTTTTAGGGTGTTACAACTCTACCCTCCTTAAAGAAAATTTCGTCCTCGAAATTTACAGTTGAAAGAGGTGAGGTATTGTTGTCGAATTGCATCCTCGGGCTCCCACGTAGCTTCCTCCACTCGTGGTTATGCCATAAAACTTTGACTAACGGCACGATTTTCTTTCTTAGCACCTTGACATCTCGGTCTAAGATTTTCACTGGTTCTTCTTCAAAAGACAAATCTGAATTTAGCTCCAATTCTTCTACCGGTATAATGTGCGAAGAATTCGATCTATAACGCCTCAACATGGAAACATGAAAACATTATGGATTTGATCCAATTCGGAGGTAACTCAATCGATAAGCCATTTGGACCAACACGCTTGACACGATAAGGTCCAATGTATCTAGGACTTAACTTGCCCTTCCTTCCGAATCAAGATCTTTTCCAAGGAGATACCTTCAAGAAAACCTAATCCCCACATCATACTCGACATCCTTTCGCCAGGTCTCCATCGACTTACGCTCATCCGAGGCTTCTTTCAATCGTGCTCGAATAACTTTTACCTTATCCTCTGTCTCGGATATCATCTCGGGACCTAACATCTATCTTTCGCCCAACTCACCAACAAATAGGAGAATGACACTTACAACCATACAATGCCTCGTAAGGTGCCATCCGAATGCTAGACCGATAGTCGTTGTTATCTGCGAATTACGCGGTGGTAGATAATCTTCCCAACTACCCTCAAGTCGATTATACATCCTCTTAACATATCTTCCAATATCTGAATTACTCTTTCGATGACCATCGGTGAGGATGAAAAGCCGTACTAAAATTCAAC
This sequence comes from Gossypium rotundifolium, assembly GCA_025506655.1. Taxonomy (NCBI): domain Eukaryota; kingdom Viridiplantae; phylum Streptophyta; class Magnoliopsida; order Malvales; family Malvaceae; genus Gossypium; species Gossypium rotundifolium. The sequence goes on along the minus strand of CP106731.1, from coordinate 41,321,292 downwards.
TTTGTCCCCAAGGCTTCATGCGAGCTTTCGAATCGTGATGTAAACCTAGGGTCCCTATCCGATATAATAGATCAGGTACCCATGCAACCTCACAATTTCGACATCGTCGGTTTCGCTAACTTCAGTAATGAATAATCCGACGCAATTTGGCGGAAATGAGCGGTCTTAACAACCGATCAACAATTACCCATACAGAATTTTTCTTAGTAGGTGTTAAAGGTAACCCACTAACAAAATCCATGGTTATCCGTTCCCATTTCCAAAGAGGAATTTTTATCGGTTGTAACAACCCAGACGGTAATTGATGTTCTGCCTTCACTTGCTGACAAGTCAAACATTTTCCCACAAATTCTGAAATCTCACGTTTCAACCCTGGCCACCAATACTGTTCACGAAGATCTCGATACATCTTATTTCCTCCGGGATGCATAGCATAAGGGATACTATGCGCCTCCCGTAGAATCAGTTGCCTCAGGTCTGAATCCTTAGGCATACATACTCTTCCTCGAAAGCATAACACACCTTCCGTGTTTATTCCAAAATCCTCAATTTCACCATTTTCAACTTGCCGAAGTAAAGGTCCCAACTTCTCATCTGATGTCTGTTTTTCCTTGATTTGTTCCACCACGAGGCTTCAATCAAGTTCGCTAACAAACCGCCATCCTCGTCTGAGACTCAAATGGGCAAACAAAGCTCTTAATTCGGATCTTGTCTTACGACTTAACGCGTCGGCTACCACGTTAGCCTTTTCAGGGATGATATTCGATCAAGAAATCATAATCTTTTAGTAATTCTACCCATCTTCTTTGTCTCAAATTTAACTCCTTTTGGGTAAGGAGGTATTTAAGACTCTTGTGATCCGTGTAGATTATAGATTTCTCACCATAGAGATAGTGCCTCCAAATCTTTAGAGCAAAGACAACGGCACCAACTCTAGATCATGCGTAGGGTAGTTTACTTGTGTGGTCTCAATTGACGAGAAGCATATGCCACCACCTTTCCATTTTGCATCAACACACAACCTGACCGCGTGCGAGACGCATCACAATAAACAATAAATTCTTTTCCGACCTCTGGAGGAATTAAAGCCGAGCTTAGTTAGGATCTTCTTCAATTTCTCGAAACTCTCTTTCGCTTTTCGGTCCAAATATCACGGAGCTCCCTTTCGCAGCTTTAGTTAGGTGCACAAATCAACGAAAACCCTCTACAAAATGTCTATAGTATCCAGCCAAACCCAAGAAACTCCAAATTTTAGCTACCGATGTTGGTGGTTTCCAATCCAGAATAGCCTCAATTTTTCGAGGATCCACCCTTATTCCTTCGGCTGATACTACATGACCAAGGAAAGTCACTTCCTTAAGCCAAAATTCGCATTTACTAAATTTGGCATATAATTGTTTATCACGAAGTAGCTATAATACTATCCGCAAATGCTGGTCATGTTCCTCCTCATTCCTCGAATAAACCAATATGTCATCTATGAACACTACTACAAACCGGTCTAAATATGGTTGAAAGACTCGGTTCATCATGTCCATAAATGTAGCTGGTGCATTGGTTAGTCCAAACGGCATCACTACAAACTCATAGTGTCCGTAACGTGTCCGAAATGCCGTCTTATAAATGTCCACTTCTTTCACCTTGAGCTGGTGATAACCCGACCTTAAATCAATTTTGGAAAAGCTCAAGCTCCTTTTAATTGATCAAACAGTCGTCAATTCTTGGCAGAGGATATTGATTCTTGATCGTCAATTTATTCAATTATGCGTAGTCAATGCACATACGCATCGATCCATCCTTCTTCTTGACGAAACAGGCGGTGCTCCCCACGGAGACACACTTGGTCGAATAAATCCCGATCCGGCAATTCTTGAATTTGAGCTTTGAGCTCACCAACTCCTTCTGCCATTCTATAAGGAGCAATGGACACTTTGGAGTCGCCCCAAGCAAAAGCTCAATGCCAAATTCTACTTCCCGATCCGGAGGTATACCAGATGTTCTTGGAAATACATCGGAAATTCCTTCACCATCCTCACATCATCCACAGATAACTCTTTAGCATCCAAAGCACGATAAAGGCTAGGAATGCTCCATATCCTTTCCGTACCAACTTCTCCGCCTTTAATGCGAAACCATATTTGCCGAGATAGTTCCTTCGCTCACCAATCATTATGACTTCCTTATCATCCGAGGTTCTTCGACATTCATTTTTCAAACAATCCACTTGCGCTCGATGTTTAACCACCAATCCATGCCTGAATGAGATCGAACTCGTGAAAGGTAGTTCCATCAAGTTTGCTAAGAATATCTCCTCTTGAATTTTTAAGGCACGTCTTTAAATATTTTATTAACGATTCATCAATCGTCCTAAAGGACTAATTACTATCATCTCATTTTTGGTAATTTCATATTCTAAATTTAGGTTTCGAGATATGGCACTAGCTATATATGAATGGGTAGAGCCAATATCTATTAAGGCAATAACAGGTACATCAAAAATGAAGAACGTACCAGTTATCACATCTGGTGCATTGCCGTCCTCGCGGCATCTAACTGCATAAACCAGTCCAGGCTGTCTTGCATCTGCATTTCCTCTAGGACCATTGCCTCGACCCGGTGCACCTTGACCACGACCAGCTCCATTACCACCACGACCTGGTCCACGACCTCTCGGTGGCTGCTGATTACCCTTGGCCGGCTGTGCATCATTATTACGGACTTCTTGAGTCGTATCCATACGTCGAGGACAATTTTTGTACTGATGATCCATTGAATCGCATTTGTAGCATGCACCCGTTTTCCTCCAACATTCTCCAAAATGTCTTTTCCCACACTCAGTGCAATCTCGACTTCGATTATTTACTACCGGGGTTCTACCTTGAACTGATTCATCATTCCGAGGTTTCTTCTGGAATCTCCTAGAAGGACCAGACTGCTGTGTCTCTCTCTTGTTTCGGGATCTTTCTCGGTTCTGTCGTTCTGAATTCTTAGCCTCTTCGGCTATTTTGGCCTTCTCCACAAGAGTCGAAAAATTTCTAACCTGCTGTGGAGCAATCAGAACCCTCAGCTCATCATTAAGTCCATCCTCGAAACGTACACAACGTTCGTGATCTGTTGCTACAATTGTTCGGGCATAACGGCTCAGACGTAAAACTCACGACTTCATATCTTTGCCACGGTCTTACTTCCTTGGACAAGATTCGAAATTCCTTCCTTGACGTCTACATAACTCGTTCCAACGTATTTTCCTTGGAAGGCGACTTTAAAGAATTCCCAATTAATCGGTGCGACTTGATGCCTTCTCGAGCAGTGAGCCACCAGCGACGCCTCATCTCTTAACAAAGATACTGACTCCTCTCGGTTTTGCTCGACAAGACATTCCATATCATCCATAATTCGTTCCACCGCTTGAGCCAATATTCACCACATTCGAGCTACACGGAGACTCCTCTAAAACTTCGCATTATTTGCCTTAAGTCACTCGAAATTGACCCATGAGTTGTTGGCCCAATTCTAGCTCCAATGACCCTTTCCAAGACTCGCAGCATTGCTTGAGTCAATGCATTATCTTCTTCCATGTGATCGCGTGATCCGTCTCACTTTCAATTGGCGCAGTGCGTCTACTTCCAACATATGATTTGGTGCTTCAATCGTAGCACCTCGGCCTCCACCACGCCACGTCTACGCGTCCACGACCACGTCCTCTAGTGCTCATGATAACTTGTTCGTTTTTATCTGATTACAAGTTTTATGAATCAAAAATTTTGTTTCGGCGTTTATTAACGATATTTTATGAGATTTGAGATATAAATTTGTTTTTCGCAACATATCATATAGTCTCAATCTCTGCGGTTTTTCACATCTAAAACTAGAAGTTCTAGAGTGTTCTTATGATTGTATCATAGTAATTATTAAGCAATAAATACTTACTTGACTTGTTGCCGGATGCTTGTGGTGCCATACTGATCAAAAAAAAAAAATTGAACGATTTCATACAGAAATTATTTGCGAACCCAAACCACAGCCGAGTTTTTGAAACTGGGCTCTGATACCATTAAATGTAACACCCCAAACCCGGTCTATGCATTGAGACTAGATTTGGTTTGTTACATGAATCGAGCTATTTTCAAATCTCTAATGAGTTGAAAGCTACAATATTTATTTACAGGGTTTAAAATTTTGAAGAGTATTTGAATTTGATAAATATTTGAAAACATTAGTTGAAAATCATTGTATTATCAAAAACCTTTAGGTAATTTGTTAAAGAGTTAAATAAAATATTTATAAAAGAATTTCATATACTTGAAAACCCAAATTTATAAAAACATCATGTAATCATAGCCCAAAATTAAAAGTCCAAAGTATAGTTTAAAGCCCAAACACACATAAAATCCATAAGTTATTTATAGAGGCCCTTATTACAATAATCCATAATAGTAAAAAAATTTTACTTATTAAAAGTTCAGAGTTTATATAACTCTCTTTTGCAGTATGGCCTCCACAAAGTCATCCTCGGCCCAAGTCCACGTCAATTTCCATTACCTGAGATGAAAAAAATTAAAGGAGGTGAGTTACTTAGAACTCAGTGTGTAACTCACTTACCACCATTATTGGGCTAGATCATCAAGGTATTATGCTGGGCTTGAGCCCAATTACAGAATTCAACAATTTATCATAAAATAAAATAATTTAAAATGCATGTAAAATGAATTTCCCAACCAAACCTAATATCCATCCGCTAACACCCCCGTACCAACCATCACACTTGTGGGGATCGAGTCAACCCACCCTGCCAACACACCAATCGTAGGCATTAAGCCTTTTTATAAATGTGGCAAAGCCACCGAACTAGAGGCAATAAGCCATAATTGTGGCAGAGCCACCGAACTAGAGGCAATAAGCCATATTTGTGGCAGAGCCACCGAACTAGAGGCAATAAGCCATAATTGTGGCAGAGCCACCGAACTAGATTTTTGGCAACTGGCCATTCTTCTCTTCATATATCCCACCCCATACAATTATGCGTGTATAACAAAATATAAAAATTTCTTAATAATGCATAACATGGTGGGTTTATCGTTTAAACATTTCATTTGGCCCATAAACATAATTTAGCAATTTGTCTATTTAACAGTTTAGTGGGCTTTGGCCCATTTATCAAACTAGAGTATTTTGGCCCAATTTATCGAACTAGAGTATTTTGGCCCAATTTATCGAACTAGACCCAATTTATCGAACTAGAGTATTTTGGCCCAATTTATCGAACTAGAGTATTTTACGGCCCATTTTCACGAAACATACAATTACATAATAACAAGTAATTTTTCGAGGGCGTTTCCGTAATTTTCACGATTTAGTCGTTTTTACGTATTTTTGTCAAAATATCGCTTTTACGTTTTACCGATCTAATCGTTTTACGATTTTACTTCCAATATCGAAATTGACATCCAACCGAGAAATAATGTGAAGTTACACACCCGATCCGAGAGTACTAATCCTTCTCGCTCCTCGGCACCTAAAACATATTTCGATCCGTTAGAATACTATTTCGTAAAAATATTCTTAATCGATAATAGATCCAAAATCTTACCCTCTTAATTTTGAATCACTTGATTTTGGCTTCTCCTCGTTTATTGGTTCGTTAGTCACCGAGAATCCACCAACGTATAATGGCTCGAAAGTTCGTACTACTTCGAATAGTTGACTCCTTTCGGAAGATGGTCCGCAACCCGGTGGAAAATCCCGGACTGTCGAAACCGCTCTTCGTTTAAATGGGGGATTTACAGATCCGCCCCTCTTAACGTGACTAACCACCACCCTTTTCTTCCCTATTTTGAAAGTCTTCACGATCAAAGAAGTATTAGTTAGATCTAAAATAATATCGAATAGTACTAGAGGCTTTTTTTTAAAAAAAAAAGTGATTTCCTTACCACAAGAAATCGATTTCAACGTTTCTATGATTCTCCCGATCACTTGAGTTTCGATCTTCCGTTATTACACTATATAATAATGAATGAAGCGTTATTAGAATGAACGTTATATCGATTCAAAAAGTCCTTCATAACACCATTAATATTTGGCCATAATACCATTAGTAAATCGAAAACGAAAAAGAAGAAACCCTTACCTATAATCCACAATCAAAAAGAAAGGATTGAAAACGATGCTTATGAGAGTTGGAGAATTCAGCTATGCAACCAAAGAAGAAAGAAAATAAATTCGGCTATGGGCACTCTAGCATTCGCCATTGAAGAAAAGGAAGAAAATATGAGTGAAAAGAAATAAAGATGAGAGAAGAATGATGATGATGTTGTTTTGATTTTCAAAGAGAATGGAGAATAAAAGAAAGAAAGAGATGAGTTTTGAGAGCAATGTATATTCGGTAATGGGGAGAAGAAAAGAAAAGAATGGTCTTTTAGGTATTGGTAAAATCGGCACTAAGAGAAAGGCACAAAATTGAACACTAAAGTGAAAAGCAAAATGACCAATTGGTCAAAATAATCAAGGCTTACCAATGATCAATTTATTTAAAGGGAAAAGAGGTTGAGAAGAAGGAAAATTTACTGCACTAGGTTGCTAGGAATGACCAAAGAGAAAATGAAATGCTTAGCCAAAACTAACACAAAATTTGGCTCCTTCTCTATACCCAATTGTCGTCCAAAGCATGGTCAATAGCCATGATTTTGTTTCCAAAATTCTTCCTTGATATGTGCCTTATGTTCCCCTATCTTTCCTTAAGTTTTTGATTCCATGCCATAAGTTAGTTGTTTCCTTAATCCTTTGATACACTAACCAAAAATAACATGGTCAACACTTACCATATATGTTCTTGGCGACACTCACTATACATGGGCGAAAATTAAAAACAAAAATTTATCTAAATGCTAAACAAGGATTCGAACCTCTTCCTCTTGCTAGAACTCATGCGCCAACACCACCATGCCATGTACTCACTTATGTCACTCCTTAACACTTAATTTAACTTAAGTCTTAATGACATTTGCTTCTCTTCAATAAATTCTCAATTATTAAATTTTATTCCTTATCCTAATTATGCTATACTCCTCTTTAGAACTTCAATAAGCACTAAAATAAAAGTAAGGAATTTTCCTTTGAAATCTAAACACCAATTCATGCAATATAAAAACACTCGAATTTTTAGGGTGTTACATGTAGCGGATGGATATTTAGGTGGGCCGGGTTTTGCATTTCATAATATGTGTATATTCATGTGATTTTAAATGATTATTATTTAATCCACTATGAAAATGGGCTTTTGGGCTAAAAATGACTTAAATGGGCCTATGGCTATATGTGTAATTATTGGGCTTTAAGGCATATGATCAAATGGGCTTTTTAATGTATGTGTTACACATTGAGTTTATAACTCACCCCTTTTGTGGGATAACTTTTCAGATGATTCGTAGTGCGATGGATCGGGTCAGCAAGGACTCCGTGGTGGCCAATGCTCATATCAAGTATTTTGGAGATTTTCCAATTTAAACTTATTAAATTTTACTTCTTAGACTTTATTATGGGTTTTTGCTATTTTTATGTAATAAGGCCACTATAAACTGTTTTTAAATTTTTGTGTTTGGATTTATTTTGCCATGAATAATTATTAATTAAATAACTAAATGGATTTTGATAAATAATTTAATGCTTTTGAAAACAAAATATATTTCTACAATATTAATAAATTTTTCATTAAACTTGGTTTTCATTAACTTATTATTCCTCTTAAAATAATATTTTAAGAAGATGCTAATTTACTTTACAATTACAATTTCAACCCTTTCCTTAAGTTAATCTGTTTTATTCAAAAATCATCAAGTTTTTTTTTAATAAGTGAGAGTTTGCTAAAGTTTTACTCGAGGAACATATCAAATCCGGTCGGGCTTTTTGGTAGGGTTTGGGGTGTTTCAACTTGGTATCGAGCCCGCTTTAAACTCTCGGCCTTGGGTTTGAAGCCCACAACGTTTTCAAAATATGGCCCAAATGACTTTTTAAAAGTTTTCTTAAGTTAAAATGGTTTTATATGAGCATGGCACTCGGAGTTCTCAGCCTAGATCCATCAGGTATGTATCTTTATTGATAGAGTGATATGAAAGTCTGATAAGCTTAAGGAAACTATAACTTTAGAGACATGGACCCTAGGTGTATGTGTGCTACTACGGAAAAACCACTGAATATCTATTTCATAAAACTTTCTTTTAATAAGAAGTGAAAAGTTTCTAATACATAAGACTTTTCGTAAAAACAGATAAGACACGTAGTAGACATGAGTTCTAGGGGGCGTGGACGTCGTGGACGTGGACGAGGAAGAATGGCTATGTCGAAACCAGTTAGATCTGGTCAAGGTTCCGAGAATGAAGCTCCGTAACCGGCTATTGGGGTGGATTTTCAAGAGTAAAATGGAGGAGGTGACGCAGTATCACAAGCTGTACTACGAGTATTGGAACGAGTAGCAGAAGCTAGTACTGGAAATGGGTCTCAAAAGTCAGTAGCTGAGAGACTAAGATCAAATGGAGCTGAGGTTTTTAGGGGAGTATTTGGAGTAGCTCCAAATGTAGCGGAATACTGGTTGGAAGCAGTTGAGAGGATCATGGACGATTTAGACTGCACTGCTGAAGAAAAATTGAAAGGTGCTATTTCACTACTCGGGATGAGGCCTACCAATGGTGGCTCACTATCAAGGAGAGTACCCCTGCGGATCGAGTGGATTGGGGGTATTTTAAAATTAAATTCAAAGGAAAATACGTTGGAGCTAGCTACATCGACTCCCAGAGAAAGGCATTTCTGAATCTAGTGCAAGGCAACAAGTCAATAGCTGAATATGAAGCAGAGTTTTTGCGACTTAGCCGATATGCCAGAGGGATAGTAGCTACTGAATATGAATGGTGTGTCAGATTTGAGGATGGACTTAGAGATGAACTACGAGTGATGATTGCTCCGCACCGGGAAAGAGATTTTACAATCTTAGTAGAAAGAGCAAGAATAGCTGAAAAGGTTAAGTGGACTGAAAGACAGAACCGGGATAGAGGCCAGAATAAGAATAAGAGAAGCTTTGGGTCTTTAGGGTCATCCGGGAATTTTCAGAAGAAATCAAGAAATGAAGGACCGCGAGGTCGCTAGAATCTTCTACGGTGGACAACATCGTGCTTGTGATCAATGTGGGAAAATGCACCCGAGAGAGTGTTGGAAAAAGATCGGGGGATGTTTCAAGTGCGGATCTAAAGACCATATGATCAAGGATTGCCCAAGAATTGAGATAAGAATCGCCAATGAGGTCGTGGTGTTAATCAGTGGCGGGTGAACAATGAGTCGATAAGGGCCGTGGTCCAAATGGAAGGGTAATGGCTCGGTAGAGGTCGTGAAACTTGAGCAGAGGCGGTGGTAGCTACGAGGTGAGACAATCGTGTCTGGTATATGCGTTAAATCGCGAGAGAGACGATGGCCTTTTGATGTTATCACGGCACGTTTCGATTTACAGGTTGCCCTTTATTGCTTTGATAGACATAGGTCAACTCACTCTTATATCGCTAGTGAAGTATCTGGAACGTTGCATGTGACTTACGAGACTGTACCTAAGAAGATGATCGTACTTAGTCCTTTAGGACGAGCGGTAGTAATAGACAAACTTTTAAGGAAGTGCCTTTAAAAGTTTAAGGGATATAGATTTTGGTGATTTAATGGAGTTACCATTGGAGAATTTGACCGATCTTAGGCATGGATTGGCTAGTGAAGTATCGTGCAAATGTGGATTGTCTTTGCTAGCGGATGTCATAAGAACTTTTGATGACAAAGAAGTTGTAGTGATGGGCGAGAGACGAAACTACTTATCTAATGTAGTATCCGCTCTTAAGGCAGAAAAGATGGTTAGAAAGGGATGTGTAGCCTTCCTGATGTTGGTGAGTGCCTTGGAGGCTAAGGAAGCAATTGTTGAAGAAGTCAGGACTGTGAATGAATTTGTAGATATTTTTCCAGAAAAACTGCCAAGATTGCCTCCGGACTGAGAGGTAGAATTCGGGATTGATTTATTGCACGAACGCACCAGCTTTCTATTATATAGAATGGCACCGAAGGAATTAGTTGAGCTTAAGGCTCAGATTCAGGAGTTGCTTGATCGTGGATTTATCCGACCTAGTGTGTCCTCATGGGTAGCACCGGTCCTATTTGTGAAGAAGAAGGATGGATCGATGAGGATGTGTATAGACTACCGGCAGTTGAATAAGCTGACCATCAAGAACAAGTATCCTTTGCCAAGGATCGATGACTTGTTCGATTAGCTCAAAGGAGCTACGGTATTCTCAAAGATTGATCTAAGGTCGGGGTATCATCAGCTTAAAGTGAAGGATGTGGATATCCATAAAACGGCTTTTCGGACAAGATATGGGCATTATGAATTTCTGGTAATGCCATTCGGATTGACGAACACCCAGCTGCATTCATGGATATGATGAACCAGATTTTCCAACCCTACTTGGATCAGTTCGTTGTGGTATTCATAGACGACATCTTAGTGTATTCTAAGTCCGAGGTAGAACATGATGAGCATCTTCGGATTGTGTTGTGAGTTTTAAGGGAGAAGAAGCTGTATGCCAAATTCAGCAAGTGTGAATTTTGGCTGAAAGAGGTTACGTTTTTAGGCCATGTGGTGTTTGCAGAAGGGATAAGGGTGGATCCTCGGAAGATTGAGGCTGTGCTAGATTGGAAACCACCTAAGTCCGTAACTAAAGTTCGTAGTTTCTTGGGGTTAGCCGGATACTACAGAAGATTCATCGAAGGATTCTCATCGATAGCTGCACCTTTAACGAAATTGTTGAGAAAGGAGGTACCTTCCGTGTGGACTGATAAACAGCAAGAGAGTTTTGAGAAGCTCAAGAAGGTTTTAACTGAAGCTCCGATTTTGATTCAGCCTGAGGCAGGAAAGGATTTCATCGTGTATTGTGACACTTCTCACACGGGATTAGGATGTGTTCTGATGCAAGATGGGAAGGTAGTTGCGTATGCGTCTCGGCAGTTGAGACCTCACGAGGTTAATTACCCGACGCATGACTTGGAGTTGGCAGCAGTAGTCTTTGCTCTTAAAGTTTGGAGGCATTATTTATACGGGGAAAAGTCAGTGATATACGGACCACAAAAGTCTGAAATATCTCTTGACTCGAAAAGAACTGAATTTGAGGCAATGAAGGTGGATAGAGTTGTTGAAAGACTACGATCGTTTCTATCGAGTACCACCGGGCAAGGCAAATGTGGTGGCGGGCGCCTAAGTCGGAAAGTGGTGTCAAATTTAAGGCGATGTTTGCACATCTTAGTCTTTCTGACGACCAAGCTTGTTGGCGAAATTACAAGTTAAGCCGACATGGTTGAGTCAAGTGAAAGAGAGACGATTAGTAGACGAATATCCGAGTGTAAAGCTATGGCGGTCTGAGAATGGGGAATTGGAAGATTTTGGTATTAACAAATGATAGGGTATTGTGTTTCAAAGGTAAAGTCTGTTTGCCGAGGGATCAGGAGTTGAGGCAAAAGATTCTTCAGGAGTCGCATAGTAGCCCTTATGCTATGCATCCTGGAGGAAGTAAGTTATATCGAGACTTGCAAGATCAGTTTTGGTGGCCTGGTCTTAAACGGGAAGTTACGAATATGTAGGAAAGTGCTTAACGTGTCGACAAGTCAAGGCTTTGAACATCAAGTACCTTGAGATTGCTTGACCGATAAAGATTCCACAGTGGAAGTGGGAGAGAATCACCATGGACTTTGTTAGTGGGCTTCCTCTTACGCATACTAAGAAAGACTCTGTTTGGGTGATAGTGGACCGATTAACGAAATCTACACATTTTATCCCAGTTCGGGTTGATTACTCTTTGCAGAAATTAGCGAAATTATATGTGGTTGAAATTGTGAGATTGCATGGAGTGCCGTTGTCAATCATTTCAGATAGAGATCCGAGGTTTACGTCTCGATTTTGGAAAGCATTGCATCAGGCTTTGGGCACCAGATTGGACTTCAGTACGGCATTTCATCCTCAGTCGGACGGTCAGTCTAAAAGAGTAATCCAAATCTTAGAAGATATGTTAAGGGGATGTGTGATAGATTTCAAGGGAAGTTGGGAGGAATTCTTACCGTTGGCAGAATTTGCGTACAATAACAGTTCCCAAGCTAGTATTTGGATGGGACCATATGAAGCACTATATGGACTAAGTGTCACACTCCTACGTGTTGGATGTAATTAGGGAACGTCGATTTTGGGTCGAAATAGTGGCTGAATCCGAAGAAAAGGTTAAAGTAATCCGGGCTCGGTTAAAGGAAGCATCTGACAGGCAAAAGTCTTACGCAGATCTAAAGTGGAAAGAAATAGAGTTTCTTTGTGGGGACCAAGTTTTCCTAAAGGTTTCACCTTGGAAAAAGGTGATGAGATTTAGTCGCAAAGGAAGCTAAGTCCTGTGTTCATTGGACCTTATCGGATTGTGAAGCGGAGTCGGATCTGTGGCATATCGTTAGATTTGCCTTGGAGTTGAAGCAAATGCACGATGTGTTCCATGTTTCAATGCTACGCCGTTACCGGTCGGATCCATCTCATGTAGTGCCAGTTGAGGAGGTGGAATTAAGACCAAATTTGTCTTATGAAGAGGAACCAATTCAAGTTCTGGAGCGAGATGTAAAGGTTTTACGGAGAAAGTCGGTTCCTCTCGTTAAGGTATTATGGCGTAATCATGGATCGGAAGAAGCTTTGTGGGAACCAGGAAGAAGCGATCGACGATAATACCCTCACTTATTCGGCCGAGTAATTTCGAGGACGAAATTATTTTAAGGGGTAGAACTGTAAGATCCCGATAATTAGGGGTTATGTATTTTACTTAATTGAATGATGTTGCATGCTTAATTATTATTAAATGTATTTTGGAAGTTATTTTGAGCTTCATTAATTAAGTGAATGCTTAGTGATTTATTAAATTTTTTAATAAATAAGATGAAGCTAAGCATGATAGGCTTTATGAATTAATGACAAGGAATTTTAAGCATAAGTTGAGTAATTAGCAAAGTGGTAAGGACATATGGATGAGTGCTTGAGGGGAGAGGTTCGAATCCCCTAGCTAACAAATGGGAGGATTTTATTTTTGTTTCTTTCCTATAGTGTCGGCCAAGAACTTTCTAGAGTGGATGAGCATTCTTTTAATTTTGGCTATTTGACCATATGAAAAAGGCAAGCTAAGGACTTATGGTATGGAATCAAGATAGGATGGTAAGAAGGGGGGACAAAAGGCTTGATATGTGGGCAATGTTTTGGAAGTTTGTTCATGGTCATTTGACCATGAACCTAGACAACATAAGGGGCTAAGGGAGTGGTTTAATTGTCTTGGAAATTATGGAGTTGATAGGAAGAATTAAAAAGGAAAGAAGGGATTGTGTAGGCTATTGTGTTGGCGAATTTTGGTATGGGATTAGGAAGATTTTGTTGACCAAAAGGTTGTCATTTGTGCATTTTTTCCTTGTCCAATATTTTCTCTTAGCGAATTTGTCTATTGGCATTTGGTAAAAGTTTGCTTTGTTTTGGCCTTTGCATTTTGACCAAATAGGTACTTTTGTTTCTTCTTTTCCTCTCAAATCTTTATCTTCTTTTGATACCAAAATATTGTCACTTTTGACGACACTTATTCTTTTCTTTCTCTCTAGTGCTTAATTCAACTTTCACCAAAAGCATCCTCTCTCATTTTCTTTTTCTTTTCATTCTATTTCTCTCTCTCTTTCCTCTCATTGCGAAACTACAAAAGTTCTAGAACCAATTTTCTTCATTTCTTTCCCTTGGCCGAATGTGCATAGGTTCCAAAAACTATCTCTTTTCTTTTGAGGATCATCATCATCTTCTTTTAATCTTCTTTCTCCTTCTCTTTTCTTCCTTCTCTCTTCCTTCTCTTTTCATTTTTCATTTTCTTTCTTCTTTTCTTTCTTTGAAACCGAAACCACCAAATCAAATTTTATTCTCTTCTTTTCTTGTTCAAAGTCAATCTTCAAGTGCTCAAAGTAAGGTTTTTGTTTGTCAATAGTTTTCATTATTTCCTTTTACTATAGTTGATTTAGAAAATAAATCTTTTATTTTTTCTCTCTAGGCCGAATCCTTGGAAAGGATTTTAAAGATCTTTGTTGAAGCCAACTTTTAAGAAGTGATCTTCGAGATCATCAAGGTAAGGATTTTTAATTTCGATCGTATCAATTCTTTTAGAATGGATCACTAATCAACGTTATTTTAGGGACGATTTGAGACTAACAAGATAGGTAAGAAAAGAGCCGTCAGTGTTTGGAAGAGAGGCGTACTCTTTTACCATCAAACTACAAGCGAAGGGCGTGATCGGTGTAAGAGACTTTCCACGGGTTGCGGACCCTCCGCTAATGAGGATCGATTATTTGAAGTTGTACGTATAACCGAACCACTTTATGTTGGTGGATTATCGGTAGATTTTGATCCATCTAGTGGAGAAAAACCACAAATAACGTCTGCTTCGAGAATCAGAGGGTAAGGATTTAGATCCATCATCAATAAGTATAGTTTTGTTAGTAAAGTTTATACTAACCAAGTGTGACGATTAACTAGGTGTTGACGAGCGAGAGAGTATCATTCTCACTGTCATAAGGTGTGTAACCCTACATTAAAAACTCATAGATCTATCTTTATATGTGATTTTATGATAATGTGTTTAATAATGATTTTTGGATACCATTCAGTGGTATACAATATTCAGGTATGTTTACCCCAATATTTCGTTAATTTTGCTATATGCATAAAATGTGAAATAAGTATGATTATATTATGATTTTGGGGTAAATCGCATGAAAACTAAATGATATGTATGTGCATGGGCATATGGGTATATTTGATAAAGGAGGAAGTATTCGGTGGTTTTACCACATTTTGGTGACTTGGTCACATATTTGAAATCTGGTGACTTGGTCACAAATATGAAATCCGGTGACTTGGTCACATATGTGAATCTGGTGACTTGGTCACATATTTGATATCCGGTGACTTGGTCACAATTTTGTCTGTGGCCTTGCCACAAAATTATAAGAGCGATGTGCATGTTGACTGCAAAGAATCGCCTTCGATGGTGTGTAGCGGATGGGGTCTATTTAGTAATCCCACGGTGTGATTGGTTGGTACGGGTGGTGTGTGGCGGATGGATATTTAGGTGGGCTGGGTTTTGCATTTCATAATATGTGTATATTCATGTGATTTTAAATGATTATTATTTAATCTACTATGAAAATGGGCTTTTGGGCTAAAATGACTTAAATGGGCCTATGGCTATATGTGCAATTATTGGGCTTTAAGGCATATGATCAAATGGGCTTTTTAATGTATGTGTTACACATTGAGTTTATAACTCACCCTTTTGTGGGATAACTTTTCGGATGATTAAGTATGCGATGGATCGAATCGACAAGGACTCCGTGGTGGCCAATGCTCATATCAAGTATTTTGGAGATTTTCCAATTTAAACTTATTAAATTTTACTTCTTAGACTTTATTATGGGTTTTTCTATTTTTATGTAATAAGGCCACTATAAACTGCTTTTAAATTTTTGTGTTTGGATTTATTTTGCCATGAATAATTATTAATTAAATAACTAAATGGATTTTGATAAATAATTTGAACTGCTTTTGAAAACAAAATATATTTCTACAATATTAATAAATTTTTCATTAAATTTGGTTTTCATTAACTTATTATTCCTCTTAAAATAATGTTTTAAGAAGATGCTAATTTACTTTACAATTACAATTTCAACCCTTTCCTTAAGTTAATCTGTTTTATTCAAAAATCATCAAGTTTTTCTTAAATAAGTGAGAGTTTGCTAAAGTTTTACTCGAGGAACATATCAAATCAGGTCAGGCTTTTTGGGTCGGGTTTGGGGTGTTTCACTCAGCCTTGGGTTTTGAAGCCCACAATGTTTTCAAAATTTGGCCCAAATGACTTTTTGAAAATTTTCTTTAGTTAAAATGGTTTTATAGAAGCATGGCACCCGAGTTCTCAGCCCAGGTCCACCAGGTAAGTTCTTTTGTTGATAAATTGATGAGAGTATGTTAATGTATGATACTCTAAATAATAGGCCTAAGGAAACTATACTTTAGAGACATGGACCCTAGGTGTATGTGTACTTCTATGAAAAAACCACTGAATAAATCTTTATTACATAAAACTTTCTTTAAACAAGAAGTGAAAAGACTCTAATACATAAAACTTTTTCATAAAAATAGATAAGACGCGTAAGTAGACATGAGTTCTAGGGGACGTGGTCGTCGTGGACGCGGTGGAGGCAGAATGGCTGTGTCAGAACCAGTTAGATCTGGTCAAGGTTTTGAAAATGAAGCTCCGCCACCGGCTATTGGGGTGGTATTTCAAGAGCAAACTGGAGGAGATGATGCAGTATCGCAGGCTATGCTGTGAGTTTTGGAACAAGTAGCAGGAGCTAGTATGGGAAATAGGGCTCGAAAGTCAGTAGTTAAGAGACTTAGATCAAATGGAGTGAGATTTTGGGGAGTATCTGGAGTAGCTCAATGTAGCGAATCTTGGTTAGAGGCGATGAGAGGATCATGGACGATTTAGACTGCTTCACGAGGAAAAAGCGAAAGGTCTTTGTTTCACTACTTCGTGATGAGGCCTACCAAAGGTGGCTCACCACAAGGAGAGTACCCACGTGGATCGAGTGGATTGGGGGTATTTTAAGGTTAAGTTTGAAGGAAATCGTTGGAGCTAGCTATATCGACACTCAGAGAAAAGCGTTTCTGAATTTAGTGCAAGAAAATAAGTCGATAGCTGAGTATGAAGCAGAGTTTTTATGACTTAACCGATATGCTAGAGGGATAGTGGCTACTGATTATGAGCGGTGTGTCAGATTCAAGGATTGACTGAGAGATGAGCTGCGAGTGTTGATTGCTCCGCACCGGGAAAGAGACTTTGCAGTCATAGTGGATAGGGCAAGGATAGCTAAAGAAGTTAAGCAGACTGAGAGACAGAACCGAGACATAGGTCAGAATAAAAATAAGAGAAGTTTGGGATCTTCAGGGTCATCTAGGAATTTTCAAAAGAAACCTAGAGTTGATGGGCCGTGAGGTCAGCAGGTTGCTACGGGAGGACAATATCGCACTTGTGCTCAATGTGGGAAGATGCACCTGGGAGAATGTTGGAAAAAGACCGGGGGATGTTTCAAGTGTGGGTCTAAAGATCATATGATTAAGGATTGTTCGATGAATACAGATAAGAACTACCAATGGTCGAGGTGCTAATCAGTGGCGAGGTGGGCAACAAGCGATGAGGGTCGTAGTCCGAATGGAAGAAGTAATGGTTCTGGTAGAGGTCGTGGGACTCCAAGCAGAGGCAGTGGTAGCACTAAGGTGAGACAGCCAGGTCTGGTATATGCAGTTCGTCGCAGAGAATATAGTGATGCACCTGATGTTATTACGATGCGTTTACGATTTCAGGTTGCCTTTATTTCTTTGATAGATATAGGGTCAACTCATTCATACATCGCTAGTGAAGTATCTGGACTTTGCATGTGAACTCGAGGCGTACCTAGGAAGATGACTGTACTTAGTCCTTCAGGACAGACCGTAGTAGTAGATAAGCTCTTTAAGGAAGTGCCTTTAGAAGTTCAAGTGACACAGTTTCCAATTGATTTAATGGAGTTACCGTTCGGGGAATTTGACCTAATCCTAGGCATGGTCTGGCTAGTGAAATATTGTGCAAATGTGGATTGTGCTGCTAAGCGGATGTCATTAAGATCTATTGATAACAAGGAAATTGTGGTAATGGGCGAGGGACGGAACTATTTATCAAATGTAGTATCTGCCCTTAAGGTAGAAAAGATGGTTAGAAAGGGATGTGTAGCTTTTCTGATGTTGGTTAGTGCCTTGGAGGTTAAGAAAGCAATTGTTGAAGAGGTCAGGACTATGAGAGAATTTGTAGATGTTTTTTTCAGAAAAACTTCCAAGATTGCCTCCGGATCGTGAGGTGGAATTTAGGATTGACTTGTTGCTTGGAACGGCGCCAGTTTCTATTGCTCCGTATAGAATGGCACCAAAGGAGTTGGTTGAGCTTAAGGCTCAGATTCAAGAGTTACTTGATCGTGGGTTTATCCGACCTAGTGTGTCTCCATGGGGAGCACCGGTCTTGTTTGTAAAGAAGAAGGACGAAACGATGAGAATGTGTATAGATTATCGGCAGTTGAATAAGCTGACCATCAAGAAAAAGTATCCTTTACCAAGGATCGACGACTTGTTCGATCAGCTTAAGGGAGCTGCGGTATTCTCAAAGACAGATCTAGGGTCGGGGTATCATCAGCTTTAGGTGAAGGAAGTAGATATCCATAAGACAGCTTTCCGAACAAGATATGGGCATTATGAGTTTTTGGTAATGCTGTTCGGATTGACGAATGCCCCAGCTGAGTTCATGGATATGATGAATCGGGTTTTCCAACACTACTTGGATCAGTTCGTCATGGTATTCATAGACGACATCCTAGTGTATTCTAAGTCGGGGATAGAGCATGATGAGCATCTCCGGATAGTGTTGCAAGTGCTAAGAGAGAAGAAACTATATGCCAAATTCAGTAAGTGTGAATTTTGGCTGAAAGAAGTTGCATTTTTAGGCCATGTGGTGTCTGCAAAAGGGATAAGGGTAGATCCTCGGAAGATTGAGGCAGTACTAGATTGGAAACCACCTAAGTCCGTAACTAAGGTTCGCAGTTTCTTGGGTTTGGCAGGCTATTACAGAAGATTCGTCAAAAGATTTTCATCGATAGCTACACCTTTAAGGAAATTGTTGAGAAAAGAGGTACCTTTCGTATGGGCAGATAAGCAGCAAGAGAGCTTTGAGAAGCTTAAAAGGGTTTTGACTAAAGCTTTGGTTTTGATACAGCCTGAGGTAGGGAAGAATTTTGTAGTGTACTGTGACACTTCAAACACAGGATTAGGATGTGTTCTGATGCAAGATGGGAAGATAGTTGCGTATGTGTCTCGATAATTGAGGCCACACGAGGTTAATTACCCGACGCATGACTTGGAGTTGGCAGCGGTAGTCTTTACTCTTAAGGTTTGGAGGCATTATTTATATGGGGAAAAGTCAGTGATATACACAGACCACAAGAGTTTAAAATATCTACTGACTCAGAAGGAGCTAAATTTGAGACAACGAAGGTGGGTAAAGTTGTTGAAAGACTACGGCTGTTCTATAGAGTACCACCCAGGCAAGGCGAATGTGGTGGCAGATGCTCTAAGTCAGAAAGTGGTGTTAGATTTAAGGGCGATGTTTACACATCTTAGTCTTTACGACGACGGAAGTTTGCTGGCAGAATTACAAGTGAAGCCGACGTGGTTGAGTCAAGTGAAAGAGAGACAGTTGGTAGACGATGATCTAAGTACTAAGCTTCACAGGTGCAGAATGGGGAATTAGAAGATTATGGCATTAACGGCGATGGGGTATTGTGTTTCAAAGGTAAAGTCTGTATGCCAAGGAATCAGGAGTTGAGGCAAAAGATTCTTCAGGAGTCACATGGTAGCCCTTATGCTATACATCCTGGAGGAAGTAAGTTATACTGAGATTTACGAGATCAGTTTTGGTGGCCTGGTCTTAAGCGGGAAGTTACAGAATTCGTAGGGAAGTGCTTAACGTGTCAACAAGTCAAGGCTGGACATCAAGTACCTTCAGGATTGCTTCACCGATAAAGATTCCGTAGTGGAAGTGGGAGAGAATCACTATGGACTTTGTTAGTGGGCTTCCTCCTACGCCTACTAAGAAGGACTCGATATGGGTGATAGTGGACCAATTGACGAAATCTGCACATTTTATCCCAGTGCGGGTTGATTACTCTTTGCAGAAATTAGCGAAGTTGTATGTGGCTGAGATTGTGAGATTGCATGGAGTGCTTGTGTTGATTATTTTGGATAGAGATCCGAGGTTTACGTATTGGTTTTGGAAAGAATTGCATCAGGCTCTGGGCACTAGATTGGACTTCAGTACGACATTTCATCCACAGTTGGATGGCCAGTCTGAGCGAGTAATCCAAGTCTTAGAGGATATGTTAAAGGGATATGTGATAGATTTCAGAGGAAGCTGGGAGGTGTTCTTACCTTTAGCAGAATTTGCGTACAACAACAGTTACCAAGCCAGTATTCGGATGGCACCGTATGAAGCACTATATGGATGGAAGTGTCGCACTCTTACGTGTTGGACAGAATTAGAGGAACGTCAAGTTTTGGGTCTAGAAATAGTGGCTGAATCTGAAGAAAAGGTTAAGGTAATCCGGGCTCGGTTAAAGGAAGCATCTGACAGGCAAAAGTCGTATCGCAGATCTTAAGCGGAAGGAAATAGAGTTTGCTGTGGGGGATCAAGTATTTCTAAAGGTTTCACCTTAGAAAAAGGTGATGAGATTTGGTCGCAAAGGGAAGTTAAGTCCCAGGTTCATAGGACCTTATCGGGTTTTGTAGCGAGTCGGACCAGTGGCATATCAGTTAGAATTGCCTTTGAAATTAAAACAAATGCACGATGTGTTCCATGTTTCAATGTTACGTCGTTACAATCGGATCCAAATCATGTAGTGCCGTTGAGGAGGTGGAATTAAGACCAGATTTGTCTTCTGAAGAGGAGCCAATTCAATTCTAGAACGGGATGTGAAGGTGTTACGGAGGAAATCAGTTCCTCTCGTCAAAGTGTTATGGCGTAATCATGGATCAGAAGAAGCTTTGTGGGAGCAGAAGGAAGCAATGCGACAGTAATACCCTCACTTGTTCTAACTAGGTAATTTTGAGGTCGAAATTATTTTTAAGGGGGTAGAACTGTAATATCCTAAATATAGGGGTTACGCATTTTTTTATTTAATTGTATGTGGTTGCATGCCTATGTGTAGTTGAGTGTGCTTTGGGAGTTTTAGAAACTTCAGTATGTAAGAGTATGCCCTATAAAATTATTAAATTTTTAAGTCTTAAAATGGAGCTAAGCAAGATAGGCTTTAAGAAAAATTGGCATGAGGTTTATATCATAACAAGTCAATTGGCAAAGTGGAGTTGGCGCATGGATGAATGCATGAGGGGAGAGGTTAGAATCCCTTAGCTAGAAATTGGAAGGATTTTAATTTTTGCTCTCTTTACTATAGTGTCAATCAAGCCTTATCTAGTATGGATGGATTTTCTCTTATTTTTGGATAGTAGACCAAAGGAAAAAGGCAAGTTAGTAGTTAAGGTATGGAATCAAGATGTTATGGAAGGATAAGGGGACAAAAGGCTTGATGAGTGGGTGATGTTTTGGAAGTCTTTCCATGGTCATTTGACCATGAACCTAGACGGCATAAGGGGCTAAGGGGGTTGGTTTAATTGTGATAGTGATTAAGGGGATGATAGGGAAGAAATGAGGAGAAAAAAATGGGATTATGTTGGCATGTGTGTGTTGGCCAAATTTTGTAATGGGATTAGGGGGTGATAGTTGGCCAAAACCTTATCAATTTGGGCATCTTTTCCCTTTTCTCCAAATTTTGCTTCTTAGCCGAAATTATCACTTGCAATAGGTGTAACTTTTGTTTTGTTTGGCTATCATTTTTTTTTTGACCATTTTGGTTTAAGTGCCAATTCTCTCAAATTCCTTTTCCTCTATTGCGAAAACACCAAAAGTTCGAAGACATTTCTCTTTCTTTTCTTCCTATCTAGTCTCAAATCATCCTAGTATCAAGGGCATTTCTCATCTTTTCTTTTCTTTCTCTTTCTCTTTTCTTTCTTTTCTCTTTTCTCTTTCGTTCTCTTAGTGAAACCATCCTTCCCCATAACCATAACCGAAACCACCATCATTTCTCTTCTCTTTTGTTAAAGCTGGAACCACTATCTTTTCTTTTCTTCTTAATTGTTAAGGCCGAATTTCTTTATAGTTCAAATAAGGGTGAATCAATCTCCGTGTTACGGGTAAGGATTATCGATCATTCGTCTTTCTTTCTTTTCTTTTGGATTAGCCGATTATAGAAATCTAATCCTCTTATTTCTCCTTTGTCGAATCTCTGAAGGAGGATTTTGGGATTCTTTTTTAGCCAACGATTAAGGAGAAATCATTCGGATCATTCAAGGTAAGGATTGTCATATTATTGGTTATATCGTTTTAGATAGATTACTAATCGCTTTCGTTTTAGGGGACTCTATCGCTCGATCATTTTTCGTAAATGCAAGATTTTGGGACTAACAAAATAGGTTCGAAAAGAGTGATAAAGAGTGTTTGGAAGAGGGGTGGTTCTATTATACCCTCAAATTTCAAACGAAGGGCTGTATCGGCAATCCGAGATTTTCCACCGGGTTGTGGACCCTCTGCCAATGAAGATCGATTATTTAAAGTCGTGCGTACACCCGAGCCAATTTTTGTTCATGGTTGTCATCGGGTTTTGATCCATCTATTGGAGAAAAATCACTTATAATAGTTGTCCAAGTTTCTGAGGGTAAGAAATTAGATTATTCATCAATAGTATAGATTTAGAAGTATTGGTGTGTTCTAATCAAGTGTGATAAACAACTAGGTGTCGACGAGCGGAAAGGTATCGTTCTCACTGTTATAAGGTGTGTAACACTATACTAAATTTCTCATAGATCTAAAATAATAATGATTTGTATGAAAATATGTATGATAATGGTTGCGAGTACCATTCAGTGGTATACGATATTCAGGTATGTTTACCCCATTACTTCATTAATAATGTTATAAGCATAAATATGAAATAAGTATGACTCTGTTATGATTTTGGGGTATATTGCATAAAATCTGAATAATATGTATGTGCATGGGCATATGGGTGATATTGATAAAGGGAAGTGTTCGGTAGTTTTACCACATTATCCAAAGACTTGGTCACATAATATGAATCCGGTGACTTGGTCACATAATATGAATCCGTGACTTGGTCACATATATGAATCCGGTGACTTGGTCACAATTATCTGTAGCCATGCCCCAAAATTATAAGGCGATGTGCATGTTGATGCAACAAGCGCCTTCTGTGGTGTGTAGCAGATGGAGGGTCGATTTAGTAATCCCACGGTGTGATTGGTAAGGAACGTGGTGTGTAGCGGATGGATATTTAGGTGGGCTTGGGATTGCATTTCATTTATATATATACATGTGATTTAATCGATTTTATCTGATTTGATATAAAATGGGCTTATGGCTAAATATGTTTTAAATGGGCTTAATGGCTTTGATCGATTGGGCTTTTTAGTGTAATGTTACACATTGAGTATGTTGACTCACCCTTTTATGGGATATATTTTGGATGGCGCTTAGCGTAATGGATCGGGTCAGCGAGGACTACGTGGTGGCCATTGCTCAACTAAGTATTTCGAAGTTTCTTTTAATTAAACCTACTAAGTTTATTTTTATTATTTAGGATTTATTTTGGGTTATGTTATTTTTGTAATAAGGCCGCTATGAACTGTTTAAATTTTTACGTTTTAGATTTTTAATTTGTTATGATCAAATAATTACTAAATAAATTAAATGATTTCAAAAATAACTTAAACTGCTTTTGACACCTATGGTTTTCACAATAATAATAAGTTTTAAATTTGGTTTTCTTTTAACTTATAATCATTCTCAATAAAGATAACGTTTTAAAAGATACAAACTTATTTAACGATACAATTTTCAACACGATCACTAAGCTAATCATTTTATCTGAAACCATCATATTTTCTTAATAAACAAAACGAGATTTAATTGAAGTTTTACTCGAGGAACATACTAGATCCGGTCAGGGCTTGTGGGCCGGGTTTGGGGTGTTTCAGTTCTAATTATTTATTTATTTACAAAAGAAGTTCATGAAAAATTACGGGTCTGTTAATTTGAACGAGGATTCAACCCACTCAAAGTCACCATCCTAGTAGTATTTGAGACGTTGACCATTATCTTTAAATGTACCTCCGTAATTGTTGTATATGTAACACCCTTACCCGTATTCAATGCTGGAACAGGGTACGAGGCATTATTGGACTTACAACACAAGCATTCACATAATTTTGAGTCATAATGGAACAACCCGGTTTAGACCCTAGTCAGAACAGTGGTTTCGAGACCAAAAATCTGAGGTCAGAATAATAATTTAATATTATTTTCTCTATGAATAGTATGAGACATGGTCTGTGTGGAAATTCTGTGTGATGATTTAATCGTATGTGTGTCGAATTAAGAAAAGTGACTTAATGCATATAGAGTAAAAGCTATGTGTTGAATTATAAGTGCTTATGTGTTGTGGCTCTATAAAAGGGAGGTCTTAAGAAGCAAATGAACCAATAATCAGTTAGTGGATGACTAAAAGTCATAAATAGCCTTGTGAATATAGGTTATAAATATTTTATAATAAGGATAATATGGTAAATTAGTATTAATATCAATAATAATAAAAGAAACAAAGGAAAGATGATAGTGATCATCTTTTTTATGAGTGCCGAATATTGAAGAAAGGAAAAAGAGAAGAAGTTGAGTTAGGGTTCGGCAATTGTAAGCTTGAATTTGAGGTTAGTTTTTGATCCGTTGTTGATAATTTCTACGTTTTTGTGATCATTGCTTTGTGCTCTAGCTAACCCATGTTGTAATTTTAGGAATTGATGATGTTTTTGTGATATGCCATTGATGAATGTTTGAGCTATGTGTTAGTTGATATTGAAATATGAGAGCTTAGTGTTGGGTTAGCATAGTTTGTATTTGGATTTTTGGTGAAATTGAGTATATTGGGCTAAATTGAGAAAAATGAAAAGTTGAGGGACTAAATAGAAAATTTGATGAAATATTTGGACTTATATAATCTCTAGAGAGGTTCGCCAAGCATGTGAATGTGTGGAATTTGTGAATTTGATGATTTTGTGAGATAGGGACTAAAGTGTCAAGATGTTAAAATGTGAGGGCTATTTTGTAAAATGCCCTAAATATGTGTGTTTGTATTAAAATGGATGATTTGGTGATTAAATGGATTGAATTTAAATGTGTATAGACTAAGAACGGAGAGGTTCGGATCGAGATCGAGGCAAAGACAAAGTGCTTGATTAATCGACCGTTTCGGAATTTTGACATCCGAGGTAAGTTCGGATATAGTACTAGTTGTAAACCTTATCTATGTGACATAAACTGAATGGATGGATATGTATCTATGAGAGTTGAAATTCTATGTGCTGAATTGAGATAAAGGGGTACTAAATGTGTGAAATTTGAAACGAGAAAGAGATGATTGGCACTGTGTGCGCGAAAAGATAGAGTCTTCGGCTTATCGACTTAGCACTGTGTGTGCGATACCGATATAAGTTCTGTTTCATGTATTGGCACTAAGTCTAAGGTGATGATTATGTTTCAGTTATCAAATTGGCACTATGTGTTCGAATAAACCAATGGAATAGCAAGGGTTGAACAAGAGGTAATATCGAACAATTGAATAGCATAAATGGTAAGTAACTATGTGTTGATCAAGGTACGTTTGAACCTAAGTGGTTGATGATATATTTAAGAGTTGAATGAATATATAATTGGGTATGTGGTTGAGATTGATAATGTGCCTAATTGTGCCTTTATCTATGTGATGGTACATATATATATTTATATTGACGTTGTGGTATTGAGTAATATGTATTATATTACGAACTTACTAAGCTTTGGAAAGCTTGTTGGGTGATTTGATTCTCTGCCTTGCAATGTCAGTAAAGCTAGCTCAGATCTGGGATCGTCATCTTCTCAATCACTCTATCAGCATTCTATTTTGGTACTTTTGAAAGATGTATATAGCTGGAATATGGCATGTATAGGTTAGTTAATTGAATCAAGTTTGAGATTTGTAAGTAGCCATGAGATGTGGCTAGATATGTGATAGGTTTGGCATGAACGAATGTGGTATATATATGATACATCTTTTGGCATGATTTGTAAATTGATAAATTTTCTATTGAGTGGTAACTTTGTGTTAATAAATGCTAGTAGGGTAGTGAGATTGGGAATGAATTGTGCTTGTGATAGAATAAGTATTGGTATTGAATTGGGTATGATTAGAGTTGGTATTGATTGTATGTTTTAAATTACTAAATTGGTATGCTTTTGGATGGCAATATGTGCATGAGATGTTTGGTTGATTTTCTTGTAGGTTTGACCCTAAGTGGGTGGCATGTTGGCCTTGAAAAAATGGCCTATAATGTCACACGGCTGGGTACACAGGCGTGCCTCGGACCGTGGGTAAATTGATAGAATGTGCCTTAAACTACACAAGGCCATGGCACGGGCATGCCTACATGTCATATAAAAAGTGGCAGTATATGACCTTATAGGACACAGCCTTAGCACACGGGCGTGCTTGTTATCCGTGTTGATTTTGGCAGTATGTAACTACGAGGAGGTCACACGGATGTGTCATATAGCCGTGGGAGAGGCACGGCCTACATCCACGAGCGTGTCTCCCCTGTATTCTAGAAAAGTTTCAATTATTCATGAAATTTTATATGTGTTTCATATTAGTCCTAACTCAGTTTATAAGCATGCTTAGGGTCTTGATGACTCGTTTAAGGGACACTATGATTGTATATAAATGTGTTTGATGATGTTTGACTTTGTGCGACATTTAGAGGTTAAATGTTCTGATTGATCAGTCATACCCCTTAACGCTATTCAGGCGACAATTGCGGGTTAGGGGTGTTACAATTTTATTGGTGCCAGAGCTACGGTTTAGTCGATTCTCAAACTAACATAGCGCATGTGAGTTTAGCTATACATGCCATATTGTGAAATTGCGATAGTGTGATGAAATCTGATAGTTGAAATGTGTTTTAATATAGTAATGGACGTAGAGAGTAATGCACCTGCTCCCACTCAAGGGACAGCGCCGGCCACATCTAGGTCGAATGATAGTGGTGAGGGAGGTGAGGCTAAGCAAGCCTTCTTCCATATGATGAGTGAATGGTTTTAAAATTTATTAGAACAAATCCGATCGCTCCACAACCTCCACCACCACAAGTACCTGTTGTGCCACAAGTTGTAGATCCGATCAGATTGAATAAACCACCTATAGACAAGATTTGCAAGTATGGGGCCGAAGAGTTTAGGGCCACAGCTGATGATGATGCTGAGTGAGCTAAGTTTTGGCTCGAGAATACCCTTCGAGTATTTGGTGAGATGTCACTGAACCCTGATGAGTGCATTAAGTGTGCAGTTTCCTTGTTCATAGACACATCTTACAAAGGGTGGAAAACATTGATATCTGTGATTTGAGAGAGAGAATCACCTGGGATTTCTTTCAAGTCGAGTTTAAAAAGAAGTATATCAGCCAACGCTTCATTGATCAGAAACGTAAGGAGTTTTTATAGCTGAAACAAGGTCGTTTGTCTATTGTTGAGTATGAACGAGAATTCGTGCGATTGAGTCAATATGCTAGAGAGTGTGTTTGTACTGAACCTATGTGCAAACGTTTCGTAGAGGGATTGAATGAAGACATAAAGTTTTTGGTTAGGATACTGGATATAAATGAATTTGTTGTACTTGTGGAGAGAGCATGCAAAGTTGAGGAACTCAGTAAAGAAAAGAAGAAAGCTGATTCAGAGGCTTGAGATGAAAGAAAGAGATCGATGAATAAATTTTCTCAGCCTTCTTCAAAGAGATATAGAGATGCCAGCAATCGTTCAAATTCTTCGTTTAGTCATTCTAATAGAGATCGTTCGAGACAGAGTACTGGTTGACGAATTCAAGCTCCGAATGAGTCAAGTGTGGGCAGTGTTAAGAACAACAAGCTCGAATGTAAACAATGTGAGAGACGACATGTGGGAGAATGCTGGGGCAGGTATAACAATAGAACATTCTATAAGTATGGATCCCGATATCATTTTATTCAAGATTGCCCAAGGATAGTTGAAGAAGAAAATGTTCAAAACGAAAGACCAAGTAATGTGATGGCCAGAAGTAAACCACCCAGGAGCATCAAAAATGTGAATGAAATCCAGAGAGAAATGACTGATACAACTGTAAGGTCAAAAGTAAGAGTACCTACCCGAGCCTCTGCTATACGTGCACGAGAGGAAGCATAATCTCCAAACGTCATCACCGGTACTTTCACATTATTTGATACTGATGTCATTGCATTGATAGATCCAGGATCGACTCATTCTTATGTGTGTATGAATTTAGTATAGAATAAGAATCTACCTATTGAGTCTACTGAATTTGTGATTAGAGTATCAAACCCCTTAGGCAAGTGTGTTTTCGTGGATAAGATGTGCAAGAATTGCCTGTTGATGTTTCGTGATTTATGTTTCCCGGTCAATTTAATGTTGCTACCATTTGATGAATTTGACATAATTCTGGGAATAGACTGGCTTACTTTGCATAATGCCATTGTGAATTTTAAGAGAAAGAATGTTGAATTGAAGAGTTAGAATGGTGAGGTAGTTCGAATTGAGTCTAGTGATATGAAAGGATTACCATCTGTTGTATCTATGATGAAAGCTATGAACTATGTGAGAAAGGGCTATGAAGCTTATTTGGCATACGTGATTGATACAAAAGTGTCGGAAAGGAAAGTTGAATTTGTGCCTGTGATATGTGAGTTTCCAGATGTGTTTTCGGAAGAGTTACTAAGGTTACCTCCGATTAGAGAAGTTGAATTTGGTATTGAGTTAGTGCCAGGAACTGTTTCTATTTCGATTGCTCCATGCAGAATGGCACCAACATAATTGAAAGAGTTGAAATCTCAGTTGCAAGAATTGATCGATAGAGGATTTGCACGACCTAGTTTTTCACCCTGGGGAGCTCCTGTATTATTTGTGAAAAAGAAAGATGGAACTATGAGAATGTGTACTGATTATCGACAATTGAACAAAGTGATGATAAAGAACAAATATCCGTTACCTCAGATCGATGATTTGTTTGATCAGTTAAGAGGAGCTACAATATTTTCTAATATAGATTTGAGATCAGGCTACTATCATTTGAGAGTTAAAGAATCCAATGTGCCAAAAACTGCATTCAGAACGAGGTATGGACATTATGAATTCTTAGTGATGCCTTTTGGACTAACAAATGCCCCTGCAGTGTTTATGGATTTGATGAATCGAATATTCAGACCGTATTTGGATCGATTCGTGGTGGTATTCATTGATGATATTTTGATATATTCGCGAGATGAGACGCAGCATGCCGAGCATTTGAGAATCGTGCTACAAACTCTATGTGAGAAATAGTTGTATGCAAAGTTTAGCAAGTGTGAATTTTGGTTGCATGAGGTCAGTTTTCTGGGCATTTTGTATTCGCTACTGGGATACGAGTCGATCCGGATAAAATCTCTACTATTTTTGAGTGGAAGCCTCCGAGAAATGTGTCTGAAGTCCGTAGTTTTCTAGGACTAGCGGGATATTATAGACGATTTGTGAAAGGCTTCTCGATGAGTTCAACTCCATCGACAAAGTTGTCGCAAAAGGATGTTAGATTCGAGTGGTTAGAAAAGTGTCAACAGAGTTTTGAACAGTTGAAAGTGTTGTTAACAGAAGCACCAGTGTTGATTCAACCTGAATCAGACAAAGAGTTTATAGTTTATAGTGATGCATCGTTGAATGGTTTCGGCTGTGTACTGATGCAATAAGGAAAAGTCATCGCTTATGCTTCGAGACAGTTAAAACCGCATGAAAAGAAATATCCAACGCATGATCTTGAATTGGCTGCGATTTTATTTTCATTGAAGATTTGGCGTCACTATTTATTCAGTGAAAAAAGTCATATTTATACTGATCATAAGAGTTTAAAGTATTTGATGACTCAGAAAGATTTGAACTTGCGACAAAGAAGATGGTTAGAGTTGTTGAAAGATTATGAACTTGTGATAGATTACCACCCGGGTAAAGCTAATGTTGTAACTGATGCTTTGAGTCAGAAATCGTTATATACCTTACGAGCTATGAGTAATCAGATGGATCTATGTATGATAATGCGGTTGTAGCTGAATTGAAAGTAAAACCATTGTTTTTACAGCGGATATGTGAGACTCAGAAGATTGATAATGAGTTGTTAGCAAAAAGAGTTCAATGTAATTCGAATGCGGAATCAGAATTTTGAGTTGATGGTAATGATTGTTTGAGATTCAGAGATCGGATTTGCGTTCTGAGAAATTCAAAATTGATTCAAATGATTTTGACCGAAGCTCACAATAGTCACTTGACTGTACATCCAGGGAGTACGAAAATGTATAATGATTTGAAACTATTCTACTGGTGGCATGGTATGAAGAGAGATATTTCTGACTTTGTGTCAAAATGTTTAGTTTGCCCGACAAGTTAAAATTTGAACATCAAGTTTAAATCCGGTTTATTGCAACCAATTATGATTCCTGAGTGGAAATGGGAGAGAATTACCATGGACTTTGTGTCGGGTTTGCCCTTATCTCCGAGCAAGAAAGATGCAATCTAGGTGATAGTTGATAGATTAACGAAATCAGCTCATTTCATTTCGGTGAGAACCAATTATTCTTTAGATAAGTTGGCTGAATTGTATATCGACGAGATTGTAAGATTACACGGAGTACCGTTATCTATAGTGTCTGACAGAGATCCGAGATTTACCTCACGATTTTTGAAGAAATTACAAGATGCTTTAGGCATGAGATTGCATTTCAGTACTGCTTTTCATCCTCAAATAGATGGTTAATCCGAGCGAATCACTCAGATTATCAAAGACATGTTAAGATGTTGTATACTTGAATTTAAAAGTACGTGGGAAAAGCATTTCTCATTGATTGAGTTTGCGTATAACAACAATTTTCAATCTAGCATTAAAATGGCACCATATGAGGCTCTTTACGGTTGAAAGTGCCGAACTACATTGTATTCGACCGAGCTGAGTGAGAATAAGATTCACGAGGTTGATCTTATAAAAGGGACTGAGCAGAAAATTAAAGTAATTCGTGACAGTTTGAAAGTAGCCTCAGATCGTCAGAAGTCTTATGCAGATTTTCAACGAAAGGATATTAAATTTGAGGTTGGTGATAAAGTGTTTCTAAAGTATCTCAGTGGAAGAAAATACTTCAATTTGGCAAAAAGGGCAACTTGAGTTCGAGGTTCATTGGACCGTATGAGATCGTTGAACGAGTTGGATCAGTTGCTTATAGATTGAAATTGCCATTTGAATTAGAAAAGATCCATAATGTGTTTCATGTGTCAATCTTCGACTATACAGATCAGATCCGTCTCATGTGATTGCTCCTTTTGAGGTTGAGATTCAGCCATATTTGTCATATAGCGAAGAACCGATCCGAATTTTGGCACGAGAGACCAAAGAGTTGAGAAACAAAAGAATTTCCTTAGTGAAGGTATTATGGCACAAACACGGAATTGAAGAGGCTACGTGGGAGCCTGAGAACGTTATGAGAGAGCAACATCCACAACTATTCACTGGTAAGATTTTCGAGGACGAAAATCCCTAAGGGGGAGAGTTGTAACAACCCAGTTTAGACCCTAGTGGAAACAGTGGTTTCAAGACCATAAATGCGAGGTTAGAATAATAATTTAATATTATTTTCTGTGTGAATAGTATGCGACATGGTCTGTGTGGAAATTCTGTGTGGTGATTTAATCGTTTGTGTGTCGAATTAAGAAAAGGGACTTAATCTCGTATAGAGTAAAAGCTATGTGCTAAATTATAAGTGCTTATGTGTTGTGTCTCTATAAAAGGGAGGTCTTAAGAAGCAAATGAACCAATAATTAGTTAGTGGATGACAAAAAGTCATTAATAGCCTTGTGAATATAGGTTATAAATATTTTATAATAACGATAATATGGTAAATTAGTATTGATATCAATAATAATAAAAGAAACAAAGGAAAGATGATAGTGATCATCTTTTTTATGAGTGCCGAATATTAAAGAAAGGAAAAAGAGAAGAAGTTGAGTTAGGGTTCGGCAATTGTAAGCTTGAATTTGAGGTTATTTTTTTATCCATTTTTGATAATTTCTACGTTTTTGTGATCATTTCTTTGTGCTCTAGCTAACCCATGTTGTAATTTCAAGAATTGATGATGTTTTTGTGATATGCCATTGATGAATGTTTGAGCTATGTGTTAGTTGATATTGATATATGAGAGCTTAGTGTTGGGTTAGCTTAGTTTGTATTTGGATTTTTGGTGAAATTGAGTATATTAGGCTAAATTGAGAAAAATGGAAAGTTGAGGGACTAAATAGCAAATTTGATGAAATATTTGGACTTATATAATCTCTAGAGAGGTTCGGCCAAGCATGTGAATGTGTGGAATTTGTGAATTTGATGATTTTGTGAGATAGGGACTAAAGTGTCAAGATGTGAAAATGTGAGGGCTATTTTGTAAAATGCCCTAAATATGTGTGTTTGGATTAAAATAGATGATTTGGTGATTAAATGGATTGAATTTAAATGTGTATAGACCAAGAACAGAGAGGTTCGGATCGAGATAGAGGCAAAGACAAAGTGCTCAATTAATCGACCGTTTTGGTATTTTGAGATCCGAGGTAAGTTCGGATATAATATTAGTTGTAAACCTTATCTATGTGATATAAACTGATTGGATGTATATGTATCTATGAGATTTGAAATGCTATGTGCTGAATTGAGATAAAGGGGCACTAAGTGTGCGAAATTTGAAACGAGAAAGAGATGATTGGCACTGTCTGTGCGAAAAGATAGAAGCTTCGGCTTATCGACTTAGCACTATGTGTGCAATACCGATATAAGTTCGGTTTAATGTATTGGCACTAAGTGTGCGGTGATGATTATGTTTTAGTTATGAAATTGGCACTAAGTGTGCAAATAAACCAATGGAATAGCAAGGGTTGAACGAGAGGTAATATCGAACAATTGAGTAGCATAAATGGTAAGTAACTATGTGTTGATCAAGGTACGTTTGAACCTATGTGGTTGATGATATATTTAAGAGTTGAATGAATAGATAATTGGGTATGTGGTTGAGATTGATAATGTGCCTAGTTGTGCCTTTATCTATGTGATGGTACATATATATATACATATTGATGTTGTAGTATTGAGTAATATGTATTATATTACGAACTTACTAAGCTTTGGAAAGCTTACTGGGTGATTTGATTCTCTGCTTTGCAGTGTCAGTAAAGCTAGCTCGGATCTGGGATCGTCAACTTCTCAATCTCTTTATCGGCATTCTATTTTGGTACTTTTGAAAGATGTATATAGCTGGAATATGTTATGTATAGGGTAGTTAATTGAATCAAGTTTGAGATTTGTAAGTAGCCATGAGATGTCACTAGATATGTGATAGGTTTGGCATGAACGAATGTGGTTTATATATGATACATCTTTTGGCATGATTTGGAGATTGATAAATTTGCTATTGAGTGGTAACTTTGTGTTGATAAATGCTAGTGGGGGTAGTGAGCTTGGGAATGAATTATGCTTGTGATAGAATAAGTATTGGTATTGAATTGGGTATGATTAGAGTTGGTATTGATTGTATGTTTTAAATTGCTAAATTGGTATGCTTTTGGATGGCAATATGTGCATGAGATGTTTGGTTGATTTGCTTGTAGGTTTAACCCTAAGTGGGTGGCATGTTGACCTTGCAAAAATGGCCTATAATGTCACACGGTTGGGGAACACGGGCGTGCCTCAGACCGTGGGTAAATTGGAAGAATATGGCTTAAACTGCACACGGCCATGGCATGGGCGTGCATACAGGTCGTGCGAAAAGTGGCAGTATATGACCTTATAGGACACGGCCTTAGGACACGGGTGTGCTTGTTAGCTTTATTGATTTTGGCAGTATGTAACTACGGAGAGGTCACACGGGTGTGTCATGTAGCCGTGGGAGAGGCACGGCCTACCTCCACGGGCGTGTCTCCCCTATATTCTAGAAAAGTTTCAATTTTTCATGAAATTTTATATGTGTTTCGAATTTATCCCGACTCGGTTTATAAGCATTCTTAGGGTCTTGATGACTCGTTTAAGGGACGTTATGATTGTATATGAATGTGTTTGATGATGTTTGACTTTTTGTCGACATTTAGAGGTTAAATGTTTTGATTGATCGGTAATACCCCTTAACCCTATTACGGCGACAGTTGTGGGTTAGGGGTGTTACACATAAATTTGCATCCAAATTAAAAACATTTGTATTCAATCATAAAGCCCCTAATATAAGCCTACGAGGCCCAAAATGTGATTTAGAAGTGGTTCGGGATTAAACCAAGAACTTAGGGAATCTTTACAAAACTTCGAAAATTTTTGCTAGAAACAGGGCTCATACGCCTGTGTGGTCCAAGGGAAACGCCCGTGTGGTCCAAGTCACATGCCCGTGTGACCCTGAGACACACCCGTGCTATAGACCGTGTTCAATTTAGGGTGCTTTCTGACTTGTGCCACACGCTCATGTGCTTAATTAATTTAATTTGAATTAGGTGCAAGTTTCATAAGGCCAAGACACACGCCTGTGTTCTAGGCCGTGTAGCACACACAGCTGAGACACACGCCCGTGTCTCTGCCGGTGTACTCAATCTTGGACATTCTAGTTCTCAAAACTAAGGTGCAGGGGACACACGGCCAGCACACATGCCCAAGGGGCAAGCCACGTGTCACACATGGCCTAGACACACGCCGGTGTGTCTACCCGTGTGGACAAATATAGGTTATTTACCAAGCCATTTGCCACTCTCATTTATTCCTACACTTACACCAATTCAATGGCACAATTCATGGCATACTTAGGCAACCAAAACAATCACAACTAAGGTATTAACATCACATCCTCGTGTTAACATCTAACATGCTTTGACATCATAATTTACCTAACACAAACATAGCACAAGCACATCCAATTTAACCAAGATAGGCAATCTTTCAAGGCATTGTACAAAATAAAACACTTATCAATTACAAACCAATACTTTTGGCCAAATCATAATGACACATATAACAAAATGACCAAGTCCCTATACATGACATAATTCAAAGTATTGACATTGCAATGGTACCCAAAATAATGGTTCATACTGTGAATGGATCTCTGACGATCTCCGATCTCGAGTTAGCTTGGTGACACTATAAGATAAGGAAAGAAAGGGGGTAAGCTATATAGCTTAGTAAATTCATGTACAAATAATACGAAACGTTATTCATACATTTTTCATATAAATAACTTAACATATACTAACATAAATGTCATTAAAACTTCGTAAGCACAACTTACTCAATCACATTCTTACCAATAGTTCATCATATACTGAGTTCATTTCCTTTGAGTTTTACGTACATACATGTATCATCTCATAACATATTCACATACTTTCTCATCTTTAACATAGCCATTGAACCACTTGGAATACTATCGGATACATGGAAAACTTTACACATAAATGCCACATATGTAGCCAATGCTACCACAAATCTCATAACACATATAGGCTCGCTCTCGAGCTATCCACGGGGCCTGCTCACACAAGCTGTCAGTCAAGACGTAGCTACATGGTGCTGCTCACACAATCTGTCAGGTATTTGCAACACATGTCGATATACCCAGCCACCGGTATGATGCAGAAGACCAACACCTAGGACACATAAATCACATAATTACATATTCACATGGGTTCCTAGTGACATATCACTTGTATCCTAATCTATTCCTAAGGTTCAACCGAGATTTTCTCGCTTGTCGAAACTTCGTCAATTACGTCCATAGAGTCAATCATAGAATTCATGTACTATCAAAACATTATAAATACAAATGTAACGTTGCATTATTAATATACGAACTTACCTCGGTACAAAAATAATAGAAATAGACCAAATCGTCAAACACCTTGTTTTTCTTTGATCTAGGTCTGAACCTCGTTTTTCTTGATCTATAATAGCAAATTTAACTTACTTAATACTCACATTATTCAATTCAGCCCAAAAATCACATTATGGAAAAATTACATTTTTGCCTCACTTTTCAACATTTTACACTTTAGCCCCTAAGCTCGTAAAATGATATGTGTTCAATTTCTTTAATACACAAGCCTAGCTGAACCATTTTTATACTCATACCAGCCCATATTTTTCATTTAATCACACTTCTACTATATATTTTATAACTTTTTGCAAATAAGTGCTTTTTGGGCATTTTCATCGAAAATCACTTACTAAAAGTAGCTTATCCAACATCAAATTTGCACAATCTACCATTAAACATCAAAATACACCCATGTCTAACATGGGTCAAACCTTAAACCTTGATAACTTTTTAAATTAGTGGTAGAAATAGATAGATCAGGTTACAACGACTTTAAAAATGTAAAGAGCATTAAAAATGGGGCAAGAGCGAACTTACAATCGAGCTTGGAAGAATATAAAACCCTAGCTTTGTCTTCCTTAGTGATATTCAGCCATGGAAGAAGAAGATGGACAAGATTTTGGCTCTATTTTGCTTATTAATTCATTTAATAACCAAATGACCAAAATGCCCTTTTTTAAAACACCCATATTTCACCTAATTCATGTCCATTATTGTGCACCAACTTTAATTACCATCTAAGGACAACTAATTTAAGATCTCATACCAATTGGACACCTTTAACATATAGAACACAAATTTTGCACTTTTTACAATTTAGTCCCTTTAACTAAATTGAGTGCCCAAACATCAAAATTTTTGAATGAAATTTTAACGAAATCATTCAATAAAATTGTAGACCATAAAAATATAATAAAAATAAATTTTACTGCATCGAACTTGTGGTTTTGAAACCACTGTTTCGACTAGACTCAAAATCGACTGTTATAACTCTCCCCCTTAAGGATATTTGTTCCCGAAAATCTTACCAGAAAAGAGGTTTGGGTATTTTTTCCTCATAGCTTCCTCAGGTTCTCTCGTAGCCTCTTCGACCCCGTGTCGTTGCCATAAAACCTTCACTAGGCTATGGTCTTATTTCTCAATTGTTTAACTTCCCGAGCCGAAATCTTGATCGGTTCTTCACCATAAGTCATATCGAGTTGAATCTCAACCTCTTCAGAGAAATCACATGCAAAGGGTCTGATCGATAACGTTGAAACATTGACACATGAAATAAATTGTGAAT
Source organism: Gossypium rotundifolium (assembly GCA_025506655.1). Taxonomy (NCBI): domain Eukaryota; kingdom Viridiplantae; phylum Streptophyta; class Magnoliopsida; order Malvales; family Malvaceae; genus Gossypium; species Gossypium rotundifolium. The sequence continues at coordinate 41,284,208 of CP106731.1, read as the reverse complement.
CGTTTCCAACTCTATCGGTAAAGCTAACCGATATGCCACTGGCCTATTCTTTTAATAACCTCATATGGCCCAATGAAAAGCTGACTCAACTTGCCTTTGCAAGCAAATCTTAGAATTTTCTTCCACGAGGACACTTTTAGAAATACTTTATCACCAACTTGAAACTCAATCTGTAACACCCCAAACCCAGCCTAGAAGTTATGCCTGAATCTAGCGTGTCACATTGAAGTGTTTTTCAAAAACCATGTTTTCATTGAAAATCGTCCTTAATATTTAAAAACTAAAGTCTCAGTTTGTGTTCGTTCAATTTCAAAACGTGGTTCATCGAAAAGTTAATCACTTTTAAAAATGTTACTAACTTCGTTAAAAATCTCTTTTAGTTGCGGAAGCTAATTTAAGGTAAAGAAGTTTAAAACGTATGTTTTTTAAAAAATTGTAATTGGGTTGAAAACTCATCTACGTCTAACAGATATAAAACGTAAAAAAATCCCAAATTCAGAATTAAATCTAGAGAGGCCTCATTACAGAAATTAAAACCCAAAACAAAATTTAAAACATATATAAACTCCAAAGCATAACAGCCACAGTCGTGTGGTCACCTCTGAGTCCCTCGCAGCACCGATCCTCCTAATGTTGAGGATTACCTGCACAGTTAAAAACGAGGTGAGTTTACGAAAACTTAGTGTGTTATCCCCTTACTAGAGTAACAGTCAGTATACTGAAATGAAAATCAAAACAGTGTGGGCCAAAGCACTTTAATGATAATAGTACAATTCAGTTCAGTGCATACGTGGGCCAAAGCCCACTACAATATCATTTGGGTCATAGTCCAAATAGAATCAATTGAGCCTAGCCCAAACCAATAATAGAACAAATGGGCCTAAGCCCAGTATAGTGATAGATCTCATAAATAGATATGCAACAGTATGAGGATGCTTCCCACCCCGATCAAGCCAGCACACCACCCGTACCAACCCTACACTTACGTGGGGATAAAATAAACCCACCCAGCCAACACACCAAGCTTAGCATCGGTTGCAGCACTAAGTCAACAGAATAATTTGGCACCGTGAATAGAACTGTTGAAAGCCATAAATATCGCAACAACGCTACCAGTTAACAGAACGGCTAAAAGCAATAAACCTAATGGTTATAAACCATAATCATGATGTCACAGAGCCATAATCAGGATGCACAAAGCTATCGATAACTATAATAAGTTTGGCACATAGCCATCAGCGACAGTAATATAATCAGCACATAGTTACGGGTAATTATGATCGACATAGAGTCATCAATATATATGTTAGGCACATAGCCACGCGTAAATATGATTGGCACAAAGCCATAATCAAGATGGCACAGAGCCATAATAAGATTACGCGGCTTTAAGCCATCCATCGATCCACAGTCGTCTCATGCTACCCATGCGACCCTATCAGAACTTCTTCCATATCAATGTACCAACCCCATGCAATATGTCCTATATGTCACGCTCAATCATTTCACGTGTATGCAAAATGGCCATGCCCAGTTAACAATCATTTAGACATATATTAAAAGCATATCAGTCACACGACCACAGTCAAGTCGGTTTAAACACAGTTATATGATCACAGTTAAATCAGTCAAATTCATAGTCTAAGTCAGTCATTTACCCACAAGGGCAAAATAGTCATTTTCACTTATAAAGGTATTTCAGTAATCCTACCCTTCAGGGGTATTTTGGTAATTATACCCTATAGGGGTATTTAGGTAATTTTACAAATCGGGGTATTTCGATAATTTCCCAAATTAGAGGTATTTTGGTAATTTTACAAATCGGGGGTATTTCAGTAATTTTACAAACTGGGTGTATTTTGATAATTTTGTAAACTAGGTATTTCGATAATTTTTACAAACTGAGGGCATTTCAATAATATGAGAACGGCATTTGTATCATACTAAAATTTGAGATTTTATGTTTTTTATTATACCATGCGATAGACTAGTCGATAGTGTTAATTGTGTATGTTTAGGGGTCCTAAGAAGGCTTGGGGTTGAGTTGGGCCTTAGCAAAATTTTTGTGTTTAGGCACTTTAAGGAGATATGGTAAGTGGCATCAATGCTTAAGGAAACAAGTGTGTATTTTTCTAGCATAAATGAGCATATGGCAAGGAGGTTATGGCGTCAAGTGGAGAGCATGGATGGAAGGGGTTCAAATCCCATCTTTTGTAAATTTTGGATTTACTTTTGTGTTTCTCTTCCAAGTGTCAGCCATGGCATTATTAAAGGAAAGAAAGACTTTTCAAATCATGGAAAAAAACTAAGAAAATAAGGTAATGAGGAAAATAAGGAAAAAGGAAGGAAAAAAGTAAAAGAAATGAGTAATAAAGGGGATATGTTGGCTGAATATTTGGAAGGTACTTGGGATAGAATTTTGGCCAACATTCATCCTTTTGGCAAAAGTGATACACGATTTTGTTGGGAGAACGGAGAAGCTGAATTTCTTTAGACTTTTGGCAAATTTTGGTGCATGAGAGGTTATTTTCTTCTTAGCATTTTGGTGCCTTCTTTTCTAATTCTTTCCCTTCACTTGCCGAAAACTCTAAAGCCAAAGATTTGTTCACTTTTCTCCTTTGATGTCGAAACACTCACCTTGTTGCTCATTTTCCTTTTGTTAGTGAAACAATCTAGAACTCTTCTCTCTATCTCTTCTTTTCTTTTTTCCATTTCCTAAACTTTCTCTTTTTCTCTTAAAACAACATTACCTTGTGGCCGAATCTTCTTGCTCATTTTTCCACCATAGCCAAACTTTTGAACCCTTTATCCCTTCTTCATTATTTCTTTCCTGTTCGTGTTGACACTCACTTCTTTGATCGAATAGGTCAGTGGTCTAATTCATCTCTTTTTCATTTTCTTTTCTCCCTAATTGAATGGGTGTTTATTATCACTCGGTTATTTCACTATGTTCTAAACCGAAATATCAATCTCTCTACTACTCTCTCTTCTTGTAATCAACTCTTTTTTGTAGTGTGTGGGTGGGTGACTTTGTCGATTCATCTCTAGTCATAAGTCCAATCGGTGGAAGTTGGATCTATTATTGTCAAGGTAAGGGATTTCTTCAAAGTTCAATTCGATATATTTCAACGCTTGATTATTCCGTTAAAACAAATTGATGGATTTGACTAATCGTTTATTATAGGAATTAAATCGCTTATTTCATCCACTTATTGTTTCTTCGGAAGAAGTGGTAAGCTAGATCCTATTCCAAAACAAATACATTCTCTCATCATAGTACTTTCTAACCGAGATCTTTTCGATGGAGGCAAGTGATAACGATTTGAAAGGAAAAGCGATTATAGGAGACAAAAGGAGTGGATTTGCAATTCCTACTCCTATGTTCGAACAAAGGGCAGTATCGGGGGTTTGAAATTTTCCACCGGGTTGTGGACCATCATCCGGCGAGAATAGACAAATCGTGATCGTTCACAATACTAAGGGTAAGCATTTCAATAGATCGTTTGATTTAGATTTAGATTAATAAAATCTCATTTGTTGGATTAATCGAGTGTAATGGTGATTTAGGTGGTGACGATCAAAAAGGATTAATCCTTACCATAATCAGGTGTGTAATCTCACACTGAAATCCCGTAGATTCATTATTAGATATAACGTTGGAAAAAAGATCGTTATTTTTATATGGCTAAAAATCGTAATATGGCACAAATTAAGAAATTTGCTTAAATTTCATTATTTCTAAAGATTCGTCAAAATCAGTATTAAAATTGTTAAAATTACAAAAATGCCCCTATGGGTCGATTAACGAAAATGCCCCTATGGGCCGATTTACCAAAATGCCTCTATGGGTCGAATTATTAGAATGCTTTAGTGGGCAGAATTACAAAGTTCTATAATAGGCCGATTTACCGTAATAAATTATTGGATTAATGATTGTTGTACATATATGTGGATATTATGCTTTATTATGTATGTTGCATGTTACATATCGCATGGGTTGGGGAAAAAGGATGAAGAGCAGTGTAGCCTAGTGGCATTGCCAAAATTTTTCACTAATATGCTTAATTATGATTTCGGTGGCTTGGCCACAACAAAAATATTATAAATGGCAACTTGCTTGCGAATTGGTGTGAGCGGCGGGGTGGGTTGACTTGATCCCCACAGGTGTGATTGGCTGGTTAGGGTGTGATGGATTAAAGGATGGGTTGGGTTGCATACATTACACACACACACACACACACACATATATATATATATTGTTATGTAAATGGGCTTCGGCCCAAGATTATGCTATATGGGCTCAGGCCCAAGATACTGCTTTAAGAGTTCAGACCAAGTGGCTGATGGCAAGGGGATTATGCACTGAGTTCTAGTGACTCACCCCTTTTCCTTAACCCTTGCAGGTAATGCTCAGTGATGTGGACATGGGCCATGGATGACTCGGTGGAGGTCATACTTCAGAAATGGTGTTTTTGAACTTTAAATTTCTATTTCTGTTTACTTTATTACTTTTACAATTTTGGGATTTTTTTAATTGTAATAAGGCCTCTGGAATATGTTATTTTTGCTTTATGTTTGACGTACTTATTATCTTGCTTGATTTATTTTAAATGGGGATTTTTCTTTTAAATCATAAATAAAGGTTTTCCAAAAATGGATTAACAAATGAATTTCATAACAAACTTTTACAAATAATTTAACTTGGATTCTCTTTCAAATTATCAATGTCATTTTCAAAAGTCACGGTTTTAACGTTCACTACCTCGATTTTTGATTCATCAATCAACCTCTCAAAAATATTTGTATTTTATCAAATATTTACATCCAGACTTGTTTTCTTAACCATAACCAAATAACACTTTTTATTTAGTACAAATCACAAGGACTTTATATGTTTTCCTCATGTGACATGTCAAATCTGGTCGTAACGTATGGGCCGAGTTTGGGGTGTTACATTTTATGATATCAGAGTCCGATTGCAAAACTCGGCTGTGGTTTGGGTTCAAAAGCTTTTGTCTAAAGCTGTTTAAAATTTTAATTTATACATGCATGTTCTAAAGGAAGTATGACACAACGGGTATCCAGCACCAAGTCAAGTATGTTTATGTTTTCATTTTATGATTATTGTCGTATGACTGTAGAAATACTCTAGAACTTTTAGCTTTAGGAGCTGAAACTATAGAGGTTGAGATTATAGGATGCGTTGTGCGAAAATGACTTTACTTCCTATACTCCATAAAACATTGTTTAATAAACATTGAATAGCATACTGATTCATATGACTTAATCAGATTAAATCGACTTAGCAAACATGAGTACAAGAGGACGTGGACGTAGTACACACGACCGTAGTAGAGATCGAGGTTCTAGGGCTGGATCCTCAGCATCGGGGCATATGTCTGGAAGGGAGGAGCTGGCATCGCCAGTGACTGAGATGGGGTTTCATGACCAAGCCAAAGCTGATGAGCTGTCTTAGCTAGTTAGGGAGGTTTTAGAGGAGGTTAGAGGAATCGGTGAGGCACTTCGGGTTAGGTGCGCGGATTGTAAGAAGAAAAGGGATCGTGATTCTTTAGGGTCGAAGCCCCGTTCTGTGAAACATGTTAAGGCACGTCCAAACTTTCTGGCTTACGATTAATGTAGAAGGCATCATCCAGATGAATGTTGAAGGAGGTCAAGAGCGTGCGTAAGATGCAGATCTAAGGAGCATAGGGTTTGGGATTGTTCCATCACCATTAAGTCAGGTATGTTTTGGTGGAACGTAGAAAATTTCATGGATACATGATAAGTACCTGTTTGTCCTGTGGTTGGATACCTAGTTGGGTGAAAGGTTTCTAGATTAAGTTAAAAGCTTATTAGTGTTATTAGATTAGAGTGCACATCAATAATGTAGTGGGGTAGTTGTTACCGAACTACCCTGTTAGTTGGAAATTTCGAGGACGAAATTTCTTTAAGGGAGGTAGAATTGTAATGCCCCAAAATTGGGCCTAGTAGAATTGGCCCCATTAGACCTTGAGCGTAGAAACATTTTAAAATTTTTGAGGATATGAGAACGACATTTGTATCATCCTGAAATTTGAGATTTTATGTTTTTCATTATACCATGTGATAGACTAGTCGATAGTGTTAATTTTGTATGTTTAGAGGTCCTAAGAAGGCTTGGGGTTGAGTTGGGCCTTAGCAAAATTTTTGTGTTTAGGCACTTTAAGGAGAGATGGTAAGTGGCATCAATGCTTAAGGAAATAAGTGTGTATTTTTCTAGCATAAATGAGCATATGGCAAGGAGGTTGTGGCGTCAAGTGGAGAGCATGGAGGGAAGGGGATCAAATCCCATCTTTTGCAAATTTTGGATTTATTTTTGTGTTTCTCTTTCAAGTTTCGGCCATGGCATTATTAAAGGAAAGGAAGACTTTTCAAATCATGGAAAGAAGACTAAGAAAATAAGGTAAGGAGGAAAACAAGGAAAAAAGGAAAGAAAAAAGTAAAGGAACGGAGTAAGAAGGAGGATTTGTTGGCCGAATATTTGGAAGGTACTTGGGATAGAATTTTGGTCAACATTCATCCTTTTGGCAAAAGTGATACATGGTTTTGTTGGGAGAAAGGAGGATCCGGATTTCTTTAGACTTTTGGCAAATTTTGGTGCATGGGAGGTTATTTTCTTCTTAGCATTTTGGTGCCTTCTTTTCTAATTCTTTCCCTTTACTTGCCGAAAACTCTAAAGCCAATGATTTGTTCACTTTTCTCTTTTGATGCCGAAACACTCACCTTGTTCCTCATTTTCCTTTTGTTAGCCGAATCAATCAAGAACTCTTCTCTCTATCTCTTCTTTTCTTTTTCCCATTTCCCCAACTTTCACTTTTTCTCTTAAAACAACATTACCTTTTGGCCGAATCTTCTTGCTCATTTTTCCACCATAGCCGAACTTTTGAACCCTTCATCCTTTCTTCATTATTTCTTTCTCGTTCGTGTTGACACTCACTTCTTTGATCGAATAGGTAAGTGGTCTTATTCTTCTCTTTTTCATGTTTTCTCCCTAATTGAAAGGGTGTTTATTATCTTTCGGCTACTTCACTATGTTCTAAACCGAAATATCAATCTCTCTACTCCTCCCTCTTATTGTAATCAACACTTTTTCATAGTGTGTTAGTGGGTGACCGAATACCACATCCGTGTCTATTCATCTCTAGTCATAAGTCCAATCGGTGGAAGTTGGATCTATTATTGTCAAGGTAAGGGATTTCTTCAAAGTTCAATTCGATATATTTTAACGCTTGATTATTCCGTTAAAACGAATCGATGGATTTCACTAATCGTTTACTCTAGGAATTAAATCGCTCATTTCATCCACTCGTTGTTTCTTCGAAAGAAGTGGTAAGCTAAATCCTACTCCGAAACAAATACATTCTCTCATCATAGTACTTTCTAACAAGATCTTTTCAATGTAGGCAAGTGGTAACAATTTGAAAGGAAAGGTCATTGTAGGAGACAAAAGGAGTGGATTTGCAATTCCTACTCCTAAGTTCAAACGAAGGGCGGTATCGGCGGTTCGAGATTATCCACCGGGTTGTGGACCATCATCCGGTGAGAATAGAAAAATCGTGATCGTTCACGATACTAAGGGTAAGCATTTCAATAGATCATTTGATTTAGATTTAGATTAATAAAATCTCATTTGTTGGATTAATCGAGTGTAATGGTGATTTAGGTGCCGACAATCAAGAAGGATTAACCCTTACTGTAATCAGGTGTGTAATCTCACACTAAAATCCTGTAGATTCATGATTAGATATCCCGTTGGAAAATAGATCGTTATTTTTATATGGCTAAAAATCATAATATGGCACAAATCGAGAAATTTGCTTAAATTTCATTATTTCTAAAGATTTTTCAAAATCGGTTTTAAAATTATTAACATTACAAAAATGCCCCTAAAGGCTGATTTACGAAAATACCCCTACGGGCGATTTTACCAAAATGCCCATATGGGCTGAATTGCTAGAATGCTTTAGTGGGCCGAATTACAAAGTTCTATAATTGGCCGATTCACCGTAACAAATTATTGAATTAATGATTGTTGTACATATATGTGGATATTATGCTTTATTATGTATGTTGCATGTTACATGTCGCATGGGTTGGGAAAAAAAGGATGAAGAGCAGTGTAGCCTAGTGGCATTGCCACAAATTATTCACTAATATTCTTAATTATGATTTCAGTGGCTTGGCCACAACAAAAATATTATAAATGGCAACTTGCCTGCGAATTGGTGTAAGCGGCAGAGTGGGTTGGCTTGATCCCTACAGGTGTGATTGGCTACTCGGGGGTGTGATGGATGGATGGATGGGTTGGGTTGCATACACTGCACATATACATATACTGTTATGTAAATGGGCTTTGGCCCAAGATTATGCTATATGGGCTCAGGCCCAAGATATTGGTTTAAGGGTTCAGACCGGTGGATGATAGTAAGGGGATTATGCACCGAGTTCTCGTGACTCACTCCTTTTCCTTAACCATTGCAGGGAATGCTCGGTGATGTGGACTTGGGCCATGGATGACTCGGTGGAGGCCATACTTCAGAAATGGTGTTTTTGAACTTTAAATTTCTATTTCCGTTTACTTTATGAGATTTACTATTTTGGGTTTTTTTTAAGTTGTAATAAGGCTCCTGGAATATTTTATTTTTACTTTATGTTTGACGTACTTATTATCTTGCTTGATTTATTTAAATGGGGATTTTTCTTCTAAATCATAAATAAATGTTTTCCAAAAATGGATTAACAAATGAATTTCATAACAAACTTTTACAAATAATTTAACTTGGATTCTCTTTCAAATTATCAATGTCATTTTCAAAAGTCACGGTTTTAACGTTCACTACCTCGATTTTTGATTCATCAATCAACCTCTCAAAAATAGTTGTATTTTATCAAATATTTACATCCAGACTTGTTTTCTTAACCATAACCAAATAACACTTTATTTAGTACAAATCACAAGGACTTTATATGTTTTTCGCATGTGACATGTCAGATCCGGTCGTAACGTATGGGCTGAGTTTGGGGTGTTACATTTTATGATATCAGAGCCCGATTGTAAAACTCGGCTGTGGTTTGGGTTCAAAAACGTTTTTCCAAAGTCGTTTAAAATTTTAATTTATACATGCATGTTCTAAAGGAAGTATGACACCACGGGTATTCGACACCAAGTCAAGTATGTTTATGTTTTCATTTTATGATTATTGTGGTATGACTGTAGAAATACTCTAGAACTTTTAGGTTTAGGAGCTGAAACTATAGAGGTTGAGATTATAGGATGCGTTGTGCCAAAATGACTTCACTTCTATACTCCATAAAACATTGTTTAATAAACATTGAATAGCATATTGATTCATAAGACTTAATCAGATTAAGTCGACTTAGAAAACATGAGTACAAGAGGACATGGACGTGGTACACACGGCCGTAGTAGAGGCTGAGGTTCTAGGGTTGGATCCTCAGCATCAGGGCATATGTCCGGAAGGGAGGAGTTGGCATCGCCAATGGTGAGATGGGGTTTCATGACCAAGCGGAGGCGATGAGTATGTCTCGACTAGTTAGGGAGGTTTTAGAGGAGGTTAGAGGAATCGGTGAGGCACTTTGGGTTAGGTGCGTGGATTGTAAGAAGAAAAGGGATCGCAATTCTTTAGGGTCGAAGCCTCGTTCTGTGAAACATGTTAAGGCACGTCCAAACTTTCTGGCTTGCGATTATTGTAGAAGGCGTCATCCAGGTGAATGCTGGAGGAGGTTAGGAGCGTGCGTAAGATGCAGATCTAAGGAGCATAGGGCTTGGGATTGTTCCATCACCATTAAGTCAGGTATGTCTTGGTGGAACGTAGAAAATTTCATGGATACATGTTAAGTACATGTTTGTTCTGTGGTTGGATACCTAGTTAGGTGAAAGGTGTCTAGATTAAGTTAAAAGCTTATTAGTGTTATTGGATTAGAGTATGCAGCGATAACGTAGTGGGGTAGTTGTTACCGGACTACCCTGTTAGTTGGAAATTTCGAGGATGAAATTTCTTTAAGGGAGGTAGAATTGTAATGCCCCAAAATTGGGCCTAGTAGAATTGGCCCCATTAGACCTTGAGCGTACAAACATTTTAAAATTTTTGAGAATATGAGAACGACATTTCTATCATCCTGAAATTTGAGATTTTGTGTTTTTCATTATACCATGCGATAGACTAGTCGATAGTGTTAATTGTGTATGTTTAGGGGTCCTAAGAAGGCTTGGGGTTGAGTTGGGCCTTAGCAAAATTTTTGTGTTTAGGTAGTTTAAGGAGAGATGGTAAGTGGCATCAATGCTTAAGGAAATAAGTGTGTATTTTGCTAGCATAAATGAGCATATGGCAAGGAGGTTGTGGCGTCAAGTGGAGAGCATGGAGGGAAGGGGTTCAAATCCTATATTTTGTAAATTTTGGATTTATTTTTGTGTTTCTCTTCCAAGTGTCGGCCATGGTATTATTAAAGGAAAGGTAGACTTTTCCAATCATGGAAAGAAGGCTAAGAAAATAAGGTAAGGAGGAAAACAAGGAAAAAGGAAAGAAAAAAGTAAAGGAAAGGACTAAGAAGGGGGATACGTCGGTCGAATATTTGGAAGGTACTTGGGATAGAATTTTGGTCAACATTCATCCTTTTGGCAAAAGTGATACATGGTTTTGTTGGGAGAAAGGAGGAGCCGAATTTCTTTAGACATTTGGCAAATTTTGGTGCATGGGAGGTTATTTTCTTCTTAGCATTTTGGTGCCTTCTTTTCTAATTCTTTCCCTTCACTTGCCGAAAACTCTAAAGCCAATGGTTTGTTCACTTTTCACCTTTGATGCCGAAACACTCACCTTGTTGCTCATTTTCCTTTTGTTAGCCGAAACAATCTAGAACTCTTCTCTCTATCTCTTCTTTTCTTTTTGCCATTTCCTCAACTTTCACTTTTTCTCTTAAAACAACATTACCTTTTGGCCGAATCTTCTTGATCATTTTTCCACCATAGCCGAACTTTTGAACCCTTCATCCCTTCTTCATTATTTCTTTCTTGCTCGTGTTGACACTCACTTCTTTGATCGAATAGGTAAGTGGTCTTATTCTTCTCTTTTTCATTTTCTTTTCTCCCTAATCGAAAGGGTGTTTATTATCATTTTGTTACTTCACTATGTTCTAAACCGAAATATCAATCTCTCTACTACTCCCTCTTATTGTAATCAACACTTTTTCATAGTGTGTTAGTGGGTAACTGAATACCACATCCTTGTCTGTTCACCTCTAATCATAAGTCCAATCGGTGGAAGTTGGATCTATTATTGTCAAGGTAAGGGATTTCTTCAAAGTTCAATTCGATATATTTCAACGCTTGATTATTCTGTTAAAATGAATCGATGGATTTCACTAATTGTTTACTATAGGAATTAAATTGCTCGTTTCATCCACCCATTGTTTCTTCGGAAGAAATGGTAAGCCAAATCCTATTCCGAAACAAATACATTCTCTCACCATAATACTCTCTAATCGAGATCTTTTCAATGTAGGCAAGTGGTAACGATTTGAAAGGAAAAGTGATTGTAGGAGACAAAAGGTGTGGATTTGCAATTCCTACTCCTAAGTTCAAACGAAGGGCGGTATCGACGGTTCGAGATTTTCCACCGGGTTGTGGACCATCATCCGGTGAGAATAGACAAATCCTGATCGTTCACGATACTAAGGGTAAGCATTTCAATAGATCGTTTGATTTAGATTCAGATTAATAAAATCTCATTTGTTGGATTAATCGAGTGTAATGGCGATTTAGGTGCCGACAATCAAGAAGGATTAATCTATACTGTAATCAGGTGTGTAATCTCACACTAAAATCTTGTAGATTCATGATTAGATATCCCGTTGGAAAATAGATCGTTATTTTTATATGGCTAAAAATCATAATATGGGACAAATCGAGAAATTTGCTTAAATTTCATTATTTCTAAAGATTTGTCAAAATCAATTTTAAAATTATTAAAATTACAAAAATGCCCCTAAAGGCCGATTTACGAAAATGTCCCTACGGGCAGTTTTACCAAAATGCCCCTATGGGCCGAATTGCTAGAATGCTTTAGTGGGCCAAATTACAAAGTTCTATAATTGGCCGATTCACCGTAACAAATTATTGAATTAATGATTGTTGTACATATATGTGGATATTATGCTTTATTATGTATGTTGCATGTTACATATTGCATGGGTTAGGAAAAAAAGGATGAAGAGCAGTGTAGCCTGGTGGCATTGCCACAAATTATTCACAAATATTCTTAATTATGATTTCAGTGGCTTGGCCACAACAAAAATATTATAAATTGCAACTTGCTTGCGAATTGGTGTAAGCGGCGGGGTGGGTTGACTTGATCCCCTCAGGTGTGATTGGCTGGTCGGGGGTGTGATGGATGGATGGATGGGTTGGGTTGCATACATTGCACATATATATATACTGTTATGTAAATGGGCTTTGGCCCAAGATTATGCTATATGGGCTCTGGCCCAAGATATTGCTTTAATGGTTTAGACCCAGTGGATGACGGTAAGGGGATTATGCACCGAGTTCTAGTGACTCACCCCTTTTCCTTAACCCTTGCAGGTAATGCTCAGTGATGTGGACTTGGGCCATGGATGACTCGGTGGAGGCCATACTTCAAAAATGGTGTTTTTGAACTTTAAATTTCTATTTCTGTTTACTTTATGACTTTTACTATTTTGGGTTTTTTTTAAGTTGTAATAAGGCCTCTGGAATATTTTATTTTTGCTTTATGTTTGACGTACTTATTATCTTGCTTGATTTATTTAAATGGGGATTTTTCTTCTAAATCATAAATAAAGGTTTTCCAAAATTGGATTAACAAATGAATTTCATAACAAACTTTTATAAATAATTTAACATGGATTCTCTTTCAAATTATCAATGTCATTTTCAAAAGTCACGGTTTTAACGTTCACTACCTCGATTTTTGATTCATCAATCAACCTCTCAAAAATAGTTGTATTTTATCAAATATTTACATCCAGACTTGTTTTCTTAACCATAACCAAGTAACACTTTTTATTTAGTACAAATCACAAGGACTTTATATGTTTTCCTCATGTGACATGTCAGATCCGATTGTAACGTATGGGCTTAGTTTGGGGTGTTACATTTTATGATATCAAAGCCCGATTGCAAAACTCGACTGTGGTTTGGGTTCAAAAGTGTTTTTCCAAAGCTGTTTAAAATTTTAATTTATACATGCATGTTTTAAAGGAAGTATGACACCACAGGTATCCGGCACCAAGTCAAGTATGTTTATGTTTTCATTTTATGATTATTGTGGTATGACTGTAGAAATACTCTAGAACTTTTAGGTTTAGGAGCTGAAACTATAGAGGTTAAGATTACAGGATGCGTTGTGCCAAAATGACTTCACTTCCTATACTCCATAAAACATTGTTTAATAAACATTGAATAGCATACTGATTCATAAGACTTAATCAGATTAAGTCGACTTAGAAAACATGAGTACAAGAGGACGTGGTACACATGACCGTAGTAGAGGCCGAGGTTCTAGGGCTGGATCCTTAGCGTCGGGGCATATGTCCAGAAGGGAGGAGCTGGCATCGCCAGCGACTGAGATGGGGTTTCATGACCAAGCCAGAGGTGATGAGCTGTCTCAGCTAGTTAGGGAGGTTTTAGAGGAGGTTAAAGGAATCGGTGAGGCACTTTGGGTTAGGTGCCTAGATTGTAAGAAGAAAAGGGATCACGATTCTTTAGGGTCGAAGCCTCATTCTGTGAAACATGTTAAGGCATGTCCAAACTTTCTGGCTTGCGATTATTGTAGAAGGCATCATCCAAGTGAATGCTGGAGGAGGTCAGGAGCGTGCGTAAGACGCAGATCTAAGGAGCATAGGGCTTGGGATTAATCCATCACCATTAAGTCAGGTATGTCCTGGTGGAACATAGAAAATTTCATGGATACATGATAAGTACCTGTTTGTTCTGTGGTTGGATACCTAGTTGGGTGAAAGATTTCTAGATTAAGTTAAAAGCTTATTAGTGTTATTAAATTAGAGTGCGCATCGATAACGTAGTGGGGTAGTTGTTACTGGACCACCCTATTAGTTGGAAATTTTGAGGACGAAATTTTTTTAAGGGAGGTAGAATTGTAACGCCCCAAAATTGGGCTTAGTAAAATTGGCCCCATTAGACCTTGAGCGTAGAAACATTTTAAAATTTTTGAGAATATGAGAACGACATTTGTATCATCCTAAAATTTGAGATTTTATGTTTTTCATTATACCAGGCGATAGACTAGTCGATAGTGTTAATTGTGTATGTTTAGGGGTCCTAAGAAGGCTTGGGGTTGAGTTGGGCCTTAGAAAAATTTTTGTGTTTAGGTAGTTTAATGAGAGATGGTAAGTGCCATCAATGCTTAAGGAAATAAGTGTGTATTTTGCTAGCATAAATGAGCATATGGCAAGGAGGTTGTGGTGTAAAGTGGAGAGCATGGAGGGAAGGGGTTCAAATCCCATATTTTGCAAATTTGGGATTTATTTTTGTGTTTCTCTTCCAAGTGTCGGCCATGGCATTATTAAAGGAAAGGAAGACTTTTCAAATCATGGAAAGAAGACTAAGAAAATAAGGTAAGGAGGAAAACAAGGAAAAAGGAAAGAAAAAAGTAAAGGAAAGGAGTAAGAAGGGCGATATGTTGGCCGAATATTTGGAAGGTACTTGGGATAGAATTTTGGTCAACATTCATCCTTTTGGAAAAAGTGATACATGGTTTTGTTGGGAGAAAGGAGGAGCCGAATTTCTTTAGACATTTGGAAAATTTTGGGGCATGGGAGGTTATTTTCTTCTTAGCATTTTGGTGCCTTCTTTTCTAATTCTTTCCCTTCACTTGCCAAAAACTCTAAAGCCAATGGTTTGTTCACTTTTCTCCTTTGATGCCGAAACACTCACCTTGTTGCTTATTTTCCTTTTGTTAGCTGAAATAATCTAGAACTCTTCTCTCTATCTCTTCTTTTCTTTTTGCCATTTCCTCAACTTTCACTTTTTCTCTTAAAACAACATTACCTTTTGGCTGAATCTTCTTGCTCATTTTTCCACCATAGCCAAACTTTGGAACCCTTCATCCCTTCTTCATTATTTCTTTCTCGTTCGTGTTGACACTCACTTCTTTGATCGAATAGGTAAGTGGTCTTATTCTTCTCTTTTTCATTTTCTTTTCTCCCTAATCGAAAGGGTGTTTATTATCATTCGGTTACTTCACTATGTTCTAAACTGAAATATCAATCTCTCTACTACTCTCTCTTATTGTAATCAACACTTTTTCATAGTGTGTTATTGGGTAACCGAATACCACATCCTTGTCTGTTCATCTCTAGTCATAAGTCCAATCGGTGGAAGTTGGATCTATTATTGTCAAGGTAAGGGATTTCTTCAAAGTTCAATTCGATATATTTCAACGCTTGATTATTCCGTTAAAATGAATCGATGGATTTCACTAATCGTTTACCATAGGAGTTAAATCGCTCGTTTCATCCACTCGTTTCTTCAGAAGAAGTGGTAAGCCAAATCCTATTCCGAAACAAATACATTCTCTCACCATAGTACTTTCTAACCGAGATCTTTTCAATGTAGGTAAGTGGTAACGATTTGAAAGGAAAAGTGATTGTAGGAGACAAAAGGTGTGGATTTGCAATTCCTACTCCTAAGTTCAAACGAAGGGAGATATCGGCGGTTCGAGATTTTCAACCGGGTTGTGGACCATCATCCGATGAGAATAGACAAATTGTGATCGTTCACGATACTAAGGGTAAGCATTTCAATAGATCGTTTGATTTAGATTTAGATTAGTAAAATCTCATTTGTTGGATTAATCGAGTGTAATGGTGATTTAGGTGCCGACAATCAAGAAGGATTAATCTCATCGTAATCGTGTGTAATCTCACACTAAAATCCTGTAGATTCATGATTACATATCCCGTTGGAAAATAGATCGTTATTTTTATATGGCTAAAATTCATAATATGGCACAAATCGAGAAATTTGCTTAAATTTCATTATTTCTAAAGATTTGTCAAAATTGATTTTAAAATTATTAAAATTACGAAAATGCCCTTAATGGTCGATTTACAAAAATGTCCCTACGGGCGGTTTTACCAAAATGCCCCTATGGGCCGAATCGCTAGAATACTTTAGTGGGCCAAATTACAAAGTTCTATAATTGGCCGATTCACCATAACAAATTATTGAATTAATGATTGTTGTACATATATGTGGATATTATGCTTTATTATGTATGTTGCATGTTACATATCGCATGGGTTGGGAAAAAAAGGATGAAGAGCAATGTAGCTTGGTGGCATTGCCACAAATTATTCACTAATATTCTTAATTATGATTTCAGTGGCTTGGCCACAACAAAAATATTATAAATGGCAACTTGCCTACGTATTGGTGTAAGCGGCGGAGTAGGTTGACTTGATCCCCTCAGGTGTGATTGGCTGGTCGGGGGTGTGATGGATGGATGGATGGGTTGGGTTGCATACATTGAACATATATATATTTTTATGTAAATGGTATTTGGCCCAATATTATGCTATATGGGCTCAGGCCCAAGATATTGCTTTAAGGGTTCAGACCCAATGGATGACGGTCAAGGGAATTATGCACCGAGTTCTAGTGACTCACCCCTTTTCCTTAACCATTGTAGGTAATGCTCAGTGATGTGGACTTGGGCCATGGATGACTCGGTGGAGGCCATACTTCAGAAATGGTGTTTTTGAACTTTAAATTTCTATTTCCGTTTACTTTATGACTTTTACTATTTTGGGTTTTTTTAAGTTGTAATAAGGCCTCTGGAATATTTTATTTTTGCTTTATGTTTGACGTACTTATTATCTTGCTTGATTTATTTAAATGGGGATTTTTCTTCTAAATCATAAATAAATGTTTTCCAAAAATGGATTAACAAATGAATTTCATAACAAACTTTTACAAATAATTTAACTTGGATTCTCTTTCAAATTATCAATGTCATTTTCAAAAGTCACGATTTTAACGTTCACTACCTTGATTTTTGATTCATCAATCAACCTCTCAAAAATAGTTGTATTTTATCAAATATTTACATCCAGACTTGTTTTCTTAACCATAACCAAGTAACACTTTTTATTTAGTACAAATCACAAGGACTTCATATGTTTTCCTCATGTGACATGTCAGATCTGGTCGTAACGTATGGGCCGGGTTTGGGGTGTTACATTTTATGATATCAGAGCCCGATTGTAAAACTCAGCTGTGGTTTGGGTTCAAAAGTGTTTTTCCAAAGCTGTTTAAAATTTTAATTTATACATGCATGTTCTAAAGGAAGTATGACACCACGGGTATCCGGCACCAAGTCAAGTATGTTTATGTTTTCATTTTATGATTATTGTGGTATGACTGTAGAATTAATCTAGAACTTTTAGGTTTAGGAGCTGAAACTATAGAGGTCGAGATTATAGGATACGTTTTCCGAAAATGACTTTACTTCCAATACTCCATAAAACATTGTTTAATAAACATTGAATAGCATACTGATTCATAAGATTTAATCAGATTAAGTCGACTTAGCAAACATGAGTACAAGAGGACGTGGACGTGGTACACACGACCGTAGTAGAGGCCGAGGTTCTAGGACTGGATCCTCAGCATCGGGGCATATGTCTGGAAGGGAGGAGCTGGCATCGCCAGTGACTGAGATGGGGTTTCATGACCAAGCCAGAGCTGATGAGCTGTCTCAGCTAGTTTGGGAGGTTTTAGAGGAGGTTAGAGGAATCAGTGAGGCACTACGGGTTAGGTGCGTGGATTGTAAGTAAAAAAGGGATCGCGATTCTTTAGGGTCGAAGCCTCATTCTGTGAAACATGTTAAGGCATGTCCAAACTTTCTAGCTTGCAATTGTTGTAGAAGGCGTCATCCAAGTGAATGCTGGAGGAGGTCAGGAGCGTGTAAGATGCAGATCTAAGAAGCATAGGGCTTGGGATTATTCCATCACCATTAAGTCAGGTATGGTTTGGTGGAACGTAGAAAATTTCATGGATACATGATAAGTACCTATTTGTTCTGTGGTTGGATACCTAGTTGGGTAAAAGGTTTCTAGATTAAGTTAAAAGCTTATTAGTGTTATTAGATTAGAGTGCGCAGTGATAACGTAGTGGGGTAGTTGTTACCGGACTACCCTGTTAGTTGGAAATTTCGAGGATGAAATTTCTTTGAGGGAGGTAGAATTGTAACGCCCCAAAATTGGGCCTAGTAGAATTGGGCCCATTAGACCTTGAGCGTAGAAACATTTTAAAATTTTTGAGAATATGAGAATGACATTTGTGTCATCCTAAAATTTAAGATTTTATGTTTTTCATTATACCATGCGATAGACTAGTCGATAGTGTTAATTGTGTATGTTTAGGGGTCATAAGAAGGCTTGGGGTTGAGTTGGGCCTTAGCAAAATTTTTGTGTTTAGGCACTTTAAGGAGAGATGGTAAGTGGCATGAATGCTTAAGGAAATAAGTGTGTATTTTGCTAGCATAAATGAGCATATGGCAAGGAGGTTGTGGCGTCAAGTGGAGAGCATGTAGGGAAGGGGTTCAAATCCCATCTTTTACAAATTTTGGATTTATTTTTGTGTTTAACTTCCAAGTGTTAGCCATGGCATTATTAAAGGAAAGGAAGACTTTTCAAATCATGGAAAGAAGACTAAGAAAATAAGGTAAGGAGGAAAACAAGGAAAAGGAAAGAAAAAAGTAAAGGAAAGGAGTAAGAAGGGGGATATGTTGGCCGAATATTTAGAAGGTACTTGGGATAGAATTTTGGTCAACATTCATCCTTTTGGCAACAGTGATACATGGTTTTGTTGGGAGAAAGGAGGAGCTGAATTTCTTTAGACATTTGGCAAATTTTGATGCATGGGAGGTTATTTTCTTCTTAGCATTTTGGTGCCTTCTTTTCTAATTCTTTCCCTTCACTTGCCAAAAACTCTAAAGCCAATAATTTGTTCACTTTTCTCCTTTGATGCCGAAACACTCACCTTGTTGCTCATTTTCCTTTTGTTAGCCGAAATAATTTGGAACTCTTCTCTCTATCTCTTCTTTTCTTTTTGCCATTTCCTCAACTTTCACTTTTTCTCTTAAAACAAATTACCTTTTGGCCGAATCTTCTTGCTCATTTTTCCACCATAGCCGAACTTTTGAACCCTTCATCCCTTCTTCATTATTTCTTTCACGTTCTAGTTAACACTCACTTTTTTGATCGAATAGGTAAGTGGTCTTATTCTTCTCTTTTTCATTTTCTTTTATCCCTAATCGAAAGGGTGTTTAATATCATTTGATTATTTCACTATGTTCTAAACCAAAATATCAATCTCTCTACTACTCCCTCTTATTGTAATAAACACTTTTTCATAGTGTGTTAGTGGGTGACTGAATACCACATCCTTGTCTATTCATCTCTAGTCATAAGTCCAATCGGTGGAAGTTGGATCTATTATTGTCAAGGTAAGGGATTTCTTCAAAGTTCAATTCTATATATTTCAATACTTGATTATTCCGTTAAAACGAATCGAAGGATTTCACTAATCGTTTACTATAGGAATTAAATCGCTCGTTTCATCCACTCGTTGTTTCTTCGGAAGAAGTGGTAAGACAAATCCTATTCCGAAACAAATACATTCTCTCACCATAGTACTTTCTAGCCGAGATCTTTTCATTATAGGCAAGTGGTAACAATTTGAAAGGAAAAGTGATTGTAGGGGACAAAAGGAGTGGATTTGCAATTCAGACTCCTAAGTTCAAACGAAGGGCGGTATCGGCGGTTCGAGATTTTCATCGGGTTGTGGACCATCATTCGGTGAGAATAGACAAATCGTGATCATTCACGATACTAAGGATAAGCGTTTCAATAGATCGTTTGATTTAGATTTAAATTAATAAAATCTCATTTGTTGGATTAATCGAGTGTAATGGTGATTTAGGTGCCGACAATCAAGAAGGATTAATCCTTACTGTAATCAGGTGTGTAATCTCACACTAAAATCCTGTAGATTCATGATTAGATATCCCGTTAGAAAATATATCGTTATTTTTATATGGCTAAAAATCATAATATGGTACAAATCAAGAAATTTGCTTAAATTTCATTATTTCTAAAGATTTGTCAAAATAGGTTTTAAAATTATTAAAATTATGAAAATGCCCCTAAAGGTTGATTTAGGAAAATGCCCCTATGGGCCGAATTGCTAGAATGCTTTAGTGGGCCAAATCACAAAGTTCTATAATTGGCTGATTCACCGTAACAAATTATTGAATTAATGATTGTTGCACATATATGTGGATATTATGCTTTATTATGTATGTTGCATGTTACATATCGCATGGGCTGGGAAAAAAAGGATGAAGAGCAGTGTAGCCTGGTGGCATTGCCACAAATTATTCACTAATATTCTTAATTATGATTTCATGGCTTGGCCACAACAAAAATATTATAAATAGCAACTTGCCTGCGAATTGGTGTAAGGGTCGGGATGGGTTGACTTGATCCCCACAGGTGTGATTGGCTGGTCGGGGGTGTTATGGATGGATGGATGGGTTGGGTTGCATACATTGCACATATATATATACTGTTATGTAAATAGGGTTTGGCCCAAGATTATTTTATATGGGCTCAAGCCCAAGATATTGGTTTAAGGGTTCAGACCCAGTGGATGACGGTAAGGGGATTATGCACCGAGTTCTAGTGACTCACCCCTTTTCCTTAACCCTTGCAGGTAATGCTCAGTGATGTGGACTTGGGCCGTGGATGACTCGGTGGAGGCCATACTTCAGAAATGGTGTTTTTGAACTTTAAATTTCTATTTCTGTTTGCTTTATGACTTTTACTATTTTGGGTTTTTTTTAAGCTGTAATAAGGCCTCTGGAATATTTTATTTTTGCTTTATGTTTGACTTACTTATTATCTTGCTTGATTTATTTAAATGGGGATTTTTCTTCTAAATCATAAATAAAGGTTTTCCAAAAATGGATTAACAAATGAATTTCATAACAAACTTTTACAAATAATTTAACTTGGATTCTCTTTCAAATTATCAATGTCATTTTCAAAAGTCACGGTTTTAATGTTCACTACCTCGATTTTTGATTCATCAATCAACCTCTCAAAAATATTTGTATTTTACCAAATATTTACATCTAGACTTGTTTTATTAACCATAACCAATAACACTTTTTATTTAGTACAAATAAAAAGGACTTTATACGTTTTCCTCATGTGACATGTCAGATCTGGTCATAACGCATGGGCCGAGTTTGGGGTGTTACAAGTGAATTGGGAAAATACTTTTGGACAACTTATATGAGATAGGCAATACCTAAGTAAGAATCCACCTAGACTTAACTTATTACTTTTGATTCATATGATTTGTTCACTTGACTTGATCCTAGAAATCTCTGATTTATGTTAATATCTCTTTTAAGACTAAAAACAACTGACTCTAGGTTCATTAATTTAAATCTCTTTCTAATTAAAACCCCTATTTTTGCATTAACTCAATCTATGGATTCCCTTACTAGATTTGACTCTAATTCAGTAGATTTTTGTCGCCCTATTTCTAGGGTTACAATCAACTCCGCTTAATTGTGTTGATCTTATCTTAAACAGGGACTTTTGCTCCATTGAATAAGCACATTCGACTTGGTTCAATAACCTAAATTATCAAAACAAGAATAGAACCTCACAATTAAGAATAAGAACAAGTATTTATCTTATAAATCAAATAATAATAAGATTCATCTAGGTTTCATCCCCTTAAGTATCTATGGGATTTATTTCATACTGATAGAAGGAAACATCATAAAATAGGGAAAACCACAAAACATAATGAAAACCCAAAAACTTCTAAAGAACTTGATGGGAGATCTTCAGTCTTGATGGAGATCCTTCTTCTAAGCTGTTCCCGACAGCTATCTTGGAGTATTTTCTATAACAGCCCGATTTAGGGGCTAGTCAGAACAGTGATCTCGGGATCACTAATCCAAGGTTAGAGAAATTATTTTCATGTTATTTTATGTGCTATAACATGATTATAAGGGTGCGTGAAAATTTTAGTGCTTAAATTTCAACGATTTCATGTTGAATCGTGAAAAAAAAGACTAAATCGCATAAAGTGCTAAAGTTCTATTTTATTTGCTAGAGGTGACAAATTGCTATAGAATATCAATTGGAGGCTCCAAATGTGCAACTAGCCCTCTTTAAATGCACTAACCGGCCATAGGGGGGACAAGGAGCCTAATTTAGTCAAAGTTGGTAGTGGTAGGTGATTAAAGAATTAAATAAGAGGAAAAAATAGAAAAATAAAGATATCATCTGTCTCCTATTTCTCCTCCATCGAAATTCTCGAGCAAAAATAAAATAGTGTTTTTGAAGCTCAAATTTTCAGCAACGCCTTATCTCTACAAGTAAGTGATTTTGGTAGTGTTAATTGATAATTTTTGGACTTTTGGAGTCCCCAAAGCTTAAGCTAGCTAATGAGGGGACTAGCTTGCAATATGGTTGAAAGTCTAGAGACTTTCCATGAGAGAGTTTATGTTGGTTGCTGAGTTTTTATGAAAGAAAATGAATGTTAAGAAGATGAGAAACAACTTTTGTGAAAGGTGTTGTCATGAAAACACCTAATTTGGACTAAGATGCAAATGTTGTAGTTTCTTCATTAATGCATGAAATAGTTGGAATTGTGGATAGTTTTAAGAGGATTAAATGTTCAGCTAGGCTTGTTTAATAAGAAAATGTGATGAAAAGTGATTAACAAGCCTAGGGGCAAAATCGTAATTTTGCCAAAGTATAAGGGCAAAATAGTCATTTTTTCCTAAGTGTAGATTATGATGTATTATGATTATAATGTGATTGAATGAATAAATTTTATTTTTCTAGATTAAAGAGAATGAAATTCGGACCTAGAATGAGAGAAAAGAGAAATGTGGGCAAATAGGTCCCTTTCTACCCTTTTTGATATCGAGGTAAGTTCATGTGCTAATTATGCAATTCTAAGGGAAGTATTTAATATTTCGATGTTGTATGGTTTGTTTATTTCCTCCATGTATACATTAAATACATTTTGACGGGATGTCAAGAAATGAAAGTCTTAAATGAATCTAAGTCTAGTGGGAAAGCAATGGCATGATACGATGGTAATTAAAGGTCCCGTATAAGACCATATTTGGAATATGGCATCGGTGTGAGATATTGAATAAGACCATGTCAAGGACATAGCATCGATAAGATATTTCATGTAAGACCCTATCGAGGGCATGATGCCGATGTGAAATTATATGTATGCGATTCAATAGTGTTATTTAACAATTTGAGTGATTCAACAGGTATGTTGAAAACGAGAAAGTATGTGGTTGTACCAAGAGGGGTACAGGTATGTGTTAGAACTAAATTGAGGTGAATTTGGTATATGATGAACCCATAGTGGGTCATGTGTAAATGATGCATCCTAATTGCATATGTTGTATTTATAAATACAGTGTGTGAAAACAAATGATTATTGTAGAAATCTATGTAAGTATGATAGTGTGTGAGGATGATCCTGGATGAACAATTGAAATAGGAACATGCATGTGGATAAATTTTCATGAGTGTATAATAACGGTGGGCTATGTGTGATACCACCTTATTAATTGTTAGTGATGGGCTTTGTGCGATACCATCAGCAATATTATTAATGATGGGTTATGTGCGATACCACCTTATTAATTATTACCGATGGGCTGTGTGCGACACCATCGAGTTTAGTAACAAATGGTGGGCTAAGTGTGAAACCACCGAGTGACTGGTAGTATTAATGATTCATTGAGAAGTTATGATGTATTGTATCATGTGACTAAGTGGTGTTAAGTGCATGGATGTAAGTTAATGAATGCAAGCCTTAAGCTCAAGATATGGTTAGAACATGGTAAGAGACGAAATGAGTAAGCATTATGAATGATTGATTATGTAACCATGAGTTTTCGAGTAAAACTCATTATAATACATTGAGATTGTGTATAATCAATGAATATCAATAATTGATTAATATTTGTATATGAACTTACGAATCATTATCGCTTACTACTTTTCTTTTCCCATCTCTTATAGGTTAGCTTAACTAGCTCGGGTTGGAGATCACCGGATGTATTTTCACACTATTAAGCAGACACTAGGTATGAGGTTTCAAGTCCTTATGAGTCATGGCATGTATAGGGATAGTATTTAAAGTTGATTAAGTCATAGTTGATATAGCCAAATGTGTTGGCCTAATAGAGTTTATGGTTCGATTGTGTATAGACATTGATGATGGCTTAAGTCATTTGTAATTATACCAGAAATAGTTCGCCCTCGTGTATGGAATGAAGACTTCATTTTATGGTTTAAATGTGATAATTCAATTGTTATAATCTATGAATTGAGAATGTTGTGTGATGGTGTATTGATCGTATGTCTTTCAAGTTTTAAAATTTATAAAGAGAATGATTGAACCTGGAAACTAACTCTGACAACGATTAAAGGCAAGTGTACCTATCGAACAATAGTATAGCTTAGGCAAGACCGGATTATCGAACCCAAAGGAACTACAAGTACTAATACTAACTTTCTTTCTATTATTTAGCCTAAATGTAAAGTGACTGATTTGATTAAACTAATTACTAAACTAAGATGCAAAGACAAAAAGATTGAATTGGGAAATAACTTGAAGAAACTCAATTGATCGAGACGATACCCTCAGGAAAAATCCACCTAAACTTCACTTGTTATTTAACACTGAACCATACGATTTATTCACTTAGTTTGATCCGTAGGACTCTCTAACGTATATTAAACCCTCTCTCGAGGAGAATAACGTCTAGCCTTAGGTTAATTAATGGAAATCTCTTTCTCGAATAATAACCCCCTAGAATAGTAATAACTCAATCTATGGACTCCCATATTAGGTTTCAACCTAATCCCGTAAAATCTCGTCACCCTATCTCTAGGTGTGCGATCAACTCCACTTAATTATGCCAGACCTACTCTTAGGCAGGGTCTATTCCTCCTCCACCTAAGCACATCAGATTTGGATTACACATGCACAATTAAGAACAAACTAAGTATTTATCATATAATTTAGAAAATAATAACAAGATTCATCTAGGTTTCATCTCCTCAAGTATCTGAAGGATTTAGTTCATAACAAATAAAGAAAACATCTCAAGAGAAAAGATAAAACAAAAAATAAGAAATCCCTAAAACCCCCTAAAGGAATTGAAGGAGAAATCTGTCATCTTGAGTAGAATTTTGGCTCTTTGAGATGGATCAACTGGCTATCTTTGAGTAATTCCCTCAATTCTGGCCTGCTGGCTCGGCTCCTTGGCCTAGCTAACCGCCCTGACTGACTCCCTCTAAAAGTTTGCCTCTAGAGTCTTTATATAGGCTTTGAGATGCCTTACTTGGCCTCTAAGTATCCTAATTCAAGTATAATTCCTACTCAGGTGTTTGAATAGGCTTTGGAATGTGTTTCTTTGCTTTCAAGTATCAAAATCTAAGTGAAATTCCTCTTGGCTGAATCAGGGATACGCCATGGCACACGCCCGTGTAAATCGTTTTTAGGCCATGTCTCGATTCTGTCGATTGGGGCACGGCCGTGTAAATTGGGGTCCAGGCCATGTTCAGGTTTGTTGATGTAGGCATGGTCATCTTAGTTTGTTTGGGCTTCCCTATACCTAGTTGTTTAAACAGTGTATAAGGCATGACCTTTATACTTGCCCCTAAATCAGCTAATGCATTATCAATATTTAGTCTACCAATTAAAAAAGGAATAGTAAAAGTCCCTGGATCTTTTTGCTTCTGCGATAGTCTATTTTGTAGCATTTCTGAGCATACTTCATTTAATTCCACATGTGATTCCTCATCTAATTTGCATTTGTTCATCAAGAGGTGTTGTAAAAATTTCCTTGAATCTGTCATCTGGAAAAAAGCTTTGAGAAGAGGTAAGTTAATATGTAATTTCTTTAAAAGTTTAAGAAACTTACCAAATTGTTCCTCTGTATCATCTCTTTTCACTGCTCCGGGGTAAGGTATGCGAGGTTGGTACTCTTTCATTATCGATTTTGGCTTTTCTTGTGTTCCCTCAGCTTTTCCTTCATCTACCTTGTTCTCTTGTGTTGAATTATGTTCGTCTAACCTTGTACTATCCTGAGCTGTGATGGCTTAGATTTGCTCCTTTGGGTTAATCTCAGTATTACTCAGTAGACGTCCTTGCGGTCGTTCTGACATTAGCTTTGCGAGTTGTTCGACTACAGTAGTGACTTCCTTGACTGACTTAGTAAGTTCCCCGACTCGGTTCTTGGTCTTCTCAATTGATGTTTGTTGACTTTTAAGTGTATTCTCGGTATCTTGGAGACGATTTTCTGTGCTTGCCATGAATTTTGTCAGCATCTCCTCGAGGTTTGGCTTATTCTCTTGCAGATATGGCTGATTTTGGAAGTTTTGAGGAGGTTGTTGTCTTTGTTTTCCTTGATTTCCTTGATCTCCCCATGAAAAATTTGGGTGGTTCCTCCAAACTGGATTGTAAGTATTACTACAAGGATTATTATTGTATTGAAAATTATTATCTATATAGTTCATCTGTTCGCTTCCTATGTCCGGTTGGTAGGGTGGGTACTTAGGATTCGCCATAGTTCCACTTGAGTCGTACTGCATTACTGGATGTACCTGCGAAGAACACAAACTATCAAGCTTTTTATTCATCAACTCTACCTAATTTGATAGCATGGTTACTGCATCGATGTTGAAAACTCTAGCTGATTTTGTCAGTTTTGTCCTTGCAACTTGCCACTGAAAATTATTCAGTGACATCTCTTCGATAAATTCATAAGCTGCTTCAGGAGTTTTGTTATTTAAAGTTCCATCGGCAGCTGAATCAATTAATTGCCTCATTGAGGGATTTACACCATTGTAGAAGGTTTGGACTTGAAGCCATAATGGTAATCCGTGGAGTGGGCACCTCCTCAAGAGATCCTTGTATCTCTCCCATGCGTCGTATAATGTCTCTAAATCCATCTACACAAAAGAAGAAATATCATTCCGTAATTTGGCCGTTTTGGCCAGTGGGAAATATGTTAATAAAAATTTTTCGGTCATTTGCTCCTATGTGGTGATTGACCCTCGTGGTAACAAGTTCAACCACTGCTTGGCTTTATTCCTTAATGAAAAGGGAAACAACCGAAGACGTATGTCATCCTCAGAAATGCCATTTATTTTGAAAGTATCACAGAACTCTTGTAATATCCTGAATTAATAGGCCTATGCATTCTATGTGTGTGGTTGTGCTTACTATGCTTGTTAGAATGTTTTAAGGGTCCAGAGTGGGCTCGAAGTTAGGCCAAGCCTTAATCGAATTTTCTATTTGGACACTCTAGTGGAAAGCCTAATAAGTTAGGGTTTAAAAGAGGTTATCTATGTTTTAAAATACAAAATGGGCTTATGGCCCAGTGGCAAAGTGGTGCCACTTAGAGAGAGCAGAGAAGTGGCGTCACCTGAGGAGGCCCAAATTCAAGTTGCATAAAGCCCAAATCTTTTCAATTTAATCTAGTTAATTTTTGGCAATTAGATGGGTAGAGGGGGACGACAATGATGCTTGTAATTAGGAATTTTTTAATGATGATAATGTGCTGATAAAAGAAGGAAGAGGTGGTGTTATCCATGACACTGAGAATGAGTGATAGATAAAGATAAGGGAGGAAATTTAGGATTTATCTGCTGGTCACAGTGGTGGCCGAAATTCCAACACTGAGTGCAAAGGGGGAAAACGGCTAGATAGGGCTTAGGGGGTGCCGAATTCTCATTATTTTCCTAAAGCATAGCTTTTTGATTTTCTTTCACTTTTTCTTTTCTCCTCTTAATTTTGACAACTAAGGGTTCTTCTTCTCCTTTTCTTCCTAAACCGAAAACTCCTAACTCTATTTTCCTCTCCACTTTCATACCATAGCCGATTGATATTGAAAAGTCGAAACCCTAATCTTATTCTCTCATATCCACTTTTATGCAAAAGTCGAAATTCCATTATTTTCTCAACTTTCATCTCCATAGCCAAATACCCTTGTCTATTCTTTTCTCCTTGCCAATTTTTTTATCAAAGCCAAATCTTCATAGATCTCTTGAGAACATCTTTTCTTTTGATCTTTTCAAAAGTCAAAATTCCCTAAGAGTTACCGAATTATTTGTGTTAAGGTAAGTGCTGATTCCTTCTGTTCTTTTTTCTTCTCTTCCGATTTTTGAGACCATAGCCAAATGGCTAGTTGGTTGTTAGGCCATCTTTAGTTTGACATTTTCACTGATCTCTTGTTCTTTTTGGGCGGCATTCTGGGATTTCAAGGAGATCTAATCTCTTGGGTTTCTAAGCCAAAATCGTTAGCCTTCGAACCACGTTACTTTTTTGGGATTTCAAGGTAAGGGTTTCGATTCTCCCTAAGTGTTCAATCGGTTTCTTTCCCTTATTGCGCCTTAACCTAGTTCCTCGTTAAGCAATCATTATAGTATCCTCTGACTAAGGTCATTCATGGACTCGAATGTCAGTAAATCAAAGGAAGGGGTTGGATCTATAGTCCCAGCCCCAAAGTTGAAGAAACGCAGATGTCGCTAAATGACGGATTGGTCTGGCTGGGTTGTGGACCACTTCGAACAAAACCTTAGATCGTTAGCAATTGTAACGACTCTTCGATAGTGTCGACTTAGACAAGACGCCTTGTCGAAGAATCGTGTGTGGATCTCTACCACACTAGTTAAACTATACTATGTATATGTTATGGGCTAAAAGCCAAAAATTAAGGTTGTATGAACAGTCATATTACCCAGAAAAGGTAGGCAAGGGATGCCAGGTACGTAATCATAGAAACTTCTCTATGTGTATTAAAATATGTGAAAGTATATGATCCATTTAGGTAGTTTAATGTTCTGATTCTTGCATGTATGTACGCATGGGATGTGATTGATATGATGAAAGGAAGCAGGTCGCATAGCGATCGGTGGCTTTACCACATAGGTCACATAGTGATCGGTCTTTATGACAAGCAGCACAGCTGTCGATATATTATTAAGGTCGCATAGTGATCGGTGACTTTGCCACATAGGTCACATAGTGATCGGTCTTTATGACAGGCATCACAGTTGTCGATATGGTGTGTAGCGGATGGAGGGTTGATTGTAGAAATCCCCACGGTGTGATGGTTGGTACAGAGGTGTGTAGAGGATAGACTTCTAGGTTTGGGATGGGCCATGTTGCATGAAAATAATCTTTTGCCATTGTGTGTGGGCCAAGGACCATAATGTTTTTGTGGGCCTCAAGGCTTTTATGTGTTTTTGAGATTTGTCCATTGAGTCTTGGTGACTCACCCCTTTTATTTTTCCCAACTTTTCAGATGAGTAGTAGATCGTGGACATGGGAGTTGAGGCGGACTCAAGGGGCCATTAAGTCTTTTATTTTAATAAACTGTTTTCGGTTTTTCATTGAGTTTTATTTTGGGATTATTTTTGTAATAAGGCCCCAATAACTTAGGTTATCGATCTATATATTTTTTTATGTTACAATTTATAAGCTCATGTTTTCAAATTCTTAATTATAAGTAAAATGAAAATGGGCTTTTCAAGCACATTCAACGCGAATGTTAAGGTTCCTTTCAAAAATGTCACAATTAATGATTAGTCGGTTAAAATAAACTGAAATTTTCATAACCCCATTAAAGTAAAGTTTTCAACATTCAACCCATAACATACTAGATCCGGTCATGACGTATAGGTCGGGTTTGGGGTGTTACATTTTTAGTATCAGAGCCCAGATCAAAACCCGGGCTGTAAAATGGGTCCAGTAGTGATTTGTAAAAGTGATGTAAGTTTGAGAAAAATTCGGTTGAGATATGGCCTTCGAGTCTACCGACACCCGATCCACGCAGGTAAGTATTCTAAACTCATTATGTGATATGCATGTTATGCTTGATGGGCTCTATAGGGACGTAGGCTAGTATGCTAGAGATTATGGACTTTAGGTTTAGTATAAACAATTTTTCAAATCTCATAAAACTTAATTTCTAATTAAACATGTTTGTGAACAAGTCACAGGGTTAGGGTTCGGTAATAGGCATACGCATGTCTAGGATTAGATCCAGGGAGAGCTTGGTATTTAAGCGGCCCTAGCGGCTCACCTCCTCTTCACTGGAATCCTACTTGGTGCGTAGTGTTTGTTCACTCTAGCCGAGAGGGCTTGTTGACGGGCCAAAATTTATAACTAAAACCTGAAAGGGACCAACCACCCTATTTTTGTAAAATTACTTATATCCCTAGTTTTGTAAAATTTTTGAAATACCCTAGATTTGTAAAAATTACCAAAATTTGTAAAAATTACCGAAATACCTCCGATTGGCAAAATTACCAAATACCCCTGGATTGTAAAATTACCAAAATACCCATATTTTGTAAAATATCCAAGATACCCTATTTTGGAAAATTACAAAAATACCCTGTAGGATAGAATTACAAAAATACCCCTATGTGACGAATGTGAGTTCATGGATGCTACTTGTATGTTGATGTGTGATGGTTGAATGTATGTGGATTCTAGAGCTAGGAAATACAGACCTGAGAAATGAACCTTGTAGATAGAGTTTGAATTCGAAAGAACTACTAATTAAACTACTTTCCATAAGATTGTTCGTTATTGATCAGTGGAAGAAATTAATAATTCATAAAATTCCTAATCAGATAAACGCGAATCGGTAGAATGAGCACTAGAGGATGTGGTGTGCGCGGCCGAGGTAGAGGCATGATTGCTGTGTCGAAATCGGTAAGGTTTGGTCACGAGTTGGGGAATGAGGTACCAGTATCACCAACTGTGGAGGCAAAATTTCAGGATCAGATGGCCGGAGATGATGTGGTATCTCAGGCAATGTTGAGGGTGTTAGAGAGGGTTGCTGGGGCAGGCATAGGCATAGGAGCCCAAAAATCTGTGTCAGAGCGACTTAGAGCTAATAGGGCAGAAGTGTTTAGGGGAATTTCTAGTATTGCCTCGAGTACAGCTGAGTATTGGTTGGAGGTGGTCGAACGCATAATGGATGATCTAGATTTCACGGAAGAAGAGAAGCTGAAAAGAGTAGTGTCCCTTCTCCGAGACAAAGCTTATCAATGGTGGCTTACGGTTAAGGATGGTACAGTGGCTGACCGTATCACCTGGGATTACTTCAGAATAGCATTCTAGAGTAAGTACATTGGAACGAGTTATGTGGACGCGCAGCGTAGAGCATTTCTGAATTTGGTTTAAGGAAGTAGGTCGGTGGCAGCGTATGAAGCGGAATTCTTACGCTTGAGCCGTTATGCTCAAGGGATGGTGGCCACAAAACATGAATGGTGTGTTTGATTTGAAGATGGCCTGAAGGATGATTTACGAGTTTTGATATCTCCACAGCGGGAAAGGGAATTTGCTGTGCTTGTGGAGAAGGCTAAGATAGCTGAGGAGGTAAAGGGAACGGAAAAGCTAAATCGGGATAAAGATAGAAGGGGAAGTATGAGGAATTTTGGATTGTCAGGAGCAGCTGGGCGTACTCAGAAAAGACCTAGGTCGGATGGGCCGAACCGGATGGAGAGACTTGCTGCTAACCAGACAAAGAGGTGTGTTTGTTGTGGTAAATTCCATGTAGGTGAGTGTTGGGCAGACAGTGGAAAGTGCTTTAGGTGTGGATCTTTGGACCATCAGATTAGAGACTGTCCACAGCCACGGAGTGATGTAGGACCCGCAAGGTGGAAATGCTCACCAGTAGGGAGGTCACAGACCAGAGGGTTTGGGTGGTAGAGCAGCACCATCTTGAGGGCAGGAAACACTGAGGCTAGACAGCCAGGGTTAGTCTATGCTACCAGACGTCGTGAGGAGGCTAACGCACTGGATGTTATAACCAGTATGTTTTTAATATTTTGTTTGCCTTACACTGCATTAATTGATATTGGGTCAACACATTCATATGTTGCTAGTAGTGTGTTTGGAACTTTAAGTTTAGATTCCGAGATTACCCCTAGGGCGATGACTGTAATTATCCCATTAGGACAATCGGTGGTAGTAGATAAACTTTATCGGGAGGTACCCTTAGAAGTTCAGGGAATAGTTTTCCAGACGGATCTGATGGAATTACCATTCGAGGAGTTTGACTTAATATTAGGCAGGGACTGGCTGGTGAAATATCACGCTAATTTAGATTGTGCAGCCAAGCGTATGGTGTTGAAAAGCCCCAAGGGTGGTGAGAAAAGGATGTGAGGCGGTATTAATGTTTGTTCGGGCTTTGAAAGCCAAGGACCTAACTGTTAGGGACATTAGGACGGTGAAGGAATTTCCTAATGTTTTCCCAAAAGAGCTTCCGAGATTACCTCCGGATCGTGAAGTGGAGTTTGGTATCGATCTTCTTCCAGGAACAGCACCAGTGTCTATCACTCCATATTGGATGGCGCCAAAGGATTTGGTGGAGTTGAAAGCACAAATACAAGAGTTGTTAGATAAAGGATTTATTCGACAAGGTGTGTCGCCTTGGGGAGCGCCGGTGTTATTTGTTAAGAAGAAGGATGGATCAATCTGTATGTACATTGACTACCGTCAGCTGAACAAGTTGACTATCAAGAACAAGTATCTGTTGCTAAGGATTGATGACTTGTTCGATCAACTGAAAGAGGCGTCAGTGTTCTCAAAGATAGATTTGAGATCAGGATATCATCAGCTTAAGGTCAAAGAATCAGATTTTCATAAGACAGCTTTCAGGACCCGTTATGGCCATTACGAATTTTTGGTAATGCCATTTGGGTTGACTAACGCACCAGCAACGTTTATGGATTTGATGAACCGAGTTTTCCAACCCTACTTAGATTGGTTTGTCATGGTATTTATAGATGATATCTTAGTTTACTCAAGATCAGAAGAGGAGCATGATTCATATCTGCGAGTGGTTTTGTAGATTCTGAGGGAGAAGTAGTTGTAAGCCAAATTCAGTAAGTGCGAATTTTGGCTAAGTGAAGTTACTTCCCTGGGCCACATTGTGTCGGCAGAGGGGATTAGGGTTGACCCTCAAAAATTGAAGCGGTGTTGGATTGGAAGCGACCTAGGTCTGTGGCAAAAATTCAGAGTTTTCTTGGTCTGGCCGGGTACTATCGAAGGTTTGTTGAAGGATTTTCTTCAATCGTGGCACCATTGACTAGGTTATTACAGAAAGGAGTTCCATTTATTTGGTCTAGTGAGCAGTAAGAGAGTTTCGAGAAGTTGAAAAGGATTTTGATGGAGGATTCAGTATTGATTCAATCGGAGGCTGGGAAAGAATTCGTAATTTACTGTGATGTATCACACTCGGGACTAGGATGCGTGTTGATGCAAGATGGAAAGGTTGTTGCGTATGCATCTCGGCAGTTAAGACCGTACGAAGCAAATTATCCCACCCATGATTTGGAATTGGCGGCGGTGGTTTTTGCTTTGAAGATTTGGAGACATTATCTGTTTAGGGAGAAATCTATTATTTATACAGATCATAAAAGCATAAAATACCTTTTGACCCAGAAGGAGTTGAATTTAAGGCAGAGAAGGTGGATCAAGTTGTTAAAGGATTATGATTGCTCGATTGAGTACCATCCGGGAAAAGCTAATGTGGTGGCGGATGCCTTAAGTCGTAAAGCAATCTCTGATTTGAGGGCAATGTTTGCTCACCTTAGTTTGTGTGATGATGGGAGCCTATTGGCTAAACTTCAAGTGAAACCTTCTTGGGTTAGTCAGGTTAAGGAAGCAGCAGACCGATGAGTTGCTAAAGGAGAAGTTTCATGTAGGATCAAGTGATGGATCGACGGACTTCAGTATGAATAAGGAAGGACTATTATGTTTTCAAGGGAGAGTTTTCATGCCAAAAGATCCGGAATTGAGGCATAGGATTTTGCAAGAAGCACATGAAAGTTCATACGATATGCACCTCGGAGGGAGTAAGAAGTATCAGGATTTACGGGATCAGTTCTGGTGGCCAGGCTTGAAGCATGAGGTAATTGAATTGGTGAGTAAGTGTTTGACCTGTCAGCAGGTAAAGGCGGAGCATCAATTACCATCAAGGTTGTCGCAGCCAGTGAAGATTCCACAATGGAAGTGGGAAAGGATCACAATGGACTTTGTTAGTGGGCTACCCCTCACGCCTACTAAGAAAGATTTAGTCTGGGTGATTGTTGATCGCTTAACGAAATCTGCTCATTTCATACCAGTACGGGTCGATTACTCTCTACAGAAGCTGGCTAGGTTATATATAGCGGAGGTAGTGAGGTTGCATGGGGTACCAGTATCAATCATATCGGACAGGGACCCGAGGTTCACATCGCGATTCTGGAAGGCTTTGCATCAAACGTTGGGTACAAAGTTGGATTTCAATACAGCGTTTCATCCTCAGACAGATGGACAGTCTAAGCGAGTAATTTAGATCTTGGAGGACATGTTAAAGGGATGTGTCATTGATTTCAGAGGTAGTTGGGAAGAGTTTTTACCGTTGGCAGAGTTTGCTTATAACAACAGCTTCCAGTCTAGTATTCAGATGGCGCCCTATGAAGCATTGTACAGGTGAAAGTGTCGTACTCCTACCTATTGGACGAAATTAGGGGAACGTCGAATTTTGGGTCCGGAGTTGGTTACCGAGACAGGAGAGAAGGTTGAGTTAATTCGAGCTCGACTAAAGGAAGTGTCGACCGACAGAAGTCCTATGCAGACTTGAAGCGTAAGAACATATATTTTGCAGTGGGTGACAAGGTGTTCTTGAAGGTGTCGCCATGGAAGAAAGTGCTGAGGTTTGGATGGAAGGGTAAATTAAGTCCCAGATTTATCGGACCATATCGGGTGTTGAAAGGAGTAGGGCCAGTAGCCTATCAGCTAGAGCTACCTTTTGAGCTAAGCCAGATTCATAATGTATTCCACGTTTCTATGTTGAGACGATATCGTTCAGATCCGTCTTATGTAGTACCTGTGGAGGAAATCGTAGTAAGAACCGATTTATCCTTTGAAGAGGAACCAGTGGAAATCCTGGATCGTAATGTCAAAGGGTTGTGAAGGAAAACGGTTCCATTGGTTAAAGTTCTATGGCGAAAACACGGTTCTGAGGAGGCTACTTGGGAGCCCGATGAAGCGATGTGGCAACAATACCCACATCTATTAGCCGAAATTTCTTTAAGGGGGTAGAACTATAACATCCTGAATTAATGGCCTATGCATTCTATGTGTGTGGTTGTGCTTACTATGTTTGTTAGAATGTTTTAGGGGTCCAGAGTGGGCTCAAAGTTAGGCTGAGGCCTTAATCAAATTTTCTGTTTAGACACTCTAGTAGAAAGCCTGATAAGTTAGGGCTTAAAAGAGGTTATCTGTATTTTAAAATACCAAATGGGCTTGTGGCCCAGTGGCAAAGTGGCGCCACCTAGAGAGAGCAGAGAAGTGGCATCAACTGAGGAGGCCCAAATTCAAGTTGCATAAAGCTCAGTTCTTTTTAATTTAATATAGTTAATTTTTGGTAATTAGATGGGTAAAGGGACGGCAATGATGCTTGTAATTAGGAATTTTTTTTTAATGATGATAATGGGCTGATAAAGGAAGGAAGAGGTGGTGTTATCCATGACACTGAGGATGAGTGGCAGATAAAGATAAGGGAGGAAATTTAGGATTTATCTGCTTGTGACAGTGGTGGCCGAAATTCCAACACTGAGTGCAAAGGGGGAAAACGGCTAGATAGGGCTAAGGGGTGCCAAATTCTCATTATTTTCCTGAAGCATAACTTTTTTATTTTCTTTCACTTCTTCTTTTCTCCTCCTAATTTCGACAACTAAGGGTTTTTCTTATCCTTTTCTGCCTAAACTGAAAACTCCTAACTCTACTTTCCTCTCCACTTCCATACCATAGCCAATTGATATTGAAAAGTCAAAACCCCTAATCTTATTCTCTTATCTCCACTTTTATGCAAAAGTCAAAATTCCATTGTTTTCTCTGCTTTCATTTCTATAGTCGAATACCCTTGTCTATTCTTCTCCTTACCGATTTCTTCATCAAAGCCAAATCTTCATAGATCTCTTGAGATCATCTTTTCTTTTTTTGATCTTCTCAAAAGCAAAAATTTCCTAAGAGTTGCCGAATTCTCTATGTTAAGCTAAGTGTCGATTTCTTCTATTCTTTTTTCATCTCTTCCGATTTTTGAGACCAAATCCGAATGCCTAGTTGGTTGTTAGGCCATCTTTAGTTTGACATTTTCACTGATCTCGTGTTCTTTTTGGGCAGCATTTTGGGATTTGAAGGAGATCTAATCGCCTAGGTTGCCAGAAATCGTTAGCCTTCGAAGCACATTACTTTTTTAGGATTTCAAGGTAAGGGTTTCGATTCTCCCTAAGTGTTTAATCGGTTTCTTTTCCTTATTGTGCCTTAACCTAATGCCTCGTTAAGCAATCATTATAGTATCCTCTAACTAAGGTCATTCATGGACTCGAATGTCAGCAAATCAAAGGCAAGGGTTGGATTTGTAGTCCCAGCCCCAAAGTTCAAGACACGCGTAGTGTCAGTAGTATGAGATTAGCCGCCGGGTTGTGGATCGACTTCAGAACAAAACCTTAGACTGTTAGCAGTCGTAGCGACTACTGATAGTGTCGACTTAGATAGTATCGTCTTGTTAGTAATAAGGTCTGTAGATCTCTATCACACTAGTTAAACTGCATTATGTATATGTTATGGGCTAAAAGCCAGAAAATGAGGTCAGTATGAATAATCAGATTACCCGTAAAGGGTAGGCAAGGGATGCCAGGTATGTAATCATAGAAACTTCTCT
Organism: Gossypium rotundifolium; assembly: GCA_025506655.1. Classification (NCBI taxonomy): domain Eukaryota; kingdom Viridiplantae; phylum Streptophyta; class Magnoliopsida; order Malvales; family Malvaceae; genus Gossypium; species Gossypium rotundifolium. Next base: position 41,247,285 of record CP106731.1, on the reverse strand, counting down.
ATGTGTATCGAAGTATGTGAAAGTATGTGATCTGTTTAGGTAGTTTAATGTTCTGATTCTTGCATGTATGTATGCATGGGATGGGATTGATATGATGAAGGGGAGCAGGTCGCATAGCGATCGGTGGCTTATCCACATAGGTCACATAGTGATCGATCTTTATGATAGGCAGCACAGCTGTCGATATATTATTAAGGTCACATAGCGATTGGTGGCTTTTCCACATAGGTCACATAGTGATCGGTCTTTATGATAGGTAGCACAGCTGTCGATATAGTGTGTAGCGGATAGAGGGTTGATTGTAGAAATCCCCATGGTGTGATGGTTGGTACGGGTGTGTAGAGGATGGACTTCTAGGTTTAGGATGGGCCATGTTGCATGAAAATAATCTGTTGCCATTGTGTATGGGCCAAGGACCATAATGTGTTTGTGGGCCTCAAGGCTTTTATGTGTTTTCGGGATTTGCACACTGAGTCTTGGTGAGTCACCCCTTTTATTTTTCCCAACTTTTCAGATGAACAGTAGATCGTGGACATGGGAGCCTAGGCGGACTCAAGGGGCCATTAAGTCTTTTATTTTCATAGTCTGTTTTCGGTTTTTCATTGAGTTTTAATTTTGGGATTATTTTTGTAATAAGGCCCCCATAACTTAGGTTATCGATCTATATTTTTTTTATGTTACAATTTATAAGCTCATGTTTTCAAAGTCTTAATTATAAGTAAAATGAAAATGGGCTTTTCAGGCACATTCAACGCGAATGTTAAGGTTCCTTTCAAAAATGTCACAATTAATGATTATTCGGTTAAAATAAACTGAAATTTTCAAAACCCCTCTAAAGCAAAGTTTTCAACATTCAACCCATAGCATACCAAATTCGGTCATGATGTATGGGCCGGGTTTGGGGTGTTACAACTCTAAAAAATTAGCTATATGAGTATTTGGGTCCTCGTCCTGCAAACCATAAAATTGAACAAATTGTTGAATCATTTGTATTGTGTTAGGATTTAATTCAAAATTATTAGTAGCTATAGTAGGCCTGACAATACTAGATTCTGCTCCTATTAAATGCGGTTTAGCATAATCAAACATAGTACGAGGAGCATTATTTTCTCCCACATCATGTGGTTGTGGGTTATTCTCGTTCATCCCTTCAGTAGGATTGTATCTGCCTTCTTGGTATTCCTGTGTAATTTAGGGCTCGCCTGATTTCTCTGTGGTTCCTGCGAGTGGTAGCTTCGATTTCACTATCGTATATCAGAGGTCCTGTCGGGTTCCTTCTAGTCATAAACTAGAGGCACCTGAATAGAGAAGAAAATTAAAAATTAGTAAAACAATAAATGAAATAAATTGAGAAAATAAAAAAATAATGGCTAAAGTAATAAAAAAAGAGTTTTTTTAATATTTTAGTTCCCCGACAACGGCGCCAAAAACTTGATCGTATGTCTTTCAAGTTTTAAAATTTATAAAGAGAATGATCGAACCTAGAAACTAACACTGACAATGAATAAAGGCAAGTGTACCTATCGAACAATATTATAGCTTAGGCAAGACCGGATTATCGAACCCAAAGGAACTAAAAGTACTAATACTAACTTTCTTTCTATTATTTAGCCTAAATATAAAGTGACTGATTTGATTAAACTAATTACTAAACTAAGATGCAAAGACAAAAGGACTGAATACGGAAATAACTTGAAGAAACTCAATTGATCGAGACGATACCCTCAAGAAGAATCCACCTAAAATTCACTTGTTATTTAACACTGAACCATACGATTTATTCACTTAGTTTGATCCGTAGGACTCCCTAACGTATATTAAACCCTCTCTCGAGGCGAATAATGTCAACCCTAAGTTAATTAACAAAAATCTCTTTCTTGAATAATAACCCCCTAGAATAGCAGTAAATCGATCTATGGACTCCCATATTAGGTTTCACCCTAATTTGGCAAAATCTCATCACCCCATCTCTGGGCGTATGATCAATGCTGCTTAATTATGCCAAATCTTCTCTTAGGCAGGGTCTATTCCTCCTCCACCTATGCACATCAGATTTGGATTACACATGTACAATTAAGAACAAAGTAAGTATTTATCATATAATTCAGAAAATAATAACAAGATTCATCTAGGTTTCATCTCATTCAGGTATCTGAAGGATTTAGTTCATAAAAAATAAAGAAAATATCTCAAGAGAAAAGATAAAACAAAACATAAGAAATCCCTAAAACCCCTTGAAGGTATTGAAGGAGAAATCTGCCGTCTTGAGTAGAATTTCGGCTCCTTGAGATGGATCAACTGGCTATCTTCGAGTAATTCCCTCAATTCTGGCCTTCTGGCTCGGCTCCTTGGCCTAACTAACCGCCCTGACAGACCCTCTCTCAAGGTTGGCCTCTAGGGTCTTTATATAGGCTTTGAGATGCCTTACTTGGCCTCTAAGTATCCTAATTCTAGTGTAATTCCTACTTGGGTATTTGAATAGGCTTTGGAATGTGTTTCTTTGCCTTCAAGTATCCAAATCTGAGTGAGATTCCTCTTGGCCGCGGCAGGGGCATGCCCATGGCACACGCCCGTGTAAATCGTTTTTAGGCCGTGTCTCGATTCTGTCGATTGGGGCATGGCCATGTAAATCAGGGTCCAAGCCATGTTCAGGTTTGTTGATGTAGGCACGGTCATGCTTTTTGGGGTCAGACCGTGTTCTTATTGAATTGGTGAGGCACGACCGTGTAGTTTAAAGTCCAGACCGTGTCGATTTCTACTTTGGCCCAAATCGGCCCGTTTTAAGCCTGTTTCTTATTCTTCTCGTTCTCGGGTGCTTTCCTGAGTATAAGACATGAAAAGAAAGGATTAAGAGCACCTTTTTACATAAATTGAGGGTAAATCATCCAAAAGCATACTAAATGTGGGATTAAAATATGTTACTTTTACAGTTTATTATGTATGTTTATAAGCAAGTTAGGGTGGCAAAGGGCTTGGTAGATAGCCTGCTAATTGTCCACATGGGTAGGCACACGAGCATGTGTCTAGACTGTTGGGAGGCACGGCTAGAGCATGGGCGTGTGCCCAGGCCATGTAAAGTATACACGTTGCACTTGGAATTTGAATCGCCACACGGCTGAAGCACACGGGCTTGTGGATAAGTCAAATTGCCAAGGTTTAGCATACAGGCCAGAGCCACGGGGCGTGTCAAGGCCATGCGAAATTAGTCAGTTTTGACCACGGGTGGGAGACACAGGCATGTCTGAGGGGCACACGAGCGTGTCCCTAGTTTAACACGGGCGTGTGGTCCCTGTTTTGATGAAAAGTTTTCCAAGTTCGTAAAAGTCCTCGGTTAAATTCTGAAACCTCTCGGAGGTATGTTTAGAGCCACGTAGGCCAAGAATAAACATGAAATGGGTTTTGAACGAAATTTTATAGCCATTATCACACGTTCAAGCAAGGTTAGGCATAGTAATGCCTCGCATCCGGTCCCGTCGTCGGACACGGGTAAGGGTGTTACAATTTTCTACCTCCTATTCGGCGTCCATTCAACGTCCCCTTTTAGGTTACCCCCTATGGTGTTTATATAGGCTTTGGAACACCTCTCTTGGTCCAAAAGTACCCTATTTCAAATAGAATTTGTCTTTGCTACGTTAGGGACACACCCCCGTGTGACACGCTCGTGGTGGACTCCTTCGACTGTGGTCAATTCGCCGCCACACACGGCCGTGTGATCTGTCCGTGGTCAATAGTGCAGGCCGTGTGAATCTTGGTGTAGGCCCATTTTGTCCCTTTTTGGCTTGTTTCTCGTTCTTTTTGACTTCTTAAGCTCTCCTGAGTATAAAACATGAAATTAAGGGATTAGGAGCATCGAATTAATGAAATCTAATGATAATTCATCCAAAAATAAGCCAAGCATGGGGTTAAAATATCTGTAAATTATGGCTTATCAAATATCCCCACACTTAAGTGTTTGCTTGCTCTCAAGCAAAATTCTCAACTCACAATTAAAATTAACTTCCCTCAATTCATGATTCTCATCATAATTTATAGATAATTCATACATGGATAATTTAACTCAAAGAGTCCTAAATATTCAAACAATCTATGTCATCAATATTTATAACATGGAAACATAAGTATTCCCTTACCTAAATAATTACCTATGATTCAAAATCGACAAGGATTGACATCCTCACCAAGGATTCACTCAAATCACTCAAAGTGTTTAAGGTTCAATTTAAGCACTCAAAAGTCAAACATGAAAAGTTAATCCCATAGGCTTGCTTGAAAATCAAATCTCCACCACTATAGAATGAGATGATACTCAAATCAAAAGGTCTTTAAAAGGGTTGTAATGGGGCTTGGGTTAAATGTGTGGATAAAGGCTGAATTAGAGGGTTAGAATCGAGATTGAATTGTCAAATTACCTAACTAGAACAATAGACTAATACTAAATAATTACACCAATTGAAAATTTATAAGAATAACACGAGCTACTTCTCAAAATATGAAATTAACTGCTTAAGCTCAAATAACATAGAACTAATAATGAATGAGTTTTAACTTTTTTTTAAGAATAAGTATAATAAGGAAGAATTTAACAACTGAGATAAAGAAGGCAACTGATCAAATCAAATCTCAACATAAGGGGAGTCAAGAAAATGGAAGAAAAAAAATTTATTTTTGGGTTAATATTGATGGGTGAGTCAAGAAATGGTCTATTAGGCTCAGAGGGTTTCACTAGGGGTTAATTATGAAGGTAGGATTTTTGTTGGGATAAGTGGGTTAAATCCTATGTGCCTTTATCATCTCAACATATCAAATTAAAAGTGTGGTCTCGACATGCATAATCAAAGCAAGTTCTAGAATAACAAATCAATGTTGACATACTCAATCAAAAAAGTGAGCAAGACAAGATATATGCTCTAAAAGCTCAAAATCTCACAAAAATTATGGTTTTTGATGTCAACCTTGCAAATTTTAAATTTGAAAGTAATATTTAAAATTTAGGGAAACAACCTAACCAAATTTTTAATTACGGAAATAGACTTATCATGCTTGATTCTCTAATATCATAAAGTTTAAACCATAAATGCACAATTACCTATGACTTTCTTTAAAACATATCAATAAAACTCATAAATCAATAAAAGTTTCATTTTAATAGTAATATGAGAAGGTTACTTAAGAACAAGGCATAATTTAGGGATTTTTTTGATAATCTATTAAATAACCTCCCCACACTTAAGATGTACATTGTCCTCAATGTACTAGGATAGATAATAACAATATAGTAAGAAATCATAAGAGAGAGAGAGAGAGTGAAACTTTCTAAATTATGGATGAAATCCTTAGGGAGATGAGCATGATGGACTAGGTAGAGGTGCATGGTAGGGGAATGCTCTGGTGGTGTAGTCATTCCTTAATAGTGCCCTGAACCCTTAAAAACTACAGGGTCAAAGAAAAAAAATGGTAGGTAGGCATAGATGAACGCGAAGGTGGATACTCTGGTGGAGGTATGGTGATTCCCTAATAGACTTTTGAACCTAAATTAAAGTAATCAAAATATAATAATATAAATTAAGCACAAGAAAGATAAAGAGAAGGAAAATAAAGGAGAAGAGAAAGAAAAAAATAAATGGATTTAAAGGTCCTTATCTTGTCGAGGTAATAAAGTGACCGGCATGAACTTATGGAGATTGGTCTCGCACAAGGAGGCAGTGATAGGGTCCTTTCGCTTCTTTGACATGGGGATGGTGGTGTAGAGAACGAGTGAGGGAAAGGGAAAAAGGAAAATGAAAGGAGAAAGATAAAGAAAAAGGGAAGGGGTGTGGTGGTTAGGGTTTGGAAGAAGAAAAATTGGGGAGAAAGTGAGAAGAATGGGGGGTTTAAATAGGAATCAGGGATCTGGTGGTTTCCCAAACCCATGTGCCATGGGCGTGTTAGGTCGCACGGCTGTATCTCATGGCCGTGTGGTGCCTCGTTCATTTCTCCCACGCCTGTGTAGATGTTCCCACGCCCATGTTGCTTTCTTAGTATCAACCATGACCTTATCACACGGCCGTGGCATTTGATCTCCATTCATGGTTTGGGGATGTTTCGTCCTTGGCTCGTACAGTTTTTGCCACGCCGATGTGCCTATTCGTGGTGTCCACACGGCCATGGCCACGCCCGTGTGCAAGGCCGTGTGGTAGGCAAACCTGCGTTTAAGCATTTGGTTAGTTTTTAGTTAGATGCTAAAAATTGAAAATATAAAAATTAATAGGGTTAGTGCTCAGGTTGCCTCCCGAGAAGCGCTCGATTGAAGTCTTAAGCTAGACTTACCTCTCATTCGCATAATCATGGTGGTTTGAAGAGTTGAAACTCCTCATTCTTGCTATCAATTCGGTTATCAATATATAGTTTAAGTCGAGTGGTGTTTACCTTAAAAGTATTGAATGTAGGATTAGTTACGTCGACTGTTCCATATGGGAAGACATTCAGTGCTGTAAAAGGGATCTCTTCGTTTGTATTAGGGTCCGAAGTGGCGATTCGAGGGTCTTTCTTATCCAACAATACCTGATCTCCAATCTTAAATTGGGTTATCCCATCCTTAAGTTTGACATGGTTTTGCTTTGGTTCATCGTGTTTCCCAGTTTCTCCTTGTCATGTGTCTTCCACTCATCTAGTTCATCGATCTGAAGCCTTCTCTCCTCATGAGTTATTTCTTTGTTAGCACGAGGTCTAAGATCTGTCTCAGTTGTGTAATTTCGTGTTGCTTCCTGAAAAGAAGGTTGAACCAAATGGTCATTAATATAATTTATGTTCTCACCTTTATTACTCCATGTCCTAGCTGAGTCAAGAGCCTGAAGAGTGATTATTTCGTCACATGTACAAAGTGTGAGTTCACCTGTACCAACATCAATTCTAGTTTTAGCAGTTGCTGAAAAGGGTCTTCCTAAAATTAAAGGAACATTGTTGTCCTCATCCATGTCTAAAACTACAAAGTCTACTGGGAATATAAATTTATCAATTTTTACTAGTACATCCTCAATTATACCCCTAGGAACTCTGATAGTTTTATCAGCCAATTGAATGCTCATCCTAGTTTGTTTGGGTTTTCCTAGACCTAGCTGCTTAAACATTTTATAAGGCATAACATTTATGCTTGCCCTAAATCTGCTAAAGCATTATCAACAGATAAACTACCAATTAAGTAAGGAATCATAAAACTCCCTGGATCTTTTAGCTTTTGTGGTAGTCTATTTTGTAATATTGCTAAGCACACTGCATTTAGCTCCACATGTGACACCTCGTCTAACTTCTGTTTGTTTGTCAAAAGCTCCTTTAAAAATTTTATTGAATTGGGCATCTCAACCTTACCTTCCTCTACCACTTTCTCTTTCCTCAATTTTGGCTCATCTAACCTTTCACTATCGTGAGCAGTAACGGCATGAAGTTGCTCCTTTGGGTTAGTTTCAGTGTTGCTTGGAAAGCTACCTTATGGTTGTTCAGATATGAGTTTAATAAGTTGTCCTAAGTGGTTCTCGATCCCTTGAATCGATGCTTGCTGATTTTTGAGTGTTGTTCCGGTGTTTTGGAAATGGGTTTCTGACACCGAGATAAATTTTGTTAGCATATCCTCAAGGTTTGATTTTTTCTCTTGTGGGTAGGGTTGCTGTTGAAATCCTAGAGGGGGTTGTTGTCTCTGATTTCCTTGGCCGCCCCATGAGAAGTTTGGGTGATTCTACCAACCTGGATTATAAGTGTTACTATAAGGGTTATTTTGAGGTTTAGAATTGTTACCCATATAGTTCATCTGTTTGTTTTCTATGCCGGGGTTGTAAGGTGGGTATTCTGTATTGTTTGTCCCTCCTCCATATGTATCTCATTGTATCACTGGATGTACCTGCGAAAAACCACTCAAAATATTAATCTTTTTATTTAACAGTTCTACCTGATTTGATAGCATGGTTACTCCGTCGAGGTTGAAAACATTGCGGCTTTTGTTGTCTTTGTCCTCATAACTTGCCAGTAATAGTTATTCAGTGCCATTTCTTCTATAAACTCATAAGCCGCTTCAGGGGTCTTGTTATTTAGGGTTCCACCGGCGGCTGAATCAATCAACTGGCTAGTTGAGGGGTTCACACCGTTATAAAAGGTTTGAACCTGTAGCCACATAGGTAACCCATGGTGAGGGCATCTCCTTACTAGATCTTTATATCTCTCCCATGCGCCGTGGAGTGTTTCTAGATCCATCCGCAAAAAGAAGAAATATCATTCCTCAACTTAACCATTTTAGCCGGCGGGAAATATTTTAGCAAAAATTGTTCGGTCATTTGGTCCCATGTAGCGATTGATCCTCGTGGTAACGAGTTCAACCACTATTTAGCTTCGTTCCTTAATGAAAAGGGAAACAACCGAAGGTGAATAAAATCATCAGAAACACCATTAATTTTGAAAGTGTTGCAAAACTCTAGAAAATTTGCCAAGTGATTGTTTGGATCCTCACCCAGCAAACCATCAAACTGAACAAATTGCTAAATCATTTGTACAGTGTTTAAGTTTCAGTTCAAAATTATTTGCAGCAATATCAGGTCTAACAATACTTGATTCTGTTCCTATTAAATTAGGTTTAGCATAATCATACATAGTACGAGGAGCAAGATTTTGATTCACTAGGTTTTCAGCAACTACAGGAGGTAGCAGATTATTAACAGCCATCTCTTCGGTAGTATTGGTTTCATCTTCTTGCTCTTCCTCTATGTATTGTAGGCTTCGCCTTATTTCTCTTTGCTTTCTACGAGTGTAGCCTCTCAAAAAGTAATGGTCCTGACGGGTTTCTTCTAGTCATAAACTAAAATTACCTGCCAGAAGCAAATAAAAGAAAAATTAGCAAAAATAAAAATAAATTGTAAATAGAAAAAATGGATAAAGTAATAAAAATTTAGTGTTCCTAATATCTTGTCCCCGGCAACGATGCCAAAAACTTGATAGAGCTCGAAACTAACTATTATTTTGAAAAAGGCAAGCACACCTATCGAACAGAAGTATAGTTACGGTGAGTCCGAAATATTGTATCCTCAAGGACTAAAATTACTAGTAATAACTATCTTTTTATTATCTAGCCTAGTAATTAAGGAGATTTATTTTTAATCTAATATTAACTAACTAATTTAACTAACTAAATGACTATGAACGTGACAGAGAGTGAATTGGGAAAATACTTTTGGACAACTTATATGAGATAGGCAATACCTAAGGAAGAATCCACCTAGACTTCACTTATTACTCTTGATTCATATGATTTATTCACTTGACTTCATCTGTAGAAATCCTTGATTTATGTTAATATCTCTTTCAAGACTAAAAACAACTGACTCTAGGTTGATTAATTGAAATCTCTTTGTAATTAAAACCCCAATTGTCGCATTATCTATGGATTCCCTTATTAGATTTGACTCTAATTCGATATATTTTTGTTGCCTTATTTCTAGGGTTGCAATCAAATTCGCTTAATTGTGTTGATCTTTTCTTAAATAGGTAGTTTTGCTCCACTGAATAAGCACATTCGACTTGGTTCAATAACCTAAATTATCAAAACAAGAATAGAAACTCACAATTAAGAATAAGAACAAGTATTCATCTTATAAATCAAATAATAATAAGATTCATATAGGTTTCATCCCCTTAAGTATCTAAGAGATTTATTTCATATTGATAGAAGGAAACATCATAAAATAGGGAAAACCACAAAACATAATAATAAAACCCAAAAACTTCTAAAGAACTTGATGGGAGATCTTCAATCTTGATGGAGATCCTTCTCCTAAGCTGTTCCCGACGGCTCTCTTGGAGTATTTTCTGCCTCCTATTCGCGTCCATTCAACGTCCCCTTTTATGTTACCCCCTAGGGTGTTTATATAGGCTTTGGAACACCTCTCTTGGCCCACAAGTACCCTATTCTGAATAGACATCGTCTTTGCTATGGTAAGGACACGCCCGTGAGACACACTCGTGGTGGACTCCTTTGGCCATGGTCGATTCTGCTCGCCACACACGACCGTGTGATCTGTCCCGTGGTCGATAGTCCAGGCCGTGTGATTTCTAATATAGGCCCATTTTGTCCCTTTTTGGCCAGTTTCTCGTTCTTTTCGACTTCCTAAGCTCTCCTAAGTATAAAACATGAAATTAAGGGATTAAGAGCATCGAATTCATCAAATCTAATGAAAATTCATCCAAAAATAAGCCAAGTATGGGGTTAAAATATATGTAAATTATGGTTTATCAACACCTGATCACGAAGTGCACCACGAATCCCTAACACCGAACCTACCATATTCAAAACTAACAGTTAATTACTCAATCAATACAATTATTCTTTCTTTTTTCCAAACACATGCCAAAATCACATTGATACTTGCCTTAGTCGATCGAGATTTGATAAGTCCCCACTAACTGCTAGCAAGAATTGATCTTTTTGCTACAAATATAGTCAAAACTGAGAGTAAGCCTTCGACAACTTTCGGAACACGCGTCCCTCTTTACTCATTGAGAAAGCCTAGGTATCAACCAACGTTACTCTAAGGGAAAAGAGAGAGAGGATTCGACAGAAGGGAAAAAGAACCATACTAGCAACAAAAATCCATTTAAGGAATCACTATAACTTACACTTAACCTCAGCAAACAGAGGAGAGAACCCGCAGCCTTATGATAGGAGAACAGAAAAGAGAGTAAATTCGACAATAGATGAAAGAGAGATAGAAGGGTATTCGACTTTTACACACTTATGAACAAATGATAATAGTGTTACACAAAAGGAAAATTCGGCTCAAGAGAAATGAATGGGAAAAAATAAAAAAGAAATGATGTAGAAGAAGAGCAGAGATGCAATCGTCCAAGGGATAAAAATAGGCAAAAAAGGTACAAAAAGATGCCTAAATGGTAACACATAAATGACTAAGAAGAAAATAGAGTGAAACAGAGCAAAAAGAATGCACGAGAGGTCACCTTTAGTGCAATTTCAGCAGCATCCAGAAAAAGAGAAAAGTAGCTTCGGTTTGGTAACTAACCGATCAGAGGAAAAGAAAAGAAAAAACAAAACTCAACAAAGCTGAAATATGCACCAAAATCCCCCTTTAGCCGAATTTCTTGAGTGCTACACTCAAATTTCGGCTCCAACCTCCTCCAATTCTAATTCCTCATTTTTCTCCTCCATTTTCTCCTCCAAATCTTTACCAACTTCTATCCCTATCCCATGAATCACTACCCCAAGACCGATTCCACAACCACCTTAGTAGAACTCCACTCCAACTTAAACACTAGGCATCCTGTCAGCAAAATAAATACTCTATTGCTTATCCCAAGACTTGAACCTTAGACCCCTTGCCACACCTGGAATGTCACTTCCATTGGACCATAAGGCTCCTTATGTCACTTCTTAACCATAATTAACTATAAGATCTACTTCTAATCACCAAGGATTCACTTAGGAGCAAAAATAATAATATTGCAAACGCCAGGACTTGAACCTCAGTCCTCCTATACCACCCTTGGTGCACTTACCACTGGAGCCTAAGCTCCTTTCGTGTCATAAATCCACCACAGATATAAATAAGGCCTTCAAACTAGCGCCAAAATTCACTTAAGGGAAAAACTAAAATTTTTGCTATAGCCCTGGTTTGAACCCAGGACTTCTCCAACACTCCCAACTCTTCCTAGATCACTTAGCCACTAAACTAAACCTGCAATTTGTGATATTTCACGCACACATAAACTTTTATATGCAGTCTCCTAGTGGCCCCCACGCACAAGGCCCAATCCTACTATGGCTAAATTTAGGGCGTTACAATTCACCCCTCCTTAAAGAAATTTCGTCCCCAAAATTTCCAACCAATAGGGTAGTCGTGTAACAACTAAACCATTACGCTACCGCTGCACACTCTGATCCCAACGTCTTTAACACAATCCAAAACATCCACCTATCGTAGCAGATAGGTTACAACTTCTATATCCAGAACATCACGTCCAAACATTTCCAAACACACAAAGAAGAAATACCAAAAATACAGTCCAATTTCTAAAGAAACCATGGTATTTCTAACTTTCTGCATTTCAATTTTTAAATAGGAAAATGTATTTAGAAAACTTGCAGATTCGGCGCCGGAGACTCGGCAACCACACTTTCAAAAAATAGTTAGTATAACATGTCAAAAAAACATCAAATCTTTCAAACCTTTTTGAAACAATTCTTTCAGAAATTCAATTGAAAATACCCAATCCACGGCTGAGTTTCTGAAGCCTGGCTTTGATATTACTAAATATAACACCACAAACCCGGCCCAGAAGTTAGGCCCGAATCTAACGTATCACATTGAAGTGTTTTTTCGAAAACCATGTTTTCATTGAAAACCCTCATTAATATTTAAAAACTAGAGTCTCATTTTGTGTTCGTTCAATTTCAAAATGTGGTTCATCGAAAAGTTAATCACTATTAATATTGTTATTAACTTCGTTAAAAATCTCTTTTAGTTGCGAAAGTTAATTTAAGGTAAAGAAGTTAAAAACATATGTTTTTTAAAAATAGTAATTGGGTTGAAAACTCGTCTATGTCTAACAGATGTAAAACGTAACAAAATCCCAAATTCAGAATTAAATCCAGAGAGGCCTCATTACAGAAATTAAAACCCAAAATAAAATTTAAAACATATATAAAGTCCAAAGCATAACAGTTGCAATTGTGTGATCACCTCCGAGTCCCTCGCAGCACCGATCCTCGTAATGCTGGGGATTACCTGCACAGTTAAAAATGGGGTGAGTTTACGAAAACTCGGTGTGTAATCCTCTTACTAGAGTAACAGTCAGTATACAGAAATAGAAATCGAAATAGACTGGGCCAAAGCCCTTTAACAGTAACAGTACAGTCTAGTTCAGAGCATACGTGGGCCAAAGACCACTACAATATCATTTGGGTCATAGCCCATAATAGAATCAATTGAGCCTAGCCCAAACCAATAACAGAACAAGTGGGCCTAAGCCCATTATAGTGACAGATCTCATAAACAAATATGCAATAGTATGAGGATGCATCCCACCTCGATCTAGCCAACACACCACCCGTACCAACCCTACACTTAAGTGGGGATAAAATCGATCCACCCACCAACACACCAAGCTTAGCACCAGTTGCGACACTAAGTCAACAGAACGGCTCGGCGCCGTGAACAGGATGACTAAAAGCCATAAATATCGCAGTAACGCTGCCAGTTAACAGAACGGCTAAAAGCCATAAATAGAATGGTTATAAACCATAATCAGGATGGCACAAAGCTATCGATAACTATAATAAGTTTGGCACATAGCCATTAGTGACGGTAATATAATCGGCACACAGCCACGGTTAATTATGATTGACACAGAATCATCAATATATATGTTAGGCACATAGCAACGGGTAAATAGATAGACACAAAGCCATAATCAAGATGGCACAGAGCCATATTTAGGTTGGCACAGATCCATAATCAGATTACGCAACTTTAAGCCATCCTGAAACACCCCAAACCCGGCCCACAAGCCCTGACTAGATCTGGCATGTTCCTAAGGAAAAACATTTTAAAACTAGTTCGTTACTTTAGGAAAATTTGAGTAGTTTTGAAGAAAAATTTGTTTGAATTGAGTTCAATTGGAAACGGTGTTGTTTATGTGTCAAAACATTTAATATTTATTTTTTTACGAAAAATTACTTTAACTTTAAATTGATAAAAATAGTATCATACTAAAATAATTAAAATGCATGCATAAACAGTTTCATACTAGTGGCCTTATTACATCAACAACAAATCCCGAAATAATCCAAAATACTTAAGTATAGAAAGTCCAAAATAAAAGAAATTCTGAGCTGAGCATGGCCACCATTAAGCTCCTACCGACCAGATCCATTCTTGAGTGTCACCTAAAAAATATCCCACAACAGGGTGAGTCAAATGACTCAGTGTGTAACAGCCAACACTAAATCCCAACAAATTTAAGCATATCAGTTCAAACATGTACAGATAGCAAATATAAGTAATGATGCATTCCGGAACCCAAACCTAGATTACCATCCGCTACATATCACCTGTACCAACCATCACACCGTGTGGACTACTAAGTCGACCATCCATCCGCTACACATCATCGAAGGCAGTCACTGCAGATGACTTGCACATCGCCCTTATAATTTCGTGGCATAGCCACCAGATAATATTTTGTGACATAAGTCACCACATTCAGATTTCGTGACATAAGTCACCACATTCAGATATTGTGGTATAAAACCACCAAATCACTTCCCCTTTCATAATCACCCATGTGCCCCATGTCATACAAATCATGCAAAGATTATGCCACATTCTTTATTTCACATTCTTACCAATATTCACATATGTGTCATAATAGGTATTCGTAACATTGTTAACATAGTTTTAGAGAATAACGTACCTGAATATACCGTACCAATGAATGGTACCTCAAGCCATATCTTTCACATTCTTATTAACACATATATTAAATTAAATCCGTAAATCTATTAAGATTCAGTGTGAGTTACACACCTGGTATTAACGCTTTCACTAAATCTCAAAAATCTACCAAAATCGATTGCACTCCTTCCTAATACCCATAGTTAAAATCGGTTAGGCATTAATACTAAAATATGGCCTTGGCCGAATGTCACATGCACTTACCTTGTGAATCTTAGATCCCGAAATTAATCCTTGGTTGTGGTATCTGTCGAAATCCCTATAGACCTATGTTAGAATCAGCCTGCTACACATGATCTATTAAAAATGGCCTATGGCTGAATGTTACCCATAGCTTACCTCAGATCTTAAAAGTCCCGAGAGATCCCTTCTTGAAATCGGCTATAATAGAAATCCCAAAATCCCTTCAATGTTTCGGCCAAACAATACTAATGGGATTAGTACCTTTTTTTCGACAGTTATAGAAAAAAAAGAATCAAGAGTTCGGCTAGAGAGATTCTTACCAATAAGATGACTAAAACGCAATTGGTCACTTCCTTCACGAAATCGACAAGAGAGCTTGCAGGAGAAATCGATTCAAGAGTAGCCACGAAGTGAACTTTCGGCTTTGAACAATTGGCTAGGGGTAACCTTAAGTGTTCGGCCTTTGTTAAGCACTAGAAAGATTCGGCTTCAACAAGAAACACAAAAAGAAGGGTATGAAGTTTTAGGGGTTACGGCAATGGTGGAATAGGGAGGAGAAGGTTTCGGCTAGAATAAACGAAAAAAGAAGAGAAAGGTGTTGGTTTTGGAGAGAAAAAGAAAACAAAAGAGAGGCCAACATGCTTTATGAAATTTGGCTATCCCTCTTACAATACTTGGCCGAAAATCACCTTAAGGGAGTCCCTCAACCGGCCAACACTTTTCCCCCTTATCAGCTCCCTTACTTTCCTCCTATTTTATCTCTTCTTCATCTATTCGAAATAATCTAATCAAATAAAAATATATCATCATTTATCTACTACTTTAGCCGAAATTTTAAAAGGATTAGACCACATATTAAACTCCTCCATCTAGTCTCCCTATGCCGTCCACCTCTGTCTCTCCTTGCTGCAAAATAAAATTCCCCTTTTTGCTTCCCTTGTGGCTCAAACCCAAGCCCTTTCGCCTTGCTTGTGGCGTCACACTCTAAGGCCCTAAGTGTAGCCTCCAAGCCACTTAAATAAGCCCATTTTTGTGTCATATTTCCCCTACTAATTTTCTTAAGGCCTCTTAGGCTTAGCTCCCTCTTTGAAACTTAAAATTAAATAATTTCTAAAGCATTTATCTACACTCTGAAGTTCACAAAATTCGTACAACACAATCAGAACACACATAGGCATGCTACTTTATACAATTTAGTATTAATGCATAAGCTATAAATTTGGATATTACAGTTCTACCCCATTAAAATAATTTCAACCTTAAAATTACCTGGCTAGAATAGGTGGGGGTATTGCTGTCGCATTGCTTCTTCCAGCTCCTAAGAAGCTTCTTCCGCTCCATGATGTAGCATGGAAACATGCTAAACTTTAAGAAACATGGAAACATGGAAACATGGAAACATGGAATACATCGTGCATCTGTTGTAACTCCGAAGGCAACTCCAACTGGTATGCCACCGGTCCAATTCGCTTTAATACCCGATAAGGTCCTATAAACCTGGGACTTAACTTCCCTTTGCGACCGAATCTCATTACCTTCTTCCACGGCTAAACTTTAAGAAACACATAATCTCCAACGGCAAACTCAATTTCCTTTTGTTTAAGATCCGCGTATCACTTTTCCCGGTTAGATGCCTCCTTCAACCGTGTCTGAATTACCTTAACCTTTTCTTCCGATTCTGCCACAATTTTTGGACTCAAAATTTGACGTTCCCCTAATTCCGTCCAACACGTAGGAGTGCGAAACTTCCGTCCATACAATGCCTCGTATGGCGCCATTTTAATACTGGCCTGATAGCTGTTATTGTACGTAAATTCCGCTAAAGGCAAATACTCTTCCCAACTTCCTCTGAAGTCTATCACACATCCCCTCAGCATATCCTCCAACACGTGGATCACTCGCTCAGACTGGCCGTCCGACTGCGGATGAAATGCCATACTAAAGTCCAATCTGGTGCCCAAAGCTTGATGTAACGCCTTCCAAAACTGAGATGTAAACCTCGAATCCCTATCCGAGATAATCGACACCGGCACTCTGTGCAGCCTCACAATCTCCGCCACATACAACTTTGCTAGCTTCTGGAGAGAATAGTCAACCCGCACTGGGATAAAATGCGCGGACTTTGTCAGCCGATCCACTATCACCCATATCGAGTCCTTCTTATTAGGCGTAAGGGGAAGCCCACTAATGAAGCCCATGGTAATTCTCTCCCACTTCCATTGTGGTATCTTAATCGACTAAAGCAACCCTGACGGAACTTGGTGTTCAGCCTTGACTTGCTGACACGTTAGGCACTTGCCTACGAATTTGGTAACTTCCCGCTTAAGACCAGGCCACCAAAACTGTTCCCTTAGATCTTTATACATCTTACTGCCTCCAGGATGCATAGCACAAGGACTACTATGCGATTCCTGAAGAATTTTCTGCCTTAGCTCCTTATTCTTATGCATACAATCCTTTCCCTTAAAACACAATACTTCATCGTCATTAATACCATAATCCTCCAACTCCCCACTCTACACTTGCTAAAACTTAGCACTTAAATCATCATCAGCCAACTGTCCCTCTTTCACCCCATTCAGCCATGACGGCATGACCTGCAACTCTTCTAGCAAACTTCCATCATCATAGAGGCTTAAATGTGCGAACATTGCCCTCAGATCCATCACTACCTTCCGACTTAGGGCATCTGCCACCACATTCGCCTTGCCTGGGTGATACTGTATAGAACAATCATGATCCTTCAATAATTTCACCCACCTTCATGTCTCAGGTTTAGCTCTTTTTGAGTCAGCAGATACTTCAGGCTCTTGTGGTCCGTGTAGATCACTGACTTTTCTCCATATAAGTAGTGCCTCCACACCTTAAGAGCGAAGACTACTGCTGCCAATTCTAAGTCATGCGTCGAGTAGTTTACCTCATGTGGCCTTAATTGTCGAGACGCATAAGCAACTACTTTCCCGTCGTGCATAAGGACACCTCCCAATCCTGTATGGGATGCATCACAGTATACCACAAAATCCTTCCTTGGCTCAGGCTGAATCAGAACTGGAGCTTCAGTCAAGACTCTCTTGAGCTTCTCAAAGCTCTCCTATTGCTTATCAGTCCATACGAAAGGTACTTCCTTTCTTAACAACTTCGTCAGAGGTGCGGCTATCGATGAGAACCCTTCTACAAACCTTCTGTAATAGCCTGCTAACCCTAGGAAACTACGAACCTCAGCCACAGACTTAGGTGGTTTCCAATCCAACATCGCCTCAATTTTCCTAGAATCCACCCTTATTCCTTCTGCAGACACCACGTCCCCTAAGAATGCGACTTTCTTAAGCCAAAATTCACACTTGCTAAATTTGGCATAGAGCTTCTTCTCCCTCAACACTTGCAACACAACCTGGAGATGCTCATCATGTTCTTCCTCAGACTTTGAATACACTAAAATATCGTCTATGAACACAACAATGAATCGGTCCAGATAGGGTTGGAAAACCCGATTCATCATGCCCATAAACGCGGTGGGCGTTTGTCAATCCGAACGGCATTACCAAGTATTCATAATACCCGTACCTTGATCGAAAAGCCGTCTTATGGATATCTGCTTCCTTAACCTTAAGCTGATGATATCCAGACCTTAAATCTATCTTCAAAATACCGCGGCCCTCTTAAGCTGATCGAACAAGTCATCTATTCTTGGCAAAGGGTACTTGTTCTTGATGGTTAGCTTATTCAACTGATGATAATCTATGCACATGCGCATAGTTCCATCTTTCTTCTTCACGAACAAAACCGGTACTCCCCATGGAGACACACTAGGTTGAATAAACCCACAATCAAGCAACTCTTGGATCTGAGCCTTGAGCTCAACCAACTCCTTTGGTGCTATTCTGTACGGGGCAATTGACACAAGAGCTGTACCCGGTAGCAAGTCAATTCTAAACTCCACTTCCCTATCCGGGGGTATTCCAGGTAACTCCTCCGGAAAGACATCCACAAACTCCCTTACGGTTCTAACTCCACTAACTCCCCCTTCTTTCACATCCAAAGCACTAACGAAAGCCAGAAATGCGTTGCACCCTTTCCGAACTATCTTATCAGCCTTTAAGGCTGAAACTACGTTGGACAAGTAGTTTCTTCTTTCTCCTCTCATAATTACCGCCTTATCCTCCGGCGTCCTTAACTCCATTCGCTTAGCTACACAATCCAATACAGCCCGATGTTCCACTAACCAGTCCATACCATGGATGAGATCGAATTCTCCGAAGGGTAGTTCCATCAAGTCGGCAGGGAATACCACTCCCTAAAGCTCTAGAGGTACACTCTGAAATATCTTATTCACCACTACAGTTTGACCTAATGGGCTTACTACAGTAATCTTCCTATTAGACAGTTTAGAGGCCATGCCTAGTGTTTCAACTACTCTACATGCAATATAATAATGGGTAGAGCCAACATCAATTAGAACAAAATAAGGCTTGTCAGCTATAAGGAACGTCTGGGTTATGACGCCGATCGTCTCCTCCGATTTAACCTGTATATACTGACATCTTGATTATCTTGCCTCCATGTTACCTACACCTCGGCCTGGTGTTCCCCGTCCTCTACCAAAACCATTACCTCTGCCAGCCGAACCAAGGCCTCGCGGTGGCTGCTGTCCTCCTCTTCTAGCCTGGTTAGGACCTTGGCTTACTGGTCGACCCCCTTCTGTTCTCATAAGATAATCCTTAATCATGTGGTCCTAGACCCACACTTGAAACATCCTCCCGTCTTCTTCCAACACTCTCCTAGATACATCTTTCCACATTGGCCGCAAGTACGGTACTGTCCTCCCGTAGCAGCCTACTGACCTCGTGGCCCATCACTTCTATGCCTCTTCTGCACATTCCCCGATGTCCCTGATGATCAAAAACCTCTCTTTTGCCTATTTCGGTCCGTATTCTATCTCACCGAATCCTTAATCCTTTCGGCTACCTTAGCCTTCTCCACCAATACGGTAAATTCTCGCTCCTGCTGTGGAGCTATCAACAACCTCAGGTCATCCCTTAGTCTGTCCTCAAACCAGACACACCGTTCATGCTCCATCGACACAATACCTTGAGCATATCAGCTCAACCTCAGGAATTCTGCCTCGTATTTTGCTACGGTCTTATTCCCCTAAACTAGCCTAAAAAATGCCTTCCTCTGCGCATCCATATAACTAGTTCCAATGTACTTCTTCTGATATGCCACCTTAGAGTATTCCCATGTAAGATCATCAGTGGCAGCACCATCCCGCACCGTGAGCCACCATTGATATAACTCATCGTGGAGTAGCGACACTACCCCTTTCAGTTTCTCCTCGGCAGTCAGGTCCAAGTTGTCCATAATCCATTCCGTCGCCTCTAACCAATACTCAGCTGTATTGGGTCCCACACCAGATACTTCACAGAAAAACTCAGCTCTATTAGCTCGAAGTCGCTCAAGTACTAACTTTCGAGCTCTCATGCCTCCCCCTGATCCAGCCACCCTTTCCAAAACTCGCAGAATCACCTGTGATACTACATCTTCCCCCGTCTGATCCTGATATTCCACATCAGTGGCTGGTGGTGGTGGCATTTCATTTTTGGACCCTTGTCTTGACCTAACGGGCTTCGACACGGTCATTCGGCCTCTACCACGGCCACGCACGTTATGATCACGTCCCCTAGAGTTCATACTTCTGAATCGCATTTATTTGATTAAAGAATTTTATAAATTAGTTTTTGTTCCACTGATTTATCATGAACAGTCTTATGTTCAATAGTTCTAAGGAGTAGTTCTTTCGAATTCATACACATACAGTCTCAATTCATTCATTCAATCACATTCATGAACTTGAGTTCATTACAGAAAAATGTTGTAGTTGTCATTGTTTGTTGTTTTCCACTACCTAGAGGTATTTCCGTAATTTTATCCTATAAGGGTATTTGGGTAAAATTTTTTTCGTAAAACATGGTTCCTGGAGACTTTTCAAAACAAGATAATTTTTAGAAATTTTTAATTTGAGGGCACTTCGATAACTTTCCACACTGAGGGTATTTTGGTAATTTGTACAGGTTATGGGTAATTTGGTCAATTTACAAATTAGGGGTATTTTGGTCATTTTTAAATCAAGGGTACTTTGAAATTTTAAAATCATGGTTTGACTTTAGAATTTCACAAAATAAGGTGATGGTCCCTTTCGGGTTTTAATTATTAGGTTTAGCCTGTGGCTGAGTCCTCTTGGTTAGGGTGAACCGTCACTACGCACTGTAGGCTTGACGCTTGAGGAGGTGAGTCACTAGGATCGCTTAAATACCAAGCTCCCACTGAGTCCAATCCAAGACATGCGCACAACGGTTGCCACACCTTTAACTCGGTGACTTAGACACAAGTTTGTTTGGTTTGACTTTAAGTTTTATGTATCTTGGTGTTGAAGTAGACTAATCCTAGGGTTCAACAATTCCTATTCTACTAATCTACGTCCTTATAGTTTCCCACTTACAAATCACAAAAGAGTTAGGAATACTTACCTGGTGGACTTCGGGCCGGAGACTCAGGTGCCATGCCAGAAACCTGCTCAATTTCTTATAAAACCCAATTTCAAAAGAAAGAAAACATTTTGGGCCCAAAAAGCCCTCAAGGCTTAGTTTTGAATCGGGCTCTGATACCAAATTGAAACACCCCAAACCCGGCCCACTAGCCCTGACCGGATCTGGCATGTTCCTAAGGAAAAACATTTTAAAACTAGTTTGTTGCTTTAGGAAAATTTGAGTAGTTTTGAAGAAAAATTTGTTTGAATTGAGTTCAATTGGAAACAGTGTTGTTTATGTGTCAAAATATTTAAAATTTATTTTTTTTATGAAAATTACTTTAACTTTAATTTGATAAAAATCGTATCATACTAAAATAATTAAAATGCATGCATAAACAGTTTCATGCTAGTGGCCCTATTACATCAACAACAAATCCCGAAATAATCCAAAATACTTAAGTATAGAAAGTCCAAAATAAAAGAAATTCTGAGCTGAGCTTGGCCACCATTAAGCTCCTACCGACCGGTCCATTCTTGAGTGTCACTGAAAAATATCCCTAACAGGGTGAGTCAAACAGACTCGGTGTAATGCAGAAACACTAAATCCCAACAAATGTAGGCATATTAGTTCAAACATGTACGAGATAGCAAATATAAGTAATGATGCATTCCCGAACCCAAACCTAGATTACCATCCGCTACACATCAACCGTACCAACCATCACACCGTGGCGACTACTAAGTCGACCCTCCATCCCCTACACATCATCGAAGGCATTCGCTGCAGATGACTTGCACATCGCCCTTATAATTTCGTGGCATAACCACCAGATAATATTTTGTGACATAAGTCACCACATTCAGATTTCGTGACATAAGTCACCACATTCAGATTTGTGACATAAGTTACCACATTCAAATATTGTGGTATAAAACCACCAAATCACTTCCCCTTTCATAATCACCCATGTGCCCCATGTCATACAAATCATGCAAAGATTATGCCACATTCTTTATTTCACATTCTTACCAATATTCACATATGTGTCATAACAGGTATTCGTAACATTGTTAACATAGTTTTAGAGAATAACGCACCTGAATATGCCGTACCATTGAATGGTACCTTAAGCCATATCTTTCACATTCTTATTAACACATATATTAAATTAAATCCATAAATCTATTAAGATTTAGTGTGAATTACACACCTGGTATTAACGCTTTCACTAAATCTCGTAAATCTACCAAAACCGATTGCACTCCTTCCTAATACCTATAGTTAAAATTGGTTAGGCATTAATACTAAAATATGGCCTTGGCCGAATGTCACATGCACTTACCTTGTGAATCTTAGATCCCGAAATTAATCCTTGGTTGTGGTATCTGTCAAAATCCCTATAGACCCATGTTAGAATCAGCCTGCTACACATGATCTATTAAAAATGGCCTATGGTCGAATGTTACCCATAGCTTACCTCAGATCTTAAAAGTCCCGAGAGATCCCTTATTGAAATCGGCTATAATAGAAATCCCGAAATGCCTTCAATGTTTCGGCCAAACAATACTAATGGGATTAGCACCTTTTTTTCGATAGTTAGAGAAAAAAAAGAATCAAGAGTTCGGCTAGAGAGATTCTTACCAATAAGATGACTAAAACACAATTGATCACTAGCTTCAAGAAATTGGAAGAGAGCTTGCAAGAGAAATCTATTCAAGAGTGGCCACGAAGTGAACTTTCGGCTTTGAACAATCGGCCAGGGGTAACCTTAAGTGTTCGCCTTTGTTAAGCACTAGAGATTCACTTCAACAAGAAACACAAAAGAAGGGTATGAAGCTTTAGGGGTTACTGCAATGGTGGAATAGGAGGAGAAGGTTTGGCTAGAGTAAAAGAAAAAGAAGAGAAAGATGTTGGTTTTGGAGAGAAAAGAAACGAAAGAGAGGCCAACATACTTTATGAAATTGACTATCCCCTTACAATACTTGGCGAAAATCACCTTAAGGAGTCCTCAACCTACCAACACATTTCCCCTTATCGCCTCCTTACTTTCCTTCTATTTTATCTCTTCTTCATCTATTCAAATAATCTAATTAAATAAAAATAAATCATCATTTATCTACTACTTTAGCCAAAATTTTAAAAGGATTAGACCACATCTTAAACTCCTCCATCTAGTCTCCTTATGCCATCCACCTCTGTCTCTCCTTGCTGCAAAATAAAATTCCCCTTTTTGCTTCCCTTGTGGCTCGAACCCAAGCCCTTTCCCCTTGCTTGTGGCGTCACACTCCAAGGCCCTAAGTGGCACCTCCAAGCCACTTAAACAAGCCAATTTTTATGTCATATTTCCCCTACTAATTTTCTTAAGGCCTCTTAGGCTTAACTCCCTCTTTAAAGCATTTATCTACACTCTAAAGTTCACAAAATTCGTACAACACAATCAGAACACACATAGGCATGCTACTTCATACAATTTAGTATTAATGCATAAGCCATAAATCCGGATATTACAGATCCGTCGGTCCACAGTCATCTCATGCGACCCGTACGGCCCTATCAGAACTTCCTCCGTATCAATGTACCAACCCCATGCAATATGTCATGTATGTCATGCTCAATCATTACACGTGTATGCAAAATGGCCATGTCCAGTAACAGTCATTTAGACATAAATTAAAAGCATATTAGTCACACGACCACAGTGAAGTCAGTTTAAACGCAGTTATATGATCATAGTCAAATTAGTCAAATTCATAGTCTAAGTTAGTCATTTACCCACAATGGCAAAATAGTCATTTTACCCTATAAGGGTATTTCGGTAATCCTACCCTTTAGGGGTATTTTGGTAATTTTACCTTACAGGGGTATTTAGGTAATTTTACAAACCAAGGGTATTTCAATAATTTCCTAAACTGGGGGTATTTCGATAATTTTACAAATCAGAGGTATTTCGATAATTTTGCAAATTGGGGGTATTTCAATAATTTTACATACCGGTATTTCGGTAATTTTACAAACATGGGGTATTTCGGGAATTTTTACAAATCGGGGTCTCAACGACCCAACAGAAGGTCCACCGTTGCCTCGAGTGACTTAAATAACCTAAACAGTCACAATGATGTAAATGGGCCTAAGGCCCATTACTCGACCCAAGTGGGCCCACATGCTCGTGTGGCCCAATTAGCCCAGAAATAGCCTTGACTATACTAATAGCACATTTCAAACCAATAGAAACCATATAGCGTGCATTTTATCCATATGGAGCCCACTAGCCTAGTGGGCCCACTTGGCTCATTGCCCAAAAATGACCCTAGCCATGTGGACTACATGGCGCGGTCTAATGTTTATCATAATATGAAAATTTAATCCATGTTGGGCCCACAGGCCCATTTCACCCACACGGCCCATTTCGCGGCCCAAAACGACTGAAGTCTATGAGAACGCTCATGGTGGCCTCAACCATCTTACGTCCATATTCGTGGGCTTGGTCCACCACACGTGTGATCGCACGCTCGTGTGTCATCATTCGCCGGTACTTTGGCTTTTCTGTATTTTTTCGATCTACGATCAGAAGGAATATGGTTACACACCTTATTGTGAAGCGCACCATGAATCCCCAATATCGAACCTACCATAGTCAAAACTAATGGTTAATCACTTGATCAATACAGTTATTCTTTCTTTTTTCCAAACACATGCCGAAATCACATTGATACTTGCCTTAGTCGATCAAGATTTGAAAAGTCCCCACTAATTGTTAGCAAGAGTTGATCCCCTTGCTGCAATTATAGTCAAAACTGAGAGTAGGCCTTCGACCGCTTTTGGAACACACGCCCCTGTTTACTCCTCGAGAACGCCCAGGTATCAACCAACGTTAGTCTAAGGGAAGTGAGAGAGAGGATTCGGTAGAAGGGAAAATAGAACCATACTAGCAACAAAAATCCATTTAAGGAATCACCATAGCTTACATTTAACCTCGGCAAATAGAGGAGAAGAACCAGCAGCCTTATGATAGGAGAATAGAAATGAGAGTAAATTTGGCAATAGATAAAAGAGAGATAGCAGGGTATTCGGCTTTTACACACTTATGAACAAATGATAACAGTGTTACAAAAAAGGGAAATTCGGCTTAAGAGAAATGAATGGGGAAAAAGAAAAAAGAAAAGATGTAGAAGAAGAGAAGAGATGCAATCGGCCAAGGAAAAAATAGTCAAAAAAGGTACAAAAAGATGCCCAAATGGTAACACAGAAATGACTAAGAAGAAAGTAGAGTGAAACAGAGCAAAAAGAATGCACGAGAGGTCACCTTTAGTGCAGTTTTGGCAGCATCCCAAAAAAAAAAATAGCTTCGTTTTGGAAACTAAATTGATCAGAAGAAAAGAAAAGAAAAAACAAAACTCAACAAAGCTGAAATATGCACCAAAATCCCCCTTTAGCCAAATTTATTGAGTACTACACTCAAATTTCGGCTCCAACCTCCTACAATTCCAATTCCTCATTTTTCTCCTCCATTTTCTCCTCTAAATCTTTACCAACTTCTATCCCTATCCCATGAATCACTCCTCCAAGACCGATTCCACAACCACCTTAGCAGAACTCCACTCCAACTCAAACACTAGGCATCCCATTAGGAAAATAAATATTCCATTGCTTATCCCAAGACTTGAACCTTAGACCCCTTGCCCACCTGGAATGCCACTTCCATCAAACCATAAGGCTCCTTATGTCACTTCTTAACCACAATTAACTATAAGATCTACTACTAATCACCAAGGGTTCACTTAGGAGAAAAAATAATAATTTTGTAAATGCCAGGACTTGAACCCCAGTCCTCCTATACCACTCTTGGCATCACTTACCACTAGAGCCCAAGCTCCTTTCGTGTCATAAATCTACCAAAGATATAAATATGGCCTTCAAACTAACGCCAAATTCACTTAGGGGAAAACTAAAATTTTTGCTAGAACCCTAGTTTGAACCCAGGACTTCTCCAACACTCCCAACTCTTCCTAAATCACTAAGCTAGTAAACTAAACCTGCAATTTGTGATATTTCATGCACACCTAAACTTGCAATTTGTGTGCTCAATTATGTACATTCCATTTTTCAAAATTAAGGTGCTGGGGACACACGACCGGAACACATGCCCGTGGGGCAGACCGTGTGTCACACACGGCCTAGACACACGCCCGTGTGTCTACCCATGTGGACAAAAACAAGGTTATTTACCAAGCCATTTTGCCATCCTCACTTATACACATCAACACAACATCACATGACACAAATTCAAGCATATAAGAGCAACCAAACAACCACAACCAAGACAGTACCATGTCATCCTTATGCCATTATTTATCATGCTTAAAACATCATACTTAGCCCATTAAAAACATAAGAATCTCATATTCACAAAAGGGCATTAACATATGAATAAACTTATGATCAACATCAGCCATCATTCATTGCTATATACAAGATGAAGCATTAACAATTACAAGCTAACACAAATGGCCAAATTAATAATGACACACATAACAAATTGACATAGTCCCTATACATGCCATAGACTTAAAATACTTGAATTCATTTATACCCAAAATGATAGCTTGATAATGTGATAGGATCTCCGGTGATCTCTAACCTGAGCTAGCTCAATAACCCTATAAGACATTGGAAAGGAAGGGGAGTAAGCTATATATAGCTTAATAAGTCCGTACGAAAATAATAAGAAACTCTTACAAATCTTTTATCAAGTTCAACAATTTAAACACAAGATAATACAAATTGCTATAAAGCTCACAGTTATAATTTTCATTCATTCATAATGTTTACTCTATCAACTTATAGGCATAATTCAACATATCTTGGCATTAGCCTAACAACCATAATCTCTCCTTTGTAACAGATTACAACAAATACAAATCATTTCAAACTTCATAGTAACCATGCACATTAATTATGAGTATTTACATTTCAAGCATATACTTTAACATCTTTTAATTTCCTAATCTCTTATCTTCCTATACTTACATAACCTTTTTAATAGGCAATTATGCCAAACTTTCCTTTTTCTCATATCTGATAAAATAAAATTTTTGTGAATAAAATATGTTATATCATAACTCAATTTAGCCCGAAAGCCAAACACATAATCATCAACCGAATTTACCATTATTGAACAATAATCACAAGGTTTTCACAAAAACATCTTTTTGGATATCATGGACTCACAATTTCATGAATCAATGCTTATACAAAGTACGTACATAGTAATACTTACATACTCTTTCACTCCTTTTATATACCCGTTGAATTTCTCGTTGAACCATTTGGAATGCTAAATGATACTCGGGAATCTCGTACATACAGTACCATACTAATGCCATATCCCATATATGGTTTTACATGAAATCTCGTATCGATGCCACTAGCCCAGCTATGGTCTCACACGAAGTCTCATATCGGTGCCATATCCCAGATATGGTCTTACACGAAGTCTCATATCGATGCCATATCCCAGATATGGTCTTAGACATAATCATAGTAAACCTAATGTCATTACATTTGTATCATATCTATTCCTAATGTTCAACCGGGATTTTCGTTGTATCGAATCTCCGTCGGTCATTTCCGTAGCATCGAACTCAATAGCATTCACATTTCATTTCAATAATGTAGCATTTACCACAATTATATCATTCAATAATTTATACACTTATAATTTAATGCTCATATGCTTATTAAGCATACGAAATTACCTCGACACAAAAATGGAAAAAAGGACTAAATCATCAAATACTTGTTTTTCCCCTATTCTAGGTTCAAACCTCATTTTTCTTGATCTATAATATCACATTTAACTTATTCAATCATTATACTATTCAGATTAGCCCAAAATCACATTATAGTAAAATTACATTTTTTGCCCCTAAACTTTTAACATTTTACATTTTAGTCCCTAAGCTCATAAAATTATTTTCATTCAATTTCATTACACCCAAGCCTAGCAGAACCTATATCATGCTCATAATAGGCCACATTTTCATTTATTCACACTTTTACTACTCATTTTACAACTTTTACAAACAAGTTTTTTTAGGCATTTTTACCAAAAATCACTTAGCAAAAGTCGTTTAACAAACAACAAACATGCATTTTCTACCAACAAACATCAAAATACATACCTATCTAATATGGGTCAAACCCTAGACCTTGTTCATTTCTTAAATTAGTGGTAGAAATAGATAGATCATGTTATAAGGATTTCAAAAACATAAAAATCATTAAAAATGGGGCTAGAACGGACTTACAATCGAGGAAAGCTTGAAAATCCCTAGCCATGTCTTCTCCATGTAAAATTCAGCCATGGGAGGAAGATGGACAAGATTTTGGCTTTATTTGGCTTTTTAATTCATTTTAATTACCAAGTTACTAAAATGCCCTTAATGAAAAACTTTAGAAACATACCAAACCATGTCCATTTTTGTCCACCAACTTAACCAATGGTCTAATTACCATTTAAGGAGCTCCAATTTAAGACTTCATAACAATTAGACACCTTTAACCTATAGAAGTCACATTTTACACTTATTACAATTTAGTCCTTTTGACTAAATTGAGTGCCCAAACGTCAAAATTTTCGAACGAGGTTTTCACGAAATCATTCCATAAAACTGTAGACCATAAAAATATAATAAAAAATTTTCTACGATGGATTCGTGGTCCCGAAACCACTATTTTGACTAGACTCAAAATCGGGCTGTTACAACTCTCCCCCCTTTAGGGATTTTCATCCCCGAAAACCTTATCGTAATATAAATTCAATTTCTACGTAGACTCCTCTGTCTCGTGACACTACCAAAGAACCCTCACTAAGGTTATGCTTTTATTTTCCAACTTTTTAATTTCTCATGTCAACATTCCGATCGATTCTTCATTATACAACACATTGGCTAAGGGCCCGTTCGTTATTCCGTTTTAGATGAGCTTTTGCTCAAAAAAGCACTTTTCCAGAAGAAGCATTAGAGAACAAACAACTTTTGTTTGATATTTTTAACTTAAGAAAAGTGCTTTTGCAGAAATAAAGATGAAGAAATTTCTGACTTTTCTCAGCCAAAAGTACTTCTTGGATGATATTTTACCATTTTATCTTTGTTTTTAAACTTATTCGGTATTCATTTCGTGATCTGGTTTTTTGCATGATTTGAATTTTTTTTTGGTTTTGTGATTATGTTTTGGTGATCTTCTTCTTCTTTCTTTTCCTCCACATTTTCCTCCTTTTTATCTTCCTCTTCCTTTGGCTTCTCCTCACTAGTCTCTTTTTTACTCGCCACGTACTTGAGTTCCGTAGAGTGCTTGCGGGCGCTTCTTCATCAGCATAAAAAACTTTAACTCCAATCTCACCTTTAACTCCAACGGATAATAAACCAGAGTCTATTCCCATACTTTAATAAAAACATTGCCAGCCAACTTCACTTTACCCAAAAACGTGCTTCGTTTCCCTATTTTTTTATCACTGTACAAATTAATCTCCAACATCTCGGCAGCCATGGATTCAATATCATGAACTAAAAACTCCAGCTTTTCATCCCAAACAGGATTTAAATCTCTAAACTTGGTCTTTGTCCTCCTTCTATGACCATCAAAGTCAACTATGGCATAAGCACTGGCTGTTCCTTGACCATCTTTTGGCATCAAGTTCTTGGCATTGCAGATTTCGACTATCAACTTTCTAGTGCAATTTTCAACCATATTTTTTTTTTGGAGAAACAATGAGACTATAGATCTGGGTTTGAAGTGATTGAGCAAAATAAACAAAGAAAAAACAAAGCTTGTTTTCAAGTATTAACAGAGAGACGTTGAGTGTTTTTCTTCTGCTTTTTGGTGAATAAAAACTAAAGGAATTTGGTTGGGTTTTTTTGTTATGAAGTTGCAATATTTAATTCAGTAAAATATCTTTTTCAGTAAAATATTCTAATTAAATTTAATAATAATTAATATTAATTATTTAAAAATATTTAAAATTAATATTATTTATTAAAATATTAATAGTAAATTATAATAAATTATTTTTTATATTTTTGTTAAAATATCATAATATTAACTAATTTGAATATTATTTAAATACATATTTGCTACTTTATAATATCATGTCTAAAATAGACATTTTACTTCTTAAAAGTACTTTTTTGACAGCAATACCAAACACTTAAATTTTTCAAAAACACTTCTCAAAAGCACTTCTCAAAAGCATTGCCAAACTGACCCTAAATCTTAATCCCTATCGGAGAATTCATACTCAATGTGTCCAATTGATACCATCGCAACATAGATACACAAAACACATTTTGAATCTTTTTCCAAGGCAATACTTTCGGAAGCATGATTTTGCTAAATGGGAATTTCATATCCTCATGTTTCAAATTCACATACGTTTTTGGACAATCTAAAGTGGATTCTAAATTGCCACGAATCACTTTCTGTACGATTTCTAATCGGATAGTCTCTGAAACATATAACTAAACTAATCTATCTTGTTACATACCCTATCACTAGATCATCTGTAACACCCCAACCCTATCACTAGATCATCTGTAACACCCCAAACCCGGCCCAAAACACCACAATCGAATTTGGAATGTTACTAGGAAAAACGTTTGAAAAGAATTTGATTTAAGGGTGAAAACACATTTTGAATTTAAAATATTTTTCTTAGTTTATAAAAGATAACTGGTTTACAACATGTTCGTCTTTTTGAAAGTAGGTTGCCGAGGAGAATGAAAACTTTGAAGGTCATGTGTAGTTTAGAACATTGTAAGTTTGAAAATTTAAAAAAATCGAGTTGTTAAGAGTATCCCAGTTAAAACTTTAATTTAAGTCTTTAAGTTGTATATTGTTTCCAAAATCGTTTCCAGTTATTAACCGGAAGTCAATCTAACCCAATACATAGTAAAAATCCCCAAATATTTAAAATGGCCTTATTACAATAAAGAAAAATTAACCCAAAGGTAATTAAGAATCTAAAGTGCATAAATAGATAAAACAACTTTTGCATGGCCACCTCGAATCTACTCCAGCCCGATCCAAGTATCACGTATTGCCTGCATTGTTTTTAGGAAAATAGGGTGAGTCGGACATACTCAGTGTCCAATTATTCCACATGTTTCCACAGATGGGCTTGGCCCAAAACCACACATGATGATGCAAAATGTTACCCATCCCAGCCTAATATCCATCCGCTACACACCTTCGTATCCTGCCACCACACACTAGGGGATTACTAAATCGACCCTCCATTCGCTACACACCTCTTTGGCAGTCATATTGCTCAAAGTCAATATAACGTGGCCTAGCCGCCGATCACCATATGACCAAATATAACGTGGTCTAGCCACTGATCACTATGTGACAAAATCTTAATATCCACGATGTGTCTCAAGGTCATCATCAATCCACGATAAAGCACGAAGCTAACATCAACCCACAATGTGGCACATAGCTGACATCAAGCCACGATATGGCATATAGCCAATCATCAATCCACAGTGAGGCTCGAGGCCATCACTAAACCACGTACATAAATGTACACCCTGTCCTTCATTTAATATATATCCCGAACCCATGCATATGCAACATATTATAATGATATGGCAGGATAATGCATGAACATATTAGGTAGGCATACGACATGCTTACAAGTATCCACAGTAGTCAGCCACAACTACACCTTAGATAGGGTACTAACCTGGTTACCGAATACCTAATTAAGGGTAACAATTCCACCACAACCACTGTACCGGCTATCACACACATAACACATATAATTAATTGACTAACAGGGAAACAGCGAATTAACCACACACCTGATAACCCGAAGCACTAAACTCTCAATTTTTGTAATGCCCTCACTCGAAGAGACTACAACATTCTGCTTGTCTCTTTTCGACACTAGCCCACACCCCGGTGGCCAATCCCGAACCGCAGAAACCAAATGTTTCTTGAACTTAGGGGTAGGGACAACCCCTTTCTCTCCTTGGCTGGTACTCGCATACATTGAATAGCACTTAATCAGAAGACCCGATTAAACGTTAAATCAAATCCAAACAAGACAAAAACCTAATTTGAAACGAATACTCTTACCGAAATAGATCCGAATCCCGAAGGCTCCTCCTCAACCTTTGTCGAAACCCCCTTACTCGATTGAATCCTGAAGGATCCTGCTCCTAATGCTGGCTACAAAGAACCCGAACCCAACCCTTCATGGTTTCAGCCAACCAAATAATTAGGATTAGATTCTTGGTTTCGGCTAACCAAGAAGAAAAGAAGAAAGAAAACCGATCAAAGGAGAGATCCTTACCACTCTACTAACCCAATTCGGCTAAATGACAACCCTTGAGGATTAACTTATTAGAGAGAATGGAAGATGGGTGTGGACGAAAATAAAAGAAGAGAAAGAGAAAACGATGGATGGGAGATTCAACCAAGATACTATTCGCCTTGATGAAAAGCAAGAGAGGAAAAGAAATAATGGTAAGGCTCAATAGAGGTTCGGCTAAGATTTCATAAATGGGAAAAGTTCCTTCAGCTTTTGAGGATGGGTGCCACGGTGAGAAGATGAAGAAGAAGAGAAGTTATAGATCAAAAAGAAGAAAAAAGGGTTGAGATTTATGGTGTTTCGGCTATGGTTTCACAATTGCTAGATACTTCCGATCACTAAGAACAAGAAATGAGGAGCTATTCGGCTTTTGCTAAAGTAGAGAAGGTTCAAAGATATCGAAATGAAAAAGAAAGGAGGAGAAGATATAGCTCGACTTTTGAAAGTGAATAGCAAAGGAGACGAATGCACTTATGGTATTCACAATTTCGGCTTTTGGGTCATATGAAGAGAAAAGGAAAAGAAAACATTTGCCTAGCATTTTCGGCACCTAAAAACCCCTATTGGATGATCGAAACTCCCCCTCCTAGAACCCCACCTACGTCTAACACCTTGCCTCTCTCCCAAATCCCTTCTTTTCCTCCTACTCTTCCTCTCCTCCTTCCATTCAAACAGGTTTGAATGATTCAACCCTCCCACCTTACTCTCTACCACTCATTCGAATATCTTGACCAAATCTCCCCCAGAGTTTCTTGCCATCCAACACTTCCCTCTCCCTAACTCAAAAATGCAAAATAAAACAAGGCTCCCTTGCAGCTGGCGTGATTCGAACCTCTCTCCCCCTTGACACCCCTTTGTGACGCAACACTCCCCCTTGCTCCTAGGCATTACCCTTGCCACTTCACCACTTCCTTTCTTGTTTCTTAAACTCCACATAAAAACCCTTAAGGCCTGTTTTCCCCTAGCTCTCCCCTAAGGATCTAAACCAAAAATTTACCTAAGGTCCAAACTTAGACTCAAGATTTCCCAAAGCCCCCAAACACATACAAATAGCATATAGAGCACACTACCACATAAATATGACTTAAAAATGCATAACCCCTAAATCCCGGATGTTACAGTTCTACCCCCTTAAAAATAATTTCAGCCTCGAAATTACCTGATCAAAATAAGTGAGGGTATTGCTGTCGCATCACTTCTTCTGGCTCCTATGAAGCTTCTTCTGAACCATGGTTACGCCACAATACTTTAACTAGAGGAACTGATTTCTTTTGAAGCACCTTCACATCTCGCTCTAGAATCTGAATCGGTTCTTCTTCATAGGATAAATCTGGTCTCAACTCCACTTCCTCCACTGGCACCACATGGGACATATCCGATCGATAACGACGTAGCATTGACACGTGGAACACATCATGCATCTGCTTCAATTTCAAAGGCAATTCTAACTGATAAGCCACCGGTCCTAACTCGCTTCAAAACTCGATAAAGCCCTATAAACCTGGGACTCAGTTTACCCTTGCCTCCAAACCTCATCACCTTCTTCCACGGTGAAACTTTCAGGAATACACGATCACGTATGGCAAATTTTATCTCTTTTCACTTAAGATCCGCATACGACTTCTGTTTGTCAGATGCCTCTTTCAATCGTGCCAGAATTACTTTAACCTTTTCCTCTGACTCTGTCACTATCTCTGGACCCAAAACATGATGTTCTCCCAGTTCCATCCAACAAGTAGGAGTCCAACACTTTCGCCCATACAGTACTTCATACGGCGCCATCCGAATACTAGCTTGATAACTGTTGTTATAAGCGAATTCTGCTAAAGGCAAGAATTCTTCCCAACTACCCCTGAAGTCGATAACACATCCCCTTAGCATATCTTCTAACACCTAAATCACCCTTTCAGACTGGCCATCCATCTGCGGAAGAAATGCCGTGCTAAAGTCCAACCTGGTACCCAAAGCCTGATGCAACGCCCTCCAAAACCTCGACATAATTCTAGGATCCCTATCCAAAATGATCGACACCGGCACTCCATACAATCTCACAATTTCTACTATATACAGATTCGCTAATCTCTGCAGAGAGTAATCAACACGCACAGGTATGAAATGAGAAGACTTTGTCATCCGATCTACAATCACCCATACCGAGTCTTTCTTAGTAGGTGTAAGAGGAAGCCCACTAACGAAATCCATTGTGATTCTCTCCCACTTCCATTGCGTGATTTTTACTGGTTGCAGCAACCCCAAAGGTACTTGGTGTTCAGCTTTGACCTGCTAACACGTCAAGCACTTCCCCACAAATTCTGTAACTTCTTGCTTCAATCCAGGCCAACAAAACTATTCCCGTAGATCCTTATACAACTTACTGAAATCGAGCACTCAAAACCTCATCCACCAACTATGCGAATCCTGCAGAATCTTCTGCCTCAATTCCATATCCTTCGGCATATACACCCTACCACGGAAACACAAAACTCTATCACTGTTCATACTGTAGTCCCCTAACTCCCCACTCTGAATTTGCTGAAATCGAGCGCTCAAAACCTCATCAACCAACTGTTTCTCTTTTACCTGACTTAACCATGTCGATTTTACCTGTAGCTCTGCTAACAAACTCCCGTCATCATAAAGACTAAGATGCGCGAACATCGCTCTCAGATCTGATACCACCTTCTGACTTAGTGCATCTGCCACCACATTCGCTTTACCCGGGTGGTACTCAATCAAATATTCGTAATCCTTTAACAGCTCCACCCACCTTTGTTGTCTCAAGTTTAGCTCTTCTGAGTCAACAGATACTTCAGGCTCTTGTGGTCTGTGTAGATCACTGACTTCTCTCCATACAGATAATGCATCCACACTTCAAAGCGAAAACTACTGCTGCTAACTCCAGATCGTGCGTCGAGTAGTTGACTTCATGCGGTCTTAACAGTCGAGACGCATAAGTAACCACCTTCCCTTCCTACATCAGTACACAACCTAACCCTGTTTGAGAAGCATCACAATAGACCACAAAATCTTTCCCCGCCACAGGTTGAGTCAAAACTTGAGTTTCTGTCAAAACTTCCTTTAGCTTCCCGAAACTCTCCTGCTGCTTATCCGACCATACAAAAGGTACCTCCTTTCTCAACAACTTAGTCAAAGGTGCCGCTATTGAAGAGAAACCCTCGACAAACCTCCTATAGTACCTTGCTAGCCCCAAGAAACTGTGAATTTCTACTACCGACTTAGGTGGTTTCCACTCCAGTACTGCCTCAACCTTCCAAGGATCCACCCTTATTCCCTCCGCGGATACCACATGACCCAGAAAACTGACTTCACTCAACCAAAATTTGCACTTGCTAAACTTGGCGTACAACTTCTTTTCCCTTAAAATTTGTAGCACTACCCGAAGATGCGCATCATGCTCTTCCTCTGACTTAGAATACACCAGGATGTCGTCTATGAACACCACGATGAATTGATCCAAGTAAGGTTGGAAAACTCGATTCATCATATCCATAAACACAGCCGATCTATTAGTCAACTCGAACTGCATTACCAGGAATTCGTAGTGCCCATATCGAGTCCGAAATGCCGTCTTATGGATATCAGCCTCCTTCACCTTAAGCTGGTGATATCTCAATCTCAAATCTATCTTTAAAAAGACCGTAGCTCCTTTGAGCTGGTCAAACAAGTCGTCTATCCTCGGCAGTGGGTACTTGTTATTGATCATCAGCTTATTCAACTAGCGATAATATATGTACATACGCATAGACCCGTCCTTCTTCTTTACGAACAACACTGGTGCTCCCTACGGAGACACACTGGGTCGTATAAACCCGCGATCTAGCAACTCTTGGATTTGGGCTTTCAGCTCAACCAACTCCTTTGGTGCCATTCTGTAGGGAGCGATAGACACTGGCGCTGTACCTGGCAACAGGTCGATTCCAAATTCCACCTCCCGATCCGGAGGTAACCTTGGAAGTTCTTCTGGAAAAACATCCACAAACTCCTTTACTGTCCTGACCTCCCCCACAGCTGCTTCCTTAGCATCCAAAGCACTCATAAACATCAGAAAAGCCAAGCATCCTTTCTTCACCATCTTCTCCGCCTTAAAAGCAAACACTATGTTAGACAGGTAGTCTCTCCTCTCACCTATCACTACAACCTCATAGTTCTCGGGAGTCCTCAATGACATGCGCTTAGCAGTA
Organism: Gossypium rotundifolium; assembly: GCA_025506655.1. NCBI lineage: Eukaryota > Viridiplantae > Streptophyta > Magnoliopsida > Malvales > Malvaceae > Gossypium > Gossypium rotundifolium. Next base: position 41,210,519 of record CP106731.1, on the reverse strand, counting down.
AAGTCCAGATTTGCACGATACTTTACTAACCAATCCATCCCTAAGATCAGGTTAAATTCCCCGAACGCCAGCTCCATTCACTCGAAGTCTCTCAGAGATGAACTTTCGGGCCCCAGTACGCATATTCGCTCCCGCAACTCTTTCCAAGACTCGCAAGATAGCTCGAGATATCGCGTCATCTCCAAATTGATCGATCTTGAAACTCGACCTCTCAGCAGCAGCGTCGCTTCGATCCCGATCCATGACCAGACCCAACTGGTTCCGATATAGCCATTCTGCCCCTACCACGTCCACGCCTATTACGACCTCGTCCCCTAGAACTCATGTCTATCGCTGCGTTTTAGTCTGTTTTAAGAAATTTTATGCATTAACTTCTTGTTCCACTGATTACCCACAAGCAATTTTATGCAAAGACATTTAATAGCAGTTCATCCGGTCATTCAAAGTTTTCGTCTCAAGTCTTCCACCCTAATTCAGAGAATCATATCCATTCATCAACACTATCCATTATACACGTTTACCACTTTGAGCATTTTTGTTCGTTCCCAACCCAAGGGTATTTTTGTAATTTATCCTTATATGGGTATTTTTCGTGATTTTCAAAATATAAAGGTATCTTGGTAATTTTGGAAAACAGGGGTATTTTTGTAATCAATCGAGGGTAGTATGGTAATTTTTTAATTTTTTATTTTTTTGAAATCAGGGGTAATTTGCTAGTTTTGCAAAACCGGGTATTCGACCCCTTTAGGGTTTTGGTTATAGGTTTGACCCGTTAACAAATCCTCATGGTTAAGGTGAACAATCACTGCGCACCAGGTAGGATTCCAGAAAAAAGGAGGTGAGTCGCTAGGACTGCATAAATACCAAGCTCATTCGGAATCCATGCCTAGACATGCGCATGCTTGTTACCACACCTGAACTCTGCGACTTATTCTCGGGTTTGGTGAAATAAGTTAAGTCTTATGAAGTTTAGTGTTGGAGTAAGCTAATCCTAAGGTTACTAATATACGATCCCATATCACCCATCATTTCTACATACAAATCACGCAATGGTTTGAAATACTTACCGGTGGACATCGGGTAGAGACACAAAAATGCCGTAATAAACTGAATAGCTTATAGAAATACATGTTTTAGTAAAACCCATCTTTGAAAAACGTTTTGAGCCCAAAAACCCTCAAAGTTGAGTTTTAAACCTTGCTCTGATACCAAACTGTAACACCCCAAACCTGGCCCAAAACACCACGGTCGAATTCGAAATGTTACTAGGAAAAACGTTTGAAAAGAATTTGATTTAAGGGTGAAAACACGTTTTGAATTTAAAATATTTTTCTTAGTTTATAAAAGATAACTGGTTTACAACATGTTCGTCGTTTTGAAAGTAGGTTGCCGAGGAGAATGAAAACTTTGAAAGTCGTGTGTAGTTTAGAACATTGTACATTTGAAAATTCAAGAAAAATCGAGTTGTTAAGAGTATCCAGGTTAAAACTTTAATTTAAGTCTTTAAGTTGTATATTGTTTCCAAAATCGTTTCTAGTTATTAACCGGTAGTCAATCTAACTCAATACTTAGTAAAAATCCCCAAATATTTAAAATGGTCTTATTACAATAAAGAAAAATTAACCCAAAAGTAATTAAGAATCTAAAGTGCATAAATAGATAAAACAACTTCTGCATGGCCACCTCGAATCTACTCCAGCCTGGTCCAAGTATCATGTATTACCTGCATTGTTTTTAGGAAAATAGGGTGAGTCGGACAGACTCAGTGTGCAATTATTCCACATGTTTCCACATATGGGCTTGGCCAAAAACCACACACGATGATGCAAAATGTTACCCATCCCAGCCTAATATCCATCCGCTACACACCCCCGTATCATGCCACCACACACCAGGGGATTACTAAATCGACCCTCCATCCGCTACACACCTCTTTGGCAGTTATACTGCTTAAAGTCAATATAACGTGGCCTTGCCACCAATCACCATGTGACCAAATATAACGTGGTTTAGCCACCGATCACTATGTGACCAAATCTTGATATCCACGATGTGACTCAGGGTCATCATCAATCCACAATGAAGCACGAAGCTAACATCAACCCACGATGTGGCACATAGCCGACATTAAGCCACGATATGGCACATAGCCAATCATCAATCCATAGTGAGGCTCGAGGCCATCACTAAACCATGTACATAAATGTACACCCTATCCTTCATTCAATACATATCCCAACCCAATGCATATGCAACATATTATAATAATATGGCAGGATAATGCATGAACATATTAGGTAGGCATATGACATGCTTATAAGTATCCACAGTAGTCAACCACAACTACACCTTAGATAGGGTACTAACCTGGTTACCGAAATACCCAATTAAGGGTAACAATTCCACCACAACCACTGTACTGGCTATCATGCACATAACACATATAATTAATTGACTAACAGGGAAATAGCGAATTAACCACACACCTAATAACCCGAAGCACTAGGCTCTCAATTTCCCTAACGTGCTCACCCGAAGAAACTACAGCAATCTTCTTGTCTCTTTTTGGCGTTGGCTCACACCCTAGTGGCCAAACCCGAACCGCAAAAACTGAACGTTTCTTGAACTTAGGGGTAGGGACAACCCCTTTCTCTCCTTGGCTGGTACTCGCATCCATCGAATAGCACTTAATCAGAAGACCCGGTTAAACGTTAAATCAAATCCAAACGAGACAAAAACCTAATCTGAAACGAATACTCTTTCCGAAATAGATCTGAATCTCGAAGGATCCTCTTCAACCTTTGTCAAAACCCCTTACTCAATTGAATCCCGAAAGATCCCGCTCCTAACGCTGGCTACGAAGAACCCGAACCCAACCCTTCATGGTTTCGACCAACCAAATAAACAGGATTAGATTATTGGTTTTGGCTAACCAAGAAGAAAAGAAGAAAGAAAACCGATCAAAGGAGGGATCCTTACCACTCTACTAACCCGATTCGGCTAAATGACAACCCTTGGGGATTAACTTATTAGGAGAGAATGGAAAATGAGTGTATACGATGGATGGGAGATTCGACCAAGATACTATTCGGCCTTGATGAAAAGCAAGAGAGGAAAAGAAATAATGGTGAGGCTCAATAGAGGTTCAGCCAAGATTTCATAAATGGGAAAAGTTCATTCGGCTTTTGAGGATGGGTGCAACGGTGAGAAGATAAAGAAGAAGAGAAGTTATAGATGAGAAAGAAGAAAAAGGGTTGAGATTTATGGTGTTTTGGCTATGGTTCCACAATTGCTAGATACTTCCGGTCACTAAGAAAAAGAAATGAGGAGTTATTCGGCTTTTGCTAAAGTAGAGAAGGTTCAAAGATATCAAAATGAAAAAGAAAGGAGGAGAAGATATAGTTCCGCTTTTGAAAGTGAATAGCAAAGGAGACGAATGCACTTATGGTATTCACAATTTTAACTTTTGGGTCATATGAAAAGAAAAGGAAAAGAAAACATTTGTCTATCATTTTCGATACCTAAAAACCCCCATTGAATGATCGAAACTCCCCCTCCTAGAACCCTACCTATGGCCAACACCTTGCCTCTCTCCCAAATCCCTTCTTTTCCTCCTACTCTTCCTCTCCTCCTTCCATTCAAATAGGTTTGAATGATTCAACCCTCCCACCTTACTCTCCACCACTCATTCGAATATCTTGACCAAGTCTCCCCCAGAGTTTGCTTGCTGTCCAACATATCCCTCTCCCTAACGCAAAAATGCAAAATAAAACAAAGCTCCCTTGCAGCTCGCGTGATTCGAACCTCTCTCCCCCTTGACACTCCTTTGTGAGGCAACACTCCCTTTGCTCCTAGCCGTTACCCTTGCCACTTTACCACTTCTTTCTTGTGTCTTAAACTCCATAGAAAAACCCTTAAGGCCTATTTTCCCCTAGCTCTCCCCTAAGGCTCTAAACGAAAAATTTACTTAAGGTCCAAACTTAGCCTCAAGATTTCCCGAAGCCCCGAAACACATACAAATAGCATATAGAGCACACTACCACATAAATATGACTTCAAAATGCATGACCCCTAAATCTCGAGTGTTACATCATCTATTTCAAATAATTGTACATTTTATTACTCCCTGAATGAATAAACGAGCTACTATTGAGCTTCATACAACATTTTCTTCACAAGCTCTGAATTACTCAGTGCACAAATTCTATCTCAAAATAATGATAACAGTAATCAGATCTGACCTGAAATTCGAATCAAAAGTCGTCTCACATTGTACTCGCTTAGTACCACTTACTATCACATTCCTGAGGTTCTCAATCTTGCAAAGAAAACATCGCTTTAGCTTCTAATTTAGCTAGATTCAGACCGTCATCAATTAAGATTAATCATGTATCCAATACTCACAAAATAATCAAAGGTTTTCCATTCAAGCATTTGCAACTATATTTGCTTTCCTAAAGGTTAATCGATAACTGCTCACAATCTTTCAATAGTTCAAGCCATCTATGCTGTTTTAAATTTAGATCCTTCTATAACATTAGATACTTTAAACTCTTGGGATCAGGAAACATACGACATTTTTCGTTGGACAAATGATGTCATCAATTTCTCAACACAGACATACTAGCGGCCGACTCTAAGTACTCGTTGGACAATTTCTGTCATGTGACTTTAACCATTTGAAAGCATAAACTATCACTTTACATTCTTGTATTAAAACACTTTCCAATCCGTTCAATAGTGCATCACTGACAAATCACAATTTTTTACTCAATTTAAAATGAACTCAGAATCAGTGCTTTGTTTAACAATACCTTCAACTATTTTTAACTTAGCTAACACTCAACAAACCATTCAAACTTTCACAAATGTGATAACTTTATCAATCAGAAAAACTTTAACTCATAATAATATCATCTGATCAGAACCGATCTAATAGGTATGTCTCTGTATCACACCCTTTTTGAATATAAAGTCTTTATTCAGACTGTTCGCCAATTTACCCATGAATGTATAAGATTACTGAGGATAAACTTAAACGCATATAACTCAAATCACCCTTCAACTGATCAGCTCGCTTAGATAAGAACAACTGAGTCGCTTTCAACTATCAAATAATATCATATCAAATATTCCATTCTTCATGCTGTTAAAACAACTCAAACATAAAATCTTTCAAAATTTCCTCACAAGCTAGTCAAAAGATGTTTACAATCATATTAGCTCAAGGAAAAAAATATCTTGGTTGAACTCATTGAGCTTAATCAAAGTTACCTAAGAAAAGAAAACCATCGTACAATTTGAGCTTGAGCTTCCACTATCTATACCTCTGCTAATGTCAATTCCTTTCACAAAAATTAGAGAGATCCTGATACTAGAATCACCAGGCACCTATGATCGAACCTGGAATACACTCATAATAGACATAGTTTTCACATGCCAAAGAACATACTTTAAAGATGAGCCATGATTCATAATTTACGAAATAAGGATGATAAGAGAACTGGGATAAAGAAATCCAAGATGCGATATCATATTGGAAGTCCAAGAACATAACTCATAAGAAAATAATCAAGATCTTGATGATTCCTATAACACCCCAAACCCGGTCTATGCATTAAGACCAAATTTGACATGTCACACAAAATGAACATACACCTAGTCTTTTAAAGATTTAAAGAAAATGGATTTTTAAAAAACATTTTAACGTGGAGTTATTGAAAACTAAGTTTGAATACTAAATTTAATAATTTGGGTCATACAAATTTATAAATTGAAACTTAGGCAAATTGATTTAATATTTTGAGAAAATTTAAAGAGTTCAAAGTAATTTGAAAATAAAAATTTAAAAATATTGTTACGTAAAAATTACCTAATTAAAACTATTTAAGAATGAAACCCTTTTGTACGCTTATTTAAGAAAAACATTTATTTCTATTTTTAGAAAAATAATCCCACTTATGTATTTAAAGCATATTATAAAATCCATCCACAAGTAAAACATCCAAAAAAATTTAACCAGAGGCCTTATTACAAAATAGCAAAAATAATAAAAAGTACTTAAAAAGAAATCCGAAATTTAAATAACACATTATTCGTAGTATGGCCTCCACTGAGTCGTCCCCGGCCCAAGCCTCCATCACTGATCATTACCTGAGGAGGGTAAAGAAAATGGGTTGAGTTACTTAGAACTCAGTGTGTAATTCTCTTACCATTTTCATTGGGCCAAAAATTCAATTAAGCATTTATTGGGCCAAAGCCCATTTACAAACATAACATAATATCATATATAACATGCATGTGTTATGCAATTTCCCAACCAAACCTAGTTTTCCATCTGCTACACACCACCCGTACCAACCAACACACCTGTGGGGAGCTTTAGTCACCCACCTCGCTAACACACCAAACTGGGCATTAAGCCATATATCAAACTGGGCATTAAGCCATATATCAATTTGTGGACAAGCCACCAGAATTTTGTAGCAAAGCTACTAGAACTTCTCTTCATCAAAATCCCAACCCATGCAAATCATGTATATTATATGCATATCCAATTACAGTATTCCATTCATATAATTATTACGAACAATATGGCCCATTTATCACATATCACATTTGGCCCATTATCACATATCACATTTAGCCTATTTATCACATATCACATTTGGCCCATTTATCACAGTTTTAATACCCATTTTTATAGTTTCTACCAAAATAATGATAATTACGCCATCTTATCGGATTTCACTAACAAGTCACTAAATTAAGCGATTTACCATTAGTCACAATATAATATCTATCCCATGAAATATGGTGTGAGATTACACACCTGATTACGATAAGCACTACACTTTCCTGATCGTCAACACCTAAAAATATTTTAACGCTCGATTAGATCATTAACACTTATAATAAATCCATTCTAAGATAAGCAGTCTACATTTTTACCTTCGAAATCTCGAATAACTACTATTTACCGATTCTCTCCGAATGACGGTTCACAACCCGTTGGAAAACTCCGAACAGCTAATGGCTCAGAACTGCGAATAACCTCAAATAATTGATTTTCACCAGAGGAGGGTCCACAACCTGGTAGAAAGTCTCAAATTGTCGAAACGGCCCTATGTTTGAATTTAGGAGTTGGGATCGTCAATCCACTCCTTTTGAGATCACCACTAGATTTCCCTTTCAACACATTACTATGAGCCTCCATTCGTTAGATCTTCAATAAATCAATAATCTATTAAAGTATGGACTTAACAAAATTGTGTAGGTAAGCTTACCACGAAGTTCCAAGTGATCCACGAATAAATCCCTATATAAAATAATCGGTTACTCCTTTCCATACTGTTAATCCTCATAATAAATAAGGGATGATCATGAAATCCGTGAAGAATTCTTTCCTTAAAGGTTTTTGATTCGAATTCTAGTGATTACGAGATAACTTTGAGGAAATGGTAATTCGGCCTTCCTCTATTTCACTATAAAGACGAAAAAGGATTTGTCTAAGAAAGAGATGATGATTTTAGACAAAAAGACCCTTCCAAGCCAATATATGGATTCGGCAATAAGAAAAAGAAAAATAAAGAATTGAAGAGGGTTCTTACCGATTGATCAAAACGTGAGTAGAAAGAATGATTAAGAGGAAAAATATATGTGAAGAGAAAGATTCGGCTAAGGAGATGATCATTGACATTTGGCCATGGTGAAGAATTAGGAGAGAGAGATATTTGAGAGTTTTTTGTAAGAAGAAAGAATGAAGAAAAGAAATAGAAGATAGGGAGTTTATGTGTCAGTTTTCAAGGATGGAAGATGAACAAAGAAAGAGTCTTGTGGTTGGTGTGCATTCGGCCAAAGGGAAGAAAAAGAAAATGAATTATGCTTCTTCAAAGTTGCATGGTTTTGGCACAAAAGAGAAAAAAGAAGATGATACTAATTTAGTCAAAAAGAAATGGCCAAACAACCAAAAATTTGCCTATTGCTACAACTACATTCGGCTAGGGAAAGGGTTTTGGAGAGAATGGAAAATAATGCTCATGTTGCTAAAGAAATTGACCAAACTAGCTCCTAATCCCTATCAAGCTACTAACAAATTCGGCCAACCTTCCTAGCCCCAAAAACCGTCCAAGTTCATAGACATCAAGGATCAACTTTTGCCAACCTTTCTTTCCATAGCACATTCCTCAAATTAAGCCATTTGTTCCCTTACTTGCCTTATCCTATTGATTCCTTTCCTCAACTTCAATGCTTCCTTAATCCATTTAGCCACCTTACCATAAAAATTAAAAGTCCAACATACCAAAAATGAAGCTTGGCTGACACTTGATAGGAGTGCAAAAATTTAAGTCATAAAAAAGCATACCAAGAGATTCAAACTTCTCCCCTCAAGACAATACATATGGCGCATATCCTCTTAACCAATAGCTCATTTATGCTAGATACTTACTCAAAAATTTCCATATGCTATAAATCCACTGACTTCCTCTCTTAAAGTACCATATGCTAAAAATTTTCACTAGGTCCAAATAAATCCCAAGCCTTATTAGGACCTCCTTAGCAAACAAAATTAATAATCTAACAAGTTTAATCAACAATTTAATGTAACACATACAAACTCAAATTCTTGGGTGTTATAATTCTACCCCCTTAAGAAAATTTCGTCCTCGAAATTTACCTGGTTAAAAGAGGTGAGGATATTGCTGTCGAATTGTGTCTTCAGATTCCCACGTAGCTTCCTCCGCTTCGTGATTACGCCAAAAAACCTTAACCAACGGTACTGACTTCTTTCTTAGAACCTTTACATCTCGATCTAAAATTTGCACTGGTTCCTCCTCAAAAGATAAATCAAGACTTAACTCAACTTCCTCCACTGGTACAATGTGAGACAGATCCAATCGATAACGCCTCAACATTGAGACATGGAAAATATTATGAATCTGACTCAATTCCGGAGATAACTCAAGCCGGTAAGCTATTGGTCCAACACGTTTCAACACACGATATGGTCCAATAAATCGGGCTTTTGTCTATTCGAAGCTTCCTTTAAAAAGACATTTAGAAAGACATTGATTTCCCACCGTAAACTCAATGTCCTTATGCTTCTGATCCGCATACGACTTTTGTCTACCCGAAGCTTCCTTTAACCGCGCCCGAATCACCTTTACTTTTTCTTCCATCTCTGATATCAATTCAGGACCCAATAACTATCGTTCCCCCAATTCAATCCAACAAGTAGGAGCATGACACCTACGGCCATCCAATGCTTCAAAGGGTGCCATTTGGATACTGGATTGATAAGTATTGTTATACGCAAACTCTGCTAACGGTAGAAAATCCTCCCAGCTACCTTTGAAGTCAATCACAAACCCCTTAACATGTCTTCCAAAATCTGGATTACTCTTTTCGACTGACCATCTGACTGAGGATGAAAAACCGTGCTGAAGTTTAACTTTGTTCCCAACACCTCATGCAAAGCTTTCCAAAATCGTGATGTAAATATAGGGTCCCTGTCCAATATAATAGACACTGGTACCCAATGCAACCTCACGATCTTTGTTACATACAACTTAGCCAACTTCTGCAGTGAATAATCCATACGAACAGTAGAAAATGAGCAGTCTTTGTCAACTGATCCACTATTACCTAGATGGAATCTTTCTTAGACCCACTAACAAAGTCCATCATTCTCCGTTCCCATTTCCATAATGGAATCTTCACTGGTTGTAGCAATCTCGATGGCAATTGGTGTTCTACCTTAACTTGCTAACACGTTAAGCACTTACTCACAAAATCTGTAACTTCCCGTTTCAACCCTGGCCACCAATACTTATCATGAAGGTCTCGATACATTTTATTTCCCCCGGGGTGTATAGTATAGGGGCTACTATCCACCTCTCAAACAATCATTTGTCTTAATTCCAAATCTTTAGGCATACCGATTCTTCCGCGAAAACACACTACTCTATCATTATTCAATCCAAAATCCTCTATCACACCACCTTCCATTTGTTGAAGTAAGGAACCCAGTTTTTCATCCAAAGACTGCTTTTCCTTGATCTGATCTAACCACACCGGTTTCACCTGAAGTTCGGCTAACAGACTTCCATCTTCATACAAATTGAGATGAGCGAACATTGCTCTTAACTCCAATATTACCTTACGAATCAATGCATCTGCCACCACATTAGCCTTTCCAAGGTGATACTCGATTGAGAAGTCACAATCCTTCAACAGCTCTATCCACCTCCACTGCCTTAAGTTCAACTCCTTTTGAGTAAGGAGGTACTTTAGACTCTTATGGTCCGTATAAATGATCGACTTCTCCCCGTAGAGATAGTGCCTCCAAATCTTTAGAGCAAAAACCACTATAGCCAACTCCAAATCATGAGTGGGATAATTTACCTCGTGGGTCCTTAACTGACGAGATGCATAAGCCACCACCTTTCCACCTTGCATCAACACACATTCCAAGCATGTGTGTGACGCATCGTAGTAAACAATGAACTCTTTTCTAGCCTCAGGTTGAATCAGTACTGGTGCTTCCGTCAGAATCTTCTTCAATTTCTCAAAGCTCTCTTGCTGCTGATCTGACTACATAAATGGTACTCCCTTTCACAACAATTTAGTTAGGGGTGTAGCAATCAATGAAAACCCTTCAACAAAATGCCGATAATAACAAGAAAATCCTAAGAAACTCCAATTTCAACCACTAACTTTTGTGGTTTCCAATCCAACACAGCCTCTACTTTTCGGGGATTAAATCTTATTCCTTCGGATGACAAAACATGCCCCAAAAAGGTCACTTCCTTCATCAAAAATTCACACTTATTGAATTTGGCAAAAAGTTGCTTTTCCCACAATAATTACAATACTATGCGTAGATGTGCGTCATGCTCTTCTTTATTCCTCGAGTATACTAAGATATCATCTATGAACACCACCACGAACCGGTCTAGATAGGGTTGAAAGACTCGATTCATCATGTCCATAAATGCTGCTGGTGCATTAATCAACCCAAATGGCATCACCAAATACTCATAGTGTCCGTAACGAGTTCGAAACACAGTCTTATGAATATCTGCCTCCTTCACCTTAAGTTGGTGATAACTCGATCTCAAATCTATCTTTGAGAAAATCGAAGCTCCTCACAGTTGGTCGAATAGATTATCGATTCTTGGCAAATGGGTACCTATTCTTGATTGTCAGCTTATTCAACTACCTATAATCAATACACAAACGCATCGACCCATCCCTCTTTTTGACAAACAAGACCGGTGCTCCCCACGATGACACACTTGGTTGTATGACAACAACTCTTGAATTTGAGCCTTAAGCTTTGCTAACTCCTTTGGCGCCATCCTATAAGGAGAAATGGATACCGGAGCCGTTTCGGGAAAAAGCTCAATTCCATACTCTACTTCTCGGTCTTGAGGTAAACCTGAAAGTTCCTCGGGAAAGACATCTGAATATTCTTTCACCGTTCTAACATCTTCTACCAAAAATTCCTTGGCATCCAAAGCACTAATGAAGGCTAGGAATGCTCCACACCCTTTTCGTACCAACTTTTCTGCCTTTAAAGCAGATACCACATTTGTTAAATAGTTTCTCCGTTCGCCTATCATCACCACTTCCTTATCTTTCGGAGTTCTTATTGTCATCCAGTTTGTAGCACAATCCAAATGCGCACGATGCTTTACCAACCAATCCATGCCCAGAATAAGATTGAACTCACTGAAAGGTAGTTCCATCAAATCTGCCAAAAATATTTCTCTTTGAATTTCTAAAGGCACGTTTTTATACAATTTATTCACTACCACAGACTGTCCTAAAGGACTAATTACCGTCATCTCTCTATCGACAATCTTAGATCTAATATTTAGATTTCCAGATATAACACTAGCAACATACAAATGGGTAGATTCGATATCAATCAAAGTAGTAACAGGTACATCGAAGATGAAGAATGTATCGATTATCACATCAGGGGCATCACCATCTTCTCGACGTCTAACCGCATAAGCTAACCTTAGCTGTCTCGACTCTGCATTACCCCAAAACATTACCTCTACCCGATGCACCTTGACCTCGAACTGCAACACTACCACCTCGACCTGGTCCACGGCCCCTAGGTGGCTGCTGAGTGCCTCTAGCTGGCTGTGTATCAAAGTTACGAGCTTCTTGAGTCGAGCAGTCCGTCGAGGATTATTCTTAAGCTGATGATCCTTAGAACCACATTTGAAGCATCCACCGGTTCTCTTCCAGCATTCACCAGAGTGTCGTCTTCCACAGTCAGCACATGGTTGAATCTAATTGGTAGCCGGAGATGCTCTAGCTTAAACTAATTCATCATTCTTGGGCCTCTTATGAAACCTTTTAGCAGGACCCGAATACCTAAAGTCCCTTTTGTTCTTGCCTCTTTCTCGATTCTGACGCTCTGAGTTCTTAGCCTCTTCAGCTATTTTGGCTTTCTCTACTAGCGTGGCAAAAGTCCTTTCTTGTTATGGGGCTATCAGTACTCACAATTCATCATTCAACCCGTCCTCAAAATGAACACAGTGTTCATGATCAGTTGGCACTATAGTTTGAGCATAGCGACTCAAACAAAGAAATTCTGCTTCATATGCTGCCACAGTCTTACTTCATTGAACCAAATTAAGGAATTCCTTCCTTCGGGCATCCACATAGCTTGCCCTAACATACTTTCCTTGGAATGCAGTTTTGAAGAAATCCCAAATAATCGTTAGGCTGCTGTGTGCCTTCCCGAACAAAGAGCCACCATTGATACGCCTCGTCCTCAACAAGGACACAGCCCTCTTAGTTTCGCTTTCGGAAGACATTCCGTGTCATCCATAATCCGCTCCACAGCCTCGAGCCAATATTCTACAACATTTAGGGCTACTCCCGAGATACCCCTAAAAGTCTCAGCACCATTTGATCTGAGTTGCTCCGATATTGATCGATGAGCTACTGGTCACGATCTAACCCCAACAACCCTTTCCAAGATTCGTAACATTGCTTGGGACGAAGCAATGTCTTCTCTCATACGGTCAGGTGATCCATTTTCCGACACAGGTGATGCCGGCGCGTCCATTTCCTGCATATGCCCCGATGCCTCAAACACAACTCTAGCACCTCGGCCTTTACCACGGCCACGTCTACCACGCCCACGTCTTCTAGAGCTCATATTGACTATTTTGTTTTAATCTAATTACAAGTTTTATGAATTAGTATTCTATTTTAGTGTTTTATTAACGATATTTTATGAGATATAAGAGGTAGAGTTATTTTCGTAAACGCATCCTATAGTCTCAATCTCTATAGTTTCAACATCTAAAACTAAAAGTTATAGAGTGTTCCTATAGTCGTATCACAATAATAATCATTAAATTTCAATACATTTACTTGACTTGGTGCCGGATACTCGTAGTGACATTCTACAATTAAAAATATAATTCAAATCGTTTTGAACAATAAATGTTGTTGAACCCACACCACAGTCGAGTTTTGAACCAGGCTTCGATACCATAAAATGTAACACCCCAAACCCGGTCTATGCATTAAGACCAAATTTGACATGTCACACAAAATGAACATACACCTAGTCTTTTAAAGATTTAATGAAAACGGATTGTTAGAAAACATTTTAACGTGGAGTTATTGAAAACTAAGTTTGATTACTAAATCTAATAATTTAGGTCGGACAAATTTATAAATTGAAACTTAGGAAAAATTGATTTCATATTCTGAGAAAATTTAAAGAGTTCGAAAGTAATTTGAAAACAAAATTTAAAAATATTATTATAAAAAATTACCGAGTTAAAACTATTTAAGAATGAAACCCTTTTATGACGCTTATTTAAGAAAACGCTATTTCTATTTTTAGAAAAATAATCCCACTTAAGTATTTAAAGCATATTATAAAATCCATCCACAAGTAAAACATCCATAAAAATTTAACCAGAGGCCTTATTACAAAATAGAAAAAATAATAAAAAGTACTTAAAAAGAAATTCGAAATTTAAATAACCCATTATTCGTAGTATGGCCACCACTGAGTCGTCCCCAGCCCAAGCCTCCGTGACTGATCATTACTTGAGGAGGGAAAAGAAAACGAGGTGAGTTACTTAGAACTCAGTGTGTAATTCTCTTACCATTGTCTTTGGGCCAAAAATTCAATTAAGCATTTATTGGGCCAAAGCCCATTTATAAACATAACATAATATCATATATAACATGCATGTGTTATGCAATTTCCCAACCAAACCTAGTTTTCCATCCGCTACACACCACCCATACCAACCAACACACCTATGGGGAGCTTTAGTCACCCACCCCGCCAACACACCAAACTGGGCATTAAGCCATATATCAAACTAGGCATTAAGCCATATATCAAACTGGGCACTAAGCCATATATCAAACTGGGCACTAAGCCATATATCAAATTAGGCATTAAGCCATATATCAATTTGTGGACAAGCCACCAGAATTTTGTAGCAAAGCTACCAGAACTTCTCTTCATCAAAATCCCAACTAATGTAAATCATGTATATAATATGCATATCCAATTATAGTATTCCATTCATATAATTATTACGAACAATATGGCCCATTTATCACATATCACATTTGGCCCATTATCACATATCACATTTGGCCTATTTATCACATATCACATTTGGCCCATTTGTCACATATCACATTTGGCCCATTTATCATAGTCTTAATACCGATTTTTATATTTTCTACCAAAATAATTATAATTACGCCATCTTACCCGATTTCACTAACAAGTGACTAAATCAAGCGATTTACCATTAGTCACAATATAAATATCTATCCCATGAAATATGGTGTGAGATTACACACCTTATTACGGTAAGCACTACACTTTCTTGATCGTCAACACTTAAAAATATTTTAACACTCGATTAGATCATTAACACTTATAATGAATCCATTCTAAGATAAGTGGTTTAGATTTTTACCCTCGAAATCTCGAATAACTACTATTTGTCGATTCTCACTGGATGACGGTTCACAACCCGTTGGAAAACCCTGAACAGCTAATGGCTCAGAACTGCGAATAACCTCGAATAATTGATTTTCACCAGAGGAGGGTACACAACACGGTGGAAAGTCTCGAATTGCCAAAATGGCCCTACGTTTGAATTTAGGAGTCGGGATCATCAATCCACTCCTTTTGAGATCGCCACTAGATTTCCCTTTCAACACATTACTACGAGCCTCCATTCGTTAGATCTTCAATAAATCAATAATCTATTAAAGTATGGACATAACAAAATTGTATAGATAGGCTTACCACGAAGTTCCAAGTGATCCACGAATAAATCCCTATATAAAATAATCGGTTACTCCTTTCCATACTGTTAATCCTCTTAATAAATAAAGAATGATCATAAAGTCTGTAAATAATTCTTACCTTGATGTTTTTTGATCCGAATTCTAGTGATTACGAGATAACTTAGAGGGGATGGTAATTTGGCCTTCCTCTATTTCACTATAAAGACGAAAAGGGATTTGTCTAAGAGAGAGATGATGATTTCGATCAAAAAAACCCTCCCAAGCCAATATATGGATTCAGCAATAAGAAAAAGAAAAATAAAGAATTGAAGAGGGTTCTTACCGATTGATCAAAACGTGAGTAGAAAGAATGATTGAGAAGAAAAATATATGTGAAGAGAAAGATTCGGCTAAGGAGATGATCATTGACATTCAGCCATGGTAAAGAATTAGGGAGAGAGAGATGTTTGAGGGTTTTTTTTAAGAAGAAAGAAGGAAGAAAAGAAATAGAAGATAGGGTGTTTATGTGTCAATTTTCAAGGATGGAAGATGAGCAAAGAAAGAGTCTTGTGGTTGGTGTACATTCGGCCAAAGGGAAGAAAAAGAAAATGAATTATGCTTCTTCAAAGTTGCATGGTTTCGGCACAAAGGAGAAAAAAGAAGATGATACTAGCTTGGTCAAAAATAAATGGCCAAACAACCAAAAATTTACATATTTCTACAACCACATTCGGCTAGGGAAAGGGTTTTGGAGAGAAAGGAAAATAATGCTCATGTTGCTAAAGAAATTGACCAAACTAGCTCCTAATCCCTATCAAGCTACTAACAAAATTCAGCCAACCTCCCTAGCCCCAAAAACCATCCAAGTTCATAGCCATCAAGGATCAACTTTTGCCAACCTTTCTTTCCATAGCACATTCTACAAATTAAGCCATTTTTTCCTTGCCTTATCATATTGATTCCTTTCCTCAACTTTAATGTTTCCTTAATCCATTTAGCCATCTTACCATAAAAATTAAAAGTCCAACATACCAAACATAAAGCTTGGTCGACACTTGATAGGAGAGTTGAAAAATTTATGTCACAAAAATGCATTCCAAAAGATTCGAACCTCTCCCCTCATGACAATACATATAGCGCATATCCTCTTAACCAATAGCTCATTTATGCTAGATACTTACTCAAAAATTTACATATGCTATAAATCCACTGACTCGCTCTCTTAAAGTACCATATGCTAAAAATTTTCACTAGGTCCAAATAGATCCCAAGCCTTCTCAGGACCTCCTTAGCAAACAAAATTAATAATCTAACAAGCTTAATCACCAATTTAGTGTAGCACATACAAACTAAAATTCTAGGGTGTTACAATTCCTCAGAGAAAACTAGAAGAAAAACAATGCTTACATGCTCTAGAATCAATTGTAACAGAGATAAGATATTTTTCAAATATATATATAAAACAAAATAACATCAAGTAAAAACAGAAGAATAGCCTCACATAAATTTTCACTGACAACTTTTATTCCAAACATAATAGAATAGAATCTCACAGAGAAAGATAAGAAATACTGCTCATCAACCAACCAAATCAACAGTGCTCTCATCTAACGTTATAAGTAGCTAGCATTCTCATATATTTTCATCAGAAAACAAACAATCACATATATCTCTGAGGACAAATGAATACATAAAATACCCAAGAGAGATCATCATAATCTATTCAATTATAACTGTTACACTTAGACATCTTTATGATTCATTTTGACTAATCTTCTGTCATCAGTAATCTCGTATTATTTCAGTCACTAATGAAAATTAATCTGGAAGAAATTCCAGTAAATACATACTTTAGACATCATACATGAATCAGTCGATTATCCAAGATTAACTTTTTCTTTAACCGTGACATCGCGAAATCTGAATGATCTTTAGAATAATCTGGCATCTTTTCCAGAACTGTATTTACTTGCCAAACTATTCTTGAATCTGACCATATTATTAGTTATTCCACTACTGAACTCTTTAGTCTCTTACTTGTGAGCTCATTAAACTTAAATCTCGTGAAATTTCATTATAAAATACCACATTGGTAAGGGGGTGAGGTCGTAAAGCCTCTAACTCGACTCTCATAAATACACACATATAACTTAGCATTCATCATCAACATAATATCATCACAGTTATATAATTCACTTCAGGCAATTTAACATATATATTTATGTCACACAAACTTTCTGATTACCTTTATTCAAACAAGTGTACTTAAACATACATTCCATATATTTAAGTAAGTTTACTTATCACATTCACTCAATCAAACAAATTAGGCACATAACATTATATGAATGCCAAGTAAACATAGATGAGCTTATCAAAATATGTAACATCCTAGATTGGGGCGTCTGCATTTGTGATGTGTTGCGTGTGTATGCCATGCTGTGTGTGTGTCTAGTGTGTTTAGAGCTTTCGGGAAGGCTTGAGGTTAAGCCTGAGCCTTGGTAGAAATTTTATTTTCAGACACTACAAAGGGAAAACTAGGTGAAGTGGGCCTTAAGGGTACTTGAGTGGGGAAATTAGCACAAGAATTTAATTGGTAAAGTGGCAAGGAGGCGCCACTAAGTTTATAGGTAAGTGACACCACAAGGGGGTTTGGAGGGAGCAGGTTTGAATCCGATGTTAAGCAAAAGGAGTGTTTTTTTTATAATATGCGCTTGAGGAGTGGAGAGGTAGTTTCAACTGAGACTCTGTAGGAGTGAGTGTGGATTGAGTTAGAAGATAAAAAGATGAGGATAAGAGGAAAATGTGGGATAGGATAGAGGTGGAAGACGTGGCCGAATGTGGGACACGGAGTGCAAGGAGGGAAATCGCTAGATGTGGCTAAGGGTGTGCCAAATTTTCATTGTTTTTCGAAGAGCATAATTTTTTTTCTCTCCTCCTATTTTCAGCAATTGAGCGTTCTTCTTCTCTTTTTCTGCCAAAGCCGAAAACTCCTAACTCTATTCTCATCTTCACTTTTGTATCATAGATGATTGATCTTGAAAAGCCAAAAATGCCTAAGCCTCTATTTGAAGTATCTTTATCTTTCTTTTCAGTTTTCTAAACCAGTTCTTTTCTACCTTAATCATTGCCAAATCCTGTTCACTATTGGGCTAGTGTTGAATTCTCCTAATTGTTAATCGAATCTTCTGTTGAGAAAGTTTCAACTTTTGTTAATGTTTATAATCTCTTTTGATTTTTGGAGGCCAAAGTAGGATGGCTAGTTGGTTGTTAAGGCCATTATTAGATTAATGTTTCTCACTGATCTCGTGTTCTTTTTGGGAGGCATTCTGGGATTTGAAGGAGATCTGATCGCCTAGGTTTCTAAGCCAAAGATCGTTAACTTTTGAACCGCATTACTATTTTCGGGATTTCAAGGTAAGGGTTCTCTTTGGATGGTATTTAAGTTCACTGTCATACTTGGTACCATAACCCTACTTTGAGGTTTGACAACTATGATTTCTAATAGTAGCATCTGATAAGATCTTTGATGGAATCTAACACCAATTAGGCAAAGGAGGAGGTTGGATCTGTAGTCCCAGCCCCAAAGTTCAAGAAGCATGACGGTGTCTGCTGTTCGAGATTGGCTATCGGGTTGTGGGCCGACTTCTGAACATAATAGTAGGCAGATAGCAGTGTTGATAGCTAAAGATAGTGTCGACATAGAGAGTGTCGTTTTACTTGTTACCAGGTGTGTAAACCTTCACACACTATACTTTATTTGTACTAGCATTTGTATGGGCTAAAAAGCCAGAAAAAGGGATCTGTAGACAGTCGTGATACCCTTAGGGGTAACGCTAGGATTGCCAGGTACGTGACTGTATCGTTTTCTTTGCATAGCCGAATGTATGAATGGCAAAATGATGTGTTATGAATAGCATGCTGAATTCGTCAGGATTTGTACGTAGATCATGGGGTACGGGTTTGATATGAAGGGGAAGTGCATGATTTATTGGTCACATAGTGATTGGTGGCTTTGCCACGATATATATATATATATGTTCATACATTACTTTTGGTCACATTGTGATCGGTGGCTTTACCACAATATATATTTTATTTGGTCACTTAGTGATCGGTGGCTGTGCCACTTTGAATTATTTGGTCACTTAGTGATCGTGTATAATTGGCAGCATGACTGTCGAAATAGAGTGTAGCGGATGGAGTGTTGATTGTAAAAATCCCCGCGGTGGAATAGGCTGGTACGGGTTGGTGTCTAGACGATGAAAAATTAGGTTTGGGTTGGGCTAATTGCATTCATATGTTGTATGTTGATATGTGGGCTAAGGCCAATGTGTGATTGTGGGCTACATGCCGTATGTATAATGTGGGAAAATTTACACACTGAGTCTTGGTGACTCACCCACTTTCTTTAACTTTTCAGGTGGGTAGTAGCTCGTGGATGTGGAGCCATGGCGGGCTCGTGGAGGCCATAATCTCGTTTTCTTTCCTTTATAGTTTTGGCATTACTATAAGTTTATTTTAACTTGGGACTTTTTTTATGTAATAAGGCCTCTCAAAGCTAACCATTGGTTTTTATTAGTTACTATTTATATCACATTGGACACTACGGTAGTTTAATTATAAGTGAAAGTGGAGTTTTCTCTTCAATATAAGGTAACATAAACGAATCTTTTTCTTTCCAAGAATCAACTTAAATAAAGAATGATCAGTTTCACAAAATGAGAGCTTCATTATAATATACTTCAATGTTTTCAAGACTACGTAATAATCGAAAAGTTTTCTAAAATCACTAATTTTTTTCTTAAATTTAACTAGACTCGATTTTACTTGAACTTGTGACATATCGAATTCAGTCGTATCGTATGGGCCGAGTTTGGGGTGTTATATTTTTTGTATCAGAGCTCAATTACAAAACTCGGGCTATGAAATGGGTCCAATAGTGTTTTATAGATTGATGTAAATTTTAGAAAAAGGCTTTGGGGGAGATATGGCCTTCGAGTCTCGCGGCACCTGATCCACGCAGGTAAGTATTCTAACTCTTGATATGGTATGCATGTTGGGTTTGATGGGCTTTATGGGGACATAGGCAGGTATGCTAGGGTTTATGGACCTTAGGCCTAGTTACACAACTCTTAAATTCCATAAAACTTAACTTCTCTGATTAAACATGTCCATGAACAAGTTGTTGGGTTGGAGTGTGGCAACGGCCATACGCATGTCTAGGATTGGATCTAGGGAGAGCTTAGTATTTAAGCAGTCCTAGTGGCCCACCTCCTCTTCACTAGAATCTAACCTGGTGCGTAGTGTTTGTTCACTTTAGCCGCAAGGACCTGTTAACGGGCCAAAGTTCATAACTAAAACCCACAAGGGGCCCAATACCCGATCTTTATAAAATTACTTATACCCCTAGTTTTGTAAATTACCCGGAATACCCTAGGTTTGTAAAAAAATTATCAAAATACCCCTGGTATGCAAAACTAGCAAAATACCCATGTAAGGTAAAATTACGAAAATACCCCTAGATAGTGAAATGACGAAAACACCCTTGTGTGATGAATGTGAGTTTATGGATGTTACGTTTGTGTTTAATACATTTATGTGATACTCTGTTTGGGATGCATATGGATGTTGAATATATGTGGTTTCTAGGACTAGGAGATACAGACTTGAGATTGAACCTTATTGACATGATTTCGAATTCGAAAGAACTACTACTGAAACTACTTTTCATAAGATTGTTCGTCATTAATAAGTGGAAGAAATTATTGATCCATAAAGTTTTTTAATCAGATAAATCGTGAACGTAAAAATGAGCATTAGGGGCGTTGTGTGTGTGGCTGAGGTAGAGGCAGGATTGCTGTTTCGAAACCGGTACGGTCCGGTCATGAGTCAGGACATGAGGTACCAGTGCCCCCAACTGTGGAGGTAGAGTATTAGGACCAAACAGAGATGATGCGATGTCTCAGGTGATGCTCCGAGTGTTGGAGAGAGTTACGGGAGCAGGCATGGGTACGGGAGCTCAAAAATCTGTGCCGGAGTGACTTAGAGCCAATGGGGTAGAAGTGTTTAGGGGAATTTTTGGTGTAGCTCCTAGTACAGCTGAGTACTAGATGGAAGCAGTGGAGCGTATAATGGATGATCTCGACTTCATGAAAGAGGAGAAGTTGAAGGGAGTGGTGTCTCTTCTTCGGATGAGGCATACCAATGGTGGCTTACAGTCAAGGATGGTGCGGTGGCTGACCGTATTACTTGGGAGTTCTACAAGTCGGCATTCCAGAGTAAGTACATCAGATCGAGTTATGTGGATGCGCGCGTAGGGCGTTTCTGAATCTGATCCAGGGAAATAGATCGGTAGCTGCATATGAAGCGGAATTCTTGCATTTGAGTTATTACGCACGAGGGATAGTGGCCAGGAACATGAGCATTGTGTTCGATTTGAGGATAGCCTAAGGGTTAATCTGCGTGTGTTCATAACTCCACAATGAGAGCGCAAATTTGCACTTTTAGTGGAAAAGGCTAAGATAGCCGAGGAAGTTAAGCGAACCGAAAAGAGGAATAATGATAGAGACAGGGATAGGAATAAGAGGAATGTTGGGTCGTTAGGGTCAAAGGGGCATTTCCAGGAAAGACCTAAGATGGATGGGCCGAGTCAGGGTGTGAGATCTGGGGTAATGGTCGACCTCAGAGGTGTGGCCGGTGTAATAAATTTCATTTGGGCGAATGTTGGATAGGTGACAGGAAATGTTTTAGGTGTGGATCCTCAGATCATCAGGTTAGGGACTGTCCACAGGATCGGGGTGGCGTAGGGCCGATAGGACAGACTAACGCTCAGCCTGGTAGAGGAGGTCCACAACCGCAGAGAGGTCATGGTCCAGCCAGAGGGGGTGATGGTTATGGTCGGGACCGTGGAACACAAGGCTAAGGTGCAGGGAACACCGAAGCAAGACAGTCAGGGTTGGTCTATGCAGCAAGATGTCAAGAGGAGGGGGATGCACTAGATGTCATAACCGATACGTTCCTGATTTTTGGTTTGTCTTTTTTGCATTAATTGAAATTGGATCGACGCACTCTTATGTTGCTAGTATGGTCTCTGGAACTTTAAGCATAGACTTTGAGATTATTCCTAGGGAGATTACTGTAATTAGCCCACTAGGTCAGTCGGTAGTGGTGAACAGACTGTATAGGGATGTACATCTAGAAGTGTAAGGGGTAGTTTTTCTGGCATATTTAATTGAACTGCCTTTTGGGGAGTTCGATCTAATCTTGGGTATGGAATGCTTAGTAAATTATCGAGCGAATCTAGATTGTGCAGCCAAGCGTATGGTACTAAAGACTCGTTAGGAGGATCAGGTGGTGGTGAAACGTGAATAGAGGAACTACTTGTCTAACGTAGTATCCGCTCTAAAGGCTGAAAGAATGATGAGAAAAGGGTGTAGGGCATTCGTAGCCTTTGTTTGTGCTTTGGAGGTGCAAGATTCAACTGTGGGGAGTGTTAGAATGGTGAGGGAGTTTTCTGACGTTTTCCTAGAAGAACTTCCCGGACTACCTCTGGATCGTGAGGTGGAATTTGGAATTGATCTTCTTTTGGGAACAGCACCAGTATCCATTGCACCATATCGAATGGCGCCGAAAGAGTTGGTGAAACTGAAAGCCCAAATTCAAGAATTATTGGATCAAGGTTTCATCCGACCAAGTGTATCGCCTTGGGGAGCTCCGGTGCTATTTGTCAAGAAGAAGGAAGGATCAATGCGTATGTGCATTGACTACCATCAGCTGAACAAGTTGACTATCAAGAACAAGTATCCGTTGCCAAGAATTGATGACTTGTTCGATCAACTGAAAGGGGCGTCAGTTTTCTCAAAGATAGATTTCAGATTAGGATACCATCAGCTTAAGGTCAAAGAATCGGATATTCATAAGATAGCTTTTAGGACTCGCTATGGCCATTATGAATTCTTGGTAATGCCGTTTGGGTTGACCAACGCACCAACGACGTTTATGGATATGATGAACCGGGTGTTCCAACCCTATTTGGACTTGTTCATGATAGTATTTATAGATGATATCCTGGTATATTCAAGGTTAGAGGAGGAGCATGATTCGCATCTGCGAGTGGTACTACAAATCCTGAGGGAGAAACAATTGTATGCAAAATTTAGTAAGTGTGAATTTTGGTTAAGTGAAGTTACTTTTCTAGGACAGGTTGTGTCGGCAGAAGGGCTCAGAGTTGATCCCAAGAAGGTTGAAGCTATCATGGATTGGAAATCACCCAGGTCGGTGACAGAAATTCAGAGTTTCCTGGGTCTTGCTAGTTATTATAGGAGGTTCGTTGAGGGAATCTCCTTGATTGCTACACCTTTAACCAAGTTGTTGATGAAGGGAGTACTTTTTGTGTGGGGTGACAAGCAACAGGAAAGCTTTGAAAAACTAAAGAAGGTGTTGATGGAAGCTCTAATTTTGATTCAATCGAAGGCTGGAAAGGAGTTTGTGGTTTATTGTGATGCATCACACATCGGGTTAGGATGTGTGATGATGCAAGGTGGAAGAGTGGTTGCTTATGCGTCTCGACAGTTAAGACCGCATGAGCTGAATTATCCCACCTACAATTTAGAATTGGCGACGTGGTTTTTTCTTTGAAAATTTGGAGACACTATATTTATGGAGAGAAGTCCATCATTTATACAGATCATAAGAGCTTGAAATATCTCCTCACCCAGAAGGAGTTGAACTTAAGGCAGAGGAGGTGGATTGAACTACCAAGGATTACGATTGTTCGATTGAATACCATCTAGGTAAAGCTAACGTGGTGGCTGATGCGCTAAGTCGAAAGGTAATCTCGGATCTGAGAGCAATGTTTGCTCATCTGAGCTTGTATGAGGATGGGAGTTTATTAGCTTAGCTTCAGGTAAAGCCGACATGGATAAATCAGATTAAAGAGAAGTAGTTGCAGGATGATGACTTGAGTGCCCGACTATCTCAAGTGCAACATGGTGAAGTAGGGGACTATAATCTGACTGATGACCGGGTTCTGTGTTTTTGAAAGAAGGTTTGTGTGCCGAGGTACGTGTAGTTGAAGTGGATGATCCTTCAGGAAGCGCATAGTAGCCCATATGCTATGCATCCAGGAGGAAGTAAAATGTATCGAGATTTACAAGAGTAATTTTGGTGGCCAGGTCTGAAGCGGGAGGTAACCAAATTTGTGGGTAAATGTTTAACATGTCAACAGGTAAAGGCAAAGCATCAGTTACCTTCGAGGTTATTACAGCCGGTGAGGATTCAATAATGGAAATGGGAGAGAATCACTATGGATCTTGTTATTGGGCTACCCCTTAGGCCTACTAAGAAGGATTCGATATGGGTAGTCGTAGATCGATTGACGAAGTCTACTCATTTCATATCGGTTCAGGTTGATTACCCTCTACAAAGGTTGGCTAAGTTGTATATAGTGGAGATTGTGAGGTTGCATGGAGTACCTGTGCCATCATCTCGAATAGAGATCCTAGGTTTACGTCAAGATTGTGGAGGGCATTGCATCAAGCATTGGGTACAAAGTTAGATTTTAGTATCGCGTTTTGATCCACAGACGGATGGACAGTCAGAAAGGTTGATACAGATTTTGGAAGACATGTTGAGAGGTTGCATTATCGATTTCAAAGGTAGCTGGGAGGAATTCCTACCATTGCAAGAATTCGCATATAATAACAGCTACCAGTCCAGCATTCGGATAGCACCATATAAGGCGTTGTACGGGCAGAAGTGTCGTATTCCTACATGTTGGACAGAATTGGGTGAACGACAGTTATTGGGTCCAGAACTAGTTTTGGAAATAGAGAGTAAAGTTGAGTTGATCCGAGCTAGGTTAAGGAAGTGTCAGACAGGTAGAAGTCCTACGCTGACCTAAAGTGGAGGGACATAGAATTTGCATTGGGTGATCAGGTTTTCTTTAAGATATCACCATGAAAGAAAATTCTAAGGTTTGGACGGAAGGGTAAGCTAAGCCCTAGGTTTATCGGGCCTTATCGGGTGTTAAAGCGTGTAGGACCAGTTGCTTATCAGCTTGAGCTACCTGCAGAGCTAAGTAAGATTTATGATGTGTTCCATATATCAATGTTGCGACGTTACCGTTCAGACCCATCTCATGTGATACCATTGGAGGAACTCGAAGTACAGCCTAATTTATCTTTTGACGAAGAACCAGTCCAGATCTTGGAGTGGGATGTTAAAGTTTTGCGAAGGAAATCAGTTCCTTTGGTTAAGGTTCTGTGACGGAATCATGGGTCAGAAGAAGCTACATGGGAGCCAGACGATGTTATACGATAGCAATACCCTCACCTCTCTTGACTAGGTAATTTCGGGGACAAAATTCTTTTAAGGGGGTAGAACTATAACATCCTAGATTGGGGCCTCTGCATTTGTGATGTGTTGTGTGTGTATGCCATGCCGTGTGTGTGTGTCTGGTATGTTTAAAGCTTTCAGGAATGCTTGAGGTTAAGCATGAGCCTTGGTAGAAATTTTGTTTTCAAACACTGCAAGGGAGAACTAGGTGAAGAGGGCCTTAAGGGTACTTGAGTGGGGAAATTAGCACAATAATTTAATTGGTAAAGTGGCAAGGAGGTGCCACTAAGGGTATAGGTAAGTGACGCCACAAGGGGGTTTGGAGGGAGCAGGTTCGAATCCCATGTTAAGCAAAAGGAGTGTTTTTTTAATAATATGCGCCTGAGGAGTGGAGAGGTGGTTTCGGCTAGGACTCTGCAGGAGTGAGTGTGGATTGAGTCAGAAGATAGGAAGATGAGGATAAGAGGAAAATGTGCGATAGGATAGATGTGGAAGAGTTGGCCGAATGTGGGACACTGAGTATAAGGAGGGAAATCGGCTAGATGTGGCTAAGGGTGTGCCGAATTTTCATTATTTTTTGAAGAGCATAGTTTTTTTCTCTCCTCCTATTTTCGGTAATTGAGGGTTCTTCTTCTCTTTTTCTGCCAGAGTCGAAAACTCCTAACTCTATTCTCATCTCCACTTTCGTACCATAGCCGATTGATCTTGAAAAGCCGAAAACGCCTAAGCCTCTATTTGAAGTATCTTTATCTTTCTTTTTGGCTTTCTAAACCAGTTCTTTTCTACCTTAATCATTGCCGAATCATGTTCACTATTGGGCTAGTTTTGAATTCTCCTAATTGTTAATCGAATCTTCTGTTGAGGTAAGTGTCGACTTTTGTTAATGTTTATAATCTCTTTCAGTTTTCGGAGGTCCAAAGCCGGATGGCTAGTTGGTTGTTAAGGCCATCATTAGATTGATGTTTCTCACTGATCTCGTGTTCTTTTTGGGCAACATTCTGGGATTTGAAGGAGATTTGATTGCCTAGGTTTCTAAGCCAGAGATCGTTAACCTTTGAACCGTATTACTTCTTTCGGGATTTCAAGGTAAGGTTTCTCTTTGGATGGTATTTAAGTTCACTGTCATACTTGGTACCATAACCCTACTTTGAGGTTTGACAACTATGATTTCTAATAGTAGCATCTGATAAGCTCTTTGATGGAATCTAACACTGATCAGGCAAAAGAGGGGGTTGGATCTGTAGTCCCAGCCCCAAAGGTCAAGAAGCGTCTTTGTGTCTGCATTGCTCGAGATTGGCCACTGGGTTGTGGGCTAGCTTCGAGCGCGAATAGTAGGCGGATAACGATTGTACAGACTAGGGATAGTGTCGACATAGAGAGTGTCATTTTGTGTGTTACCAGGTGTGTAAACCTTCACACACTATACTTTATTTGTACTAACATTTGTATGGGCTGAAAAGTTGAAAAAATGGCTATGTAGACAGTCATGATACCCTTAGGGGTAAGGCTAGGATTGCCAGGTACGTGATTGTATCGTTTTCTTTGCAAAGCCAAATGTATGAATGGCAAAATGATGTGTTATGAATAGCATGTTGCATTCATCGTGATTTGTACGTAGATCATGGGGTATGGGTTTCATATAAAGGGGAAGTGCATGATTAATTGGTCACATAGTGATTGGTGGCATTGCCACGATATATATATGTTCATACATTACTTTTGGTCACATTGTAATCAGTGGCTTTGCCACGATATTTATATATATATATTATTTGGTCACTTAGTGATCGGTGGCTGTGCCACATTGAATTATTTGGCCACTTAGTGATCGTGTATAATTGGCAGCATGACTGTCGAAATGGAGTGTAGCGGATGGAGGGTTCATTGTAGAAATTCCCATGGTGTGATAGGCTGGTAAGGGTTTGTGTGTAGAGGATGGAAAACTAGGTTTGGGTTGGGCTAATTGCATTCATATGTTGTATGTTGAATGTGGGCTAAGGCTAATGTGTGACTGTGGGCTACATGCCGTATGTATAATGTGGGAAAATTTACACACCGAGTCTTGGTGACTCACCTTTAACTTTTCAAGTGAGCAGTAGCTCGTAGATGTGGAGCCGTGGCGGGTTCGTGGAGGCCATAATCTCATTTTCTTTCCTTTATAGTTTTGGCATTACTATAAGTTTATTTTAGCTTGGGACTTTTGTTATGTAATAAGGCCTCTCAAAGCTAAACTTTGGTTTTTATTATTTACTGTTTATATCACATCCGACACTACGGCAATTTAATTATAAGTGAAAGCGGAGTCTTCTCTTAAATATAAGGTAACATAAATGAATCTTTTTCTTTCCAATAATCAACTTAAATAAAGAATGACCGGTTTGACAAAATGAGAGTTTCATTATAATATAATTCGATGTTTTCAAGACTACATAATAATCGAAAAGTTTTCTAAAATCTCTGATTTTTTTCCTAAATTTAACTAGACTCGATTTAGTTTCACCTGTGACATACCGGATTCGATCACATCGTATGGGCCGGGTTTGGGGTGTTTCACAATATAAACTTTCATTTCACTTCACCTTTCCATATTTCAAGAATAATCCCCATTGAACTATTGTAATTTTGATGGATACTTGGGTAGTATACTCAAGGTATGCATGTCAACAATCCATTAATTCATTTTCAAAAGTGCCCCTTTTTGGCATATATTCATAGAGCACACTTTCGAGCCACATATGATCTAACAGGATTGCTAGTCCAGGCTAAATCCATTTCATAACATATTCTCGAGAGGGCTTAATTCAGGATTACCCTTCCGGGCTAAATCCTTTTTGCAACATTTAAAACATTTTATCCATTTCATAAAATCACCATAATCCATCGAAATACAACGTTCAACCTGAACAATGACATTTTATCCATATTTCTCAACCTATGATCATTTCATTTTGTACATCAGATACTTATCATGAACTCTTATTCATACCTTTCCAAGTTTCGACTCATCACAAACACATTTTCAAACATCTTATTATCACTTTCAGCGTTTTCAAAAATAGCTCGGTTGGAAAGCATCTCTCCCTCAACAAAACAATTTCATCAGAGTCGGAAGATATCACACTATCACAGGTAGTAATATGACATGTATAGCTAGACTCACATATGCTAATTTAGTCCGAGAATCGACTAAACTGTAGCTCTGATACCACTAAATATAACACCCATTACTGTTATTCAACGCCAGAACAGGGCTCAAGGCATTACCAGACTTATAACACAAGCAATCACACAATTTTGAGTCATAAATTTTGTGTCAAAATTAAAACCATTCATACTTGATCATGAAGTCCCTATTACGAGCCTACGAGACCCAAAACATGATTTGTAGGTGGTTCGGGACTAAACCGAGAACTTAGAAAGCTTTTACAAAACTTAGAAATTTTTTACATGTTACAGGGCTTACACGCTCGTGTGGTCTAAGGACACGCCCGTGATTCAAACTATGTCTAAATTAGGGTGATCTCTAACTTGTGCCACACGGCCATGCCACACGCCCATGTGCTTGGCCGTGTAGCACACATGGCTGAGACACAAGCCCGTGTCTCTGCCCGTGTGCTCAATTCTGGACATTCTATTTTTCAAAATTAAGGTGCAGGGGACACACAGTCGGAAGACGTGCCAGTGGGGCAAAATCGAGGTCAAAATATTTATTTTATTATTTTAACAAGGTCTACAATATGATAGAATTATTGTGTGAAAGTTTTGTACAGAAATTTTACTGTTTGAATGGTTAATTTGAGAATGCAAAAGTGTCATTCTATTACTTAAAAGTATTAAATAGCTCTGAAATTAAATTGTGGGAGTCCTTATGTTGAAATTAGACCATTGTTAAAGTTAGTAGACATTTTTGTCCATGGTTTAAGTGATTTTAAATATTATATACCTAAGGTTAATATAGTAAATTAGTTATTAATTATGAAATAATAATAAAACAAAATGAAACCATTAGTTATTATCATCATCTTTTGCTGAATGAAGCATGAAGAAAGCTAGATAGGTTTTGAAATTTTTGGCTACTCCAAGATCAATTTGTCAGTCCGTTTTTGCTCGATTTTTAATGATTTCTATGTTTTGGGATCGTTGCTTCGTATTCTAGCTAGCCCATACCTTAGATTTCAAAATTGTTAAAGATTTTTCATGTTGCCATTATTGAATGCTTGAGTAAATTGATGGTTGATGATGGATTTTGAATAGTTGTTGATAGTTATACTAGTTTTGTAAAATGATTTTTAACAAAAATGCCAAAAAGGGATTAAATTGAGAAAATTTAAAATTACGTGGGTAAAAGTGTGAATAAATTGAAAATATGGGCTGTAACATATAAAAAATTCGGCTAAACATTGGTTGGTGATTAATTGCATTAATTTGTAATTTTGTGTAATAGGGACTAAATTGTAAAAGTGTGAAACATTAGGGAAAATATGTAAATTTTCCAAAATATGTATTACAGGCTAAATTGAATAAATTGAATACTGAATGTGTTAAATTTGATAATATATAGATCAAGATAAGCCGAGATCGGGAATAGATTAGGGAAAAGGAAAGGTTGACGATTAGCCGATATTTCTATCCGAGCAACTCGAGGTAAGTTCGTATAAATAGAATCAAACTTTTAAAACTTCTAATTATTTGAAATGAATGTATATAATTGAGTAATTGATCTATTTGAAATACAAATGCCTTATTCATATAGTCTGATAGTTACTGAGCCTCGTTTGAACCATAGGAATTCGTAGGATACGAGTGACATGTCACTAGGGTTACCGTTTAGGTTGAGATCTTGCATTTGTTGCGGACTCACTGTAGCTAGTATGATCTTATCGATGTATCAGCTCATAAGAGCTTACTATTTTCAGCTCGTTATAGCTTACCGTTTCAGCTCAATAGAGCTTACTGTCCAACAGCTTAGGAGGAGCTTATTGATCATAGCTCGAAAGAGCAAAAATGATAATGAATTGATGGATTTCTAATTTATATGTTATGTATATCACCCCGAGTATCCCTCGATATTCTAATAGGTTCAACGGGCATAAATTCTGTGATATGGTAAAGTACTGTTTATATGGATGAGTTACTTTTATCAAATGAATTATTGTTTATATGATTGAGAATGAAAGGTTACAAATGATGTACATGATATATGAATTTGATATGATACAATGTGTTGAGTATTAAATTAGGATAATGGATGACTACATTTACATGTATGACTAACTTGTTAATGAATGTTTGTGTTTAGGCATTTGGAAATTGAATTGAGTATACCTTATTTATTATCTTGATTATGTATAAATGGTAAGTTTAATTTTGAATTATACGGGCATACTAAGCTTTAAAGCTTACTCTATTTATTTTCCATGTTTTATAGAGGTTCGATAGCTCGCTCAATCTGGATAAAGTCAGAGTTACGCATCAAACTATTTAGTTTCTGTTGGTACCTTTAAACTTTTGGATATTTGTAAATATGGCATGTATAGGCTATTTATAAAGATGTTAGTTATTTTACTTGAGATAGTGATTTTGGTACATGTTGTGGTATAAGTTTAAGCCATGTGATTTGGCTTAACTTAGTATAATGTTTTGGTTGTGTATAAGTGTTCAAATATGGTATGTTTTGGCAAATAGTAGATGGAATGGAAATATGCAAATGATGTCTTGATAAGTAGTAGGCATATGAATGGAAAATGCATAATATAAATTAGGTATTTGAATACTATGTTGAATTGGTATAAAATATGTATGAAATGCTTTGGATTGGCTGCCTATTGGGTTATAAAATGTTACAATCTATGCTTGTGCATGCATGTATAGATAGGGTGGCAAGATGGCTTTGCAAATAGCCTATTTTTGTCCACACGGGCAGAGACACGGGTGTGTGTCTCAGCCGTGTGCAACACACGGTCATGTTACACGGCCATGTGTCCCCTGGTGTTGATATTAGAACCAAGTCAGTATGCTCCACAAAGTCGACACACGGGCATGTAACTAGTCGTGTGGTACAAGTCAGTATACCTCCTAATTGGCACACGGCCTAGCACATGGCCTAGCACACGGGTGTGTGACTTGGTCGTGTTGCATAAGTTAGTATACCCTACAGTTTTGGCACGGCCTAGCACACGGCTTGGCACACAGGCATGTGTGGCCAATTCGAAGGGCATACGGGCTAGACACATGGGCATGTGGTTGGCCATGTGACCCAAGTCAGTATGTACCCCTTATTTTCACACGGCTGGAGACACGGGCGTGTCTGGTGGCCGTATGAGACACATGGCCTTGACACACGGGCGTGTGTCCACTATATTGAAAAAATTTTAAAGTTTCATAGAAGTTTTATAAGTTATCAACTTAGTCCCGAATCACTTCTAAAACATGTTTAAGGCCTCGTAGGCTATTGTAAGGGACAAATTTGGATGATGATTGTATGAAATGATTGAATGTATGAGAAAAGTACTGTTATATATATATTAAAAGTCTAGTAATGCTCTATAACCCTATTTTGGCGTTGAATACGGGTGAG
Source organism: Gossypium rotundifolium (assembly GCA_025506655.1). Classification (NCBI taxonomy): domain Eukaryota; kingdom Viridiplantae; phylum Streptophyta; class Magnoliopsida; order Malvales; family Malvaceae; genus Gossypium; species Gossypium rotundifolium. The sequence goes on along the minus strand of CP106731.1, from coordinate 41,178,298 downwards.
GGGTGTTACAGTGTGTCACACATGGCCTAGACACACGTCCGTGTGTCCACCCATGTGGACAAAAACAAGGCTATTTACCAAGCCATTTTGGCACCCTCACTTGCACACAACAACACAACATCACATGGCACAAATTCAAGCATATAAGACCAACCAAACAACCACAACCAAGACAATAACATGTCTTGCTCATGCCATTATTTATCATGCTTAAAACATTATACTTAGCCCATTAAGAAAATACGAACTTCATATTCATGAGAGGGTATTAACATATGAATAAACTTATGATCAACATCAGCCATCATTCATGGCTATATACAAAATGAAGCATTAACAATTACAAGCTAACACAAATTGCCAAATTAATAATGACACACATAACAAATTAACATAGTCCCTATACATGCCATTGACTTAAAATACTTGAATTCATTTATACCTAAAATGATAGCTTGATAGTGTGATAGGATCTCAGTGATCTCCAACCCGAGCTAGCTCAGTAACCCTATAAAACATTGGCACAGAAGGGGGTAAGCTATAAATAACTTAGTCCGTACGAAAGTTGTAACATCCCAAAATTGGGCGTAGTAGGATTAGGCCTATTGGGCCTTGAGCACGGAAGTGTTTAAAATTTTTGAGAACAAGAGAATGGTATTATTTCAAGTTGAACTTATTAGACGGTAATTTCGAAGAGTTATGGGGTTCTATGAAATTTCGGGTTCAAGTTAGGCTATAGGTAAATTTTTGTGTAAGCACTTTAAGAAGGGAAGGTATGTGGCATTTTAAGGTAATAAGTGTGCTTTTTGATAGCATAAGTGAGCTATTAGTAAAGAGGCTGTGGCGTCACTTATAGCACCTTGGGGGAAGGATTTCGGATCACCTTGTGTACATATTGGCTTTTATTTTTTTTATGTTTCCCTTCTTTATTGTGTCGGTCAAGGAGTAATTTTGGCAAGTGTGGACTTCATTATTTTTGGTAAGGTGGCTAAAATAATAAGGCAAGGATGAAGTTAGGGAAAGGAATCAAAAGAAAAGGGAATGTAGGGGGAACATGTGGCATATTTCGAGGGAAAGGTTATGGAAAGGATGGTTTACAAAGTTTTTGACCTTTAGAGCATGTATGTAGACAGTTTTAGGGGCTATAGAGTGATAGCTAAAATTGCTTAGTCTTTTCGTAGGATTTTTGGTGTTGATTAGGCCAAAAATCACTTTTGCACAATTTGGTGTTTTTCTATCAATCCTTTCCTTTGCTTTGTACTGAAATTCTTAGCCTTGGTGACCATATTTTTCTTCTTTCATTTTACTTTGGCCAAATTCTTCAAGCACATTTCTGCATTTTCTTACTCTTTTGTTTGATCAAGATTTTCATCTCTTGTTTATCTATCTCTTGATAGCCGAATCATCTATCATTTATCCAACCTCCCATCTTCTCTTTCTTTCAACTATTTCTCTAATTATTTCTCTTCTCAAAACCGACACCATCTTTTAATCACAAACTTTGGTATAATCATTTCACATAGTTGAATATTCATTTTCATTTTCTTTATAAACCAAACTCTCATTTCCTTTTTACCTTTCTCCTCATCCGTACTTACATTCAATCTTTGATCAATCGGTAAGCGTTCTTCCAACATTTATCTCATTTTCTTTCTCTTGGTGTCGAATATAAGTTTTGATTTGGGAGGAACCGAATCATCATATTTTTGTACTCGCTCCAATAAGATCATTTCTTTCTTTGTAGTGGTATAGAGGAGTGCCAATTTTCTACCACATCGCTTAATCGACCTTAGCCATAGGAAGATCGTGTGAAACAGGAATTTCATTGTTCAAGGAAAGGAAGCTCTCTCATAGTCCTTTTCACTAACTTCCTTGGTTATTGTATTAATCGGATTAAAGGATAATTAATCGACTATATGTTTTAGGTACTTAATCGCTCGATCTATCCCTCGTAATAAGAGACTCGAATTGTTGGTAAGTGATATAGATTTTTGATGAATCGAAATATTGGTTGAAGTGGTAAATTGAGTTTTGGATTAATTGTTGACCGATTGTATTTTTAGGTGCCGCGGAGAATATCGTGTTATGGATTCCAAATAAGGTGTGTAATCCCGTACCTTCCAAAAACATGTTTGAAATGGTGTGTAATCTGACATCTCTCTAAAATTTTGCATGATATGTTCTGTGATTTGGTCAAAATACCAAAGAAAACTATAAATCGGCATCCGGGGTCACTCAGGAGCGCATAGGTTCATAGTGGTAACCATGTTTTTGTAATAAAATAGTTTTGGTTAGTGGCAGTGATGTGATTTCGAAAAATCATGAAAAATAGGAGAAAGGGAAATAATAAGCGAATAAGATATCAAATCAAATCTTACTGTGTCTATTTTGGTAAGGAAGAAACGGAGAAGGAAAAGGAATTTTATATTCTGAAATATTTTAATTTTAGTGAGACTGGTTCTGAATGATTTCGTGGTTCCCTGATCTGTCTTGAAAAAATCGTATAAAATTGTACAAAGTGAATTAAGAGATATAATTTATATTTAAAGATTTATTAGTGAGTCTATTTTCAATAGAAACAATTAAGAACAACATATGAAAACTGTACAGTGAGATATTTGAATTTTGGGTAAGAGAGGTCAGAATTGTCGGACAGTGAAACAAGGGAAATGTTAAGGAATAAACTGTACTAAATGGTTAAGCCAAAAATTCTGGAAAAATTGTTGTAAGGAGATATATGAGTCTAGTTTCAAGAAAAATTTACGGATTTAGATTTCAAGATTCCTCACTCAAGTTATGGTCAATTTAGTCAGTATGATGTAGATGGGAAGTTTCAAACTTTTATGCCCCAAATTAGTAGTTAAGCTTTGGTTAAGAGGGTAAATTACTGAAATACCCTTAACGGGTACGATTGCCACATTACAAAAATGCACTTTTGGGCTGAAATACGAAAATGCCCCTATTGGGCCGATTTGTAAAGTGTTAATAGGCTGAAATATGTATTTGCTTAATGGGCTGAATTGAGATATCTAATATATGGGCCAAATGTGATATCTGATATATGGGCCAAATGTGAGATTTGATATATGGGACAAATGTGATATGAGTTATAAGCGCCAAAATGTGATATGGGCTAGATTGTGAAAATTTTTATAATGGGCTGTATGTTTGTAATAATTATATGAATGGATTGTAGTAATTGAATGTGCATATTATATACATGATTTGCATGGGTTGGGATATTTTGACAAAGAGAAGTTCCGGTAGCTTTGCTACAAAATTCTGGTGGCTTGTCCACAAATTGATATATGGCTTAATGCCCAGTTTGATAATGCCAAGTTTGGTGTATTGGCGGGGTGGGTGACTAAAGCTCCCCACAGGTGTGTTGGTTGGTACGGGTGGTGTGTAGCGGATGGAAAACTAGGTTTGGTTGGGAAATTGCATAACACATGCATATTGTATACATGTTATTATGTTATAATTGTAAATGGGCTTTGGCCCAATAAATGCTTAATGGGATTTTTGGCCCAGTGAATAATGGTAAGTGGGTTACACACTTAGTTCTTGTAACTCACCCCCCTTTTTTTCTTAACCCTTGTAGGTAATGCTTAGTGACGAGGACTTGGGGCCATGGATGACTCGATGGAGGCCATATTTCAAACATTGGTGTTTCAAACTTTATTAAATTACATATTCCGTTTTATTACTTTTCCTATTTTGGGGTTTATTTGTAATAAGGCCCCTGGATTATTTTATTTTGCTTTATGTTTGACGTCTTTATATTTTACTCAAATTATTTTAAATGGGATTTTCTAAAATCATAATAAAGGTTTTCCAAAATCGATTAACAAATGGATTTCATAATGAAATTTTTACAAATATTTTTAATACGGAAATCTTCTTTGAATTTTCAATGTCGTTTTTCAAAAGTCACATTTTATAAGATTATTAGTTCAAATCTAACGATTTATCAATCAATCTTCGAGGTTAGTAGTATTTTATCAAATGTCTCAAATCAAACTTGTTTTTCTTGATTTTAACGAAACTTATTTTAGTACGAATCACAAATCCTTTATACATTTTCTTCAATGTGACACACCAGATTTGGGCCTAACTTTTGGGCCGGGTTTGGGGTGTTACATTTTATGGTATCAGAGCCTAGTTTCAAAATTCGGCTGTGGTTTGGGTTCAAAAACGTTTTCAAAGCTGTTTAAAATTTTAAGTTATGTTCTAAAGGAAGTATGGCACAAGGGTATCCGACACCAAGTCAAGTAAGTACATGTTATTAATGAATGATTATGATTATTATGATATGACTATAGGAACACTCTAGAACTTTTAGTTTTAGATGTTGAAACTATAGATATTGAGACTATAGGATGCGTTTACGAAAATGACTTTACTTCTTATCTCTCATAAAACATCATTTAATAAACACTGAATAGCATAATGATTCGTAAAACTCTTAATCAGATTATATCGACTTAGTGAACATGAGCGCTAGAAGACATGCACGCGGTAGACGTAGACGTGGTAGAGGCTGAGGTGCTAGGGCTAGATCTTTGGCACTAAGGCATGTGCCCGAAAGGGAGGCGCAGACATCGTTAGTGGCTGAGACGGGATCTCATGATCGAGTTGAGGTTGATGAGCTGACTCAGATAGTTAAGAAAGTATTCGAGGAGGTTAAAGGAATCAGTGAGGCACTTCGAGTTGGGTGCGTGGACTATAAGAAGAAAAGATATTGTGGTTCTTTAGGGTGTCACAGCCTCATTCTGTGAAGCGTGTCAAGGCACGTCCAAACTTTCCAGCTTGCGATTATTGCGGAAGGCATCATCCGAGTGAGTGCTGGAGAAGATCAGGAGCATGTTTGAGATGCGAGTCTAAGAAGCATAGGGCTCGGGATTGTTCCATCACAATTAAGGCGGGTATGTTTTGGTTGAATGTAGAAAATTTTATGAATGGGCGATAAATACCTGTTTGCTTCGAGGGTTAGATATTTGATGATGTGAAGAGTTTCCAAGATTTAGATAGAAAGAAAATTAGTGTTATTAAGAACCATAGTGCGTAGCGAAAGCATAGTGGTGTGAATTGAGCAATGTGTTTAGTAGTTGATTGGAAATTTCGTGGATGAAATTTCTTTAAGGAGGGTAGAATTGTAACATCCCGAAATTGGGCCTAGTAGGATTGGGCCCATTAGGCCTTGAGCACGGAAGTGTTTAAAATTTTTGAGAACAAGAGAATGGTATTATTTCAAGTTGAACTTATTAGACGGTAATTTTGGAAAGTTATGGGTTTCTATGAAGTTCTGGGTTCAAGTTAGGCTACAGGTAAATTTTTGTGTAAGCACTTTAAGGAGAGAAGGTATGTGGCATTAAGACTTAAGGTAATAAGTGTGCTTTTTGATAGCATAAGTGAGCTATTAGTAAAGAGGCTATGGTGTCACTTGTAGCACCTTGGGGGAAGGAGTTCGAATCACCTTGTGTACATATTGGCATTTATTTTTTTTTTTTATGTTTCCCTTCTTTATTGTGTCGGTCAAGGAGTAATTTTGGCAAGTGTGGACTTCATTATTTTTGGTAAGGTGGCTAAAAGAATAAGGCAATGATGAAGTTAGGGAAAGGAATCAAAAGAAAAAGGGAATGTAGGGGGAACATGTCGCATATTTCAAGGGAAAGGCTGTGGAAAGGATGGTTGGCAAAGTTTTTGACCTTTAGAGCATGTATGTAGACGGTTTTAGGGGATATAGAGTGATAGCCGAAATTGCTTAGTCTTTTGGTAGGATTTTTGGTGTTGATTAGGCCAAAAATCACTTTTGCACAATTTGGTGTTTTTCTCTCAATCCTTTCCTTTACTTTGTGCCAAAATTCTTAGCCTTGGTGACCATATTTTTCTTCTTTCATTTTACTTTGGCCGAATTCTTCAAGCATTTGTGCATTTTCTTACTCTTTTGTTTGATCAAGATTTTCATCTCTTATTTGTCTCTCTCTTGATAGCCGAATCATCTATCATTTATCCAACCTCCCTTCTTCTCTTTCTTTCAACTATTTCTCTAATTCTTTCTCTTCTCAAAACCGACACCATCTTTTAATCACAAACTTTGGTATAATCATTTCACATACCGAATATTCATTTTCATTTTCTTTATAAACTGAACTCTCATTTCCTTTCTACCTTTCTTCTCATTCATACTTACATTCAATCTTTGATCAATCGGTAAGCGTTCCTCCAACATTTATCTCGTTTTCTTTCTCTTGGTGCCGAATATAAGTTTTGATTTGGGAGGAACCGAATCATCATATTTTTGTACTCGCTCCAATAAGATCATTTCTTTCTTTGTAGTGGTATAGAGGAGTGCCAATTTTCTACAACATCGCTTAATCGACCTTAGCCATAGGAAGATCGTGTGAAATGGGAATTTCATTGTTCAAGGTGAGGAAGCTCTCTCATAGTCTTTTTCAATAACTTCCTTGGTTATTGTATTAATCGGATTGAAGGATAATTAATCGACTATATGTTTTAGGTACTTAATCGCTCAATCTATCCCTCGTAATAAGAGACTCGGATTGTTGGTAAGTGATATAGATTTTTGATCAATCAAAATATTGGTTGAAGTGGTAAATTGAGTTTTGGATTAATTGTTGACCGATTGTATTTTTAAGTGCCGCGGAGAATATCGTGTTACAGATTCTAAATAAGGTGTGTAATCCCGTACCTTACAAAAACATGTTTGAAATGGTGTGTAATCTCATATCTCTCTAAAATTTTGTATGATATGTTCTGTGATTTGGTCAAAATATCAAAGAAAACTGGAAATCGGCATCCGGGATCGCTCGGGGGCGCGTAGGTTCATAGTGGTAACCATGTTTTTGTAATAAAATAGTTTTGGTTAGTGGCAGTGACGTGATTTCGAAAAATCATGAAAAATTCGAGAAAGGGAATTAATAAGTGAATAAGATATCAAATCAAACCTTACTGTATCTGTTTTGATAAGAAAGAAATGGAGCAGGAAAAGGAATTTTATATTTTGAGATATTTTAATTTTAGTGAGACTGGTTCTGAATGATTTCGTGGTTCCTTGATCTGTCTTGGAAAAATCGTATAAAATTGTACAAAGTGAATTTAGAGATATAGTTTATATTTAAAGATTTATTAGTGAGTCTATTTTCAATAGAAACAAGTGGGAACAACATATGAAAACTGTACAGTGAGATATTTGAATTTTGGGTAAGAGAGGTCAGAATTGTTGGACAGTGAAACAAGGGAAATTTTACGGAATAAACTGTACTAAATGGTTAAGCCAAAAATTCTGGAAAATTTTAGTATGGAGATATATGAGTCTAGTTTCAAGGAAAATTTATGGATTTAGATTTTGAAATTCCTTACTCGAGTTATGGTCAATTTAGTCAGTATGACGCAGATGGACAGTTTCAAACTTTTATGCCCCAAATTAGTAGTTAAGCTTCGATTATGAAATTACCAAAATACCCTTAGAGGGTAAATTATTGAAATACCCTTAGCGGCTACGATTGCTAAATTACGAAAATGCCCTTATGGGCGAATTACAGAAATGCCCCTATTGGGCCGATTTGTAAAGTGTTAATAGGTCGAAATATGTATTTGCTTAATGGGCTTGATTGAGATATCTGATATATGGGCCAAATGCAATATCTGATATATGGGCCAAATGTGATATTTGATATATGGACCAAATGTGATATGAGTTATAAGGGCCAAAATGTGATATGGGCCAGATTGTGAAAATTTTTATAATGGGCTGTATGTTTGTAATAATTATATGAATGGATTGTAGTAATTGAATGTGCATATTATATACATGATTTGCGTGGGTTGGGATATTTGACGAATAGAAGTACTGGTAGCTTTGCTACAAAATTCTGGTGGCTTGTCCACAAATTGATATATGGCTTAATGCCCAGTTTGATATATGGCTTAATGCCCGGTTTGGTGTGTTAGGTGGTGGGTGACTAAAGCTCCCCAGGTGTGTTGGTTGGTGCAATTGGTATGTAGCGGATGGAAAACTAGGTTTGGTTGGGAAATTGCATAACACATGCATATAATATACATGTTATTATGTTATAATTGTAAATGGGCTTAGGCCCAATAAATGCTTAATGAGATTTTTGGTCCAGTGAATAATGGTAAGTGGGTTACACACTGAGTTCTTGTAACTCACCCCCTTTTTCTCTTAACCCTTGTAGGTAATGCTCAGTGACAAGGACTTGGGGCCATGGATGACTTGATGGAGGCCATATTTCAGAAATTGGTGTTTCGAACTTTATTAAATTACATATTTCGTTTTATTACTTTTGCTATTATGGGTTTTATTTGTAATAAGGCATCTGGATTATTTTATTTTGCTTTATTTTTGACGTGTTTATATTTTACTCAAATTATTTTAAATGGTTTTCTAAAATCATAATAAAGGTTTTCAAAATCGATTAACAAATGGATTTCATAATAAAATTTTTACAAATATTTTTAATACGAAAATCTTCTTTGAATTTTCAACGTCATTTTTCAAAAGTCACGTTTTATAAGATTTTTAGTTCAAATCTAACGATTTATCAATCAATCTTCGATGTTAGTAGTATTTTATCAAATGTCTCAAATCAAACTTGTTTTTCTTGATTTTAACAAAACTTATTTTAGTACGAATCACAAATCCTTTATACGTTTTCTTCAATGTGACACACCAAATTTGGGCTTAACTTTTGGGCCGGGTTTGGGGTGTTACAAAAATAATAAGCAACTCTTACAAATCTTTTATCAAGTTCAAAAATTTAAACACAAGATAATAAAAATTGTTATAAAGCTCACAGTTATAATTTTCGTTCAGTCATATGTTTACTCTATCAACATATAAGCATAATTCAACATATCTTGGCATTAGCCTAACAACCATAATCTCTCCTTTGTAATAGATTACAGCAAATACAAATCATTTCAAACTTCGTAGTAACCATTATGAGTATTTACATTTCAGGCATATACTTTAACATATTTCAATTTCCTAATCTCTTGTCTTTCTATACTTCCATAACCTTTTTAATAGGCAATTATGCCAAACTTCCTTTTTTCTTATATTTGATAAAATACAATTTGTGTGAATCAAAACATGCTACATCATAACTCAATTTAGCCTAAAAGCCAAACACATAATCGTAAACCAAATTTGCTATGTATTTCATACATCACAAGGATTGACCAATAATCACAAGGTTTTCACAAAAACATCTCTATGGATATCATGAACTCACAATTTCATGAACTCAATGCTTATAAACTTTACGTACATGCCGGTAAAAATTCAGAATACTTGCATACTCTTTCACTCCTTTGATATACCCATTGAATTTCCCGTTGAACCATTTGGAATACTAAAAGATACTCGGGAATCTTGTACATACAGTACCGTACCAATGCCATATCGCAGATATGGTCTTACATGAAATCTCGTATCGATGCCAATAGCACAGCTATAGTCTTACATGAAGTCTCATATCCATGCCATATCCCAGATATGGTCTTACATGAAGACTAATAACGATGCCATATCCCAGATATCGTCTTACACGTAATTATAGCAACCCTAATGTCATGACATTTGTATCCTATCTATTCCTAATGTTCAATCGGGATTTTCGCTGTATCGAATCTCCATCGATTATTTCCGTAGTATCGTACTCAATAGCATTCACATTTCATTTCAATAATGTAGCATTTACCACAATTATATCAATCAAGAATTTATATACATATAATTTAATGCTCATTAAACATACGAACTTACCTCGGCATAAAAATGGCGAAAGGGACTAAATCATCAAATACTTATTTTTCCCCATTCTAGTTTCGAACATCGTTTTTCTTGATCTATAGTATTTCATTTACTTATTCAATCATTATACTATTCAAATTAGCCCAAAATCACATTATGGAATAAATTACATTTTTTCCCTAAACTTGTAACATTTTTCATTTTACTCCCTAGGCTCGTAAAATTATTTTCATTCAATTTCATTACAACCCAGCCTAGTCGAACCTATATCATGCTCATAATAGCCCACATTTTTCATTTATTCACACTTTTACTACTCATTTTACAACTTTTACAAACAAGTCCTTTTAGACATTTTTACGAAAAATTACTTAGCAAAAGTCGTTTCACAAACAACAAGCATGCATTTCTACCATCAAACATCAAAATACACACATGTATAATATGGGTCAAACCTTAAACCTTGATCATTTCTTAAATTAGTGGTAGAAATAGATAGATCATGTTACAATGATTTCAAAACATAAAAATCATTAACACGAGGCTAGAACGGACATACAATCGAGCTTGGAAGCTTCAAAAACCCTAGCCATGTCTTATCCATGTAAAATTAGGCCATTGGAGGAAGATGGACAAGATTTTTTCTTTATTTGGCTTTTTAATTAATTTTAATTACCAAATTACTAAAATGCCCTTAATGAAAAACTTTAGAAACATACCAAACAATGTCCATTTTTTTGTCCACCAACTTAACTAATGGTCTAATTACCATTTAAGGACCTCCAATTTAGAATTTCATAACAATTAGACACTTTTAACCTATGGAACTCACATTTTGCACGTATTATAATTTAGTCCTTTTGACTAAATTGAGTGCCCAAACGTCAAAATTTTTTAACGACATTTTCACAAAATCATTCCATAAAATTGTAGACCATAAAAATATAATAAAAACAAATTTTTCTATGTCAAATTCGTGGTCCCGAAACCACTGTTCTGACTAGACCCAAAATCAGGCTGTTACATCTTATCTCTCAAAGTCTGCAATATAGTTCTTAAGTGCTCGGCATTCTCAATCTCATCTCGAGAATAAATTAGAAAATCATTAATAAACAAAAACACGAATTTGTCTAAATATGGTCAGAAGATTCTATTCATCAAGTCCATAAAAATAACAGGAGCATTAGTTAGTTCGAAAGGCATGACAAGAAATTCATAATGCCCGTACCTTGTTCTCAAAATAGTTTTCGGTACATCCAACTCTTTAGCTCTCAACTGGTAGTAGCCAGATCTAAAATCAATCTTCAAAAACACTGTTGCCCCTTTCAACTGATCAAACAAGTCATCAATTCTTGGCAAAGGATACATATTCTTTATCGTTACTTTGTTAAGCTGTCGATAATAAATACAAAGTCTCATAGATTCGTCTTTCTTCTTTACAAATAATACTGGTGCACCCCAACGAGAAAAACTCAGTCTTGCAAAACCTTTATTCTTCAACTCTTACAACTGAACTTTCAATTCAGTCGGAGCCATCCTATATAGAGATATCGATATCGGTGAAGTCCCTGGTACTAAATCAATACCAAACTTAACTTCTCTAATCAGTGGCAAACTAGGCAACTCTTCTAGAAAAACATGCGGATATTCACAAACTACTAACACTAATTCAATTTTCAATTCAGACACTTTTGTATTTAACACATAAGCAAGATAATCTTCACAACCCTTTCTCACATATCTCTGGGTAGACATCGAAGAAATCACAATAGGTAACTCACCCAACTCATCTAAATCAATCTGAAGAATTTCACCATTTTCACATTTCAATTCAATAATTTTTCGTCTACAATTCACTACAACATCATGTAGTGTCAACCCATTATACCAAAAATAACTTTAAACTCATCAAATGGCAACAATATTAAATCAGTCAGAAAATAGTGACCTCGAATCATTAAGGGATAGTTCTTGAAAACTCTATCAACTAATACATGTTTGCCTAAGGGGTTTGACACTTTAATCACAAACTCAGTAAACTCAACAGGAAAGCTCTTACTAGCTACCAATTTAATACAAACATAAGAATGAGTCGATTTAGGATCAATCAATGCAACTACATTAGTATTATAGAGAGAAAAAGTATCAATGATAACATCAGGAGATGTTGCTTCTTCGCAAGCATGGATAGCATAGGCTCTAGTAGGTGCTCTAGCCTCGGATCTTACAATTTAGTCTTTAGTTACACCTTTACTAATGGTCATATTCCCTATATTCCTCAGGGGTCTCCTTCTAGTGGCAGTGTTGCCCAATCTTGCATTTTGAATTTTGTCTTTCTCAGTCATCTCAAGACAGTCCCAAATAAAGTGGTCTTGTGAGCCACGCTTAAAGCAAGCCCAATCATTCATTATACATTCATCAGGATGTCACCTACCACAATGTTGACATTCAAGTCGATTGGATCGAACATTACCAACTCTAGTCATAGAGATAGCTTGAACTTTAGAACCTGAATATTGCTTGCCACGATCTCTATTGGTATACCCGACTGAAACATTCGAACAAGAATACATTTCTCTAGATTTATCACATCCCAAATTTATGGGGCTTTGCATTTGACGTGTTGTGATGTGTTGTTGTGCTTATTATGCTTGTTAGAATGATTTAGGGGTCTAGAATGGGCTCAAAGTTGGGTGAGGCCTTAGCAAAAATTTTTTATCTGGGCACTCCAGTGGATAGTCAGGTAGGATAGGGCTTAAAAGATATTATATGTGAATTAAGACACAAAAAATGGGCTTGTGGCCCAATGGTCAGTGGCGATATGCAGGGACTAAGAGTGGCATGTCAAGCAGTTAAGGAAGTCCAAGGTTCGAGTCGCATGATACCTTATTATTTTAATTAATTTCGACAATAACAAAGAGCAGTAATGGAGTTTAGCTTGGGTTCTTAAAATTAGGAATTATTTAATGTGGATAATAAGGTTGATAATGTGCTGATAAAGGGAGGAAGAGGTGGTGTTATCAATAACACTGTCGATGAGTGATCAGATGAGGATAAGGAGAAAATTTAGGAATTATTTGGAAGGCTAGGTGGTGGCTGAAATTCTAACTCTAAGAGAGAGGAGGGATCGGTTGAGAATGGGCTTTAGGGGAAGGATGAGTTTTTGAGATTCAGAATGGGCATTTTTGGCATTTGTTTAAGGGGTGCCAAAATTTTGCATTAAGAAAGGAGAATATCTCTTCATTTTTATCATTTGAGTCTTCATTCTCCCACTCACTTTTCTCAAAATTCTGCTAAAGCTGAACCTACCTCTAGTCTACCGAAATTCTCTTTTCTTTACTGTCTCTATTGCTACTTTTCCTTTCATCCTACTTCTCTTCTCTCAATCATCTTTTTTTTTTCAAAAGCCAAAACTCAAAACTCATCTCTTCTCCATTCTTTTCCTATAACTGAATGATCATTGTTATTTCCTTTATTCTCTCTTTGACGATTTCTTCATAGCTGAATCTTCATAGATCTTGTTGCACTGTCTTTCTTTTGATCTTCTCAGAAGCCAAAATTTTTTAGGAGAAGCCAAATCTATTGGTAAGTGTCGATTTCTTTTGATATTTTCTCTTTCGGTTTTGGGGGCCAAAGCTGAATGGCTACTTGGGTTGTTGAGGTTGTTGATTGGTCTAATACTTCATTTCTTCTTTTTCTTTTGGGGATGACATCTCGAGAATCAAAATAGATCGGATCATCTAGATTCCAAAAGCTCGAAATCGCTAGTCTCTGAACTAGATCTCTTTTTGGGATTTTGGGGTAAGGGTTTCTTTAGATTTTTGTCAGGTTTTGTTTAGTGTATTTGTCATCTAAATCCTATGTTAAGGATTGACAGCCATATGTTGTGGTGGTTGCAAGTGATAACGTCTTTTGATGGAATCAAATGTCAATTAGGCGAAGGAGGGAATTGGATACGTAAAATCAACCCCTAAGTTTAAGAAGGGTGCGGTGTCTGCAGTCAGAGATTGGCCACCGAGTTGTGGACCAGCTTCGGAGTGAAACCATAGGCAGATAGCAGTCGTATCGGCTACGGACAGTGTTGACATAGAAAGTATCGTCTTATCTGTAATCGGTGTGTAGATCTTTATCACATAAGTTTTCTGTATTATACCTGTTATGGGCTAAAAAGCTGGAAAAGGCTATACGAATAGTCGATTAACCCGTAGGGGTTAGGCTAAGGATGCCAGGTACGTGAACATAGTAAATTCTCTATGTGTATCGATATATGTGATAACCTATTAACCAGTAGATGGCATGTTGTTTTTGCTTTTGCATGTGCATATGCATGGGATGGGATTGATATGATGAAGGGGAAGAGCATGTTAATAGGCCACTTAGTGAAATGACGACAATACCCTTATGTGACGAAGGTGAGCTTATGGATGTTACTTTTGTGTTTGATGCATGTATGTAATGCTCTACTTGGAATGCAAATGGATGTTGATTGAATGTGGTTTCTAAAGCTAGGAAATACAGACTTGAGATCTGAACCTTGTAGATATATTTTTGAATTCGAAAGAACTATTATTAAAACTACTTCCCATAAGATTGTTCGTTATTAATCAGTAAAAGAAATTATTAATCCATAAAACTTCTAATCAGATAAATCATGAATGTTAGATATGAGCACTAGGGGGCGTGGTGTGCGTGGCCGAGGTAGAGACAAGATTACTATGTCAAAACCGGTAGGGTCTGGTCACGAGTCAGGGAATGAGATACCAGTGCCACCAGCTGTGGAGGCAGAATATCAGGACCAAAGGGGCGAAGACGATGCGATGTTTCAAGTGATGCTCTGAGTGTTGGAGAGAGTTACTGGAGCAGACATGGGTACAGGAGCTCAAAAATCTGTGCTGGAGCGATAGAGCCAATGGGGCAGAAGTGTTTAAGGGAATTTCCAGTGTAGCTCCTGGTACAGCTAATTATTGGCTGGAAGCAGTGGAACATATAATGGATGATCTCGACTTCATAGAAGAAGAAAAGCTAAACAGTGGTATGTCTTCTCCGAGATGAAGCGTATCAATGGTGGATTACGATTAAGGATGGTACGATGGCTGACCGTATCACTTGGGGTTACTTCAGACGGCATTTCAGAATAAGTACATCGGGTCGAGATATGTGGATGCGCAGCGTAGAGCATTTCTGAATCTGGTTTAGGGAAGTAGGTCGGTGGCTACATATGAAGTGAAATTCCTGCGTTTGAGTTGTTACGCTCGAGGGATAGTGGCCACAGAACATGAGAGTTGTGTTCAATTTGAGGATAGCTTGAGGGATGATCTGTGTGTATTGATAGCTCCACAATGGGAGAGGGAATCTGCTGTGCATGTGGAAAAAGCTAAGATAGCTAAGAAGGTAAAGCAGACAAAAAAACTAATCGGGTACAGAGATAGGGGTTGAAGTAAGAGAAATTTTGGATCTTCAGGGGTAGCTGGGCGTACTCAGAAAAGACCTAGGTCGGATGGGCCGAACCAAGTTGAGAGACCTGCTGCTAGCCAGACACAGAGGTGTGTTCGCTGTGGCAAATTCTGTTCAGGTGAGAGTTGGTCAAATAATGTAAAGTATTTCAGGTGTGGATCTATGAATCATCAAATTAGAGGCATCCCCACGACCACGAGGCGTCTGAGGCCAGTAGGCGTGGAAATGCTCAGTTGGGTAGAGGAGGTCAATAGTCATAGAGAGGTCGTGGTCCAGCAGAGGTGGTAACGGTTTCGGTTGGGGCCGTAGAGTACCAGGCCGAGGGGCAGGAAACACTGAGGTGAGACAGCCGGGGCTAGTCTATGCTGCCAGACATTAAGAGGAGGCCGACGCATCAGATGTCATAACCGGTACGTTTTTAATTCTTGAATTACCTTACACTGCATTGGTTGATATTGGGTTGACGCATTTATATATTGCTAGTAGGGTGTCTGGAACCTTAGGCATAGATTCTGAGATTTCCTCTAGGGAGATGACTATAATTAGCCCATTAGGACACTCTGTGGTGGTAAATAAGCTTTATCGGAAGGTACCTTTAGAAGTTCAGGGAATAGTTTTCCTCACTAATCTGGTGGAATTACCGTTCGGGGAGTTTGATTTAATTTTAGGCATGGACTGGCTAGTGAGGTATCAAGCTAACGTAGACTGTGCAGCCAAGCGTATGGTGCTAAAAACCCCCGAGGGTGGTGAAATGTTGGTAATGGGCGAAAGGGGGAACTGTTTGTCGAATGTGGTGAATGCTCTAAGAGCAGAAAGGATGGTGAGGAAAGGATGCGAGGCAATTTTAATGTTTGTTCGGGCTCTGGAAGCCAAGGAACTATCTGTCAGGGATGTTAGGACGGTGAAGGAACTTCCTGATGTTTTCCCAGAAGAGCTTCCGGAATTACCTCCAGACCATGAAGTGGAGTTTGGCATTGACCATTTTCTGGGAACAGCGCCGGTATCTATCGCCCCATATAGGATGGCACCAAATGAGTTGGTGGAGTTAAAGGTGCAGATACAAGAGTTGCTGATAGAGGGTTTATTCGACCAAGTGTGTCACCTTGGGGAGCGCCGATATTATTCGTTAAGAAGAAGGTTGGCTCAATGCGTATGTGCATTGACTATCGCCAGTTAAATAAGTTGACAATCAAGAACAAATACCCACTGCCGAAAATCGATGACTCGTTTGATTAGTTGAAGGGGGCTTCATTCTTTTCAAAGATAGATCTGAGGTTAGGGTATGATCGCTGCAAAACAGTCTAGTTTTAATATTTATAAAAGAGTGATTGAACACATGGTATTGCGACAATGATAGAGGCAAGCGCACCTATCGAACAGTAGTATAGCTCAGGCAAGAATATCTTATCGAACCCAAGGAACCTAAAAGTACTACTACTCACTTTCTTTTTATTATTTAGCTAAAATATGGAGTGATTGGTTTATTAATCTAAAACAAATGAAATACTTAAACTTAAATACAAAGACAAAAGAATGAAACTTTGGGAAAAGACTTTGAAGAAAACTCAATTGATAAAGATGATACCTTCGGGAAGAATCCACCTATGACTTCACTTATTATCTACCTTTTCAATTCATATGATTTCTTTACTTAGCTTGATTCGTGAGACTCCCTAACCTATATTAAACCTTCTCTCGAAGCGAATAACGTCTAACCTTAGGTTAATCAGTGGAACTCTCATTCTCTTATAATAACCCCCTAAGGAAGTAGTAAATCGATCAATGGACTCCCATATTAGGTTTCACCCTAATTCGGCAAAATCTCGTAACCCTATCTCTAGGCGCCTGATTAACTCCACTTAATTATGCTAGATCTACTCTTAGACAGGGTCTATTCCTCCTCCATCTAAGCACATCAGATAAATTTAAGCAACATAATTAAGAACAAACTAAGTATTTATCATATAAACCGAAAGAATTAAACAACAAAATCTATTATAAGTTTCATATCCTTCAGGTATTTGAGGGGTTTAGTTCATAACTAGACAAGAAAACATCTCAAGAGAAAAGATAAAATAAAACATAAGAAATCATTAAAACCCCTGAAAAAATTGAATAGGAGATCTTCCGTCTTGAGTAGAACTCCGACTCTTCGAGATGGATCAATTGGCTATCTTTGAGACAATCCCTAAACGAGAAAGGCTTGGCAGAACACTCTGCTCATTGATCACCCCCTTGAATAGTCACCTTGGGGTGTTTTTATAGACTTTTGGGATGCTTTGCTTGTCTTCTAAGTACTCATAATTCAGGTACAATTCATCCTAGGTGTTTGAGTAGACTTAGGATTGCTTTTCTTGGGCTCCAAGCATCCTATTTCGAGTGAAATTTCTCTTTCCTTGACGAGGGACACAGCTAAAACACGCCTGTAAATTCTGCACTCGGCCGTGTCTCTATTTTATTGATTTAGGCACGGTCGTGGCAAGCCCGTGCGAGTCGAGGGATAGGCCGTGCTTCGGGTCTGTCGATTAGGGCATAGCTATGCAAATCGGGGATAGGTCGACGAGACACGACCGTGTAATTGGTGACAGGCCATTTTCTAGGTAGGTAGCAAGGCACGGCCGTGTGGAATAAAGCCCAGGCTGTGTCAACTTCTTGGGTTGGCCCAAATTGGTCCGTTTTAAACCCGTTTTACATTCTTTTTATCCTTAGGTTTTCTCCTGAGTATAAGACATGACAAGAAAGGATTAAGAGCACCTTTTTACATAAATCGAGGATAAATTCATCCAAAAGCATACTAAATGTGGGATTAAAATATATTACTTTTACGGTTTATCAGGGTACCATAGTTTAAGTTCAAGAGGCAGATATTCATAAGATGGCTTTTAGGACTTGCTATGGTCATTACGAGTTCATGGTAATGCCATTTGGATTGACCAAAGCGCCAGCAACATTTATGGACATGATGAACCGAGTATTCCAACCCTACTTGGATCAGTTTGTTGTGATATTTATAGATGACATCCTAGTTTATTCAAGATCGGAGGAAGAGTATGATTCACACCTTCAAGTGGTTTTGTAGATTCTGAGGGAGAAGCAGTTGTATGCCAAATTCAGTAAGTGTGAATTTTGGCTAAGGGAAGTTACTTTTCTAAGCCATGTTGTGTCGATAGAGGGGATTAGGGTTGACCCTAAAAAATTGAAGCGGTGTTGGATTGGAAGCTACCTAAGTCCGTAGCAGAAATCTAGAGTTTTCTTGGTCTGGTGTGGTATTACAGAAGGTTTCTTGAAGGATTTTCATTGATTGTGGCACCATTGACTAAGTTGCTATGGAAAGGAGTTCCGTTTGTTTGGTCTGATAAGTAGCAAGAAATTTTTGAAAGGTTAAAAAGGATATTGATAGAGGCTCCGATGGTGATTCAGTCGGAGGTTGAAAAGGAATTCGTGATTTACTGTGATGCTTCACACACGGGGCTAGGATGTGTATTAATACAAGATGGGAAGGTTGTTGCGTACGTATCTCGATAGTTAAGACCATACGAATCAAATTATCCCACCCATGATTTGGAATTGGCGACAGTGGTTTTTGCCTTGAAGATCTGGAGGCATTATCTGTACGGGGAAAAATCCATCATTTATGTCGACCATAAGAGCTTAAAATACCTTTTGGCCCAGAAGGAGTTGAACCTAAGGCAAAGGAGGTGGATCAAGTTGTTAAAGGATTCTGACTGCTCGATCGAGTATCATCCAAGTAAAGCTAATGTGGTGGCGGATGCTTTGAGTCATAAT
Organism: Gossypium rotundifolium; assembly: GCA_025506655.1. Lineage (NCBI taxonomy): Eukaryota > Viridiplantae > Streptophyta > Magnoliopsida > Malvales > Malvaceae > Gossypium > Gossypium rotundifolium. The sequence continues at coordinate 41,159,259 of CP106731.1, read as the reverse complement.
GTAATTTCTGACTTGAGAGCAATGTTTGCTCACCTTAGTCTGTACGATAATGGGAGTTTATTAGCTGAACTTCAAGTGAAACCCTCTTGGGTCAGTTAGGTTAAGGAGAATCAGTAGACCAATGAGTAGCTAAAGGAGAAGTTTCAGGTAGGATCCAGTGATAGATCAACAGAATTCAATATGAATGAGGAAGGGCTATTATGTTTTCAAGGAAAAATTTGTATGCCGAAAGATCCTGAATTGAGGCATAAGATTTTGTTAGAAGCGCATGGTAGTCCATAGGCTATCCACCCTGGAGGGAGTAAGATGTATCAGGATTTGTGAGAATAGTTCTGATGGCCAGGTCTGAAGCAAGAGGTGACCAAATTTGTGAGTAGGTGTTTGACTTGTCAACAGGTAAAGGCGAAGCATCAGTTACCATCAGGGTTGTCGTAGCCGATAAAGATTCCACAGTGGAAATGGGAACGAATCATAATGGACTTTGTAAGTGGGCTACCTCTCACGCCTACTAAGAAAGATTTGGTTTGGGTAATTGTTGACCACTTGACGAAGTCTGCTCATTTCATACCTGTACGTGTCAATTACTCTCTACAGAAATTGGCTCGGTTATATATAGCGGACATAGTGAGGTTGCATGGAGTACCAGTATCGATCATATCGGACAGGAACCCTAGGTTCACGTCGCGATTCTGAAAGGCCTTGCATCGAGTGTTGGGTACGAAGTTGGATTTCAGTATAGCGTTTCATCCTCAGACCGATGGACAGTCTGAGTGGGTAATTCAGATCTTAGAAGACATGTTAAGAGGTTGTGTCATTGATTTTAGGGGTAGTTGGGAGGAGTTTTTACCTTTGGTGAAGTTTTCTTACAACAACATCTACTAGTCCAGTATTCAAATGGTGCCCTATGAAGGATTATTTGGGCAGAAGTGTTATACTCCTACCTGTTGGACGGAGTTAGGGGAACGTCGAATTTTGCGGCCAGAATTGGTTACCAAGATGGAAAAGAAGGTTGAGTTAATTCGAGCTCGACCAAAGGAAGCGTCGGAAAGACAAAAGTCCTATGCCGATTTGAAGCGTAAGGACTTAGAGTTTGCAGTGGGTGACAAGGCGTTCTTGAAGGTGTCACCATGGAAGAAAGTGCTAAGGTTTGGACGGAAAGGTAAATTAAGTCTCAGATTCATCGAACCTTATCGGGTGTTGAAACGAGTGGGGCCGGTAACCTATCAGCTTGAGCTACCTTCAGAGTTAAGCCAGATTCACAATGTGTTTCATGTCTCTAAGATAAGACGCTATTGTTCAGATCTATCTCATGTACTGCCTTTGGGAAAATCGAAATGAGACCTGACCTATCCTTTGAAGAGGAACCAGTAGAAATCCTGGATCATGATGTCAAGGTATTGCGAAGGAAAATGGTTCCATTAGCTAAGGTTCTATGGCGAAATCACGGCTCTGAGGAGGCTACTTGGGAGCCAGAGGAAGCAATGCGGCAGTAATGCCCGCATCTATTTTTGACCAGGTAATTTTGAGGCCAAAATTTCTTTAAGGGGGTAGAATTGTCACATCCCAAATTTATGGGGCTTTTGCATTTGACGTGTTGTGATGTGTTGTTGTTCTTATTATGCTTGTTAGAATGCTTTAGGGGTCCAGAATGGGCTCGAAGTTGGGCCGAGGCCTTAGCAAAAATTTTTGTTTGGGCACTCTAGTGGAGAGTCAGGTAGGATAGGGCTTAAAAGATATTATCTGTGAATTAAGACACAAAAATGGGCTTGTGGCCCAGTGGTAAGTGGTGATATGCAGGGACTAGGAGTGGCGTGTCAAGTAGTTAAGGAGGTCCAAGGTTCGAGTCGCATGATACCTTTTTATTTTAATTAATTTCAGAAATAGCAAAGAGCAGTAGTGGAGTTCGGCTTGGATGCTTGAAATTAAGAATTATTTAATTTGGATAATAAGGTTGATAATATGTTGATAAAGGGAGGAAGAGGTGGTGTTATCAATGACATTGTGGATGAGTGATCAGATAAGGATAAGGAGAAAATTTAGGAATTATCTGGAAGGCTAGGTGGTGGCCAAAATTCTGACTTTAAGAGGGAGTAGGGATCGGTTTAGAATGGGCTTTAGGGGTGTCGAAATTACCCTGTTAATAGGATGAGTTTTTGAGATTCGGAATGGGCATTTTCGGCATTTGTTTAAGGGGTGCCGAAATTTTGCATTAAGTAAGGGGAATATCTCTTCATTTTTGGCATTTGAGTATTCATTCTCCCACTCACTTTTCTCAAAATTCTCCTAAAGCCGAACCTACCTCTAGTCTGCCAAAATTTTATTTTCTTTACCGTCTCTATTACTACTTTTCCTTTCATCCTACTTCTCTTCTCTCGATCATCTTTTTTTTCAAAAGATGAAACTCATAACTCATCTCTTCTCCATTCTTTTCCTATAACCAAATGATCATTATTCTTTCCTTTATTCTCTCTTTACTGATTTCTTTATAGCCGAATCTTCATAGATCTTGTTGCACTGTCTTTCTTTTGATCTTCTCAGATCCAAAATCTATTAAGAGAAGCCGAATCTGTTGGTAAGTGCCGATTTCTTTTGATCTTTTCTCTTTCGATTTTAGGGGCCAAAGCCGAATGGCTACTTGGGTTGTTGAGGTTGTCGATTGGTCTAATACTTCTTTTCTTCTTGTGTTTTCTTTTGGGAGTGACATCTCAGGAATCGAAATGGATCGGATCATCTAGATTCCAAAAGTCAAAAATCGCTAGTCTCTGAACTAGATCTCTTTTCGAGATTTAGAGGTAAGGGTTTTTTTAGATTTTCATTAGGTTTTGTTTAGTGTATTCGTGATCTAAATCCTATGTTAAGGATTGACAACCATATGTTTTGGTGGTAGCAACTGATAAGGTCTTTTGATGGAATCAAATGTCGATCAGGCGAAGGAGGGAATTGGATCTGTAAAACCAACCCTAAGTTTAAGAAGCGTGTAGTGCCTACCGTCAGAGATTGGCCACCGGGTTGTGGAACAGCTTCGGAGCGAGACCATAGGTAGATAGCAGTCATATCAGCTATTGATAGTGTTGACATAGAAAGTATCATCTTGTCTGCAATCAGGTGTGTAGATCTTTATCACATAAGTTTTACATTATACATTATGGGTTGAAAAGCGGAAAAGGTCATGTCTTGAGACGGTCGATTAACCCGTAAGGGTAAGGCTAAGGATGCCAGGTATGTGAACATAGTAAATTTTCTATGTATATCGATATATGTGATAACTTGTTAACCTGTAGATGGCATGTTGTTTTTGCTTTTGCATGTGCATATGCATGGGATGGGATTGATATGATGAAGGGGAAGAGCATGTTAATATGTCACTTAGTGATCTGTGGTTAAACCATAATATATTATTGAAGTCGCATGGCGATCGGTGGCTCTACCACATTTGATTAATAGGTCACATAGTGATCGGTGGTTAAACCACAATATATCATTAAGGTCGCATGGCTATCGGTGGCTCTGCCACATCTGATTATAAGGTTACATAGTGATCGGTCTTTATGATAGGCAGCACAGCTGTCGAAATGGCGTGTAGCGGATGGAGGGTTGATTGTAGAAATCCCTACGGTGTGATGGCTGGTAAGGGTTGGCGTGTAGAGGATGGGACTTTAGGTTGGGTTGGGACATTCAGCATGTATCTGTTTTGTTGCTGATTTTGTGTGGGCCAAGGCCATAATGTGTTTTTGGGCCTTAGCCATTTGTGTGATTCCGGGATTTATACACTGAGTCTTGGTAACTCACCCTTTTATTTTTCCCAACTTTTCAGATGAGCAGTAGATCGTGGACACAGGAGCCGAGGCAGACTTGAGAAGCCATAAATACTTTTATTATGTGAACCAATTTCTGGGTTTCCCTTTAGTTTTAAATTTTGGGTTATTTTTGTGAGCATGTAATAAGGCAACTTTGCTTAAAAATTTCAGTTTACTGTTATCCATGATCAAGGATTATAAACTTATGTTTTCAAAGATTTAATTATAAAGCAAATTAAAAATGGGCTTTGCAAACACGATCAACACAAAAGCTAAGGTTTATTTCAAAAATTTCACATTTAATGATTAACTGGTTAAACAAACTGAGATTTCCAAAGTCAACAAGAAAAGGTTTCAACACCACGTGCTACTTGAATGTGTTTTTCAAAACTATGCTTTCTTCAAAGCGATCAAAGGATCTGATCTTAGACAAACAACCCGTAGCATGCCGGATCTGGTCGTAACGTTTGGGCCAGGTTTAGGGTGTTACAAGATTTCTTTGACTGAGATTGAAATGACTTACACATCGGCCTCTTTCTAAATTCTCTAGTCTCAATTTCAGATATTCTTTTCTCCTTGCTTAATTATTCAGCTTTACAAGCTTAGTCGAATAGCACCAAAAATTCTTCCAGTTCAAGAACTCCAACAAAAAAATCAAAATCCTCATTCAACCCATCTTTGAACCTTTTGCACATGATAGCCTCGGTGGAAACACACTCCTAAGCGTACTTACTGAGCCTGACAAACTTTTATTCGTACTCAGTTACAGACGTTTTGGCCCTGTTTTAGCTCTAAAAACTCCTTACGTTTTTTATCAATGAACCGTTAGCTGATATATTTATTCCAAAATTCATCTTGGAAGAATTCCCAGTTAACCCTCTCTCTCAGTATTAATGACACAAGATTTTTCCACCACCGATATGCTGAGTCTCTTAGAAGTGATACAGTACTTTTTAGACATTCATTTGGTGTGCAAGATAGTTCATCAAATACCCTGATAGAGTTTTCGAGCCAAAATTTGGCTCTTCTTGGATCATCATCAACATTAGCTTTGAAATCTTCAGCCCCATGCTTTCAGATCTTATCAACCGGAGGCATATTAAATCTTACAAATTCTAAACCTTGTGGAGCTACGGAATTGCCTGAGGAATAGGTAGGGTGGAAGGGGTTGAGTAGTCAGATTTTTTGAACAAACTCCGTATACCACTCGTTCATCATGTGGAGGAAGGCTTCCTTAGCCCCTACTCCTCCTCCCTAGCTAACCATGGGAGGCCTATTTTCAGACAGTGTAGCCCCTTGAGCAGGAGCCAGTGCATTACTTTCAACGCCATCAGCTTCAGTATTAACATCACATCCTCATGCTAACATCTAGCATGCTTTAACATCATAATTTACCTAAAACAAACATACCACAATCACATCCAATTTAACCAAGATAGGTCATCTTTCAAGGCCTTGTACAAAATAAAACACTTATCAATTACAAACTAATACTTTTGGCCAAATCATAATTACACATATAACAAAAATGACCAAGTCCCTATACATGCCATAACTCAAAATATTGACATTTCAATGGTACCCAAAATAATGGTTGATAGTGTGAATGGATCTCTCACGATCTCCGACCCGGAGCCAGCTTGGTGACACTATAAGATAAGGGAATGAAAGGGGGTAAGCTATATAGCTTAGTATGTTTATATACAAATAATACGAAACATTATTCATACATTTGTCATATAAATAACTTAACATATACTAACATAAATGTCATTAAAACTTCATAAGCACAACTTACTCAATCACATTCTTACCAATAGTTCATCATATAATGAGTTCATTTCCTTTGAGTTTTACGTGCATACATGTATCATATCATAACATATTCACATACTTTCTCATTTTTAACATACCCATTGAACCACTTGGAATACAATCGGATACACGAAAAACTTTTCACATAAGTGCCACATATGTAGCCAATGCTACCACAAATCTCATAACACATATAGGCTCTCTCTTGAGCTATCCATGGGCTTTCTCACACAAGCTGTCAGGTATTCGTAACACATTTCGGTATATCCAGCCACCGGTAGGACGCACAAGGCTAGCACCCGGGACACATAAATCACATAATTACATATTCACATGGGTTCTTAGTGACATGTCACTTGTATCCTAATCTATTCCTAAGGTTCAACTGGGATTTTCTCGCTTGTCGAAACTTCGTCAATTACATCCATAGAGTCAACAGACAATTCATATAATATCAAAACATTATAAAAACAATAGTAACGTTGCATTATTAACATAGGAACTTACCTCGGTACAAAAATAGTAGAAATAGACCTAATCGTCAAATACCTTGTTTTCCCCTATCTAGGTCCGAACCACATTTTTCTTGATCTATAATAGAAAATTTAACTTATTTAATACTCACATTAGTCAATTCAGCCCAAAAATCACATTATGGAAAAATTACATTTTCCCTAACTTTTCAACATTTTACACTTTAGCCCCTAGGCTCGTAAAATTATATGTTTTTAGTTTCTTTAATACACAAGCCTAGCTGAACCATTTTCATACTCATACCAGCCCACATTTTTCATTTAACCACACTTCTACTAGATATTTTATAACTTTTTGCAAATAAGTCATTTTTAGGAATTTTCATAAAAAAATCACTTAGTAAAAGTTGTTTATCCAACATCAAATTTCCATAATCTACCATTAAACATCAAAATACACCTATGTCTAACATGGGTCAAACGTTAAACCCTGATAACTTCTTAAATTAGTGGTTGAAATAGATAGATCGTGTTACAACACTTAAAAAATGTAAAGAGCATTAAAAACGGGGCAAGGACAGACTTACAATCGAGCTTGGAAGATGAGCAAACCCTAGCTATGTATGGGAGAAGAAGATGGACAAGATTTTGGCTTTATTTTGCATATTAATTCATTTAATTACCAAATGACCATAATGCCTTTTTTTTTAAAACACCCAAATTTCACCTAATTCATGTCCATTTTTGTCCACCAACTTAACCAATGATATAATTATCATCTAAAGACTTTTAATTTAAGATCCCATAGCAATTGGACACCTTTAACATATATAACTCAAAATTTGCACTTTTTTTAATTTAGTCCCTTTAACTAAATTGAGTGCCAAACATCAAAATTTTTGAACGAAATTTTAAAGAAATCATTCCATAAAATTGTATACTTTAAAAATATAATAAGAATAAATTTTATTGCGTCAGATTTGTGGTCCCAAAACTACTATTTCGACTAGACTCAAAATCGGGTTGTTACAGTATATTTCAATAGCTCTATAAGGATAAACTCGGTAGATGGTATAGCGTCCTCTCCATCAAAATTTAATCTTCCCAGGATATAACTTCAACCTTGAATTAAACAACAAAACCTTCTAACCTTGTTTAAACTCGCGAGGTTGTATATGACTATCATGCCATCTCTTTGATCTTTGTTTACACATTTCGACATTCTCATAGGAAAATAACCTCAACTCTTCCAACTCATCAAGTTGTAACATCCTTCTCTCACCGGTTGCTTAATATCAAAGTTCAACTGCTTCAATGCCAAGTGAGCTTTATTATCCAAATCTAATGGAAAATAACATGCCTTTCCAAAGACTAACTGATAAAGAGTCATTCCTAGTGGAGTCTTAAATGTTATTCGATAGGCCCATAATGTATTATCGAGCCTTCAAACCAATCTTTTCTACTAGGGCATACTACCTTTTCAAGGATACCTTTGATTTAACGGTTCACTCTCTCAACTTGCCCATTGGACTAGGGTGATAGGCAGTAGCAATCTTGTGCTTCACATCATATTTGTCAAGCAACCACTTAAGTCATTTGTTCACAAAATGAGAACCTTCATCACTAATAATAGCTCTTGGTGTCCCAAATCGTGTAAACACATGCTTATATAGGAATCACATGACTACCATAGCATCATTTGTAGGGTATGCTTAAGCTTCAACCCACTTGGACACATAGTCCACAACAACTAACATGTATTTGTTCCCATACGAAGAAGTCAATGCCCCATACGTCAAACAATTCAATCTCTAAAATGTTTGTCAAGGACATCTCATTCCTCTTTGATATATTTTCAGTCTATTGGCATTTATCACAGTTCTTCGGATAAGCATAAGCATATTTAAATAGTGTAGGCCAAAAAAAACTTGCTTGTAAAATCTTTGCTGCAGTACGTGAACCACTAAAGTGTCCCCCACTTGGAGATGAATGGAAATGATACAGGATCTCAGCAATTTCACTTTCAGCTACACACTTTCGGATTATATTTCTGCACACTATTTAAACAAAAATGAATCCTCCCAAAAATAATACCAACTATCATGAAGGAATTTTTTCCTTTGATGGTATGTCATTTCTCGAGGAATTATTCCACATGCAAGATAATTGGCAAAATTAGGAAATCAAGGTGTTTCATGAATTCGACTTACCTCAAGTAAGTGTTCATCTGGGAAATTCTCGTTGATAGGCGTACATGATCGAGTTACCTTATCTTGCTCCAACCTCGACAGATGATCAGCTATTTGATTTTTGACACCTTTCCTGTCTTGGATCTCAAGGTCAAATTGTTGGAGTAAAAGTATCCAACGAATTAGCCTCGGTTTCCCATATTTATTCATGAGCAAGTATTTAATGTCCGCATGGTCAGTAAATATTATAACTTTGGTACCTATATGATATGAGCGAAACTTGTCAAAAGAAAATACTATAGTAAGGAGTTCCTTTTCAGTTACTATATAATTGAGTTGGGCTCCAGTCAAAGTTCTACTTGCATAGTAAATAGGGTGAAACACTTTGTTTCTTCTTTGACCCATCACAGCTTCAACGGAATAATCACTTGCATCGCACATCAACTCAAAATGTGAGCTCCAATCAGGTGTAACGATTATTGGGGCTGAGATTAAACGTTTTTTTAAATATTCAAAAGCTTCTAAACATTCTTTGTTGAAATCAAGCATTGTATCTTTCTCTAACAACAAACACAACGGTTTAGAAATTTTGATAAACCTTCTGTAAAAACTGGCATGGCCTAAGAAACTTCTGACTCCTTTCACATTAATTGGGGCTGGTAATATTTCAATTACGTCCACCTTTGCTTTATCGACTTCAAATCCTCTCTTTGAGATTTTATGCCCTAAGACAATCCTTCCTTAACCATAAAATGACATTTTTCCCAATTAAGGACAAGATTCATCTCTTCACATCTCTTCAGTACCTTAGCCAGAATACTCAAACAAATATCATAAATGTTACCAAAAATAGAAAAATCATCCATGAAAACCTCAACAAAATTTTCAACCATATTAGTGAATATTGCCAACATGCATCGTTGAAATGTTGTAGGTGCATTACTGTAATATTCGGGATTTAGGGGTTATGCATTTTTACTTAATGTATGTAATTGCATGCTTGAGTATGATTTGAATGTGATTTTGGGGCTTCAAGAACCTTGGGACGTAAGTAGGAGCCTTAGAAGTTATTGGATTTTTAAGCCCAAAAAGGGGAACTAAGAGAGCTAGGCCTTAAAGAGATTATTGTGTGGTTTAGGACACAAATAACCCATTGGTAAGGTGGCAAGGAGGCTCCACTTAGGGCCTTGTAAGGTGACGCCACAGGGAGTGAGAAGGGCCTAGGTTCAAGCAGTAAGGGAAGCATTTTGGAGTTTTATTTCTTAGCAAGGAAGGGCAGTGGTGGACGGTATAATGACTCTGATGGAGGAGGTATAGATTGGGTCTGACAGCTTAGAGATTTAGCTAAGGTGGAGTGAAAAGGGAGATTGAGTGGAGAGAAGGAGAGTTGGCCGGCCAAGGGACTTCTAAGATGACAAATTCGGTCACCTAGTAGCTAAAATCCCCTAAGCCAAATTTGTATCACCATCACTTTCTTTATTCTTTTCTTTCTCTCAATTTTTTCTTCTTCCTTCTCACTATAGCCGAATCATAACTGAGCCTCCATATCATTTTTTTTTATTCTTCTCACAATCATCAAAAGTGAATACCATTCATCATTCTCCTATTCCCTCCTTTCACTATTGGTGAACCTCCATTATATTCTTAAAGCCATTGCCGAAATCTTTCAACTTCATCCCTTTTCAGTTTTTGGCTGAATAGAAATCAAGCAGAGATCTTCCTTGATCTCTTCTCAAATCGATTTAGGGATAGGATTTTTGGGATTTTGAAGCAGTAGATCGGGAGCATCTTTTCCTTGCCAATAGTTTCGATAAGTCAGTGGTAAGGTTTCGTACTAATTTAGTTCATCTCTTAGTTATCTAAAAAGGCGAAAGGTAACCATTTGAATATACTAGTGCTTAGCCGATTTCAAGGAAGACTTATCACGTAGTTTCGGGATTTCAGTGGTAACCAAATCGGTAGTAAGGGAAGGATTTTGGTCGCGTTAACCCTTCGAGATTTACTATGTAGCCGAATGGCTCTTTGCTGATATGCTTAGTATTGGCCGAATGTAGGAAAAAGGGATCTAGAGCATTAGATCGGGATTTTCGGGATTTGGTAATCGCGTTAGAAATTAGGTGTGTAACCCTACACTGAGTTCCCGATAGTTTAATAATAATTATGTTAATCATGTGTTAGCGAAGTGACACATAAACATGGCTAAGTGTACCATTTAATGGTACAGTGTATTCAGGTACGTTACCCCTTAACACTCGTAAATAATGTTTAATAACATTGAAAAGAAAATATGTGGTATTCCGTTGGATTTTGGGGGTAAGGTAAATTGCATGATAAATAGCATGTTTTGTATGTTGCATGGGCATATGGGTGATTATGTTAAAGGGGAAGTGATCTGGTGGTTTTTACCACATTATCTGGTGACTATGTCACATATTATGAATCTGGTGACTCTGTCACATTATCTGGTGGCTATGCCACAATTATAAGGGCGATGTGCAATTGACTACATCGACTGCCTTCGATGGTGTGTAGCGGATGGAGGGTCGATTTAGTAATCCCCACAGTGTGATTGGTAGGTACGGGTGATGTGTAGAGGATGGATATCTAGGTGGGTTTGGGTTGCATCATTACTTATATTTGCTCATATGTGATATGATATGCCTTATATGTTTTGGGAGTCTGTGATGGTTGTTACACACTGAGTCTGTTGACTCACCCTTCGTGGGCTAGCTTTTTGCAGATGGCACTCAGTGAATGGACTGCGTCGGCAGGAACTTAGTGGTGGCCATGCACAGCTCAATTTTTCTTCAGTTTTCTTATTAAGTTTATTTTGGTTTATTTTGGGATATATTTTGATGTAATAAGGCCATTATCACTTAATTGTTTTATTTATGTGTTTTAAATTTCTAATATGATACGAACAACTTCAATTGTTTTGAAACGGAAACGCCTACGGTTTTCAAGTTAATAATAATAAAAACTTTAATAATTCGGCATTTCTTTAACTTGTAACTTTTGAAATATGAAATTATCGTTTTAGTACAAAATTAAATTTCAACTCAATTTTTAACTTGAGAACAATCCCAAATCTATTTTCTTCAAAAACCACCAAGATTTTCAAAATGTCATTACGAGGCTTAACTACGTTTTACTCAAGGAGCATGTTAGATTCGATCAGGGCTTGTGGGCCAGGTCTGGGGTGTTTCAATTTTGGTATCAAAGCCCGATTCAAAACTCAGCCTTGAGGGCTTTTGGGCCCAAAATGTTTTTCTTATTTTAAAAGTTGGGTTTTACTAAAGAATGAGCAGGTTTTCTAGCATGGCACCTGAGTCTCCGGCCCGAAGTCCACTAGGTAAGTACCCCTAACCCTTGTGTGATTTGTATGTGGGAATTATAGGGACGTAGATTAGTATATTAGGAGTTATTGAACCCTAGGATTAGCCTACTCCAACATCGAATTACATAAAATATAAAGTCTAACCAAACAAACTTGTGGTGAGTCAAGGAGTTAAGGGTGTGGCAACCACAGTGCATGTCTAGGATTGGATTAGGGGAGCTTGGTATTTAATCGGTTCTAGTAACTCACCCCTCTCCGCTCGAATCCTACACAGTGCGTAGTGACGGTTCACCTAACTAAGAGGACTAAATCACAGGCTAAATTCAATAATTAAAACCCGAAAAGGACCAATCCCCTTGTTTTGTACAATCCTAAAATCAAATCTTGGTTATAAAACTTCCAAAGTACCCTTGATTTAAAAATGACCAAAATACCCCTGATTTGCAAATTCAACAAATTACCCCTAACTTGTAAAATTACTAAAATACCCACGGTGTGGAAAGTTACCGTAGTAACCCCGAATTGAAAATTTCCCAAATACCCTTATTTCGTAAAATCACTTGGAACCATATTTTACAAAATTATCGAAATGCCCCTGGTTTGTAAAATTACAAAAATACCCTCAGTCTATAAAATTACCATATTACCCTCGAATCTTCATATCAAAATATTCCTATTTTGTAAAAAAATAAACCAAAAATCCCTATCTTGTAAAATTTTCAAATACCCTAATTTGGAAATTTACCAAAATACCCCTAAAGGACAAATTACGAAAATACCGTTGGGTAGTGAAGAACAACAACAATAACAACCACAACACTTCTCTGTAATGAACGTAAGTTCATGAATGATGATGATCGAATGAATGAACTTGAGACTGTAGTGTGTGTATGAATTTGAAAGAACTACTTTTTAGAACTATTAATCATAAGACTATTTGCGATAAATCAGTGGAAAGATATAATGATTCATAAAATTCTTAACCAAATAAATACAATTCGAAAGAATGAGTTCTAGAGGACGTGGTCGTAATGTGCGTGGCCATGGTAGAGGCCGAATGATCGTGTCGAACCCGTTAGGTCTGATCAAGTGCGAGAATGAAATGCCACCACCACCAACCTCTGGTGTTGAATATCGAGGATCGACGGGGATGATGCGATGTCGCATGCGATCTTTGCGAGTTCTTGAGAGGGTGGTCAAGCGGTGGAGTTATGGGAGCTCAGAAATCTATACCCGAGTGACTCTGAGCCAATGGAGCTGAGTTTTTCCGTGGTATATCTGGCCTGGCACCCAATACGGCTGAGTATTGGTTGGAGGCGATGGAGCTAATTATGGATGATTTGGACCTGACTACCGAGGAGAAACTGAAAGGGGTAGTGCCGCTACTCCGTGATGAGTCATACCAATGGTGGCTCATAGTTCGAGATGGTGCTACAGCAGATGATCTCACTTGGGAGTATTTTAAGGAGGCGTATCAGAAGAAGTATATTGGGGCTAGCTATGTTGATGCGCAAAAGAAGGCATTTTTAAGGCTGGTCTAAGGGAATAAGTTTGTAACGGAGTACGAGGCAGAATTCCTAAGGTTGAGTCGATACGCTCGAGGCATCATGGCTACAGAGCATGAACGATGTGTCCGATTTGAGGACGGACAAAGGGATGACCTAAGATTGTTGATTGCTCCACAGCAGGAGCGGGAGTTTAACGTGTTGGTAGAAAAGGCTAAGGTAGCTTTAGGAGTTAAGGAGTCTGTGAGACAGAACAAGGACAAAAATAGGCAAAAGAGAGGTTTTGGATCATACGAGTCATTTGGGAATGTCCAAAAGAGACCTAGAACGGATGGGTCGCGAGGTCAGCAAGTTGTTATGGGAGGATAGTACCGTACTTGTGCTTAGTGTGGAAAGATTCACTTGGGAGAGTGTTGGAAGAAGACGAGAGGATGTTTCAAGTGTGGGTCCAAGGATCACATGATTAGGGACGCCCTATGAAAGCAGCATTTGAGCCGACCAAAGAAGCTGTGGTCTTAACCAGTGGAAGAGGTGGACAGCAACCACTGCGGGGTCGTGGTCCGGCTGGCAGAGGTAATGGTTTTGGAAGAGGTTGGGGAACACCGGGTAGAGGTGTTGGTAACACGGAGGTGAAACAGCCGGGTCTAGTGTATGCAGTTCGTCGGAGGGAGGATGGTGACGCACCTGATGTCATAACGGGTAAGTTCCTTATCCCTGGATTACCCTTTATTGCATTGATAGATATTGCGTCAACTCATTCATACATTGCTAGTAAGGTGTCTGGAACTCTGTATATGAACTCTAAGATTGCACCTAGGAAGATGACTGTACTTAGTCCTTTAGGGCAATCAATAGAATTAGATAAACTCTTTAGGGCAGTACCTTTGGATGTTCAGGGGGCACAATTTCCAGCTGACTTAATAGAGTTGCCATTTGAGGAATTTGATCTAATCTTAGGCATGGACTGGTTAGTGAAGTACCATGCAAATTTGGATTGTGCTGCTAAGTGCATGTTGTTAAGAACTCTTGATGACAAGAAGAGCTTGTGGTGTAGTGGCAAAGTGATGCCACATAAGAGGTAAAGGGTGACGCCACAAGGAAGCAGTTGTAGGAGGAGTTAGAATAGTAAAGGAATTTGTGGATGTCTTTCCGGAGGAGTTGCCTGGGTTACCCCAGGATAGGGAGGCGGAGTTCAGAATTGATTTACTGCTGGGTACAGCTCCTGTGTCAATTGCTCTATACCGAATGGCACCAAAGGAGTTAGTAGAGCTTAAAGCCCAGATCCAAGAGTTACTCGATCATGGGTTTATTTGACCTAGTGTGTTTCTATGGGGAGCACTGGTCTTATTTTTAAAGAAGAAGGACGGGACTATGCGCATGTGCATAGACTATCGGCAGTTGAATAAGCTGACCATTAAGAACAAGTATCCATTACTGAGGATAGACTGTAATATTCGGGATTTATGGCCTATGCATTTTTGCATAATTATGTGAAGTAGTATGCCTATGTGTGTTTGAATGTGTTGTATGTATTACAAATGCTTTAGAAATTATTAGATTTCAAATTCAAAAAGGGAAGCTAAGCCTGATAGGCCTTAAGAGAAATAGTAGGGGGAAATATGACACAAAAATGGGCTTGTCTAAGTGGCTTGGAGGCGCCACCTAGAGCCTCAGTATGTGACGCCATATACAAGGTGTAAGGGGGCTCAAGTTCAAGTCATGGTGGCAGCATGGAGTGTGCTTTTATTTTTCAGTTTGGCATCAAGAGAGAGGGGGAGTGTTGGACGGCATAAGGGCTTTGAAAAGATGATGATAAGCTTTGTTTTTTCCTTAAAAAATTCGGCTAAAAAAGTAGGATAATGTTTGCTTATTCAATTTATTTTGAATGAGTAGCATGGAGGAAAAATAGGAGAGGAATTTGGAATTTGATAAGAAAGGATATAGTGGCCGGCCAAGGGACTCTTTGGTTGGCAAAAATTCGGTCATATGGGAGGGGATAAGTGCCGAAGTTTATTAGGGAGTGTGTTCATCTTTTGATTTCTTTCTCAGTCTCTCTTGCCGAATTCTCCATTGAACCTTCCCACTATTTTGTTTCTTCTCTCGTTTCTCTTCAAAATCGAAACTTTGACCACTTGATCTAGTTTTATTTTTGGCCGAATCCTTTAAGCACTCAACTCTCCCCACTCTTGCGTTTTCTTTCTTCACCATTTGAAGCTTGAGCCGAATCTCAAAGGGGCCTTATTCTTTTTCTTCTATCGCAAGTTTTAGAAGCCGGAAGTGCCATTGGTTGTGAGTTGCTCCAATTGATCCTCTATAGTAGGTAAGAGTTCTCTCCTAATCGTTTCTTCTATCTCTTTTAGTGTGCCGAAATCAATAGTTAAGCCATGATTTCTTAGGATTGCCGAATGGGTATCAAGACATAATCTCGTGTTTTGGTTGTAGCTAGCATGAAGGAGTTTTTGAGATTTGAAGTGATCGAGGTAAGTGATATGTAGCATTCAGCCATGGGCCACCGTCATGGGTTTAAGGTTAAAGCCGAATCTAACATGTGGTATGTAGGGATTTCGTCAATTTCAAGAGAAGTGGTGGTTTTCGGGATTTAAGATCCACAAGGTAAGTGAACCTGAACAAATGGCCAAGGCCATATTTAGTATTTCTAAATCTGTTTCTCATTCGTTCAAAAGTCGAAACTAACCAAGTCAAGTGATCTAGCATTGGCCGATTGGAAGGAAGGAGTATCACGACATTCCGGGATTTGATTAGTGATCACATCGACAGCAATGTAAGATTTAAGTTGTGATAAATCCTTCAGGATTTGATTATTTGGCCTAATGGCCTTTAGTTAAAATGTGTAGTGTTTGCCGAATGTAGGAACTAAGGATCTAAAGCATTAGATTGGGTTTTCGGGATTTCTGTGAATTCGCTAAATAAATCAGGTGTGTGCCCCACACTAACTTTTAATAGATTTACGGCATCTATTTAATATATGAATTTATAATGATGTGAAATGTGGCCAAAGGTACCATGCAATGGTACAAAGTACTCAGGTACGTAACCTTAACATTATGTTAATAAATGATATGGATTTTTTGGAAATGGCACATATGTGAATATTGATAAGAATGTGAATTAAGGCATGATGTTGCATGATTTGTATGACATGGGGCATATGGGAAATTATTTTAAGGGGAAGTGATCTGGTGGTTTTATACCACAATATCTGAATGTGGTGACTCATGTCACAAGTATCCGAATGTGGTGACTTATGTCACAAATAATTATCTGGTGGCTATACCACAATATATATAAGGCGATGAGCATGTAAATGCAATGCGTGACGCCTTCGATGATGTGTAGCGGATGGAGGGTTGACTTAGTAGTCCCCACGGTGTGATGGTTGGTACGGGTGATGTGTAGCGGATGGTTATCTAGGTTTGGGTTCGGGTTTGCGTCATTGATTATATGTGTTTCATATGTGTGAATTGACATGCCTAAATTGATTGAGAGTTTGTGTTTGGTGGTTACACATTAAGTGTGTTTGACTCACCCTGTTGTGGGATTATTTTTCAGGCGACACATAGTAATGGACCGGTCGACGGGGAGCTTTATGGGGGCCATGCTCAGCTTAGAAATTAATTTGTTTTGGACTTTCAATACTTAACTATTTTGGACTATTTCGGGATTTGTTTTGATGTAATAAGGCTATAGGTATTAAACTGATTATGCATGCATTTTAATTATTTTTAGTATGGTACGATTTGATTTTTATCAATTTGAAAGTTCAAGTAATTTTTCTTAAGTATAAAGATTAAATGTTTTGACATCGTTTAAAATTTGAACCCAACACTAATAAACTATTTTCTTAAAAAACACACAAAATTTTGGCAAAACTTTAAATAAGTTTCGAATGACTTTTCCGTAGAAGCATGCCAGATCTGGTAGGGCTTGTGGGTCGGGTTTGGAGCATTTCAGTTTGGTATCAGAGCCCGGTTCAAAACTCGGCCTTGAGGGCTTTAGGGCCCAAAACGATTTCTTTCTTTTGAAATTGGATTTTTCTAAGAAATAAGCAGGTTTTTCTGGCATGGCACCTAAGTCTCCGGCCTGAAGTCCACCAGGTAAGTACCCCTAAATTTTCTGTGATTTGTATGTGGGAATATAGAGGGACGTAGATTAGTAGATTAGGAAATATTAAACCCTAGGATTAGTCTATTTCAATACCAAGTTACATAAACTTAAAGTCTAACCAAACAAACCTGTGTCTAAGTCGCTGAGTTAAAGGTGTGGCAACCGTTGTGTGCATGTATAGGATTGGATTCAATGGGAGCTTGGTATTTAACCAGTCCTAGTGACACACCTCCTCACCACTTGAATCCTACCTGGTGCGTAGTGACGGTTCACCCTAACCAAGAGGACTCAAACATAGGCTAAACCCAATAATAAAACCCGAAAGGGACTAGCCATATTTTTATAAAAACCATAGTTTTAAAATAACCAAATTACTCCTTTGATGTGTAGGAAAACTATTTTGAAATTTTCCAAAATATTCTCGATTTACAAAATTGCCCAAATAACCCTGGCTGAAAAAAATTACTAAAATGCCCTTGGTTCATAAAATTTTCGTACTACCCACAGTTTTATCAAGATTTTCTTACCTTATAAATGTCCAAAAACCCTATTTTGCAAAATATTAGGATACCCTGATTTGGAAAATTTACGAAATTACCCCTGACTTGCAACTTGACCAAATTACCCCTAGTCCGTCCAAATGACCAAAATACCCTCAGTGTGGAAAGTTACCAAAATACCCTCAAAATTAAAATTTCTAAAATACCCTTGTTTTGAAAAGTCACCAGGAACCATATTTTGCAAAAGATTACCGAAATGCCCCTAGTTTGAAAAATTACAAAAATACCCTTGGTGTATAAATTACCATTTTACCCTTGAAATTTACTTACCAAGTATTTCAATTTTGAAAAAAAAAACTATATACCAAAAAAAAATTTACTTTGTGAAATTTTCAAATACCCTAATTTGGAAAATTACCAAAATACCCCTATAGGATAAAATTACGAAAATACCCATAGGTAGTGGAAAACAACAAACAATGACAACTACAATATTTTTTCGTAATGAACGTAAGTTCATGAATGTGATTGAATGAATGATTTGAGACTGTATCTGTATGAATTCGAAAGAACTACACCTTAGAACTATTAAACATAAGACTGTTCGTGATAAATCAGTGGAACAAAACTAATTCATAAAATTCTTTAATCAGATAAACGCGATTCGGAAGCATGAATTCTAGGGGACATGGTCGTAACGTGCGTGGCCGTGGTAGAGGCCGAATGACTATATCGAAGCCCGTTAGGTCTGGAAAAGGGTCCAAAAATGAAATGCCACCACCACCAGCCGCTGATGTGGAATATCAGGATCAGACGGGGGATGATCTGATATCACGAGCAATCTTTGCGAGTTTTGGAAAGGGTGGCTGGAGCAGGTGGAGGCATGGGAGCTCGAAAGTCGGTACCTAAGCGACTTCGAGCTAATGGAGTTGAATTTTTTGTGGAGTTTATGGTGTGGCACCCAATACGGTTGAGTATTGGTTGGAAGCGACGGAGCGGATTATGGACGACTTGGACCTAACTGCCGAGGAGAAATTAAAAGGGATAGTGTCGCTACTTCGTGATGAGTCATACCAATGGTGGCTCACAGTTTGGGATGGTGCTGTCGCAGATGATCTTACTTGGGAATATTTTAAGGTGGCATATCAAAAGAAGTACATTGGAACTAGTTATGTGGATGCATAGAGGAAGGCATTTTTGAGGCTGGTGCAAGGAAATAAGTCTGTAGCGGAATACGAGGTAGAATTTCTAAGGCTGAGCCATTATACTCGAGGTATTGTGTCGACGAGCATAAGCGGTGTGTCAAGTTTGAGGACGGGCTGAGGGATGACCTGAGGTTGTTGATAGCCCCACAGCAAGAGCGGGAATTTGCTGTGTTGGTAAAGAAGGCTAAGGTAGCCAAAGGAATTAAAGACTCTGTGAGGCAGAACACGGATTGTAGTAGGCAAAAGAGAGGCTTTGGATCATCAGGGCCTTCTAGGAATGAGCAAAAGAGGCCTAGAGTTGATGGGCCACGAGGTCAGCAAGCTACTACTAGAGGATAGTATCGTACTTGTGCCCAATGTGGGAAGATGCATTAAGGGGAGTGTTGGAAGAAGATAGGAGGATGCTTTAAGTGTGGGTCCAAGGACCACATGGTTAAGGATTGTCCTATAAGAATAGAAGGGAGTCGACCAGTAAGCCAAGGTCCTAACCAGGCTAGAAGAGGTGGACAATGACCTCGGTGGGCCGTGGTGCTATATGGCGAGGTAACAGTCTTTAGTAGAGGACAGGGAACACTGGGCCGAGGTCTTAGTAACACGGAGGCCAGGCAGCTGGGTTTGGTTTATGCAGTATGTCGGAGGGAGGACGGAGGTGCACCGGACGTCATAACCGGTACGTTCTTTGTATTTGGCAAGCCTTACTTTGCTTTGATTGATGTTGGCTCTACCCACTCTTATGTTGGATGTAGAGTAGTTGAAACTCTAGGAATAGCCTCTGAACTTTCTAGTAGGGAGATGACTGTAGTAAGCCCATTAGGTCAAACTGTAGTGGTTAACAAGATATTTCAGAAAGTACCTCTAGAGATTTAGAGGCGGTATTTTCACGACTTAATGGAACTACCCTTGAGAATTGATCTTATTCTTGGTATGGGTGGCTAGAGGAGCATCGGTGTATTGGATTGTCTGACTAAATGAATGGAGTTAAGGACCCTAGAAGATGAGGCGGTAATTATGATAGGAGAAAGAAGAAACTACTTGTCTAACGTAGTTTCAGCCTTAAAGGCTGATAAGATGGTTCGGAAGGGGTGTAAGGCATTTTTGGCTTTCGTTAGTGCTTTGGATGTGAAAGAAGGGAGTGTTAGTGGAGTTAGAACCGTAAGGGAGTTCGTAGATGTCTTTTTAGAAGAATTACCTGGAATACCCCCGGATAGGAAGTGGAGTTCAGAATTGACTTACTACCGCATGCGACTCACATGTCAATTGCCCCATACAGAATGGCACCAAAGGAGTTGGTTGAGCTCAAGGCTTAAATCCAAGAATTGCTTGACCGTAGGTTTATCCGACCCAGTGTGTCTCCATGGAAGCATCGGTCTTGTTTGTGAAGAAGAAGGACAGAACTATGAGTATGTGCATAGATTATCGCCAGTTGAATAAGCTGACCATCAAGAACAAGTATCCATTGCCAAGGATAGATGACTTGTTCGATCGACAAGGGCGGCGATATTCTCAAAGATAGATCTAAGGTCTGGATATCATCAGCTTAAAGTGAAGGAGGCTGACATCCATAAGATAGCTTTTCGAATAAGGTATGGGCATTATGAGTTCTTGGTAATGCCATTCGAATTGACAAACGCCCCAACCGCATTCATGGACATGATGAACCGGGTTTTCCAACCCTATCTAGACCGGTTCATGGTTGTGTTCATAGACGATATTTTGGTGTATTCAAAGTCGGACGAAGAACATGATAAGCACCTCCGAGTCGTGTTACAAGTGTTAAGGGAGAAAAAGTTATATGCCAAGTTCAAAGAAGTGCAATTTTGGTTTGAAAGAGGTTACGTTTTTAGGACATGTGGTATCTGCTGAAGGAATAAGGGTGGATCCTCGGAAGATTGAGGCAGTGCTAGATTGGAAACCACCTAGGTCAGTGGCTGAGGTTCGTAGCTTCTTGGGTTTGGCAGGCTATTACAGAAGGTTCGTAGAAGGGTTCTCATCGATCGCAGCACCTTTGACGAAGCTGCTGAGGAAGGAGGTGCCTTTTGTATGGACTGATAAGCAACAAGAGAGCTTTAAAAATTTTAAGAGAGTTTTGACTGAAGCTCCAGTTTTGATTCAGTCTGAAGGAGGGAAGGATTTTGTAGTATACTGTGATGCTTTCCATACAGGATTAGGAGGTGTCCTTATGCAAGACGGGAAGGTAGTTGCTTATGCGTCTCGACAATTAAGGCCAAACGAGGCTAATTACCCAACGCATGACTTGGAATTGGCGGCCGTGTTCTTTTCTCTTAAGGTATGGAGGCACTACTTATATGGAGAGAAGTCTGTAATCTACACAAACCACAAAGGCCTCAAATATTTGCTGACTCAGAAGGAGTTGAACCTGAGACAGCGAAGGTGGGTGGAATTATTGAAAGACTACGATTGCTCTATAGAGTATCACCTGGGCAAGGCAAATGTGGTGGGAGATTCCCTAAGTCAGAAAGTAGTAACGGAGTTAAGGGCAATGTTTGTACATTTAAGCCTTTATGGCGACGGAAGCTTATTGGCAGAATTGCAAGTTAAGTCGACATGGCTGAATGAGGTGAAAGAGGGTCAGTTGGTGGATGATGATCTAAGTGCTAAGCTTCGGCAAGTACAAAACGGGAGTTGAAAGACTATGGTATTAACGGCGATGGAGTATTGTGTTTCAAGGGTAAGGCCTGTATGCCAAGAAACGAGGAGTTAAGGCAGAAAATTCTTCAAGAATCGCATAATAGTCCTTATGCTATGCATCTTGGAGGCAGTAAGATGTATAGAGCTCTAAGGGAACAGTTTTGGTGGCCTGGTCTTAAGCGGGAAGTTACCGAATTTGTAGGGAAGTGTTTAACGTGTCAACAAGTTATGGTTGAACACCAAGTTCCGTCAGGGTTGCTTCAGCCAATACAGATTTTGTAGTGGAAGTGGGAGAGAATCACCATGGACTTCGTTAGTAGGCTTCCCCTTACGCCTACTAAGAAGAACTCGGTGTGGGTGATAGTGGATCGGTTGACAAAGTCCGCGCATTTCTTACCAGTGACGGGTTGACTATTCCTTAAAGAGGTTAGCAAAGTTGTATGTGGCTGAAATTGTAAGGCTGCACGGAGTGCGGTGTCAATCATCTCAGATAGGGATCCAAGGTTTACGTCTCGGTTCTGAAAAGCTCTACATCAGGCTTTAGGCACCAGATTAGACTTCAGTACAGCTTTTCATCCACAGTCGGATGGGCATTCTGAGCGGGTGATCCAAGTGTTGGAAGATATGTTAAGGGGCTGTGTGATAGACTTCAGAGGAAGTTGGGAAGAATATTTGCCTTTAGCAGAATTTGCTTACAATAATAGCTATCAAGCTAATCTTCGGATGGCACCGTATGAAGCACCGTACAGACGGAAGTGTCGCACTCCTACGTGTTGGACGGAATTAGGGGAACGTCAGGTTTTGGGTCCAGAGATTGTGGCAGAATCTGAGAAGAAGGTTAAGGTAATTCGAGCTCGGTTGAAGGAAGTATCTGATAGACAGAAGTCGTATGTAGATCTCAAATGGAAGGAAATAGAATTTGATGTGGGAGATCAAGTGTTCCTTAAAGTTTCACCTTGGAAGAAGGTGATGAGATTTGGTCACAAAGGGAAGTTAAGTCCAAGGTTTATAGGACCATATCGGGTATTGAAGCGAGTTGGACCAGTGGCATACCAGTTAGAGTTGCCACCAGAGTTGAAGTAGATGCATGACATATTCCATGTTTCTATGCTACGTCGTTATCGATCGGATCCATCTCATGTAGTTCCAGTTGAAGAAGTGGAATTAAGGCCAGATTTGTCCTACGAGGAAGAGCTGATTCAGATCTTGGAACGAGATGTGAAAGTGTTATGGAGGAAATCAGTTCCTCTAGCCAAAGTGTTATGGCGTAATCATGGATCGAAAGAAGCTTCGTGGGAGCCAAGAAGCAATGCGAAAACAATACCCTCACTTATTTTTGCCAGGTAATTTCGAGGACGAAATTATTTTAAGGGGGTAGAACTGTAATATCCGGGATTTATGGCCTATGCATTTTTGCTTAATTATGTGAAGTAGTATGCCTATGTGTGTTTGAATGTGTTGTATGAATTCTTGAGAACCTTAGAATAAAGACAAATACTCTAGAAATTATTAGATTTCAAATGCAAAAAGGGAAGCTAAGCCTGATAGGCCTTAAGAGAAATAGTAGGGGAAATATGACACAAAAATGGGCTTGTCTAAGTGGCTTGGAGGCGCCACCTAGGGCCCCAGTATGTGACGCCATATGCAAGGTGTAAGGGGGCTCAGGTTCGAGTCATGGTGGCAGCACGGAGTGTGCTTTTATTTTTCAGTTTGGCGTCAAGAGAGAGGGAGTGTTGGACGGCATAAGGGCTTTGAAAAGATGAAGATAAGCTTTGTTTTTTTTTAAAAAAAAAATTCGGCTAAAAGAGTAGGATAACGTTGGCTTATTAAATTTATTTTGAATGAGTAGCATGGAGGAAAAATAGGAGAGGAATTTGGAATTTGATAAGAAAGGATATAGTGGCCGGCCAAGGGACTCTTTGGTTGGCAAAAATTCGGTCATATGGGAGGGGATAAGTGTCGAATTTTATTAGGGAGTGTGTTCATCTTTTTATTTCTTTCCCAATCTCTCTTGCTGAATTCTCCATTGAACATTCCCACTATTTTGTTTCTTCTCTTGTTTCTCTTCAAAACCGAAACTTTGACCACTTGATCTAGTTTTATTTTTGGCCGAATCCTTTAAGCACTCAACTCTCCCCACTCTTGCGTTTCTTTCTTCACCATTTGAAGCTTGAGCTGAATCTCAAAGGGGCCTTATTCTTTTTCTTCTGTCGTAAGTTTTAGAAGCCGGAAGTGCCATTGGTTGTGAGTTGCTCCAATTGATCCTCTATACTAGGTAAGAGTTCTCTCCTAATCGTTTCTTCTATCTCTTTTAGTGTGCCGAAATCAATAGTTAAGCCTTGATTTCTAAGGATGGCTGAATGGGTATTAAGCCATAATCTCGTGTTTTGGTTGTAACTAGCGTGAAGGAGTCTTTCGGGATTTGAAGTGATCGAGGTAAGTGATATGTAGCATTCGCCATGGGCCACCGTCATGGGTTTAAGGTTAAAGCCGAATCTAACATGTGGTATGTAGGGATTTCGTCAATTTCAAGAGCAAGTGGTGGTTTTCGGATTTAAGATTCATAAGGTAAGTGAACCTAAACAATCGGCCAAGGCCATTTTAGTAATTCTAAATTTATTTCTCATTCGTTCAAAAGCCGAAACTAACCAAGTCAAGTGATCTAGCATTGGCTGATTGGAAGGAATGAGTATCACGATATTCTGGGATTTGATTAGTGATCAAATCGGCAGCAAGGTAAGATTTAAGTTGTGATAAATCCTTCGGGATTTGATTATTTGGCTGAATGGCCTTTAGCTAAAATGTGTAGTGTTGGCTGAATGTAGGAACTAAGGATTTAAAGCATTAGATCGGGCTTTCGGGATTTCTGTGAATTCGCTAAGTAAATCAGGTGTGTACCCCACACTAACGTTTAATAGATTTACAGCATCTATTTAATAGATGTGTTTATAATGATGTGAAATGTGGCCAAAGGTACCATGCAATGGTACAAAGTACTCAGGTACGTAACCTTAACATTATGTTAATAAATGATATGGATTTTTGGGATATGGCACATATGTGAATATTGATAAGAATGTGAATTAAGGCATGATGTTGCATGATTTGTATGGTATGGGGCATATGGGAAATTATTTTAAGGGGAAGTGTTCTGGTGGTTTTATGCCACAATATCTGAATGTGGTGACTCATGTCACAAATATCCGAATGTGGTGACTTGTGTCACAAATAATTATCTGGTGGCTATGCCACAATATATATAAGGGCGATGTGCATGTCGTTTGCAGTGACTGCCTTCGATGATGTGTAGCAGATAGAGGGTTGACTTAGTAGTCCCCACGGTGTGATGGTTGGTACGGGTGATTGTAGCTGATGGTTATCAAGGTTTGGGTTCGGGTTTGCATTATTGATTATATGTGTTTCATATGTGTGAATTGACATGCCTAAATTGATTGAGAGTTTGTGTTTGGTGGTTACAGATTGAGTCTGTTTGACTCACCCCGTTGTGGGATTATTTTTCAGGTGACACACAGTAATGGATCGGGTCGGTAGGAACTTTATGGGGGCCATGCTCAGCTCAGAAATTATTTTGTTTTGGACTTTCAATACTTAACTATTTTGGACTATTTTGGGATTTGTTTTGATGTAATAAGGCTATAGGTATTAAATTGATTATGCATGCATTTTAATTATTTTTAGTATGGTACGATTTGATTTTTATCAATTTGAAAGTTCAAGTAATTTTTCTTAAGTACAAAGATTAAATGTTTTGACACCGTTTAAAATTTGAACCCAACACTAATAAACTGTTTTCTTAAAAAACACACAAAATTTTGGCAAAACTTCAAATAAGTTTCGAATGACTTTTCCCTATAAGCATGCCAGATCTGGTCAGGGCTTGTGGGCCGGGTTTGGGGCGTTTCATAGACGACTTGTTCGATCAGCTTAAGGGGGTCGCAATATTTTTAAAGATAGATCTAAGGTCAGGATATCATCAGCATAAGGTGATGGAGGCAGATATCCATAAGACCGCTTATCCGGACAAGATATGGGCATTATGAGTTCTTGGTAATGCCGTTCAGATTGACAAATGCCCCAGCTGCATTCATGGACATGATGAGCCAGGTCTTCCAACCCTACCTGGACCGGTTCATTGTTGTGTTCATAGACGATATCTTGGTGTATTCCAAGTATGAGGAAGAACATGATGAGCATCTCCGAGTTGTGCTGCAAGTATTAACGGAAAAGAAGCTATATGCCAAGTTCAGCAAGTGCAAATTTTGGCTAAAGGAAGTTACGCTCTTAGGACATGTGGTGTCTACTGAAGGAATAAGGGTGGATCCTCGCAAGATTGAGGCAGTATTGGATTGGAAACCACCTAAGTCTGTGGCTGAAGTTCGTAGTTTCTTGGGACTAGAAGGCTACTACAGGAGATTTATTGAGGGATTCTCGTCAATAGCAGCACCTTTGACGAAGTTGTTAAGAAAAGAGGTATCTTTCGTATGGGCGGATAAGCAGCAGAAAAGTTTTGAGAAGCTTAAGAAAGTTTTGACAGAAGCTCCGGTTTTGATTTAGCCTGAGGCAGGGAAGGACTATATGGTATATTGTGATGCTTCCCATATAGGATTAGGATGTGTCCTTATGGAAGACGGGAAAGTGGTCGCTTATGCATCTCGACAGTTGAGGCCTCATGAGGTTAACTATCCGACGCATGATCTAGAGTTGGTGGTGGTAGTATTCGCTCTGAAACTATGGAGGCACTGCTTGTATGGAGAAAGGTCGGTGATCTACACGGACCACAAAAGTCTGAAGTATTTGCTGACTCAGAAGGAGCTGAATTTGAGACAGCGTAGGTGGGTGGAGTTGTTGAAGGTTTAGATTGCTCAATAGAGTATCATCCGGGCAAGGCGAATGTAGTGGCCGATGCCCTAAGTCAAAAAGTGGTGTCAGAGTTAAGGGTGATGTTTACACAATTGAGCCTCTATGATGTGAAGGTGCTACACAGGAAATCAGTTCCTCTAGTCAAAGTGTTATGGTGTAACCATGGATCGGAGGAAGCTTCGTGGGAACTAGAAGAAGCAATGCGACAGTAATACCCTCACTTATTTTAGCCAAGTAATTTCGAGGTCGAAATTATTTTAAGGGGGTAGAACTGTAATATCCAGGATTTAGGGGTTATGCATTTTTACTTAATGTATGTAATTGCATACTTGAGTATGATTTGAATGTGATTTGGGGGCTTCAAGAACCTTGGGATGTAGGTAGGAGCCTTAGAAGTTATTGGATTTTTAAGCCCAAAAAGGGGAACTAAGGGAGCTAGGCCTTAAGGAGATTATTGTGTGGTTTAGGACACAAATAACCCAGTGGTAAGGTGGCAAGGAGGCACCACTTAGGGCCTTGTAAGGTAACGCAACAGGGGGTGAGAAGGGCCTAGGTTCGAGCAGCAAGAGAAGTGTTTTGGAGTTTTATTTTTCAGTAAGGAAGGGCAGTGGTGGATGGCACAAGGACTCTGATGGAGGAGGTATAGATTGGGTCTGACAGCTTAGAGATTCGGCTAAGGTAGAGTGAAAAGGGAATGAGTGGAGAGAAGGAGAGTTGGCCGGCCAAGGGACTTCTAGGATGACAAATTCGGTCACCTAGTAGCTAAAATCCCCTAAGTTGAATTTGTGTCACCATCAATTTCTTTATTCTTTTCTTTCTCTCAATTCTTTCTTCTTCTTTCTCACTATAGCCGAATCATAACTGAGCCTCCATATCATTCTTTTTATTCTTCTCATAATCATCAAAAGCCGAATACCATTCATCCTTCTCCTATTCCCTCCTTTCACTATTGGCCGAACCTCCACTGTTTTCCTAAAGCCATTGCCGAAATCTTCCAACTTTATCCCTTCTCAGTTTTTGGCCGAATAGCAATCAAGCAGAGATCTCCCTTGATCTCTTCTCAAATCAGTTTGGGGATAGGATTTCTTGGATTTTGAAGCAGTAGATCGGGAGCATCTTTTCCTTGTCAATAGTTTTGATAAGTCAGTGGTAAGGTTTCATACTGATTCAATTCATCTTTTAGTTATCTGAAAAGCCGAAAGCTAACCATTTGAATATACTAGTCCTTAGCCGATTTCAAGGAAGGCTTATCACGTAGTTTCGGGATTTGAGTGGTAACCAAATCGGCAGCAAGGTTAAGGATTTTGGTCGCGTTAACCCTTCGGGATTTGCTGTGTAGCTGAATGGCTCTTTGCTGATATGCTTAGTGTTGAACAAATGTAGGAAAAAGGGATTTAGAGCATTAGATCGAGATTTTTAGGATTTGGTAATCGCGTTAGAAATCAGGTGTGTAACCCTACACTGAGTTCCCGATAGTTTAATAATAATTATGTTAATCATGTGTTAGTGAAGTGACAAATAAACATGGCTAAGGGTACCATTTAATGGTACAATTGTATTAGTCGTTACCCTCAACACTCGTAAATAATGTTTAATAACATTGATTTGAAAATATGTGGTATTCCGTTAGATTTTGGGGGTAAGGTAAATTGCATGATAAATAGCATGCTTTGTATGTTGCATGGGTATATAGGTGATTATGCTAAAGGGGAAGTGATATGGTGGTTTTTACCACATTATCTGGTGACTATGTCACATATTATGAATATGGTGACTCTGTCACATTATATGGTGGCTATGCCACAATTATAAGGGCGATGTGCAGTTGACTGCATCGACTGCCTTCGATGGTGTGTAGCGGATGGAGGGTCAATTTAGTAATCCCCACGGTGTGATTGGTAGGTACGAGTGATGTGTAGAGGATGGATATCTAGGTGGGTTTGGGTTGCATCATTGCTTATATTTGCTCGTATGTGATATGATATGCCTTATATGTTTTGGGAGTCTGTGATGGTTGTTACACATCGAGTTTGTTGACTCACCATTAGTGGGCTAACTTTTGCAGATGGCACTCGGTGAATGGACCGGCGGCAAGAACTTAGTGGTGGCCATGCATGACTCAATTTTCTTGATTTTCTTATTAAGTTTATTTTGGTTTATTTTGGGATATATTTTGATGTAATAAGGCCATTATCACTTAACTGTTTTATTTATGTGTTTTAAATTTCTACTATGATATGAACAACTTCAATTGTTTTGAAACGCAAACGCCTACGGTTTTCTAGTTAATAATAATAAACTTTAATAATTCGGCATTTCTTTAACTTGTAACTTTTGAAATATGAAATCATCGTTTTAGTACAAAATTAAATTTCAACTCAATTTTTAACTTGAGAACAATCCCAAATCTAATTTCTTCAAAAACCACCAAGATTTTCAAAATGTCATTACGAGGCTTAACTACGTTTTACTCAAGGAGCATGCCAGATCCGGTCAGGGCTTGTGGGCCGGGTTTGGGGTGTTTCAATTACATAAACCAAAAGGCATTCGACTAAAAACAAACGTACAATATGGACAAGTAAAGGTTGTTTTATGTTGGTCCTCCAGAGCTATAACTATTTGGTTATATCCTAAATAGCCATCTAAAAAATAATAGAATTTATTACTTGCCAGTCAATCTAACGTCTGATCCATAAAAGGCAATAGAAAATGGTCCTTTCAAGTGGTTTTATTCAACTTTCTGTAATCAATACAAATTCTCCAACCAGTAACAATTCTCGTTGGAATCAACTTGTTACTCTCATTTTCAACAATCGTGATTCAACCTTTCTTCGGCATACACTGCACCAGATTTACCCTCGAACTATCTAAAATAGGATAGATGATTCCAACATCAAACCATTTGATCAGTTCCTTTCTCATAACTTTCATAATAGGATTGAGCCTCCTTTGCCCGTTAATTTGAGCTCTTTCACCTTCTTCTAAAATAATTTTATGCATGCAAAAAGAAGGACATATACCTCAAATATCAGCTATGGTCCAACCAATTGCTTTATTAAATTTCTTTAGAATAGCAATTAGTATCTTTCACCAGTTCTGCTGAAATAATCACAAGCAAAGTGGAACAGCCACCTAAATAAACATATTTCAAATGGGAAGGAAGTACATTTAGTTCGAGTTTAGGTGGTTCTTTAATTGACAATTTGGTTGCACAAATTCTCTGACTTTTAACTCCAACGGTTCAAACTGTGTGGGTTGAATAAAACTTCTCTGATCGCCCATCAAAGCCATGTTTTCTTCACCTTCTTCATCCTTCAAAGGGTTAAGATCTAAGGCTTTCTCCATTGGATCTTCTTCAAAATTGCTTTCCAGAGAAACCAAGGTTTCTTCCATAACTGAACACTCTTCTACCAGATCGGGAAATTTCATTGCTTTAAAAAAGTTAAAGGTTACCTGATCGTCTTGAACTCGCATGATGAGTTCACCTTTCTGCACATCAATTAACGTTCTTCCGTGGCTAAGAAAGGTCTCCCAAGGATGATTGGCACTTCCTTATCTACTCTAAAATCTAAGATAAAGAAATCAGTTGTTAAAATAAATTTATCGACTCTTACCAAAACATCCTCGATCTTTCCCTCGAGATATGCTAAAGATCGACCCGCTAGTTGAAGTGTCACAGTTGTAGGTCTTACTCCACCTATCCCTAGCATCTTGAAAATAGACTTAGGCATCAATTTGATACTCACCCTAAATCACACAAAGCTTTATCATAGTAAGATTCACCAATGTCACAGGGTACAGTAAAGCTTCCTGGGTCCTTCAATTTCGGTGGCAGTTTGTTCTGCAAGAATGCACTACACTCCTTTGTCAAGGCTCAGTCTCATACTCACTCAGTCATTTCTTCTTGGACAGTATGTCCTTCATAAACTTCACATAATTTCACATTTGTTCTAAAGCCTCCAATGGAATATTGATGTGTAACGACTTCAAAACATCCAAAAACTTCTTGAATTTCACCTCTTGTTTCGGCTTGTGTTGCTACAATCTTTGCGGATATGGAGGTGATGGAAATTTCGTTTGAATTGGACAACTCTTCTGAGAAGGTAAATCTGCATCCAAAGAAGATGTTAAAGTATCTGAATTCACTAAATTAGGATTTACTTTGTCAGTCTTTGTAGATTCTGATTCCTTTGGTGTAGGAATTTCAACAGTTGGTTAATCCTTCTCAACGGGCTTATCTTCAACATAAATCAATTAGAGTTCTAGAATTTTACCACTTTGCAATGCCATTCTCTTGATATGTTCTTTACCTAAATTTTTTAAATTCTCAGTATCGCTCGGTAAGGTTCCTTACGGTCTGTTACGAAGCTCTGCAGCTAACTAACCCATTTGGTTTTCCAAATTTTTCAGTGTTACTGCTTGGACTTGGATCAAAGCGTCATTCTTTGCCATGTGTGCTTTCAACAAGTTCTCCAAACCATTTGGTGCCTCAACTTGAGGTGGTCTTGGAGCTTGCTGATTAAACCCTTGAGATTGGTTGGGTCTATGCTGTAATAAGTTGTTGTTCGATCCATTTCCTTGGTTGCTCTAAGAAAAGTTAGGATGATTACGCCATGAAGGATTGTAGAAGTTGGACTAGGGTCCTTGTCTACTCCTATTTTGATGTTGGTTCCTCACATAGTACACTGACTGGGGATTTGATGGACAATTCTCAAAAGAATGACCTGCCCCATAGTACACACAGAAAACTACTTCAAATGGACTTGGTGGATGAGCTACAAAATTATTAGCACTATTAGAGGTAAACTGCTTTAACGTAGAGGAAATAGACGATACCTGAGCTGATAACGAAGTGAGGGCGTCAAGTTATGAACTCTGACTACACGTCTTCCTAAAGCTGTTTGATTTGTTAGCCTTTAATACTTATTACTCGCAATCCTCTCGATGATCTCATAAGCCTTATTATAAGACTTAGACAAAATTATACCATTCGTAGAAGCATCTACCATCAATCTTGTATGTGTATTGAGACCATTATAGAATGTCTCCAACTAGATACAATGAGGAATCCCATGATGAGAACACTTATGAAGTAACTCCTTGAATTGCTCCCAATCCTCATACAAAGACTCATCATCCAATTATTGGAAAGTTGTGATCTCATTCCTCAACTTAGCCTTTTTGCTATGCGGGAAATACTTAACCAAAAATCTCTCGGCTAATTCTTGCCATGTAGATATGGAACTTGGTGGCAATGAGTTGAGCCATGCTCCTGCTTGGTCTCGCAACAAGTACAGAAATAACTTCATCCTCAGTGTGTCTTCAGTCACATCGGCTATCTTGAATGAATCACTCACCTCCATCAACAATCGAAGGTGGAGATGTGGATTTTCCGTGGGGATACCATTGAATTGGCCCACTGTTTAGAGCATTTGAAACATCATTGGTTTCAATTCAAATTGCGTTGCCCCAATATTTGGCCTTCTAATTCCTTGATTTAACTCACTGAAAAGTGGCACAGCATATTTTCTGATGCATCGATCCCTATCATCGACAATGAGGATGGGATCTCGTACACGATTAGCTTTATTATGTTGGTCTTGATTCTGATTTCCAAGGTCCATCTCGATTTGTCTTTGAGCTGTTCGTTCATGTCTTCTTTGTCTGAAAGTTTGTTCAATTTTAGGGTCTACAAGGAGTAAATTGATAATCTAATCTATGTCTAAAAGTTTGTTCAATTTTTAGGGTCTACAAGGAGTAAATCGATAATCTAATCTATGCTTATAAACACCTCAAAAGAAAATAAACAAAATTAAACAGAATAAGTTAGTAATGTTAGAAATAAACCAAATTGGAAGTAAATAATTTCACAAAAAAAAAAATAATTATGGAAACAGTTAACAATCCCCGGCAACGGTGCAAAAACTTGTAACACGTAGGTTTGTGCAAGTATACTAGTCGTTATCAAGTAATAAGTAAGTATCAAGTTATCGTCTCCACAGGGATTGTATTTGTGCTAAGTCACTTGATTTGTAAAATTATATTAACAAATTGGCAAATAAAAACACAATATGATTGAGAAGCGATGATTAAAATTAAATATATTAAATTAAATGCAATGATCCCTGATGCAAATTATCCTAAATATGCAAACTATATGAATGAAATAGATATTAGCAAAATTAAACACAATTTGCAACAATTATAGCATAAATAAGCTAGGACAATTACTTTAATTAAACTCAATTTATTATCAACATGCTTAATAACATTCGAAAAAATATTCCATGGCAACTCGATCTTTCATGAGTTTGGAAACCACATTAGGTCCTTTCAGAATCCTTTACTTAGTAAATACGCATTTTACTAATCCTTATTTACTAAGGTTTTCTTCGCATTCATGTGAGGTAACAGGGGCGTGTTAGGTTTGAAATAGTTTAATTACACAAATTTAAAAACTATGCAGATAACAGAGCTTGGTCAGAGTTTTTAAGCAATTTGCAATTTATTCGAGTTAGGATCTAAATTGAGCATGCACATTTCAATTATGTGTCCTCTGGCTATCGTCTGGTCAGGATCGCTTAGCAAAATCAAGTGCATTTCAATCACGTATGAACGAAATATAGACTTGATTTTAATTGAAAACATGATCGATTGAGGAACAAACATTATAAGCATGAATCAATTAAATATTATTTAATCAAAGCAATCATCTTAGCTTAAATAAAATTAAGCTAACAGGGTTGTAAACAACAACAAAGAACACATCAAGCTTTTTCAGATTAAATCAAAGAAAAGAAAGATTAAACCCAAATCAAAGTGGCTGTCACCCAAGACTTTGATCGACGAGGCTCCTTCGCTCCTTCATTTTGCTCCTTTGCTGATGGCTCTCCAAGGTGGCCAGCCAAGGGCTCTTTAAGAGTCTTAATTGCTAAAATCTCTATGAAGAGATGATGCTAGGCACGGAATGGAAAATGCTAAGAGAATTGAGAGAGAAGAGAGAATGATGAAAGATGAGGGATGAGGGATGATGAATGAATGAGGGGGTCTTATTTATAGGTGAAGAGAGGGGGATAGTTTGCTAAAAAATAGGAGGTTCCATCTCTTCAAGCATCTTCAAAGGGTGGCCGCCATGAATTGAGTAAATTGAGCTGATTTTTGCTTGATTTTTTTCTCAATTTAAATGCCACAACAACTCAGGACCTAGACTTGGTCAAGTGCAAATCTTCTGGCAAATCTCTAATTTCTTCAACATTACAAGGACCTTGTGCAATTAAACCAAAAAGTGGGTTATGTGAATAGCAAAGTGTAGCTGAAAATTGGGTTGACTTGGTCTCCAATTTGGACAGTTTTGTAATCAAACAAACCTATCAAACCTGTCCAAAATAAATCAATAAATTAGGGGACCAAAGAATAAAATTTATCCAATTTAAATAATTAATTAAAACCAAAATTATTAATGAAATATCTAAAAATGAATATTTAAATATAATTTTATATTTTATTATTTAATTTAATCATGCATGGCCCACTTCATGTCTTAAAAATATAATATGCTCAATTAAATATAAAATAAGCCATTTTATTCATGAAAACTATATAATAAAACATAAAATCATATTTTAATAATTTCTATGTCCTAATTTCATATTTTCACATATTTCATTAATTTATTAAACAATTACTTAGTTTTAACAACAAATTTAAGTAAAAGGTGATAAATTATAGAGGAAAAATCTAAATATTTTTCCGTTTACACTACACACAGTCTGCGTCCAACTAATCACACCAAATAGGACTACTAAAGTGCATGTAACACCCCAAACCCAGCCTAGACGTTTCAAGGAATGGGTTTTGAAAACTGAGTTGTTTTGATAAACCATTCAAATTTTATAACTCATATTCATTCATAATTATTACTGAAAATGACATTTAATGAGTTCATTTGCCAAAACATAATTTAGAGCGGACGCCACAAAATTGTTATATTTTAAAAACGCAGTTCGTGTTTTTTAGAAAACCTTTGTTTTCTTAAAGCTGTGATTTCAGACACGCATTGGAATGAAAATGTCAAAAACACATCCAAAACCAAAATAAAACCAATAGTCCGGAGAGTCCCAAAAATTACAAACTATCAAAAAAAAAAACAAGAATTATAAATAAAAACCATATATTACTAAATTAAAATAGTTCTCGATCAAGTGGACCGTTGAGCCTCCGTCGCACCGGCCCGTCTAAGTTTGTGGATTACCTGAACAGAACAAACAAACATATGTGAGTTTTTGTAAACTAAGTGTGAAACCTGTAACATCCGGGATTTAGGGGTCACGCATTTCAATCATATCCGTGTGTTAGTATGCTCTGTATGTTGTTCGAGTATGTTTGGGGGTTCGGGAAACCTTGGGGTTAGGTAGAAGCCTTAAAAGAAATTGCTGGTTTAGAGCTTTTAGGGGAGAGCTAGGGGAATTAGGCCTTAAGGGATTTAAAGTGGTAAGTTTAGATGCAAGAAAGGAAGTGGTGGAGTGGCAAGGTAACGCCTAGGGTGCAGGGGAGTTTGCA
The DNA here is from genome assembly GCA_025506655.1 of Gossypium rotundifolium. Classification (NCBI taxonomy): domain Eukaryota; kingdom Viridiplantae; phylum Streptophyta; class Magnoliopsida; order Malvales; family Malvaceae; genus Gossypium; species Gossypium rotundifolium. Next base: position 41,124,224 of record CP106731.1, on the reverse strand, counting down.
GCAAAGGGAGTTGCAAGGGGGAAGAGGTTTGAATAGCATGGTTAGCATTTTGGGGTTGTTTTTGCGTCAAAGGGGGTGGAGAGTTGGATGCAGCTGGGGCACTTGTAAGGTGGAGGTGGAATGAGTCAAACGAATTCGAATAGGCGGTGGGGAGGCATTTGTGGAGTTTGAATGAGTCAAACTCATTTGAATGGGTGTTGTAGACGGATTTGAGGAGGAAATCGTGGGGAGTGAAGGCTTGGGAGTGTGTAGTCGAATCTTGTAGTGGCAAAAAGGGTGAGGGAGCATTCAATTTTGGGAGGCATTATGTGTGCCGAAATTCCTTAGAGCATAGGTTCATCGTGTGGCATTTTCTTTTTCTCTCCTCTAGTGTTTGTGCCGAAATCCATTTGGCATTTTCTTTCTTTCTCTCTTTTTGACCCTTAGTCGAAACCTGGAAGACCATTAAGGTCACTTTTATTCTTCTTCTTTTTCTCATCTTCAAAAGCCGAAAGTGTCAACCTTGGGAGTTCTACATTCTGTTAGAGCCGAAGCCTCCATCATTATTCTTCTTCAAATTTCTTTTCCTTCTAAAAATCATACCATCTAGTGACCATTCTCCCTTTTCCCATATCTTTTATTTCTGCTACTTGTTCTTCTAGCCGAATATTTCACTTTTGGTGGTAACACTTTTCGATTGTCATTTGCTGGTATAAGCGCCATCATCCGTCTTTGCCTACTCTTCCAATCGGTTTCTAGTATAGTGGTGAGGGGTTCTCTTCTATTTGAGTATTGTTCTTGAAACACCCCAAACTCGGCCCACAAGCCCCGGCCGGATCTGGCATGCTCCTCGAGTAAAACTTTAATAAAATCCCGTATTGTTATCTTGGAAAAACAGAGTGTATTTGTATAAAAATAGATTTGCTTTGCGATCAAGTTTAAAATCGTATTGATGTAAAATTTTCTATTTCTTTAAAGCGTTATCTTTATGATTTTAAAAAAATCTATAAGTTAAAAGAAAAACCGAATTTAGAAATTATTAAGTTGAAAACCATAGGTGTTTAGGTGTCAAAACAATTTAATTCAGTTATAGAAAATATTTAATTGTTTAGTTGAAGTTGACCGTAGCAGAATAAAAATTTAAAACGTATAAATAAAACAGTTTATGGCGGCCTTATTACAAAAACATAACCCAAAATAAACCCTGAAATAATAAAAGAAAACGTACTAAGTCTAATTAAAAGAAAACCCATATACTGTGTTGAGCAATGGCCACCACGTAGTCCTCGCTGACCCGATCCATCACACTAAGCGTCACCTGAAAAGATATCCCACGAGGGGTGAGTCAACAGACTCAATGTGTAACAGTACACTAAAAACCCAACCGATCATAGCAACAAAGCCCATTTAAAACGCATTTAGCCATAAGCCCATAATATAGCAAATTAGATAATAACTGATAAAATCACATGTACATATAAAATGAAATGCAATCCCGAGCCCACCTAGATATCCATCCACTACACACCACCCGCACCTGCCAATCACACCGTGGGGATTACTAAATCGACCCTCCATCTGCTACACACCATCGAGGGCAGTCGCTGTAGTCAACTGCACATCAACCTTATAAATTGTGGCATGGCCACCGGATAATTGTGACAAAGTCACGGAATCATAATATGTGACCGAAGTCACCGAATAATATTATTGTGATCGAAATCACCGGATAATGTGGTAAAAACCACCAGAACACTTCCCCCTTATCAAAATTACCCATATGCCCATGCACATACATATTATTCAGATTCTATGCAATATACCCCGAAAATCATAACGGAATCATACATATTTCATATCCATGCTTACAGCATTGTTAACGAAGTATTAGGGGGTTAACGCACCTGAATATCATGTACCACTGAATGGTACCCGCAACCATTATCAAACATATTTCTTATTAACACATGCAAATATTAATACTATCAATTTATTGGAAATTTAGTGTAGGGCTACACACCTTATAAACACGAAGAACAGCAGAATACTCAAGATTTACGGCTTTTTGCTTACAACGCCAAGACACCTACATAACACTATATGAGAAATAAACATCACTAAAAAGATATGGCCTTTGCACGAATATCATTATCTCCTTACCTTACTCGATTAAATCCCGAAAACCATCACTTGCCTATGGAGTTTGTCGAAATCCTATATGATATATGTTAGATTCAATTCTAACATAATGAACAAAAGAAAGTGGCCTTTGGCCTAAGGTCATGCTTGCTTACGTTGGATATTCAAATCTCGAATGATCTCCCCCTAAACAACGGGTGCAAAAGAATCCCGAAATCTTCCTTCAAGGTTCGGCCAAAAGACTAGGAGGATTAGAGTCTTGATTTTCGACAGTCAAAGAAAGATAAAGGAAAAGAGATCAGCCTAGAAGAGATCCTAACCGAAAAAGAATGACCAAAACATAAATGGTCAAAAACCTTGAAGAAAATTGATAAGAAGAACCTGAAGTAGAGAAATCGGTTCAGATGAGAAAGATGATAGGCTTTTGGTGCTTAGGAGCAATCGGTTTCAATGGGTGACAAAGAAGTGGAACTTTCGGCTTTAGGAGAGAATAGCAAAGGGTTATAGATTCGACTTTAACAAAAGAGAAGAGAGGGATGGGAGGTTTAAGGTGTTGCGGCAATGGTGGAATTAGGAGAGAGAGGTTTCGGCCTTAGCAAGGTAAAAGAGAAGAAGATGCACAAATGATTTCGGCTTTAGGTCAAGAAAGAAAATAGTGTACAAGTGATCTCCTATTTTGGTTTCCAAAAGAAAAACACACTTTCTAGACAACGAAATTGCACAAAAAGAATGCCCAAACCTCACTGTGCATATTTGGTCAAGAGGAAAAGATGAGAGGAGAAAAAAAAATTTTTGAAAGAGCAAAATGTCAAAAATGAAAATTCTCTCAAGCTACTAACTTTTCCAAAAATAACCACCAAAATTCGGCTTCCCCCCCTTTGTCCATAATGCCATCCAAGTTCATGGTCAAAATGGCCATGAAATAATTTCCAAAACATCCACCTTGATACATGCCTTGTAGTCCTCTACTTTCCCAAAGTTTAAGAAATTCTATCCCCAAAATCAAGGTATTCTATCCCTTATTTCATGCCTACCAAAACCTTAAGTCTTCTTGCCATAAAAAAAATTAGTCCATCTTATCCAAAAGTAAAGCTTGGCTAACACATTAGGGAAGAGAGCAAAAATAAAAGTCACCTAATTGCTATCCAAGGGATTCGAACCTCTCCCCTCATGCAATTTCTCATGCGCCAACACCACCTTGCCAATTACTCATCTTGTGCTAATTTTAGACACTTAAATTAACTTAAGTATCAGGGTCACTTGATCCACTACACTAAATTCTCCATACTAAAAATTATTCTATACCCGAATAATTTCTATACCCTTTTCAAGGCTACAAAAGAAGAAAAAGAAAATTTTCATTCATAAGCTAAACACCAAAACATGCGATATATCGATACTCGGATTTTTAGGGTGTTACAACTTTACCCTCCTTAAAGAAAATTTCGTCCTCGAAATTACCTGGCTAGAACAAGTGAGGGTCTTGCTATCGCATTGCCTCTTCTAGCTCCCACGAAGCCTCTTCTGATCCATGGTTACACCATAACACTTTGACGAAAGGAACTGATTTCCTCCATAACACCTTCACATCCCGTTCCAGAATCTAAATTGGCTCCTCCTCGTAAGACAAATCTGGTCTTAGTTCCACCTCCTGAACTGGCACTACATGAGATGGATCCGACCGATAACGACGTAACATTGAAACATGGAACACATCGTGCATTTGCTTCAACTCCGAAGGCAACTCAAACTGATATGCCACTGATCCAACCCGCTTCAAAACCCGATAAGGTCCTATAAACCTGGGACTTAACTTTTCTTTGCGACCAAATCTCATTACCTTCTTCCATAGTTACACTTTAAGACATACTTGATCTCCCACAACAAACTCTATTTCCTTCCGCTTAAGATCTGCGTATGACTTTTGCCTGTCAGATGCTTCCTTTAACCGAGCCCGAATTACCTTAACCTTTTTTTCAAATTCTGCCACAATCTCTGGACCCAAAACATGACGTTCCCCCAATTATGTCCAACACGTAGGAGTGCGACACTTCCGTCCATACAGCGCTTCATATGGTGCCATCCGAATACTTGCTTGGTAACTGTTGTTGTATGCAAACTCAGCTAAAGGAAAAACTCTTCCCAGCTTCCTCTGAAGTCTATCACACAGCCCCTCAACATATCCTCTAACACTTGAATTACTCGCTCAGACTGACCGTCCGACTGTGGATGAAATGCCGTACTGAAGTCTAACTTGGTGCCCAAAGCCTGATGTAATGCTTTCCATGCAACCTCACAATCTCTGCCACGAACAACTTCGCCAATTTCTGCAAAGAGTAATCAACCCGCACTGGTATGAAATGTGTAGACTTCATCAATCGATCCACTATCATCCATATCGAGTCTTTCATAGTAGGCGTAAGGGGAAGCCCACTAACAAAATCCATGGTGATTCGCTCCCACTTCCACTGTGGAATCTTTATCGGTTGAAGCAACCCCGACGGTACTTGATGTTCAGCCTTGACTTGCTGACACGTTAAGCACTTCCCTACAAATTCTGTAACTTTCCGCTTAAGACCAGGCCACCAAAACTGATCCCGTAAATCTCGATACAACTTACTACCTCTAGGATGCATCGCATAAGGGCTACTATGCAACTCCTGAAGAATTCTCTACCTAAGTTCTGCATCCTTTGGCATACAGACCTTACCTTTGAAACACAACACTCCGTTACTATTAACACCATAATCTTCCAACTTCCCACTCTGCACTTGCCGTAGCTTAGCACTTAGATCATCATCTACCAACTATCTTTCTTTCACCTGACTCAACCATGTCGACTTTACTTGTAATTCTGCCAGCAAGCTTCCGTCGTCATAAAGACTAAGATGTGCAAACATTGCCCTCAGATCTGACACCACTTTCTGACTTAAGGCGTCTGCCACTACATTCGCCTTGCCCGGGTGATACTCTATAGAACAATCGTAGTCTTTCATCAACTCCACCCACCTTCATTGCCTCGATTCAGCTCATTCGAGTCGTGAGATACTTAAGACTCTTGTGATCCAGATAGATTCTTGACTTTTCTCCATACGAGATAATGCCTCTATACCTTAAGAGCAAAGACCACTCCGCCAACTCCAAGTCATGTGTCGGATAGTTAACCTCATGTGGCCTTAATCACGATATGCATAAGCAACTATCTTCCCGACTTGCATCAAAACACACCCTAAACCTGTGTGAGAAGCATCACAATATACCACAAAATCCTTCCCTGCCTCAGTCAATCGAACCGGAGCTTCGGTCAAAACGCTCTTAAGCTTCTCAAAGCTCTCTTCTTATTATCTCGCCCATCTGAAAGGTACCTTATTTCTCAACAACCCGTCAAAGGTGCAAATAACGATGAAAATCCTTCACGAATCTTACGTAGTAGCTGCTAATCCCAAGAAACGCAAACCTCGAAGAAGACTTGGGTGGTTTCCAATCTAACACCGCCTCAATCTTTCGAGGATCCACCCTTATCCCTTCTGCTGACACCACATGCCCTAAGAACGCAACTTCCTTCAGCCAAAATTCACACTTGCTGAATTTGGTATAAAGCTTCTTCTCCCTTAACACTTGCAACACTATCCAAAGATGCTCATCATGCTCTACCTTAGACTTGTAATACACTAGGATGTCGTCTATAAACACAACGACGAACTGATCCAAGTAGGGTTGGAAAACCCAATTCATCATATCCATGAACGCAGCTGGGGCCTTCGTCAATCCGAACGGCATTACTAAAAACTCATAATGCCCATACCTTGTCCGAAAAGCTGTCTTCTGGATATCCACTTCCTTCACCTTAAGCTGATGATATCCCGACCTTAGATCTATCTTTGAGAATACTGCAACTCCTTAAGCTGATCGAACAAGTCGTCGATCCTCGGTAGAGGGTACTTGTTCTTGATGGTCAGCTTATTCAACTGCCGATAATCTATACACATCCGCATCGTTCCGTTCTTCTTCTTCACGAATAGGACCGGTGCTGTAACATCCCCAAACTCGGCCCATTCACTACGACCGAATCTGGTTATGTCATTGCGAAAAGACGGTTGAAAAATCTTTTTGTCTTAGAATAAAACATTATAGTTAGTTGACTTTTGAAAAACATATCCATTTAGACTTATGAGTAAAACTTTGTTATTAAAAACATATTCATTTTAAAACTTTAGTATATACAAACTAATTTGAATAAAGAGGGTGCAAACCATAAATTCCTCCACTGAGTAGCCTAAAACAAGCCACCATTAAAATATTACCAAATATAATAAAATGGCCTTTATTACAACCCAATACTTAAAATGAAATCATCGATATCAAAATCATGCATAACATAATTAAACATAATCTTCGACATGGGCCACCTTGTCCTCTCCGAACTCGGTCCACTTTTTAAGCAATACGAAAAAGTTAAAGGAAAAAGGTGAGTCACCAAGACTCAGTGTGCAACCTTTTTTTCCCCGGTTTAGTAAAATATCATACACAACCATAACAAGTTTATCATGCATCCAATAAATATGCACCCAACCTAACCATCCACAACACCTTTCTCTACCCCGTGTGGTACCAAACCACTGGTGGTGCCAAACCACTGGTGACCCAAAGTCACAATAATCATCAATGTGGTGCCAAACCACTGGTGTCCCAAAGACACGATATCCGTCACTATGGTGCCAAACCACTGGTGTCCCAAAGACACGAATGTGATACCAAATCACTGGTGACCGAAGTCACGAATCAGATGATGGGGCCAACCCATCGTGTGATACCAAATCACCGGCGACGGTCCCAGATCTCAAAAGTGGGGCCAACCCACGGTGGTGTCAAACCACGTGGACAAATCGCCACGAGGTGTCAAACCTCCGTGTCCCAAAGACACAAATGTGGTACCAAACCACCGGTGACCAAGTCACAATAATCAAGTGATGGGGCCAACCCATCGTGTGATACCAAATCACCGGCGTCAATCCTCAATACCGCCTTGTGGGGCCAACCCATGTGGTGCGAAACCACGGGACGAGACGCGAGGTGCCAAACCTCTGGAGGTGCTAAACCTCTGGTGACCCAAAGTCACAAAATGTGGTACTAAACCACTGGTGCCCGTCGACGAAATATCACCCCTCCACTGTACAACCCACATCAATCATTGACATGCATCTTAATGAAATATACCATCATGCTTGTTTAGCAACACATATTATTTATCAATCAACCAATTATTATAGCACACAAACCAGATACACCATGCTTACCAAAAGCATCATAAGGAAAGCTCATAACAGGGACTTACCTGACCCCTTGCCTTATACCTTAATAGTATTTAATCCACCCTTTACATGGATCCAAACAACACACAATATATATATAAATATATATATTAACAGGGAAGTGTGTATATGTACACACCTGTAAGCCTTAATCGAAGAACCAATCTAAGACCCTTGATAACCTCGATAACCTTCGCTCCTAAAACCGGCCAAACAAGAGATTAGCATCCTAGGCCATTCGGCCAAAACAGAACATACCAAAAAGAGTCAACACTTGAAACCCGAGACCTACCTACACACTTTTGAACACTAGCCCACACACCAAGTGCTCCTGCTCCACTTCCTACAATCGGCAACCAACCAAAAATAATAGCCTTCGGCTTAAACAAATACCACACGATTAGACTGTTAAAACAATCCCTTACCACCACTTACCAACCGGTCAACAGAAACCGAGGCTACGCTTGACTGCTTCGAAATCCTGGATGCCCTATGACAAAACGATTCCAAACAAATGATCACTATACTTCCAAACAAACACCAAAACCAACTCTTACCTTTGAAGATGCCGAAGAGAATGTAAGATGTAACATAAGCATTCGCCTTACCTACTACCTTCTCCAACGATTGGAAACGAAACCCCAAAAGATCCACACCACACCTACTATTCGCCAAGGTGATCGCAAAAAGAAAAGGGAAATTTCGGCACAAGAGGGAAGGTTAAATAAAGAGTTTTGGGAAAAGAAAGATAATCAAGATGAGCAGAGGGAATACTTTCGGTTTTGAGAGGGAAAGAAATGAAGAAGGTGTTTAGGAGAACAAGTTTGGCTACTACTCTTCAAGTAAGGAGAAAGAAAGTGTGAGAAGAAGATGCTAGTTTCGCTTAGCACAAATGAAAAAGAAGAAGAAAGGAGGGTTCGCCAAATGATAAAAGGGAGAACAAGAAGCAAAATCAAAGATCAAGGGAGCATTCGACTACTAATAGAAATGAGGGAAGCAACAAAGCAAACTTTGATAAGTAAAGGTTTCGGTTTCAATAAGTACAAAATTGAGAGAGAGAGTTGCTATGAAAATTCAGCTTTGGTACCCACAACTAAGGCTGGCCGAATATACCCAAAATGCTAGAGAAACCAACGGTATTCTCCCCCTTACATCTCAAAAATTGGCCACTCACCTATTTGAAGTTTCCCACAATCGGCCACCTCCTAGAAGCTCTCCAAGCCACTAGTTCAAACTAGTTTGAACTAGTCAAATCCCACAATTCACTCCTTGCCATCCATTCCACCTATTGACTTGGTCCAAGGTAGAGTTTGAGCGCCTACAACCTCTCCTCTCCTTGGCGTCAAAAGAAAGACAAAAGGTGGCCACTTGCAGACTTGAACACAAGACCTCCCCCACAAGTGGCGTCACACACACAAGGCCTCAAGTGGCGCCTAGCTTGCCACTCCACCACTCCTTACTTGCGACAAAATCCTCCCAAATATTCTCTTAAGACCCCAACAAGCCAAGCTCTCTTCATACCCACCAAAATCAAAAAATTTCCTAAGGCCTTCCCTACCTTCCAGGGTTCTCCAAACCCCCTAAAAACTTGCCCAAGCACACAAGAAGCCTACCAACACCTGAGATATGCACTAAATGCATAACCCCTAAAACCAAGGTGTTACAATGCTACCCTCCTTAGAATAATTTCATCCTCGAAATTACTTAGCTAGACTAACGGTCCACATCCTAATTCCCCACACTACGCTATCGCTGCGCACTCTGATCTCCAAGAGTTAATGTCTTTCTAGGCGTACTTTCTAAGTCTATTCCACAAGTTCTTATATACTCTACTAACACTAAACAAACAACCACTAAAATGAACAAAACAACAAGGAATATTCCAACCAAGTGAAGCTTACCCGCTGACACATCCGGCACATCACTATCCTTCTTCCGACGAACCAAAGCTTCACGACCTCGACCGAAACCATTTCCTCCATGGTTCAAACCACGACCTCTCATCGCTATCGACCAACTCGCCAGTCACAAAGCCTTGACCCACTGTCTGAGTCCTTTTCGGATCCAAGGGACAATGCTTAACCAGATGCGACTTGGACTGGCATCTGAAACATTCTCGAACATGATTCCAGCACTCGCCAACGTGATACCTTCCACTCTAAGCACATGGACGGTCTGGATTCCCAGTAGCTGGCTTACAAACACGAGTAGATATCTCGACCCTCGGTCTTTTCTAAGACCCCTCAACCGATTCCGACGATCCCGAGCTCCTCTCATCCCAGTTCCTTATCCTATCCCTATTCTGCCTCTCAGCCCTTTTGACTTCCTCAGCTATCGGAGCTTCTTCCACGAAGATAGCGATACCACTGACCACATTGGCTCCTGCCACTTGCTCAAGCACCCGCAGATAGCTCGCGATCTTCACATTATCTCCTCCTATGCGATCCTGCTGCTCAGCCTCAACAGCTAGTGACGGCGGCACAATGCTCTCTAACCCAATCGATTCCGACACTGCCATTCTGCCTCTACCACGTCCACACGAATTACGACCACGCCCTCTAGAACTCATATCTAGCGCCTCGATTTAATCTGATTAAAAATTTTATGCATTAGGAATTTGGTTCCACTATTTATCCACGAGCAAATTTTGTGAAAAGAAGTTTTCGAGAGTAGTTCTTTCGAGCAACCAAAGTTTCATTCTCAACCCAAGGGTAATTTCGTCATTTTCCTATAGGGGTATATCGGTAATAACTCAGGGTCAATTTTGAAAATAGTTTTCCAACTTGATGATATTTCAAAATTTACAAATTCTCAGGGGTCATCTTGAAAATTTTGTTTTTCAAACAAAATGTGTTGCAAAAATTTCAGAAAGCAGGGTTATTTTTGTAATTTTGTAAATCATGGGCATTTTCGTAAATTCTCCAAATTGAAATATCACAATATTTCATAAAATAAGATTTTCTGATCTTTGGTAAGATATGAATATTTCAAGAAAAGTCGAGAGAAATCTAAAATTTAGAAACCAAGGGCATTTTGGTAATTTTATCAACCGAGGGTATTTTAAGTAAATTTTCACAAACCAGGTATCTTAATATTTTGAAAACTCAAGATTTTGGTATTTCACGAGTAAAGAGCATTTTATCAAAAGTTAAGGGTAGTACGGTAATTTTACAATCTGAGGGCATTTTTGTAATTTTGCCTCCAGGGCATTTTTGGGTAATTTCGTAAATCGAGAAAACATCTTTCAAAATCTGATTTAGAGTTTTACAAACCAAAGGGTAAAGTTGAAAATTTCAAAGCAGGGATTTTAAAACAATCGGGCCAAATCCTTTCGGGTTTTAATAATCGGTTTAGCTTTATGAACAAGTCCTCTTGGTTAAGGTGAGCCAAAAGCTACGCACTGTAGGATTCTGCGAAGAGGAGGTGAGTCACGAGGACTTCTTAGGTACCAAGCTCTTCCGGATCCAATCCTAGACATGCGCACCAAGGTTACCACACCTCAACTCGTGACTTACTTCACAGGTTTGTTTAAGAGCTTTAAGTTTTATGCATATGTTTGAGTAAACTAATCCTAGGGTCCATTAATCCTAATATTCTAATCTACGAACCCAAACTAAGCCCATAATAAACCACACAAACAAAACACTTCAAGAGCTAGAAGTACTTACCTGGCGGACTACGGGACGGAGGTCAGATGCCATGCCAGAGTAACCTGAAAACCTTTTTATAAAAGCCCATATTTCAAAAACCCATTTTGAAAACTTTTTCGGGCCCAAAAACCCTCAAAGCTGAGTTTTGAACCGGGCTCTGATACCAATTTGTAACATCCCCAAACCCGGCCCATTCACTACGACCGAATCTGGTTATGTCACTGCGGAAAGACGGTTGAAAAATCTTTTTGTCTTAGAATAAAACATTATAGTTAGTTGACTTTTGAAAAACATATCCATTTAGACTTATGAGTAAAACTTTGTTATTAAAAACATATTCATTTTAAAACTTTAGTATATACAAACTAATTTGAATAAAGAGGGTGCAAACCATAAATTCCTCCACTGAGTAGCTTAAAACAAGCCACCATTAAAATATTACCAAATATAATAAAATGGCCTTTATTACAACCCAATACTTAAAATGAAATACTGATATCAAAATCATGCATAACATAATTAAACATAATCTTCGACATGGGCCACCTTGTCTTCTCCGAACCCGGTCCAGCTTTAAGCAATACCTGAAAAAGTTAAAGGAAAAAGGTGAGTCACCAAGACTCAGTGTGCAACCCTTTTTTCCCCGGTTTAGTAAAATATCATACACAATCATAACAAGTTTCTCATGCATCCAATTAATATGCACCCAACCTAACCATCCACAACACCTTTCTCTACCCGTGTGGTACCAAACCACCGGTGGTGCAAAACCACCGGTGACCCAAAGTCACAATAATCATCAATGTGGTGCCAAACCACGGTGTCCCAAAGACACGATATCCGTCACCGTGGTGCCAAACCACGGTGTCCCAAAGACACGAATGTGATACCAAATCCTTTGGTGACCAAAGTCACGAATCGATGATGGGGCCAACCCATCGTGTGATACCAAATCACCGGCGACGGTCCCAGATCTCAAAAGTGGGGCCAACCCACGGTGGTGTCAAACCACGGGGACAAATCGCTATGAGGTGCCAAACCTCCGGTGTCCCAAAGACACAAATGTGGTACCAAACCACTGGTGACCGAAGTCACAATAATCGAGTGATGGGGCCAACCCATCGTGTGATACCAAATCACTGGCATCAATCCCTCAATACCGCCTTGTGGGGCCAACCCACTGTGGTGCGAAACCACGGGGACGAGACGCTGAGGTGCCAAACCTCTGGAGGTGCCAAACCTCTGGTGACCCAAAGTCACAAAAATGTGGTACCAAACCACTGGTGCCCGTCGGCACGAAATATCACTGCCCCCTCCACTCGTACAACCCACATCAATCATTGACATGCATCTTAACAGAAATATACCATCATGCTTGTTTAGCAACACACATATTATTTATCAATCAACCAATTATTATAGCACACAAACCAGATACACCATGCTTACCAAAAGCATCATAAGGAAAGCTCATAACAGGGACTTACCTGACCCCTTGCCTTATACCTTAATAGTATTTAATCCACCCTTTACATGGATCCAAACAACACACAATATATATATAAATATATATATTAATAGGGAAGTGTGTATATGTACACACCTGCAAGCCTTAATCGAAGAACCAATCTAAGACCCTTGATAACCTCGATAACCTTCACTCCTAAAACCGGCCAAACAAGAGATTAGCATCCTAGGCCATTCGGCCAAAATAGAACATACCAAAAAGAGTCAACACTTGAAACCCGAGACCTACCTACACGCTTTTGAACACTAGCCCACACACCAAGTGCTCCTGCTCCACTTCCTACAATAGGCAACCAACAAAAAATAATAGCCTTCGGCTTAAACAAATACCACACGATTAGACTGTTAAAACAATCCCTTACCACCACTTACCAACCGGTCAACAGAAAACCGAGGCTATGCTTGACTGCTTCGAAATCCTGGATGCCCTATGACAAAACGATTCCAAACAAATGATCACTATACTTCCAAACAAACACCAAAACCAACTCTTACCTTTGAAGATGCCGACAGAGAACAGAAGACAAAACATAAGCATTCGGCCTTACCTACTACCTTCTCCAACGATTGGAAACGAAACCCCAAAAAGATCCACACCACACCTACTATTCGGCCAAGGTGATCGTAAAAAGAAAAGGGAAATTTTGGCACAAGAGGGGAAGGTTCGGCTAAAGAGTTTTGGGAAAAGAAAGATAATCAAGATGAACAGAGGGGAATACTTTCGATTTTGAGAGGGAAAGAAATGAAGAAGGTGTTTAGGAGAACAAGTTTCGGCTACTACTCTTCAAGAAAGGGAGAAAGAAAGTGTGAGAAGAAGATGCTAGTTTCGGCTTAGCACAAATGAAAAAGAAGAAGAAAGGGAGGGTTCGGCCAAATGATAAAAGGGAGAACAAGAAGCAAAATCAAAGATCAAGGGAGCATTCGGCTACTAATAGAAATGAGGGAAGCAACAAAGCAAACTTTGACAAGTAAAGGTTTCGGTTTCAATAAGTACAAAAATGAGAGAGAGAGTTGCTATGAAAATTCGGCTTTGGTACCCACAACTAAGGCTGGCCAAATATACCCAAAATGCTAGAGAAACCAACGGTATTCTCCCCCCTTACACCTCCAAAAATCGGCCACTCACCTATTTGAAGTTTCCCACAATCGGCCACCTCCTAGAAGCTCTCCAAGCCACTAGTTCAAACTAGTTTGAACTAGTCAAATCCCACAATTCACTCCTTGCCATCCATTCCACCTATTGACTTGGTCCAAGGCAGAGTTTGAACTGCCTACAACCTCTCCTCTCCTTGGAGTCAAAAAGAAAGACAAAAGGTGGCCACTTCGCAGCTTGAACACAGGACCTCCCCCTGCAAGTGGCGTCACACACACAAGGCCTCAAGTGGCGCCTAGCTTGCCACTCCACCAGCTCCTTACTTGCGACAAAATCCTCCCAAATATTCTCTTAAGACCCCCACAAGCCAAGCTCTCTTCATACCCATCAAAATCAAAAATTTCCTAAGGCCTTCCCTACCTTCGTGGTTCTCCAAACCCCTAAAACTTACCCAAGCACACAAGAAGCCTACCAACACCTGAGATATGCACTAAATGCATAACCCCTAAAACCAAGGTGTTACAGGTGCTCCCCATGGAGACACACTAGGTCGGATAAACCCACGATCAAGCAACTCCTGGATTTGAGCCTTGAGCTCACCCAACTACTTTGGTGCCATTCTATACGGAGCGATAGATACTGGAGCCGTACCAGGCAACAAGTCAATCCCAAATTCCACCTCACGATCCAGAGGCAATCCTGGAAGTGCTTCCGAAAAGACATCCACGAATTCTCTTACAGTCCTGACCTCTTCAATAGTAACTTCCTTGACCTCCAAGGCACTAACCAACATCAGAAAAGCTACACATCCCTTTCTAACCATCTTTTCTGCCTTAAGGGCAAATACTACATTTGATAAGTAATTTCGTCTCTCGCCCATCACCACAACTTCATTGTTGTCAGAGGTTCTCAATGACAAGCGCTTAGCAGCACAATCTACATTCGCACAATACTTCACTAACCAGTCCATGCCTAAGATTAGATCAAATTCCCTGAATGGCAACTCCATTAAGTCAGCTGAAAATTGTGTCCCTTGTACTTCTAAAGGCACTTCCTTAAAGAGCTTATCTACTACTACAGTCTGCCCTAAAGGACTAAGTATAGTCATCTTCCTAGGTAAAATCTCAGAAGTCACATGCAAAGTTCCAGATACTTCACTAGCGATGTATGAATGAGTTGACCTATATCTATCAAAGCAATAAAGGGTATCCCAGAGATCAGAAACGTACTCGTGATAACATCAGGTGCATCACTATCCTCCTTCAGTGCTACCACTACCTCTTCCCGGGGTTCCGTGACCTCTACCAAAACCATTACCTCTACCATTTGGACCACGACCCCTTGACGACTGTTGTCCACCTCTGCCAACCTGATTAAAACCCTGACCTGCTGGGCGGTTCCTATCTGTATCCATCGGACAATCCTTAATCATATGATCCTTAGACCCACACTTAAAACATCCCCCTGTCTTTTTCCAATATTCACCTGCGTGCATCTTTCCACACTGAGCACAAGTACGGCACTGTCTTCCCATAGCAACCTGCTGACCTCGCAGCCCATCAACTCTAGGTTTCTTTTGAAAATTCCCGGATGACCCTGAAGACCCAAAGTTCCTCTTATTCTTAGTCTGACCTCAGTCCCGGTTCTATTTCTTGGTCCACTTAACTTCTTCAGTTATCCGTGCCTTATCCACTAAGACTGTAAAGTCCCTCTCTCGATGCGGAGCAATCAACACTAGTAGTTCATCTCACAACCCATCCTCAAATTTGACACACCGCTCGTAATCAGTAGCTACAATCCCTCTAGCATACCGACTTAACCGTAGAAACACCGCTTCATACTTAGCTACCGACTTATTTCCTTGTACTAAATTCAGAAACGCCTTTCTCTGAGAGTCTATGTAGCTAGCTCTGACATATTTCCCTTCAAACTTAACCTTAAAGTATCCCCAATCCACTCGATCCGTAGGGATACTCTCCTTGACAGTGAGCCACCACTGGTAGGCCTCATCTCGAAGCAGCAAAATAGCACCTTTCAACTTCTCCTCGGCAGTGCAGTCCAAATCGTCCATGATCCTCTCAACTGCCTCTAACCAATACTCTACTACATTCGGAGCTACCCCAGATACTCCCCTAAAAACCTCGGCTTCGTTTGATCTAAGTCTGTCAGCTACTGACTTTCAAGCCCCATTGCCCATACTAGCTCCCGCTAGTCGCTCTAAAACTCGCAGCATAGCTTGCGATACTACGTCATCTCCTCCAGTTTGCTCTAGAAATTCTACCCCTACAGTAGATGGCGATGCCTCATTTTCAAACCCCGACTGACCTAATCGGTTCGATACGACCATTCTCTGCCTCTACCACGTCCACGACGACGACATCCTCTAAAACTCATGTCTACGTCGCGTCTTATATGTTTTTACAAAAATTTTATGCATTAGAGTCTTTTCACATTCTTATTTAAAGAAAATTTTATGCAACAGAGTTTTAATCAATGGTTTCTCCGTAGAAGTACACATATACCTAGGGTCCGTGTCTCTAAAGTACAGTTTCCTAGGCCTATTATCTAGAGTATCATACGTCAACATACACAAATAAATTAAAAGAACTTACCTGGCGGACCTGGGCGAAGAACTCGGGTGCCATGCTTCTATAAAACCATTTTAACCAAAACTTTTCACAAAAACTCATTTGGGCTTAATTTTGAAAACGTTGTGGACTTTAAAACCCAAGGCCAAGTGTTTAAAACTGGGCTCTGATACCAAGTTGAAACACCCCAAACCCAAAGAAACAAGCCCCGACCGGATATGGCATGCTCCTCGAGTAAAACTTTAATAAAATCCCGTATTGTTATCTTGGAAAAACAGAGTGTATTTGCATAAAAATAGATTTGCTTTGCGATCAAGTTGGAAATCGTATTGATGTAAAATTTTGTATTTCTTTAAAGCTTTATCTTTATGATTTTAAAAAAAAAATCTATAAGTTAAAAGAAAAACCGAATTTAGAAATTATTAAGTTGAAAACCATAGATGTTTAGGTGTCAAAACAATTTAATTTAGTTATAGAAAATATTAAATTGTTTAGTTGAAGTTGATCGTAGCGAATAAAAATTTAAAACGTATAAATAAAACAGTTTATGGCGGCCTTATTACAAAAACATAACCCAAAATAAACCCTGAAATAATAAAAGAAAACATAGTAAGTTTAATTAAAAGAAAACCCATATACTGGGTTGAGCAATGGCCACCACGTAGTCCTCGCTGACCCGATTCATCATGCTAAACGTCACCTGAAAAGATATCCCACGAGGGGTGAGCCAACAGACTCAATGTGTAACAGTACACTAAAAACACAACTGATCATAGCAATAAAGCCCATTTAAAATACATTTAGCCATAAGCCCATAATATAGCAAATTAGATAATAACAGATAAAATCACATGTACATATAAAATGAAATGCAATCCCGAGCCCACCTAGATATCCATCCGCTACACACCACCGTACCTGCCAATCACACCGTGGGGATTGCTAAATCAACCCTCCATCTGCTACACACCATCGAAGGCAGTCGTTGCAGTCAACTGCACATCGCCCTTATAAATTGTGGCATGGCCACCGGATAATTGTGACAAAGTCACCAGAATCATAATATGCGACCAAAGTCATCGAATAATATTATTGCGATCGAAATCACCGGATAATATGGTAAAAACCACCGGAACACTTCCCCTTTATCAAAATTACCCATATGCCCATGCACATACATATTATTCAGATTTTATGCAATATACCCCCAAAATCATAACGGAATCATACACATTTCATATCCATGCTTACAGCATTGTTAACGAAGTATTAGGGGGTTAACGTACCTGAATATCATGTACCACTGAATGGTACCCACAACCATTATCAAACATATTTCTTATAAACACATGAAAATATTAATACTATCAATTTATTGGAAATTTAGTGTAGGGCTACACACCTTGTAAACACGAAGAATAACAGAATACTCATGATTTTTGGCTTTTGCTTACAACACCGACAGCACCTACATAACACTATATGAGAAATTTCTTATCACTAAAAAGATATGGCCTTTGGCCGAATATCATTATCTCCTTACCTTACTCGATTAAATCCAAGAATCCGTCACTTGCCTATGGAGTTTGTCGAAATCCTATATGATATATGTTAGATTCAATTCTAACATAATGGACAAAAGTAAGTCTCCTTCGACCTAAGGTCATGCTTGCTTACCTTGGATATTCAAATCCCGAATGATCTCCCCCTAAACGATGGCTACAAAAGAATCCCGAAATCCTCTTTCAAGGTTCGGCCAAAAGACTAGGAGGATTAGAGTCTTGATTTTCAACAGTCAAAGAAAGATAAATGAAAAGAGATCAGCCTAGAAGAGATCTTTACCAAAAATGAATGACTAAAACGCAAATGGTCAAAAACCTCAAAGAAAATCGACAAGAAGAACCTGAAGTAGAGAAATTGGTTCAGATGAGAAAGATGATAGGCTTTTGGTGCTTAGGAGCAATCGGTTTCAATGGGTGACAAAGAAGTGGAACTTTTGGCTTTAGGAGAGAATAGCAAGGGGTTATAGATTTGACTTTAACAAAAGAAAAGAGAGGGATGGGAGGTTTAAGGTGTTGCGGCAATGGTGGAATTAGGAAAGAGAGGTTTCAGCCTTAGCAAGGTAAAAGAGAAGAAGATACACAAATGATTTTGGCTTTAGGTCAAGAAAGAAAATAGTGTACAAGTGATCTCCTATTTTGGTTTCCAAAAGAAAAACACACAAGCTTTCTAGACAACGAAATTGCACAAAAAGAATGCACAAACCTCACTATGCATATTCGGTCAAGAGGAAAAGATGATAGGAGAAAAAAATGTTTTTGAACGAGCAAAATGTCAAAAATGAAAATTCTTTCAAGCTACTAACTTTTCCAAAACTAACCACCAAAATTTGGCTTCCCCCCCATTTGTCCATAATGCCGTCCAAGTTCATGGTCAAAATGGCCATGAAATAATTTCCAAAACATCCACCTTGATACATGCCTTGTAATCCTCTACTTTCCCAAAGTTTAAGAAATTCTATCCCCAAAATCAAGTTATTCTATCCCTTATTTCATGCTTACCAAAACCTTAAGTCTTCTTGCCATAAAAAAAATTAGTCCATCTTATCCAAAAGTAAAGCTTGGCCGGCACATTAGGGAAGAGAGCAAAAATAAAAGTCACTTAATTGCTATTCAAGGGTTTCAAACCTCTCCCCTCATGCAATTTCTCATGTGCCAACACCACCTTGCCAATTACTCATCGTGTGCTAATTTTAGACACTTAAATTAACTTAAGTATCAGGGTCACTTGATCCACCACACTAAATTCCATACTAAAAATTATTCTATACCCGAATAATTTCTATACCTGAATAATTTTGATACCCTTTTCAAGGCTACGAAAAGAAGAAAAAAAAATTTTCATTCATAAGCTAAACACCAAAACATGCGATATATCGATACTCGAATTTTTAGGGTGTTACAGTTCTTTTCTTTTTGGTTTCTTGAAACCAAATGTCTAATCCTATTTCTTGATTTATGGCCGAAAGTATGAGGGGTTGACTTCATGGTTCTTTGTTTGTAGCAAGGGCGAGGGATATTAAGGATCTTTCAGATTTCAATTATTCAAGGTAAGAAGGTTATAACGTTAGGCCAAAGGCCACTTCTTTTGATCATAAGTGTTAAGGCCGAAACTAATATGGGTTCATGTAGGGATTTCGGCAATCACTAAGTGCAAGTGAATAACCTCCGGGTTTTGGTTGATTTTGGTAAGGGGTAATCTTTGCCTAGAATATTCTTTTAGTTTCGTTATAGTATTATTCCACATTTTAACCGGGCTTCCTGACCAAAGATTATATCTCATGGATTCGAGTGCCAGCCAAGGAGAGAAAGGGGTTGGACACGTTGTCCCTACCCCTAAGTTCAAGAAGCGGACAGTCTCTGCGGTTCGTGTTTGGCCACCGGGGTATGGGCCAGCATTGGAACAGGATAGTAGGCAGATAGCGATAGTGTCGATTAGGGATAGCATCGACGTAGAGGGCATGGCGTTGCGAGTTATCAGGTGTGTAATTAACACATAATTTACTTACTTACTTTAATTAAAATATGTAATATGAGTGGTGGCCAAAATAGAGGCTGTGGTGATGCTATTACCTAATTTAGGTAAACCGGTAATCAGGTTAGTATACTATCTGTGTTGTGGTTGTGGTTAATTATTGTGGATACATGTAAGCATGTCATATGTGCCTATCTAGTATGCTCATACGTTATATTGCCATATCATTATAATATGATGCATGTGCATGGGGATCGAGATATATATATTGAATAAGGGGAAGTGTGTACATTTATGTGCGTGGATTGATGTTAGCCTTGAGCTACATCGTGGATTGATGATGACCTCGAGTTTCATCGTGGATATTTGTAATATTAATCACGTGGATCAGTGGCTAGACCACTAAGTGGGCTTTGAGCAGTGTACTGCCAAAGTGGTGTGTAGCCAATAGAGGGTCGATTTAGTAATCCCGTGGTGTGTGGTGGATGGGTATACGGGTGGTGTGTAGCAACTGGATATTAGGATGGGTTGGGCTAACATTTTGCATTATTACCCGTGGTATGTGGTTTGATGTAGTTTTGGTCTAAGCCCACTTGTGGGAATATGTAGACTAATTACACACTGAGTCAAAATGACTCACTTTGTTGTTCTCAAATGATGCAGGTAGTACATGAGATTTTGGACAGGGCTGGAGTGGATTCGAGGTGGCGATGCAGAAGCTGTTTATATTTCTATTTATATATTAAATTTCAAGTACTTTTTTTTGGGATAAATTTTGGTGTAATAAGGCCGCTATAAATGTTTGGGATTTTTATTATGGTTTAAGTTAGAACTATTATCGGATCATTACCTGGAAATGACTTTGAAACATTTGCAACTTAAACACCAAATTTTAAGTTTTAAAATTCGTATTTATTTTTTAGAAACTACTATTTTTTCACGAAATTTCTTTCAATATATAAGTTTTTCATAAAAAAAGAGATTTACTGTAGAACTCTCAAGCTATAGTTATCTCTAAAGTAAACTCTTTTTGAACATTTACCCCAGTAACAGTCTGAATTCGGCTGTGGTGTTTTGGGCCGAGTTTTTGGAGTTACAATTTTAGTATCAGAGCTTGGTTCAAAACTCGACTTTGAGGGTTTTTAGGCTCAAAATGTTTTTCCAAAGATGGGTTTCTCCAAAACATGAATTTTATAAACTATTTAGGATTATTTCTGGCATGGCACCCGCATCTCCGGCCCAAGTCCACCAGGTAAGTGCTCAAAATTGTTGTGTGATTTGATGTGGGATTAATAGGTTTTATGGGACCGTAGATTAGTAAGTTAGGAACTATTGAACCCTAGGATTAGGTTACCCCAACACTAAACTTCAGAAGAGTTAATCTATTTCACCACACCCAAGAGTAAGTCGCAGAGTTCCTGTGTGGTAACAAGCATACGCATGTTTAGGCATGGATTCAGAATGAGCTTGGTATTTAAGCAGTCCTAGCGACTCACCTACTCTTCTTTGGAATCCTATCTGGTCAGTAGTGATTGTTCATCTTAACCGTGAGGACTTGTTAACGAGCCAAAATTTATAATTAAAACCCGAAAAGGATGAATACCCTATTTTGATAAAATTTCCAAATCAGCCTCAATTTGTAAAATTACCAAAATACCCCCGATTTGTAAAATTACTGAACTACCCTTGATTTATAAAATCACCCAAAACACCTTTATTTTGTAAAATCACCGAGACACCTTATTTTTGGAAAATTTCAAAAAATACCTCTATAGGATAAATTACGAAAGTACCCCTGGGTAGTGAATGGGTGAAAATGCCCTAGTGGTGAACTTGAGTTTGTGGATGTTGATGATGAACGGATGTGATTCTCAGAGTAGGGCTATAGACTTGAAACGATAACGTTGAAATCGAAAAAACCACTATCAAACTTCTTTACATAAAATTGTTCGCGGATAACCAATGGAACAGAAAGCTAATGCATAAAATTTCTTAAAACAGATTAAAACGCAACAATAAACATGAGTTTTAGGGGACGTGGATGTGATACACGAGGGCATGGTAGAGGTAGGATGATTGTATCGAAATCAGTAGGGTCTGGTTATGGATCGGGGAATGAAACGATGCCGTCAGCTGAGGAAGCTGAGTTTTAAGATCAGACGGGTGGAGACGACGCAGTGTCTCAGGCCATGTTGCGGTTTTAGAGAGTTGCGGGATCAAACGTGGGTTTTGGGGCTAGGAAGTTTGTGTCTGAGTGACTTCGATCGAACAGAGTTGAGGTATTCAGAGGTGTCTCTAGGGTAGCTTCGAAGGTGGTGGAGTATTGGTTAGAAGCAGTCGAGAGAATCATGGATGACTTGGACTGCACAGCTGAAGAGAAGTTGAAGGGCGCTGTTTCTTTACTCTGGAATGAGGCCTACCAGTGGTGGCTCACCGTCAAAGAGGGTACTTCGGTAGATCGAGTGGATTGGGGTTTCTTTAAGGTAAAGTTCGAAGGGAAGTACATAGGGCTCAGAGGAAGGCGTTCCTAAACCTAGTACAAGGGGGTAAGACAGTAACTGAATATGAGGCAAAATTCTTGCGGTTAAGTCAGTATGCCAGAGGAATGGTTACAATCGACTACGAGCTGTGTGAGATTCGAGGATGGGTTACAGAATGAGCTGCGGGTGTTGATAGCTCTTCAGTGAAAGCGAGATTTTTCTATTCTGGTGGAAAAGACTAGGATGGTTGAGGAGGTTAAGCGAGCGGAGAGGCAGGACAGGGATAAGGATAGGGGCAAAATAAGAGGAGTTTTGGACCGACAACGTCATCAAGGGGTTTTCAGAAAAAGCCCAGGGTTGAGGGTCCTGTTCACGTTCTATGCCAGTTGCTGGGAATCAGTTTCGTCCGTGTGCTCAGTGTGGAAGGTCTCATGTAGGAGAATGCTGGGGAAGGAGTAAAGAGTGTTATAAGTGTGGGTCGAGGGACCATCTGATTAAGAACTGCCCTCAGGGCATGGCTACGACTTGGTCAGTAGGTCAGGGGTATGTGCAGCCAGATAGAGTGGTCAACAGATGTAGAGAGGATCATGATGCGCATCTACGGGTGGTTCTGCAAGTATTAAGGGAAAAGAAATTGTACGCCAAGTTTAGCAAGTGTGAGTTTTGGTTAAGGGAAGTTTCTTTTGTGGGTCATGTGGTATCTGCGGAAGGGATAAAAGTGGATCCTCGGCAGATCGAGGCAGTATTGGATTGGAAACCACCTAAGTCGGTGGCAGGGATTCGCAGTTTCTTGGGGTTAGCGGGTTATTATAGAAGATTTGTTGAAGGATTTTCTTCGATAGCAGCACCTTTGACCAAGTTGTTGAGGAAGGAGGTACCTTTTGTATGGTCGGACAAGCAGCAAGAAAGTTTTGAGATGCTAAAAAGGGTTTTGACTGAAGCTCTGGTTCTAATTCAGACGAGGTGGGGAAAGATTTTGTGGTATATTGTGATGCTTCTCATACGGGGTTAGGTTGTGTACTGATGCAGTAAAGGAAAGTTGTTGCCTATGCGTCTCGACAGTTGAGACCACATGAAGTCAACTATCCGACGCATGACCTGGAGTTGGCTACGGTGGTTTTCACTTTGAAGGTATGAAGGCATTATCTGTATGGAGAGAAGTTAGTGATCTATACGGACCACAAGAGTCTGAAGTATCTGCTGACTCAGAAGGAACTGAACTTGAGGCAGCGAAGGTGGGTGGAGTTGTTGAAGGATTACGACTGCTCAATTGAATATCATCTGGGGAAGGTAAATGTGGTGGCAGATGCCGTAAGTCGGAAGGTAGTATCGGATCTGAGAGTGATGTTCGCGCATCTTAGGCATTACGATGACGGGAGTTTGTAGCAGAGCTGCAAGTGAAGCCAACATGGTTAAGTCTGGTAAAAGAGAAATAGTTGGTAGATGAGGTTCTGAGTGCTAAGCTTCTGCAAGTACAGAATGAGGGAGTAGAGAACTACAGTGTAAACAGCGATGGAGTGTTGTGTTTTTGTGGAAGGGTTTGTATGCCAAAGGATAGGGAGTTGAGGCAGAAGATTCTTCGGGAATCGTATAGTTGCTCTTATGCTATGCATCCTAGAGGGAGTAAGTTGCATAGGGATCTACGAGATCAGTTTTGGTGGCCTGAATTGAAGTGGAAAGTTACAGAATTTGTGAGGAAGTGCTTGACGTGTCAGCAGGTCAAAGCTGAACATCAAGTGCCTTCGGGACTGCTGCAACAAGTAAAGATTCCATAGTGGAAGTGGGAGAGAATCACGATGGATTTCGTTGGTGGGCTTCCTCTTACGCCTACTAAGAAAGACCCGGTATGGGTGATTGTGGATCGGTTGACAAAATTTGCTCATTTCATACCTATTCGTGTTGATTACTCTCTGTAGAGGTTAGTGAAGTTGTATGTGGTGAAAATTGTAAGGCTGCACGGGTGCCAGTATCAATCATATCGGATAGGGATCCTAGATTTACGTTGCGATTTTGGAGGGCATTGCATCAAGCATTGGGCACCAAGTTGGACTTTAACACGGCATTTCATCCGGAAACAGAGGGCCAGTCTGAAAGGGTAATTCAGGTATTAGAAGATATGTTGAGGGGATGTGTTATCGACTTCAGAGGTAGTTGGGAGGAGTTATTGCCCTTAGCAGAGTTCGCGTACAATAACAATTATCAGGCTAGTATTCAGTTGGTGCCATATGAAGCATTGTATAGACGGAAGTGTCGGACTCCTATTTGTTGAGCAGAATTGGGTGAGCGTCAGGTTTTGGGTCCGGAGATAGTGGCAGAATCAAAGGAGAATGTTAAGGTAATTTGAGATTAGTTGAAGGAGGCATCTGACAGACAGAAATCGTATGCAGATCTTAAGCGGAATGAAATGGAGTTTGCAGTGGGTGATCTGGTGTTTCTAAAGGTTTTACCGTGGAAAAGGTGATGAGATTTGTACGTAAGGGTAAGCTGAGTCCCAGGTTTATAAGACCTTATCGGGTTTTGAAGCGAGTTTGACCAGTGGCGTATCAACAAGAATTGCCTTCAAAACTGAAGCAGATGCATGATGTATTCCGTGTCTCGATGCTGCGATAATACCGATCGGATCCGTCTTACGTGGTGCTAGTGGAGGAAGTTGAGTTGAAGCCAGACTTGTCTTATGAAGGGGAGCCAATTCAGATTTTGGAGCGAGATGTGAAGGTTTTGCGGAGGAAATCAGTTCCTCTAGTCAAGGTACTGTGGTGGAATCATAGTTCAGAAGAAGCGTCGTGGGAGCCGGAGGAGACGATGAGACAACAATACCCTCACCTATTTTGACCAGGTAATTTTGAGGCTGAAATTTCTTTAAGGGGGTAGAACTGTAACATCCGGGATTTAAGGGTCACACATTTCAATCATATCCATGTGTTAGTATGCTCTGTATGATGTTCGAGTATGTTTAGGGGCTTCGAGAAACCTTAGGGTTAGGTAGAAGCCTTAGAAGAAATTGTTGGTTTAGAGTCTTTAGGGGAGAGCTAGGGAATTAGGCCTTCAGGGATTTAAAGTGGTAAGTTGAGATGTAAGAAAGGAAGTGGTGGAGTGGCAAGGTAACGGCTATGGTGCATGGGAGTTTACGTTAAAGGGAGTTGTAAGGGGGGAGAGGTTTGAATAGCATGATTAGCATTTTGGGGTTGTTTTTGCGTCAAAGGGGGTGAAGAGTTGGATTTGGCTGGGGCACTTGTAAGGTGGAGGTGGAATGAGTCAAACAAATTCGAATAGGTGGTGGGGAGGCATTTGTGGAGTTTGAATGAGTCAAACTCATTTGAATGGGTGTTGTAGAAGGATTTGAGGAGGAAATCGTGGGGAGTGAAGGCTTGGGAGTGTGTAGCCGAATCTTGTAGTGGCAAAAAGGGTGAGGGAGCATTCGGTTTTGGGAGGCATTATGTGTGCCGAAATTCCTTAGAGCATAGGTTCATCGTGTGGTATTTTCTTTTTCTCTCCTCTAGTGTTTGTGTCAAAACCATTTGGCATTTTCTTTCTTTCTCTTTTTTTGACGCTTAGCTGAAACTTGGAAGACCATTAAGGTCACTTTTATTCTTCTTCTTTTTCTCATCTTCAAAAGCTGAAAGTGTCAACCTTGGGAGTTCTACATTATGTTAGAGCCGAAACCTCCATCATTATTCTTCTTCAATTTTCTTTTTCTTCTAAAAATCGTACCATCTAGTGACCATTCTCCCTTTTCCCATATCTTTTATTTCTGCTACTTGTTCTTCTAGTCGAATATTTCACTTTTGGTGGTAACACTTTTCGGTTGTCATCTGCTGGTAGAAGCGCCATCATCCAGTCTTTGCCTACTCTTCCAATCGGTTTCTAGTATAGTGGTAAGGGGTTCTCTTCTATTTGAATCTTGTTCTTTTCTTTTTGGTTTGCCGAAGCCAAATGTCTAATCCTATTTCTTGAGGTATGGCCGAATGTATGAGGGGTTCACTTCATGGTTCTTTGTTTGTAGCAAGGGCGAGGGATATTAAGGATCTTTCGGATTTCAATTATTCAAGGTAAGAAGGTTATAATGTTATGCCCGAAGGACACTTCTTTTGATCATAAGTGTTAAGGCAGAAACTAATATGGGTTCATGTAGGGATTTCGGCAATCACTTAGTGCAAGCGAATAACCTCCGGGTTTTGGTTGATTTTGGTAAGGGGTAATCTTTCCCTAGAATATTCTTTTAGTTTCATTATAGTATTATTCCACATTTTAACCGGGCTTCCTGACCAAAGATTATATCTCATGGATTTGAGAGCTAACCAATGAGAGAAAGGGGTTGGACATGTAGTCCCTACCCCTAAGTTCAAGAAGCGGACAGTCTCTGCGGTTTGTGGTTGGCCACAGGGGTGTGGGCGAGTCGGAAACAGAAAGTAGGCGATAGCGATGAGTGTCGATTAGGGATAGCATTGACATAGAGGGCGTGGTGTTACGAGTTATCAGGTGTGTAATTAACACATGATTTACGTACTTAATTTAATTAAAATATGTAATATGAGTGGTAGACAAAATAGTGGCTGTGGTGATGCTATTACCTAATTCAGGTAAACCAGTAATCAGGTTAGTATACTATCTGTGTTGTGGTTGTGGTTAATTATTGTGGATACATGTAAGCATGTCATATATGGCTATCTAGTATGCTCATATGTTATATTGCCATATCATTATAATATGATGCATGTGCATGGGGATCGATATATATATTGAATAAGGAGAAGTGTTTACATTTATGTACGTGGATTGATGTTAGCCTTGAGCTACATCATGGATTGATGACGACCTTGAGTCTCATCGTGGATATTTGTGATATTAATCACGTGGATCAGTGGCTAGACCACTAAGTGGGCTTTGAGCAGTGTACTGCCAAAGCGGTGTGTAGCGGATGGAGGGTCGATTTAGTAATCCCATGGTGTGTGGTGGATGGATATACGGGTGGTGTGTAGCGGCTGGATATTAGGCGGGGTTGGGCTAACATTTTGCATTATTATCCGTGGTATGTGGTTTGCTATAGTTTTGGGCTAAGCCCACTCGTGGGAATATGTGGACTAATTACACACTGAGTCAAAATGACTCACTTTGTTTTTCTCAAATGATGCAGGTAATACATGAGATTTTGGACCGGGCTAGAGTGGATTCGAGGTGGCCATGCAGAAGCTGTTTATATTTCTATTTATATTTTAAATTTCTAGTACTTTTTTTTGGGATAAATTTTGTTGTAATAAGGCCGCTATAAATGTTTGGGATTTTTATTATGGTTTAAGTTAGAACTATTATCGGATCATTACCTTGAAATGACTTTGAAACTTTTGCAACTTAAACACCAAATTTTAAGTTTTAAAATTCGTATTTATTTTTCAGAAACTACTCATTTTTCACAGAATTTCTTTCAATAGAGAAATTTTTCATAAACAAGAGATTTACTTTAGAACTCTTAAGCTATAGTTACCTCCAAAGTGAACCCTTTTTGAACATTTACCCCAGTAACATTCCGAATTTGGCTGTGGTGTTTTGGGCCGGGTTTGAGGCGTTACAGGACCAAACAGAAATAGACATGCAATACATATAGAAATCACATACACAATAAGATTCAGATTCAGATTCGAACCTAAGTCCTTTATAGATTCAGATAATAGAAATAGATATGAAGAGCATATATATAGAGTCCTACCCCTATCCTCTACACACCAACTCCGACTATCCCAACACACCAGGTGGGGTTAAAAACACCGACCCATCCCTACACACCATATCGTGTTGTTACGGCACATATCAGATAACGTGCAGCCAAGCTGCCAAAATATAGGTGATGATCACCATATAGAACACTTCTTCCACATATATAAATCCCCCCAAATATAATTACAGATTACAGATATAGAATTAACATTCTCACATGCTTACGTACAAATATCAGATATAATAGAATAACCAGGCATGCATAATAGTATTATACTCTGAACAGAATATTAAACTATCACATCACTTAATTTTAGGGTTTGGTTAGCCCTTTCCGACCCTACGGTAGACCCACAGTCGATCGGTATGACTCGTAAGACCCTAGGGAAAACTTTAGAATTATTGGCCCATATGCCTATGTGGGCCCGCACGCCCTTGTAGCCCACACGCTAGATTAGCCTTGCCTGTGTGGTTCACACGACTTGGCCCAAAAACCACACATCCGTGTAGGCCTACACGTCAAACTCGACCTA
Organism: Gossypium rotundifolium; assembly: GCA_025506655.1. Taxonomy (NCBI): domain Eukaryota; kingdom Viridiplantae; phylum Streptophyta; class Magnoliopsida; order Malvales; family Malvaceae; genus Gossypium; species Gossypium rotundifolium. The sequence continues at coordinate 41,095,677 of CP106731.1, read as the reverse complement.
GCCCGTATGGCCCACATGGCCATACCCACACCATCACACGGTTGTGTCTTGCGCAAGACCGCCCCTTCGTCAGACACACAGCTGTATCTCGCATATGACCTACCATACGGGTGACCATACTCCCATATGGTATCGATAGTAGGAGATTTTGGCTTTCACCGAAACTTTATTTTTCTCATTTTGGGAACACATCTGTTACTGTTGTGATGTAAAAACACTCCCAAGCCAATAGTACCCTAACACCTCACACGATTTTGACTACAAATCAACACGAGAAGAGCCCCGCTCTACACGATTCTCAACAACCAAAGGAAATGAAGAATAGATTATAGATATAAAACGACCGATCGAAACAGAATAGAGGGAAGTAGTAATTGAAAAATGAAAGAGCAAAAGGGGAAAGAACACAAAATTGATGTCAGATTCTTTTCTGGAAAGAGAGGAAAGTTTTGAAAAAAAGAATAAAAATAAAAAAGATTAAAAGATTAAATCCCAAATCCCTCAAATTTCTCCCCACTAACCCACTAACAAACAACCTTCTCAAAAACCCAACTCCCCCGAAACTCTCACATGCAACTGAGTAAAAATATCATCCTCGCTTGTGTAGGGATTCAAACACAGGACCTCCAACACCCTAACTCCTTTAGCACTTAAACTAGCAGGTTCATTCTGACATGAATTAGTAGACAACTTTATATAATCCCACACAACAAGGGTGGTGCTAGGATCAAAGAATTAAGAAAATTTAGCAAAGCTGAGACATGAACCCAAGACCTCTCACACACACCCAAAACACTTAACCACTGAAGCAAACACATATCTGTGCCAGATATTTACAAAATCAAAAATAAATTATTCAGGGTGTTATAGTCCATCCATCCAATCACACTGATATGTGGCAATGTGCCACTTATAAATATGAAGTTGAGCTGCAAGATAGAAATTTGCGGTTTAGTCGCCATAATTGCAGTAATAACTACCAAACCAAACTTCCTCCAAAAAGTCATACCCCACCCTAATGCATATGCAAAATCATACTAGCATACATACAAATTCATAAGTTGTATGGCATGCATTCCTAAACATGTATTTTACAGATCATAAACATAGCACATAATTTTTACAAACAAAACTACATGTCTTGCCTCCTAAGATTACCTACGTGTATATACCGAAACTTAAAGTTTTGTGGGTCTACATAATGCCCATAGACCCATTTCTGAGTCCTTCAGTTGGACCTTGATCAGGCCCTAAAATTAACCAAAAGGGCCTGCACGCCCGTGTAGCCTACACGGCTTAACAAGCTAGCTTGAGGGGTTTTCACGGTCTACCTCGCTCTAATATCATCAAATGTAACACCCCATACCTAACCTAGTTGTTATGATCAGTTTGTGAGGGTCACATTGCACGCAAAAAGAATCTTGCTTAATTTTTAGTGAGAAGCTCATTTATCTACAACAAATGAGATTGCTTGAAACATTGAAAACGCGACTATTCTACAAAACCCTTGAGTAATTTGATGAAAAACCACATTTTATTAGCTTCGTTTATATAGATCTAATGGACTTAATTCATTTGTGAATTAAAACATTGTAATGACTTAGTAAAAAACATTACAGCGAAAAACGTTATACGACTCAATATTATAAAACCTTAGTCCTTTGTTAGTCATGTTGTTTTGTCTTAAACACTGATTAAAATTATGTCCTTTATAAAACAAATACTAGAATAAAAATTAAAATATCCAAGAGTCCAAAAAGTCTACAGAATGTCTAAAACATACTTAAACACAATATGCAATCCAATAATGTAAAAACCCAACTCTAGAGTCATCGTCCAATCCTAAGCCTAAGGATCACTTGAGACTAAACATACAAACGTATGAGCTTCACACACAGTGTATGACTTGATTCACATCATATAAACATAAAGAGTTTGCATTAGACCAAAATTTCATATCATATATCATATAAAATATCAAATGTTATCATATCTCATATCAGAGCATATTATATTCCGCATCAGAACGTATCATATTTCATATTAGAACATATCATTGCATATCCTACCCCAATTCGCTACACAGCATCTTCGTTCAACCAATCACACCAATTATGATGACTAGAGTGCATCCATCCAATCACATCGATATGTAGTGATGTGCCACTCATTAATATGCAAATGAGTTGCTAGATAGAAATTTACGGTAGATGCCATAATTGTAGTAATAACTGCCAGAGCACACTTCCTCCAACAAGTAATACCCCACCCCCATGAATATGCAAAATCATACTAACATACATACATATATCATTAGTTGTATGGCATGCATTCCTAAACATATATTTTACAAATCATTAACATAGTACATAATTTTTACGAACAAAACTTACATGTCATGCCACCTAAGCTTACCTACGCGTATATACCAAAAATTTAAACTTTAATGGGTCTACATAACGTCCATAGACCCAATATCTAAGTCCCTCAATCGGCCCTTGATCGGGCCTCAAAGTTGGACAAAAATGCCCACACACCCCACATGGCCTAACAAGCTAGCTTGAGTGGTCCACACGGTCTACTTGGCTCTGGTACCATCAAATGTAACACCCCGTACCCAGCCTAGTTGTTATGGTCAGTTTTTCAGGGTCACATTACACACGGAAATAATCTTGCTTAATTTTTTTAGTGAGAAGCTCATTTAAATAAAAAAATGAGATTGCTTAAAATGTTAAAAAAACAACTATTCTGCAAAACCTGTGAGCACTTTGATGAAAAACCACATTTTATTAGCTTTGTTTAAATAGATCTAATGGACTTAATTTATTTGCGAATTAAAACATTGTAATGACTTAGTAAAAAACATTACAATGGAAAAATGTTATAACGACTCAATCTTATAAAACCTTAGTCATGTCTTAGTCATGTTGTTTTGTCTTAAACACTAATTAAAATTATGTCATTTGCCGTTTCAAAATTTAAAATATCGGATTAAAAAGCATATTGATAATTGGAGAACTAGACATCTATCTTAAGGCGGGAAGGAAGTATTTGTTAAATCAATTCTACAAGCCATTCCAACCTATACAATGGCTTGTTTCCTTTTACCTTAATCTTTGTATGTTGAGTTAGAGAGCATTATTGCTATATTTTGGTGGCAAAAGGCAAAAGGGGAATACATTGGTGTGCATGGAGGAACCTTTGCACTTTAAAGGAAAATAGAGGTCTCGATTTTTGAAATATTAGCCAATTTTATATCGCATTATTAGCCAAGCAAGGTTGGCATATCAGTAATCATCTAAATTCCTTATTAGCAAGAGTCCTTAAAGCTAAATATTACCCACATTCAAACTTTCTTATTGCACAATTAGGAAACCTACATTCACTTACTTGAAAGATTGTTTGGGTGGTAAAGGCCTTGTTACAGAATGGGCTGTGTTGGAGAGTAGGAAGGGAAACTGGAATATCTGCTTGGAATGATCGATGGATCCTAGGTAAGAATGCAGATGATTGGAGCAACAGAAACAAAAATGAAGGAGTAAAGTTAGTATCTGATTTAATTGATGCTAAAAACAAAACTTGGAAGATAGATCTAGATAAAAGTACCTCTCAAACAGATATCGCTCAAAAGATTTTGCAGATCCCCTTGCAGAAACTTCCTACGATGATTTTTAAGTGTGGGAGGGAGAACCATCCGGTGAATTTTCAGTCAGAAGTGCCTACAAACTATTACAAAATGCTAGTCTAGATCCGAATAATTTTTTAATGCAGGTCGATTTAAAAGATTTCTACAAAAAGCTCTGGATTCTATAGCTACCCTCAAAAATTACAATTACAATATGGAGAATATCCTGGAATTATATCCCCACTCTAGCCAATCTAAAGTATAAAAGAGTGGCTGATAATGCATCATGTCCTAATTGCGAGCTTAGGGAAGAAGACAACTCTCACGTCTTTCGGCACTATTTTACAACATCAGAGGTATGGCAAATGTTAGATCTATCTTGGGTTAGTAACACTATGATTCAAAGTTTCTGGGATTGGCTTACCTGGATATTTTGGAGAAGCACTTTCAAATAGTGTCAAATGTTCTGCTGTGGATTGTGGACCATTTGGGGCTTGACGAACAAACTCATTCATGAAAGAAAATCAAAGACATGAAGAGAGTTATCAAAAAAATTTCAAAGTTATATGGCCGAATGTAATGCCTCGATTTTTCTATAATTTTAGCTTTTGGTAAAATTTAGAAGTATATATCTACTTCAATGGTTAACTGTTCTGGGTGTGTGTGAGAGGTCCCAAGTTCAAGCCTTGAATTGGAAAAATTTAGGTCTTGTTATGAATAAAGCCTTAACCGGGCCTAAAGGGCTTAAGTTTAATAGTTGGTAATTAAATAACAGAATGGGCCTACTGGTCTAGTGGATAGGTAGGGTGTTGGATTGCATGAGGTCTTCAGTTTAAACCCTTGCTGCTGCATAGGCATTATTTTTGCTTAAAGATTCTGCTAGAGTTGTGTTGGAAGAGGACACTGAGTAGTGGATGTGTAGTGGAAGTTGAGGGACGAAATTAAGGGGTTTCGAGATTCTATCAAAATCTTTTTGCTAATTTCTGTTCATCCAAAAGAAAATTTTATTCTCTTTTCCCCGAACTTATTCCATCATTCTAATCATTTCACCCTTACTCTACTGAATTTTCATTATTTTTTCCTCCTCTCTTTTGATTTTTTTCGCGCTTCCACCTTGTTCGACGAGTGAATCGACTTGATTCGGTAAGTAACTGTTTTTCCTCTTCCTCTCGTTCATAGTTAGTTTTCTAAAAAGGGTATGTTTTGTTTCTTTCGAATTAGGTGGAAATCAAGTAGCGATTGGGACTTCTACAGTTTTTGAACGGTTGGGTTCTCGACTCGCTGTTGGTAAGTGATCGGGTTCACTTTTTTCAATATTTTAGGGTTTCGTTATGGAATATTCCCGGTTTAGTTTTTAATAAGTGCCACTAAAAATTAGATTTGGTAATGTGAATTATAGGTTCTTGAAGGCTTGGGAGTGCTTGCAGGTCTAAATCGAACCAGGTGTGTACCAAAAAATGCAGAAAATAAGGTTTTGACGAAAGCTGAAAACCTTATTGTCGATGCCACACAGGCGTGTGGTCACCCGTGTGGTAGGCCGTGTGCAAGACTGTAAGTCACCACAAGGCTGTGTGATCGATAAGCCAGGCCGTGCACGAGCAACACGACCGTGTGATGACTGGGCAAGGCCATGTACGACATACAGACTCGACCAATTGGGTCGTGTGGGCCCATACAGGTGAACCACACGGGTATGTGGGATTCTGGGCCAGGTCTACACGGTCAAGGCCAATTTAGGTCGTGTGGGCCCACACAGGCAGGCCACATAGGCTATGAGCCCATTTTTCTTAAAACTCTATAAGTTTGCATGGGTCACCCAATTTGACATCAGACCTACCGTAGGGTCGGTAAGTAATACTTAGGCCCCTAAATGAATGATCTGTCTGTCTAATTTATGTACTGAGCATGTATGTTGATCTGAATATATGAGTTAAATGCATAATAGCATGTCATTCTTGTATGTTGCATTGCATCGGGGTGGATTGATTATGATTGGAGGAAGTATCTGAAAGGCTCTTAAGCCTGTTATCTTGAAGCTCAGCTACAAATTTCTGATTATGTGTCGCATTCGGTACAACATGGTATGTAGGGCTAGGTGGGTTGATTTTATCCCCACATGGTGTGTAGGGTTAGACAGAGTTGGTGTGTAGAGGCTAGTGATAATCCAAAATAGTAACATATTTTAATCCCACCTTTAGCATGTTTTTGGATGATTTTCCCCTTTAATTATGGAAATAGGTGCTCCTAATCCTTTGTTTTCATGTTTTATACTCAATAGAGCACCAGAGGATGAAAAGAATAAGAAACGGGCCGAAAATAGAGAAAATGGGCCAAAGTGTGAAATCTACACGGCCTCGGCACAAGACCACACGATCTTGCCTCTCAAGAAAAGTCGACCATGGCTTGGACCCCGAAATACATGGCCGTGCCTCGTCAACAGGATCGACCATGGCCTGGCCATGATTTACATGGGCGTGTGCCATGGGCATGTCTTTGCCACAGAAAATAAGAATTCTATTCGGATTAGGATATTTAGAGGCAAAGAAACATATTCCGAAAGCCAATATAAAGACCTAGAGACCAACCTTTAAGGGGGCGTTCAGCTAGGCCAAAGAGCCGAGCCAGAGCAGTTAATTTCAGAGATTTACTCTAAGAAAGCCAGTTGATTCATCTTAAGAAGCCAGAATTATACTCAAGATAAAGGATCTCTCCTTCAATTCCTTCAGGGGGTTTTAGGGATTTCTTATGTTTTGTTTTATCTTTTCTTCTGAGATGTTTTCTTTTACAATTATGAACTAAACCCTCAAATACTTGAGGGGGATGAAACCTAAGACGAATCTTGTTATTGTTATCTGAACTGAATGATAAATATTTGATTTGTTCTTAACTATGTGTTCTTAATCCTTGTTTTGGTATTTCCGGGATATTAAATCAAGTGTGATGTGCTTAGGCAAAGGAGGAAGAGACCCTGTCTAAGAGTAGATGTAGTATAGTTAAGAGGAGTTGCTCGCGCACCTAGAGATAGGGTACCGAAAATCTGTCGAATTAGGGTCAAACCTAATATGGGAGTCCATATTAATGCAATTATAGGGGTTTTAATTAGAAAGAGATTTCAATTAATCAACCTAGGATTAGATGTTAATAGCCTTGAAGAGAGGGATTAATATAACTTAGGGAATCCTACGGATCAGGTCAAATGAATAAATCATCCGGTTCAGAGTTAGATAACAAGTGAAGTCTGCTTGGATTCTTCCTCAGGTATTGTCCAAGTCAATCGATTTTCTCTCAAGTCTTTTCCCCAATTTCTTCTTTGTCTTCGCATCTTTAGTTTAGTTGAATAGTTAATTTTAGACTAGATAAAAATCCACTTAATTTGCAAGCTAAATAATAGAAAGCGAGTTAATATTAGTACTTTCGATTCCTTTGGGTTCAACAATCCAGTATTGCCGCTAGTTATACTACTGTTCGATAGGTGCACTTGCCTCCATCATTGTCTAAGTCAATCGGTTTTCTCTTAAGTCTTTTCCCCAATTTCTTCTTTGTCTTCGCATCTTTAGTTTAGTTGAATAGTTAATTTTAGATTAGATAAAAATCCACTTAATTTTCAAGCTAAATAATAGAAAGAGAGTTAATATTAGTACTTTCGATTCCTTTGGGTTCAACAATCCAGTCTTGCCGCTAGTTATACTACTGTTCGATAGGTGCACTTGTCTCCATCATTGTCTAAGTTAATTTCCAGGTTCAATCATTCTTTTTATAAATTTTTAAGACTCGACAGACACGATCAAGTTTTTGGTGCCATTACTGGGGAACTAAAATATTAAGAACGCTCAATTTTTATTACTTTAGCCATGTTATATTTTATTATTTTTTTCAATTAATTTTTATTTTTACTTTTCTAAATTTTCTTTTTCTCTTCTTTTATAGAAGGTACCTTTATTTTATGATTAGAAGGAACCCGATAGGACCACTACTTTACGATAGTGATATTGAAGGAACCGCATGCAGAAATCGTAGAGAAGTAAGGCGAGGCTTAAATTGCATACAAGGAGAGCAAGAGGACGAAACCAATACCACCGAAAGGATGGCTGAGAACAATCTGCAACATCAAGATATGGCCGACCATCATGCTCCTCAAACTATGTATGATTATGCTAAACCTAAATTAACAAGAGCTGAATCGAGTATTGTTAAGCCTGCTATAGCCGCTAATAATTTTGAATTAAAACCTAACACTATAGAAATGATTCAACAGTTTGTTCAATTTGATGGTTTACAGGACAAAGACCCAAATACTCATTTAGCTAATTTTTTAGAATTATGTGGTACCTTCAAAATAAATGGCATTTCTGATGATGCCATTCACCTTCGGTTATTTCCCTTTTCCTTGAGAAATAAAGCCAAACAATGGTTACATTCTCTTCTACGAGGATCAATCACTACATGGGACCAAATGACCGAAAAATTTTTATTAAAATATTTTCCACCGGCCAAAATGGCCAAATTAAGGAGTGATATCTCTTCTTTTTTGCAGATGGATTTAAAAACATTATACGACGCATGGGTAAGATACAAAGATCTGTTAAGAAAGTGCCCACACCATGGTTTACCTTTGTGGTTACAAGTCCAAAATTTTTACAATGGTGTGAACCCATCAACCAGACAGTTAATTGACTCAGCAGCCGGTGGAACCCTTAATAACAAAACTCCTGAAGTAGCTTATGAGTTTATAGATGAGATGTCACTGAATAACTACCAGTGGCAAGTTACAAGGGCAAAGCCAACTAAAGCTGCCGGAGCTTTCAGTCAACACAGTCACCATGCTATCAAGTCAGGTAGAGATGATGAATAAAAAGATTGACGGTTTGTGTGATTCTCTACAGGTACATTTAGTTATGCAGAATAATACGAACGGAGGATGGATGAACAATACAGAATATCCACCTTACAATCTGAGTACTGAAATTGAGGAAGTTACTATATGGGCGACAATTTTAGATCTCAAAACAACCCTTATAGTATAACTTAAAATCTAGACTGGAGACACCACCACAATCAAGGACAACAGCCCTACCCACAGGAAAAAGAGACCAAACCTTGAAGAGATACTAGCAAAATTTATAGAATTATCAGAAACTCGCTTCAAAAATACTGAAACGATATGGACTAATCAACAAGCATTAATCCAAGGGCTAAATGATGAAATCAGACAACTAACTAAGTTTATTTCTGTTAGGCAACCAGAAAGTTTAACTAAACAAGAAGAGCAGGTGAGGGCAGTTACACTAAGGAGTGGAAAAGAATTGGTTGAACCAAAGAAGAAGATACCACGTGAAACTGATAAGGCAAAGGACGAGGAAGTTGAGAATGTAACACCAATACGCGAAGAATGTAAACCATCAATACCATATCCAGCAAAGTTGGAGAAAGACCGTCTAGATGCCCAATACAGTAAATTTCTTGAACTTTTTAAACAATTACATATCAACTTACCTTTTGTTGAAGCTATTTCACAGATGCCGACATACGCAAAATTTTTAAAAGAGCTTCTAACAAATAAAAGGAAGTTGGAAGAAATATCAACAGTGGAGTTCAATGAAGAATGTTCAGGTATTCTCTAAAACAAACTACCAACCAAATTGAAAGATCTAGGAAGTTTCACTATTCCCTATGAACGTTGTTTTGTCGAGTTTTAAAATTTATAAAGAGAAAGATTGAACCTGGAAACTAACTCTGACAACGATTAAAGGCAAGTGTATCTATCGAACAATAGTATAGCTTAGGCAAGACCGGATTGTCGAACCCAAAGGAACTAAAAGTACTAATACTCACTTTCTTATTATTATTTAGCCTAAAATATGGAGTGATTGGCTGATTTAATCTAAATTAAATACTATTAAGCTAAAGACACAAAGACAAAAAGAATAACTTGAAGAATAACTTAAAGAAAACTCAATTGATCACGACGATACCCTCAGGAAGAATCCACCTGGACTTCGCTTGTTACTTAACACTGAACCATATGATTTATTCACTTAGTTTGATCCGTAAGACTCCCTAACATATATTAAACCCTTTCTTAATGTGAATAACGTCTAAACCTAGGTTAATTAGTGGAACTCTCATTCTCTTATAATAACCCCCTAGAATAGCAGTAAATCGATCTATGGACTCCCATATTAGGTTTCACCGTAATCTGACAAAATCTCGTCACTCTATCTCTAAGCATGCGATCAACTCCACTTAATTATGCTAAATCTCCTATTAAGCAAGGTCTATTCCTCCTCCACCTAAGCACATCAGATTTGGATTAAACATGCATAATTAAGAACAAACTAAGTATTTATCATATAATTCGGAATTCAATAACATGATTCATCCAGGTTTTATCCCCTTCAGGTATTTGAAGGTTTTAGTTCATAATGAATAAAGAAAACATCTCAAGAGAAAAGATAGAACAAAACATAAGAAATTCCTAAAACCCCCTAGAGGAATTGAAGGAGAAATCTATCGTCTTAAGTAAAATTTTAGCTCCTTGAGATGGATCCACTGGCTATCTTCTTGTAATTCCCACAAATCTAGCCTTTCTGGCTCGGCTCCTTAGCCTAGCTAACCGCCCTCTTTTAGGTTACACTTAGACTGTTTATATAGACTTTTAGAATGCTTTACTTGGCCTTTAAGTGTCCCAATTCAAGTATACCTTCTACTCGATGTTTGAATAAGCTTTGGATTGTGTTTCTTTACCTCAAAGTATCCAAATCCTTGTGAAATTGCTCTCTCCAGCGGTAGGGGCACGGCCATGGTACACGCCCGTGTAAATCATCTTCTGGCCATATCTCGATTCTGTAAATTAGGGCACGACCGTGTAAATTGTAGCATCACCGTGTGAAGTGATTTGACGAGACACGACTGTGTGGCTTGAAGTCCAGGCCATGTCGATTTCTTCTTTGGCACAAATTGGCCTATTTTAAGCCCGTTTCTTATTTTTTTCATCCTCGGGTGCTTTCCTAAGTAAAAACATGAAAAGAAAGGATTAAGAGCACCTTTTTACATAAATCAAGGGCTAAATCATCCAAAAACATACTAAATGTGGGCCTAAAATATGTTACTTTTACTGTTTATCAAATACCCCCACACTTAAGCTTTTGCTTATCCTCAAGCAAAATTCTCAACTTATAATTTAAATGAACTCTCCATAATTCACAATTCCTATCAACAATGCCTCATCATAATTCGCAGATAATTTATACATGGATAATTTAACTCAAAGACTCTTAAAGGCAAACAATTTTAAGTCATAAATTTGTAGCATAAAAACATAGGCATCTCCTCTTATCTAAATAATTACCTTTAATTCAAAATCGACAAGGATTGACATCCTCACTAAAGATTCACTCAAAACATTTGAAGTGTTTAAGGTACAAGAAAAAGCACTCATAAGTCGAACCTGAAAAGTAATCCCATAGGCTTGCCTAAAAATCAAATCTCCACCACTGAAATATGAGATGATACACAAATCAAAAGGTCTTTATCAGGGTTGCAATGGGGCTTAGGTTAAAGGTGTGGATAAAAGCTGAACTAGAAGGTTTAGAATCGAGATTGACCTGACAAGTTACCTAACTTTTAGAAAAATAATTGAACTAATAATCACATGAAACTTTGGAACTAATAATACTACGAGCTTTTTTTTGATCATTGAAATTTAAATGTACAAGCTCACTTTTTATACTGCTAATAGTGAATATACTTTGATTTTTCGATCGATTTTTTTATATCAAATAGAAACATACTAAAGAAAGCTTTATCAATTGAAATAAACTAATTCAGTAACTGATCAAATCAATTCTCGATAGAAAGGTAATCAAAAGAATGGTGATAACAAATACAAAGGGTTTTGGGTTAATATTAGTGGGTAAATCAATAAAAAGGGTTGTTAGGATCAAATAGCTTCACTAAGGGTTAATTTGTGAAGGTAGGCTTTTTAGTGGAGTGAATGGGTTAAAACCTAGATGCCTTTATCATCTAGTATATTAAATCATTAATGTCGTCTCGATATGTATAATCAAGGCAAATTCTAGAATAACAATTTAGTGTTGACACACTCATAATCAATAAAGTGAGCATGAAAAAGAATATATGCTCTATAAGGCTCAAATCTCACAAAAATTATGGGTAATTGACATCAATCCCTGTAAATTTCAAACTTCAAGGTAATATTCAATTTCAGTTTAACAACCTAGAAAATTTTTGATTCTTGAAAAATAAACTTACCATGCTTGATTCTCTAGTATTCTTCAAGTATAAATCATCAATGCACAATTATCAATGACTTACTAAAAAACATATCAATAAAAATCATAAATCATTAGAAATTTCACCCTAATTGATAATATGAGAAAAATTACTTAGGAACAAGACTAAAATTTAGGTTTTTGGAATAATGCAAAAAGTTAGGTACTTTTACCCCCCACACTTAAGATGTACATTGTCCTCAATGTACAAAGATAGATAAACAATTATGTAATCAAAAGAGAAGGGGAGAAGTAACTCTTCCTAAATTTTTGATGACTCCGGGAGTTGGTGGTGTCTTTGGTGGTGGTGATGGTGTTTGGAGGAGGCATTTTCTATGGGCCTGGTGGGGTGGTTAGCGATGAGCTTTGTGCTAGATAAAGAAATTGGGTAGCCTGCAAAGATATAGCCACAAAATCTAATGAAACATTAATAATATACTAATACTATAATTAAAGACAAAGAAAATAAACAGAAGGACACTAAGAAGAAAACTGAAATTAAAAGAAAAGACTAATGGACTAAGGAGTCCTTATTGTTGGATGGTTCGCGAGGTGGGTGTGACCTCTAAGGCTATGTTGCTTGATTCCCAAGCAGCATTTAGAACCAAAAACCAAGAAACTAAAAGAAATTAAAATATATTAAGCAGAAGAGAAGTATAGATAAGTAGGATAAAAGGGAAAATAAACGTTAAGAAAAATTTAAATGGTCTAAAAGACCCTTGGCTTGATGTTTGGATGAAGCGGCCAGCATGAACTTATGTGTTGGGGTCTCCTTTGAGGAGACAATGCTTGCCTTCTTACGCTTCTTCGACATGATTTTAGAGTAGCTCAAGAGTCTGAACACCTTTTTTTGAGGAAAGAAAGAAAAAGATGAAAGAATGAGGGGAGAAGGAGAAGGGCTGTGGGGTTTAAAAAGGATTTCCAATCTGGCACATTCCTACGCTCGTGGATCGAGGGTGTGTTGAATTACACGGCCATATCGCATGGCCGTGTGTCTAGGCATGTTGTTTCACCCACGCCCGTTCCTAAAAAGGCAATGTGTTGGCATGGTTGGGTAGCATGGGCGTGTTTTTCCCATGTTTGGAAATCAGTATCTTCACACGGTCATGGCACACAATTGTGCCAATTTACCGGTGCTTGTGGGGGAGTGGTTGGATTCGTGACGTCAAAAAGTAGTTGGGATTTGATTCGCACTACCTCTACGATGTTAGTGCTAGGATTTCGGTGGTCCACACGGCCACGGACACAACCGTGTGTAAGGCCGTGTATCCTAGAAATCTACACTTTTATTTTACAAAGAGAAAGAGAACGAAAAGAATATAAAATGAAAACAAAAACAAATGTAAAAAGAAGTAGGGTTAGTGCTTGGATTGCCCCTCTAGAAGCACTCATTTTAAGCTAAACTTTCCTTGATATTGAAAAAAAAATTAGGGAGGTTTAAAGGTTTGAATATCTTCCCTCATGCTTATATTTCTATTTTCTTGACAAAGTTCAAGTCGAGAAGTGTTTACCTCAAAAGTGTTGAATGTTGGGTTGCTTACCTCGACTATTTCTTGTGGGAAGATATTATGTACCTTAAGAAGGGTATCTCCCTTTGCCTTTAGGTCTGTTGTGATGATGTGCGGATCTGCTTTGTCTAACAGTACATGGTCTCCTATTTTGTAGTGGTTTGATGTTCCTACGAGCTCTTCTAGTAGTTCCTTTGGTTTTACTTTGTGCGGTTCCAGTTCTTCTTTGACTTGTGTCCTCTGCTCTTCTAAATTGTCGACCCTAAGGTTTTGTTCCTTGTGTGTTTCTTCTTTGTCGATTTGGGATATATGAGTCAGCTCAGGGTTGTGTCTTTGCGGTGTTTCCTGCAATAAAGGTTGAACAATTTGATTATCATCTGTATTGACTTTCTTACCTTCATCGATTGTTGTCCTGGTCGAGTCAAGAGCTTAAAGACTGATTGATTCATCACCTACACAAAGTATGAGTTCTCCTGTGGCAACATCACTTTTAGTCTTGGTAGTTGCTAGAAAAGGTCTTCCTAAAATTAAGGGGATTGTATTATCCTCATCCATATCTAAGTCAACAAAATCTACCGAAAACAAATTTATCAATTTTGATAAGAACATCTTCAATAATGCCCCTAGGAATTCTAACAGTTTTATCAGCTAATTGGATACTCATCCTAGTTTGTTTGGGCTTCCCTAGACCTAGTCGTTTAAATAATGTATAAGGCATGGCATTTATGCTTGCCCCTAAATCTGCTAATGCGTTATCAATAGTTAAACTACCAATTAGACATGGAATTGTAAAACTCCCTGGATCTTTTAGCTTTCGTGGTAGTCTATTCTGTAACACTACTGAGCATGTTGCGTTCAATTTCACGTGGTGCTCTTCGTCTAATTTGTGTTTGTTCGTCAAGAGCTGTCTTAAAAATTTCCTCGAGTCTGGCATCTAAAAAAGAGCTTCGAGAAGAGGTAAGTTAATATGTAATTTCTTTAAGAGTTTAAGAAACTTATCGAACTGTTCATCTGAATCGTCTCTTTTCATTGCTTCGGGATAAGGTATGCGAGGTTGGTACTATTTGATTACCGGTTTTGGCTTTTCTTGTGTTACCTCTACCTCAACTTCATCTACCTTGTTTTCTTGTATTGGATTGGGTTCATCTAACCCCTTACTGTCATGAGCAGAGATGGCTTGAATTTGCTCCTTTGGGTTAATCTTGGTGTTACTTGGTAGACGTCCTTGCGGTATTTTTGACATTAGCTTTGTGAGTTGTTCGACTGCATTAGTGACTTCCTTGACTGACTTAGTAAGTTCCCCGAATCGGTTCTCGTTGCTTTTAATTGTTTTCTCATTTACTAGGAAATAATTTTCTATGTTTGCCATGAATTTTGTGAACATCTCTTCGAGGTTTGGCTTCTTCTCTTGCAGATATGGCTGATTTTGGAAATTTTGGGGAGGTTGTTGTCTTTGATTTCCTTGGCCTCCCCATAAAAAAATTTGGGTGGTTCCTCCTATAAGGATTATTATTGGATCTAAAATTATTACCTATATAGTTCATTTGTTCGCTTTCTGGGTCCGGTTGGTAGGGTGGGTACTCTGGATTCGCCATAGTTCCACTTGCGTTGCACTGCATGACTGGATGTACCTGCGAAGAACACAAACTATCAAGCTTTTTATTCATCATTTCTACCTGTGTTGATAGCATGGGCACTGCATCGAGGTTATAAACTCCGGCTAATTTTGTCGGTTTTGTCCTTGTAACTTACCACTGATAGTTATTCAACGACATCTCTTCGATGAACTCGTAGGCTGCTTCAGGAGTTCTATTGTTTAGGGTTCCACTGGCGGCTGAATCGATTAGTTGCCTTGTTGAGGGGTTTACACCATTATAGAAAGTTTGGACTTGAAAACATAAGGGTAGACCATGGTGTGGACACCTTCTCAAGAGATCCTTTTATCTCTCCCATGCGTCGTATAATGTCCCTAAATCCATCTGCACAAAAGAAGAGATATCATTCTGTAATTTGGCTATTTTGGCCAGTGGGAAATATTTTAATAATAATTTTTCGGTCATTTGGTCCCATATAGTGATTGATCCTCGCGGTAATGAGTACAACCACAGTTTGGCTTTATTTCTTGATGAAAAGGGAAATAATCGAAGACGAATGGCATCATTAGAAACTCCATTTATTTTGAAAGTATCACAGAAATCTAGAAAATTAGCTATATGAGTGTTCGGGTCTTCATCTTGCAAACCATCAAATTGAACAAATTATTGAATCATCCGTATTGTGTTAGGCTTTAATTCAAAATTATTAGCAACTATAGCAGGCCTAACAATACTAGATTCTGCTCCCATTAAATGAGATTTAGCATATTCATACATAGTACGCAGAGCATTGTTCTCTTCCACATCTCGTGGTGGGTTACTTTCGTCCATCCCTTCAGGAGGATTGGATATGCCTTCTCGCTCTTCTTTTGTGTAATTTAGGGCTCGCCTAATTTCTCTGCGATTCCTACGAGCGATAGCTTCAATATCACTATCGTATACTATAGGTCCTGTTGGGTTCCTTCTAGTCATAAACTAGAAGTACCTGCTAGGAGAAGGAAGAAATAAAATTAGCAAAAACAATAAAATAAAATAAATTGTGAAATAAAAAAAATAATGGCTAAAGTAATAAAAATAGAGCTTTCTTAATATTTTAGTTCCCCGGTAACGGCGCCAAAAACTTGATCGTTGTTTAGTCGAGTTTTAAAATTTATAAAGAGAAAGATCGAACCTGGAAACTAACTCTGACAATGATTAAAGGCAAGTGTACCTATCGAACAGTAGTATAGCTTAGGCAAGACCGGATTGTCGAACCCAAAGGAACTAAAAGTACTAATACTCACTTTCTTTTTATTATTTAGCCTAAAATATGGAGTGATTGGTTGATCTAATTTAATGACTACTAAGATAAAGATACAAAGACAAAAAGAATGACTTGGAGAATAACTTGAAGAAAACTCAATTGATCACGACGATACCCTCAGGAAGAATCCACCTAGACTTCACTTGTTACTTAACACTGAACCTTATGATTTATTCACTTAGTTTGATCCGTAAGACTCCTTAGCATATATTAAGCCCTCTCTCGAGGCGAATAAAGTCTAACCCTAGGTTAATTAGTGGAACTCTCATTCTCTTATAATAACCCCGTAGAATAGTAGTAATCGATCTATGGACTCCCATATTAGGTTTCACCCTAATCCGGCAAAATCTCGTCACCCTATCTCTAGGCATGCAATCAACTCCGCTTAATTATGCTAGATCTACTCTTAAGCAGGGTCTATTCCTCCTCCACCTAAGCACATCAGATTTGGATTAAACATGCATATTTAAGAACAAACTAAGTATTTATCATATAATTCAAAATTCAATAACAAGATTCATCTAGGTTTCATTCCCTTTAGATATCTGAAGGGTTTAGTTCATAATGAATAAAGAAAATGTAAGACCCAATTTATGCCCGGGCCCAACTGAACATTGTATTAACCATTAAAAGCCCAAGTAAATTAAACCATAATAAGTCCAAAATAAAATAATAGGTCCAAAAACAGTCCATGTCCAGATATTATATAACAACCCAATACCCAAAAGACCCGAGGCCCAAATGGCCCGAACGATTTCAGATTCTAGAAACCCTGGGGGTTTCTAGAACGCACTAGAGCTGTTCAACTAGCCACCACGCGCTCCTTGCAACAGTTCAGGCTTTCCATCCATGCCAGCCGAGCATGTGAGCAACAACCTCCACGATGTTTACCTGCACAACGAAACAAGCAAAACAGAAAAGCCAACGAAGGAGAATGAACAGAAAAGAAAAAAGGATTTTTTTATTGCATTTTTATTTTTATTTTTTTTTTCCATTTTAGGGCTATATAAGCTTGATGTAAACACTATAAAAAGGATCCCCAATTTTTATCTACACATTGACAGAGAGAATAATACACAAAAAGATATACAGAATCCAAAACAAAAATAGATAGGTGATTTCGTTTTTTTTTTTCAAAATTTCTTTTCATTGTTTTTATTTTGAGTATACAAACGAAAATAGAAAAAAGAGATTACCGTCGTTTGCTATCCTCCTTTTCTCCGTCAATCAGAGTTTTCTAGATGAGGATACTGGTTGGAATTCAGCACATTGGAGTTTCCCAAAAGCAAATCGAATCTCCATGTTGCTATTCGCCTTTTTCAGTGGCATTTTGGTAACCGACAGAGAAATCTTTGATTGCGGCGCAAGGAGGAAAAGGGAGCTAGGGTTTCGGATTCAAAATGAATGGTTTTAAAATTTTCTGATTCTTTTAAGGAATTATTAACCTTTTATTTAAATCAAGCAAAACGATGCCGCATAGCATCACGTCCCGATTCGTCCGATCCGATCCGATCCGATCCGCAAACCCGGAGATCTGCGTGTTTTACTACAAGTGGTTTATTTATGTGATTGATCCCTCCCTGTTTCGTGATGTTTTAATTGTATCCTTTTTGCTATTTCTTCTATTTATTGTAATTTTTGCCCTGAAATTTTAAGCGACATTTCAATTCAATCCGCATCTAAATGCAACGTTTTTGGAACTTGGAATATTTTCTTTTTTAATCCCTGTTCGTTTGTGTGAAGCTTATTTCGATCCTAAATTTTATTTTAATAACTTTATTTGTTTATAAGTTATCCTTTTGATGTTGTTTTTATTTCAATCGAGTTTCTTATTTTAATTTTATTTTATTTTATTCATTTTAAATATTTTTCCATAAAATTCTTTATTTGTTTTAATATATCTATATTATTTGGATCATATTGTATACATTATTTTGCATTATTTTAGTTATTATTCTTTTAATTCTTCTTTATATGTATATATATTTTCTTCTAAATCTATTTATATGTATTTTTATTTCTTTTTAAATCCTATTTTATAATATATTTTGTCCATTTCAAGACTTTTTATGTATTATTACCTTCTTATATAAATTATTCATATAAATTATTTTTTACTTCATATATGTTATTTATGTAAATCAATATATATTATTCTATATACTTTGTTTTGATTTTCTCCTTGTATAATATTTTATTTTTAAATTCATTTACCACATTATTACATGTATTAATTATTTTTATTTCAATCTATTACGAATTTTTGGTATACATTTATACATATAATTTGTAGCTTAGCATCTCTTTCTAAATTATCTTTTAGTCTTGAATGTTAATATTTGAATGATATGTTACCATTGTATGACCCTAATTTGTTCTTTTGAATTTTCATTATAGCCATGTATTATTATTTTATGTACGCAATTATACTTTTTTTTATTATTGTATTGTGATTAAAATCTCCAACTTATGAAAATTGTTCATCCAAACAAACTAAACAAATACATTTTAAGTCAAATTTAAAATTGCTTATATTAAAAGTTTTTTTTTAAAGAAGGTAATGTTTGATGTTTGGAAGATCGAGGAATTGCACCCTAACGTGTTGGGTGTCGATTTTTTTCGACCAAATAATCAAAGATCCTTTTTAAATCATATGATTCCGAAATTATAAGATGATCTTGACTTTGAGGGGTCAAGATATTACATCGTAACGTGCTGGGTGTGGTATTTAGTTTCTTTAAAGCGAATGGATCTTATGTTTGGGATATTTCATTTTTTTCAAAGAAATTGCATTTTTTAAAAACTTTCCCAAATTTTCAACGCTAGGACAACATTAATCAATTTGGTACCAACTTTGGGCATTGCAAGGGTGCTAACCCTTCCTTGCACGTAATCGACTCCCAAACCCATTTCCTCGAATTTCGTAGACCAAAATATTTTTATAGGTGACCCGATCACACCTAAACAAAAAGGATTGGTGGCAACTCCTTATTTTTAAAGTCGATCCTCATTTTTTTTTCAAACTCTAAAATAAAAAATGGTTTCGACAGCTTGGCGACTCCACTGGGGACTGGTTGAGAATCAGGCCATAAATTGATTAATTTTTGTCCTTTTGATTGAAAATTTGGAAGATTGTTTTAAAAATCAGGTTTCTTTTGATGCATTTGTTTATGCTATAATGTCGAGTCTCATAAAATACTTTGGCATTGCATTGCGTGACTATTGTAGTCATATCTTTAAGTGGGAGTAAGAAACTATGCCTTCGTGAGGTTTTCACCTCTGCATGGGCTAGTGGACTACTTCCGGGATACATCTGTACCTATGTGCTTCGTGAGGTTTTCACCTCTGCATGGCCATAGGGAAATGTATTCCCCTGAACTGAACTCGATCCATATGAGCCTATAATGGGTGAGGATTGAGATATCTGCTGGTTCAGGTACCCTCTCGTTAGAACCAAACCGCATATAGCGAATCCTAAGAGCTAACTCTAGGTAGAGCCGCGTCAAACCCTAGTGGTCACCAATTTAGGTAATCTATTTTGGTTATTTATTTTACTTGTGCTAACATGTTTTGTGTTGTTTATGTTTGCATTACACTGCATTGCATTGCATTACATCATCATAGAAAGGGGGTGTTGATTAATAATTCGATTGCTAAATAGAGAAGTTTGTCATAAGAAAATAAATTTCTTGATAAAGTGGATTATAATACGGTTGTTCGGACATGGTCTGAGTAAAACATAATGAATGAAGGTTGATAGTCTGTAAAGGAATGCCAAACCTTGCCTGAAGGATTCAAGTTGACAAAAACTGTGCAAGAGCTGTCAAGTCTCAACTTTCTTGAAGAAGCTAATTAATAATGCAAGGGATAAGTGAGCAGTGAACCACGACCTAGATTAAGCCGAGTGGAAATAAGAGAGACATCTTTTGGGAGGATTTGAAAGATTCGACTGTAGCATTCAGATATGAAGAAGATTGATGAAGACGAAGCCGAATATATAATCCGTTTTATGTAAAGATATTTGTTTTCTAGAAAAGCTCTTCTAATGGAATTGAATTCAGAATCAACGTCTCTCTTTCTTTTTGTATTCATTCCATGCATTTGCATTACATCACATCACATGCATTAAAATTGGTAGAAAGACCACTAATTTATTAAAAAAAGTATTTCAGCAATCTGGAAATCGCTAAAACCTTACCAGATATGCATCCCTACGGCACAAGAAAGAAAACTCAAACAATGGATAAAAGACTAGTAAAATTGGAACAAACATAGAAGGAGATGAAAGAATAGATGCAAGCGCAAATGCAGGAACATTTGGTAAAGATTCAGTAGGATATGATGGAGAAAATGATGGAATCTCAGAAAAGCATGATGACAAATGACGCAGTTGTTTAAAGGGCTTATAGATAAAGGAAAGAGTTCAATGGTTAATGCTGAGGAGAATACTGAGTATCCTCAACACCCTCCTAGTTTTACTCCACCACATATGCCAACATGACCTGATGTAACTGTACAAAGGCCATCGGTCACGATTAGCCCACAACAGTTTCAAGCTGGTGCTCCAATGAATTCCCAAATTGGCTTAGGTTCTGGTGATAATCTGATCGTTACTAATGTGCCTGATCTTGATAATATAGGGGAAGGATAAAGAACAAGAATGGAATCACAAAAGTCATTAGAGGACCGATATAAATGGCTAGAAGAAAATTTTAGAGCAATGAAAAGTGCTGATAATTATAGAAGGATCGATGCTAAGGATTTAAGCTTGGTTCCGGACGTAGTACTTCCCCACAAATTTAAAATGTCAGAGTTTGAGAAGTACAATAGAAATAATTATCCCGAAGCTCATATCACTATGTTCTGCAGACGTATGACTGGGCATGTCAACAATGATCAATTACTGATTCACTACTTCCAAGACAGCCTAACTGGGGCAGTGTCCAAATGGTATAACCAATTGAGTCGTACCAAAATTAGTTTATGGAAAGATTTAGCTCAAGCTTTCATGAAGCGTATAGTCATGTAACAGATATGACCCCTGATAGAATCACTTTGCAGAATATGGAGAAGAGAATAAATGAGAGTTTCCGATAATATGCTCAAAGATGGAGGGAAGTTACTATACAAGTCCAACTTCCTCTAATGGAAAAAGAAATCACAATGCTCTTCATTAATACTCTGAAGGCTCTGTTCATTAACTATATGGTGGGAAGTGCCACGGTGAGCTTTTCAGATATGGTAATGTTCGGTGAAATCATTGAGAATGCTATAAGAAGCAGAAAAATAGAAGTGGGAGAAAGAACCAATGATCAACTTCAAGAAATAAGGAAAATGAGATAAATAGCCTGAGTACGCAGTAAGATTCTTCAAGGCAAGAACCCAATTTGAGGGCAAGTATAGAAATGTAACATCCTCAATTAAGGGGCCTATGCGTTTAATGTGTAGTTATGTGTAA
The DNA here is from genome assembly GCA_025506655.1 of Gossypium rotundifolium. NCBI lineage: Eukaryota > Viridiplantae > Streptophyta > Magnoliopsida > Malvales > Malvaceae > Gossypium > Gossypium rotundifolium. The sequence continues at coordinate 41,073,897 of CP106731.1, read as the reverse complement.
TGTGTTAATTAGAGTGTTAGGGGTCCAAATTGGGCTCAGGATAGGGCAGAGGCCTTGGTTAAATTTTCTGTTTAGACATTATAGGGTTTAAAAGATGGTATCTGTGGTTTAAATTACATAATGGGCTTGTGGCCCAGTAGCAAGGGCACTTGCAAAGGAACTATAACGTAGCGTCATTAGCAGGTGAAGAAGCCCAAGTTATGGCCACTTGGAGCCCATATATTTGGGCCATTTTCGACACTTAAAGGAGGAGCAAGTGGGAAGGAAATAAGGCTTAAAATTAGGAGGGATTAAATGACATGGATAACATGGATAATGTACTAATAAAGGAAGAAGAGGTCGTGCTATTTAGGCTTCTTTTGGAGGTGTGAATGGATAAAGATAAGGGAGAAAGAATAGGAGTTATCTTCTGAATAGCCAGTGGTAGTCAAATTTCCATCTCTTGGAGGGGGAAGAAATCGGTTTCAATATGCCAGAGGGGTGCCAAAATTTCCCTCATTAATTGATTAGTTTTTAGTTCGAGGAAGGGGCATTTTCGGCTTTTGAGAGGTAGGTGCCAAAATTCTCTTTAATTAGGGGGATATCTCTTCAATTCTAGCATTTGAACCCCATTCTCTTAATCTTTTCTCTCATTCTCTGTTCTCTTCTACAAGTCGAAACCCCTAATCTTATTCTCTCATCTCCACTTTTATGCAAAAGCCGAAATTCCCTAAGAGTTGTCGAATTCTCTGTGTTAAGGTAAGTGCCGATTTCTTCATTCTTTTTTCTTCTCTTTTGATTTTTGAGACCATAGTCGAATGGCTAGTTGGTTGTTAGGCCATCTGTAACTTGACGTTTTCACTGATCTCATGTTCTTTTTGGGCGGCATTCCGGGATTTGAAGGAGATCTAATCGCCTAGGTTTCTAAGCCAAAAATCGTTAACGTTTGAACCATATTATTATTTTTGCGATTTCAAGGTAAGGGTTCAATTCTCCCTATGTTGTTTAATCGGTTTCTTTTGGATTAATTGTGCTTTAACCTAATGCCTCGTTAAGCAATCATTATAGTATCCTCTGACTAAGGTCATTCATGGACTCGAATGTCAGCAAATCGAAGGAAGGGGTTGGATCTGTAGTCCCAGCCCTAAAGTTTAAGAAATGAGCGGTGTCAGCATTTGAGATTGGCCGCCCGATTGTGGACTGACATCAGAGAAAAACCTTAGGCAGTTAGCAGTCGTATCGACTTCTGATAGTGTCGACATAGAAAGTACTATTCTATTGGTAATCAGGTGTGTAGATCTCTATCACACTAGTTAATCTGTATTATATGTATGTTATGGGCTAAAAGCTAGAAAATGAAATTTGTATGAACAACATTATTACCTAGAAGGGTAAGCAATGGATGCAGTGCGTAATCATAGAAACTTCTCTATGTGTATCGAAGTGTGTAAAAGTCTGGGATCTGTTTAGATCGTATAATGTTCTGATTCTTACATGTACGTATGCATGGGATGGGATTGATATGATAAAGGGGAAAAAGGTCGCATGGCGATCGGTGGCTTTGCCACATAGGTCACACAGTGATCGGTCTTTATGACAGGCAGCACAGCTATCTAAATATTAAAATGTATTATTGAGGTCGCATGGCGATCGGTGGCTTTGCAACATAGGTCACATAGTGATCGGTCTTTATGATAGGCAGCATAGCTGTCGATATGGTGTGTAGCGGATGGAGGGTTGATTGTAGAAATCCCCATGGTGTGATGGTTGGTACGGGGGTGTGTAGAGGATGGACTCTTAGGTTTTGGATGGGACATGTTGCATGTAAATATGCCATTGTGTATGGGCCAAGGACCATAATATATTTGTGGGCCTCAAGGCTTTTATGTGTTTTCGGGATTTGCACACTGAGTCTTGGTGACTCACCCTTTTATTTTTCCCAACTTTTTAGATGAGCAGTAGATCATGGACATGGGAGCCGAGGCAAACTCGAGGGGCCACCAAGTCTTTTATCTTCGTAGGCTATTTTCGGTTTTTCTTTACGTTTCAATTTTAGGATTATTTTTGTAATAAAGCCTCCAAAACTTAGGTTATCGAACTATATTTTTTTTATGTTACGTCTTATAAACTTATGTTTTCAAAGTCTTAATTATAAAGTGAAAAGAAAATGGGTTTTTCCAGCATGTTCAACGCAAATGTTAAAGTTTCTTCAAAAATGTCTCAATTAATGATTAATCGGCTAAAATAAACTAAGATTTTCAAAAACCCTTCAAAGTAAAGTTTTCAACCTTCAACTCGTAGCATACCAGATCCGGTCATGACGTATGGGCTGAGTTTAGGGTGTTACATTTTTGGTATCACAGCCCAGTTCAAAACTCGGGCTATGAAATGGGTCCGGTAGTGATTTGTAAAAGTGATGTAAGTTTGATAAAAGTTCAGTTGAGATATGGCCTTCAAGTCTACCGGCACCCGATCCATGCAGGTAAGTATTCTAAACTCATTATGTGATATGCATGTTGGGCTTGAGGGGCTCTATAGGGACGTAGGCTAGTATGCTAGAGTTTATGGACTTTAGGTTTAGTACAAACAATTCTTCAAATCTCATAAGAAATAATTTCTAATCAAACATGTCTGTGAACAAGTCACAGGGTTAGGGTGTGGTAACAGGCATACGCATGTCTAGGATTGGATCCAGGGAGAGCTTGGTATTTAAGCGGCCCTAGCGGCTCACCTCCTCTTTTCTGGAATCCTACCTGGTGCATAGTGACTGTTCACCATAGCCACGGGGACTTGTTGATGGGCCAAAATTTATAACTAAAACCCAAAAGGGACCAGCCACCCTATTTTTGTAAAATTACTTATATTCCTAGTTTAGTAAAATTTCTAAAATACCCTTGATTTGTGAAAACTTCCCAAAATACCCTGGATTTGTAAAGTGACCAAAAAATTTACAAAATTATCGAAATACCCCTAGATTGCAAAATTACCAAAATACCCATATTTTGTAAAATCACCATGATACCCTATTTTGGAAAATTACGGAAATACCCTTGTAGGATAAAAATTACGAAAGTACCCCTAGGTAGTGGAATGAAAAAAATACCCTTATGTGATAAATGTGAGTTCATGGATGCTACTTGTATGTTGATGTGTGATGGTTGAATGTATGTGGATTCTAGAGCTAGAAAATACAGACCTGAGAACTGAACCTTGTAGATAGAGTTCGAATTCGAAAGAACTACTGTTAAAACTACTTTCCATAAGATTGTTGTGGTTAATCAGTGGAAGAAATTAATAATCCATAAAATTCCTAATAGATAAACGCAAATCGGTAGAATGAGCACTAGAGGACGTGGTGTGCGTGGCTAAGGTAGAGGCAGGATTGCTGTGTCGGAACCAGTAGGGTCTGGTCACGAGTCGAGGAATGAGGTACCAGTACCACCAGCTGTGGAGGCAGAATTTCAGGATTAGATGGCCGGAGATGATCACGGTATCTCGAGCGATGTTGAGGGTTTTAGAGAGGGTTGTTAGGGCGTATGGGCACGAAGCCCGTAAATCGTGTCGAGCTACTTAGAGCTAATGGGACAGAAGTGTTTAGGGGAATTTTTGGTATTGCCCCGAGTACAGCTGAGTATTAGTTGGAGGCGGTCTAACGCATAATAGATGATCTGAATTTCACGAAAGAAGAGAAGCTGAAAGAACTAGTGTCCCTTCTCCAAGACGAAGCTTATCAATGGTGGCTTACGGTTAAAGATAATACAGTGGCTGACCGTATCACCTGGGATTACTTCAAAACGGTGTTCCAAAGTAAGTACATTGGAACGAGTTATGTAGATGTGCATCGTAGAGCATTTCTGAATCTAGTTCAGGAAAGTAGGTCGGTGGCGGCGTATGAAGCGGAATTCTTACGCTTGAGTCGTTATGCTCGAGGGATAGTGGCCACAGAACATGAATAGTGTGTTCGATTTGAAGATGGCCTGAAGGATGGTTTACGTGTTTTGATAGCTAGATAGCGGGAAAGGGAATTTGTTGTGCTTGTGGAGAAGGATAAGATAGCTGAGGAGGTAAAGCAAACGGAAAAGCTGAATCGGGATAAAGATAGAAGTGGAAGTAAGAGGAATTTTGGATCATCAAAAGCAGTTGGGCTTACTTAGAAAAGACCTAGGTATGATGGGTCGAACCGAGTGGAGAGACTTGCTGCTAACCAGACACAGAGGTGTGTTTGTTGTGGTAAATTCCATGTAGGTGAGTGTTGGACAGGAAGTGGAAAGTGATTTAGGTGTGGATCTTTGGACCATCAGATTAGAGACTGTCCACAGCCACGGAGCGATGTAGGACCCGTAGGGTAGGGAAATGCTTAGCCAATTAGAGGGGGTAGCAGCCGTAGAGGGGTCGTGGTCCAGCTAGAGGTGGTAACAGTTTTGGCCGGGGCCGTGGAGCACCAGTGAGGGGCGGGAAACACTGAGGCGAGACAGCCGCGGTTAGTCTATGCTACCAGATGTCGAGAGGAGCCTAACGCACTGGATGTTATAATCTGTATGTTTTTAATATTTGGTTTGCCTTACAATGCATTGATTGACATTGGGTCGACACATTCATATGTTGTTAGTAGTGTGTCTAGAACTTTAAGTTTAGATTCCGAGATTACCCCTAGGGCTATGACTATAATTAGCCCATTACGACAATCTATGGTAGTAGATAAACTCTATCGGGAGGTACCCTTAGAAGTTTAGGGAATAGTTTTCTGGACGGATCTGATGGAATTACCGTTTGGGGAGTTTGACTTAATATTATGCATGGACTGGCTGGTGAAGTATCAAGCTAATTTAGATTGTGCAGCCGAGCGTATGGTGTTGAAAACCCCCAAGGGTAGTGAAGTGTTGGTGATAGGAGAAAGGGGGAACTATCTGTCGAATGTAGTGACTGCCCTAAGAGCGAAAAGGATGGTGAGAAAAGGATGCGAGGCGATATTAGTGTTTGTTCGGGCTCTGGAAGCCAAGGACCTAACTATTGGGGACATTAGGATGGTGAAGGAATTTCCTGATGTTTTCCTAGAAGAGCTTTCGGGATTACCTCCGGATCGTGAAGTGGAGTTTGGTATCGATCTTCTTCTGGGAACAGCACCAGTGTCTATCGCTCCATATAAGATGGCGCCAAAGGAGTTGGTAGAGTTGAAAGCACAAATACAAGAGTTGTTAGATAAAGGATTTATTCGACCAAGTGTGTCACCTTGGGGAGCGTCGATGTTATTTGTTAAGAAGAAGGATGGATCAATGCATATATGCATTGACTACCGTCAGCTGAACAAGTTGACTATCAAGAACAAGTATCCATTGCCAAGGATTGATGACTTGTTCGATCAACTGAAAGGGGCGTCAGTGTTCTCAAATATAGATTTGAGATCAGGATACCATCAGCTAAGGTCAAAGAATCAGATATTCATAAGACAACTTTCAAGACCCGTTACGGCCATTACGAATTTTTGGTAATGCCATTTGGGTTGACTAACACACCAGCGGCATTTATGGATTTGATGATCCGAGTGTTCTAACCCTACTTGGATCGATTTGTCGTGGTATTTATAGATGATATCTTGGTTTACTCAAGATCAAAAGAGGAGCATGATTCACATCTGCGAGTGGTTTTGCAGATTATGACGGAGAAGCAGTTGGATGCCAAATTTAGTAAGTGCGAATTTTGGCTAAGTGGAGTTACTTTTCTAGGCCACGTTGTGTCGGCAGAGGGGATTAGGGTTAACCCTCAAAAAATTAAAGCGCTGTTGGATTGGAAGCCGCCTAGGTCTGTGGCAGAAATTCGGAGTTTTCTTGGTCTGGCCGGATACTATCGAAGGTTTTTTGAAGGATTTTCTTCAATCGCGGCACAATTGACTAAGTTATTACAGAAAGGAGTTCCGTTTATTTGGTCTAGTAAGCAGCAAGAGAGTTTCGAGAAGTTGAAAAAGATTTTAACGGAGGCTCCCATATTAATTCAACCGGAGGCTGGGAAGGAATTCGTGATTTACTGTGATGCATCACACACGGGACTAGGATGCGTGTTAATGCAAGATGGAAAAGTTGTTACGTATGCATCTCGGCAGTTAAGACCGCACGAAGCAAATTATCCTACCCATGATTTGGAGTTAGTGGCGGTGGTTTTTGCTTTAAAGATTTGGAGACATTATCTGTAGGGGGAGAAATATGTTATTTATACAGATCATAAAAGCCTAAAATACTTTTGACCCAGAAGGAGTTGAATCTAAGGCAAAGGAGGTGGATCGAGTTGTTAAAGGATTATGATTGCTCGATCGAGTACCATCCGGGTAAAGCTAATGTGGTGGTGGATGCTTTAAGTTGTAGAGTAATCTCTGACTTGAGAGCGATGTTTGCTCACCTTAGTTTATACGATGATGGGAGCTTATTGGCTGAACTTCAACTGAAACCCTCTTGGGTTAGTCAGGTTAAGGAGAAGCAGCAAATCGATGAGTTGCTACAAGAGAAGTTTCAGGTAGGATCAAGTGATGGATCGACAGATTTTAGTATGAATGAGGAAGGACTGTTATGTTTTCAAGGGAGAGCTTTCATGCCAAAAGATCTGAAATTGAGGCACAGGATTTTGCAAGAAGCACATGGAAGTTCATACGCTATGCATCCCGGAGGAAGTAAGATGTATCGGGATTTACGGGATCAGTTCTGGTGGCCGAGCTTAAAGCGTGAGGTAACCGAATTGGTGAGTAAGTGTTTGACACATCAATGGTAAAGCGGAACATCGATTACCATCGAGGTTGTTGCGGTACGTGAAGATTCCATAATAGAAGTGGGAAAGGATCATAATGGACATTGTTAGTGGGCTACCCCTCACGCTTACTAAGAAAGATTCAGTCTGGGTGATTGTTGATCGCTTAACAAAATCTGCTCATTTCATACCAGTACGGGTCGATTACTCTCTGCAGAAGCTAGCTAGGTTATATATAGCGGAGGTAGTGAGGTTGCATGGGGTACCAATATAAATCATATCGGACAGGGGCCTGAGGTTCACGTTGTGATTCTGGAAGGCTTTGCATCAAGAATTGGGTATGAAGTTGGATTTCAGTATAGTGTTTCATCCTCAGATAGATGGACAGTCTGAGCGGGTAATTCAGATCTTGGAGGACATGTTGAAGGGATGTGTCATTGATTTCAGAGGTAGTTGGGAAGAGTTTTTACCATTGGTGGAGTTGGCTTACAACAACAGCTACCAGTCTAGTATTCAGATGGTGCCCTATGAAGCATTGTACGGGCGGAAGTGTCGTACCCCTACCTGTTGGACGAAATTAGGGGAACGTCAGATTTTGGGTCCGGAGTCGGTTACCGAAACAGAAGAGAAGGTTGAGTTAATTCGATCTTAACTAAAGGAATAGTAAGGACATAGAGTTTGCAGTGGGTGACAAGGTGTTCTTGAAGGTGTCACCATGGAAGAAAGTGCTGAGGCTTGGATGGAAGGGTAAATTAAGTCCCAAATTTATCGGACCTTATCGGGTGTTGAAATGAGTGGGGTCGATAGCCTATCAGCTAGAGCTACCTTGTGAGATAAGCAAGATTCACAATGTATTCCACATCTTTATGTTAAGACATTACTGTTCAAATCCGTCTCATGTGGTGCCTATGGAAGAAATCGAGGTAAGACCTGACCTATCCTTTGAAGAGCAACCAGTGGAAATCCTGGATTGTGATGTCAAGGTATTGCGAAGGAAAATGGTTCCATTCGTTAAGGTTCTATGGCGGAATCACGATTTTGAGGAAGCTACTTGGGAGCCAGAGGAAGCGATGCAGCAGCAATACTGCATCTATTCTAACCAGGTAATTTCGAGGTCAAAATTTTTTTAAGGGGGTAGAACTGTAACATCGTAGATTAAGGGCCTATGCCTTTAATGTGTAGTTATGTGTAATGTGTTAATTAGAGTGTTAGGGGTCCAGATTGGGCTCAGGATAGGGCCGAGGCCTTGGTTAAATTTTCTATTTGGACACTATAGGGTTTAAAAGATGGTATCTATGGTTTAAATTACAAAATGGGCTTGTGGCCCAATAGCAAGGGGCGCTGCAAAGAAACTATAAGGTGGCGTCATTAGCAGGTGAAGAGGCCCAAGTTATGGCAGCTTGGAGCCCATATATTTGGGCCATTTTTGGTAATTAAAGGAGGAGCAAGTGGGACGGCAATAAGGCTTAAAATTAGGAGGGATTAAATGACTTGGATAATGTGGATAATGTGCTGATAAAGGAAGGAAGAGGTGGTGTTATTTAGGCCTCTTTTAGAGGTGTGAATGGATAAAGATAAGGGAGAAAGAATAGGAGTTATCTGTTTGAGCGACCCGGTGGTGGCCGAATTTCCATCTCTTGGAGGGGGAAGAAATCGGTTTCAATATGCCAAAGGGGTGCCAAAATTTCCCTCATTAATTGATTAGTTTTTAGTTCGAGGAAGGGGCATTTTTGGCTTTTGAGAGGTAGGTGCCGAAATTCTTTTAAATTAGAGCGGAATATCTCTTCAATTTCGGCATTTGAACCCCATTCTCTTAATCTTTTCTCTCATTCTCTATTCTCTTCTACAAGTCAAAACCTCTAATCTTATTCTCTCATCTCCACTTTTATGCAAAAGCTAAAATTCCCTAGGAGTTGTCGAATTCTCTGTGTTAAGGTAAGTGCCAATTTCTTCTGTTCTTTTTTCTTCTCTTCTGATTTTTGAGACCATAGTCGAATGCCTAGTTGGTTGTTAGGCCATCTGTAGTTTGACATTTTCACTGATCTCGTGTTCTTTTTGGGCTGCATTTCGAGATTTGAAGGAGATCTAATTGCCTAGGTTTCTAAGCCAGAAATCGTTAACGTTTAAACCATATTATTATTTTCGGGATTTCAAGGTAAGGGTTCAATTCTCCCTATATTATTTAATCAATTTCTTTTCGATTAATTGTGCCTTAACCTAATGCCTCATTAAGCAATCATTATAGTATCCTCTGACTAAGGTAATTCATGGACTCGAATGTCAGCAAATCGAAGGAACGGGTTAGATCTGTAGTCCCAGCCCCAAAGTTTAAGAAACACGCGGTGTCAGCAGTTCGGGATTGGCCACCGGGTTGTGGACTAGCATCGGAGCAAAACCTTAGGCAGTTAGTAGTCGTATCGACTTCTGATAGTGTCGACATAGAAAGTACTATCCTGTCAGTAATCAGGCATGTAGATCTCTATCACACTAGTTAATCTTTATTATATGTATGTTATGGGCTAAAAGCCGAAAAATGAGGCAGTATGAACAGTTATATTACCCAGAAAGGGTAGGCAAGGGATACCAAGTACGTAATCATAGAAACTTCTCTATGTGTATCGAAGTGTGTGAAAGTCTGGGATTTGTTTAGATCGTATAATGTTTTGATTCTTGCATGTATGTATGCATGGGATGGAATTGATATGATGAAAGGGAAGAAGGTCGCATGGCGATCGGTGGCTTTGCCACATAGGTCACAAGTGATTGGTCTTTGTGATAGGCAGCACAGCTATCGAAGTACTACAATGTATTATCAAGGTCGCATGGCGATCGGTGGCTTTGCCACATAGGTCACATAGTGATCGGTCTTTATGACAGACAACACAGCTGTCGATATGTTGTGTAACGGATGGAGGGTTGATTGTAGAAATCCCCACGGTGTGATGGTTGGTACGGGGGTGTGTAGAGGATGGACTCTTAGGTTTGGGATGGGACATGTTACATGTAAATATTCTGTTGCCATTGTGTATGGGCCAAGGACCATAATGTGTTTGTGGGCCTCAAGGCTTTTATGTGTTTTCGGGATTTGCTCACTGAGTCTTGGTGACTCACCCTTTTACTTTTCCAAACTTTTCAGATGAGTAGTAGAACATGGACATGGGAGCCGAGGCGGACTCGAGGGGCCACCAAGGCTTTTATCTTCATAGGCTATTTTCAGTTTTTATTTACGTTTCAAATTTGGGATTATTTTTGTAATAAGGCCTCCATAACTTAGGTTATCGAACTGTATTTTTTTATGTTACGTCTTATAAACTAATGTTTTCAAAGTCTTAATTATAAAGTGAAAGGAAAATGGGTTTTTCCAGCATGTTCAACGCAAATGTTAAAGTTTCTTCAAAAATGTCACAATTAATGATTAATCGGCTAAAATAAACTGAGATTTTCAAAACCTTTCAAAGCAAATTTTTCAACCTTCAACCCGTAGCAGACCAGATCCGGTCATGACGTATGGGCCGGGTTTGGGGTGTTACAAGAATGGCCCCAGTTCACACCCATCCCAATGTCATATAAAAAATTGTATCAGAATCTTTTTGATGAACATGCAGTGTCTTCGTTCTCGCGAACACATGCAACCCACCCAAAATGGTATAATGAGAATACCCAATCACGAGTACCACGCGGAGTTGTAACACCCTAACCCGGCCCATTCGTTCTGATCGAATTTGAAATGCCACTACGCAGAAAACGTTTGAAAATATCCTGACTTGTGGTGGAACTTGAAAATTTTGTTCTTATTCAAAACCATGTCCATTTAAAAATTTTAAATAATATAAAACCATTGGCGAAAGATATCTCAATTATCAATCCCTAATAAAACATAACAATAAAGATACTTAAAAAATAGTTAAATACTTTAATGGGCCTTATTACAATAAACACTTAATCAAAATCTTTGAAATATAAATACTTACTTAATTAAATAAAATGTCTTACGCATGGGCCACCTCGTATCCACTCCAAACCCGTCCAAGCATCACCGTGATGTTAATAAAAATTGGGTGAGTCATACGACTCGGTGTGTAATTAAACCACCAATTCCACCCACATGTTAACACATATTAACCCATATATCGGATAACAAGATATCATATTCACAATTTACCACATTACGGGCTTGGCCCATACTCATAACACTTATCGTGTAATGGGTAATTAACCACATACTTTCCACATCTTGGGCTTAGCCCATTTCTTATTCAAATCCACATTCACATCTTGGGCTTGGCCCATTTCCACGATAGTCCATGTATCAATTGGGCTTGGCCCACTTTCACATTAAATTCACATATCAGATATAATTATGCAAAGTGTACCCAACCCAAACCTAGGGTCTATCCTCTACACACCCCCGTATCCAGCCTACCACACACCAGGGGATTAATAAATCACCCTCCCCTTTTCACTCCAAAGGCAATCAATGCCGTCCACATGCAATTAAGCACAATAATCCACAACGCGACCTCAGTCAGTACCAATCCACGATGTAGCCGTAGCTAACACCAAAACCACGATGGGACACATAGTCACTCATCAACCACGATATGGCACATAGCCTATATCAACCACGATGAGGCATAGAGCTACTCATCAAACCACGTGAAGTAAATCGCAATTGATCCACAACGTGACCTCAGTCAACGCCAATCCACGATGTAGCTCAAGGCTAACATCAAACCACATACTCGAAGTACACCCGTACCTTCTTTCATATCCCAAACCCATGCACATGCAACATGTAATAGTGGCATAATAATAATAAATGCATGCACATGTTATTAAAGCGGACCATCATATTTCCATAGGCATAGTCACATTCACATCGGCACTTTCACATTCAGTATCAGCAGATAATACTAACACGATTATCGATATACCCCTTTTTAGGGTAATCACCTCATAACTGCCACTGCACTGGTTAGCACATAATTCACACATGCAAATATAGCAAAAACTCAGAAAACGGTGGGTTAATCACACACCTTACTATTTAGTGAAATCCCGAACTATTTGATTCTAACATGATGAACGGGGTTTCTCCTCCTCCCTTAATGTCGATTTGGTCTCCTACCAAATCCCGGAGGCTTTGGTTATCTCTGCCGATTTACCCCTAACATCTATAGATAGAATTGGTCATCCATTAAATACTAAATATCGCCTATGGCCAAATATTACTCACCACCTACCAAGCTTACTCGAATCCCGAAACTGCACTTGTCCTATAGAATTGTCGAGATCCCTATATGTCACATATTAGAATCGGCTATTAACAATAATCCATAATAATTGGCCCTTGGCCGAAACTACATAGGCTTACCTTGATTGCTCCAAATCTCGAAAACTCCTCTAATGCTCCTCTTGTTCGCTATATACAAAAGATACATTGGTAAGGCATTATGAACATTCGGCCATGTTCTAAAAAATCAAGGCCTCCCTCACCTGGTTTCGGCACACTAATAGAAAAGAACCCAAACTAATTGCTTAAAGAGAGCATACTTACCAACGATTAAGACTAGGAAAGAGTAGTCGATGGCCCCTCCTTAAAGATTCAAAGAATGAGAATGGTACCGTATTTCGACAATTTAATGGTGGAAAGAAAACAAATAGAGAATGGGGCTATAAGGTTCTGCTATGGCTTCCAAAAGAAGATGGAACATTCGGCTATCAAAAGGGTAAGTATTCACAATTTCGCTTATAGATTTCAAAAGAGAAGAGAATAAAAGAGACTTATGGCGATAGCGTTTTGGCAAAGAAAAGTAGTAAGGAAAAGATGAAAGAACCCACCTTGATAGCCTCCCTAAATTCGACTAATGACCAAAAGAAAATATCTTTGAACACTTGATGGTTTTCGACAAAGGGAGAATGAAAAGAGAGGAACAATTTTCAAATAAAAGAAAATAAAAGAAGAAAAGAATAGCCAAAGATGGTCACCCTATTTAACAAATTCGCACACCTACCTCCTTCACACTTCCAAGCCGAAATTTGCTACCCCAAGGAGTCCTATATTCGGCCATTTCTCATCCCATATCAATCCCAATTTAATCTCTTATCTTCCCATTAAAATAACTCAACCTTTATCTCTTCATTTAAAAAAATAATAATCAAACAACCATTATCCCCTATCTACCTATTTAAACTAAATAAAATAAATCTACACTTATCCTACTTTTTAGCCAAATTAAAAAAAATAAAACCAAGCATTATCCTTATCATTTGAGAGTCCATATACCGTCCCACTACTCACCTATTTGTTGACGTCAAAAGCCAAAAATAAAAGCCTCAAAAATTTCACTTCCCGTGACTCGAACTCATGACTCGCACCCAACTTGTGGCGTCATTTCGAGCTTTAAGTGGCGCTTGCGACCACTTTAACAAGCGAGTTCTTATGCTATAGATCCCTTACAAATTTTCTTAAGACTTTCTTGGCTAGCTTCCCTTTTACTTAGTCACAAAAACAAAATAAAAGCCACCCATTCTTTGCCTCGAGTTTCAAACACGAGACCTCTTTGGAACACCACACGCTACCGACCACTTTCTTTGCTAGCTCCTTTCGTCATAAACTCCCAACAATTCTTTTTAAGACCTTCTTCTCCTTAACGCCAATCTTGCAAAAATAAAACACGCCCATGTCACCAGCGGATTGAACCAAGGCCCTTGTCCAAAGGTCATCCTAGGCCCTTAAGTGGCGCATGGAAGCCACTTTACCAAGGCCTGTTTTATGCCAAACACGCCTAAGATTTTTCCCTTAAGGCCTCTTCCGCCTAATTTCCCCTTTTCACTTAAAATTCCAACATTTTCCAAAGTTTTTCCCCTTCACCTAAAGTTCTCAAAAACTCCTAAAATATATCCAAACACACTCCAAGCCTACTATCACTTGAATTATGCATTAAATGCATAGCCCCTAATCTAGGATGTTACAGTTCTACCCCCCTTTAAAAATAATTTTGTCCTCAAAATTACTTACTAACTAACGGCTAAACAATCCTACTCATCACACTACGCTTACGCTGTGCACTCTGATTTTAATAAAACTATCTTACCTTCTAGGCACAGTCTTAAAGTTCACATCCAAGGTTTTATACACTTCACTAGCAATTCAACAATGAATAATATTCCAAAAATAAGGAACTTACCCGCTATCACATCCTTGGTTGTCTCACATCTTAACCTTCAGCTCCTCTACCGGGTGTTCCACAACCTTGGCCGGAACCATTTCCTCCATGGTTTGGACCACGAACCTTCGTTGCCTGAGGACAATTCTTAACCAAATGAGCCTTAGATCCACATCGAAAACATACCTTACTATTACCCCAACACTCTCTTGTGTGAGTTCTCCCACACTGAGCACATAGACGACTCGATTCTCGAAACCGCACAGTGCATGTGAAATTCTCGATCCTTGGTCTTTTCTGAACATCTCCAAATGATGTTGACGGTCCAAAACTTCTCTTATTCCCATTCCTATTCTTTTCTCGATTTTCTCTTACAATCCTTTTAACTTCTTGACTATCAAGAGCTTTCTCCACTAGAATGGCAAAGTCTCTTTCTGCATGCGAGCAATCAACTCTCGCAACTCATCTCGTAGCCCATCTTGAATCGAACACACCTTTCGTGTCGTAGCCACGATCCCTTTGGCGTACTAACTTAACCGCACAAATTCACTTCATATTACGCTTAAACACTTCCTTGAACCAAATTTAGAAACGCCTTTCTCTGCGAGTCTAAGTAGCTAGATCCAACGTATTTCCTTCAAACTTAAGCTTAAAATATTCCCAATCCACTTCGATGCATCGGGTACTTTGTCCGACGGTGAGCCACCATCGATAAGCTTCATCTCGAACAGCGAGGCGGCACCTTTCGACTTTTCCTCGAGTACAGTCAAATTGTCCATGATTCTTTCAAGCGCCTCCAACCAATACTCCGCTACATTGAGCTACTCGATACTCCTCTAAAACTTGACTCAGTTCGACCTAAGTCTTTCCAATACTGATTTTTGAGCTCCATTTCCCACACTAGCTCCTGCCACTCGCTCGAGCACTCGTAGCATAGCCCGCGATACTGCATCATCTTCTTCTATCGGATCTTGATCCTCCACACCCACTATTGGCGGCGGCACGTCATTTTCTGACCCATGGCCAGACCCTACTGATCCCGACATAGCCATTCTACCTCTACCGCGTCCACGACGACCACGTCCCCTAGAACTCATCTCTAACATTGCGATTTAATCTGATTAAGAAGTTTTATGCATTGGTATTTGTTCCACTGTTTAAACGCGAATAATTTTATGAAAAGAATTTCTAGAAGTGGTTCTTTCGATCGAATAAAGTTTCAGTTCAAGTTCACTACTCTAATTCAGAGAGTCACATCCATTCCTCAATGGAGGCACATTCATTCATCAACAAGACACATTCATTCCGTGTTATCTACCACACATTCACTATTCAAACATTTCTGCCCGTTTCTATCTCAGGGGTATTTTCGTCATTTGTCCTACAGGGGTATTTTGGTAATAAATCAGGATCAATTTAAAAATCTTTATAAACCAAATGTATTTCAAAAACTCGAGGTAATCTTGAAAATATGTTTTCCAAATCAGAGGTATTGCCAAAAATTTTAGAAATCGGGGTTATTTGGTAATTTTGAAAGTTAAGGGCATTTCCGTAAATTCTCCAAATCGGGATATCTTGATATTTGTAAAATGTAAGTTTTTGTATTTTGTAAAGTAGAAACATTTTAGCAAAAGTCGAGGTATTTTTGAAAATCTTAAAACTAAGGTATTTTAGTAATTTACAACACGGGGGCATTTATTAATTTCCCCAAATCAAAGTACATTTACTTTTTGCAAAATAGAGTTTTTTTTTTGGACACTTTTGCAAGATAGAGAAATTTTATTAAAATCAAGGGTAATATGGTACTTTTAGAAGCCAAGGGCATTTTCGTAATTCTTCTACCAGGGGTATTTTAGTAATTTGGCAATTCAAAAAATTTTCGAGAAATTTTCCAAAATAGATTTTGTTACAAATCGAAGGGGTAATTTATGGATTTAAAAACTAGGGTTTTTATAAAAAATTTTGCTAGTCCCTTCGGGTTTTAGTTACTGGGTTTAGCCTATGAATAAGTCCTCTTGGTTAGGTTGAACCGTAGCTACGCACTAGGTAGGATTCGAGTAAAGAGGAGGTGAGTCGCTAGGACTGCTTAAGTACAAAGCTCTTACTGAATCCACTCCTAGACATGCGAACAACAGTTGCCACACCTTAACTCAGCGACTTACTTCACAAGTTGGTTTAATAGTCCTTAAGTCTTATGCATGTATTTGAGTGCACTAGCCCTAATATTCTAATCTACGAGCCCGAATAAGCCCATAACAGTTCACATAAACAATCACTTCAATAATTAGAAGTACTTACAGGTGGACTTGGTAGGAGATCTGAGTGCCATGCCGAATAACACAAATAAAAGTCCATATTTTGAAAAGCCCATTTTGAAAACATTTTGGACCCAAAACCCTCAAAGTGAGTTTTGAGCCGGCTCGATACCAAATCAGTAACACCAGCCCATTCGTTCTGAATCAATTTGAAATGCCACTCTGAAAAACGTTTGAAAATATCGACTTGTGGTGGAACTTGAAAATTTTGTTCTTATTCAAAAACCATGTCCATTTAAAATTTTTAAATAATATAAGCTTGATAAAATATCCAAATAAAAACTTTATTATATCTGATTTAAGAAAATAAAACCATTGGCCAAAGATATCTCAATTGTCAATCCCTAATAAAACATAACAATAAAGATACTTAAAAAAATACTTAAATACTTTAATGGGCCTTATTACAATAAACACTTAATCAAAATACTGAAATATAAATACTTAATTAATTAAATAAAATGTCTTACGATGGGCCACCTCGTATCCACTCCAAACCGGCCCAAGCATCACTGTGATGTTAATAAAAATTGGGTGAGTCATACGCACTCGGTGTGTAATTAAACCATCTGAATTCCACCCACATGTTAACACACATTAACCCATATATCGATAACAAGATATCATATTCACAATTTACCACATTACGGGCTTGGACCATACTCATAACACTTATCGGTAACAGGTAATTAACCACATACTTTCCACATCTTGGGCTTAGCCCATTTCTTATTCAAATCCACATTCACATCTTGGGCTTGGCCCATTTCAACGATTAGTCCACGTATCAATTGGGCTTGGCGACTTTCACATTAAATTCACATATCAGATATAATTATGCAAAGTGTACCCAACTCAAACCTAGGGTCCATCCTCTACACACCCCCGTATCCAGCCTACCACACACCAGGGGATTAACAAATCACCCTCCCCTTTTCACTCCAAAGACAATCAATGCCGTCCACGTGCAATTAAGCACAATAATCCACAACGCGACCTCAGTCAGCGCCAATCCACGATGTAGCCATAGTAACACCAAAACCACGATGGGACACATAGTCACTCATCAACCACGATATGGCACATAGCCTATATCAACCACGATGAGGCACAGAGCTACTCATCAAGCCACGCGAACTAAATCGCAATTGATCCACAACGTGACCTCAGTCAACGTCAATCCACGATGTAGCTCAAGGCTAACATCAAACCACATACTCAAAGTACACCCGTACCTTCTTTCATATCCCAACCCATGCACATACAACATGTAATAGTGGCATAATAATAATAAATGCATGCACATGTTATTAAGGCAGACCATCATAGGTATAGTCACATTCACATCGGCACTTTCACATTCGTATCAACAGATAATACTAACCTGATTATCGATATACCCCTTTTTAGGGTAATCACCTCATAACTGCCACTGCACTGGTTAGCACATAATTCACACATGCAAATATAGCAAAAACTCAGAAAACGGTGGGTAATCACAGACCTTACTATTTAGCGAAATCCCAAACTATTTGATTCTAACACGATGAACGGGGTTTCTCCTCCTCCCTTAATGCCAATTTGGTCTCCTACCAAATCCCGGAGGCTTTGGTTATCTCTGCCAATTTACCCCTAACATCCATAGATAAAATCGGTCATCCATTAAATACTAAATATCGCCTATGGTCGAATATTACTCACCACCTACCAAGCTTACTTGAATCCAATCGCACTTGTCTTATAGAATTGTCGAGATCCCTATATGTCACATATTAGAATCGGCTATTAACAATAATCCATAACAATTGGCCCTTGGCGAAGCTACATAAACTTACCTTGATTGCTCCAAATCCAAAAACTCCTCTAATGCTCCTCTTGTCGGCTATATACAAAAGATACATTGGTAAGGCACTATGAACATTCTACCATGTTCTAAAAATCAAGGCCTCCCTCACCGGTTTGACACACTAATAGAAAAGAACCCAAACTAATTGCTTAAAGAGCATACTTACCAACGATTAAGACTAGGAAAGAGTAGTCGATGACCCTCTTTAGAGATTCAACTTGAGAATGGTGCTGGTATTTCGACACTTTAATGGTAGAAAGAAAACAAATAGAGAATGGGGCTATAAGGTTCTGCTATGGCTTCCAAAAGAAGATGGAACATTCGGCTATCAAAAGGGTAAGTATTCACAATTTAGACTTATAGATTTCAAAAGAGAAGAGAATAAAAAGAGACTTATGGTGTATAGCGTTTTGGCAAAGAAAGGTAGTAAGGAAAAGATGAAAGAACCCACCTTGATAGCCTCCCTAAATTTGGCTAATGACCAAAAGAAAATATGCCGAACACTTGATGGTTTTCAGCACAAAGGGAGAATGAAAAGAGAGGAACAATTTTCAAATAACAGAAGAAAAGAATAGCCAAAAGATGGTCACCCCTATTTAACGAATTCGGCACATCTATCTCCTTCACACTTCCAAGCCGAAATTTGCTACCGCAAGGAGTCCTATATTCGGCCATTCTCATCCCATATCAATCCCAATTTAATCTCTTATCTTCCCATTAAAATAACTCAACCTTTATCTCTTCATTTAAAAAATATTTATCAAACAACCATTATCCCCTATCTACCTATTTAAACCAAATAAAATAAATCTATACTTATCCTACTTTTTAGCCAAATTAAAAAAATAAAACCAAGCATTATCCTTATCATTTGAGAGTCCATATGGCGTCCCACTACTCACCCTGTTGTTGACGTCAAAAGCCAAAAATAAAAGCCTCAAAAATTTCGCTTCCCACGTGACTCGAACTCATGACTCGCACCCAACTTGTGGCATCATTTCCAGAGCTTTAAGTGGCACCTTGCAGCCACTTTAACAAGTAGGTTCATACGTTATAGATCCCTTACAAATTTTCTTAAGACTTTCTTGGCTAGCTTCCCCTTTTTACCTCGGCACAAAAGCAAAATAAAAGCCACCCATTGCTGCCTCCGAGTTCCAAATAGGAGACCTGCTGGAACACCAAACGCTACCAGCCACTTTGCTGCTAGCTCCTTTGCGTCATAAACTCCCAACAATTCTTTCTAAGACCTTCTTCTCCCTTAACGCCAATCTTGCAAAAATAAAACACGCCCATGCCGCCAACGGGATTCGAACCAATGCCCTTGTCTAGGCGTCATCCCAGGCCCTTAAGTGGCGCATGGAAGCCACTTTACCAAGGCCTGTTTTATACCAAACACACCTAAGATTTTTCCCTTAAGGCCTCTTCCGCCTAATTTCCCCTTTTCACTTAAAATTCCAATATTTTCCAAAGTTTTTCCCCTTCACCTAAAGTTCTCAAAAACTCCTAAAATATATTCAAACACACTCCAAGCCTACTATCACTTGAATTATGCATTAATTGCATAGCCCCTAATCTAGGATGTTTGTAATATCCTAGATTAGGGGTTATGTGTTTGGAGCATAACTCAAGGGTTTGTAGGTTTTAAGTGTGGTTGGATATATTTAGGAGTTTTGAGAACTTAAATGAAGGGAAAACTTTGGAAAATATTGGATTTTTAAGTAAAAGGGGAACTAGACAAGGAGGCCTTAAAAGAAATTTTGTGGAGTATAAGACACAAGGAATTAATTGGCAAAGTGGCTGGGGCATTACCTGCAGTGAGGCTCCAGCAGGTCTTGAGTTCGAGGAGTGGGAGCACCAGTTGGGCGTTTTATTTTTGGCTTTTGGCGATAAGACAAGGGGGAGCTAACGAGAGAGCTCTTAAAAGAAATTGTGACGAGTTTATGTCACAAAGAAACGCCTTGGCAGAATGGTTAGGGGTGTTAGTGTAGTTGCTCCATCAGGTCCCATGTTCGAACCATGGGAGCAGCAGTTTGGTGTTTTTATTTTTCCATACTGGTGTGAAGGGGGAGAGAAGAAGTTGGATGGCACATGGGCTTTTGGAGGATAAGGATTAAGCTAGTTTTGTTTTTAATTTTTGGCTAGGATAATGGATATATTCTGGCTTTTATATTTTTTTTATTTTAAGATAGAAGACAAGGGTGGCCTTATTTTATTTGTTTTTGAAGAGGTGATAAGGGATAATGGTTGTTGTATTTTAATTATTTTTGAATAGGTGTCAAGAGATAAAATAAGAGTTTTATTTGGAAGTTGATAAAGAGATAAAGTGGCCAAATAGGGGACTCTCCAGCTTGGGGAATTTTCAGCTTTGAAGTTTATAAGGTGGGTGTGCCGAATTTTTGTTCTCTTTTTCCTCTTTATGTGTCGTTCTCTTTTTGTGCTAGAGCCATCTAGTTTCGACTTTCTTCCTCTTTGTTTGAGTGACCGAGACTTCAAGGACCAATAAGGTCATTGGTGTTCTTCCTCTTCTACTTGCTCTTGGCCGACCCTACACCTCTTTTCCAACTTTCGAAATACTTCTTTTATTTTGGTGATAGCCGAATGGTTCATTCCCTATTCTAAGGTCATAGCCGATTTACCTTGGAGCCGATTCTTTCAAAAGCCGAAGGTGGTATGCTAGTTTCTTCTTCTCCTTTTTTATGTCTTTTTGTACTATTTTTCCCCGACAACTATTCTTTTCTTGTTATTTTCTTAAGCCGAATAATCCTTCTCCTGTGGCCGAATCTCTCTGGTAGCATAGGGGGGAGGCGTCGTCGATTTCTTTTGGTGCAAGTTATTCAATCGATTTATTATAAAGGGATTTCGACAGTTCAAAGGCAAGGAGTAACGGTATTCGGGATTACGATAAGTAAGGTAGGTGATTAAGTGGTATTCGACCATAGGCCATTTATGAGTATAAGTGTGACTAATTATGTACTTTGGTTCATAGGCAAATCGACAAAGGCTTCCGGATTTAAACTCGCTTTGGTAAGTGATAGTAAGTTTAGGCCCAAGGCCATATTTCAGGTGCAATTAATCCTTCTGGATTTAGTTATTATAGCCGAATAGGCCTATGCCACTAACTTGGGTATCAGCCGAATATAGGGTCAAGAGATATAGCACAGTAGATCGGATCTTCGGGATCTAGGATTCACGATAGTAATAGGTGTGTACTTACACACTTCATAATTAATAAACTGTTAATAAACTGTATGTGTTAAACCGGATATGTGTAGATCTGGATTGATATCGTCAGGGTATAAGCGAGGATTCGGGTAAGTCCGTTTCATTATGAGTTGTTATATCATGTATGTCGATGCATGACATATTTGGTATACGTGGTATATGGAAATATGGCCTTTTATAAATTCATTGTGTTATTATTTTACGCATGATTGGCATGATTTTTTTTTATATGCATATTATTGAGGGTGACAGGAGTGGAGGGGGAAGTGATATCCGTGTCTTTGAGACACCAGATGTAACAACCCAAACTCAGCCCAAACTTTATGGCCGAATCTAGCTTGTTACAGTAGAAAACATTTTAAAGGAAGTCGATTTTCTAAATCGGTTTAAGTTGTTGAAAACCTTTTTGTTTGATTGTTTTGTAAAAGCTTTACTTAGTGCTTATTTGAGAAATTTATTTAAGCCGAGTTATAATAGAACTTTGAAGGTGCCCGATGGCACATTAAAAACAATTTTCGTTTTAACTTGGAAAACATGTGATTTAAATGTTAATAACAAAGTTTAAAACAAAGTATCCAACGTATGAAAAGTAGCAAAACAAAATATCAGGAGGCCTTATTACATCCAAATAGAATAAAAACCCAAAATAAAAATATCACAACTGAAATTAAAGTTCATTTAAATTAAATCCACTGCATGGCCACCTCAAGTCCATCCGGCTCCATATCCGCGATCTATGCATCACCTGAAAAATTAAGGAGAAGGTGAGTCACCAAGACTCAGTATGTAACCCTTCCCCCGATTTTAAACATTTTCATACACAACATATAACAATTAACGTGCATAATATTATGTGCCCCAACCTAGCCAACCAATCGCCACAGTCTACCCCGTTGTGGTACCAAACCACTTGGTGGTGCCAAACCACCGGTGACATATAGTCACGATGTGATGCCAAATCACCGGAGGTGCCAAACCTCGGTGTCCATAGACACGATCGATTGATGGGGCCAACCCATCGTGTGATGCCAAATCATTGGCGTCAATCCTTAAGTAATATGTGGGGCCAACCCACCGTGGTGCTAAGCCACTGGGACGAGGCGCAATGAGGTACCAAACCTCGGAGGTACCAAACCTCACGGTGACCGTAGTCACAAGTATGTTACCAAAACACTTGGTGCCCGTCGGCATAATAATCTTGCCCCTCCACTCATTAATCCCACATCGGTCATGTATACATATCATGTATCAATACATCATGCTTACCAAAAGCATCAATAACACATTCATATTAACAGGTACTTACCAGAATCACCACTCATACCGTTATAGTATTAATCCGATGCTACACAAGTCAAAGTTAGCATACATAACACTCAAGACATTTAAATAATTATATGTGTGTATGTACACACCTATCACCTTTGGATGCTCTAAATCCGAAAAGAAGAGTCGGCCACCCTAGATCTACTTGTCCCTATATTAAGCCATAATAGAGTTAGTGATATGGGCCATTCGGCCAAACCAAATAATTTGAGAAGGGTTCCTTGTGAACCCGAACCTTACCTTTATCCTTTCGGTTCCTAATCACAAAGACTCAATTCCCGTTCGCTCTCGCCAACCACCATCGATTAGTAAATAATCCGATAGCCTTGACTTTTAATCATTAAGCGACTTACTAGAATAGCACTCTATTTACCATAAATCCTTACCACCTACTTACCAATCGATTGACTAAGGAACTAAGATCCGCCTTTACGCTTTGAGATCCGAAGTTTCCTAGAAAGAAATTGGTTTCACAAGGGTGTTAATACACTATTGAAATCGGCACTTACCCCTTATGGATGTCGGCGAGACACGAAGAGAAGGAAACAAAATAGTATTCTGGCTAATACTTCTTACCTCTGCTTCAATATTCGCCAAGTCTATAGAGTAGAGGAAGGGAATTTGAATGTGAGGTTTCGCAAAAAAAAGTAGAGAGGGCTTTTAGGTTGAAAAGGAGTGAAAAGATTGGAGAGATGGAATATGGAAGTAGAGAGGAAATTCAGCTATTGCCAAAAAAGAAAATAAAAGATGAAAGAATGCTTGAAGAGAATTTTGGCACTTAGCAAAAATGACAAAAAGCAAACAAGGTGACACAGTTGAACCTTTTATAGGCATTCGGCATCCCCCCTAGTGGCCTTGCCATCCACCTCCCCATGAGGTGTTTAAATTTTGGCAACCACTTACAACCTCTCCTGGCCACTCATTTGATTTAATTCAAATCATTTGAAAAAAAATAATCTAATAATAATTCATAATATCCTTGATTATCACTAATTATCCTTAGATAAAAATCTATTAATTCCCAAATAATCAAAGAATCTCTTAATAATCCAAATAATTTCCTTATTATCACCTATTATCTTGTTTATCTAAATAAACTAATATCATCCTAATTATCCTTAGAATTAAACAATTTAAAATCCAATTTAAAATGCTCATATTATCCTTTAATATTGAAATAAAATTTGAGCATTTTCCTCTCTTGTTGCCCAAACAAGGTGCCAAAAGGAGAATTTAGCGACTTGAACCAAGGCTCTCCCTCACCCCTTGTGGCGTCACTACTAGGCTCTTAAGTGGCCCTCCTTTGCCACTTATTCTAGGCTCATTTATGACAAATTATCCCTTACTTATTCTTATAACCCCCACTTGTTAAGGCTCCCCACCTTTAAAGCTAGAAACTGAAATTTTTACCAAATCGAGCCTACTCAAGGCCTTTGATTAAACCATATATTTCCATAAATAATATCACAGCAGTTCCAACATACCAAATAATTATTCAATCACAAATAGCCCCTAATTTAGGATGTTACACCAGATGTTTGGCACCTCCAGTGGTTTGGTACCACATATTTCGTGACTTTGGCTCACCAGAGGTTTGACACCTCATAGCGACTTGTCCCAGTGGCTTAGTACCACAGTGGGTTGGCCCCACAGTTGATATTACGGGATTATCTCCAGTGATTTGGTATCACACGTGGGTTGGCCCCACATATATTATTTGTGACTTTGGGTCACCAGTGGTTTGGCACCACCAGTGGTTTGGCACCACAATATTGATGGATATCGTGACTTCGGGTCACCAGTGGTTTGGCACCACCAGTGGTTTGGTACCACACGGGGTAGAAAAAGGAGTTAAGGATGGCTAGGTTGGGTGAATGCTATACTTAGATATGAATTGTGTAAGTTGTTGCATTAATCGGGGAGGGTTATACTTCGAGTCTTGGTGACTCACCTTCTCCTTAACCTTTTCGGTGAGTCGTAGATCGCGGATGAGGCCGGGATGGACTCGAGGTGGCCATGAGATGGAAAATTTGCTTTAATTAGACTATGGTTTATTTTCATTTTATTTTTATTTTATTATGCGAGTTGTAATAAGGCCATTAAAGTATTTGAGTATTTTTATTAAGTATCTTTATTATTATGTTCTATTATGGATTGACAAGCGAGATATTATTTGCAAATGGTTTTATTTATATATATAATCAAGTTTTGAATCCGGTATTTTTACAACAACCAAATTCCTACATAGAATATTTTAAGTCACGAAAATGTTTATTTAAAGGCAACAAATTTTTAACGGTTTTTACTTTTAAGTAAGAATATTTTTAAACGTTTTTCGCAGTTGCATTTCAAATTTGGCCGTATCGAATGGGCCGGGTTTGGGGTGCTACAAATTGTATCAGAGCCCAATTCAAAACTCGGCTGTGGGGGCCCAAGGCCAAAAATGTTTTTGGTAGGCCTCTGTGAAATATTGTGAAAATGGTTTTTGTTTTGAACAGCATGGCATCGAGTCTCCGGCACCAATCCGCCTAGGTAATTATCTCTAACTACTCTGTGACTACTTGATAGGGGTAAATGGGTAACTTGGGAATGTAGACTAAAGGAATAGGAACTATTGAACCCTAGGAATAGTATACCCCAATATGAGAATTACATAAGACTTAAATGCCTAATTAAACAAGGTCAGTGGCTAAGTTCTTGAGTTAGGGTGTGGCAACCATGGTGCGCATGTCTAGGAGTGGATCCAGAAGAGCACGGTACTTAAGCAAATCCTAGTGACTCACCTCCTCTTGCAGAATCCTACAGTGCATAGCTACTGTTCACCCTAACCAAGAGGACTCGATCATGAGCTAAACTCAATAACTAAAACCGAAATGGAACTAGCCGTATTTTCATAAAAACCTTAGGTTTAAAACTCTTAAAATTTCTTTTTAAGTGTGTGAGAATTATTGTTTTACAACATTTTTCTAAAAAAAAAGTTTGATTTGTCGAATTACTAAAATACCCTTAGTGGTAAAATTACAAAAACGCCCTTGGTTTATGAAATTCCCAAAATACCCACAGTTTTAATCGAAATTTCCATTACATATAAAGTGCCCAAAAACCTTAATTTGCAAAATATCAAAAATATCATGATTTTAGAAAATTACAAAATTGCCCCTAACCCACAAAATTACCAAAATTACCCTAATTTTCAAATTTTTTGCAACACTATCAACTTGGAAAACAAATTCTCAAAAAGAACCCTCAAAGTTTTGCAACATTTGGAAATACCCCGGAAACATCAAACTTTACAAAGTTACCCTAGTTTATTACCAAAATACCCCCGAGCTTCAAAATCACCGAAATACCTCAAATTTTAAAATTTTCAAAATACCCCAGGAATTTAAAAGTTCCAAAATACTTTTTGACAAAATCATTCAAGAACTTTTATTTTTGAAAATTTACAAAAATACCCTTGTAGGATAAAATTACGAAAATACCTCCGGGTAGTGAAATGTCAAAAATGCCCCTACACGTTAGATATGGTCTGTGAATGTTGTTTGTGTGATGGATGTACTTAGAACTAGGAGATAAGCCTGAAACTGGAACTCTAGGTAGATTCGATTTCGAAAGAATCACTTCAAAAATTATTTCTCACAAAATTGCTCGTGGGTAAACATTGAACAGTATTAATAATGCATAAAATTCTTAATCAGATAAATGCGAACGAGAAGAATGAGAACAAGAGGTCGTGGACGTCCGCCTCGTGGCCGTGGTAGGGGTAGAATGACCTTGTCGGAGCCAGCAGAGTCTGGTCATGGGTCTGGAAATGTGATACCGGATCTACCGGCAGCGAAAATTGAGTTTCAAGACTAGACAGGTGGCAACGATGTAGTATCTCAAGCTGTACTACGAGTGTTGGAGCGAGTTTTCGAGGCAGGCGCAGGTGTAGGAGCCCGTAAATCCGTGGTTGAATGACTCCGGGCTAACAGAGCAGAAGTGTTTAGAGGAGTTTCTACAGTGGCTCCCAACACGGCTGAGTATTGGTTGGAGGCAACCGAATGAATAATGGATGACTTGGATTTCTCGACTGAGGAGAAGTTAAAGGGGATAGTGTCTCTTCTCCGGGATGAGTCGTACCAATGGTGGCTCACGGTCTGAGAGGGTGTAGCGATCGGTGATATCACATGGGATTATTTTAAGGCAGCATATCAGAGGAAGTATGTGGGGGCTAGTTATATTGATGAGCAGCGTACGACGTTCTTAAATTTGGTGCAAGGGAATAAGTCGGTACCCGAGTATGAGGCTGAATTCTTGAGGTTAAGTAGGTATGCTCGGGGTATGGTAGGCACAGAACATGAGCGCTGCGTTAGGTTTGAGGACGGGTTGAGAGATGAGCTACGGTGTTAATCGCACCTCAGTGTGAAAGGGAATTTACTGTTCTCGTGGAAAAGGCTAAAATGGCGAAGCGGTGAAGTGAATTGAGGCGGGATCGGATGTAAGTAAGGATAAAAGGAATTTTGGGCCTTCAGGTCATTTGGAGGTTCTGAAGAGGGCTAGATTTGGGGAATCGAAAAGGGCATAAAGCCTACTCGATGGCCGCCTCGGTGTGCTAGATCGGAAATCCCACTCGGAGAATGTTTGGTTTGGAAGTAGAGGTGCTTTGAGTGTGGATCAATGGAGCACCGGTAAGGGATTGTCCGCGAAGTTGGCTAGGACTCAAGCTGAGGGTCAAGGACGGGGTCAATTTCTAGTGAAATGCCTGAAATCTTGGATGTGAACTTAGGGATTGTGCCTAGGAAGTAAGATAGTTTTATTAAGATCAGAGTGCGTAGCATAAGCGTAGTACGGTGAGTTAAGATGTACGATTATTCATTATTAAGTAATTTCGAGGACAAAATTATTTTTAAGGAGGGTAGAACTGTAACATCCTAGATTAGGAGTTATGTGTTTGGAGTATAACACAAGGGTTTGTAGGTTTTAAGTGTGGTTGGATATATTTTAGGAGTTTTTGAGAACTTAAGGTGAAGGGGAAAAACTTTGGAAAATATTGGATTTTTAAGTAAAAGGGGGGAACTAGACAAGGAGGCCTTAAAAGAAATTTTGTGGCGTATAAGACACAAGGAATTAATTGGCAAAGTGGCTGGGGCGTTACCTACATTGAGGCTCCAGCAAGTCTTGAGTTCGAGGAGTGGGAGCAGCAGTTGGGCATTTTATTTTTGGCTTTTGGCGATAAGACAAGGGGGAGCTAACGAGAGAGCTCTTAAAAGAAAGTGTGATGAGTTTATGTCACAAAGAAATGCCTTGGCAGAATGGTTAGGGGCGTTAGTGCAGTTGCTCCATCATGTCCCATGTTCGAACCATGGGAGCAGTAGTTCGATTTTTTTATTTTTCCATACTGGCGTGAAGGGAGAGAGAAGTTGGACGACACATGGGCATTTGGAGGATAAGGATTAAGCTAGTTTTGTTTTTAATTTTCAGCTGGGATAATGGATATATGCTGGCTTTTATATTTTTTTATTTTAAGATAGAAGACAAGGGTGGCCTTATTTTATTTGTTTTTGAAGGGTGATAAGGGATAATGGCTGTTGTATTTTAATTATTTTTGAATAGGTGTCAAGAGATAAAATAAGAGTTTTATTTGGAAGTTGATAAAGAGATAAAGTGGCCGAATGAGGGACTCTCCAGCTTGGGGCATTTTCAGCTTTGAAGTTTATAAGGTGGGTGTGCCGAACTTTTGTTCTCTTTTTCCTCTTTATGTGCCGTTCTCTTTTTGTGCTAAAGCCATCTAGTTTCGGCTTTCTTCCTCTTTGTTTGAGTGACCGAGACTTCAAGGACCAATAAGGTCATTGGTGTTCTTCCTCTTCTACTTGTTCTTGGCCGACCATACACCTCTTTTCCAACTTTCGAAATACTTTTTTATTTTGGTGATAGCCAAATGGTTCATTCCCTATTCTAAGGTCATAGCCGATTTACCTTGGAGCCGATTCTTTCAAAAGCCAAAGGTGGTATGCTAGTTTCTTCTACTCCTTTTTTATGTCTTTTTGTATTATTTTTCCCCGACAACTATTCTTTTCTTGTT
Source organism: Gossypium rotundifolium (assembly GCA_025506655.1). Taxonomy (NCBI): domain Eukaryota; kingdom Viridiplantae; phylum Streptophyta; class Magnoliopsida; order Malvales; family Malvaceae; genus Gossypium; species Gossypium rotundifolium. The sequence goes on along the minus strand of CP106731.1, from coordinate 41,045,244 downwards.
ATTTTCTTAAACCGAATAATCCTTCTCCTGTGGCCAAATCTCTTTGGTAGCATAGGGGGGAGGCGTCGTCGATTTCTTTTGGTGCAAGTTATTCAATCAGTTTATTATAAAGGGATTTCAACAGTTCAAAAGCAAGGAGCAACGGTATTTGGGATTACGGTAAGTAAGGTAGGTGATTCATGGTATTGACCATAGGCCATTTTATGAGTATAAGTCTGTTGATTATGTACTTTGGTTCATAGGGAAAATCGACAAAGGCTTAGGGATTTAAACTCACTTTGGTAAGTGATAGTAAGTTTCGCCCAAGGCCATATTTTAGTGCGATAAATCCTTGAGTTTAGTTATTATAGTGAATAGGCCTATGCCACTAACTTGGTATTGGCGAAATATAGGGTCAAGAGATATAGCACGATGGATCGGATCTTGGGATCTAGGATTTGCGATAGTAACAGGTGTGTACTTACACACTTCATAACTAATAAACTGTTAATAAATTGTATGTGTTAAACCGAATATGTGTAGATCTGGATTGATACCGTAAGGGTATAAGCGAGGATTCGGGTAAGTTCGTTTCGTTATGAGTTGTTATATGATGTATGTCGATGCATGACATATTTGGTATATGTGGTATATGGAAATATGGCCTTTTATAAATTCAGTGTGTTATTATTTTACACATGATTGGCATGATTTTTTTTATATGCATATTATTGAGGGTGACATGAGTGGAGGGGGAAGTGATATCCATGTCTTTAAGACACCAGATGTTTGGCACCTCCAGTGGTTTGGTACCACATATTTCGTGACTTTGGGTCACGGAGGTTTGGCACCTCATAGCGACTTGTCCCAGTGGCTTAGTACCACGATGGGTTGGCCCACGATTGATATTACGGATTATCGCCATAATTTGGTATCACACGTGGGTTGGCCCCATATATTATTTGTGACTTTGGGTCACGGTGGTTTAGCACCACCGGTGGTTTGGCACCATAATATTAATGGATATCGTGACTTGGTCACGGTGGTTTGGCACCACCAGTGGTTTGGTACCACACGGGGTAGAAAAAGGAGTTAAGGATGGCTAGGTTGGGTGCATGCTATACTTAGATATGAATTGTGTAAGCGGTTGCATTAATCGGGGGAGGGGTTACACACTGAGTCTTGGTGACTCACCTTCTCCCTTAACCTTTTTAGGTGACTTGTAGATCGTGGATGAGGAGCCGGATGGTCTCGAGGTGGCCATGAGATGGAAAATTTGCTTTAATTAGACTATGGTTTATTTTCATTTTATTTTTATTTTATTGTCTGAGTTGTAATAAGGCCATTAAAGTATTTGAGTATTTTTATTAAGTATCTTTATTATTATGTTCTATTATGGATTGATAACTGAGATATTATTTGCAAATGGTTTTATTTATATATATAATCAAGTTTTGAATCCGGTGTTTTTACAACAACCAAATTCCTACATAGAATATTTTGAGTCACGAAAATGTTTATTTAAATGCAACAAATTTTTAACGGTTTTTACTTTTAAGTAAGAATATTTTTAAACGTTTTCCACAATGGCATTTCAAATTCAGTCGTATCGAATTGGTCGAGTTTGGGGTGTTACAAAGTGGTATCAGAGCCCAGTTTAAAACTTAGCTGTGGGGGCCCAAGGCCCAAAATGTTTTTGGTAGGCCTCTGTGAAATATTGTGAAAATGGTTTTTGTTTTGAACAGCATGGCATCAAGTCTCCGGCACCAATCCGCCCAGGTAATTATCTCTGACTTCTCTGTGAATACTTGATAGGGGTGAATGGGTAACTTGGGAACGTAGACTAAAGGAATAGGAACTATTGAACCCTAGGAATAGTGTACCCCAATATGAGAATTACATAAGACTTAAATGCCTAATTAAACAAGGCTGTGGCTAAGTTGCCGAGTTAGGGTGTGGCAACCATGGTGCGCATGTCTAGGAGTGGATCCGAAAGAGCTTGGTACTTAAGCAGTCCTAGTGACTCACCTCCTCTTCGCAGGAATCCTACCTGGTGCGTAGCTACGGTTCACCCTAACCAAGAGGACTCGGTCACAGGCTAAACTCAATAACTAAAACCCGAAAGGGAACTAGCCGTATTTTCATAAAAACCTTAGTTTTAAAACTCTTAAAATTTCTTTTTAAGTGTGTGAGAACTATTGTTTTACAACATTTTTCTAAAAAAAAGTCCGATTTGCAGAATTACTAAAATACCCTTAGTGGTAAAATTATAAAAATGCCCTTGGTTTATGAAATTCCCAAAATACCCACAGTTTTAATCAAAATTTCCATTACATATAAAGTGCCCAAAAACCTTAATTTGCAAAATATCGAAAATATCATGATTTTGGAAAATTACGAAATTGCCCCTAACCCACAAAATTACCAAAATTACCCTGATTTTCAAAATTTTTGCAACACTATCAACTTGGAAAACAAATTCTCAAAAAGAACCCTCAAAGTTTTGCAACATTTGGAAATACCCCAGAAACATCAAACTTTACAATGTTACCCTAGTTTATTACCAAAATACCCCCGAGCTTCAAAATCACCGAAATACTTCCGAATTTCAAAATTTTTCAAAATACCCTAGGAATTTAAAAGTTCCAAAATACTTTTTGACAAAATCATTCAAGAACTTTTATTTTTAAAAATTTACAAAAATACCCCTGTAGGATAAAATTACAAAAATACCCCCGGGTAGTGAAATGACGAAAATGCCCCTACACGTTAGATATGGTCTGTGAATGTTGTTTGTGTGATGGATGTACTTATAACTAGGAGATAAGTCTGAAACTAGAACTATAGGTAGATTCGATTTCGAAAGAATCACTTCAAAAATTATTTCTCACAAAATTGCTCGTGGGTAAACAGTGAACAGTATTAATAATGCATAAAATTCTTAATCAGATAAATGCGAACGAGAAGAATGAGTACAAGAGTCGTGGACGTCCGCCGCGTGGCCCTGGTAGGGGTAGGATGATCTTGTCGGAGCTAGTAGGGTCTGGTCATGGGTCTGGAAATGTGATGCCGGATCTACCGGCAGCGGAAACTGAGTTTCAAGACCAGACAGGTGGCAACGATGTAGTATCTCAAGCTGTACTACGAGTGTTGGAGCGAGTTTCCGAGGCAGGCGCAGGTGTAGGAGCCCATAAATCCGTGGTTGAACTACTCCGGGCTAACGGAGCAGAAGTGTTTAGAGGAGTTTCTAGAGTGGCTCCCAACACGGCTGAGTATTGGTTGGAGGCAACTGAACGAATAATAGATGACTTGGATTTCTCGGCTGAGGAGAAGTTAAAGGGGATAGTGTCTCTTCTCTGGGATGAGTCGTACCAATGGTGGCTCACGGTCCGAGAGGGTGCAGCGATCGGTGATATCACCTGGGATTATTTTAAGGCAGCATATCAGAGGAAGTATGTGGGGGCTAGTTATATTGATGAGCAGCGTACGGCGTTCGTAAATTTGGTGCAAGGGAATAAGTTGCTACCCGAGTATGAGGCTAAATTCTTGAGGTTAAGTAGGTATGCTCGGGGTATGGTGGCCACAGAACATGAGTGCTACGTTAGGTTCGAGGACGGGATGAGAGATGAGCTACGGGTGTTAATCGCACCTCAGTGTGAAAGGCAATTTACCATTCTCGTGGAAAAGGATAAAGTAGTTGAAGCAGTAAAGCGAATTGAGAGGCAAAATCAGGACAGAAGGAAGGATAAAAGGAATTTTGGGCCTTCAGGGTCCGCTGGAGGTTCACAGAAGAGGGCTAGATTTGGGGAATCAGAAAGGGCCGCAAAACCTACTCAGTGGCCGTCTCAGTGTGCTAGATGCGGGAAATCCCACTCGGGAGAATGTTTGGCTAGAAGTAGAGGGTGCTTTGAGTGTGGATCAATGGAGCACCGTAAGGGATTGTCCATGAAGTTGGCTAGGACTCAAGTGAGGGTCAAGGCGAAGGTCGATTCGGGAGGGATGGCCAACAACCACAGAGGGGTCGAGGTGCAGCTAGGGGTAATGGTAATGGTAACGGGCGTGGCCGAGATGCTAAAGGTGCAGAGGCGAGGCAACCAAGGTTCATTTATGCAGCTGGCCATCGCGAGGAGGAAGATGTGCCAGATGTGACAATTGGTACGTTCTTTATTTCTGGAATACCCTTAATTGCTTTGATGATTGTAGAGTTTTCTTGTATTTCTAGTGAAGTGCCTAAAATCTTGGATGTGAACTTAGGGATTGTGCCTAGGAAGTAAGATAGTTTTATTAATATCAGAGTGCACAGCATAAGCGTAGTATGGTGAGTTAAGATGTACGATTATTCGTTAGTAAGTAATTTCGAGGATGAATTTATTTTTAAGGAGGGTAGAACTGTAACATCCTAGATTAGGGGTTATGCGTTTGGAGCATAACTCAATGGTTTGTAGGTTTTAAGTGTGGTTGGATATATTTTAGGAGTTTTTGAGAACTTAAGGTGAAGGGGAAAATCTTTGGAAAATATTGGATTTTTATGTAAAAGGGGGGAACTAGACAAGGAGGCCTTAAAAGAAATATTTGGAGTATAAGACACAAGGAATTAATTGGCAAAGTGGCTGGGGCGTTACCTACAGTGAGGCTCCAGCAGGTCTTGAGTTCGAGGAGTGGGAGCAGTAGTTGGGCGTTTTATTTTTGGCTTTTGGCGTTAAGACAATGGGGAGCTAACGAGAGAGCTCTTAAAATAAATTGTGACGAGTTTATGTCACAAAGAAATGCCTTGGCAGAATGGTTAGGGGCGTTAGTGCAGTTGCTCCATCAGGTCCCATGTTCAAACCATGGGAGCAGCAATTTGGTGTTTTTATTTTTCCATACTGGCGTGAAGGGGGAGAGAAGAAGTTGGACGGCACATGAGCATTTGGAGGATAAGGATTAAGCTAGTTTTGTTTTTAATTTTCGGCTGGGATAATGGATATATGTTAACTTTTATTTTTTTTTATTTGAAGATAGAAGACAAGGGTGGCCTTATTTTATTTGTTATAGAAGATGGCTGTTGTATTTTAATTATTTTTGAATATGTGTCAAGAGATAAAATAGGAGTTTTATTTGGAAGTTGATAAAGAGATAAAGTGGCCGAATGAGGGACTCTCCAGCTTGGGGAATTTTCAGCTTTGAAGTTTATAAGGTGGGTGTTCCAAATTTTTGTTCTCTTTTTCCTCTTTATGTGTCGTTCTCTTTTTGTGCTAGAGCCATCTAGTTTCGGCTTTCTTCCTCTTTGTTTGAGTGATCGAGACTTCAAGGACCAATAAGGTCATTGGTGTTTTTCCTCTTCTACTTGTTCTTGGTCGACCCTACACCTCTTTTCCAAGTTCCAAAATACTTCTTTTATTTTGGTGATAGCCGAATGGTTCATTCCCTATTCTAATGTCATAGCCAATTTACCTTGGAGCCGATTCTTTCAAAAGCCAAAGGTGGTATGCTAGTTTCTTCTTCTCCTTTTTTATGTCTTTTTGTATTATTTTTCCCCGACAACTATTCTTTTCTTGTTATTTTCTTAAGCCGAATAATCCTTCTCCTGTGGCCGAATCTCTCTGGTAGCATGGGGGGAGGCATTGTCGATTTCTTTTGGTGCAAGTTATTCAATCGATTTATTATAAAGGGATTTTGACAGTTCAAAGGCAAGGAGTAATAGTATTCAGGATTACGGTAAGTAAGGTAGGTGATTCGTGGTATTCGGCCATAGGCCATTTTATGAGTATAAGTCTGTTGATTATGTACTTTGGTTCATAGGGCAAATCGACAAAGGCTTCCGGGATTTAAACTCGCTTTGGTAAGTGATAGTAAGTTTCGGCCCAAGGCCATATTTCAGGTGCGATTAATCCTTCGGGATTTAGTTATTATAGCCGAATAGGCCTATGCCACTAACTTGGGTAATGGCCGAATATAGGGTCAAGAGATATAGCACAGTAGATAGGATCTTCAGGATCTAGGATTCGCGATAGTAACAGGTGTGTACTTACACACTTCATAAATAATAAACTGTAAATAAACTGTATGTGTTAAATCGGATATGTGTAGATCTGAATTGATACCGTAAGGGTATAAGCGAGGATTCGGGTAAGTCCGTTTAGTTATGAGTTGTTATATGATGTATGTCGATGCATGACATATTTGGTATATGTGGCATATGGAAATATGGCTTTTTATAAATTCAGTGTGTTATTATTTTACACATGATTGGCATGATTTTTTTTATATGCATATTATTGAGGGTGACATGAGTGGAGGGGGAAGTGATATCCATGTCTTTGAGACACCAGAGGTTTGGCACCTCCAGTGGTTTGGTACCACATATTTCGTGACTTTGGGTCACCGAGGTTTGGCACCTCATAGCGACTTGTCCCAGTGGCTTAGTACCACAGTGGGTTGGCCCCATAGTTGATATTACGAGATTGTCGCCAGTGATTTGGCATCACACGGGTTGGCCCCACATATATTATTTGTGACTTTGGGTCACCAGTGGTTTGGAACCACCAGTGGTTTGGCACCACAATATTGATGGATATCGTGACTTCGGGTCACCAGTGGTTTGGCACCACCAGTGGTTTGGTACCACACGGGGTAGAAAAAGTAGTTAAGGATGGCTAGGTTGGGTGCATGCTATACTTAGATATGAATTGTGTGGTATTGCATTAATCGGGGAGGGTTATACATGAGTCTTGGTGACTCACCTTCTCCCTTAACCTTTTCGGTGACTCGTAGATCGCGGATGAGGCCGGATGGACTCGAGGTGGCCATGAGATGGAAAATTTGCTTTAATTAGACTATGGTTTATTTTCATTTTATTTTATTTTATTATGCGAGTTGTAATAAGGCCATTAAAGTATTTGAGTATTTTTATTAAGTATCTTTATTATTATGTTCTATTATGGATTGACAAGCGAGATATTATTTGCAAATGGTTTTATTTATATATATAATCAAGTTTTGAATCCGATATTTTTACAACAACCAAATTCCTACATAGAATATTTTAAGTCACGAAAATGTTTATTTAAAGGCAACAAATTTTTAACGGTTTTTACTTTTAAGTAAGAATATTTTTAAACGTTTTTTGCAGTGGCATTTCAAATTCGGTCGTATCGAATGGGCCGGGTTTGGGTGTTACAATGTTACAGGAATAATGGGGCATTCAATTGAAAATTGCACTACATTTAAAAAGTTGGTTGAAAGGCTTATTCAAAGGGGAGTCGTAAAAGTCAATGATTCCTAAGAATCTAATTACTCGAGTATGGTAGTTGAAAATGGAGGCAGAAGAGTTGCAATTCCTTGAAGAAGTTAGAGGGAATCTGAATATTAATGACATATTTGAAGAGAGAACCAAAGTTTCCAAACCCTTACATACTTGGGAAGATTTTAAACAATGGGATTGTGGAAGGGATCCTTGTATTTTTGGGGTTAATCTAGAGTGATATTCAAATCATGCTTGTTGCTTTAAGCCCAAAAGCAAAAAGAATCCTTTTGTGAAATGGGCTCGTGTCCAGAATTTTTATTTAAATAAAATGCATCTTTTTAAGTAAATATACTTTTTTCTTTCTGTATATTTCATACTGTACATTCTTTTGTTTCTTGGAATATTCTTTCATTCTTTATTCATGACCATACCATAAGAATAATTATCCTTAGAATCATTTATTCTTTCGAGTTTACCTTCAAACCTAAGTACCCAGATATCAATGACATGAGCGACGTTGTTACAGATTCCCTTTTTGAATGAGATATGAGTTTAGGGGATCTAAAGACTTTCAGGATAACAGAGATTGTAGCCTATCTTTTGATTTTTTAAAGATGGTAGAGCAATTGAAAATAAACTCTACTTTGCAAAGGGTCAGAAGATACTGTGAGCTTAGGAAAAAGCCTAACTCACCAAAGAAATAAAATGAGACATCATTGAACTATTTTCAAGAATTCTAATATGTTTTTGCACAATCATGTCGAAGCACGCCAGGCTTGAAATATGGGTATGCTGTTAATGGTGCTACAATGGTCAGGCTAATCAGGAGGATCGGGTTACTGGTTTGCTAAGAAAAGAAAATTGCATCAGTTACGCCGTAATTGCCAAATTGAGGAAGATAAGACTTATATATCTTTTCCATTCTTTCTATAGGTGGGGCATAAATGTTATGGGGCAGATTTCATCAAAAGCATCTAGCCAACACCATTTCATCTTCATGGTTATCAATTACTTCACTAAGAGGGTGAAGGTTGCTTCATATGCTAAAGTTACAAAGTCAGCAGTCATCAAATTCAAATCTAAATCCAAATTCAAAGACAAATCCAAATTCAAATTCAAATCCAAATTCAAAAAAAAAAAAAAGAAAACAAAACAAAAAAGTGGCAATAAAGAATGCCAGAAAGAAACAGGTTTAACATAATTGCACAATGTCAAAGATTTACAGTCTGTCCAAAGATCAGACACCATATCAGTGCACAAATACAGCCAAAAAAATCGTTCAAAATTTTTGAAAAATGACTAAGACTTGTAAGGGTTGGCATTGAGAAGTTACCATTTACCCTCTATGTTTCCTGAATATCGGCCAGGACCTTTACAGGGACAACATTTTCCCACTGGTTTATGAAAGGGAAGCAATGGTAGGAGGTTAAGACTCCTTTTCTCCACGCTTTGAATGAGTTGGATGAAGCAAAATGTCTCCAGTGAGCTTGATTGAAAGTATTCAGAATGAATGATACGGGCTTATGACAAAGAGGTTCCCCCAAGAGAATTTCATAATGGGTACCTAACATTAAGAAGGATTCTTCTTGTACAAAAGGAGTTCAGAGGAAAAAATGCCAAAATTTGAAAAACCTTATGTGTTTAACCCTGATAAAGATGGATGGCAAGAACATGCTCAGGCTGGTGAATCCAGATTTCATCTAAAAGGAGATGCCAAGGTGAAAACCTGCAAAGGGCGCCTTGAGACCATTTAAAAAAAAAAAAAAGAAGAAGAAGAAAGAAAAAAGGAAAAAAGAATAAAGAATAAAGAATAAAAAATTTTCAATCAAAAAGAAGAAAGAAAAAGGAGAGGCCAAGCTAAAAACCCATAAAGGGCGCTTTGAGACCAAAGGGGATTTGAGTTGAAAACCCGAAAAGGGCGGCTCAAATTTTGATGAAAAGAGGGGCATGCGGCGACCTTACTTTACTTGAATTAACAATGAAGAAGTATGTGACGTCTTGGGGCATCAGCAAAGTCCTCCAGATCCCCTAAGCACATATTGAGCTTAAAATGGTCATCAAGAAGTTTGAACAAGAGAAGCTTAGGCTGCGATATCTGGGGCACCTAATTTCCATCTTACCCATTCTTAATTATTTTATTCATACACTACCAATAAATTTTCTTTTGGATTGCATTTACTATTTTTGCTTACCTTATTTGTTTCGAGATACGCTCTTAATTAATTTATTTCTTGTCCTCTGTTATGACCTTTTTCAAGCATTTTGCATTGAAATAACGATTAGTGGACTAATAATACTTTCATGAAAGGAGTTTCGCATATTACTCTGGAAGCTTCTGAATAATACAATAACTTGAAACAGGATTATTGTTTAAAACCCACTAAGTTTATGGAAGAATCTAGAATAAGGCTATTTCTTCAGATTTTGTCAAAAAAAAAGTCAAGATATTGCGTCAGTAATACAATCTTGACGAAAAATGGGCAATGTTAATCCAAGAGTAAAAAGGGAATCATTAGCATCTTTGCACCCATGCAAATATCATGCGAGATCACACGGGAGTGATTAGTTGATTGAACAAGTTACAGTCCTCTACCCTTGAGTTGTGATGGGTTGGATGGAAAATGATTTAGGTCCTACACCTTTGAATAACAATGGGATGGGTTGAAGAATAAACAAATCCTACATTTTGGACTCGCAGTGGGATGGATTGAAAAAGACTCAGATCTTATACTCTAGAGTTATAATGAGATGGACCTAGAAGTTACTGAAACACCCCAAACCCGGCCTAAAAAGCCTAACCGGATTTGGTATGTTCCTCGAGTAAAACTATAGCAAATTATCGTTTTTAAGAAAAACTTGATGATTTTGTAGAAAACAGAGTAACTTAACATTTTAGGTTGAAAACAAATTTGTAAAGTAAAATTTATATCTTTTAAAAAACATTATTTGTAGGAGGAATTGATAAGTCAAAAGAAAACCACATTTAAGGAAATTACTTTAAAACATATATATATATATATATATATATATCTATTAGTTGACAAAACATTTTGAATTATTATTTATCGAAAACCATTTAGTTATTTAATAGTTATTGTTCATGGCAAAATAAAAGAAAATCCAAACACAAAATTAAAGATAGTTTATAGTGGCCTTATTACATAAAATTGGCAAACCCATAATAAAGTCTAAATAATAATAATTAACTTAATAAGTTTAAGTAGGAAAATTTCCAAACTTCATTGTTTGAGCTTTGGCCACCTCGAACTCCTTGTGAATTCGATCCATCGCTTTACTGAATTATCTGAAAAGTTATCCCATAAAAAAATGGGTGAGTTATAAACTCAATGTGCAACACATACATCAAAAAGCCCATTTGATTAAGCCTTTAAGCCCATTAATTACACATATGGCCATAGGCCCATTTAAGTCATATTTGGCCCAAAAGCCCATATCATGGCAGATCGAATAATAATCATTCAATATTACATGGTTATGTACATGAAATGAAATGCAAGCCCGGCCCACCTAAATATCCATCCGCTACACACCACCCGTACCAACTAACACACCGTGGGGATTACTAAATCGACCCTCCATCCGCTACACACCATCGAAAGCGATTCTTTACGGTCAACATGCACATCGCCCTTATAATATTGTGGCAAAGCCACCAAACAGATGTGACCGAAGTCACCTGACCGAAGTCCAAATTTCAAATACGTGACTGAAGTCACCAGATTCACATATGTGACCGAAGTCACCGGATTTCAAATATGTGACCGAAGTCACCGGAGCCAAATATGTGACCGAAGTCACCGGAGTCAAATATGTGACCGAAGTCACCGGAGTCAAATATGTGACCGAAGTCACCGGAAATGTGGTAAAACCACCAGAATACTTCCTCCTTTATCAAATATACCCATATGCCCATGCACATACATATCAAATCAGATTTTCATGCTATTTACCCCACAAATCATAATATAGTCATGCTTATTTCACTTTTATGCATATAGCAAAATGAACAAAATATTGGGGTAAACATACCTGAATATCGTATACCATCGAATGGTATCCAAAATCACAATCATATACATGGTCATATAGTCACATTTAAATATATGTAAAACTTATGAGATTTTTAATGTAAGGTTACACACCTAGTGACGGTGAGAATAATACCCTCTCGCTCGTCAACACCTAATTGATTAACACACTTGGTTAGTATACACTATTGCTAATAAAATTGTACTTATTGATGAGGATCTAAATCCTTACCTTGGATTCTCGAGCGATAGTTATTTGTGGTTTTCTCCACTAGATGGATCAAAACCGCGATATTCCACCAACGTAAAGTGGTTCGGTTGTCCGCACTACTTCAAATAATCGATCCTCGTTAGCGAGGGTCCACAACCCGTGGAAAGTCTCTAACCACCGATCTGACCCTTCATTTGAAGTTTGATGGTAAAGGAATACCTCCTCTTCCAAACACTCCGTCGTCTCTTTTCTTACCTATCTTGTTGGTCTTAAATTGCCCCTAAAAATACGATCGATTAGTAGTCTATCTAAAGAAATCGATATGATCTAAATTAATAACCTTACCTTGATGATTTGAATGGTCACTTCTTAAGAGTTGTCTACAACAAAGATCTTTGAAAATCTTTTCAAATGATTCTACCTAGGAGAGAAAATAAAAGATCATGATTCTAAATTTGCCAAAGTAAAAAAAAATGATGAAAATGATTTACAAAACCTTACTTTGAGTTCTTCAAGATTGACCTTGAATAAGAAGAAAAGAAGGATTGATGATTCGGCTTTAACAAAAGATAAAGGAAAAGATATTGATTTTAGCATAAATAGTTTGATTTTCAAAGAAATAAAAGGAGAGAAGAAAATCGAAATAGAAATTGATTCGGTTGACAAAAGAGATGAGAATGATGTTGATTCTCAAAAGAAAAGAGATTGGTTTTTGGAACCTATGCACATTCGGCCAAGGGGTAAAAATTGAAGAAAAGTGGTTCTTGAACCTTTGTAGTTTCGGCAAAGAGGGAAAGAGAAGAGAGAAATAGGATGAAAAAGAAAAAGAAAAGGAGAAATGATCAAAGAGAGTAAATGGGTTTCGGTTATGGAAGGAATTGAATGAAGAAAAGTTTTTGGTAATGGTCAAGTGAGAAAAGATGAAAGAAAATGCCTTCAAAAGTGGTAATATTTTGGTACCAAAAAGAGAGAAAATCTTGAGAGGAAAAGAAGAAAAAGAGTACCAATTTGGCCAAATATGATAGCCAAAACAAAACAAAGTTTTCACCTAATGCAAAAGATAATTTCGGTTTGGAAGAAAGATTTTGGAGAAAGGAGAAAAGATGGACAATTTGCTAGGATTTTTGGCCAACTAGCACCCTAATGGCTACACTAAATTTTCGGTCAACCTTAGCCAACATCATCCCCCTTTTTCCTCCTTGTTTCTTCCCCATCATATCCAAAATTTCCAAGATAATTAATCACTCCCTTAGCCCTTCATGCCGTCTAGGTTCATGGTCAAATGACCATGAACAAACTCCCAAAACATTGCCCAATATCATGCCTTTTGCCCCCCTCATCTTATCATCAACTTATGATTCCATACCATAAGTTCCTAGCTTCCTTTTTCACATGGTCAAATAGCCAAAAATTAAGGGAATACTCATCCACTCTAGAACATTCTTGGCCGACACTAAAGGGAAGGAAACAAAAATAAAATCCTCCCTAATGCTAACTAGGAGATTCGAACCTCACTCCTCAAGCACACATCCATGCATCCTAACCACATTGCCAATTACTCAACTTATGCTAGAAACCTCTTGTCATTAATTCTTAAAGCCTAACTTGCTTAGCTCTCTTAATTATTAGAAATTAAAAGTTTCACTAAGCATTCACTTAATTAATGAAGCTCAAATAACTTCCAAAATACACTCAATAATAATTAAGCATGCAACATCATTCGCTTAAGTAGAAAATGCATAACCCCAATTATCGGGATGTTACGATTCTACCCCTTAAAATAATTTCGTCCTCGAAATTACCCGGCCGAATAAGTGAGGGTATTGTCGTCGCATCGCTTCCTCCGGTTCCCACGAAGCTTCTTCGATCCATGATTACGCCATAATACATTGACGAGAGAACTGACTTTCTCCGTAAAACCTTTACATTTCGATCCGAATTTGAATTGGCTCCTCTTCATATGACAAGTCCGATCATAACTCCACCTCCTCGACCGGCATTACATGAGATGGATCCGAGCCCAGTAACGGCGTAACATTGAAACATGGAACACATCATGCATTTGCTTCAATTACAAGGCAAATCTAATCGATATGCCACATATCCGGCACGCTTCACAATCCGATAAGGTCCAATGAACACAGGACTTAGCTTCCTTTGCATCCAAATCTCATCACCTTTTCCAAGGAAAACCTTTAGAAAACTTGGTCCCCACAAGAAACTCTATTTCTTTCCGCTTAAGATCTGCGTCGATTTTTGTCATCGGATGCTTCCTTTAACCGAGCCCAATTACCTTAACCTTTTCTTGATTCAATCACTATTTCGAACCCAAAATCGACGTTCCCTAATTACATCCAACACGTAGGAGTGCGACACTTAGTCCATATAGTGCTTCATATGGTGCCATCCGAATCTCGGATTGAAAACTGTTGTTGTATGCAAATTCGCCAGCGGTAAGAATTCCTCCCAACTTCCTTGAAATCTATCACACATCCCTTAACATATCTTCTAAGATTTGGATTACTCTTTCGATCGATCGTCGGGCCGAGGATGAAATGCCGTCCTGAAATCCAATCTGATGCCCAAAGCCTGATGCAATGCTTTCCAAAATCGCGACGTAAATCTCGGATCTCTATCCGAAATAATCGACAACGGCATTCTATGCAATCTCACAATCTCAGCCACATATAACTTCGCCAATTTACGCAAAGAGTAATCAATCCGAATTGGGATAAAATGTGCGATTTTGTCAATCGGTCCACTATCACCCATCTGAGTCTTTCTTAGTAGGTGTAAGAGGAAGCCCACTAACAAAGTCCATGGTGATTCTCTCCACTTCCACTGTGGAATCTTTATCGGTGAAGCAATCCAGAAGGTACTTGATGTTCACCTTAACTTGTCGACATCGTTAAACACTTTCCCACAATTCTGTAACTTCTCGCTTAAGTCCAGGCCACCAAAATTGATCTCGCAAATCTCGATATAATTTACTTCCTCCAGGATGCATAGCATAGGGGCTACCATGCGATTCCTGAAGTATCTTTTGCCTCAACTCCTGATCCCTTGGCATACAGACTTTACCTTTAAAACACAATACCCCGTCACTGTTAATACCAAAATCTTCCACTTTCCCACTCTGCACCTGTCGAAGCTTTTCACTCAGATCTTCATCTACCAATTGCCTCTCTTTCACTTGACTTAACCATGTCGGCTTAACTTGTAGTTCTGCCAACAAGCTTCCATCATCGTAAAGACTAAGATGTGCAAACATCGCTCTCAAATCTGACACCACTTTTCGACTTAGAGCGTCTGCCACCACGTTCGCCTTGCCCGGGTGGTACTCGATAGAACAGTCATAGTCTTTCAACAACTCTATCCACCTTCGTTGCCTCAAATTCAGTTCTTTCTGAGTCAGTAGATATTTCAGACTTTTGTGGTCCGTGTATATCACTGACTTTTCTCCATATAAGTAATGTCTCCAAACCTTAAGAGCAAAGACTACAGCTGCCAACTCCAAGTCATGCGTCGGGTAATTAATCTCGTGCGGTCTCAACTGCCGAGACGCATATGCAACTACCTTTCCGCTCTTGCATCGAACACATCCTAATCCGGTGTGAGAAGCGTCACAATACACGCATTTAAATCCTTCCTTGCCTCAGTCGATCAAACCGAGCTTCATCAAAACTTTCTTGAGCTTCTCAAAACTCTCTTGCTGCTTATCAGTCCACACGAAAGGTACTTCCTTTCTCGGCAATTTCGTTAAAGGTGCGACCATCGATGAGAATCCTTTAACAAATCTTACAGTAGTATCCTGCTAATCCCAAGAAATCGCGAACCTCCGATTCTGGACTTAGGTGGTTTCCAATCTAGCACAGCCTCAATCTTTCGAGGACCCACCCTTATCCCTTCTGCCGACACCACATGGCCTAAAAATGCAACTTCTTTCAGCCAAAATCACACTTGCTGAATTTGGCATACAGCTTCTTTTCCCATAAAACTCGCAACACAATTCAGAGATACTTGTCATGTTCCATCTCGGACTTAGAATACACCAGGATGTCGTCTATGAATACCACGACGAATTGATCCAAGTAGGGCTAAAAAAATTCGGTTCATCATATCCATGAACGCAGCTGGGGCGTTCGTCAATCCGAATGGCATTACCAGAAATTCATAATGCCCATATCTAGTTTGAAAAGCCGTCTTATGGATATCTGCTTCTTTCACTTTAAGCTGATGATACCCCGACCTTAGATCAATCTTTGAGAATACCGCAGCTCCTTTAAGCTGATCGAACAAGTCGTCGATCCTTGGCAAAGGATACTTGTTCTTGATGGTCGACTTATTTAATCTGCCGGTAATCTATACACATCCTCATCGATCCGTCCTTCTTCTTCACGAATAGGACCGGTGCTCCCCATGGAGACACATTAGGTCGAATAAATCCATGATCAAGCAACTCTTGAATCTGAGCCTTAAGCTCAACTAATTCCTTCGGTGCCATTCTATATGGAGCAATAGAAACTGGCGCCGTTCCAGGAAATAAATCAATCCCAAATTCTACCTCACGATCCGGAGGCAAACCTGAAAGTTCTTCTGGAAAAACATCTACAAATTCCTTCACTGTCCTGACTTCATTAGCAGTTGTCTCCTTAGCCTCTAAAGCATTCACTAACATCAGGAAGGCTTCACATCCCTTTCTAACCATCTTTTCTGCCTTAAGAGCGGATACTACATTAGATAAGTAGTTCCGTCTCTCACCTATTACTACAACTTCTTTGTCATTAAGAGTTCTTAAAGACATCCGTTTAGCAAAGACAATCCACATTTGCACGGTACTTCACAAGCCGTCCATGCCTAAGATTAGGTCAATTCTCGAATGGTAACTCCATTAAATCACCAAAATTGTATCCTTGAACTTCTAAAGTCACTTCCTTAAAAGTTTGTCTACAACTCATTGTCATCTAAAGGACTAAATACAGATCATCTTCCTAAATACGATTTGAAGTCACATGCAAAGTCCCAGATACTTGATGGCGATATAGGAATGAGTTGACCCTATATCTATCAACGCAATAAAAGGCAACCCGTAAATCGAAGCGTGCTAGTGATAACATCAAAAGGCCATCGTCTTCTCTGCGGAACCGCATACACCAAACCTGGTTGTCTCGCCGAGCTACCACGCCTCTGCACAAGTTTCGCGACCTCTCATCGAACCATTGCCCTTCCATTTGGACCACGGCCTCTTATCGGTTGCTGTCCACTTCAGTCAGCCTGATTAGCACCTTGACTTGCTAGACGGTTCTTCTCCGAATTCATCGGGCAATCTTTGATCATATGATCCTTCGAACCGCAGTTGAAACATCCGCCGGTCTTTTTCCAACATTCTCCCGATTGCATTTTCCCACATTGAGAACAAGTACGATTTTGTCCACCCGTAGCAGTTTGTTGACCTCGCGGTCTATCATTTCTTGATTTCTTCTGAAAATTCTCGGACGACCCTGAGGACCCAAAGCTTCTCTTATTCTTGCTCTGGCCTCTGTCCCGGTTCTGTCTCTCGGTCCGTTTAGCCTCTTCGGTAATTCTTGCCCTTTCCACTAAGATTGCAAAATCTCTTTCACGGTGTGGAGCAATCATCACTCGTAGCTCATCTCTAAGTCCATCTTCAAATCTGATACACCGTTCATATTCCGTAGCCACTATCCCTCTGGCATAACGGCTAAGTCGCAAAAATTCTGCTTCATTTTCAGCTATCGACTTATTCCCTTGTACTAGATTCAGAAATATCTTCCTCTAGGAATTGATGTAGCTAGCTCCAACATACTTTCCTTCGAATTTCACTTTAAAATACCCCCAATCCAGACGATCCACAGGGGTACTCTCCTTGATAGTGAGCCACCACTGGTAGGCTTCATCACGGAGAAGTGAAATAGCACCTTTCAATTTCTCTTCATCAGTGCAGTCTATATCGTCCATGATCCTCTCGACTGCCTCCAACCAATATTCAGCTACATTAGGAGCTACTCCAGATACTCCTCTGAAAACCTCAGCTCCATTTGATCTAAGTCTCTCAGCTACTGACTTTCGAGACCCATTTCCAGAACTAGCTTCTGCTACTCGTTCCAAAACTCGCAGCACAGCTTGTGATACTACGTCACCTCCTTCATTTTGTTCTTGAAAGTCCACCCCAACAGTCGGTGGCTGAGCTTCATTCTCGAAACCTTGACCAGATCAAACTGGTTTCGAAATAGTCATTCTTCCTCTTCCACGTCCACGACGACCACGTCCCCTAGAACTCATGTCTACTACGCGTATTATCTATTTTTACAAAAAAGTCTTATGTATTTAAATCTTTTCACTTCTTATTAAAGGAAAGTTTTACGAAACAGATATTCAGAGTTTTTCCATGAGAGGGTACAAACACCTAGGGTCCATGTCTCTAAAGTTATAGTTTATGCTTAAACTATCATACATATCACATATCGATAAAGTACATACCTGATGGATCTGGGCTGAGAACTCGAGTGCCATGCTCTTATAAAACCATTTAACTTAAGAAAACTTTCAAAAAAATTATTTGGGCCAAATTTTGAAAACGTTGTGGGCTTCAAAACCCAAGGCCGAGAGTTTAAAATCGGACTCGATATAAAGTTGAAACACCCCAAACCCGGCCTAAAAAGCCTAACCGGATTTGGTATGTTCCTCGAGTAAAACTATAGCAAATTATCGTTTTTAAGAAAAACTTGATGATTTTGTAGAAAACAGAGTAACTTAACATTTTAGGTTGAAAACAAATTTGTAAAGTAAAATTTATATCTTTTAAAAACATTATTTGTAGGAGGAATTGATAAGTCAAAAGAAAACCACATTTAAGGAAATTACTTTAAAACATATATATATATATATATATTAGTTGACAAAACATTTTGAATTATTATTTATCGAAAACCATTTAGTTATTTAATAGTTATTGTTCATGGCAAAATAAAAGAAAATCCAAACACAAAATTAAAGATAGTTTATAGTGGCCTTATTACATAAAATTGGCAAACCCATAATAAAGTCTAAATAATAATAATTAACTTAATAAGTTTAAGTAGGAAAATTTCCAAACTTCATTGTTTGAGCTTTGGCCACCTCGAACTCCTTGTCAATTCGATCCATCGCACTACGAATTATCTGAAAAGTTATCCCATAAAAAATGGGTGAGTTATAAACTCAATGTGCAACACATACATCAAAAAGCCCATTTGATTAAGCCTTTAAGCCCATTAATTACACATATGGCCATAGGCCCATTTAAGTCATATTTGGCCCAAAAGCCCATATCATGGCAGATCGAATAATAATCATTCAATATTACATGGTTATGTACATGAAATGAAATGCAAGCCCAGCCCACCTAAATATCCATCCGCTACACACCACCCGTACCAACTAACACACCGTGGGGATTACTAAATCGACCCTCCATCCGCTACACACCATCGAAAGCAGTTGCTGCAGTCAACATGCACATCGCCCTTATAATATTGTGGCAAAGCCACCAAACAGATGTGACCGAAGTCACCTGACCGAAGTCCAAATTTCAAATACGTGATTGAAGTCACCAGATTCACATATGTGACCGAAGTCACCGGATTTCAAATATGTGACCGAAGTCACCGGAGCCAAATATGTGACCGAAGTCACCGGAGTCAAATATGTGACCGAAGTCACCAGAGTCAAATAAGTGACCGAAGTCACCGGAAATGTGGTAAAACCACCAGAATACTTCCTCCTTTATCAAATATACCCATATGCCCATGCACATACATATCAAATCAGATTTTCATGCTATTTACCTCACAAATCATAATATAGTCATGCTTATTTCACTTTTATGCATATAGCAAAATGAACAAAATATTGGGGTAAACATACACAATATCGTATACCACCGAATGGTATCCAAAATCACAATCATATACATGGTCATATAGTCACATTTAAATATATGTAAATCTTATGAGATTTTTAATGTAAGGTTACACACCTAGTGACAATGAGAATAATACCTCTCGCCGTCAACACCTAATTGATTAACACACTTGGTTAGTATACACTATTGCTAATAAAATTGTACTTATTGATGAGGGATCTAAATCCTTGCCTTCGGATTCTCAAACGATAGTTATTTGTGGTTTTTCCCCACTAGATTGATCAAAACCTGCTGATATTCCACCAACGTAAAGTGGTTCGGTTGTCCGCACTACTTCAAATAATCGATCCTCGTTAGTAGAGGGTCCACAACCCGGTGGAAAGTCTCTAACCACCGATACAGCCCTTCGTTTGAAGTTTGATGGTAAAGGAATACCTCCTCTCTTCCAAACACTCCATACGGCTCTTTTCTTACCTATCTTGTTGGTCTTAAATCGCCCCTAAAAATACGATCGATTAGTAGTCTATCTAAAGAAATCGATATGATCTAAATTAATAACCTTACCTTGATGATTTCGAATGGTCACTTCTTAAGAGTTGTCTACAACAAAGATCTTTGAAAAATCTTTTCAAATGATTCGGCCTAGGAGAGAAAATAAAAGATCATGATTCTAAATTTGCCAAAGTAAAAAGAAATGATGAAAATGATTGACAAAATCTTACTTTGAGTTCTTCAAGATTCGGCCTTGAATAAGAAGAAAAGAAGGATTGATGATCCGCTTTAACAAAAGATAAAGGAAAAGATATTGATTTTTAGCATAAATAGTTTGGTCTTCAAAGAAATAAAAGGAGAAAAGAAAATCGAAATAGAAATTGATTCGGTTGACAAAAGAGATGAGAATGATGTTGATTCTCAAAAGAAAAGAGATTGGTTTTTGGAACCTATGCACATTTGGCCAAGGAGTAAAAATTGAAGAAAAGTGGTTCTTGAACCTTTGTAGTTTCGGCAAAGAGGGAAAGAGAAGAGAGAAATAGGATGAAAAAGAAAAAGAAAAGGAGAAATGATCACAGAGAGTAAATGGGTTTCGGTTATGGAAGGAATTGAATGAAGAAAAGTTTTGGTAATGGTCAAGTGAAAAAGATGAAAGAAAATGCCTTCAAAAGTGGTAATATTTTGGTACCAAAAGAGAGAAAATCTTGAGAGGAAAAGAAGAAAAGAGTACCAATTTGGCCAAATATGATAGCCAAAACACAACAAAGTTTTCACCTAATGCAAAAGATAATTTCGGTTTGGAAGAAAGATTTTGGAGAAAGGAGAAAAGATGGACAATTTGCTAGGATTTTGGCCAACTAGCACCTTAATGGCTACACTAAATTTTCGGTCAACCTTAGCCAACATCATCCCCTTTTTCCTCCTTGTTTCTTCCCCATCATATCCAAAATTTCCAAGACAATTAATTACTCCTTAGCCCTTCATGCCGTCTAGGTTCATGGTCAAATGACCATGAACAAACTCCCAAAACATTGCCCAATATCATGCCTTTTGCCCCCTCATCTTATCATCAACTTATGATTCCATACCATAAGTTCCTAGCTTCCTTTTTCACATGGTCAAATAGCCAAAAATTAAGGGAATACTCATCCACTCTAGAATATTCTTGGCCGACACTAAAAGGAAGGAAACAAAAATAAAATCCTCCCTAATGCTAACTAGGAGATTCAAACCTCACTCCTCAAGCACACATCCATGCATCCTAACCACTTTGCCAATTACTCAACTTATGCTAGAAACCTCTTGTCATTAATTCTTAAAGCCTAACTTGCTTAGCTCTCTCTTAATTATTAGAAATTAAAAGTTTCACTAAGCATTCACTTAATTAATAAAGCTCAAATAACTTCCAAAATACACTCAATAATAATTAAGCATGCAACATCATTCAGTTAAGTAGAAAATGCATAACCCCTAATTATCAGGATGTTACAGTTACAATGGGGCAAATCTTTTGAACAAAGATATGATGGTTTTCTCAGGTTTTCTGTCGAGAATACCAGCCGAACAAAAGACAGCATATTACCCTGATGAACAATGAATGATGACACCTTAAGCAGGGATCATTCTAATAAAATTTTGCATCCATGCAAATATCATTTAGTTAGGAGCATTTGATTCATTCCGATCATTGTATCTTAATCACTATACATTTAAAAAAAGAAGAAGAAGTGAATCATGACATTTTGGCATTCATAATACATGTGGCTAGGAGCATTTGATTCATTCTGATCATAGCATCATGATCATTTGGGCACAAACATATGAATGTGAAACTGAGTCTACAGGATAGGTCCCTCAGAGGAAAGTGTAGCAATATCGGTGAATTGTAGATCTTGTCTCCTCAAGATAGTAGTGTGGCAGATCGAATTTGGTGAGTCTTATCTCCATGTACTGGCAATGGAGCAGATTCAAACTACCTAGCCTTACCCTCTTGATGTAGCAAGGGATCAAGCTGAAGATTGAAGACTTCTTGAGATGGTAAGGAAGCAAATTGAAAAGTTCAGATCTTGTCCCCTCAAGATGGTGGTAGGGCAAGCTAAAGTTGAAGACTTCCTAAGATAGCAAGAAGGCAGATTGGAAAGTTCAAGTTTTGTCCCCACAAGATGGTAGTAGAGTAGAACTAAAGATTATAGTCTTATCTTCCTGAAGTAGCAAGGGAGCAGACTAAATAAATTGTAAATCTTGTCTTCTCATGATAGCAGTGGGGCAGATTAAATTTGGTGAATCTTATCTCCATGTACTGGCAATGGAGCAGATTCAAGTCACTTAATCTTGTCTCCTGGAGTTCGCAGGAGTAGATCGAAGGTAGCAAATGTGGCAATCCTGAAGTTGTAGGAGCAGATTGAAAATAATAGATCTGGTAATCCTGCAGTTGCAGGAGCAGATCAAAGACATTAGATTTTGCCTTCTTGAGCTAAGCGGATTGAAGATAGCAAATCTAGCAATCCTGAAGTTGCAAGAGTAGATTGAAAATAATAGATCTAGCAATCCTGAAGTTGCAGGAGCAGATCGAAGACATTAGATTTTGCCTTCCTGAGCGGAGCAGATCGAAGATAGCAAATCTGGCAATCCTGAAGTTGTAGGAGCAGATTGAAAATAATATATCTGGCAATCCTGAAGTTGCAGGAGCAGATCGAAGACATTAGATTTTTCCTTCCTGAGCGAAGCATATCGAAGATAGCAAATTTGGCAATCCTGAAGTTGCAGGAGCAGATTGAAAATAACAGATCTGGCAATCCTGAAGTTGTAGTAGCAGATCGAAGACATCAAATTTTGCCTTCCTGAGTGAAGCAGATTGAAGATAACAGATCTGGCAATCCTGAAGTTGTAGGAGCAGATCAAAAACATCAAATCTTGTATTCCTAGGTAAGGTGGATCAAAGATAATAGATTTGGCAATCCTGAAGTTGCAGGAGTTGATCAAAAACATCAAATTTTTTCCCTCTTGAGTGAAGAGGATCAAAGATACTAGGTGGGCATTCTTAAGTTGGCAGGGGAGAAGACTAAAACAAGCTTTATCTCCCTGAAGCTGTAGTGGAGTGGATTAAAATGATATATCCTATACCTCTGAAGTTGCAGTAGGTCGGATTGAATTTACCATACAAGCCTTATCTCCATGAAGTTGCAGTGGAGCAGGTTGAAGCCATAAGTCTTAATCCCTTGAATTGGATTGAAGAGCTAGTTCTCATGCTCCTGAAAGTGCAGCGGGATGGAAAGAAGTTACTCGAAGAAGAAAAGCACTGAAAGAGGCACGACTGGACAAAATTGGCCCTTTTTGAAGTCTTTGCTCTAATCTCGTTACACGACAATGAGCAAAGAGAGGCAGCTATAAGACCCAATTTATGCCCGGGCCCAATTGAACATTGTATTAACCATTAAAAGCCAAAATAAATTAAACCATAATAAGTCCAAAATAAAATAATAGGTCCAAAAATAGACCATGTCCAAATATTAAATAACAACCCAATACCCAAAAGACCCGAGGCCCAAATGGCCCGAACGATTTCAGATTCTAGAAACCCTGGGGGTTTCCAGAACATACCAGAGCCGTTCGAGTAGCCACCACGCGCTCCTTGCAACAGTTCAGGCATCCCATCCACGCCAGCTGAGCATGCGAGCAACAACCTCCATGACGTTTACCTGCACAACGAAACAAGCAATATAGAAAAGCTAGCGAAGGAGAATGAACAGAAAAGAAAAAAGGGTTTTTTTATTGTATTTTTATTTTTATTTTTGTTTCATTTTAGGGCTATATAAGATTGATGTAAACACTGTAAAAAGGATCCCCATTTTTTACCTACATATTGACAGAGATAATAATACACAAAAAGATATACAAAATCGAAACAAGAATAGAAAGGTGATTTTGTTTTTTTTTTTTTTTCAAAATTTCTTTTCATTGTTTTTATTTCGAGTATACAAATGAAAATAGAAAGAAGAGATTACCGTCGTTTTCTATCCTCCTTTTCTCCGTCAATTGGAGTTTTTTGGATGAGGATACTGGTTGGAATTCGATAGATCGAAGTTTCCCAAAAGCAAATCGAATCTTCGTGTTGCTAATAGCCTTTTTCAGTGGCGTTTTGGTGACAAACGGAGAAATCTTTGATTGCGGCGCAAGGAGAAAAAGGGAGCTAGGGTTTCAGATTCAAAATGAATGGTTTTAAAATTTTCGGATTCTTTTAAGGTATTAGTAACCTTTTGTTTAAATCAAGCAAAACGACGCCGCATAGCATCACGACTGATTTGTCCGATCCGATCCGATCCGCAAACCCAGAGATCCGCGTGTTTTACTACAAGTGGTTTATTTATGCGATTGATCCCTCCCTGTTTCGTGATGTTTTGATTGTATCCTTTTTGCTATTTCTTCTATTTATTTCAATTTCCACCCTGAAATTTTAAGCGACATTTCAATTCAGTCAGCATCTAAACGCAACGTTTTTGGAACTTGGAATATTTTCTTTTTTAATCCCTGTTCATTTGTGTGTAGCTTATTTCCATCCTAAATTTTATTTTAATAACTTTATTTCTTTATAAATTATCCTTTTGATGTTGTTTTTATTTCAATCGAGTTTCTTATTTTAATTTTTATTTTATTTTATTCATTTTAAATATTTTCCATAAAATCCATTATTTGTTTTAATATATATATTATTTGGATCATATTGTATATATTATTTTGCATTATTTTAGTTATTATTCTTTTAATTCTTCTTTATATGTATATATATATATATATATATTCTTCTAAATCTATTTATATGTATTTTTATTTCTTTTTAAATCCTATTTTATAACATATTTTTGTCCATTTCATGACTTTTTATGTATTATTACCTTCTTATATAAATTATTCATATAAGTTTTTTTTTTTTTTTACTTCATATATGTTATTTATGTAAATCAATATATATTATTCTATATACTTTGTTTTGATTTTCTCCTTGTATAATTTTTCATTTTAAATTCATTTACCGCATTATTACATGTATTAATTATTTTTATTCAATCTATTCTAAATTTTTTGTATACATTTATATTGTAACGGTAACACCCCAAACCCGGCCTAAACGCTACAACCGAATCTGGCATGTCATTAGGAAGAAAACGTCTTCCAAACCATTATGTCGACTTGATTTGAAAGGAAAACTTTTGTGTAGTTAAAGAAAAACGTGGTTGAATTGAGCAAATTGTTAAAACATTTTGAAACTTAATTTAGCATGATAGAATTACCTTGTTGTTAGCTTTTGTTTATTATCTATCCGCCGTTTCACTTTAGAAAAACTCAAAAATTTTACTTAAGTTTATAAAAAAACGTCCATTTCATAAATTACTTGGCCTGCCTTTTTCGTTTAATAAAAGTTTAAGGAAAAACAGAACAAATAATAAATCCCAAAGTAAAGTTTAAGTGGCCTTATTACAAACTGAAAACCAAACTTATAGTAGAGGAAAACGAAATCCGTAATAAACAGTGAAATAGAAACAATGGTTGAGCATGGCCACCACGAGTCCACCCCGGCTTCGAATCCACGATCTAAGCATTATCTGCAAAATGTAACGGAATGGGTGAGTCAGCGAGACTTAGTGTGAAATTCCCCATCCCAAAGGACGTTAAGCTCATACACAGATTCATATGATATTATGCATGTCATGCAACCCATTACCTAAATATCCACCCGATTCTCCCAAATCTACCCCTTGTGGCACCTAGTGTAACATCCTGAATAGGGCCTATGCATTTCCAGTTTAATTGTATGAAATGACAAGTTTCAAGTACTATGAATAAATTTTTGATACTTTTGGAAACCTAGAAATGCATGGAAATGGAAATGAAAATGGAAATGGAAATGGAAATGGACATTTTTGGAAACTTAGACATTTTGGAAACTTGAACATTTTGGAAACTTGAACATTTTGGAAACCAAAACATTTTGGAAACACGAAAATACAGAGTCAGCACTTAAAATTTTAGGAAACTTAAAATTGACCCCTAATGTTGAATTTAAGAGCCCAAAGGGGAACTTAGGGCCAAGTGACCCTAAAATATAAAGTACATGAAATTTGACCCAATAACGGACTTGGAAAAGTGGCTCAAGATGCCACCTAAGGCCTTAGAAAATGGCCCACATGCAAAAGGTTTTGGGCTTGAGTTCAAGTCACATAAGAAGCAAATAAAATAAGTTTTATTTTGCTTCTAGAAGCCCAAGAGGTGGACGGCCCAAGGCTTGCAAAAGAGGAGTTTCACTCTCTTTAAAACTCGGCTAATTAGAAGATCATAAGGACTCTTAAGGGAAGAGTTTAATTCTCTTTAAAATTCGGCTAAATAGGTGGATAAATGAAGAATTATTCTTTAATTAGGAAAATAAGGAAGAGTGGTGGCCAAGTTAAGGATTCTTGGCCTAGTAATTTCGGCTATAAAAGGATGAGACTAGGGCCATTCATTATTCATTCTCCCTCTCTCTTTTCCTCTGCCAAATATTCTTCTTGAGCATCCATTCTTTTTCTTCTTTTCTTTTAGCCTCCTAGCCGATTTCCTTCTAAGCCTATTATTCCTCTCTTCTCTCATCTTTGAAACCAAATACATAAGGGAATCATAGCCGATTGTTCATCAAGTCTCTAAGTCAATCTCTGAAGGTTGAAGTGAAGGTGCAATCGATTCCTTCAAATAAGGGTAAGATCCAAGTTTAGTTTTCCATTCTTTTATATTCTAGACTTATTGAAATTTAGAGACTAATTTCAATTATTAATCTTGGCCGAATCATGGAAGAAGAAATTCTTTTCCCGAAGGTACACCATAGGCCACGTGTTCCCTAGTTATTCGGTGAATTTCGGGATTTAAGATCCACAAGGTAAGTACCTAAAAGTATTCGGCCAAAGCTTGTATGATTATCTAGATCAGTTCTTTAATTATTAAAAAGCCGAAAACTAACCCATATTGAGATTCAAGGTTGGCCGAATATCAAGTGAAGGAAAACCAAGTTTTCGGGATTTGAATAAACACCAAATCGGCATCAAAGGTAAGTCTTTTTACAAATCCTACTAGGATTTGGATATCATAGCCAAATAGAATTTATGCTAAGTAATAAAGGATGAATCAAATGTAGGGACTAAGGATCTAAACTTTAGATCTAGCTTTTCAGAATCTCAAGGAATCGCTAAACAAATCAGGTGTGTACCCTTACTATCCTTCGATATTTTATGGCTAAATATTTTAATATATGATATGAATAATAATGTGAATGTGGCTATGTACCACAAATGTGGCAAAAAGTACCCAGGTACGTTTCCTACTTCTGATAGGATTGTGAAAAATGTTATTTTATAACATGCGAATATATGTATATGAACATGAAATTAGTTATGCACAATATATATATTTTTGGGGCATTCGGGATTTATGTGAAAGGGGGAGAACAGGTGTTGACTTCGGTCTCACCAACGAAGGTGTTGACTTCGGTCTCACTGTGAAATATGTTGACTACGGTCACATTGCAAAATTTTGGTAACTTTGGTTACAATAGTGTCTAATGACACAACGTATAAATTTGATTATAGTGTCTAATGACACAACGTATATGGGCGAATGCCTTTGATGGAGAGTAGCGGATGGAGGGTTGACTTAGTAGGCCCCACGGTGTACAGGTTGGTACGGGGGAGTGTAGCAGATGGACCATTAGGATTGGGTTTGGGTTGCATCATAATTTCATTTTTATATGGATCCGATGATTTGAACATGAATGCCTGATTTGTTGAATGTTAGTATTGTGTGCACATTGAGTCTGTTGACTCACCCGTTAGGGAACTATTTTCGGTGATGAACAAGTGACGACCGGCCGGTGAGACGTTGAGGTGGCCATGCTACATTCATAGATTTTATTTTGGACTTTTTACTTTTATTTTATTTTGGGTTTTACTTGATGTAATAAGGCCATAAGGCCCAGTGGATTTCTCTTTATTTTTGCTTTACTATTAAGTTTTATGCTAAGAACTATTTTGGGTGTATTTAATTAAATAGGTTTACAAGTATAAATAAATGGGTTTACAACCTAAGCCCAATCCACAACAACATTTTCTAAAAATTTTACTTAATTTTTTCTAAGTAACTAAAATGTTTGAAACCGCCACTTTAGGAACATACCGAGATCCGGTCCATTCTCGTGGTAGGGTGTGGGTGTTTCAATTTGGTATCGAGCCAGTTCAAACTCTCGACATTGTGGCCTAAGGCCCAAAACATTTTTAAAACAAGGCCAAATGAGTTTTATGGAAGTATTTTTACAAATGGATGTATAAAGACATGGCCCCTAAGTCTCCAACCCATGATCCACCGGTAAGTACCCCTAACTCTATGTGTGATTACATGATTTATATAAGGGTAGAAAAGGCATGGAACGAGAATAGCATGATAGGAACTTGAACCCTAGGATTAGACTACTCAAACACAAACACATAAGATTTAAGGCACTAAACCAACCTATGACTAAGTCAATTAAGCTAGGGTGTGGCAACCATGGTACGCATGTCTAGGAGTGGATCCTAAGAGCTTGGTATTTAAGCGGTCCTAGTGACTCACCTCCTCTTCGCAGAATCCTACAGTGCGTAGCTTCGGTTCACCATAACTCGAAGGTTCATGGTGTGGCAACCTCATGCATGCATGTCTAGGAATGGTTTGGTGGGAGCTTGGTATTTAAGCATCACGTGACTCACCTCCTCTCCACACGAATCCTCGCCAGTGCGTAGCTTTGGTTCACCACGACCAAGAGGGCTCTCATAGGCTAAACATAATGACTAAAACCCGAAAGAGAACTAGCCATGTTTTTTTAAAAAAAAAAAAGAAAAGAAGAGAGAACAAAACAACAAACCCTAGTTTTTCAAACCTTTAAAACTTTTCTTTTAAATCTGAGAAAATTATTTTTACAACATTCTCTGAAAAACTCCTGATTTGCGAAAATTACAAAAAATGCCCTTAGCAATAAAATTACCAAAACGCCCCTAGTTTGTAAAATGTTCAACTACTCAACAACTTTACCAAAATTTCATGATTTCATAAACATTCAAAAACCCTAATTTGTAAAATATCAAAATACCATGATTTTGGAAAAATTACAAAATTGCCCCTAACTTACAAAATTACCAAAATGACCCTAATTTCCAAAATTTTTGCAATATCCCCATTTTTGAAGGAACAATTTTTGAAAAGAACCCTCAAAGTTTTACAACTTTTAAAATACCCTAAATCCATAAAATTTTACAAATTTATTCCGATTTGTGAAAAAATTACCAAAATACCCCCGAATTTCAAAATTTTTCAAATCACCCCTAGACTTTAAAATTTTCAAGATTAACTTTTGACAAAAAACCCCAAGAAATGATTTTTTTTTCTAAAAAATTACGAAAATACCCTGTAGGACAAAATTACGAAAATACCCCCGGGTAGTGGAAAACAACAACAAACAACAAAAACTACAACGTTTCTCTGAATGAACGGAAGTTCATACTTGTTTGATGAATGAATGGAAGAATGGAAAAGACTGTGTGTTGTATGATACGAAAGAACCACTCTAAAATCCCTTCTCATAAAACTCCTTCGCTGATAAATAAGTGGAACATTGACTAATCCATAAAATTTCTTAATCAGATCTCGACGTTAGAAAATGAGCTCTAGAGGACGTGGTCATCGTGGTCGAGGAAGAGGAAGGATGACCGTGTCGGAACCCGTTAGGTCGGGTCAAGGGTCCGACAATGAGATGCCACCGCCACCACCACCCCAATATTTAATGTTGAGCAAAGAGTCCGACGGGAAGAGGTCGTGTCGCAGTCGCTCATGAGTTTTGGAATTGGTGGTAGTGCAGGAGGAAATGGAGGAAATCAAAAGTCGGTACTGAACGGCTCCGAGCTAATGGAGCGGAAATGTTTCGAGGAGTATCTAATGTGGCACCAAAGACAAATTAGTCTTGGTTGGAAGCAACGGAGCGTATAATGGATGAGCTTGATTTGACTCGGAGGAAAAGTTGAAAGGATGGTGGCTTTGTTACGCGATGAAGCGTGTCGATGGTGGTTGATTGCTTCGTGATGGTACCACAATGAAAATTTGACACGGGAGTATGTTAAAGAGGCCTTCGGAAGAAGTATGTGGGAACCAGTATCTGATGAGCAGAGGAAGGCTTTTCTAGGGTTAGTACAAGGGAGTAAGTCCGTCAGAATATGAGGCGAATTTCGAGGTTGAGCCGCTATGCTCGAGGGTAGTGGCAACTGAGCATGAACGCTGTATCCGTTTTGAGGACGGGCTGAGAGATGATTTGAGACTGTTGATAGCACCGCATCAAGAGCGGGAGTTTTCTGCTTTAGTGGATAAGGCTAAAGTGGCCGAGGGAATCAAGGATTCTATCAAGCAGAACACTGATCGAAATAGGCCGGAAAAAGGTTTTGGATGGTCTGGATCATCGGGGAATAAGAGGCCTAGAACTGATGGGCCGAAGGATCAGCAAGTTGGTACCGGAGGGCGGTATCGTCCTTGTGAGCATTGTGGAAAGAGACATTTAGGTGAGTGTTGGAGAAAGATAGGAGCATGTCTTAAGTGTGGGTCCAAGGACCATATGTTTAAGGATTGTCCCAAACAATCAGATGAAAGCCGACCCAGTAGTTCGAATGCTAGCCGCACCGATAGAGAAGTGAATGCAACCTCAACGAGGTCGAGGTTCAATAATGAGATAATGCTTTCGCCAAGGTCGTGGAGCACCAAGCGGAGGTGTTGAAGGTTCGAAGCAAGGCGCCAAGGTTAGTTTATGCGTCGGTAGTCGTGAGGATAGTGACGCCGCAGACGAGACAACGAGTAAGTTTCTTATTTATGGATTGTACTTCACTACTTTACTCGCTATAAGATTAGTTCGATCTTATGTTACTAATGAAGTGTATGGAACCTTGATTGTGAACTTAGAGAATGTGCCTAGAAAGTATGATAGTTCTTTAAGATCGAGTCGCAAAGAATAGCGTAGTGTGGTGAGTTAGACCGCATGATGAACGACGTAAAGTAATTTCGAGGACAAAATTATTTTAAGGGGTAGAATCGTAACATCTGAATAGGGCCTATGCATTTCCAGTTTAATTGTATGAAATGACAAGTTTCAAGTACTATGAATAAATTTTGATACTTTTGGAAACCTAGAAATGCATGGAAATGGAAATGAAAATGAAAATGGAAATGGAAATGGACATTTTTGGAAACTTAGACATTTTGGAAACTTGAACATTTTGGAAACTTGAACATTTTGGAAACCTAAACATTTTGGAAACCTGGAAAATACAAAACCGCGCGAAAATTTTAGGAAACTTAAAATTGACCCCGGAATGTTGAATTTAAGAGCCCAAAGGGAACTTAGGGCCAAGTGACCCTAAAATATAAAGTACATGAAATTTGACCCAATAACGGACTTGGAAAAGTGGCTCAAGATGCCACCTAAGGCCTTAGAAAATGGCCCACATGCAAAAGGTTTTGGGCTTGAGTTCAAGTCACATAAGAAGCAAATAAAATAAGTTTTATTTTGCTTCTAGAAGCCCAAGAGGTGGACGGCCCAAGGCTTGCAAAAGAGGAGTTTCACTCTCTTTAAAACTCGGCTAATTAGAAGATCATAAGGACTCTTAAGGGAAGAGTTTAATTCTCTTTAAAATTTGGCTAAATAGGTGGATAAATGAAGAATTATTCTTTAATTAGGAAAATAAAGAAGAGTGGTGGCCAAGTTAAGGATTCTTGGCCTAGTAATTTCGGCTATAAAAGGATGAGACTAGGGCCATTCATTATTCATTCTCCTCTCTTTTCCTCTCGCCAAATATTCTTCTTAAGCATCCATTCTTTTCTTCTTTTCTTTTAGCCTCCTAGCCGATTTCCTTCTAAGCCTATTATTCCTCTCTTCTTTCATCTTTGAAACCAAATACATAAGGGAATAATAGCCGATTGTTCATCAAGTCTCTAAGCCAAATCTCTCAAGGTTGAAGTGAAGGTGCAATCGATTCCTTCAAATAAGGGTAAGATCCAAGTTTAGTTTTCCATTCTTTTATATTCTAGACTTATTGAAATTTAGAGACTAATTTTGATTATTAATCTTGGCGAATCATGGAAGAAGAAATTCTTTTCCGAAGGTACACCATAGGCCACGTGTTCCCTAGTTATTCGGTGAATTTTGGGATTTAAGATCCACAAGGTAAGTACCTAAAAGTATTCGCCAAAGCTTGTATGATTATCTAGATCACTCTTTAATTATTAAAAGCCATAAACTAACCCATATTGAGATTCAAGGTTGGCGAATATCAAGTGAAGGAAAACCAAGTTTTCGGGATTTGAATAAACACCAAATCGGATCAAAGGTAAGTCTTTTACAAATCCTACTAGGATTTGGATATCATAGCCAAATAGAATTTATGCTAAGTAATAAAGGATGAATCAAATGTAGGGACTAAGGATCTAAACTTTAGATCTAGCTTTTCGAATCTCAAGGAATCGCTAAACAAATCAGTGTGTACCCTTACTATCCTTCGATACTTTATGGCTAAATATTTTAATATATGATATGAATAATAATGTGAATGTGGCTATGTACCACAAATGTGGCAAAAGTACCTGTGCACGCTTCCTACTTCGATAGGATTGTGAAAATGTTATTTTATAACATGCTAATATATGTATATGAACATGAAATTAGTTATGCACAATATATATATATTTGGGGCATTCAGGATTTATGTGAAAGGAAGAGAACAGGTGTTGACTTCGGTCTCACCAACGAAGGTGTTGACTTCGGTCTCACCAATGAAATATGTTGACTACGGTCACATTGCGAAATTTTGGTAACTTCGGTTACAATAGTGTCTAATGACACAACGTATAAATTTGATTATAGTGTCTAATGACACAACGTATATAGGCGAATGCCTTTGATGGAGAGTAGCGGATGGAGGGTTGACTTAGCGGTCCCCACGGTGTAAAAGTTGGTGCGGGGAGTGTAGCAGATGGACCATTAGGATTGGGTTTGGGTTGCATCATAATTTCATTTTATATGGATCCGATGATTTGAACATGAATGCCCGATTTGTTGAATGTTAGTATTGTGTGCACATTGAGTCTGTTGACTCACCCGTTGTGGGAACTCACCTAGCCACTGGTGGTACCTAACCATTGGTAACCGAAGATGCAAATAATCATATGTGGGGCCAACCCACTTGTGGTACCTAACCACTGGTGACGATCCCTTATAACGATATGTGGGGCAAACCTACTATGGTACCTAACCATTGGGACAAGTCACAAAATAAGCATATGTGGTACCTAACAACTGGTGGTTCCAAACCACTGAGACTTAGTCACAAAATCATGATATGTGGGGCCAACCCACGTGTGGTACCTAACCACTAGTGACAGTCTAGTAAATCATGCCTTTCCCCTCCTCTCATCATACCCATGTTTCATGTATATGTTTCTCCACACAATATGATCATACTTAACACTTTAAGGAATATAAAATGGCACACATACAGGTTTCACATGGATAAAGCACGTTATTCACCATAAAAGACTTACCCAGAGTCCTTGCTTATATCCATAAGGGTAACGTAATGTTTCCCACTGCTATTTTGACTTTTGACAAAACACAACATTTAGCATAACAACATATGAAGTGCATAAGAGTTACATACCTGATACTCATACTATCGCACTCTCGGCTTTAACACTATCTTCACTCGAGACTACCACTATCTGCCTAATATCTTGCTTCGACGCTGGCCCACAACCCGGTGGCCAATCTCGCACTGCTGATACTACTCGCTTCTTGAACTTAGGGGCTAGGTTTATAGATCCAACCCCTCCTATTGCTTGGCTACATTTGAGTCCATAACAATCCTTTGGTCACTAAACCGAACTTAAATGATGAGATCAAATCTAAGAGATAATCATAACACTTAAAACAAAACCCTTACCTAGATCGATAAATCCCGAAATTCGTCAAGAAGCGTCACCACCCTACCTACAATTGGCCAAGCATCCAATCATTAGACCAACACGATGATCGTACCTACACAAGTACTTGATGGGATTCAGTAAAAGAGAAAAGGTAAGGGAGTGGCCATTCGGCTGAACCTATTACCAACACATACCTTCGGCTTTCCTCAAAGTTCAGCGAGGAAGATTTGGCTTCTAAGAATAAAGAGTGGAAACCAATGAGATATGAAGGAAGTGATTCGGGTTAGAATAAAGATGAGAAAGAAAGAGAGATAGCAAAGAATAAAACAACGGAGAACTTACCAATCTTGAGATGATGATTCGGCTATAGTGAAACTTCGGGAAAAGAGGCTGAACTTTGAAGGTTTCAACTATGAGAGAATAAAATATGGGTAAGGATATTCGGCCTTTGGAAGGATATTGAAGAGGAGAAGAGAGAGTTAGAGAGTTGCGGCAAAGGAAGAGAGATCCCTCAGGAAAAAAGAAAAAGAATTTCGGCTTGAAGAAAAATGATGAGGAAAAAAAAAGATGAAAAAGACTGACACCTGTGCCTACTAATTTCAGCATATCAAACCGATTTTTCTCCCCCTCCCAGAGTTTGATTTTCGGCCAACTCTGCCTCCACCTGATAACCCTTATCCTCCCTTGATATCTAAATCTACAACCTCCTTCAAAAGAGGCCTACCTAGCACCAACTCCTCCCCTCATATATCAGCATATTATCCACCTAAATAAAGCATGTAAATCCCCTATTTTCTAGCCTTTATGCCGTCCTCCCCTAGCCCCCTTAGAGTGCCGAATTTAGCCTAAAAGCATGGGCTCCAAGCGGCCAACACTTGGCCCAATCCTTCCCCTTGGTGACGCCGCCTTCTTGATCCCTTGCAGTACCACCCGATGTTGGGCCACAAGCCCACCTTGCAAATTTTAAACATAGATACCTATTTTTATGCCATATAGCTCCCCATTAGAACATTAACCCAGGCCTCAGCCCAAACCTAAGCCCAATCCACACCTCTAAATCTCAAGCTAACACCTTAACCCTACAATACACAAAATGCACAGACCCTCATATTCGGGATGTTACAGTTCTACCCCTCTTAAAATAAATTTCAGCCCCTAAATTTACCTGATCAAAAGAGTTGAGGGTATTACAGTTGCATAACATCCTCCGGCTCCCATGTCGCTTCTTTTGATCCATGGTTCTGCCATAACACCTTCACCAAAGGGACTGATTTTCTACGCAATACTTTGACCTCCCGATCCAGGATCTGTACTGGTTTCTCCTCAAAAGATAAGTCTGGGCTCACCTCAATTTCTTCTACCGACACAACATGAGACGAATCTGAGCGGTAGCATCTAAGCATGGAAACATGAAACACATTATGGATCTGACTCAATTCTGGTGGCAACTCGAGCTGATAAGCTACTGGTCCCACACGCTTCAATACCTGATAAGGCCCGATAAGCCTAGGGCTCAGCTTGCCTTTTCACCAAAATCTCAACACTTTCTTCCACGGTGACACCTTTAAGAACACTCTATCACCCTCCGCAAATTCTATATCCTTCCGCTTAAGATCGGCATTGGAGTTTTGCCTGTCCGAAGCTTCTTTCAGACGAGCTCGAATCATTCTAACCTTTTCTTCTATTTTAGCCACCAACTCTGGACCCGATAACTGCCGCTCCCCCAACACCGTCCAACACGTAGAGGTACGGCACTTCCGACCATATAACGCTTCGTATGGTGCCATCCGAATACTTGCCCGATAACTATTGTTGTACGTGAATTCAGCCAACGGTAAAAATTCTTCCCAACTACCTTTGAAATCCAAGACACAACCCCTTAGCATATCTTTCAAGACCTGAATTACCCCTCTGACTGTCCATCCGACTAGGGATGAAATGCCGTACTGAAATCCAACCTCGTACCCAATGCCTGATGCAATGCTTTCCAGAATCTTGACGTAAATTTAGGGTCCCTGTCCGAAATAATTGACACGGGCACCCCATGCAACCTCACAATCTCCGCTATATATAATTTAGCCAACTTTTGGAGAGAGCAATCAACCCGAACCAGTTTAAAATGTGTCGACTTTGTTAAATGGTCAACAATCACCCAAACCGAATCATTCTTAGTAAGCGTGAGGATAGCCCACTAACAAAATCCATCGTGATCCTTTCCCATTTTCATTGTAGAATCTTTACTGGTTGCAACAATCATGAGGGTAACTAATGTTTGGCTTTGACCTGTTGACACGTCAAACACTTATTCACAAATTTAGTTACTTCTCGCTTTAGGCCCGGCCACCAAGACTGCTCCCGCAAATCCTGGTACATCTTACTACCTCCAGAATGCATAGCGTATGGACTTCTATGAGCCTCCCGAAGAATCTTTTGCCTTAACTCCACATCTTTAGGCATGCAAACCTTCCCCTGAAAACATAGCACTCCATCGCCACTCAAGCTATACCCTTCCAATCCATCATTCTGCACTTGCAAACACCGAGCATTCATGACTTCATCCACCAGTTGTTTTTCCTTAACCTTGTTTACCCACGCTATTTCACTTGCGGTTACGCTAATGCACTTCCGTCTTCATATAGACTAAGGTGGGCAAACAAGGCTCTTAAATCTGCCACAATCTTACGGCTCAACGCGTCATCTACCACGTTAGCCTTACCTGGATGGTACTCGATCGAGCAATCATAATCCTTCAACAACTCGATCCACCTCCTCTACCTTAAATTCAATTCCTTCTGAGTAAGGAGGTATTTCAAACTCTTATGATCCGTGTACATAATAGACTTCTCTCCATACAAGTAATGTCTCCAAATTTTTAGGGCGAAAACCACTGCAGCCAACTCCAGATCATGCGTCGGGTAATTCACCTTGTAAGGTCTCAATTATCAAGAAGCATACGCTACTACCTTTCCCTCTTGCATCAGCACAGACCCTAACCCTGTATGCGACGCATCACAATAAATCATAACCTCTTTCCCTGCTTCAGGTTGAATCAGCACCGGAGCTTCCGTAAAAATCCTTTTTAATTTCTCAAAACTTTCTTGTTGCTTGTCCGACCATACAAACGGAAACCCTTTCCTTAGCAACTTAGTTAACGGTGCTGCAATCAAAGAAAACCCTTCTACAAACCTTCTGTAATATCTGCTGAACCCAGAAAGGTCCAAATTTCTGCCACAAACTTCGGTGGTTTCCAATCTAACACTGCTTCAATCTTCCGAGGGTCTACCCTAATCCCCTCAGCTGACACCACATAACCCAAAAAGGTAACTTCCTTCAACCAGAACTCGCACATACTAAGCTTAGCAAACAACTACTTTTCTCTTAGAATCTGCAAAATCGCCCGCAGATGTGCATCGTGCTCCTCCTCTAATTTTGAGTACACCAGAATATCATCTATAAATACTACGACAAATCGGTCCAAAAATGGATGAAACACCCGATTCATCATATCCATAAATGCTGTTGGGGCGTTAGTCAACCCAAATGGCATCACCAAAAATTCATAGTGACCGTAACAAGTATGAAAAGCCATTTTATGAATATCTGCCTCCTTGACCTTAAGCTGGTGATACCCCGACCACAAATCTATTTTGGAAAAGACTGAGGCTCCCTTAAATTGGTCGAACAAATCATCTATCCTTGGCAATGTATACATGTTCTTAATTGTCAGCTTATTCAACTGACAGTAATCAATGCACATTCGCATTGATCTGTCCTTCTTCTTAACAAAAAGCACAGGCGCTCCCTAAGGCGATACACTTGGCTGGATAAAACCCCGATCTAACAACTCCTGAATCTGCACTTACAGCTCCACCAACTACTTTAACGCTATTCTATATGGGGCAATAGACACTGGCGCTATTCCTGGTAGAAGGTCTATACCAAACTCCACTTCACGATCAGGAGGCAAACCCAAAAGCTCTTTTGAAAAGACATCGATAAATTCTTTCACCGTTCGGACATTCTCCAAAGCTGATTCCTTAACCTTCAAGGCACAAACATGAGCCACAAATGCCTTATATCCTTTCCTCACCATCTTTTCAGCCTTCAAAGTGGATACCACACTAGATAGGTAGTTTCTTCCCTCACTTATCATCACCACCTCTTCACCCTCGGTCGTGCTCAGCACCATGCGCTTAGCTGCACAATCTAAGTCCGCTTGATACCTTACCAACCAATCCATCCCTAAGATCAGATCGAACTCCCCGAAGGGCAATTCCATCAAATTAGCTTGAAACACTACCCTTTGAAGTTCTAAGGGTACATCCCTATATAGTTTGTCTACTACCACAAAGTGTCCTAGAGGGCTAATTACCGTCATCTCCCTAGAAGAAGTCTCATAGGCTAAGTTCAGAGTTCCCATCATACTACTAGTAACATAAGAGTACGTCGAACCAGCATCAATCAAAGTAGTATAAGGCAACCCAAAAATTAAAAACATATAGGTTATGATGTCCGATACGTTGCCCTCCTCTCGGTGCTTCACTACATAGACCAACCCAGGCTGTCTTGCATCGATATTTTTAGCACCCCTACCCGGTGTTCCACAGCCTCGTCCGTTTCCATTACCACCCCTGACTGCACCTCGAACCCTCTACAGTCGCTGACCATCTCCCCTAAATTATGTACGCCCTTGATTCTCGGTCTGCGTCTTAATCGACCTCCGTGGATAATCCCTTATCCGGTGATCCATTGACCCACACTCGAAGCACCTTCTATTACCCGTCCAACACTCCCCCGAATGTGACTTCCCACATCGAGCACATCGGGGTGGCCACTGAGTAGCAGCAGGCCTTACAGCTTGATTCTGTCCACCAAATCTAGCTCTTTTCTGAGAACTCCCAACAGACCCTGATGGCCCAAAACTCCTTTTATCCATATTTCTATTCTGATTCTATTTCTCATTTTGCTTCACCTCCTCAACAATCTTGGCCTTTTCTACAAGAACGGTAAATTCCCTCTCTCGGTACGGAGTAATCAACACCCGCAGCTTATCCCTTAGTCCGTCCTTAAACCTAACACAGTGCTCATGCTCTATAGCCATGATACCCCGTGCATACCTACTCAACCACAAGAATTTTGCCTCGTACCCAGATACCGACTTACTCCCCTACACCAAATTCAAGAACGCCTTACGTTGCGCATCTATATAACTAGACCCAACATACTTCCTCTGCTAAGCCACCTTAAAGAAATCCCAAGTGATGCCATCGGCTATCGCACCTTCCCTGACCATAAGCCACCACTGATAAGACTCATCCCTGAGAAAATACATTATCCCTTTCAACTTCTCCTCAGCCGTGAAATCCAAATCATCCATTACGCACTCTGTTGACTCTAACCAATACTCCGCTGTGTTGGGAGCTACACCTGAAACTCCTCTAAATACCTCTGCTCCATTAGCTCGAGTCATTCAGACATGGATTTTTGAGCCCCTACACCTACGCCTGCTCTAGCGACTCTCTCCAAGACCTGTAGCATAGCCCGCAACACCGCGTCATCACCACCCGTTTGCTCCTGGAACTCAGCGCCCACAGTTGGCAACACTGATACCTCATTCTCCAACACATAACCATACCCTAC
The DNA here is from genome assembly GCA_025506655.1 of Gossypium rotundifolium. Taxonomy (NCBI): domain Eukaryota; kingdom Viridiplantae; phylum Streptophyta; class Magnoliopsida; order Malvales; family Malvaceae; genus Gossypium; species Gossypium rotundifolium. The sequence goes on along the minus strand of CP106731.1, from coordinate 41,005,723 downwards.
TGGTTCTAACATCGTCATCCTACCCCTACGACGACCACGCATATTACGCCCACGTCCTCGAGTGCTCATGATTAGCGTTCACGATTTATCTGTTTAGAAATTTTTATGGATTAATAACTCTTTCTTCCACTAATTAACAATGAACAATCTATGAAAGGGAGTTTTAACAGTGGTTCTTTCGCATTCAAACAATGTCTACATAGTTCAGTTCTTAAGTCTGTACTTCCTAATTCTAGAATTCACATCCAATCAACATCCAATAGAGCACCATATACATGTATCAATCACATAAGTGCATTCATGGACTCATATTCATTGCCTAGGGGTATTCTCATCATTGCACTACCCAGAGGTATTTTCGTAATTTTATCCTACAGGGGTATTTTGGTAATTTTTCAAAATAAGGTATCTTGGTGATTTTTTAAAATAGAGGTATTTCAATAATTATGTAATTTGAGGGTATTTTGGTAATTTTGCAAACTTTGGCAACTTTCGTAAATCAGGGGTAATTTAGTAATTTCTCAAACAAAGGTACTTTGGCAATTTTCAAACAAGAGTATGTTGGTCATTTTACAAAATCAAGGGTATCTCGGTAAAATTTCTCAACCTAGGGTAATGTGGACAATTTTACAAAATCAGGGACATAAGAAATTTCACAAAGATAGGGTACTGGTCCCTTTCGGGTTTTAGTTATAAAGTTTGGCCCGTCAACAAGTCTTTGAGGCTAAGGTGAACAGTCACTACGCACCAGGTAGGATTCCAAAAAAGAGGAGATGAGTCACTAGGACCGCTTAAATACCAAGCTTTTCCTGAATCCAATCCTAGACATGCGTATGCCTGTTACCACACCCTAGTCCTTCTGACTTGTTCACAGACATGTCTAATTAGGGAAGTTAAGTTTTATGGAATTTAAGAGTTTGTGTGCCTAAGCCTATGGTCCATAAGCCTCAGCATACCTATCTATGTCCCTGCCAAACCCATTAAACCCATCATACGTATATCACATCCAAGGTTAGGGTACTTACCTGGGTGGATCGGTGCCGGAGATTCAGGTGCCATGCTTTTTGAAATATGCATCTCCATGAAAATCATTTTACAAACCCTTCATTGAAAATATTTTGGGCCTTATACCCACAGCCAAGCTTTTGAATCGGACTCTGATTGTAACATCCTAAAATTTGAGTATTTAATTGATGTATGTTTTAGTGCTTAACCTGAGAACTATTCGGAATTAGAATAAATTTTAGTAAGAAGTATTTAATTGAAGTGGATCAAGTGACCTTGAGGTTTAAGTAAAATTAAGTGTTAAAAACTAGCACAAGAGAAGCTAGTAGCAAGGTGGAGTTGGCGCATACATGTTTGCTTGAGGGGAGAGGTTCGAATCTCCTAGCATGCAAGTTGAAGCTTTTATTTTTGCTTTTCCTTAGCAAGTGTCGGTTATGGATAAGGATTGATGAGTTGGATTAATTTTTTATGGCAAAAAGATCATGGGAATAAGGCAAGTGATAACTTAGGGAAAGAAATCATATGGAAAAGGCATGTAAGGGGGACATAAGGCTTAAAACAAGGGCTCTATTTTGGAAAGCTTTGAATGGCTAATTGTCCATGGACTTGGATGGTTTTAGGGGCTAGAGGGGATGGACGAATTTTTGGTTAGCATTGGGTAAGGTAGATGCTAGCTTTGGTCATTTTCATTTTGGCATTTTGGTGTATCAATAGCTTTCTCTCCAAAATCTTTCTATCCAAACTTATTCTCTAGCCGAATATGTCTTGAACAATAGGTAAAATTTGTGTTTTGTTTTGGCCATTTCATTTTGACCATTTTGGTATTACCTTACTTTCTCCCAAAAATCTTTTTCTCCTTATGCCGGAACCATACATTCTTGAAGGGCATTTTCTTTTCTTTTTCTTTTCACCCTTGTCGAATGTACCATTGTCTTAACCACTCTTTTTTTGCTTTTCTTTTACCATTGATAAAAGAATTATAAACCTATCATCTTCTTTCTTCTTCTTTCTCTTTTCTCTCTTGGAAATTGAATCAACACCATCTCTTTCTTTCATCTCTCATGGTCGAATGTTGCTAAGCACTATCTCCTTCAATTTTTCCTTCATAACCGAATCTTCTTTCTACTCACAACTTAATCAATCGGTAAATGGCTAGTATAATATTTTGGAATTTGTTATTCTTTTGTGCCGAATCTTGTGGTGTGGGATGATCTTTTGGATTGAGATCATCATCATACCATATCTAATTCCAACCTTTTCTCTATCATAGAAATTTAATGGAGGGCCAAAACTCAAGTGTTCGTAAATATCGTGGATTGTTGAAATCGGATTTAAAGTGTTAAAGGTAAAATATTTTCAAGGTAAACCGATTACACTTTCAAGTCTTTAGTTTTAAGATTTTCAAAAAATATTGTCAAGACTAATGATTCCTTGTCTTTGAAGACAATCAAAATAGGGACGAAAAGGGTAGTAAATAGTGTTCGGAAGAGGGGTGGTTCTATTAGTCCCCCTAAGTTTAAGAGAAGGACTGTTTCGAGAATTCAAGATTTTCCACCGGGTTGTGGACCTTCATCCGGCGAAAATCAATTATTCGAAGTTGTACGTACTCCCGAACCACTATTTACTTGGGGTATTAAACCTTTGATCGGAGAGAGATCGCAAATAGTGGTTGTTCGAGATTCCGAGGGTAAGATCTAGATCGCTCAATATTAGAATAGTTTATTATTAAATTTTAGTGTTCTAATCCTTCGTAATGTGTGTTTAGATATCGACGAGCGGGAGAGTGTAGTTCTCACAGTAATCAGGTGTGTAGTTTCACACTATATCTCATGGGTTAGATGACTATACAATGATTAAAGTTGGATTAAAAATTGCAAAGTTGGTGAAATTGAAAAATATGGTATTATTGAGACTTTAGTGTTAAGATCGTGAAATCGGTATTAAGATTGTGAAAATTTTGGAAATCGCCCTTAATGGCTAAAACATTAATAAGTGATAAATTTGGGCCATATATATGATATTTGGCAAATTTGGGCCATATATGATATTTGATAAATTTGGGCCATATATGTGATATTTGGCAAATTTGGGCCATATGTGATATTTGATAAATTTGGGCCATATATGTGATATTTGGTAAATTTGGGCCATATATGTCATATTTGGCAAATTTGGGCCATATGTGATATTTGATAAATTTGGGCCATATATGTGATATTTGGTAAATTTGGGCCATATATGTGATATTTGGAAAATTTGGGCCATATATGTGATATTTGGTAAATTTAATATATGTGATAATTGAGAATTTGGGCCATATGTGATAATCGATAAATGGGCCTTAAGTGAAAATTGATAATTGGGCCATTTATGATAATGGATAATGGGCCAAAATTCATAAATTATAATATGGTTTTCTTTACAAATATTTTGTAATGCATAAACATGATTGCATGGGTTGGGATCAATGATGAAGAGAAGAAAGGCTTAATGCCAGAATTCTAGATAGGTGACTCTATCACAATGGCCGTTGCCCAAAATCTAGATCAGTGGTTTTACCACAATTATTTAAATGGCCGTTGCCACAAATATGATATTGGGCTTAAAGCCTACTTCGGTGTGTTGGTGGGGTGGGTGACTAAAGCTCCCCACAAGTGTGCGGGTTGGGTACGGGGGTGTGTATCGTATGGAAATATAGGTTTGGTTTTGGGAATTGCATATCATTTGTATTATTATTTTTAAATGCTAAATTATATTTTTTTCTTAAAATGGGCTTAGGCCCAAATAAGTGTTTAAATGGTCTTGGCCCAGTGGGCTATGGTAAGTGAGTTACACACTGAGTTCTAAGTAACTCACCCCATTTTTTTTATCCTTCTCAGGTAATAACAATTGATGGAGACTTGGGTCGGAGATGACTTTGTGGGGAGGCTATATTACAAATGGTGGTTTATAAAACTTTGAGACTTTTTTCATTATTTTTATTAGGTGCTATTTTTAATGGCGATGTAATAAGGCCTTTTTAATTATGGATTTTATTATATGGATGGATTTATTATGTTTTAGTTTTATTGAGTTGGATTGATTTAGTTTTTTTAAATGTTTTCTATAACTCTCGTTTAAATAAAAGTTTTTCTTAACTAAAAACTTAGGAAATTCTTTTAAAACTTTTCGATGAAATATTTCGACTAAATAAGTCCAAAGTTTTTATCAAATACTTCTTTATATATCAAACGACAAATTCTTGTGTTTTTAATGATGGTTTTCAATGAACTTCGATTTTTCGATAAAGTCACTCTCTTGATTGTTTTGAAATTTGATTTATACATTGTTAAATGTTTTTGAATGTTCGTTAAACTTGTGTGGCATGCCGAAATCTGGGCTTAATGCATATGCCAAGTTTGGGGTGTTACATTTTATGGTACCAGAGCTCAGCTTCAAAACTCGGCTATGGTTTGGGTTAAACAATGATTTTTGATTAAAAACAACTTAAATTTCTAGATTTTATGTTTTAAAGGTAGTATGGCACCACGAGCATCTGACACCAAGTCAAGTAAGTATGTTTAGTAAGTATTTGTTTATTTAAATGTTTATTATTGTGATGAGACCTAAGGAACACTCTAAAACTTCTAGTTTTAGGTCTTGAAAATGATAAAGATCGAGACTATAGGATGTGATGGCGAAAACAACCCTATCTCTCATATCTCATAAAATATCATTAATAAACACTGAAATAATATTCTGATTCATAAAACTTGTAATCGGATTAAAGCGAATTAGTCAATATGAGCAATAGAGGACGTGGTCGTGGACGCGGTAGACGTGGCCGTGGTAAAGGATGAGGTGCTACGTCTGAAGTGCCGGGTCCCATACCGAAATGGATGCACCTGCGTCATTCGAGAGCGAAACTGGATCTCATGACCATGCCAATGAGGATAATGCTTTGACTCAAGCAATGTTACGGGTCTTAGAAAGAGTAGCTGGAGCCAGAACTGGGCCAGTAACTCGCGGATCAATATTGGAACAACTCAAGTCTAGTGCTGCAGAAGTTTTTAGAGGTGTCTTTGGTGTAGCTCCGAATGTGGCAGAATATTGGTTTGAGGCTGTAGAACGAATTATGGATGATTTGGAATGCACCGTCGAGCAGAAACTGAGAGGAGCCGTGTCTTTGCTAAGAGACGAGGCGTATCAATGGTGGCTTACTGTTCGAGAAGGCACCGAGGCTGCATTGGTTAATTGGGATTTCTTTAAAGCTGCTTTCTAAGGGAAGTACGTCGGGACAAGTTATGTAGATGCCCGAAGGAAAGAATTCCTGAATTTAGTTCAAGGAAGTAAGACTGTGGCAGCCTACGAGGCAGAATGTCTTCGTTTGAGTCGTTATACTCATACTATAGTGTAAACTGATCATGAGGCTGTGTATGCTTTGAGGATGGACTGAATGATGAGTTGCGGGTATTGATAGCCCCACAACAAGTGTAGACTTTTACCTCGCTTGTAGAGAAAGCTAAGATAGCTGAAGGGGCTAAGAATTCAGAACGCCAGAATCAGGAAAAAGTAAGAGGCAAGAGGGATTTTAAGTATCCTGGTTCTTCTAAAAGGTTTCAAAAGAGATCACGAAATGATGAGCCAGTTCAAGTTAGGGCACCTGTGGCTACCAATCAGATTTGAGAATGTGCCGACTGTGGTAGACGACATCCCGGAGAATGTTGGAGGAAAACTAGAGCCTGTTTTAAATGTGGATCCAAGGATCATCAGTTTAATAATTTTCCTCGACGGACTGAAATGACTCAGGAAGCTCGTAACCCTGAGGCTCAGCCAGCTAGAGGTACTCAGCAGCCACCAAGAGGTCGTGGACGAGGTCGTGGTGGTAATGGTAACGGACGTGGACAAGGTGCACCGTGTCGAGGTAATAGTGTTAGAGGTAACACGGAGGCAAGACAGCCAGGATTGGTCTATACTATCAGGCGTCGTGAGGACGGCGACGCACCTGATGTGATAACTGGTACGTTCTTCATCTCTAATGTACCTGTTACTGCTTTGATAGATATCAGATCTACCTACTCTTATGTTGCTAGTGCTATATCTGGAAACCTAAATATTAGATCTGAGATTACCGATAGAGAGATGATGATAATTAGTCCTTTAGGACATTCAGTAATAGTGAATAAATTATTCAGAGATGCGCCCTTAGAGATTCAAAGAGAGGTATTTCTAGCAGACTTGATGGAATTACCTTTCGGTGAGTTTGATCTCATTTTGGGCATGGATTGGTTGGTGAAGCATCGGGCACAATTGAATTGTGTCGGCGGCGTATGTCAATTAGGGTGTGGATGATGAGGAGATAATAATGATAGGCGAGCGAAGAAACTTTTTGGCAAATATGGTATCTGCTTTGAAGGCAGAAAAGTTGGTACGAAAATGGAATAGAGCATTCCTAGCATTCATCAGTGCTTTGGATGCCAAGGATTTATCAGTAGAAGGTGTGAGAATGGTGAAAGAATTTCCAGATGTCTTTCCCGAAGAACTTTCGGGTCTACCTCCAGATCGAGAAGTAGAATTTGGCATTGAGCTTTTTCCTGGAACTGCTCTGATGTCTGTTGCTCCTTATAGAATGGCACCGAAGGAGTTAGCGAAGCTTAAAGCTCAAATTCAAGAACTGCTAGATCGGGGATTTATTCAACCAAGTGTGTCTCCGTGAGGAGCACCGGTTTTGTTCGTCAAGAAAAAGGATGGGTCGATGCGTATGTGCATTAATTATAGGTAGTTGAATAAATTAACGATCAAGAATAGGTATCCATTGTCGAGAATTGATGACCTATTTGATCAATTAAGAGGAGCTTCAGTCTTTTCCAAGATTGATTTGAGATCGGGTTATCATCAACTCAAGGTGAAGGAGGCAGATATTCATAAGACGGCATTTCAAACTCGTTATAGACATTATGAGTTTTTAGTGATGCCGTTTGGTTTGACTAATGCACCAGCTACATTTATGGACATGATGAACCGAGTCTTTCAGCCTTATTTAGACCGGTTCATAGTAGTGTTCATAGATGAAATTTTGTTATATTCGAGGAATGAAGAAGAGCATGACTCTCATCTGCGTACTGTGTTGCAAATTTTGCGAGATAAGCAACTATATGCCAAATTCAGTAAATGTGAATTTTGGTTGAAGGAAGTGACTTTCTTGGGTCATGTAGTGTCAGATGAAGGAATAAGAGTTGATCCTCGAAAGGTAGAGGCTGTGTTGGATTGGAAATCGCCAAAGTCAGTAGCTGAGATCCAAAGTTTCTTGGGTTTGGCTGGTTATTATAGATGCTTTGTTGAGGGGTTTTCATTGATTGCTGCACCCCTAACTAAGTTGTTGCGGAAGGAAGTACCGTATGTATGGACCGATAAACAACAGGAAAGTTTCGAGAAACTAAAGAAGATTCTAACGGAAGCGCCAGTACTGATTCAACTAGAGGTCGAAAAAGAGTTTACTGTGATGCGTCACACACGGGTTTAGGATGTGTACTGATGCAAAGTGGAAAAGTGGTAGCTTATGCTTCTCAGTAATGGAGGCCGCATGAAGTCAATTATCCTACTCATGATTTGGAGTTGGCTGCTGTAGTGTTTGCATTAAAGATTTGGAGGCATTATCTATACGGTGAGAAGTCAATCATTTATACGGACCATAAGAGTCTTAAGTATCTCCTTACCCAAAAGGAGTTAAATTTAAGACAACGGAGATGGGTGGAGTTATTAAAGGATTATGATTTCTCAATCAAGTATCATCCTGGAAAGGCTAACGTTGTGGCAGATGCGTTGAGTCGAAAGGTTATATCAGAGTTGAGAGCAATGTTTGCTCATCTTAGTTTGTATGAGGATGGCAGTTTATTAGGGGAACTTTAGGTGAAGCCTCTGTGGTTGGAACAAATCAAGGAAAAGCAATTATCCGATGAAATGTTGAGTCCTTTAATGCAACAAGCTGAAAGTGGTGTAATAGGAGATTTTGGTTTGAACAAAGATGGTGTACTGTGTTTTCGTGGAAGGGTTTGTATGCCCGAGGATTCAGATTTGAGGCAAATGATTCTTCTAGAGGCACATAGTAGCCCTTATGCTATGCACCCCGAAGGAAATAAGATGTATCGGGATCTCCGTGAACAGTATTGGTGGCCAAAGTTAAAACGGGAAGTTACTGATTTTGTAGGAAAGTGTTTGACTTGTCAACAAGTAAATGTGGAACATCAATTACCATCGGGATTGTTGCAACCAGTAAAGATTCCATTATGGAAATGGGAACGGATAACAATGGATTTTGTTAGTGGGTTACCCTTAACACCTACTAAGAAAGATTCTGTCTGGGTGGTAGTGGATCGATTAATGAAGACTGCTTATTTTCTACCAGTTCGTACGGATTACTCGTTGCAGAAGTTGGCTAAACTGTATGTATCTAAAATCGTGAGGCTACATGGGGTACCAATGTCTATCATATTAGACAGGGATCCTCGGTTTACATCACGGTTTTGGAAAGCTTTACATGAGGCTCTGGGTACAAATTAAACTTTAGTACGGCTTTTCACCCTCAGTTAGATGGTCAGTCGGAAAGAGTAATCCAGATTTTGGAAGACATGTTAAGAGGTTGTGTGATTGATTTCAGAGGTCGTTGGGAAGATTTTCTACCATTGGCAAAGTTTGCGTATAACAACAGTTATCAATCCAGTATTCAGATGGCACCTTATGAAGCATTATATGGTCGTAGGTGTCGTACTCCTATTTGTTCCGACTGGATTAGGGGAACGACAACTTTTGGGTCCTGAAGTGATATCAGAGATGAAAGAAAAAGTAAAGGTGAATCAAGCGCGGTTAAAGGAAGCTTCGGATTGACAAAAGTCATATGCTGATCTTAAGCGTAAAGATATCGAGTTTGTGGTGGGAGATCAGGTCTTTTTGAAAGTTTCACCGTGGAAAAAGATTTTCAGATTCAGAAGGAAAGGCAAGTTGAGCCCTAGGTTCATTGGACCGTACCGTGTGTTGAAGCGTGTAGGATCAATGGCCTATCAACTTGATTTACCTCCGGAATTGAGTCAGATTCATAGTGTTTTCCATGTTTCTATGCTGAGATGCTATAGATCGGATCCATCGCACATAGTACCGGTAGAAGAAGTGGAATTAAGGCTAGATTTGTCTTTTGAGGAGGAACCAGTGAGAATCTTAGACCGTGATGTTAAGGTGTTAAGAAAGAAGACTGTACCACTGGTCAAGGTTTTATGGCGTAATCACGGAGCAGAGGAAGCTACGTGGGAGCCTGAGGATACAATTCGACAACAATATCCTCATCTCTTTTAGCTAGGTAAATTTCGAGGACGAAATTTTCTTCAAAGAGGGTAGAGTTGTAACATCTTAAAATTTGAGTACTTAATTGATGCATGTTTTAGTGATTAACTTAAGAACTATTCAGAATTAGAATAAATTTTAGTAAAGAGTATTTAATTGAAGTGTATCAAGTGACCTTGAGGTTTAAGTAAAATTAAGTGTTAAAAACTAGCACAAGAGAAGCTAGTAGCAAGGTAGAGTTGGCGCATGCATGTTTGCTTGAGGGGAGAGGTTCGAATCTCCTAGCATGCAAGTTGAAGCTTTTATTTTTGCTTTTCCTTAGCAAGTGTCGGTCACGGATAAGGATTGATGAGTTGGATTAATTTTTTTATGGCAAGAAGATCATGGGAATAAGGCAAGTGATAACTTAGGGAAAGGAATCATATGGAAAAGGCATGTAAGGGGGACATAAGGCTTAAAACAAGGGCTCTATTTTGGAAAGCTTTGAATGGCTAATTGTCCATGAACTTGGATGGTTTTAGGGGCTAGGGGATGGTCAAATTTTTGGTTAGCATTACGTAAGGTAGATGCTAGCTTTGGTCATTTTCATTTTGGCATTTTGGTGTATCAATAGCTTTCTCTCCAAAATCTTTCTCTCCAAACTTATTCCCTAGCCGAATATGTCTTGAATAGTAGGTAAAATTTGTGTTTTGTTTTGGCCATTTCATTTTGACCATTTCGGTATTACCTTACTTTCTCCCAAAAATCTTTTTCTCCTTGTGCCGAAACCACACATTCTTGAAGGGCATTTTCTTTTCTTTTTCTTTTCACCCTTGCCAAATGTACCATTCTCTTAGCCACTCTTTCTTTGCTTTTCTTTTACCATTGATAAAAGAATTATAAACCTATCATCTTCTTTCTTCTTCTTTCTCTTTTCTCTCTTGGAAACCGAATCAACATCATCTCTTTCTTTCATCTCTCATGGCCGAATGTTGCTAAGCACTATCTCCTTCAATTTTTCCTTCATAACCGAATCTTCTTTCTACTCACAACTTAATCAATCGGTAAGTGGCTAGTATAATATTTTGGAATTTGTTATTCTTTTGTGCCGAATCTTGTGGTGTGGGATGATCTTTTGGATTGAGATCATCATATACCATATCTAATTCCGACCTTTTCTCTATCATAGAAATTTAGCGGAGGGCTGAAACTCAAGTGTTCGTAAATATCGTGGATCGTTGAAATCGGATTTAAAGTGTTAAAGGTAAAGGATTTTCAAGGTAAGCCGATTACACTTTCAAGTCTTTAGTTTTAAGATTTTCGAAAAATATTGTTAAGACTAATGATTCCTTGTCTTTGAAATGAAAATAGGGATGATAAGGGTAGTAAATAGTGTTCGGAAGAAGGGTGGTTCTATTAATCCCCCTAAGTTTAAGAGAAGGACTGTTTCGGGAATCCGAGATTTTTTACATGGTTATGGACCTTCATCCGGCGAAAATCAATTATTCGAAGTCGTACGTACTCCCGAACCACTGTTTACTCGGGGTATTGAACCTTTGATCTGAGAGAGATCGCAAATAGTGGTTGTTCGAGATTCCGAGGGTAAGATCTAGATCGCTCAATATTAGAATAGTTTATTATTAAATTTTAGTGTTCTAATCCTTCGTAATGTGTATTTAGATATTGATGAGCGGGAGAGTGTAGTTCTCACAGTAATCAAGTGTGTAATTTCACACTATATCTCATGGGTTAGATGACTATACAATGATTAAAGTTGGATTAAAAATCGCAAAGTTGGTGAAATCGAAAAATATGGTATTATTGACACTTTAGTGTTAAGATCGTGAAATCGGTATTAAGATCTTGAAAATTTTGGAAATCGCCCTTAATGGCTAAAACATTAATAAGTGATAAATTTGGGCCATATATATGATATTTGGCAAATTTGGGCCATATGTGATATTTGATAAATTTGGGCCATATATGTGATATTTGTCAAATTTGGGCCATATGTGATATTTGATAAATTTTGGCCACATATGTGATATTTGATAAATTTGGGCCACATATGTGATATTTGATAAATTTGGGCCATATATGTGATATTTGGTAAATTTGGGCCATATATGTGATATTTGGCAAATTGGGCCATATATGTGATATTTGGCAAATTTGGGCCATATGTGATATTTGGCAAATTTGGGCCATATGTGATATTTGGTAAATTTGGGCCATATATGTGATATTTGGTAAATTTGGGCCATATATGTGATATTTGGCAAATTTGGGCCATATATGTGATATTTGGTAAATTTGGGCCATATGTGATAATTGAGAATTTGGGCCATATGTGATAATCGATAAATGGGCCTTAAGTGAAAATTAATAATTGGGCCATTTATGATAATGGATATATGGGCTATATGTGAAATGTGTTTTAATGGGCCAAAATTCATAAATTATAATATGGTTTTCTTTACAAATATTTTGTAACGCATAAACATGATTGCATGGGTTGGGATCAATGATGAAGAGAAGAAAGGCTTAATGCCGTATTCTAGATAGGTGACTCACACAATGGCCGCTGTTGAAATCTAGATCGATGGTTTTACCACAATTATTTAAATGGCCGTTGCCACAAATATGATATTGGGCTTAAAGCCTATTTTGGTATGTTAAGGTGGTGGGTGACTAAAGCTCCCATAAGTGTCTTTGGTTGGATGCGGGTGTGTAGCGGATGGAAATCTAGGTTTGGTTTTGGGAATTGCATATCATTTGCATTATTATTTTTAAATGCTAGATTATATTTTTTTTCTTAAAATGGGCTTAGGTCCAAATAAGTGTTTAAATGGTCTTGGCCTAGTGGATTATGGTAAGTGAGTTACACACTGAGTTCTAAGTAACTCACCCCATTTTTTTTACCACTCTCAGGTAATAACAATTGATGGAGACTTGGGTCGGAGATGACTTCATGGGGAGGATATATTACAAATGGTGGTTTATAAAACTTTGAGACTTCTTTTATGATTTTTATTAAATGCTATTTTTAATGGCGATGTAATAAGGCCTTTTTAATTATGGATTTTATTATATGGATGGATTTATTATGTTTTAGTTTTATTAAGTTGGATTGGTTTAGTTTTTTTTAAATGGTTTCTATAACTCCCGTATAAATAAAAGTTTTTCTTAACTAGAAACTTAGGAAATTCTTTTAAAACTTTTCGATGAAATATTTCGACTAAATTAGTCCAAAGTTTTTATCAAATACTTTTTTATATATCAAACGACAAATTCTTATGTTTTTAATTATGGTTTTCAATGAACTTTGATTTTTCGATAAAGTCACTCTCTTAATTGTTTTGAAATTTGATTTCTACATTGTTAAATGTTTTTGAATGTTCATTAAACTTGTGTGGCATGCCGAAATCCGGGCTTAATACATAGGCCGGGTTTGGGGTGTTACACTGATACAAAAAATTTAACACCCCAAACCCGGTCTAAACACTACAGCTGAATCTGGCGTGTCACCAGGAAGAAAACATCTTCCAAACCACTATGTCGACTTGATTTGAAAAGAAAACTTTTGTGTAGTTAAAGAAAAACGTGGTTGAATTGAGCGAATTGTTAAAACATTTTGAAACTTAATTCAGCATGACAGAATTACCTTGTTGTTAGCCTTTGTTTATTATCTAAGCGGCGTTTCACTTTATAAAAACTCAAAAAATTTACTTAAGTTTATAAAAAAATGTCCATTTCATAAATTACTTGGCATGCCTTTTTCGTTTAATAAAAGTTTAAGGAAAAATAGAACGAATAATAAATCCCAAAGTAAAGTTTAAGTGGCCTTATTACAAACTGAAAACCAAACTTATAGTAGAGGAAAACTAAATCCGTAATAAACAGTGAAATAGAAACAATGGTTGAGCATGGCCACCACGAGTCCACCCCGGCTTCGAATCCACGATCTAAGCATTATCTACAAAATGTAACGGAAGGGGTGAGTCACCGAGACTCAGTGTGTAATTCCCCATCCCAAAAGACGTTAAGCTCATACACAGATTCATATGATATTATGCATGTCATGCAACCCATTACCTAAATATCCACCCGAGTCTCCCAAATCTACCCCTTGTGGCACCTAGCCACTAGTGGTGCCTAACCACTGGTAACCGAAGTTACAAATAATCATATGTGGGGCCAACCCACTTGTGGTACCTTACCACTGGTGACGATCCCTTATAACGATATGTAGGGCCAACCCACTGTGGTACCTAACCACTGGGACAAGTCACAAAATAAGCATATGTGGTACCTAACCACTGGTGGTTCCAAACCACTGAGACTTAGTCACAAAATCATGATATGTGGGGCCAACCCACGTGTGGTACCTAACCACTCGTGACAATCTAGTAAATCATGCCTTCCCCCTCCTCTCATCATACCCATATTTCATGTATATGTTTCTCCACACAATATGATCATACACTTAAAGGAATATAACATGGCACACATACAGGTTTCATATAGATAAACCACGCTATTCACCATAAAGGACTTACCCGGAGTCCTTGATTATATCCATAAGGGTAACGTAATGTTTCCCACTGCTATTTCGATTTTGACAAAACACAACATTTAGCATAACAACATATGAAGTGCGTAAGAGTTACACACTTGACACTCGTACTATCGCACTCTCAGCTTTAACAATATCGTCACTCGAGACTACCACTATCTGCCTACGATCTTGCTCCGACACCAGCCCACAACACGGTGGCCAATCTCGCACTGTTGATACTACTCGCTTCTTGAACTTAGGGGCTGGGTTTACAAATCCAATCCCTCCTATTGCTTGGCTGACATTTGGGTCCATAACTGTAATATCCTGGATTAGGGCTTATGCACTATGGCTAAAAATTTCATGAAATAGTATGCATTATGTGTTGTGAGTGTGTTGTGTGCATTTTAGAACCTTGGAAATGTAAGGAAATGCTTTAGAAAATATTTAGTCTTAAAGAGGAAGCTTGGAAGTGTAAGGAAATGTAAGGAAACTTGGAAATGTGACAAAATCGGGCTTGGAAAAAATGGCCCGGAGATGCCACTTAGGGCTCTGGAAATGACGCCATATGCTAGGATAACTTGGGCCTAGTATGGCCATATGAAGCCCAAAATAATGGGTTAAAATTCGGCACTCCTAAGGTAAAGAGATGGACGGCATAGGGAGACTAAGGTAGGAGTTTAAGTTGAAGTCAAATTCTTTTAGAATTTCGCTAAGGTAGGAAAATAAAGATATGAGAGTGATGGCCAAGAAAGGGACTCTCTAGGCTTAGTAATTTCTATTTGAAAGAGGAAAATAAAGCCATTCATCAATCTTTCCTTCTTCTCTTACCTTTGCCAATTCTCTAGTGCCTCTCCTCTTCTCCTTTTATTTTCCTAAGTCAAATACCCTTGTGATAGCCAAACTTTAACCATCTCTATTACCGAAACCCTCAAGCTTTTCTTCCTCATCTTTGTTGAAACCGAAACTCTCTAGTAAACTTTTCTCTTCACTTTTATTTTGTTAAACCGAAAAGCTCCTAGTGCTAGCCAAATTCTTCATCCTCTTTTTCTTCATTTTCATCAAAAGCCGAATTCCTTTCCCAAAGATCACCATAGCCGATTCTTCCTAAAGCTCATCTCTCTCTCTCTCTCTCTCTCTCTTTTCCTCCTTGAAATCGATTACTCCATTAAAACTCAAAAGTCGAAACCTTTTTAGCACTAGTTAGCCTTCATAGCCGAATCTTTGAGGGGCTTCAAGCAAAGGTGCTGTCGACTTTTGTATTAAGGGACTCTTTCGGGATTTGTCTCTTGTCGACTTTAAGGAAAGATATTCGGTAAGACATATTCGGCCAAGGGCTATCTACTTACGATTTAATGTTAGAAATTAATCTAACATAAGTTTTTAGGTATTTCGACAGATACTACAATCCACAATCACTTTTCGGGATTTGAAAATCGTAAGGTAAGTGCATGAGTACATTCGGCCAAGGCCCTATTATGATATTTAGATCTATTTCATCATTATTCAAAAGTCAAAAACTAACCCTTTAAGTGATCTAATGTTGGCCGAATACAAGGTAGAGGATCACAAAGTTTCAGGATTTGATTTTTAATCCAACCGGTACCAAGGTAAGAATTTGATTACAACAATCCTACTAGGATTTGGATTTATAGCCGAATGGCTTTTTACTAACATGTTAGGGTTGGCTGAATATAGGAATTAAAGATCTAAAGCAATAGAACGAGTTTTTGGGATTTCAGTAAATTCGATAAGTATATCAGGTGTGTACCCCACACTAAATCTTGATAGATTTACGGCTTTAATTTATTATATGTGCTAATATAAAAGTGTAAGATTATGGTTAAGGTACCATGTAATGGTACAAAGTACTCAGGTACGTTTTCCTACTCCTACTATGAGTATGATAAGTTTTGCTATGGCATATACATGAAATTATAAGAATGTGAATAAGGAATATGATATGGTTAATGCATAATTGTATGACATGGGGCATATGGGTGATATGTAAAAGGGGAAGTGAATTGGTGGTTTTATACCCCAATATAAGAATGTGGTGACTTATGTCACAATATAAGAATGTGGTTACTTTTGTCACAATATAAGAATGTGGTGACTTATGTCACGAATATATATATGGTGGCTATGCCACGAATTTTATAAGGGCGATGAGCACGTCGACTGCAGCGACTGCCTTCGATGGTGTGTAGCGGATGGAGGGTTGGCTTAGTAGTCCGTACGGTGTGATGGTTGGTACGGGTGACGTGTAGCGAATGGATAACTAGGCTTGGGTCCGAGATTGCATCATTTTATTTAATGCTATATGAATATGTATGATTTGACATGCCTAAATCTGATTGAGACTTAGTGTTGATTGTACACATTGAGTCTGTTTGACTCACCCCTTGTGGGACTATAATTTTCAGGTGATGATCAGTAATGGACCGGGTCGGGAGAAGCTTAGGGGTGGCCATGCTCAATTCGACGATCGTTATATTTTGTTTTAATAGTTTTAAAATTTCCAAGTTTTGAATTATTTCGGGTTTTCATTTGATGTAATAAGGCCATCAATCCTAAATTGTTTATGCATGCTATTAAAGTTCTTAGTAGGATATAATTATTGTCATATTAAAGTTATAAGTAAAAATTTTTCTTAAGTATAAATATCAAATTGTTTTAACACCTTATTGACACGGGTTCTTAATTCGAGCCCAACCCAAATCAAGTGTTTTCAAAAATACACAAGTTTTTAGAAAAGTTTCAAACAAGATTCGGATGGATTTTCTTTAGAAGCATGCCAAATTCGGTCAGGGCTTGTGGGCGGGTTTGGGGTGTTTCAGTTTGGTATCAGAGCCAGGTTCAAAACTCAGCCTTGAGGGCTTTTAGGGCCCAAAACATTTTCTATCTTTTGAAAATGGACTTCTCTAAGAAATAAGCAGGTTTTTCTGGCATGGCACCGAGTCTCCGGCCCGAAGTCTACCAGGTAAGTACTCCTAACCTCTTTGTGATTTATATGTAGGGATACATAGGGACGTAGACTAGTGGATTAGGAATTGAACCCTAGGACTAGTTTACCCCAACAAATACATAAGATTTTAATACACAATTAAACAAACCTGTGGTTAAGTCGCCGAGTTAGGGTGTGTCAACCATTGTGCGCATGTCTAGGATTGGTTTCGGTGGGAGCTTGGTATTTAAGCAGTCCGTGTGACTCACCTCCTCTCCACTCGAATCTTACCTGGTGCGTAGCTTCGGTTCACCCTAACCAAGAGGACTTATCCACGGGCTAAACCCAATAATTAAAACCCGAAAGGGACTAACCATATTTTTAAGGAAACCCTAGTTTTAAAAAGTCAACAAACTACCCTTTTGAAATTTTAAAAATTAATAATTTGGAAAAACTTTCTAAGAGTTTTCGATTTACAAAATTACCTAAATACCCTTAGTGGTAAAATTACTAAAATGCCCTTAATTTTCTAAAATTACCATACTACCCCCGATTTCAATAATAATTTCTGATTTTGCACAAGTATTCAAAAACTTTACAAAATACCAAAGACACCCTGATTTGGAAAATTTACGAAATTACCGCTGATTTGCAAAATTACCGAATTACCCCTAACCTGTACAAATGACCAAAATACCCTCAGTAAGGAAACTTACCGAAGTACCCTCAAATTATAAAAATTTAACAATGCCCTTGTTTTGAAAAGTCACCAGGACCATATTTTTGCAAAAAATTACCAAAATGACCCTGGCTTGTAAAATTACAAAAATACCCCTAGTGTATAAATTACCATTTTACCCTTGAAATTTTTCCAGCAAAGTAATATTAATTTTGTGAAACATCATTAATCTCTATTTTGCAACATTTTCAAATACTTTAATTTGAAAATTTCCAAAATACCCCTATAGGACAAAATTACGGAAACACCCCTAGGTAGTGGAAACAACAAACAACGACAATTACAACATTTCTCTGTAATGAACGCAAGTTCATGTGTGTGACTAAATGAATGATGTGAGACTGTATGTGTATGAATCGAAAGAACTACTTCCTAGAACTATTAAACATAAAACTGTTAGTGGTTAATCAAATGGAACAAAACTAATTCATAAAATTCTTTAATCAGATAAACGCTAAGCGAAAGTATGAATTCAAGGGGACGTGGTCGTAACGTGCGTGGCTGTGGAAGAGGCCGAATGACTGTGTCTGAACCCATTAGATCGGGTCAAGGATCTGAGAATGAAATGCCACCACCACCACCACCAGCCACTGATGTGGAATATCAAGATCAGACCGGGGATGACGCAGTGTCACAGGCGATGCTGCGGGTTTTAGAAAGGGTAGCTGGAGCAGGTGGGGGCATGAGAGCTCGAAAGTCGGTACCTGAGTGACTCCGAGCCAATAGAGCTGACGTGTTCTAGTGTATCAGGTGTAGCACCCAGTACAGCTGAATATTGGTTGGAAGCAACCGAGCGCATTATGGATGAGCTCGACTTAACTGATGAGGAAAAGCTAAAAGGGTTGGTGTCGCTTCTCCGCGATAAGTCATATTAATGGTGGCTCACAGTACGGGATGGTGCTACAGATGAGGAACTCACGTGGGAGTATGCTAAGGCAGCATACCAAAAGAAGTATGTGGGCACTCATTATATTGATGCCCAAAGAAAGGCTTTTCTAGGACTAGTTCAAGGGAACAAGTCCGTAGCTGAGTATGAAGCTAAATTCTTAAGGCTGAGCCATTATGCTCGAGGCATAGTGTCTACTGAGCATGAGCGGTGTGTCCGGTTTGAAGACAGACTAAGAGATGATCTAAGGTTATTGATAGCCCCGCAACAGGAGCGGGAGTTTATTGTATTAGTGGAAAAGGCCAAAGTGGCCGAGGGTATCAAGGAGTCCGTGAGGGAGAACTCCGATCAAAATAGGTAGAAGAGAGAATTTGGATCGTCAAGGCCATCCAGGAATGAGTAAAAGAGGCCAAGAGTTGAAGGGCCGCAAGGTCGCAGTCACATCGAGGGCGATACCTACTTGTGAACAATGTGGGAAGAAGCACTTAGGTGAATGTTGGAAAAAGACGGGAGGATGTTTTAAGTGTGGGTCAAAGGACCATATGATTAAGGATTGTCCGATGAGACCAGATGGGAATCAACCAGTAGTTCAGAATGTTAATCAGGCTGGTAGCGGTGGACAACAGCCTCAATGGGTCATGGTCTGAACCATTGAGGAAATGGTTCCGGCCGTGGTTGTGGAGCACCAAGCGGAGGTGCTGAAGGTTCAGATGCGAGGCAACCAAGGTTGGTTTATGCAGTCGGCCATCGCGAGGAGAGTGATGTGCCAGATGTGACAACGGGTAAGTTCTTATTTTTGGAATACCCTTTATTGCCTTGTTTGTTATAGAGATAGTTTGTTCTTGTAATGCTAGTGAAGTGTATGAAACCTTGGATGTGAATTTTTGTAGGAAATGTGTTATTTTTAAGATCAGAGTGCACAGCAGTAGTGTAGTGTGGTGAGTTAGGATGTATGATTTTTCGTTAGTAAGTAATTTCAAGGACGAAATTATTTTTAAGGAGGGTAGAACTGTAATATCCCAGATTAGGGCTTATGCACTATGGCTAAAAATTTCATGAAATAGTATGCCTTATGTGTTGTGAATGTGTTGTGTGCATTTTAGAACCTTGGAAATGTAAAGAAATGCTTTAGAAAATATTAAGTCTTAAAGAGAAAGCTTGGAAGTGTAAGGAAATGTAAGGAACCTTGGAAATGTAACAAAATCGGGCTTGGAAAAATGGCCCGGAGACGCCACTTAGGGCTCTGGAAATGGCGCCATATGCTAGGATAACTTGGGCCTAGTATGGCCACATGAAGCCCAAAATAATGGGTTAAAATTTGGCACTCCTAAGGTAAGGAGATGGACGGCATAGTGAGTCTACATTCAATAGAAACAAGTGGGAACAACATATGAAAACTGTACAGTGAGATATTTGAAAGAGAGGTCAGAATTGTTGGACAGTGAAACAAGAGAAATTTTAAGGAATAAAATGTACTAAATGGTTAAGCAAAAAATTCTGAAAAAATTGTAGTAAGGAGATATATGAGTCTAGTTTCAAGGAAAATTTACGGATTTAGATTTCAAGATTCCTCACTCGAGTTATGGTCAATTTAGTCAGTATGATGCAAATGGACAGTTTCAAACTTTTATGCCCCAAATTAGTAGTTAAGCCTTGGTTACGAAATTACCATAATACCCTTAGTGAGTAAGATTACCAAATTACCCTTAGCGGGTACGATTGCCAAATTACAAAAATGCCCTTATGGGCCAATTATGGAAATGCCCCTATTGGGCCGATTTGTAAAGTGTTAATGGGCCGAAATGCAAAATTGCTTAATGGGCTGAATTGACATATTGCCTTATGGGCCGAATGGACATATTGATTAATGGGCCAATCTAATATATTTTGTTATGTGGGCCAAATTGATATATGATTACATGGGCTGATCTGAAAATATGCAAAATGGGCCAAGATGATATTTGCTTAATGGGCCAACTTTGATAAATTGTTATAATGGGCCATAAAATTTGTAAAGAATATCTGAATACATCATTGTAAATTGTTATGCATTATATACATGATTTGCATGGGTTGGGATAACGACGAAGAGAAGTTTTGGTAGCTTTGCTACAAAATTCTGGTGGCTTGTCCACAAATTGATATATGGCTTAATGCCCAGATTGATATATGGCTTAATGCCCAGTTTGGTGTGTTGGCGGGGTGGTGACTAAAGCTCCCCACAGGTGTGTTGGTTGGTACGGGTGGTGTGTAGCAGATGGAAAACTAGGTTTGGTTTGGGAATTGCATATCACATGCATATTATATACATGTTATTATGTTATAATTGTAAATGGGCTTTGGCCCAATAAATGCTTAATTGGATTTTTGGCCTAGTGGACAATGGTAAGTGGGTTATACACTGAGTTCTTGTAACTCACCCCCTTTCTTTCTTAACCCTTGTAGGTAAGGCTTAGTGACGAGGACTTGGGGCCATGGATGACTCGGTGTAAGCCATACTTCAGATGGTTTTATTTGAACTTTGGTTTCTTACTTCATTTACTTTATTACTTTACTATTTTGGGTTATGTGTTGTAATAAGGCCTCTGGATTATTTTATTTTGCTTTATGTTTGACGTGTTTATATTTTACTCAAATTATTTTAAATGGGATTTTCTAAAATCATAATAAAGGTTTTCCAAAATCGATTAACAAATGAATTTCAAAATAAAATTTTACAAGTATTTTAATACGTAAATTTCTCTCGAACTATCAATGATATTTCCAAAAGTCACAGCTTTATAAAATTATTACTTCAAATTTAATCGATTAATCTTCAAGGTTAGTAGTATTTTATTAAATATCTCAAGTCAAACTTGATTTTCTTGATTTTAACAAATCAACATCTATTTTTGTACGAATAAAAAGGATATAACATGTTTGTTTTATCTCATTTGACATGTTTTCTTTATACATTATCGAAAAACTTTTTAGTGTGACACACCGGATTCGGGCCTAACTTCTAGGTCCGGTTTGGGGGGTTACATATACATATAATTTGTAGCTTAGCATCTCTTTCTAAATTATCTTTTAGTCTTGAATGTTAATATTTGAATGATATGTTACCATTGTATGACCCCTAATTTGTTCTTTTGAATTTTCATTATTGCCATGTATTGTTATTTTATGTATGCAATTCTACTTTTGTTTTATTATTGTATTGTGATTAAAATCTCCAACTTACTTATGAAAATTGTTCATCCAAACAAACTAAACAAATACATTTTAAGTCAATTTTAAAATTTATTATTTTAAATTTTTTTTTAAAAAAAGAAGGCAATGTTTGATGTTTTGAAGATCGAGGAATTGCACCCTAACGTGTTGGGTGTCGAGTTTTTTTTCAACCAAATAATCATAGATCATTTTTAAATGATATGATTCCAAAATTATAAGATGATCTTGACTTCGAGGGGCCAAGATATTATATCCTAACATGCTGGGTGTGGTATTTAGTTCTTTTAAAGCGAATGAATCTTATGTTTGGGATATTTTTTTTCAAAGAAGTTGCATTTTTTAAAAACTTTCCCAAATTTTCAATGCTAGGACAACATTAATCAATTTGGTACCAACTTTGGGCGTTGCAAGGGTGCTAACCCTTCCTTGCACGTAACCAACTCCCGAACTCGTTTCCTCGAATTTCGCAGACCAAAATATTTTTATAGGTGACCTGATCACACCTAAACAAAAAGGATTGGTGGCGACTCCTTATTTTTAAAGTCGATCCTCATTTTTTTCAAACTTTAAAATAAAAAATGGTTTCGACAGAAAACATCTCAAGAGAAAAGATAAAATAAAACATAAGAAATCCCTAAAACCCTTGGAGGAATTGAAGGAGAAATCTACCATCTTGAGTAGAATTTTGGCTCCTTGAGATGGATCCACTGGCTATCTTCGGGTAATTCCCACAAATCTGGCCTTTCTGGCTCGGCTCCGTGGCCTAGCTAACCGCCCTCTTTCAGGTTACACTTAGAGTGTTTATATAGACTTTTATAATGCTTTACTTGGCCTCTAAGTGTCCCAATTCGAGTTTACCTTCTACTCGGTGTTTGAATAAGCTTTGGAATATGTTTCTTTGCCTCAAAGTATCCAAATCCGAGTGAAATTACTCTCTCCCGCGGCAGGGGCACGGCCATGTAACACGCTCGTGTAAATCGTCTTCAGGTCATGTCTTGATTCTATAAATTGGGGCACGGCCGTGTAAATTGTGGAATGGCCATGTGAAGTGATTGGACGAGACACAGCCATGTGGCTTGAAGTCCAGGCCGTGTCAATTTCCTCTTTGGCTCAAATTGGCCCGTTTTAAGCCCGTTTCTTGTTCTTTTCGTCCTCGGGTGCTTTCTGAGTAAAAACATGAAAAAAAGGGATTAAAGACACATTTTTACATAAATCAAGGGCTAAATCATCCAAACTCATACTAAATGTGGGCCTAAAATATGTTGCTTTTACTGTTTATCACCCTGTTTAATTGGTAGTTTAAACATAAAGAAAGCACTAGCTAATCTAGGTGCCAGTATCAATTTAATGCCCTATAAAATGTTCAGGTACCTTGGTCTCAGGGAACCTAAACCCACTAGGATGAGTATTCAGTTAGCTGACAGATCTATTAAATATCCTAGGGGAATTATCAAAGATATTCTAGTAAAAGTTGATAAATTTATATTCCCTGTTAATTTTGTTGTGCTTGACATAGATGAGAATGTTGAGGTGCCTTTAATTTTGGGACGCCTTTTCTAGCTACTGCTAGGGCTGTTAATGATGTATGTGATGGTAAACTTGCGCTGAAGGTAGGCGATGAAGATCAAATTTATGATGCTATATGATATTCTAGAGAGCAAGATGATTCCTATTATTTTATTGATGCCATTGATCATTCTATTCAAGATTCTTTGCAGGAAATCATATATAACGACACGTTGGAACTGTGTCTTACTCAAGGTAAAGAGGTAGATGGTGATATCGACGAATCAGATTCTAACACATTTCCCCCTAAACAAACGAAAGAAGAGGGCATTGAAATTAATGACAAACTAAAATAAAAACCCTCTACACCCAAATTAGAATTAAAATAGTTACCAAAACACTTAGAATATGTATTCCTCAGGGATAATTCTACACTACCAGTGATCATCTCTTCGAAACTGAAACCCAAAGAAAAGGATGAGTTGCTACATGTACTAAGGGAACATAAAAGGGGCATAGCTTGGGAAATTTTTGACATTAATGGTATAAGCCCATCATTTTGTACTCACAAAATTCTAATGGAAGAGGAGTATAAACCATGCGTACAACCTCAGAGACGATTGAATCCCAACATGAAAGAAGTTGTTAAAGCTGAGGTAATTAAACTTCTAGATGCTGGAATAATTTATCCTATTTCTGACAACGCTTGGGTAAGTCCTATACAGATCGTTCCAAAGAAGGGAGGCATGACTGTTGTAGCAAACGAGAAGAATGAATTGATTCCTATAAGAACAGTCACAGGATGGAGAGTTTGTATTGACTATAGAAAGCTGAATGACACAACCAGAAAAGATCACTTTTCTCTGCCCTTTATTGACAAGATGTTAGAAAGATTATCTGGGCATATGTACTACTATTTCCTGGATGGGTTTTCTGGATATTTCAAATTCCCGATAGCCCTTGAGGATTAAGAGAAAACTACATTCACATTTTCATATGGTATGTTTGATTATAGTAGAATGCCTTTTGAATTATGTAATGCTCCTGCTACTTTTCAGCGCTGCATGCTAGCCATATTTGATGAACTTGTAGAAGATGTTATGGAGGTCTTTATGGACGACTTCTCGGTATTTTGTAATTCTTTCCATATTTGCCTTAAGAATTTAAAACGAGTACTAATAAGGTGCAAAGAGACAAACCTTGTTTTAAATTTGGAAAAGTGTCACTTTATGGTTCGAGAAAAGATTGTGTTAGGGCATAAAATTTCTAGTAAAGGGATTGAGGTAGATAAATAAAAATTTAAAATAATAGAAAAGTTACCTCCTCTAGCTCAGTCAAAGCTATTAGAAGCTTTTTAGGACATGCAGGATTTTATAGAATATTCATTAAAGATTTCTCTAAAATAGCTAAACCTTTAACGAAACTACTAGAAAAAGATGTACCTTTCGATTTTGATCAGGAATGTCTAGACGCATTTAATACCCTTAAAGATAAATTAATAAATGCCCCAATTATAATTACCCCTGATTGGAACTTACCCTTTGAACTAATGTGTGATGCGAGTGATTTTGCAGTAGGTGCAATTTTGGGGCAGTGAAGAAACAAGCACTTCCAGCCAATTTACTACGCTAGCAAGAGACTAACGGTTGCACAAGAAAATTATACAACCATAGAGAAAGAATTACTAGGTGTGGTTTTTGCATTTGATAAATTTAGACAATATTTTATCCTATCTAAAGTTGTCGTATACACTGATCATTCAGCTCTGCGTTATCTTTTAACTAAACCCGATGCAAAACCTCAACTTATAAGATGGATTCTACTCTTGCAAGAATATGACTTGGAAATTCAAGATAAGAAAAGAGCTGAAAATCTTGCAGTAGACCATCTTTCTAGACTTGAAAACCCGCATATCAAAGAACTCGACGAAAGTGAGATAAACAACTCGTTTCCTAAAGAGCAACTCTTTTGAATAACCAACTCTGAGGTACCTTGGTTTGCAGACATTGCCAATTACTTAGCTGCTAACGTCTTACCAAAAAACTTTACACATCATCAAAAGAAGTGATTCTTTGCTAATGTGAAAAACTATTTTTGGGAAGATCCTTTTCTTTTTCGCATATGTGTAGATCAAGTGATTCGAAGGTGCGTCATGAAAGAAGAAGCAAGTAAAATCTTATAGCATTGCCATTCAGGACCTTCAGGGGGACATTGCAGTGGGATTAAGACAGTGCACAAAATACTCGAATCAGGTTTTTACTGGCCAACCTTATTTAAAGACGCCAACAGGTATGCTACTTCATGCGATAAATGCCAAAGGACAGGTAATATTTCTAAACGCAATGAAATGCCTCAAACATATATATTATCATGTGAAATATTCAATGTATGGGTTATTGGTTTTATGGGTCCATTCCCTAGTTCCTTTGGAAATAAATACATTTTAGTAGCAGTCGACTATGTGTCAAAATGGGTGGAAGCCCATGCCTTACCTAGTAATGATGCTAGAGTAGTAGTAAAATTTCTGAAAAAACTCTTTTCTCGATTTGGAACACCTAGAGCAATTATTAGTGATAGGGGCACTCACTTTTGTAATACTCAATTTGATAAAGTCCTAAAGAATTATGGAGTACACCACAAGACAGTTACCCCTTATCATCCTCAAACCAGCGGACAAGTGGAAGTAGCAAATCGAGAACTTAAGCGCATATTAGAGAAAATAGTTGAAGCAAACAGGAAAGATTGGGCAGTTAAAGTAGATGATGCTTTGTGGGCATATAGAACGACATTTAAAACCCCCATAGGAACATCCCCATACAAACTCGTCTATGGGAAAAGCTGCCATCTACCATTTGAGTTAGAACACAAAGCCTTCTAGGCCATAAAGTTCCTAAATTACGATCTTAAACCTATGGGTGAGAAGAGGATGATGCAGTTGAATGAGTTAGATGAATGGCGAGCTAATACCTATTGATTGTTATTTTGTCGAGTTTTAAAATTTATAAAGAAAATGATCAAAGCTGGAAACTAACTCTGACAATGATTATAGGCAAGTGTACCTATCGAACAGTAGTATAGCTTAGGCAAGACCAGATTGTCCAACTCAAAGGAACTAAAAGTACTAATACTTACTTTCTTTTTATTATTTAGTCTAAAATATGGAGTGATTGGTTGATCTAATTTAATGACTACTAAGCTAAAGACATAAAGATAAAAAGAACGAATTGGGAAATTACTTGATGAAAAACTCAGTTGATCATGACGATACCCTCAGGAAGAATCCACCTAGACTTCACTTGTTATTTAACGCTGAACCATGATTTATTCACTTAGTTTGATCCATAAGACTCTCTAACGTATATTAAACCCTCTTTCGAGGCGAATAACGTCTAACCCTAGGTTAATTAGTGGAACTCTTATTCTCTTATAATAACCCCCTAGAATAGCAGTAAATAGATCTATGGACTCCTATATTAGGTTTCACCCTAATCTGGCAAAATCTTGTCACCCTATCTCTAGGCGTGCGATCAACTCCGCTTAATTATGCTAGATTTACTCTTAAGCGGGGTCTATTCCTCCTCCACCTAAGCACATCAGATTTGGATTAAGCTTGCATAATTAAGAACAAACAAAGCATTTATCATATAATTCAGAAAATAATAACAAGATTCATCTAGGTTTCATCCCCTTTAGGTATCTGAAGGGTTTATTTCATAATGGATAAAGAAAACATCTCAAGAGAAAAGATAAAACAAAACATAGGAAATCCCTAAAAACCCCCGAAGGAATTGAAGGAGAAATCCATCGTCTTGAGTAGAATTTCGGCTCCTTGAGATGGATCAACTGGCTATCTTCGAGTAATTCCCTAAATTGAACTACTCTGGCTTCGGCTCTTTGGCCTAGCTCAATGCCTAATGCCTAACGCCTCTTTAGGATACACTTAGGATGTTTATATGGACTTTTAGAATGTTTTACTTGGTCCCTAAGTGTCCTAATTCGAGTATAGTTCCTACTTGGTGTTTGAATAAGCTTTGGAAAGTGTTTCTTTGCCTCAAAGTATGCAAATTCGAGTGAAATTACTTTCTCCTGTGATAGGGGCACGGCCATGGTACACGCCTGTGTAAATCATTTTAGGCCGTGTCTCGATTCTGTCGATTGGGGCATGATCGTGTAAATCATGGCATGGCTGTGTCTTAGTTAATTGTTGAGGCACGGCCGTGTGGCTTGAAGTCCAAGCCATTTCGATTTCCTCTTTGGCCCAAATTGGCCCATTTTAAGCCCGTTTCTTGTTCTTTTCGTCCTCGGGTGATTTCCTAAGTAAAAGCATGAAAAGAAAGGATTAAGAGCACCTTTTTACATAAAACAAGGGCTAAATCATCCAAAAGCATACTAAATGTGGGCCTAAAATATGTTACTTTTATGGTTTATCAAATACCCCCACACTTAAGATTTTGCTTATCCTCAAGCAAAATTCTCAACTTACAATTAAAACAAACTTTCCATAATTCATAATCCTATCAATAATGCCTCATCATAGTTCATAGATAATTTTTACATGGATAATTTAACTCAAAGACTCATAAAGATTCAAATAATTCTAAGTCGTATATTTGTAGTGCGAAAAACATAGGTGTCTCTCCTTATCTAAATAATTACCTTTGATTCAAAACCGAAAAGGATTGACATCCTCACTAAAGATTCACTCAAATCACTAAAAATGTTTAAGGTTCACAATTGAGCACTCCACAGTCGAACTTGAAAAGTTATCCCATAGGCTTGCCTGAAAATCAAATCTCCACCACTGTAAATTTCAAAATTCAAGGTAACATTCGAATTTAGTTCAACAACCTAGAAAATTTTTTATTCTTGAAAAATAGACTTATCATGCTCGATTCTCTAGTATCTTAAAGTTTAAATCATCAATGCACAATTATCAATGACTTAATCTAAAACATATTGATAAAGATCATAAATCATTAGAAATTTAATCCTAATTAATAATATGAGAAAAATACTTAAAAATAATATTAAATTTTGGATTTTTAGAATCATGTAAAAAGTTAGGCACTTAATCCCCCCCATACTTAAGATGTACATTGCCCTCAATGTACAAAGATAGACAAATAATCAAGTAATAGCAAAATCAAAAGAGAAGGGGAGAAGTGACACTTCCTGAATTTTGGATGACTCCGGGAGTTGGCCGAGGTCGTGATGGAAGATGAGTTGGAGGAGGTGGTGGTGGCATTTTTCTATGGGCCTGGTGAGGTGGCTGTCGATGAGCTCTTCGCTAGATGAAGAAATTAGGTAGCCTTCAAAGATATAGCCAGGAAATCTAAAGAAAAATTAAGACTATACTAATAACATAATTAAAGACAAAGAAAATAAAAAGAAGGAGACTAAGAATAAAACTAAAATTAAAAGAAAAGACTAATGGACTAAGGAGTCCTTATTGTTGGATGGTTCGCGAGGTGGGTGTGACCTCTAAGGTTGCGGTGCGTGATTCCCAAGCAGCCTTTAGAACCTAAAACAAAGAAACTAAAACCAAAACAACTAGATTAAGCATAAGAGAGTCAAAGGGAAGGAAATTGAAGCAAAAGGAAAAGAAAAATAAAACCAAAAAGGTCTCAAAGACCCTTGGCTTGGTGTTTGGTTGAAGCGGCCAGCATAAACTTATGTGTAGGGTCTCCTTTGAGGAGACAATGCTTGGCTTTTTACGCTTCTTTGGCATGATTCTAGTGTAATTCAGGAGTTTGGACACCTTTTCTAAGAAAGAAAAAGAAGGAAGAAAGAATGAGGGGAGAAGGAGAAGGGTTATGGGGTTTAAATAGGATTTCCAATCTGGCACATTCCCATGCCCGTGGACCGAGGGTGTGTTGAATTAGACGGCCGCATCACACGGTCGTGTGTCTAGGCGTGTTAGTTCACCCACGCCCTTTTTTAGATGCCACGCCTGTTCCTGAAAAGGCAGTATGTTGGCACGGTTGGGTAGCATGGGCATATTTTTCCGTGTCTGGTAAGTTAGCAGCTTTACACAGTCGTGGCACACGGCCGTTCCAATTTATCGGTGCCCGTGAGGAGTGGTTAGATTAGTGACGTTGAAAAGTGGTTGGGGCAAGATTTGTACCATCTCTGCTATGTCAGTATGGTGATTCAGAGTACCCATACGGTCACGGCCACGACTGTGTGCTAGGCCGTGTGGTCTGGGAATTTGCATTTTCAATTTATTAAATTTCTAAAAGAGAAAATAAAAATAAAAGAAAACAAAAACTAAAAAATAAAAATTTAGTGTTCGGGTTGCCTCCCGAGAAGCGCTCGTTTAAAGTCTTAAGCTAGACTTTTCTTGACATTTGAAAAATATTAGGGAGGTTTAAAGGTTTGAACATCTTCCCTCATGCTTATAGTTTTATTTTCTTGACAAATTTCAAGTTGAGAGGCTTTTACCTTATAGGTGTCGAATGTTGGGTTGCTTACCTCGATTGTTCTATGTGGGAAGATATTGTGTACGTTAAGAAGAATTTCTCCCTTTGGCTTCAGGTTTGTTGTGATGATGTACGGATCTGCTTTGTCTAACAGTACTTAGTCTCCTATTTTTAAGTGATTGGATGTTCCTACGAGCTCTTCTGGTGGTTCCTCTGGTTTTACTTCTTGTGGTTCTTCTTTGATGTGTGTCTTCTGCTCTTCTAGTCTGTCGACCTTAAGGTTTTGGTCCTTTTCTTTGTCAGTTTGGGTGCTATGATTTGGCTCAGGTTTGTCTTCATTTGGTGTTTCCTGTGATAAAGGTTGAACAATTTGATTATCATCTGTATTGACTTTCTTACCTTCATCGATTGTTGTCCTGGCTGAGTCAAGAGCTTGAAGACTGCTTGATTCGTCACCAACACAAAGTATGGGTTCTCCTGTGGCAACATCAATTTTAGCCTTGGTAGTTGCTAGAAAAGGTCTTCCTAAGATTAAGGGGATTGTATTATCCTCACCCATATCTAAGACAACAAAATCTACTAGGAAAACAAATTTATCTATTTTGACAAGAACATCTTCAATAATGCCCCTAAGAATTCTAACAGTTTTATTAGCTAATTGCATACTTATCGTAGTTGTTTGGGCTTCCCTAGACCTAGTCGTTTAAATAACGTATAAGGCATGACATTTATGCTTGCCCCTAAATCAGCTAACGCATTATCAATAGCGAAACTACCAATTAAACATGGAATTATAAAACTCCCTGGATCTTTTAGCTTTCATGGTAGTCTATTATGTAACATTGCTGAGCATGCTGCGTTCAATTCCACATGGTGCTCTTCGTCTAATTTCCATTTGTTCGTCAAGAGCTGTCTTAAAAATTTCCTCGAGTCTGGCATCTGAAAGAGAGCTTCAAGAAGAGGTAAGTTAATATGTAATTTCTTTAAGAGTTTAAGAAACTTACCAAATTGTTCCTCTGAATCGTCTTTTTTCATCATTTTGGGATAAAGTATTAGAGGTTGGTACTACTTGATTACCAGTTTTGGCTTTTCTTGTGTTATCTCTATCTTACCTTTGTCTCCCGCTTTCTTGTACTATGTTGGATTCATCTTCTCTTTTATTGTCATCAGCTATGATGGCTTCGATTTGTTCTTTCAGGTTAATCTCAGTGTTACTTGGTAGCCGTCCTTGCGGTCGTTCTTACATTAGATTTGCGAGTTTTTCGACTGCATTAGTGCCTACCTTGATTGACTTAGTAAGTTCTCCGATTCTGCTCTCGTTGCTTTTAATTGTTTTCTCAGTTTCTTGAAAGCGGTTTTCTATGTTTTCTATGAATTTTTTCAGCATCTCTTCGAGGTTTGGCTTCTTCTCTTGCGGGTATGGCTGATTTTGGAAATTTGGTGGGGGTTGTTGTCCTTGATTTCCTTGAATTCCTTTGCCTCCCCATGAAAAATTTAGGTGGTTCCTCCAACCTGGATTATAGTTGTTACTATAAGGATTATTATTGGATCGAAATTATTACCCATATAGTTCATCTATTCGCTCTCTGCATCCGGTTGGTAGGGTGGCTACTCAGGATTTGCCATAGTTCCACTGGTGTTGCACTGCATGACTGGATGCACCTGCGAGGAACACAAACTATCAAGCTTTTTATTCATCATCTCTACCTGTGTTGATAGCATGGTCACTACATCGAGGTTGTAAACTCTGGCTGATTTTGTCAGTTTTGTCCTTGTAACTTGCCACTGATAGTTATTCAGTGACATCTCTTTAATGAACTCATAGGCTGCTTCAGGAGTTTTGTTGTTCAGGATTCCACCGGTGGCTGAATCGATTAGTTGCCTCGTTG
This sequence comes from Gossypium rotundifolium, assembly GCA_025506655.1. Lineage (NCBI taxonomy): Eukaryota > Viridiplantae > Streptophyta > Magnoliopsida > Malvales > Malvaceae > Gossypium > Gossypium rotundifolium. Next base: position 40,974,269 of record CP106731.1, on the reverse strand, counting down.
AGGGCTTTACACCATTATAGAAAGTTTGGACTTGTAGCCACAAGGGTAGACCATGGTGTGGACACCTCCTCAAGAGATCCTTGTATCTCTCACATGCATCGTATAATGTTTCTAAATCCATCTGCACAAAAGAAGAGATATCACTTTGTAATTTGGTCATTTTGGCCGGTGGGAAATATTTTAATAAAAATTTTTCGGTCATCTATTCCCATGTAGTGATTGACCCTCGTGGTAATGAGTTTAACCACTGTTTGGCTTTATTCCTTAATGAAAAGGAAAATAGCCGAAGACGTATGGCATCATTAGAAACGCCATTTATTTTGAAGGTATCATAGAACTCTAAGAAATTAGCTATATGAGTGTTTGGATCTTCATCCTGCAAACCATCAAAATGAACAAACTATTGAATCATTTGTATTGTGTTAGGCTTTAATTCAAAACTATTAGCAGCTATAGTAGGCCTAACAATACTTGATTTTGTTCCTGTCAAATGTGGTTTAGCATAATCAAACATTGTGCGTGGAGCATTATTTTCTCGCACATCAGGTGCTAGTGGGTTATTCTCGTCCATCCCTTCAGTAGGATTGGATCTGTCTTCTTGATCTTCCTGTGTGTAATTTAGGGCTGGCCTGATTTCTCTGTGATTCTTGCGAGCGGTAGTTTCAATTTCACTATCGTATACTAGTGGTCCTCTCGGGTTCCTTCTAATCATAAACTAGAGGTACCTACTAGGAAAATAAATAAATTGTGAAATTTAAAAGAAAAATAATGGCTAAATTAATAAAAATAGAGTTTTCTTAATATTTTAGTTCCCCGGCAACGGCACCAAAAACTTGATCATTATTTTGTCGAGTTTTAAAATTTATAAAGAGAATGATCAAACCTGGAAACTAACTCTGACAACGATTATAGGCAAGTGTACCTATCGAACAGTAGTATAGCTTAGGCAAGACCGAATTGTCAAACCCAACGGAACTAAAAGTACTAATACTTACTTTCTTTTTATTATTTAGCCTAAAATATGGAGTGATTGGTTGATCTAATTTAATGACTACTAAGCTAAAGACACAAAGATAAAACTAATGAATTGGGAAATAACTTGATGAAAAACTCAATTGATCATGATGATACCCTTAGGAAGTGTAACATCCGGGAATTAAGGGCTTTGCGTTTATTATGCTTCTGTGTGTTTGGTTTGCTTTGCCTATTGTTCAAGTATGTTTGGGGTCCCCAGGAAGGCTCGGGGTTATGCTGAAGCCTAGGTAAAAATTTTATTTTTGGGCATCTTTAGGGGAGAGCTAGCGGGGACAGGCTTTAAAGATTAATGCTTATGTTTGTTGACACAAGGAAAGGAGTGGTTAAGTGGCAAAGTAACGCCACAGGGGAGAGTGGGGGTGCAGGGTCGAGTCGCACAATTTGCTTTTTGGGAATTATTTTTGGCGTCTGGATGGTAGGTGATGGATTTGGCTAGGCACCTTGAAGAGTGGGAGTAGACTCATTCAAATTGTTCAAATGGGTGGCCAAGAGAGAAAAGGAGTTTGAATCATTCAAACTGATTCAAACGGGTGATCAAGAGTGAATGTTGGAGAAGAGAAGGGGAGTGGCTGAATTTTGGTGAGTCTGAGGGGGAAATTCGGTCAAGGTTGAATCCTTTGGTTGTGTAGGCATTCGATTTTGGTGAAGGGGTTTACGTGCCAAAACTGTGAGGTGTGTATAGCAAATTTGGTGCTGAGAGCTTCTCTTCTTGGTATTTGGTGTTTTCCATTTTGTCAATTTGCATTCTTTTCTCTATTGGCCAAAACTCCTAAAGACTATTGTTGTTCATCTCTTCTTTCGTAAAAGCCGAAACCTCTTTGGCACCCTTTCCCTTCAATTCACATCTTTTCTTTCTTGATAGCCAAACCCCTATCACATTCTCCATTTTCATTGCTTTTTTCCATTTGCTTCATATTTCTCTATTTCTTCTAAAACCTGAACCTTATCCCTCATTCCTTTTCTTGACCGAATCATCATTTACTACCATTCATCTTTTTGATTTCTTTTTGCTTTAGCCGAATCTCCCTAGCCCATTTCTTCTTGTTTCTTCACAACCAAAACACTTTCTATTTTTCTTCTCATTCTGTTCCTTTGGTGTTAATCGATTGTCAGGGTGGTGACTTATATCTTCTGCGCTTCTTTTTCCATATGCTATTTAATTTCTGCCTAGTCGAGCCAAAGCTGAATCTGAACCTTTCTATCGACTTTGCTGATAGCTGAACTTAGAATTTTTAATCAGTGCACTCTTGTTTCGATAAAGGGTCTTCTCCTCTTTTCTTATTGTTTTCTCTTCCTTTTTCTCTTTGTTATGTCTAATCGAAGGTTCTGATTCGTATCGGTGGGCGTTGGTCAGTGGTAGAGGGACGTGTCTTCATCATCTTTTCTTTGTGTGGCCACTTTCAAGGGGACGTTGGTAAGTGTTGTTAGGCGAATAGGCCATAGAGGGCTCCCTATTCATTTGATCGGCCAGAAGGCCACTCCTTTGGATCCATCCTTTATTGGAAACCAATTCTTATTGGTGTTTGTGTAGGGACTTCTGTGATTCTTTAATCCAAGTCTATCAATTTTCGAATTCTATCGAACTAGGTAAGAACTTCTTCGCTTGAGTATTTATTTTCACTTTCACCTCATTCAATGCCTTAACTCGGTCTTCTGACCAAGATCTCTTTCATGGAATCAAATACCAGCCAAGCAAAGGAGGGGGTCAGACTCGTAGTCCCTACCCCTAAGTTCAAAAAATGAACGGTGTTGATCATTCGAGACTTTCCACCGGGTTGTAGGCCGGCTTCGGAGAGGGATAAGAAGATCGCTGTGATCCCTGGGAGTGAAAGTGTTAACGAGATCGATAGTTTAGTTCTTCATGTGTACAGGTGTGTAGATTTCACACTCTGCTATTAGTTTATGCTATTAACTGTTTGGGTTATTAAGCCGAAGTGACTGGAAAGGTAGCCGGAAAACCCTTGTGGGTATTGTTGGGGATACCAGGTAAGTGACGTTAACGTTCTATTTATGAGTATATAAATGTATGTTGTAATCTGTTACTTTGCTTGATAGCATGTTGCATTCATTTGGTATGTATGTTATGCATGGGTTCGGTTTATGATACGAAAGGGGAAGTGCTATTAAAGACTGTCACAGTGGGTTGACCCTACATATCTGATTTAGTGACTAAGTCTCAGTGGTTTGGTACAACGGTGGTTTGACATCACGTATATATATATGCTGATTTTGTGACTTGTCCCAGTGGCTTGGTACCACATATATGGCGTGTAGCGGATTGAGGGTTGATTGTAGAAATCCCCACGGTGTGTTGGGCTGGTACGGATGGCATGTAGAGGATGGAAAATTAGGTTGGGCTAGAACACATTACATTCATATTTTGTGTAGGTCATATTAAGTGGGCTAAGGCCCAATGTGCTATTGTGGGCTCGAAGCCGTTCATGTGTTATATGGGGAAATGCACATTGAGTCTTGGTGACTCACCCCTCTGCTTAACCTTGCAGGTAATCAGTAGATCGTGGATCTGGGAGCTGAGATAGACTCGTGGAGGCCATGAAATGTTTCTTTTTGTAAACTCGTTTCCTTTTTATAAAATTATTTTCAATTGAAGATATTGTTATGTAATAAGGCCTTTTTAAGTTGATATTTGGTTTTTTTTTTTTATGATAGGACGTCAATACATATTTTGACATGAAAACTTTAAGATGGGATTTTCAAAACATAAGTAACCTAAACAACCATTTTCTCTCGAATGCCAACAAAGATATCGAACACTCGATTAACTCAACTTGAAAATTTTTCTTAAATCTACAAGTCACTATTTTTATAACATCACTAAACGGAAAGTTTCAAACTTACAGTTTTTCCTTAAAATTCCAAAGCCTTTTTATAACCTTTTCCTGTGACATACTAGATCTAGTCGTAATGTCTAGACCATGCATGGGGTGTTACAATTTTGGTATCAGAGATAGGTTACAAAACTTGACTGTGGAATGGGTTCAATAACGTTTTATAAAGTCAATTTAAAATATTATTTAAGGAAATGTTTTAGTTGATGTATGGCATCCGAGTCTACCAGCATCCAATCCATGCAATAAGTATTCTAATTGTTGGTTGTTTTGCATGAAATAATTATGTTGTGTTATGATTGCTAGTATTAAGAGATCCAAGCTTTAGAGATTGAAACCACTAAGTATATATATGAATCTGTGAGAATTACTTTATAATGCTATTTTTCCAGAAGATTGCTCGGTATTAAACAAGTAAAAGAAAATACTAATTCATAAAAACTCTTAATCAGATTAAGTCGTATCAGTAGCCATGAGTACTAGGGGACGTTGGTGTGCTGCGCGCGGTCGTGGTAGAGGTCGGAATGTTGGGTCTGAGCCATTGGAATTAGGACATAGGTCAGAAAATGATATGCCAGTACCTCCAGTTGCGGAAGGAGATTTTCAGGATCAAACAGGCAGAGACGATGCTGTATCTCAGGCGATGTTATGTGTGTTGGAGAGAGTTGCTGGAGCGAGCACGGATCGAGGGCTCAAAAATCTATGTCCGAAAGACTCCGAGCCAATGGAGCGGAAATGTTTAGGGGCATTTCTGGTGTAGCTCCTAATGTAGCTGAGTATTGGTTAGAAGCGATTGAGCGTATTATAGATGACCTTGATTTTACGGTGGAGGAGAAGTTGAAAGGAGTTGTGTCTTTTCTTCGAGACGAGGCGTATCAGTGGTCACTTATGGTTAGGGAAGGTACAGTGGTTGACAATATTACTTGGGATATCTTCAAGACACCATTCCAGGGGAAATACATTGGATCAAGTTATGTGGACGCGCAGCGTAAAGCATTTCTAAATTTGGTTCAGAGGAATAAGTCGGTGGCTGAGTATGAGGCGAAATTCATACGTTTAAGCCGTTATGCCTGGGTTATTTTAGCAACAGACCTTGAGCATTATGTTTTGTTTGAGGATGGTCTGAGGGACGAGTTACGAGTGCTGATAGTGATCGCTGAAATCAGAGCTTTAAAATTTATAAATAGAATGATCAAACCTGGGAACTAACTCAGACAACGACTTAAAGGCAAGTGTACCTATCGAACCGTAGTATAGCTTAGGCAAGACCGGATTATCGAACCCAAAGGAACTAAAAGTACTAATACTCACTTTCTTTTTATTATTTAGCCTAAAATATGGAATGATTGGTTGATTTAATCTAGTTTAACGACTACTATGCTAAAGACGCAAAGACAAAAAGAATGAATTGGGAAATAACTTAAAGACACTCAATTGATTACGACAATACCCTCAGGAAGAATCCACCTAGACTTCACTTGTTATTTATTACCGAATCATATGATTTCTTTACTTAGCTTGATCCGTAGGACTCCCTAACCTATATTAAACCCTCTTTCGAGGTGAATAATGTCTAACCCTAGGTTAATTAGTGGAACTCTCGTTCGCTTATAATAACCCCATAGAATAGCAGTAAATCGATCAATGGATTCCCATATTAGGTTTCACCCTAATCCGGTAAAATCTTGTAACCCTATCTCTAGACGTTCGATCAACTCCACTTAATTATGCTAGATCTACTCTGAAGCAGGGTCTATTCCTCCTCCACCTAAGCACATCAGATTTAGAATAAGTAACATAATTAAGAACAAACTAAGTATTTATCACATAATTTAGAAAATAATAACAAAATTCATCTAGGTTTCATCCCCTTTAGGTATCTGAAGGGTTTAGTTCACAATGAATAAAAAAATCTCAAGAGAAAAGATAAAACAAAACATAAGAAATCCTTAAAACGCCCTAGAGGAATTGAAGGAGAAATTCGCCGTCTTGGGTAGAATTCTGACTCTTCGAGATGGATCTTCTGGCTATCTTTGAGTGATTCCCACAAATGTAATTCTTTTGGCTCGGCTCCTTGGCCTAGCTCACCGCCCCCTTTCAGGATACACTTAGGGTGTTTATATAGGCTCTTAGAATGCTTTACTTGGCCTCTAAGTGTCCTAATTTAAGTCTGCTTCTTACTCGGTATTTGAATAAGCTTTGGAAAGTGTTTCTTTGGCTTTAAGTATCCAAATCCAAGTGAAATTACTCTCTTCCGTAACAGGGGCACGGCCATGGCACACGCCTGTATAAATCGTGGTTGGGCTGTGTCTCAATTCTTTCGATTGCGGCACGGCTGTGTAAATCGTGGCACGACCATGTCTTAGTTAATTGTTGAAGCACAGTCGTGTGGCTTGAAGTCCAGGCCGTGTCGATTTCTTCTTTGGCCCAAATTGGCCTATTTTAAGCCCGTTTCTTGTTCTTTTTGTCCTCGGGTGCTTTCCTGAGTATAAATATGAAAAGAAAGGATTAAAAGAACCTTTTTACATAAATTAGGGCTAAATCATCCTAAAAGCATACTAAATATGGGGTTAAAATATGTTACTTTTACGGTTTATCAAATACCCCACACTTAAGCTTTTGCTTTCCTCAACAAAATTCTCAACAATTAAAACGAACTTTTAAGTAATTCACAATTCCTATCAACAATGTTTCATCATAATTCACAGGTAATTTATACATGGATAATTTAACTCAAAGAGTCTTAAAGATTTAAACAATATAAGTCATGAATTTTGTAGTATGAAAACATAGGTGTCTTCCCTTATCTAAATGATTACCTTTAATTCAAAACCGATAAGGGTTTGGGTTCAAAAATATTTTCAAAGTTGTTTTAAATTTTAAACGTATGTTTTAAAAGAAGTATGGCACCACGGGTATCCGGCACCAAGTCAAGTAAGTGTATGTTATTGTATGATTATGATTATTGTGATATAACTGTAGGAACACTCTAGAACTTTTAGTTTTTGATGTTAAAAATATAGAGATTGAGACTATAGGATGCATTTACGAAAACAAATTTATTTCTTATACCTCATAAAATACTGTTTAATAAATATCAAAATAGTATATTGATTCATAAGACTTTTAATCAGATTAAATCGAATTACCCAATATGAGCGCTAGAGGACGTGGACGTGGTAAACGTGGTCGTGGTAGAGGCAGAGGCGCTAGAGTTGCGTCTGAAGCGTCGAGACATATGCCAAAAATGGAAGCACCTGCGTCACCTGCGACTAAAACTGGACCACATGACCGTATGGGAGAGAACATCGCTCTGTCCCAAGCAATGTTACGAGTCTTGGAAAAGGTTGCTGGGGCTAGAATTGGGCCAGTAGCTCGTGGATCAATTTTGGAATGACTTAGATCAAGTGGTGCCGAAGTTTTTAGGGGTGTCTCGAGTGTAGCCCCAAATGTAGCAGAGTATTGGCTCGAGGCAGTGGAGCGGATCATGGATGACCTGGATTGCACCGCTGAGCAGAAACTGAGAGGAGCTGTGTCCTTGTTGAGAGACGAGGCGTATCAATGGTGGCTTACTGTTCAGGAAGGCACTCAGGTCGATCGTGTTAATTGGGATTTCTTCAAAACTCTATTCCAAGGAAAGTATGTTGGGGCTAGCTATGTGGATGCCCGAAGGAAGGAATTCCTAAATCTGGTTTAAGGAAGTAAGACTGTGGCAGCTTATGAGGCAAAATTTTTGCGTTTTACTCGTTATGCCCAGGGTATCGTGCCAATTGACTACGAACGCTGTGTGCATTTTGAAGATGGGTTGAGTGATGAGTTGTGGGTACTGATAGCCCTACAACAAGAAAGGAATTTTGCCACACTAGTGGAGAAAGAGAAGATAGCCAAAGAGGCTAAGCACTCGAAGCGGCAAAATCAAGAAAAAGATAGAGGCAAGAGTAAGAGGGACTTTAAGTACTCGAGTCCTGCTAGAAGGTTTCAGAAGAGGCCCAAGAATGGTGAGCCAACTCAAGCTAGAGCACCAGCTACTACCAATAAGATGCAGCCATGTGCTGACTGCGAAAAACGACACCCGGGTGAATACTGGAAGAGAACTAGTGGTTTTTTCAAATGTGGTTCTAAGGACCATCAGCTTAAAAATTATCCTCGACAGACTGCTCCAAATCAAGAAGCTCACAACTATGTTGCATAACAAGCTAGAGGCGCTCAGCAGCCACCGAGAGGCTGTGGGCCAGGTCGAGGTGGAAATGGCGTAGGATGAGGTCAAGGTGCACTGGGAAGATGTACTGGTTTCAAGGGTAACGTGGAGGCGAGGTAGCTAGGGTTGGTTTATGCGATCAGACGCTGAGAGGATGGTGATACACCTGATGTGATAACCAGTACGTTCTTCATATCTGATGTACCTGTTACTACTTTGATAGATATCGAATCTACCCATTCGTATGTTGCTAGTGTTGTATCTGGAAATCTGAACATTAGATTTGAGATTATTGCTAGAGAGATGACGGTAATTAGTCATTTAGGATAGTCTGTGATAGTGAATAGATTTTTTAGAGATGTGCCCTTAGAAATGCAAGGAGAAACATTTTTGGCGAATTTGATGGAATTACCTTTTGGTGAGTTTGATCTTATTTTGGGCATGGACTAGTTGGTGAAACACTATGCGAACTTGGATTGTGCTGCAAAGCAGATAACACTAAGAACTTCAAAAGATAAGGAAGTAGAGATGATAGGTGAAAGGAGAAATTATCTATCTAATGTGGTATCTACTTTAAAGGTAGAAAAGTTGGTGCGAAAAGGGTGTGGAGCATTCCTAGCCTTCATTAGTGCATTGGATGCCAAGAAATTGTCGGTGGAAGGTGTTAGAACGGTGAAAGAGTTTTCAGATATTTTTTTTGAGGAACTTCCTAGATTGCCTCCGAATCGGGAAGTAGAGTTTGGTATTGAGTTATTTCCAGGAATGGCTCTGGTGTCCATTGCTCCTTATAGTATGGCATCGAAGGAGTTAGCGGAGCTTAAAGCTCAAATTCAGGAGTTGTTGGATCGGGGATTCATTCGATCGAGTGTGTCACTATGGGGAGCATCGGTCTTGTTCGTCAAGAAGAATGATGGGTCGATGCGTATGTGCATCGATTATAGGTAGTTGAATAAGTTGACGATCAAGAATAGATATCTGTTGCCAAGAATCGATGATCTATTTGATCAACTGCGAGGAGCTTCAGTTTTCTCGAAGATAGATTTGAGACCGGGTTATCACCAACTTAAATTCAAGGAGGCGGATATTCATAAGACTGCATTTCGAACTCGTTATAGACATTATGAGTTCTTCGTGATGCCGTTTGGGTTGACCAATGTGCTAGCTACATTTATGGACATGATAAACCAAGTCTTTCAACCCTATTTAGATGGGTTCGTGATGGTGTTCATAGATGACATCTTGGTATACTCGGACAATGAAGAAGAGCATGATTCGCATCTATGAATAGTATTGTAAATATTGCAGGAAAAGTAACTTTATGCCAAATTCAGTAAGTGTGAATTTTGGCTGAAGGAAGTGACTTTCTTGGGGCATGTTGTGTCGGCCGAAGGAATTAGAGTTAACCCTCGGAAAGTAGAGGCTGTGTTAGATTAGAAACCACTGAAGTCGGTGGCTGAAATTCAGAGTTTCTTAACGCTGGCTGGTTATTACAGGCATTTTGTTGAGGGGTTTTCGTTGATTGCTGCACCCTTAACTAAGCTATTACACAAGGGAGTACCATTTGTGTGGTCAGAACAACAGTAAGAAAGTTTTGAGAAATTGAAGAAGATTCTGACGGAAGCGCCAGTATTGATTCAACTTGAGGCTAGAAAAGAGTTTATTGTTTATTGCGATGCGTCACACACTGGCTTGGGATGTGTGTTGATGCAAGGTGGAAAAGTGGTGGCTTATGCATCTCATCAGTTAAGGCCGCACGAGGTGAACTATCCCACTCATGATTTGGAGTTGGCTGTAGTGGTGTTTGCTTTGAAGATTTGGAGACACTACCTGTACGGTGAAAAGTCGATCATCTATACGGATCATAAGAGTATAAAGTACCTCCTTACCTAAAAGGAGTTGAACTTAAGACAGTAGAGGTGGATAGAACTGTTGAAGGATTATGACTTCTCAATCGAGTATCATCCTAGAAAGGCTAACGTGGTGGCAGACGCATTGAGTCTTAAGGTGATATCGAATTTGAGAGCGATGTTCGATCATCTCAACTTGTATGAAGATGGTAGTCTGATAGCTGAACTTCAGTTGAAGCCTGCGTGGGTAGGTCAGATTAAGGAAAACCAGTTATCAGATGAAAGGTTGGGTTCCTTACTTCAGCAAGTGGAAGGTGGTGTGATAGGGGATTTTGGATTGAATAATGATAGAGTATTGTGTTTCCACTGAAGAATTTGTATGCACAAAGATTTGAAATTGAGGCAAATGATTCTGCGAGAGGTGCATAGTAGCCCATATGCTATGCACTCCGGGGGAATTAAAATCTATTGAGACCTCTGTGAGAAGTATTGGTGGCCAGGGTTGAAACGGGAGGTTACTGATTTTGTGAGTAGGTGCTTAACATGTCAGCAAGTGAAGGCGGAACATCAATTGCCATCGGGATTGCTACAACAGATGAAAATTCCATTATGGAAATGGGAATGGATAACGATGGACTTTGTTAGTGGCTTACCCTTATCGCCTACTAAGAAAGATTTTGTTTGGGTAATAGTGGATTGGTTGATGAAAACTGCCCATTTCCTACCTGTTCGTATGGATTACTCATTGTAGAAGTTGGCCAAGTTGTACGTAGCAGAGATCGTAAGGTTACATGGGGTACTAGTGTCTATTATTTGACGGGGGACCCTAGGTTTACATCACGATTTTGGAAAGCCTTACATGAAGCTTTGGGAACAAAGTTAAATTTCAGCATGACATTTCATCCTCAATCAATGGTCAGTCGAAGAGAGTAATCCAGATTCTGGAAGACATGTTAAGGGGCTGTGTGATTGACTTCAGGGGTAGTTGGGAGGATTTCCTACCGTTGGCAAAGTTTTCTTATAACAATAGCTATCAATCTAGCATCCAAGTGGCACCCTACTAGGCATTGTATGGTTGTAGGTGTCGTACTCCTACTTGTTGGACTGAATTGGAGGAGCGACAGTTATTGGGTCCTGAGCTGATATCGGTGACGGAGGAAAAAGTAAAGGTAATTCAGGCACGATTAAAGGAAGCTTCAGATAGACAAAAATTGTATGCAGATCTAAAGCGTAAGGATATTGAGTTTGCGGTGGGAGATCAAGTCTTTCTAAAGGTCTCACCTTGGAAGAAGATCTTCAGATTTGGAAGGAAGGGCAAGTTGAGCCCTAGGTTCATCAGACCGTACCGTGTTTTGAAGCATGTTGGGCCAGTGGCTTATCAATTTGAGTTACATCTGGAGTTGAGTTAGATATATAGTGTGTTTCATGTCTCAATGTTAAGGCATTACAGATCGGATTCGTCTCAGATACATAGGTCCTGAAAAGGAAGTCGGTACCGTTAGTCAAGGTTTTATGGAGCAATCACAGATCAGAGGAAGCTACATGGGAGCCTGAGGACGTGATTCGGCAACAATATCATCACCTCTTTTAATCAGGTAAATTTCAAGGACGAAATTTTCTTTAAGGGGGTAGAATTGTAACATCCTAAAATTTTGGACCTAGTAAGTTTAGGGGATTGTGTAAGTTTAGGGGATCCTGAGAAATTTCTAAGGGGGTAGAATTGTGTAAGTTTAGGGGATCCTTATTTCCTAATTAACAAAGAGGATCCCCTAAAATTTCTAAGCTAGTTAAATTATTAGTTGTGCAAGTTTAGGGGATCCTGAGAAGGCTCGGGGTTTATTTGGACCTAGTAAAAATTTTGGCATTTAGCACTTTAAGGAGATAGAGTAAGTGACCTTAAAGCATATGGAAATAAATGAGTAAACAGCTAGCATAAATGAGCTATTAGTAAAGAGGTTATGGCACCTTATTATGTACCTTGAGGGAAGAGGTTCAAATCCCATTGTGTGTAAATTTTGACTAATATTTTTGCACTCTTTCCTTAAGTGTCGGCCAAGAGGTATATATGGCAAGTTGGACTTCTTTATTTTTGGTAAGGTGGCTAAGGAAATAAGGAAAGGTTGAGGTTGGGGAAAAGAATCAAAAGAAAAAGGCAAGTAAGGGGAACAAGTGGCCTATTTCGTGGAGATTGTTTTGGAAAGTGTGGTTGGCCAAATGTTAACCAATATTGTAATGTATGTGGACGGTTTTTGGGGTAGATTGGTAGCCGATTTTTCCTTTAGGCATTTTGCAATTTTGGTGTGAAATGCTTGTTCCTTTCTAACATTTTTTTGGTTGCTCTCTCCCAACATTTTCCCTCATTTGCTGAAAATCTAAACCTAAAAGTGTGCATATTTTCTCTTTGATAGCTGAAACATTTAGCCATTTGCTCATCTTACTTCTTGTTTTGCCGAGTCACTCATGACATTTTGGGCTCATTTTCTTTGTGTATTAGTCGAAACTATCCAGCACCCTTCTCCATTTCTTCTTTTCTTTTCACCACTTCTTCAATTTCTCTTTTCTTCTTCTTAATTGATAAATTTTGAATTGACCGAAACTTTCTTGCCCTTTTCCTTTTCATTAGCCGATTCTTTAATATCATCTTTCTTCTCCATTCTTGCGTGTTGAATGTTTCTCCTTGGTTGAATCGGATAAATGCTTCATTCCACTCTTTTCATTTTCTTTTCCTTCCTAACTGAATGTGTGTTTATTATTATTCGATTATACTTGCTTTGTTCAAAACTGAAATGGAGTTTCTCCATACTCCCTCATATCTTTATCGATACCTTTTTAGTGTAATAGTGGGAAGGCCAAATCGATTACTTTTGACTCATCCATAGCTATAAATCAATCAGTGAGAATTGGGATTATCATCTTTAAGGTAAGGGTCTTTTCATAGTCCATTCGATAACTCCATTTGGTTATTGTGTTAATTGGATTGAAGGTTGAATAATCGACTATATGTGTTAGGGGCTAAATCGCTCGATCCATTGTCTAGTGATTATACGATTTTAGTGGTAAGCCACCTTCCACCTTAATCAATCATTCATATCAACGTAATATTAGTTTTGACTAATATTTGTTTTCAATGGAGGTAAGCAATATCGATTCGAAAGGAAAGTAGAGTGGATATCTCAAAAGGAGTGGATTAACGATCCCAACTCCTAAATTCAAGAGAAGGGCTATTTTGGCGATTCGAGACTTTCCACCGGGTTATGGACCCTCATCCGGTGACAATCGACTATTCGAGGTCGTTCGCAATTTTGAGGCATCAGTGATTCGGGATTTTCCACCAGGTTGTGGACCGTCATCCAGGGAAAATCGATAAATCATAGTTCTTCACGATTCCGAGGGTAAATTTTAGATCATTTGTTTTAAAGTAGATTTATTAAAATCGCGTATGTCGACTAATCAAGCGTTATAAAATTTTAGGTGACAACGATCGAGAAAGGTAGTGCTTACCGTAATCAGGTGTGTAATCTCACACTATTTTTCGTGGGTTAGAGATTAATGCCATATTGGTAGTAAACCGTTTGATTAAAATCGTATTAAGGTGAAACCAGGAAAATTGGCTTAGATCTCACTATTTTGATAAAATTGACAAAATCAGTATTAACACTATGGAAGATTACGAAAATGCCCCTAATGGGCCAAATCGATATAAACTGCTATATGGGCTGATGTGATAATATGATATATGGGCCGATGTGATAATATGATACATGGGCCGATGTGATAATATGATATATGGGCCGATGTGATAATATGATATATGGGCCGATGTGATAATATGATATATGGGCTGGTGTGATAATTTGATATATGGACCAATCTAATGTTCTGCTTAATGGGCCTAATTGATAAACTGTTATAATGGGCCATAATTTTTGTAATAAATATCCGAATAAATTATTGTTGTTATATTGTGATTTGTTATGCATTATGCATGATTTGCATGGGATAGGATAATATTGAAGAGAAGTTACGTAGCTCGCTACATAATTTTGGTGGCCCCGCCACAAATCGAATGGTGGCAATGCCACGTAAATTCTATTACTCTGGTGGCTTGTCCACAATTATATGTGATATAATTGACTTAATGCCTGCGATTGGTGTGTTGGTGGGGTGGGTTGACTTGATCCCCACAGGTGTGTTGGTTGGTACGGGTGGTTTGTAGTGGATAGATTACTAGGCTCGGTTTGGGAATTGCATTTCATATTCATATTATATTCGATACATTTTTATTATTGTAAACGGGCTTAGGCCCAAATAATTGCTTAAGGGGATTTTGGCCCAGTGGACAACGGTCAGTGTGTTACACACTGAGTTCTAGTAACTCACCCCCGTTTTTCCTTATCCTTTTCAGGTAATAATCAGTGATGGAGACTTGGGCCGTGGATGACTCGATGGAGGCCATACTACAGAAATGGTTTAATTTGGAAATTTGGATTTCTTTAGTACTTTTAATTACCTTGCTATTTGAGTTAAGGTTGTAATAAGGCCTCTGGATTTATTTTTGTTTAGTTTATTGTTTGACAAATTTATAATTTGCTCTAAGTACTTCAAATGGAAACTTTTCTAAAAACTTAAGTAAACATTTTCTTAAAATGAATAAAAAAGGGTTTCATAATAAACTTTTATAAACATTTTTTAACTCAAAAATTTCTCTTAAAATCTTCATCAACACTTTTGAAATTATTTTCAAATTTTCTCAAACCATTAATGATATTTTTAAAGTTACGACTTATAAGATGTTCATATCTCAAATTGATCAATTTATCAATCGATCTTTTATTCAATAATATTTTTTTCAAATTTTTTGAATGGGATTTGTTTTAATTGATCTATTGAAAAAGGACTTAGTAATATTTTTCTCATGTGACATGTCAGATTTGGCCTTAACGCATGGGTCGGGTTTGGGTTGTTATAAATTCGATGTAAGAAAATTTATTTTTATTATATTTTTATGGTCTAAAATTTCACGAAAAGATTTCGTGAAAATTTCGTTCGAAAATTTCGATGTTTGCGCACTCATTTTAGTCAAAAGGACAAAATTGTAAAAAGTGCAAAACTTGAATTCTAGAAGCTAAAGGTGTGAAATCGCTATGAAATTTTAAATTGGAGGTCCTTAAATGGTAACTAGACTGTTGGTTAATTTTTTGGAAAAAATGGACATGAAATAGGTGAAATAGAATATTTTTAAGTTAGGGGCATTTTGGTCATTTAGTAATTAAAATGAATTAAAAACCAAAATTAAAAGCCAATTTTGTCCATCTTCAACCCCATCGCCGAATTTCACAAGGGGAAACCATGGCTAGGGTTTTTCAAGCTTCCAAGCTCGATTGTAAGTCCATTCTTGGCCCGTTTTTAATGATTTTTACGTTTTTGAAATCCTCGTAACGAGATCTATCTATTTCTAACACTAATTTGTGATATGGTTAAAATCTAGGATTTTGACCCATGATGAATATGTGTGTATTTTTGTGTTTAATGATTATACTCGCTTTGTTCAAAACCGAAATGGAGTTTCTCCATACTCTCTCATATCTTTATCTATACCTTTTTGTAGTGTAATAGTGGGAAGGCCGAATCGATTACCTTTGATTCATTCATAGCCATAAATCAATCTGTGAGAATCAGGATTATCATCTTTAAGGTAAGGGTCTTTTCATAGTCCATTCGATAACTCCATTTGGTTATTGTGTTAATCGGATTGAAGGTTGAATAATCGACTTTATGTGTTAGGGGCTAAATCGCTCGATCCATTGTCTAGTGATTATAGGATTTTAGTGGTAAGCTGACCTTCCTCCTTAATCAATCATTCATATCAACGTAATATTAGTTTTGACTAATATTTGTTTTCAATGGAGGCAAGCAATATCGATTCGAAAGGAAAGTCGAGTGGAGATCTCAAAAGGAGTGGATTAACGATCCCAACTCCTAAATTCAAGCGAAGGGCTATTTCGGCGATTCGAGACTTTCCACCGAGTTGTGGACCCTCATCCGGTGAGAATCGACTATTCGAGGTCGTTTGAAATTTTGAGGCATCAGTAATTGGAATTTTCCACCAAGTTGTGGACCGTCATCCGGGGAAAACCGACAAATCGTAGTTGTTCACGATTTCGAGAGTAAATTTTAGATCGTTTGTTTTAAAGTAGATTTATTAAAATCGTGTATGTCGACTAATAAAACGTTATAAAATTTTAGGTGACGATGATCGAGAAAGCGTAGTCAAGTGTGTAATCTCACACCGTTTTTCGTTGATTAGAGATTAATGTCATATTGGTAGTAAACCGTTTGATTAAAATTGTATTAAGGTGAAACCGGGAAAATTGTCTTCGATCTCACTATTTTGATAAAATTGACAAAATCGATATTAACACTGTGGAAGATTATGAAAATGCCCCTAATGGGCCAAATCGATATAAACTGCTATATGGGCCGATGTGATAATATGATATATGGGCCGATGTGATAATATGATATATGGGCCATGTGATAATATGATATATGGGCCAATGTGATAATATGGTATATCGGTAGATGTGATAATATGATATATGGGCGATGTGATAATTTGATATATGGACCAATCTGATGTTCTGCTTAATGGGCCTAATTGATAAACTGTTATAATGGGCCATAATTTTTGTAATAAATATCCGAATAAATTATTGTTGTTATATTGTGATTTGTTATGCATTATGCATGATTTGCATGGGATGGGATAATATTGAAGAGAAGTTCTGGTAGCTCTGCTACATAATTTTGGTGGCCCTGCCACAAATCTGAATGGTGGCAATGCCACGTAAATTCTATTACTCTGATGGCTTGTCCACAATTATATGTGATATAATTGGCTTAATGCCTACGATTCGTGTGTTGGCGGGGTGGGTTGACTTGATCCCCACAGGTGTGTTGGTTGGTACAGGTGGTGTGTAGCAGATAGATTACTAGGCTCGGTTTGGGAATTGCATTTCATATTCATATTATATTCGATACATTTTATTATTGTAAATGGGCTTAGGCCCAAATAATTGCTTAAGGGATTTTGGCCCAATGGACAACAGTAATTGTGTTACACTGCGAGTTCTAGTAACTCACCCCATTTTTCCTTATCCTTTTCGGTAATAATCAATGATGGAGACTTGGTGTGGATGACTCGGTGGAGGCCATACTACAAAATGGTTTAATTTGGAAATTTGGATTTCTTTAGTACTTTTAATTACTTTGCTATTTGAGTTAAGGTTGTAATAAGGCCTCTGGATTTATTTTTGTTTTGTTTATTGTTTGACAAATTTATAATTTGCTCTAAGTACTTCAAATGGAAATTTTCTAAAACTTAAGTAAACATTTTCTTAAAATGAATAAAAAAGGGTTTCATAATAAACTTTTATAAACATTTTTTAACTCGAAAATTTCTCTTAAAATTTTCATCAATACTTTTCGAAATTATTTTCAAATTTTCTCAAACCATTAATGATATTTTTAAAGTTACGACTTATAAGATGTTCATATCTCAAATTTATCAATTTATCAATCGATGTTTTATTCAATAATATTTTTTTTCAAATTTTTAAATGGGATTTATTTTAAATTATCTATTGAAAAAGGACTTAGTAATATTTTTCTCATGTGACATGTCAGATTTGGTCTTAACGCATGGGTCGGGTTTGGGTTGTTACAAATTCGACGTAAGAAAATTTATTTTATTATATTTTTATGGTCTAAAATTTCAGGAAAGATTTCTTGAAAATTTCGTTCGAAAATTTAGACATTTGTGCACTCATTTTAGTCAAAAGGACTAAATTGTAAAAAGTGGAAAACTTGAATTCTAGAAGCTAGAGGTGTCAAACCGCTATGAAATTTTAAATTGGAGGTCCTTAAATGGTAATTAGACCATTGGTTTTTTTGGACAAAAATGGAAATGAAATAGGTGCAATAGAATATTTTTATGTTAGGGGTATTTTGGTCATTTAGTAATTAAAATGAATTAAAAATAAAATTAGAAGCCAATTTTTGTCCATCTTCAACCCCATTGCCGAATTTCACAAGGGGAAACCATGGTTAGGGTTTTTCAAGCTTCCAAGCTTGATTGTAGGTCCTTTCTTGTCCCGTTTTTAATGATTTTTACGTTTTTGAAATCCTCGTAACAAGATCTATCTATTTCTAACACTAATTTGTGATATGGGTAAAGTTTAGGGTTTTGACCCATGATGAATATGTGTGTATTTTTGTCCCTCATATCTTTATCGGTACCTTTTTGTAGTGTAATAGTCGGAAGGCCGAATCGATTACCTTTGCTTCATTCGTAGCCATAAATCAATTGGTGAGAATCGGGATTATCATCTTTAAGGTAAGAGTCTTTTCATAGTCCATTCGATAACTCCATTTGGTTATTGTGTTAATCGGATTGAAGGTTGAATAATCGACTTTATGTGTTAGGGGCTAAATCGCTCGATCCATTATCTAGTGATTATATGATTTTAGTGGTAAGCTGACCTTCCTCCTTAATCAATCGTTCATATCAACGTAATATTAGTTTTGACTAATATTTGTTTTCAATGGAGGCAAGCAATATCGATTTGAAAGGAAAGTCGAGTGGAGATCTCAATAATGATCCCAACTCCTAAATTCAAGTGAAGGGCTATTTTGGTGATTCGAGACTTTCAACCAGGTTGTGGACCCTCATCCGGTGAGAATCGACTATTCGAGGTCGTTCAAAATTTTGAGGCATTAGCGATTCGGGATTTTCCACCAGGTTGTAGACCGTCATCCGGGGAAAGCCGACAAATCATAGTTGTTCACGATTCTGAGGGTAAATTTTAGATCGTTTGTTTTAAAGTAGATTTATTAAAATCACGTATGTCGACTAATCAAGCGTTATAAAATTTTAAGTGACGACGATCGAGTAAGCGTAGTGCTTATCGTAATCAGGTGTGCAATCTCACACCGTTTTTCGTGGATTAGAGATTAATGTCATATTGGTAGTAAACCATTTCATTAAAATCGTATTCAGGTGAAACTGGGAAAATTGGATTAGATCTCACTATTTTGATAAAATTGACAAAATTGGTATTAACACTGTGGAAGATTACGAAAATGCCCCTAATGGGACAAATTGATATAAACTGATATATGGGTCGATGTGATAATATGATATATGGGCCGATGTGATAATATGATATATGGGCCAATGTGATAATATGATATATGGGCCAATGTGATAATATGGTATATCGGCCGATGTGATAATATGATATATGGGCCGATGTGATAATTTGATATATGGACCAATCTGATGTTCTACTTAATGGGCCTAATTGATAAACTGTTATAATGGGCCATAATTTTTGTAATAAATATCCGAATAAATTACCGTTGTTATATTATGATTTGTTATGCATTATGCATGATATGGATGGAATGGTATAATATTGAAGAGAAGTTTTGGGAGCTCTGCTACGTAATTTTGGTGGCCCTGCCACAAATCTGAATGGTGGCAATGCCACGTAAATTCTGTTAGTCTGGTGGCTTTTCCACAATTATATGTGATATAATTGGCTTAATGCCTGCGATTGGTGTGTTGGCGGGGTGGGTTGACTTGATCCCCACAGGTGTGTAGGTTGGTACGGGTGGTGTGTAGTGGATAGAATACTAGGCTTCGTTTGGGAATTGCATTTCATAGTCATATTATATTCGATACATTTTTATTATTGTAAATGGGCTTAAGCCCAAATAATTGCTTAAGGGGATTTTGTCCCAGTGGACAACGGTAATTGGGTTACACACTGAGTTCTAGTAACTCACCCCCATTTTTCCTTATCCTTTTCAGGTAATAATCAATGATGGAAACTTGGGCTGTGGATGACTCGGTGGAGGCCATACTACAAAAACGGTTTAATTTGGAAATCTGGATTTCTTTAATACTTTTAATTACTTTGCTATTTGAGTTAAGGTTGTAATAAGGCCTCTGAATTTATTTTTGTTTTGTTTATTGTTTGATGAATTTATAATTTGCCCTAAGTACTTCAAATGGAAATTTTTCTAAAACTTAAATAAACATTTTCTTAAAATGAATAAATAAAAGGGTTTCATAATAAACTTTCATAAACATTTTTTAACTCAAAATTTCTCTTAAAATTTTCATCAATGCTTTTGAAATTATTTTCAAATTTTTCTCAAACCATTAACGATATTTTTAAAGTTACGACTTATAAGATGTTCATATCTCAAATTTATCAATTTATCAATCGATCTTTTATTCAATAATTTTTTTTCAAATTTTTTAAATGGCATTTGTTTTAATTGATCTATTTATGAAAAATGACTTAGTAGTATTTTTCTCATGTGATATGTCAGATCTGGCCTTAACGCATGGGTCGGGTTTGGGGTGCTACAAATTCGACGTAAGAAAATTTATTTTTATTATATTTTTATGGTCTAAAATTTCATGGAAAGATTTTGTGAAAATTTCGTTTGAAAATTTCGACGTTTGCACACTCATTTTACTCAAAAGGACTAAATTGTAAAAAGTGCAAAACTTGAATTCTAGAAGCTAGAGGTGTCAAATCACTATGAAATTTTAAATTGGAGGTCCTTAAATGGGAATTAGACCATTGGTTAATTTTTTTGACAAAAATGGACATGAAATAGGTGAAATAGAATATTTTTAAATTAGGGGCATTTTGGTCATTTAGTAATTAAAATGAATTAAAAATAAAATTAAAAGCCAAGTTTTGTCCATCTTCAACCCCATGGCCAAATTTCACAAGGGGAAACCATGGCTAGGGTTTTTCAAGCATCCAAGCTCGATTGTAAGTCCATTCTTGCCCTGTTTTTAAGGATTTTTACTTTTTTGAAATCCTCGTAACAAGATCTATATACTTCTAACACTAATTTGTGATATGGTTAAAGTCTAGGGTTTTGACCCATGATGAATATGTTTGTATTTTTGTGTTTAATTGTAGAAAATGCATGTATATGGTTAGAGAAATGACTTTTACTAAGTGATTTTTGGTAAAAATGCCTAAGAGGACTAATTTGTAAATGTAACACCCCAAACCCGGCCTAAGCGTTAAGGCCAGTTTTGACATGCCACACAAAATAATTATACTTTATTCCTATTTAAGTAAAAGCGATTTCAAAGTGTTGACGAAGTCTTTATCGAGTAAAAGATTTGAATAATAAATCGCTAATTTGGGATGTAAGATCTTACAAATCGAAATTTGAAAATACTATTTAACAGTTCGAGAAAAATTTTAAAAGAAATTAAAGATTTTTCTTTTAAAGAATTGATGAAAACTTAAGAATAATTTCACTACTATGAAAATTTTTATGAAATCCTTTTATATATTCATTTGGAATAAAACTTTTATTTAAGTTTTAGAAATTAAAATCTCATTTAAAATATTGAAAGTAGTTTATAATTTCATCAAACAAAAAAAACCAAATAAAAAATTATCAAGAGGCCTTATTACAAACCTTAATTCAAAATAGCAAAATAATTAAAAGTATTTAAAGAAATCCAAATTTTCCAAATTTAACAGTTTTTAAGTATGGCCTCCACCAAGATATCCATGGCCCAAGACTCCATCAATGATCATTACCTGAAAGGGATAAGGAAAATGGGGTGAGTTACTAGAACTCAGTGTGTAACACACTTACCATTGTCCACTGGGCCAAAAATCCAATTTAGCATTTATTGGGCCAAAGCCCATTTACAATTATAACATAATAACATGTATATAATATGCATGTGATATGCAATACCCAAACCAAACCTAATTTTCATCTGCTACACACCACCCGTACCAACTAGCACACCTGTGGGGAGCTTTAGTCACCCACCCCACCAACACACCAAAATAGGCATTAAGCCGTTTATATCAATTTGTGGACAAGCCACCAGATTTACAGAGTTTACATGGCATAGCCATTTTTCAGATTTGTGGCAGAGCCACTAGAATTTTGTAGCAAAGCTACCAGAACTTCTCTTCGTCAAATATCCCAGCCCATGCAAATCATGTATATAATATTCATATTCAATTACAACAATCCATTCATATAATTATTACAAACATATGGCCCATTATAAAAGTTTTCACAATCTGGCCCATATCACATTTTGGCCCTTATAACTCATATCACACTTGGCCCATATATCAAATATCACATTTGGCCCATATATCAAATATTACATTTGGCCCATATATCAAATATCACATTTTGCCCATATAGTCACTTTTATCGATTTGGCCCATTGAAGGAAATTTCGTAATATTTACAGTCTTAATACCGATTTCATAGTCTTTACCAATAAATTGATAAAAATGCCAGTTTACCTGATTTCACTAACTTGTGATTTAATCAAGCGATTAATACGATATAGTTATATAACCTATGAGATACAGTGTGAGATTACACACCTGATTACGGTAAGCGCTACACTTTCCTGATCGTCAACACTTAAAAATATTTTAACGCTCAATTAGATCATTAACACTTATAGTAAATCTACTCTAAAATAAACGGTCTAGGTTTTTACCCTCGAAATCGCGAATAACTACTATTTGTCGGTTCTCCTCGATTGACGATTCACAACCCGATTGTAACATCCCGAAATTGGGTTTAGTAGGATTGGGCCCAATGGGCCTTGGACATAAGAATGTTTAAAATTTTGAGAACAAGAGAATGGCATTATTGCAAATTGGACTTGTTAGTTAAGTGAATTTGGAAGGTTACGAGGTTTCTATGAAGTCCGGGTTTAATTGGGCCTTAAGAAAAATTTGGTATTTTAGCACTTTAAGGAGATGGAGTAAGTGACCATAAAGCATATGGAAATAATTGATTAAATAGCTAGCATAAAAGAGCTATTAGTAGAGGGATATGGCGCCACTTGTAGCACCTTGAAAGAAGGAGTTCGAATCACTTTGTATGCAATTTGACTTTTACTTTTGCTTCCCTTCCTTATGTGTCGTTTAAGGAATAAATATGGCAATGGTGGACTTCATTATTTTGGTAAGGAGGCTAAAAGAATAAGGCAAGGTGTAACATCTAGGGTTTAGGGGTCTTGTATTTCTTTCTAAGTTACATGTATGTGGTAGTGTGCTCTATATGATGTTTGTATGTGTTTGAGGGTCTCGGGAAATCTTGAGGCTAAGTTTGGACCTTAGGTAAATTTTTGGTTTAGAGCCTTTAGGGGAAGCTAGGGGAGATAGGCCTTAAGAGTTCTTGTGTGGAGTTTAAGACACAAGAGATCAGGTGGTAGAGTGGCAAGGGAGGTGCCACTTAGTGCATAAGGGAGTGACGCCTCAAGGAGCTAGTGGGGGAACGGTTCGAGCTGCAGAGGAAGCATTTTGGGGTTACTTTTGCGTCAAGGGAGTGGGAGAGTTGGACGACAAGCAAACTCTGCATGGATGAGGTGTAGATTGAGTCAACAACTTAAATTTGTGGCTAAGAGAGGAGGTAGGAGTTTGATTCACTCAAACTCATTTGAATGAGTGGAGGGGAGGAAAAATAAGAGGAAAAGAAGGGATTTGGGTGAGAGAGGAAGAGTTGGCCGAATATGAGGCTTTGGAGGGTGACATTTTTGGCCATATGAAGGGGTGATAGGTGTCGAATATGTTTACTTATTTAGGGGGTCATTTTACTTTCGGTTTCTTTTCTTTTCTTTTAGTATTTTTTGAAAAGTGGTGTACCAAAAGCTAGTAAGTGTGTGGTTTTTTCTCCCTGCTTCTTAGAGGCCAAAACCGAAAGTGAGATTTCCATTTGGGGTATTCATCTTTTTCTTTCTTTTCTCTTGGAATTGTTCACTCTCTCACCAAAGCCGAACCTTTCTCTTTACTTTCACCATAGCCGAAAACCCATAAACCCTAACCCTTTCCTTTCTTTTCATTTGCTTGAAGCCAAAACCTCTCTATACCTTGGCCGACTCTTCTAAGGCATCTCCTCTTTTTCTTTTTCGCGTTCTTCTCCTATTTCTCAAACATTTTACTCTAGGCCAAACCTGTCGGGATCTATTCCAATCGATTCTAATAGTTGGTAAGCGTTTCTTGATTCAATTCTCTTCTTTCTCTTTTGATTGCCAAAAGTTAGATGTCTAACTTTGTATAGGTGTGGCCGAATCTATTCAAGGTGGTGACCTTGTGTCAATTTTTGGAAGCCGATGTTGGGGTTATCTAGGAGCTTTCGGGTTTTGATCAAGTAAGGTAAGGAGGTGTACCTTTGGTTCGGCCAAAGGCCACATCTTTTGGCTTATGCAGTATAGCAGATTCTAACTAGATTGATGTAGGGGGAGTTTCGACAGAGGTTGAGGAGGAGCCTTTGGAACTCAGATCTATTTTGGTAAGAGTATTCAATTAAGATTGGTGTTGTCTCATTTAGATTGATTTAATGTTTAACTGGGTCTCTTGATTAAGTGCCATTCAATGGATGCAAGTACCACTCAAGGAGAGAAATGGGTTGACCCTACCCCTAAGTTCAAGAAATGTTCGCTTTCTACGATTCGTGATTGGCCACCGGTGTGGGGCCAAATCGGAGTAGGATCATAGGCAGATAGCAGTAGTTTCGCTTAGGGACGGTGTCG
This sequence comes from Gossypium rotundifolium, assembly GCA_025506655.1. NCBI lineage: Eukaryota > Viridiplantae > Streptophyta > Magnoliopsida > Malvales > Malvaceae > Gossypium > Gossypium rotundifolium. The sequence goes on along the minus strand of CP106731.1, from coordinate 40,949,714 downwards.
ACGTCGAGAGTCTAGTGCTCCAGGTTATTAGGTGTGTGGTTAATTCGTTGTTTCCTATTAGTTAAAAAATTATATGTGTAAATGTGTGATAACCAGTACAGTGGTTGTGGGGAAATTGTTACCCTTAATTGGACATTTCGATAACTAGGTTAGTACCCTATCTGAGGTGTGGTTTTGGTTGATTACTGTGAATACTTGTGAGCATGCCATATGCCTATCTAATATGTCCATGCATTATTCTATCATATCATTATAACATGTTGCATATGCATGGGGTCGGGATGTATCTATTTCATGAAGGACCGGGTGTACATTTATGTACGTGGTGGTGATTGGCTATATGCCATATCACGACTTGATGTCGGCTATGTGCCACATCGAGGGAATGATGCTTTCTTTGTGCTTCATCGCGGTTTGATGATGACCATGGGTCACATCGTGGATATCGAGATTTGGTCACATATGATCGGTGGCTAGGCCACGACATATTTGGTCACATGGTGATCGGTGGCTAGGCCACGATATATTTGGTCACATGGTGATCGGTGGCTAGGCCACGTTATATTAGCTTTGAGCAGCTTGACTGCCAAAGAGGTGTGTAGCTGATGGAGGGTCGATTTAGTAATCCCTTGGTGTGTAATGGTAGGATACGGGGGTGTGTAGAGGATGGATATTAGGATGGGTTAGGTAACATTTTTGCATCATCACGCGTGGTATGTGAATTGTGTGGTTTGGGCCAAGCCCATTTGAGAAACATGTGAAATAAGTACACACTGAGTCTATTCGACTCACCCTATTTTCTTAAACAATGCAGGTGATGTGTGATACATGGACCGGGCTGGAGTAGATTCATGGTGGCCATGCAGAAGATGTTTTAATGTTTTATGCACTTAAATTCTTAGTTACTTTTGGGTTAATTTCTTTTTAATGTAATAAGGCCATTTAAATATTTGGGGATTTTTACTTTATTGTGAGTTAGATTGATTATCGATTAAAAACTGGGAACGATTTTGGAAACAACTTACAACTTAAAGATTAAACTTGAGTTTTTACTTGAATATTTTAGATAACTCGATTTCTCGTGAAATTTCCAAATGTACAATGTTTTAAACTACACATGACCTTCAAAGTTTTCATTCTTTTATGAACTAAGTAAATATTTTAAACTCAAAACGTGTTTTCACCCATTAAATCAAATTCTTTTCAAACATATTTCTTGTAGCATTTCGAATTCTGCCGTGGTGTTTTGGGCCAGGTTTGGGGTGTTATAGTTTGGTATCAGAGCTCAGTTCAAAACTCGACTTTGAGGGCTTTTGGGCCTAAAACATCTTTCGAAGGTGGGTTTTACTAAAACTTGTATTTTCACAAGCTGTTCAGGTTTTCTGGCATGGCACCTGAGTCTCCGGCCCGATGTCCACCAGGTAAGTACTTCAAACCGCTGCATGATTTATATGTAAGGTGAAGGGTGATATGGGATCGTAGATTAGTAAGTTAGGAACTATTGAACTCTAGGATTAGCTTACCCCAACACTAAATTTCATAAGACTTAACTTATTTCACCAAACCCGGGAATAAGTCGTGGAATTCAGGTGTGGTAACAAGCATGTGCATGTCTAGGCATGGATTCTGAATGAGCTTAGTATTTAAGCAGTCCTAGCGACTCACCTCCTCTTTTCTGGAATCCTACCTGGTGCACAGTGATTGTTCACCTTAACCGTGAGGACTTGTTAACGGGCCAAATCTATAAATAAAACCCGAAAGGGACTAAATACTCGGTTTTGCAAAATAATCAAATTACCTCGATTTCAAAAGAAAATTGGTTAGTTACTACCCTCGATTTCTTATCAGAATACCCATGATTGTAAAATTACCAAAATACCCTTGTTTACCAAAATTACCTAAATAACCCTATTTTGCAAAAATACCAAAATACCCTAATAGGATAAATTACGAAAATACCACTGGGTTAGGAACGGACGAAAATGTTCAAAGTGGTGAACGTGTGTAGTGGATAGTATTGATGAATGAATGAGATTTTCTGAGTTAGAGTGAAGACTTGAGACAAAAAATTTGAACGACCGAAAGAACTATTATCAAATGTCTTTACATAAAATTACTTATGGGTAATCAGTGGAACAATAAGTAATGCATAAAATTTCTTAAACAGATTAAAATGCTACGATAGACATGAGTTCTAAGGGACGAGGTCGTAATACGCGTGGACGTCGTAGGGGCAGAATGTCAATATCAGAACCAGTGGGGTCTGGTTATGGATCAGGGAATGAAACGACACCGCCAGTGGTAGAAGCGGAGCTCCAAGATTAGACGGGTGGAGATGATGCAGTTTCTCATGCTATGCTACGAGTCTTGGAAAGAGTTGCAGGAGCGAATATGGGTACCAGAGCCAGGAAGTCTGTTTCTGAGAGACTTCGAGCGAATTAAGCTAAGATATTTAGAGGTGTCTCGGGGTAGCTCAATGTGGCGAGTATTGGTTGGGGCGCCAAGAGGATCATGGATGATTTGGACTACATCTTGAGGAAAAGCTAAAGGGCGCAGATTCAGACACGGGATGAGGCCTATCAGTGGTGGCTTACGTTCAAAGAGGGTACTCCAGTGGACCGAGTAGATTAGAGTTACTTCAAGGTAAAGTTTGAGGGAAAGTACGTTGGAGCTAGTTACATGGACGCACAGAGGAAGGCGTTCTTGAATCTGGTGCAAGGGGGTAAGCCAGTAGCGGAATATGAGGCAGAATTCTTGAGGTTAAGTCGGTATGCGGAGGATTGTTACTCTCGATTACTAGCGCCATGTGAGGGTTGAGGATAGGCTCCGAGATAAACTGCGGGTGTTGATAGCTCCTCAGCGTGAGAGGGACTTTGCCACTTTGGTGGAGAAATCTCAGGTCGGCGAGGAAGTTAAGCGAACCGAAAGGCAGAATAGAGATAGAGACAGAGGTCGTAACAAGAGGGGTTTCAGATCGTTAAGGTCTTCGGGGGTTTCCAAAAAAAGCCTAGGGTGGACAATCCTACTCGTGCTATTATACCAGCTGCTAGGAATCAGGTCCGTCCATGTGCTCAGTGTGGGAGGACCCATGTAGGCGAGTGCTGGGGAAGGATTAGGGAGTGTTTCAGGTGTGGGTCTAAGACTCACTTTGTGAGGAATTATCCTCAAAATGCAGATAGGGCTCAGACAGTAGGTCAAGGGCATATGCAGTCAGGAAGGGGTGGTTCACAAATGTCAAGAGGTCGTGGCCCGAACTATAGAGGGAATGGTTTTGGCCGAGGTCGGGGAGCACCGGGTAGAGGTGCTGGGAGCTCAGATGCAAGGCAGCCAGGGTTAGTGTATGCAGCCCGACTTCGTGAGGAGGGGGACGCACCAGATGTTATCATGGGTACGTTCCTTATTTATGGATTACCCTTTACTGCTTTAATTGATGTTGGGTCAACGCATTTGTATATTGCTAGCATGGTGTCTGGAACCTTGAATGTGAACTCTAAGACTGTCCCTAGGAAGATGACTATACTTAGTCCTTTAGGGCAATCTGTGGTAGTAGATAAACTCTTTAGGGATGTGCCTTTAGAGGTTCAGGGGGTGGTATTCCCAGTTGACTTGATGGAGCTACCGTTCGGGGAATTTGACCTGATTCTAGGATGGATTGGTTAGTAAGATATCGTGCGAACCTGGACTGTGCTGCTAAGCGCATGTCAATAAAGACTCCCAAGAATTATGAGGTTGCAGTGATAGGTGAGAGGAGAGACTACTTGTCTAACGTAGTGTCTGCTCTTAAGGCGGTGAAGATGGTGAAGAAGGGGTGCTCGGCTTTGCTGATGTTGGTTAGTGCCTTGGATGCTAAGGAGGCAGCTGTGGGGAAGTCGGAGACGACCAAGGAATTTGTGGATGTTTTTGGAGGAACTCCTGTGGTTACCTCCGGATCGGGAGGTGGAATTTGGAATTGACCTGTTGCCAGGAACAGCACCGGTGTCCATTGCTCCTTATAGGATGGCACCAAAGGAGTTGGTTGAGCTGAAAGCCCAAATCTAAGAGTTGCTGGAATACGGGTTTATTCGACCCAGTGTGTCTCCGTGGGTAGCACCGATGTTGTTCGTGAAGAAAAAAGACGGGTCTATGCGTATGTGCATAGATTACCACCAGTTGAATAAACTGACGATCAAGAACAAGTACCACGCCGAGGATAGACGACTTGTTTGACCAAATTCAAAGGAGTCTTTGTCTTTTAAAGATAGATTTGAGGTCGGGATATCACCAGCTTAAGGTGAAGGAGGCTGATATCCATAAGACGGTGTTTTGGACTTGATATGGGCACTACGAATTCTTGGTAATGCCATTCGGGTTGACTAACGTACCAGCTGCATTTATGGACATGATGAATCGGGTTTTCCAACCTTACTTAGATCAATTCGTCGTGGTGTTCATAGAAGACATCTTGGTGTATTCAAAGTCGGAGGACGAACATGATGCACATCTACGGGTGGTGCTACGAATTTTAAGGGAAAAGGTTAAGGTAATCCGAGCACGATTGAAGGAGGCATCTGACAGGCAGAAGTCGTATGTGGATCTTAAGCGGAAAGAGATAGAATTTGCCGTGGCTGATAGTGTATTCTTGAAAGTTTCACTGTGGAAGAAGGTGATGAGGTTTGGATGCAAGGGTAAACTGAGTCCCAGGTTTATAGGGCCTTATAGGGTTTTGAAGTGAGTAGGGCCAGTGGCTTTCCAGTTGAAATTGCCATCAGAATTAAAGAAGATGCATGATGTGTTCCACGTGTCAATGTTACGTCGATATCAATCGGATCCATTTCACGTAGGGCCAGTTGAGGAAGTTAAGTTGAAGCCAGATTTGTCCTACGAAGAAGAACTGATTCAGATTCCGGAGTGAGATGTGAAGGTACTTCGAAAGAAATCAGTTCCTCTAGTTAAAGTATCGTGGCATAACCATGGTTCAGAAGAAGCTTCGTGGGAGTCGGAAGAAGCTATGCGACAGCAATACCCTCAGTTATTTTGATCAGGTAATTTCGAGGTTGAAATTATTTTTAAGGGGGTAGAATTGTAACATCCGAGGTTTAGGGGTCTTGCATTTCTTTCTAAGTTACATGTATGTGATAGTGTGCTCTATATGTTGTTTGTATGTGTTTGGGGGTCTCGAGAAATCTTGAGGCTAAGTTTGGACCTTAGGTAAATTTTTAGTTTAGAACCTTTAGGGGAAGCTAGGGGAGATAGGCGACGTTGTGTCCATTTTTGGAAGCCGACATTGGGGGTATCTAGGAGCTTTCGGGTTTTGATCAAGCAAGGTAAGGGGGTGTACCTTTGGTTTAGCCAAAGGCCACATCTTTTGGCTTATGTAGTTTAGCCGATTCTAACTAGATTGATGTGGGGGAGTTTCGCCAGAGGTTGAGGACGAGCCTTTGGAACTCGGATCTATTTTGGTAAGAGTATTCGATTAAGATTGGTGTTGTCTCATTTAGATTGATTTAATGTTTAACCGGGTCTCTTGATTAAGTGCCATTTAATGGATGCAAGTACCAGTCAAGGAGAGAAAGGGGTTGACCCTACCCCTAAGTTCAAGAAACGTTCGGTTTGTGCGATTTGGGATTGGCCACCAGGGTGTGGGCCAGCGTCGGAGCAGAATCATAGGCAGATAGCGGTAGTTTCTCTTAGCAACAGTGTCGACATCGAGAGTCTAGTGCTCCAGGTTATCAGGTGTGTGGTTAATTCACTGTTTCCTGCTAGTTAAATAATTATATGTGTAAATGTGTGATAACCAGTATAGTGGTTGTGGTGAAATTGTTACCCTTAATTGGACATTTCGATAACCAGGTTAGTACCCTATCTGAGGTGTGGTTGTGGTTGATTACTCTGAATACTTGTAAGTATTTCGTATGCCTATCTAATATGTCCATGCATTATTCTATCATATCATTATAGCATGTTGCATATGCATGGGGTTAGGATGTATCTATTCAATGAAGGATCGGGTGTGCATTTATGTACATGGTGGTGATTGGCTATGTGCCATATCACGACTTGATGTCGGCTATGTGCCACATCGAGGGAATGATGCTTTCTTTGTGCTTTATCGCGGTTTGATGATGACCATGGGTCACATCGTGGATATCGAGATTTGGTCACATAGTGATCGGTGGCTAGGCCACGACATATTTGGTCACATGGTGATCGGTGGCTAGGCCACGATATATTTGGTCACATGGTGATCGGTGGCTAGGCCACGTTATATTAGCTTTGAGCAGCTTGACTACCAAAGAGGTGTGTAGCGGATGGAGGGTCAATTTAGTAATCCCCTGGTGTGTAATGGCAGGATACGGGGATGTGTAGAGGATGGATATTAGGATGGGTTAGGTAATATTTTTGCGTCATCACGTGTGGTATGTGGATTATGTGGTTTGGGCCAAGCACATTTGGGAAATATGTGAAATAATTGCACATTGAGTATGTTCGACTCACCCTATTTTTTTAAACAATGCAGGTGTGTGTAATACACTGACCGGGCTGGAGTAGATTCGTGGTGGCTATGCAGAAGTTGTTTTAATGTTTTATGCACTTAAATTCTTAGTTACTTTTGGGTTAATTTCTTTTTAATGTAATAAGGCCATTTAAATATTTTGGGATTTTTACTTTATTGTGAGTTAGATTGATTATCGATTAAAAACTGGGAACGATTTTGGAAACAACTTACAACTTAAAGATTAAACTTGAGTTTTTAACCTGAATATTTTAAATAACTTGATTTCTCGTGAAATTTCCAAACGTACAATGTTTTAAACTACACACGACCTTCAAAGTTTCCATTCTTTTATGAACTAAGTAAATATTTTAAACTTAAAAACGTGTTTTCACCCATTAAATCAAATTTTTTCAAACATATTTCCTTGTAGCATTCCGAATTCGACCGTGGTGTTTTGGGCCGGGTTTGGGGTGTTACACAAGGTTGAAGTTGGGGAAAGGAATCAAAAGAAATAGTAAAGAAAGGGGACATGAGGCTAATTCCATGGATGATGTTTTGGAAAGCTTAGGAGGCCAAACTCTAATCCTAAGGGGGGATGCATGTGGATGGTTTTGGAGTAGTTAGGTGGCTGAAATTTTATTTTGGCTTTTGGTAAAATCCTAGCTTTGTTTTGGCCAGAAATCCTTTTGGCAACTTTGTGCCATTTCTCTCAATTTTGCAACCCACCTTGCCGAAACATAGTAGAGCAATAGTGCATTGTTTTCCTCTCAAATTCTTTTCTTTTTCCTTTGCTTTGTGCCGAAATTACAAGCCTTGGTGACCATATGTTTCTTCTTCCTTTTTACTTTGGCCGAATTCCCCTAGCACATTTGTGCACTCTCTTGCTCTTTTGTTTGATCAAGATTTTCATCTCTTATCTATCTCCCTTTTTGGATAGCCGAATCTTCCACCCTTCTATTGAACTCTCTTTTCCATTCGAGTGGTCATTTATGTACAATCGGTATGTGAATTCTTTTCTATGATCATATTCTTTCCTCTTTAGCTGAATAAGTAATTATCACTATTTGGTTGTAAATCGTGATCGTAACCTAAAATAGTGTTATCCTCCACTTCTTCATGTTTTATTCACTCTCTCTTTTTGTAGTGCTTTAAGTGGGAGACCGTGTATTATTCTAGCTGAAGTCAAACGGTGGTAATTGGATCCAATATTGATAAGGATCGATTCTTGGTGCATCGAGGGAGATCACCATTGTGGTGTTGAAATTGGTAGAAAGCACAACTCGTAATCAAGGTGTGTAATCCCGTACCCTTTTGAATATATGTTTGAAATGGTGAGTAAGTCTCACATCTCTTTGAAAGTTTACATGAAATATTCTGTGATTCGGTAGAAATACCGAATAAAACCGATAACCGGTATCCGTGATCACTCGAGAGTGCGTATATTCGTAGTGGTAATCGTATTTTGTAATATAATAGTTTTGGTCAGAAATAGTGACGTGCTTTTAAAAATCACGAAAAATTGGATAAAAGGAATTAAAAAGTGAGTAAGATATCAGATTAAATACTATTGTGTCTACTTTAATATGGAAGAAACGGAGAAGGAAAGGGAATACTATATTCTGAGATATGTTAATTTTAGTGAGACTGGTTCTGAATGACTTCGGGGTATTCTGTTTTGTTTTGAAAAAATCATATAAAATTGTACAAAGTGAATTATGAGACATAATTTATATGTATGGATTCCTTACTAAACCTATTTTCAATGGAAACAAGTGGGAGAAGTATATGAAAACGGTACAGTGAGATATTTGTATTTTGGGTAAGAGAGGTCAGAATCATTGGACAGTGAAACAAGGGAAACTTTAAGGAATAAAATGTACTAAATGGTTAAGCTAAAAATTCTGGAAAATTATAGGAGAAAGATATATGTGTCTCATTTCAAGGAAAATTTACAGATTTAGATTCAGAGTTTTCTAACTCGAGTTATGGTCAATTCAGTCAATATGACGCAGATGGACAGTTTCGATTTTATGCTCCAAATTAGTAGTTAAGCCTAGGTTGTGAAATTACAATAATACCCTTAGAGGGTAAATTACCAAAATACCCCTAGGTTGTGAGATTATCGAATTACCCTCGAGGAGTAAAATTACAAAAATGCCCTTATGGTCGAATTACGAAAATGTCATTATAGGCCGAATTACAGAATTGCCCCTAATGGGCTGAAATACAAAATGGCTTAATGAACTGAATTGATATATTACTTTATGGGCCAATCTGATATATTTTGTTATGAGGGCCAAAATATGTTTAATGGGCCAAATTTGCTAGATCGTTAAATGGGCCAAAATTTCTATTTTGACTAATGGGCCAAATTGATAACTTGTAATATGGGCTTTTTGTTGAAATTTACCTTATGAATATATTATTATGCATTAAATATGTATATACATTACTGCATGGGTTGGGATAATTGACGAAGAGAAGAAAGGCCTGTTGCCAAAATCTAGTTCGGTGGCTCTGCCACAAATATTTTAAATGGCCTGTTGCCAAAATCTAGTTCGGTGGCTCTGCCACAAATATTTTAAATGGCCTGTTGCCAAAATATAGTTCGGTGGCTCTGCCACAAATATTATAATTGGCTTAATGTCTGCTATTGGTGTGTTCACGGGGTGGGTTGACTTGATTCCCATAGGTGTGTTGGTTGGTACGAGTGGTGTGCAGCGGATGGAAATTTAGGCTTGGTTGGGAATTGCATATCACATGCATTTTATATTTGTTATATTATTACATTTGTAAATGGGCTTAGGCCCAAATATTTGCTTTATGGATTTTGGCCCAGTGAACAACGGTGAGTAGGTTACACACTGAGTTCTAAGTAACTCACCCCCCTTCTTTCTTAACCCTGTAGGTAATGCTCCGTGAGGTGGACTTGTGCCATGGATGACTCGGTGGAGGCCATACTTCAGAAATAGTGTTATTAAATTTTAAATTTCTATTCCCGTTATTTTATTATTTTGGTTTAAGTTGTAATAAGGCCTCTAAACTATGTTATTATTTTGCTTAAATTGTTTTAAACGAGAATTTTTCTAAAAGCTAAAATAAAGGTTTTCCAAAATCGATTAACAAATGGAATTCAGAATAAAATTTTTTACAAATATTTTTAATACGGAAATCTTCTTCGAATTTTCAATGTCATTTTCAAAAGTCACGTTTTATAAGATGAGAAGTTGGGTCCTTTAATGCAACAAGTTGAAAGTGGTATAATAGGGGACTTTGGATTGAACAAGGATGACGTGCTGTGTTTTCGTGGAAGAGTTTGTATGCCCATGGATTTGGATTTGAGACAAATGATTCTTCGAGAGGCGCATAGTAGCCCTTATGCTATGCACCCCGGAGGAAATAAGATGTGTAGGGATGTCCGTGTACTGGTGGCCAAGGTTAAAGTGGGAGGTTACTGATTTTGTGGGAAAGTGTTTGAATTGTCAACAAGTGAAGGTGGAAACTCAACTACCATCGAGTTTATTGTAACCGGTAAAGATTCCTCTATGGAAATTAAAGCGGATAACAATGGATTTTGTTAGTGGGTTACCCCTAACACCTACTAAGAAAGATTCTATTTGGGTGGTAGTAGATCTATTAATGAAGACTACTCATTTTCTACCGGTTAATTTAATTACTCGCTTGGTTGGCTAAGTCACACTCGTGAGGTTGCATGGGGTACCAGTGTCTATCATATCGGACAAGGATCCTAGGTTTACATCACGGTTTTGGAAAGATTTTCATGAGGCTTTGGGAACAAAGTTGAACTTTAGTACAGCTTTTCATCCTCAGTCAGATGGTCAGTCAGAGTAATTCAAATTTTGGAGGACATGTTACGAGGTTGTGTGATCGACTTCAGAGGTAGTTGGGAAGATTTTCTACCATTGGCAGAGTTCGAGTATAATAACAGTTACCAATCCAGTATCCAAATGGTGCCCTATGAAGCATTATGCAGTCGTAGGTGTCGTACCCCTACTTGTTGGACTGAATTGGGGGAACGATAGCCGTTGGGTCCTGAATTGATATCTGAGACGGAAGAAAAGGTAAAGGTGATTCGAGCACGGTTAAAGGAAGCTTCGAATAGACAAAAGTCATATGCGGATCTGAAGCGTAAAGATATTGAGTTTGCGGTAGGAGATCAAGTCTTTTGAAAGTTTCACCTTGGAAGAAGGTTTTCAGATTTGGAAAGAAGGGCAAGATGAGCCCTAGGTTCATTGGACCGTACCGTGTGTTGAAACGTGTAGGACCAGTGGCCTATCAGCTTGAATTACCTCCGGAGTTGAGTCAAATTCATAGTGTTTTCCATGTTTCTATGCTGAGGCGTTATAGATCGGATCCGTCTCACATAATACCGGTAGAAGAAGTTGAGTTGAGGTCAGACTTGTGTTTCGAGGAAGAACCAGTGAAAATCTTAGATCGCGATGTTAAGGTGCTAAGATAGAAGACTGTACCGTTGATTAAGGTTCTTTGGCGTAATCACGGAGCGGAGGAAGCTACGTGGGAGCTTGAGACGTAATTTGGAAACAATATCCTCACCTCTTTTAACCAAGTATATTTCGAGGACGAAATTTTCTTTAAGAGGGTAGAGTTGTAACATCCTAAAGATATGAGTATCAATATGTTGCATGTTTTCGATGCTTAACTTCTGAATGATTAAATTTGTGTGCTTGTGTAGTCTTGAGAAGGCTTGGGATTTATTCAGTATTAGAATAAATTTTAGTAATGAGTACTTTATTGAAGTGGAACAAGTGACTCTTATGTTTAAGGGAATTTAATTGGTAAAAGTTTGCATAAGATGAACTAGTAGCAAGGTGGAGTTGGGGCCATAAGCATGCTTAGAGGGAAGAGGTTTAAATTCCTTGTTGAACATGTGAGTTTTGTTTTTTTTTTTGTTTCCTCTTCCATAGTGTCGGTTATGGATAAGGTTTAGGATGAGTTGGATTTCAAATATTATGGTAAGAAGGCTAAAGGAAAAAGGTAAAAAAAAAACCTAAGGAAAATAATCTTTTGAAAAAGGCATCAAGGGAGGACATAAGGCTTGAATCATGGGAGATGTTTTGGAAACTATTGAATGGCCAACTATGTCTATGAACATGGATGGTTTTATGGACTAGGGGTGGCCAAATTTTTGTGGTAGACTTTGGTAAGGATGTGTAGTTAGTGTGTAATCCCATTTGGTCATTTTGGTGTTTCTTTTCTCAAAACTTTCTTCTTATTTTTTTCTCTCCATAACCGAATGCAAATGGTGCATTGTGAGCATTCTTGTTTTCTTCTTTTGGTCATTGTTTTTGACCATTTGGTCTCAATTTTTGCCTAATCTCTCAAGCTCTTCCTCTCTAGTGCCGAAATCACCATAGCACAAAGACCATTTTTTTTCTTTTCTTTCCTTTCTTTTATACTCTTTGGCCGAATGCTCTCTTGTCCCAAATCCTCCCTTTGTTTCTTATTCATCCTTGAAAACCCAAAACACATTTTCTCTCTTCTACTTTTCTCTATGGCCGAATGTTGCTAGCATCTTATCCATCAAAATTGTTTTCTTAGCCGAACTTTCTCCTCACATATTTCTTTTCTCTTGACAATCATTCTTTCAACTTTCATTTCAACCAAGTGGTAAGAACCCTTTTCATTTCTTTATTTTCTTCTTCTTTGCCTTTGGCCGAATATACATATTGTTTAAGAAAGTCTTTTGACCGAAAAATATCATTCCTTATTCTTCTTTTAAATAATCCTATTCATCTTAATAGTGTTTTAGAGAAGGTCGAACTCAGAGTATTCGTAATCATAGTGACTCGCTAGAAATCGAATCAAAGTGTTATGGTAAGGATTTCTATCAAGGACTTTCAAATTATTTCGTTATTTTGTCGAAGGTGAATTATTAATCGATTTTATCTTAGGGATGTTAACGCTCGATTATCATCCCGTGAGCGCAAAGATATTTTTGTCGTAAGCCGATTTTGTCTTAATACATTTAGTCTTAATCTTCCAATTTAATAAGTTGGACTAATAATCTTTTGTCAATGGAGGCAAACAAGATAGGTTCGAAAAGAGTGGTGAATAGTATTCGGAAGAGGGGTGGTTCTGCTATCCCCCTAAATTCAAATGAAGGGCTGTTTTGGCAATCAGAGATTTTCCACCGGGTTGTGGACCCTCATCCGGCGAAAATCAATTATTTGAAGTCATTTGTACTCCTAAACCATTGTTTGTTCATGAATATTCAATGGGTAACGAATCATCAATCGGGGAGAAACCACAAATAGAAGTTGTTCAAAATTTTGAGGGTAAAAGTTTAGAATGCTTATTTTTATGAAAAGTTTTACAAATAAGTGTTAGTGTTCTAATCCATCGTGATGCATGTTTAGATATCGACGAGTGGGAAAGTATAGTTCTCACCGTAATCAGGTGTGTAACTTCACACTTATCTCATGGGTTATATTATACCGTAAGCGTTAGAATAAAAATAGTAAATTTGGTAAAATTGGAAAATACGGTATATTAGCACTTTTTGTGTGAATGCATGAAACTGGAATTAAGGTTGTGAAAAAAAATTACGGATTTGCCCTTAATGGGTTATTTTGTTAAAAAGTGATATTTTGGGCCATATGATTATTTTGATAAATTGGCCAAGTGAGAATATTGTGAAAAGGGCCTCATGTGTTAAATGGGCCAAGGTCTGCTAGATCGTTAAATGGGCCCAAATTACTATTTTGACTAATGGGCCAAATTGATAACATGTAATATGGGCTTTTTGTTGAAATTTACCTTATGAATATATTGTTATGCATTATCTATATATAAATACATGACTGCATGGGTTGGGATAATTGACGAAGAGAAGAATGGCCTGTTGCCAAAAATCTAGTTCGGTGACTCTGTCACAATGGCCTGTTGCCAAAAATATAGTTCGGTGGCTCTGCCACAAATATTATAATTGGCTTAATGCCTGCTATTGGTGTGTTGGCGGGTGGGTTGACTTGATCCCCACAGGTGTGTTGATTGGTACGGGTGGTGTGTAGCGGATGAAAATTAGGCTTGGTTAGGAATTGCATATCATATGCATTATTGTTTTTTATATTGCACATTTGTAAATGGGCTCAAGCCCAGCTAATTGCTTAAATGGTTTTGGCCCAGTGAACACAGTAAGTGGGTTACACATTGAGTTCTAAGTAACTCACCCCATTTTTCTTACCCTTCTCGTAATAATAATTGATGGAGGCTTGGGCGGGATGACTTCGTGTGGAGGCCATACTACGAATGATGAGTTATAAAACTTTGAAATTCTTTTAAGTATTTTTATTTAAGTACTTTTTCAATTGCGATGTAATAAGGCCTCGGTATTATTTTTATAGATTTTATTCGTGGATGGATTTTAATATGTCTTAGTTACTTAAATGGGGTCATTTAATTCTTATAAATGTTTTCTTCAACTTACGATAAAAAAAAGGTTTTTCTTAAATATCACTTCCTCGTAAAATTTTCGTGAAAATTCTTTTATAAATTTATTTTAACCAATTATTTCTCTGAAAATCAAATTGTAAAATCTCATAAAATCATGGTTTTCAAATAAATCTCGATTTTTGATAAACTCCATCTTCAAAATCATTTTGAAGAATTGTTTTCATTAAAAGCATTGTTGATTGGACGAAAGTTCGAATTGTGTGGCATGCCAAGTCTGGTCTTAAACGCATAAGCCGGGTTTGGGGTGTTACACCGGTGGAAAATCCTGAATCATTGATGCCTCACAATTGCGAACAACCTCGAATAGTTGATTTTCACCGGATGAGGGTCCACAACCCGATGGCAAATCACGGATCACCGAAACATCCCTTCGTTTGAATCTAGAAGGGATCGCAAATCGCTCCTTTTTCGATCACCAATCACTTCTCCTTTTGATTCGATCTTGTTTGTCTCCATTGTCAAATAAATATTAGTCCAAACTAATATTTCGTTATTATAACCAATTAATCTTATGAGCGAAGTTGGCTTACCACAAAAATCCTTACGTTCACAGGATGAAAATCGAGTGATAGAATCCCTATGATAAAATCGGTTAATCAACACTATCTTTAACAAATAAAAAATACTATAGAACCCTTCGAAAAAATTTCCTTGCCTTGAACGATGAAATCCTTTTTCACACGATCTTCCTATGGCTAGGGTCGATTAAACGATGTAGAAATAATCAGCACTCGACTATACCACTACAAGAAGAAAGGGTTTTGTTTAAAAGAGAAAAGATGATGATTTCGGTCAAAAAGACCCTCCTAAGCCAACATATGAATTTCGGCAATAGAGGAAAAATAAAAGAATTGAAAAGAGTGTTCTTACCGATTGTTCAAAGATGACCACTCGAATGAAGAGGAGGGTTAAATAGAAGATGGAAGATTCGACTATAGTGAAAATATTAGAGAGGATGATGATCAATAACATTCGGCCATGGTGAAATATTAAAGAGGGAGTGATGTTTGAGAGTTTTTGCAAGAAGAAAAGAAGAAGAAAATAGGGTGTTTATTTTTTGGGTTTTCTTTCAAGAATGGAAGATGAACAAAGAAAAAGTCTTAAGGCTAGTGTGCATTCGGCAAGAGAAGAAAAGAAAAGAAAAGAAAAAATGCCCTTCAAGATTGTATGGTTTCGGCACAAAGAGGAAAAGATTTTAGGGAGAATAAAAGATAATACCAAAATGGTCAAAATGAAATGGCCAAAACAAAACACAAATTTTACCTATTGCTCAAGACACATTCGGTTAGGAAGAAGAATTTGGAGAGAAAGATTTTGGAGAGGAAAACTATTGATACACCAAAATGCCAAAATGAAAAATGACCAAAACTATCACCTACCTTACCAAATGCTAACCAAAAATTCGGCCATCCCCCCTAGCAACTAAAGCCGTCCAAGTGCATGGCCAAATGGTCAAAGTTTAGCCACCCAAACTTTCCAAGACATCTCCCTTGTTATAAGCCTTATGTTCCCCCTACATGCCTTTTTCATTTGATTCCTTTCCCTATGTTCAAGCTTGCCTTTTCTCTTAGCCACCTTTCCATAAAAAAAAATAAAAGTCCAACTTACCATAAGTTAAATGCTTGGCCGACACTATGAGGAAGGAAAGTAAAAAAAATAAAATTCTCACATGTACACCAAGGGATTCGAACAACTTCCTTCAAGGAACACATATTGTGCCATCTCCTCTTTACTAATTGTTCACTTATGCTAACATTTTACCACTTAATTACCTTAAGCTTTAAGGTCACTTGTTCCATTTCATTAAGGTACTAAATACCAAAAATTATACCAAATCCAACTAAATCCTGAGCCTTATCAGGACTATTTAAACACACACATTGGATAATTTAACTATCTGAGCACCAAAATAATGCAACATATAAAAAACTCAAATTTTAGGATGTTACAATTCTACCTCCCTTAAAGAAAATTTCATCTTCAAAATTTACCTGGTTAAAAGAGGTGAGGATATTTCTGTCGAATTGTCTTCTCAAGCTCCCATGTAGCTTCTTCCGCTCCGTGATTATGCCATAGAACCTTGACTAACGGCACAGTCTTCCTTCCCAACACCTTTACATCTCGATCTAAAATTTTCACTGGCTCTTCATCAAATGACAAGTCAGGCCTTAACTCAACTTCCTCTACTGGTACTATATGAGATGGATCCAATTGATAACGCCTAGACATTGAGACATGGAAAACACTATGAATCTGACTCAACTCCGGAGGTAATTCAAGCTGATAAGCCATTGGTCCTACACGCTTCAACACACGATACGGCCCGATGGACCAAGGGCTCAACTTGCTCTTCCTTTCAAATCTGACTATCTTCTTCCAAGGTGAGACCTTTAGAAAGACCTGATCTCCCACCTCAAACTCAATGTCCTTACGCTTCAGATCCGCATATGACTTTTGTTTATCCGAAGCTTCCTTTAACCGCCCGAATCACCTTTACCTTTTTTTCTATCTTTGATATCAATTTAGGACCCAATAACTATTGTTCCCCCAATTCAGTCCAACAAGTAGGAGTACGACACCTTTAATCGCGCCCAAATCACCTTTACCTTTTTTTCCATCTCTGATATCAATTCAGGACCCAATAACTGTTGTTCCCCCAATTCAGTCCAACAAGTAGGAGTACAACACCTACGACCATACAATGCTTCATAGGGTGCCATTTGGATACTGGATTGATAACTATTGTTATACGCAAACTCTGCCAATAGTAGAAAATCCTCCCAACTCCCCCGGAAGTCAATCACACAGCCCCTTAACATGTCTTCCAAGATATGGATTACTCTATAACATCCTAGATTAGGGGTTATGCGTTTGGAGCATAACTCAGATGTTAGTAGGCTTTAAGGGTGTTTGGAAGCTTTGGAAAATTATTGGCTTTGAAGTTAAAAAGGGGAAGCTAGGCTAAGGAAGCCTTAAGAAAATTTGTGTTGGATTCATGACACAAAGAAACCAATTGGCAAGGTGGCAAGGGACGCTACCTTGGGGCTTGGAAGGTGCGTCACATGCAGTGCCAAGGGGAGGAGGTTCGAGCTACAGAGATTACACTTGGGAGCTTTTATTTTTGGCGTTAAAAGGGGAGCAAGGCCATGGAGATCTTAAGGGAAAAATCTTAGGCGTGTTTGGCATAAAACAGGCCTTGGTAAAGTGGCTGCAAGGCGCCACTTGAGGGCCTGGAAATGACTCCATAAGCCCGGTGTGGTCCTGAGTTCGGTCTTGTTGGCGTGGGAGGCGTGTTTTATTTTTGTTTTTGGTGTTAAGGGGGGAGCTAGGGGAAGGAGGCTTTAAAAGAAATTGTGGCGAGTTTATGTCACAAAAAAATGCCTTAGCAGAGTGGCTTGGGGCGTTATTGCAGCTTGCGTGAGGAGGGCTCGAGTTCGAGCCTCATGGACAGCAGTAGGTGGGATTTTATTTTGCTTTTGCGTCAAGGCAGGGAAGGGGAAGGTTATACGGCAATTGGACTTCTATTTGGGTGAAGATTAAGCTTATTTTATCCTATTAATATTCGCTAAGAGTAGGATAATTGTAGTTTTATTTATTTATTTTATTATAGGATAATTATGGTTTTATTTAGATTAAATGAGATTTTATTTTATTTATTATAGTTTAATAGATAGATAAGAGATAAGGTGTTGGATTAATTATTTTATTTGTTAAGAGATAAAATAGGAGTTTAAGTTGGGATTTGATAAGTGGGGAAGTGGTGGCCAATTGTTGGACTCTAGGAGCTTGAATTTTCGGTATAAATATGGTGCTAGTGTGTGCTAAATTTCCCCTTTCAAAACCTTTCTTTTTCATCTTGGTTATTGCCAAAATTTAGTACCTCTTTTCCCATTGGTGTCATTTTTCCCTTGCACAAAAGCCACTTGTGTTTCATTCCTTTTCTCTCTGCCGAATTTCCCACTGCAACTCCTCTTTTCCCTTATCTTTTTGCCAAGCCGAAATACTCTGTGTGCTAGCCGAAACTTCTTCCAAAATTTAGTTAGTATCGATTCTTTCTAAGCGTCATATCCCTCTCTTTTATCTTTGAGTGAAGCCGATTATACAAAGTGCCACATAGCCGATTATTCTCTAAGCCTCAAAGCCGAATATCCCTATGGTGACAAAGATAGGTGCTGTCGATTTCTTCAATAGAGGTAAAAACAAGTTGGATTTCTATTCTTTTCTTTAAGGACTTATCAAAAATTAAAGACTAATCCTTACTATTATTCTTTGACCGAAATCTTAAGGAGAGATTCGAGATTTTGGCCTATTGTCGATTTCTAGGAGGAAGATCTTCGGATTTCAAGGATTTACGGTAAGTCATGTATTTGGCCAAAAGCCATTGATCATTTTTAAGTGATTAGAATCGGATCTAACATATGTGTATAGGGATTTCAACATCTACATAGTCAAGTGGTGTTTCGGGATTTAAGATTTGGAAGGTAAGTACATTCGGCCAAGGGCCTATTTTAGTATTTAGACTTGTTTCTTATCTATTCAAAAGCCAGAAACTAACCCCTTAAGTGATCTAATGCTAGCCGATTACAAGGTAGAAGGATTTCAACGTTCTGGGATTCGATTTTTAATCCAATCGGCACCAAGGTAAGAATTTGATTACAACAATCCTACTAGGATTTGGATTTATAGCCGAATGGCTTTTTACTAACATGTTAGGGTTGGCCGAATATAGGAATTAAAGATCTAAAGCAATAGAACGAGTTTTCAGATTTCAGTAAATTCGATAACTATATCAGGTGTGTACCTCACGCTAAATCTTAATAATTTTATGGCTTGAATTTATTATATGAGTTAATAAGAACGTGGAAAATAAGGCTAAAGTACCTTGCCATGGTACAAAGTACTCAGATACGTTTCCTACTCCTACTAGGATTATGTTAAATATCTGTTACGACACACATATGACATTATAAGAATGTGAAATAAGAATTTGGCATGTTAATGCATGATATGTATGATATGGGGCATATGGGTTATATGAAAAGGAGAAGTGAATGTGGTGACCTAAGACCACGATATCTGAATGTGGTGACCTAAGACCACGATAACTGAATGTGGTGACCTAAGACCACGATATCTGAATGTGGTGACCTAAGACCACGATATCTGAATGTGGTGACCTAAGACCATAAATTTTATAAGGGCGATGAGCACGTCGACTGCAGTGACTGCCTTCGATGGTGTGTAGCGGATGGAGTGTTAACTTAATAGTCCCCACGGTGTGTAGGATGGTACGGGTGATGTGTAGCGGATGGCATATAGGTTTGGGTTCGGGTTGCATCATTATTTTATATCTGCTATATGATTATGTATGTGATGTGATATTATGCCTGAATCTATTTGGACATAATGTTTGTGTACACATTGAGTCTGTTGACTCACCCCGTTGTGGGAACCATTTTCAGGTGACGATCAGTGATGGACCGAGCCAGCAGATGCTTAGGGATGGCCATGCTCAGCAAGAAGTTTTTTTTTATTTAGGCTATTTTATTTTAAGTGTTTTAAATTTTAAATTTTGGGAATTATTTGATGTAATAAGGCCATAGTAGAACTACTTTACTTTGCTTTTATTTATTAAGCTTACAAACTTTTATTTATTAAAAGATTAAGTAAATTTATTTTAAAACAAAGCCTAAACGTTTTGTCACTTAAAGTAAAGGGCTTTAATAATGAAATAAATTTGTTTTCAACTCAGGCCCAACCCAAAACAATCTTTCTTTCAAAACACACAAGTTTTTCCTAAGTAACAAAAGAATTTGAAATGGTTTACACCGGGGAACATACCAAATCTGATCTAGGCTCGTGGGCTGGGTTTGGGGTGTTTCAATTTGTATCAAAGCCCAGTTTTAAATTCTCGGCCTTGGGTTTAAGGCCCAAAACTTTTTCCAAAGTAAGCCCAAAAGGAATTTTCTAAAAATTTTTCAGGTTTTCTGGCATGGCACCTAAGTCTCCGACCATGATCCACCGTAAGTACTTCGCTTCAAGTGATTTGAATATGTGAAATGTATGGGCTTTTATGGCAACGTAGATTAGTGAACTAGGATCTGTTGAACCGTAGGACTAGCCTACTCAAAAACCCAAGTACATAAGACTTAAGGACCATTAGACAAACATGTGGTTAAGTTGCCGAGCTAGGGTGTGGTAACTATTGTGCGCATGTCTAGGAGTGGATTCAGTAAGAGCTTGGTATTTAAGTAGTCCTAGCGACTCACCTCCTCTTTACTCGAATCTTACATGGTGCGTAGTAACCGTTCACCCTAACCAAGAGGACTTAGTCATCGGCTAAACCAATGATTAAAACCCGAAAGGGACTAGCCATATTTTTATAAAACCTTAGTTTTAAAATCCTTAAATTAACCCTTCGATTTGCAAAAAATCTATTTTGAAAATTTCTCAAGAAAAAAAATTGGTTTGCCAAAATTACTAAAATACCACAGGTCGTAAAATTACAAAATGCACTTAGTTTCTAAATTACCATATTGCTCTCGATTTTAGTAAAATTTCTATTTTGCAAAAGTATCCAAAACTCTATTTTACTTAAAAATTCAAGGTACTTTGATTTGGGAAAATTACTAAAATGCCCCGTGTTGTAAATTAATAAAATACCCTTAGTTTTAAGATTTCCAAAAAATACCCTCGACTTTTGCTAAAATGTTTCTACTTTACAAAATACCAAAACTTCATTTTACAAATATCAAGATACCCTGATTTGGAGAGTTTATGGAAATGCCCCTGACTTCCAAAATTACCGAAATAACCCCGATTTCTGAAATTTCTGCAACACTGCTGATTTGGAAAACAAATTTTCAAGATAACCTCGAGTTTTTGTAAATTTTGAAATACTTTTGATTTATAAAGATTATTTTAGAAGTGACCTCAATTTATTACCGAAATACCTTATAGGAAAAATGACGAAATAACCCCTGGGGGATGATCAGGAATGCCCAAAGTAGTGAAATGAATGTTGTGAATGAATGTGTCTCTTTCGAGATGGATGAATGTGAATGTGAATGTGAATCTCTGAATTAGAATAGTGAACTTGAACTGAGACTTTGTTTGATCGAAAGAACCACTATTAAACTCCTATTCATAAAACTGTTCGCGGTTAAACAGTGGAACAAAATACTAATGCATAAAACTCTTTAATCAAATAAAATTGCGACGTTAGAAATGAGTTCTCAGGAACGTGAACTTAAAAAAAAATTGTGCCTAGGAAGTATGATGGCTCTATTAAGATCAGAGTGCGCAGTATAAGCGTAGCGCGGTGAGTTAAGATGTTCGATTATTCGATAGTAAGTAATTTCGAGGATGAAATTATTTTTAAAGAGGGTAGAACTGTAATATCCTAGATTAGGGGTTATGCGTTTGGAGCATAACTCACATGTTAGTGGCTTTAAGGGTGTTTGGAGGTGTTTTAAGAGTTTTTAGAATTCTAGGATGGAAGAGAAAGCTTTGGAAAATTATTGGTTTTTAAGTTAAAAAGGGGAAGCTAGGCTAAGGAAGCCTTAAGAAAATTTGTGTTGGATTCATGACACAAAGAAATCAATTGACAACGTGGCAAGGGACGCTACCTTGGGGCTTGGAAGGTGCGTCACATGGAGTGCCAAGGGGAGGAGGTTCGAACTATAGAGATTGCACTTGGGATCTTTTACTTTTGGCGTTAAAAGGGGAGCAAGGCCAGGGAGGTCTTAAGGGAAAATTCTTAGGCGTGTTTGGCATAAAACATGCCTTGGTAAAGTGGCTGCAAGGCGCCACTTAAGGGCCTGGAAATGACGCCATAAGCCTGGTGCAGGTCTGGAGTTCGAGACTTGTTGGCAGCAGGGAGGCGTGTTTCATTTTTGTTTTTGGCGTTAAGGGGGGAGCTAGGGGAAGGAGGCTTTCAAAGAAATTGTGGCGAGTTTATGTCACAAAAAAAATGCCTTGGCAGAGTGACTTGGGGCGTTATTGCAGCTTGCAGCAGTGAGGGCTCAGGTTCGAGCCTTGTGGACAGCTAGTAGGTGGGATTTTATTTTGCTTTTGCGTCAAGGCATGGAAGGGGAAGGTTATAGGGCAATTGGACTTCTATTTGGATGAAGATTAAGCTTATTTTATCCTATTAATATTCGGCTAAGAGTAGGATAATTGTAGTTTTATTTATTTATTTTATTATAGGATAATTATGGTTTTATTTAGATTAAATGAGATTTTGTTTTATTTATTATAGTTTAATAGATAGATAAGAGATAAGGTGTTGGATTAATTATTTTATTTGTTAAGAGATAAAATAGGAGTTTAAGTTGGGATTTGATAAGTGGGGAAGTGGTGGCCAATTATTTGACTCTAGGAGCTTGAATTTTCGGTATAAATATGGTGCTAGTGTGTGCTAAATTTCCCCTTTCAAAACCTTTCTTTTTCATCTTGGTTATTGTCGAAATTTAGTACCTCTTTTCCCATTGGTACCGTTTTTCCCTTGCGCAAAAGCCACTTGTGTTTCATTCCTCTTCTCTCTGTCGAATTTCCCAGTGCAACTCCTCTTTTCTCTTCTCTTTTTTCCAAGCCGAAATACTCTGTGTTCTAGCCAAAACTTCTTCCAAAATTTAGTTAGTATCGATTCTTTCTAAGCCTCATATCCCTCTATTTTATCTTTGAGTGAAGCCGATTATACAAAGTGCCACATAGCCGATTATTCTCTAAGCCTCAAAGCCGAATATCCCTGTGGTGACAAAGATAGGTGCTGTCGATTTCTTCAATAATGGTAAAAACAAGTTGGATTTCTATTATTTTCTTTAAGAACTTGTCGAAAATTAAAGACTAATCTTTACTTTTATTCTTTGACCAAAATCTTAAGGGGAGATTTGGGATTTTGGCCTATTGTCGATTTCTAGGAAGAAGATCTTCGGGATTTCAAGGATTTACGGTAAGTCATGTATTCGGCCAAAAGCCATTGATCATGTTTAAGTGATTAGAATCAGATCTAACATATGTGTATAGGGATTTCAACATCTCCATAGTCAAGTGGTGTTTAGGGATTTAAGATTTGAAAGGTAAGTACATTCGGCCAATGGCCTATTTCAGTATTTAGACTTGTTTCTTATCTGTTCAAAAGCCAGAAACTAACCCCTTAAGTGATCTAATGCTAGCCGGTTACAAGGTAGAAGGATTTCAACGTTTTGGGATTCGATTTTTAATCCAATCGGCACCAAGGCAAGAATTTGATTACAACAATCCTACTAGGATTTGGATTTATAGTCGAATGGCTTTTTACTAACATGTTAGGGTTGGCCGAATATAGGAATTAAAGATCTAAAGCAATAGAACGAGTTTTCGAATTTTAGTAAATTCGATAAGTATATCAGGTGTGTACCCCACACTAAATCTTAATAATTTTATGGCTTGAATTTATTATATGAGTTAATAAGAATGTGGAAAATAAGGCTAAAGTACCTTGCCATGGTACAAAGTACTCAAGTACATTTCCTACTCCTACTAGGATTATGTTAAATATCTGTTACGACACACATATGACATTATAAGAATGTGAAATAAGAATTTGGCATGTTAATGCATGATATGTATGATATGGGGCATATGGGTTATATGAAAAGGGGAAGTGAATGTGGTGACCTAAGACCACGATATCTGAATGTGGTGACCTAAGACCACGATAACTGAATGTGGTGACCTAAGACCACGATATCTGAATGTGGTGACCTAAGACCACGATATCTGAATGTGGTGACCTAAGACCACAAATTTTATAAGGGCGATGAGCACGTCGACTGCAGCGACTGCCTTCGATGGTGTGTAGCGAATGGAGGGTTGACTTAGTAGTCCCCATGGTGTGTAGGATGGTACGGGTGATGTGTATCGGATGGCATATAGGTTTGGGTTCGGGTTGCATCATTATTTTATATCTGCTATATGATTATGTATGTGATGTGATATTATGCCCTAATCTATTTGGACATAGTGTTTGTGTACACATTGAGTCTCATTGACTCACCCTGCTGGGAACCATTTTTAGGTGACGATCGTTGATGGACCGGCCAGAGATGCTAGGGATGGCCATGCTCAGAGAAGTTTTTTTTATTTAGGCTATTTTATTTTAAGTATTTTAAATTTTAAATTTTAAATTTTGGGAATTATTTGATGTAATAAAGCCATAGTAGAACTACTTTACTTTGCTTTTATTTATTAAGCTTACAAACTTTTATTTATTAAAAGATTAAGTAAATTTATTTTAAAACAAAGCCTAAACATTTTGTCACTTAAAGTAAAGGGCTTTAATAATGAACTAAACTTGTTTTCAACTCAAGCCCAACCCAAAACAATCTTTCTTTCAAAACACACAAGTTTTTCCTAAGTAACAAAAGAATTTGAAACGGCTTACATCGGGGAACATACCAGATCCGGTCTAGGCTCGTGGGCCGGGTTTGGGGTGTTTCATACTCTCTTCGACTGACCATCTGTCTGAGGATGAAATGCCGTACTGAAATTCAACTTGGTTCCCAAAGCTTTATGTAAGGATTTCCAAAATCATGATATAAACCTAGGGTCTCTGTCAGAAATAATAGACACTGGCACCCCATGCAACCTCTCGATCTCTGCTACATACAACTTGGCCAACTTCTACAATGAGTAATTCGTACGAACAGGTAGAAAATGGGCAGTCTTAGTCAACCGATCCACTATTACCCAAATGGAATCTTTCTTAATAGGCGATAAAGGTAACCCACTAACAAAGTCCATCATTATCCGTTCCCATTTCCATAAAGGAATCTTTACCGGTTGCAACAATCCTGATGGTGGTTGGTGTTCCGCCTTCACTTGTTGACAATTCAAGCACTTGCTCACATATTCAGTAACTTTTCGATTCAACCCTGGCCACCAATAATGCTCACGGGGGTCTCGATACATTTTATTTCCCCCGGGGTGCATAGCATAAGGACTACTATGCACCTCTCGCAGAATCATTTGTCTCAATTCTGAATATTTGGGCATACAAATTCTTCCTCGAAAACACAGTACTCCATCCTTATTAAATCCAAAATCCTCTATTACACCACCTTCCACTTGCTGAAGTAAGGGACCCAACTTTTCATTTGATAACTACTTTTCCCGATCTGACCTACCCACATGGGTTTCACCTGAAGTTTAGCTAGCAGACTGCCATCTTCATACAAACTGAGATGAGCAAACATCATTCTTAACTCTGATATCACCTTACAACTCAACGCGTCTGCCACCACATTAGCCTTTCCAGGGTGATACTCGATTAAGAAGTCGTAATCCTTCAACAGCTTTATCCACCTCTGTTGTCTTAAGTTCAACTTCTTTTGAGTAAGGAGGTACTTTAGACTCTTATGGTCCGTATAAATGATTGACTTCTCACCATAGAGATAGTGCCTCCAAATCTTTAGAGCAAAAACCACCGCAACTAACTCTAAATCATAAGTAGGATACTTGACTTTGTGTGGCCTTAACTGACGAGATGTATAGGCCACCACTTTTCTACCTTGAATCAACATACATCCTAAACACGTGTGTGACGCATCGCAGCAAACAATAAACTCTTTTCCAGCCTCAGGTTGAATCAGTACTGGAGGTTCCATCAAAATCTTCTTCAGTTTCTCAAAACTTTCTTGTTGTTGTTCTGCCCACACAAATGATACTCCCTTTCGCAATAGTTTAGTTAGGGGTGCAACAATCAACGAAAACCCCTTAATAAAACGTCTATAATAACCAGCCAATCCTAGGAAACTCTAAATTTCTACCACTCTCTTCGGTGGTTTCCAATCCAACACAGCCTCTACCTTCCGAGGATCAACTCTGATTCCTTTGGCTGACACAACATGTCCCAAGAAAGTCACTTCCTTCAGCGAAAATTCACACTTACTGAATTTGGCATAAAGTTGCTCTTCCTGTAATATTTGAAAAACTATCCATAGATGTGAATCGCGCTCTTCTTCATTCTTCGAGTATACCAAGATATCATCTATAAACACCGCTACAAACCGATCTAAGTAGGGTTGAAAGACTCGGTTCATCATGTCCATAATGCAGCTGGTGCATTGGTCAATCCAAACGGCATCACCGAAAACTCATAATGTCTATATCGAGTTCGAAATGCTGTCTTATGAATATCTGCCTCATTAAACTTGAGTTGGTGATAGCCCGACCTTCAATCTATCTTGGAGAAAACTGAAGCTCCTTGCAATTGATCAAACAGGTCATCGATTCTCGGTAATGGATACCTATTATTGATTATCAATTTATTCAATTGCCAATAATCAGTGCACATACGCATCGACCCATCCTTCTTCTTAACGAGCAAGACCAGTGCTCCCCACGGTGACACACTCAGTCGAATAAATCCCTGATCTAACAATTCTTGAATTTGAGCTTTAAGCTCCGCTAACTCCTTCAGCGCCATCCTATAAGGAGCAATGGACACCGGAGCTGCTCTGGGAAAAAGCTCAATACCAAACTCTACTTCCCGATCTAGAGGTAAACCCGAAAGTTCCTCAGGAAAGACATTTGAATATTCTTTCACCATTCTAACATCTTCCACCGATAATTCCTTGGCATCCAAAGCACTAATGAAGGCTAGGAATGCTCCACACCCTTTTCGCACCAACTTTTCTGCCTGTAAAGCAGATACCACATTTGCTAAGTAGTTTCTCCATTCGCCTATCATCACCACTTCCTTATCTTCCAAAGTCCTTATCGACATCCATTTTGCAGCACAATCCAAGTGTGCCCTGTGCTTTACCAACCAATCCATGCCCAAAATAAGGTCGAACTTACCAAAAGGCAGTTCCATCAGATCCGCAAAGAATATTTTTCTAAGGGCACGTCTCTAAACAATTTATACACTAGCACAGAATGTCCTAAAGGACTAATTACCGTCATCTCTTTATCAGAAATCTTAGATCTAATGTTAAGATTTCCAGATATAGCACTAGCAACATACGAATGGGTAGATCCGATATCAATCAAAGCAGTAACAGGTACATCGAAGATGAAGAATGTACAGGTTATCATATTAGGTGCATCACCATCTTCTCGGCGTCTAACCGCATAAACTAACCTTGGCTGCCTCACCTTCGCGTTACCCCTGAAACCATTACCTCTGCCCGGTGCACCTTGACCTCAACCTGGGCCATTACCACCTCGACCTGGTCCTCGGCCCCTCGGTGGCTGCTGAACGTCTCTAGTTGGCTGTGCATCATGGCTACAAGCTTCTTGAGTCAGAGCAGTCTGTCGAGGACAATTCTTAAGCTGATGGCCCTTAGAACCACATTTGAAACAACCATCGCCTCTCTTCCAAGATTCACTGTGGTGTCGCCTTCCACAACAAGATAGGATAGAATTTGATTGGTAGCAGCAGGTGTTCTAGCTTGAGCTGGGTCATCATTCCTGGGCCTCTTCAAAAACCTTTTAGCAGGACCCAAGTACCTAAAGTCCTTCTTGTTCCTGCCTCTATCTCTTTCTCAGTTTTCCTCTCTGAGTTCTTAGGCTTTTCAGCTATTTTGGATTTCTCCACAAGCGTGGCAAAAGTTCTTTCTTGTTGTGGGGCTATCAGTACCCGCAATTCATCATTCAACCCATCCTTAAAATGCACACAATGTTCATGGTCAGTAGGCACTATAGTTCAAGCATAACGACTCAAACATAAAACTTCTGCTTCATAAGCTACCACCGTCTTATTTCCTTGAACCAGATTCAGAAATTCCTTCCTCCGTGCATCCACATAACTTGACTCGACATACTTTCCCTGGAATACAGTTTTGAAGAATTCCCAAGTAACACATTCGGCCTGAGTGCCTTCCCGAACAGTGAGCCACCATTGATACGCCTCGTCCCTTAACAAGGACACAACTCCTCTTAGTTTCTTCACGATAGTACACTCCAGGTCATCCATAATCCGCTCCACAGCCTCGAGCCAATACTCTGCAACATTTGGGGCTACTCTCGAGATACCCCTAAAAGTCTCAGCACCATTTGATCTGAGTAGCTCCGATATTGATCCACGAGCTACTGGTCCCGATCTAATCCCAACAACCCTTTCCAAAACTCATAACATTGCTTGAGACAGAGCAATGTCTTCTCTTATACGGCCATGTGATCCATCTTCCGACACAGGTGATGCTGGCGCGTCCATTTCTGGCATAAGTCCCGATACTTCAGACACAACTTTAGCACCTCGACCTCTACCATGGCCACGTCTACCACGTCCACGTCCTCTAGTGCTCATATTGACTATTTTGTTTCAATCTGATTACAAGTTTTATGAATTAGTATTCTAATTCAGTGTTTATTAACGATATTTTATGAGATATAAGAGGTAGAGTTGTTTTCGTAAACGCATCCTATAGTCCCAATCTCTATAGTTTCAACATCTAAAACTAAAAGTTCTACAGTGTTCCTATAGTCATACCACAATAATAATCATTCAATTTCAATACACTTACTTGACTTGGTGCGCGATACTCGTGGTGCCATACTACCTTTGAAACATACGTTCTATAATCCAAAACAGTTTTAAAAAAAATGTTTTAGAACCCAAACCACAGCCGAGTTTTGAACTAGGCTCTGATACCATAAAATGTAACACCCCAAACCCAACCTAAGCGTTAAGGCCAGTTTTGACATGCCATACAAAATAATTATACTTTGATTCCTATTTAAGTAAAAGCGATTTCAAAGTTTTGACGAAGTCTTTATCGAGTAAAAGATTTGAATAATAAATCGATAATTTGAGATGTAAGATCTTATAAATCGAAATTTGAAAATACCATTTAACAGTTTGAGAAAAATTTTAAAAGAAATTAAAGATTTTTTTTAAAGAATTGATGAAAAACTTTAGAATAATTTCACTACTATGAAAATTTTATGAAATCTTTTATATATTCATTTGGAATAAAACATTTATTTAAGTTTTTAGAAATTAAAATCTCATTTAAAATATTGAAAGCGGTTTATAATTTCATCAAACAATAAAAAACCAAATAAAAAATTATTAAGAGGCCTTATTACAAACCTTAATTCAAAATAATTAAAAGTATTAAAAGAAATTCAAAATTTTCAAATTTATCCGCTTTTAAGTATGGCCTCTACCAAGATATCCACGGCCCAAGACTCCGTCAGTGATCATTACCTGAAAGGAATAAGGAAAACAGGGTGAGTTACTAGAACTCAGTGTGTAACCCACTTACCATTGTCCACTAGGCCAAAAATCCAATTTAGCATTTATTAGGCCAAAGCCCATTTACAATTACAACATAATAACATGTATATAATATGCATGTGATATGCAATTCCCAAACCAAACCTAATTTTCATCCGCTACACACCACCCGTACCAACTAGCACACCTGTGGGGAGCTTTAGTCACCCACCCTGTCAACACACCAAAATAGGCATTAAGCCGTTTATATCAATTTGTGGACAAGCCACCAGATTTACAGAGTTTATATGGCATAGCCATTTTTCAGATTTGTGGTAGAGCCACCAGAATTTTGTAGCAAAGCTACCAGAACTTCTCTTCGTCAAATATCCCAGCCCATGCAAATCATTTTATAATATGCAGATTCAATTACAATAATCCATTCTTATAATTATTACAAACATACAACCCATTATAAAAATTTTCACAATCTGGCCCATATCACATTTTGGCCCTTATAACTCATATCACACTTGGCCCATATATCAAATATCGCATTTGACCCATATATCAAATATCACATTTGGCCCATATATCAAATATCACATTTGGCCTTTATATCAAATATTACATTTGGCCCATATATCAAATATCACATTTGGCCCATATAGTCACTTTTATCGATTTGGCCCATTGAGGGCAATTTCGTAATATTTACAGTCTTAATACCGATTTCATAGTCTTTACCAATAAATTGATAAATATGCCAGTTTACCCGATTTCACTAACTTGTGATTTAATCAAGCGATTAATACGATATAGTTATTTAACCCATGAGATACAGTGTGAGATTACACACCTAATTACGGTAAGCACTACACTTTCCTGACCGTCAACACCTAAAAATATTTTAACGCTCGATTAGATCATTAACACTTATAGTAAATCTACTCTAAAATAAACGGTGTAGGTTTTTACCCTCGAAATCGTGAATAACTACTATTTGCCGGTTCTCCCCGGTTGACAGTTCACAACCCGGTGGAAAATCCCGAATCGTTGGTGCCTCACAATTGCGAACAACCTTGAATAGTTGATTTTCACTAGATGAGGGTCTACAACCCCGTGGAAAATTCTGGATCGTCAAAACAGCCTTTCGTTTGAATCTAGAAGGGATCGCAAATCCGCTCCTTTTTCGATCACCAATCACTACTCCTTTTATTTCGATCTTGTTTGCCTCCATTGTCAAATAAATTTTGGTCCAAACTAATATTTTGTTATTATAACCAATTGATCTTATGAGTGAAGTCGGCTTACCACAAAAATCCTTATGTTCACATGATAAAAATCGAGTGATAGAGTCCCTATGATAAAATCAGTTAATCAACACTATCTTTAACAAATAAAAAAATAATATAGAGCCCTTCGAAAAAATTTCCTTACCTTGAACGATGAAATCCTTTTTCACACGATCTTCCTATGGCTAGGGTCGATTAAACGATGTAGAAATAATTGGCACTCCACTATACCACTACAAGAAGAAAGGGTTTTATTTAAAAGAGAAAATATGATGATTTCAGTCAAAAAGACCCTCCCAAGCCAACATATGAATTTCGACAATAGAGGAAATATAAAAGAATTGAAAAGAGTGTTATTACCGATTATTCAAAGATGACCGCTCGAATGAAAAAGAGGGTTAAATGGAAGATGGAAGATTCAGCTATAGTAAAAATATTAAAGAGGGAGTGATGTTTGAGAGTTTTTCCAAGAAGAAAAGAAGAAGAAAATAGGGTGTTTATGTTTCGGGTTTTCTTTCAAGAATGGAAGATGAACAAAGAAAAAGTCTTGAGGCTAGTGTGCATTTGGCAAGAGAAGAAAAGAAAAGAAAAGAAAAAAATGCCCTTCAAGATTGTATGGTTTCTGCACAAAGAGGAAAAGATTTTAGGGAGAATGAAAGATAATACCGAAATGGTCAAAATGAAATGGTCAAAACAAAACACAATTTTTACCTATTGGTTAAGACACATTCGGCTATGGAGAAGAATTTTGAGAGAAAGATTTTGGAGAGGAAAACTATTAATACACCAAAATGCCAAAATGAAAAATGACCAAAGCTAGCACCTACCTTACCAAATGCTAACAAAAAATTTGGCCATCCCCCCTAGCCCCTAAAACCATCCAACTGCATGGCCAAGTGGTCAAAGTTTAGCCACCCAAACTTTCCAAAACATCTCCCTTGTTATAAGCCTTATGTTCCCCCTACATGCCTTTTCCATTTGATTCCTTTCCCTATGTTCAATCTTGCCTTTTCTCTTAACCACCTTGCCATAAAAAAAAAATAAAAGTCCAACTTACTATAAGTTAAATGCTTGACCGACACTATGAGGAAGGAAAGAAAAAAAAACAAAATTCTCACATGTACACCAAGGGATTCGAACTCCTTCCCTCAAGGAACACATATGGCGCCATCTCCTCCTTACTAATTGTTCACTTATGCTAACTTTTTACCACTTAATTACCTTAAGCTTTAAGGTCACTTGTTCCATTTCATTAAGGTACTAAATACCAAAAATTATACCATATCCAAATAAATCTCGAGCCTTCTCAAGACTATTTAAACACACACATTGGTTAATTTAACTAGCTGAGCACCAAAATAATGCAACATATAAAAACTCAAATTTTAGGATGTTACAGTAAAGTTATGAAATTTGTCATAAAAGTGTTAATTAGTAGAAATTGTGGGCTGTTGTAGTTATGAAAATGGTTTGGCTAGGCTTAAAATACAATAAAATTAAATAAAAATCATTTTAGATGCCTAGGGGCAAAAGTGTAAATATGATAATGTTTAGGGGCAAAAATGTAATTTTCATAATATGATTTTTGGACTGAATTGAAAAGTATAATAACTTAATAAGTCAAATGTGATATTTTAGATAAAGAAAATGAGTTTCAAACTTAAAACGACGGAAAGACGAATATTGGACGACTCGGTCCCTTTTGCCACTTTAAGTCGAGGTAAGTTCGTATGGTAAACAGTAGTGTTTATTTTTTAGATTGGCAAATAGTTTATGAAATCACTCGTATTATTTTCTGAATATTGGAAACTAATGTTCGAACAAGTAAACGCAGGGTTGAACTATTATGTTAAATGCTAAATGATAATTTGACGGAAAAGACCATGGACGAACCATGGCATAGTGTGACAATGTGAAAACTATGTGAAATTGTGACTAAGTGAATTCGGGTGCTGGTCTAGTACGTCCTACCGTGTGGTCGGGTATTTCGGTATATTATGATACCGATGACTTATGTAAGCAAAGACCGAGTAGTTACGTATGACCAATAGCTTGTGTGAGCAGACCTGAGAATGTAAATGTGAATAGCTCGAGAATGAGCCTATGTGTGTTATGTGATTATGTGATGTCCGGGTGCTGGTCTTGTACGTCTACCAGTGGCTAGGTAGTCCCGCATATGTTGCGGATACCTAATAGCTTGTGTGAGCAACACTGTGTTGCTATGCCTGACTGACAGCTTCTGTGAGCAGACCCATGAATGTTAAGTGATTCGGATGCTAGTCTTATAAGTTATACCAGTGGCTAGGTAATCAGGCATGTGTTGCGGATACCTGGCAGCTTGTGTGAGTAGCACTGAGTAGTTACGTATGACTGACAGCTTGTGTGAGCAGACCGAGAATGTAAATGTGAATAGCTCGAGAAAAAGCATATATGTGAAATGTGATAAGACGTAGCTTCGGCTGCATATATGTGGCACGTATTTGAAAGCGTTCTAAGTACCCGTTAATATTTCGATGTGCTCAAAAGGAAAATGACTAAAGTGTAAATGAATGTGAATATGTGACGATCAAGTGCAGGTATATGTATGTATACACTCATGAGCAATGTGCTCGGTATGTGATCGAATTTTGGTAAGAATGTAAACGAGTAAGTTATACCTATGAGAATGACCTTGTGATTATAAGTCCATGCTTATGATGTATGAATATGTGGCAGATGTGATTGATTGTAATGTGTGAGGCTTTTAGGCCAAATTAAATTGAGTAATGATATGTCCAAGTCTTTTTTATTGATGTATAGGATAAATTGGCCAATGAATGGCTTGTAAATATTTGATAATGACTAGTTATTGGAATGGCTAACCATGGTTATACTTTGGTGTTAAATGTGTGTAAATGAAAATTAATATACAGGAAACATAGAAGAGTAAAATTAGCAATAAAACAGTTTGGGAAACAGCGGTTGTGTGACTTTGAAAAATCACCAAAAAATGGTGAAAATTTAATTAGAGGTTGACTGAGACATAAAATTAAATATTATTGAGTCTATTTCTACAGAAAAGAAATATAATAAGCAAAAGAATTTCATTTAGTGAGATATTTGGATTTGAGTGAGACAGGGTCTGAATGATTTCAGATCCTTATTCTGACTTGTGAAATTCATTAAACATTTTACAAAAATAATCATGGGACAAAATTTATATGCTTGAATTTATTATTGAGTCTATTTTCAAAATAAACAAAAGGAAACATCATTCAAGTTCTGTACGATGAGATAATTAATTTTTAGTTAAGAGGGGTCAGAACTGTCGGACAGCAAAATAGGGGATAATTTAAATAATAAAATGTATTGATTGGTTGAAGCAAAAATTCTAGAAATTTTATGGTAAGAATATATGTGATTCTAGTTTCAGTGAAAATTAGAAGATCTTAATTTGGAGCTCCTTAACTCTAGATAAAAATAATTTAGTGGCTATAACTCGAGTAAACAGCTCAAGATGAACATAAATGAATTGTGAAATTTTATGCAATAATGATGGTATTATCTTGAGAGCTTATAATAAGGATTGTTAAAAGCATGGAAATCAATTGTTTATTATTTACATACGTACTTACTAAGCTTTATATCTTACCTTGTTGTTTTCTGTAGGATTGAAGCTCGAAACAACTATTATTTTGACAAAGACAAGCGCACCTATCGAACAGTAGTATAGCTGTGGTGAGTCCGAAATAACGTATCCTCAAGGACCAAGAGTATTTAATAATAACTATATTTTTATTATCTAGCCTAATAATTAAAGGGATTTGCTTTTAATCTAAACATTAACTAACTACTTTAACTAACTATGAACTTGACAGAAAGTAAATTGGGAAAATACTTCGGACAACTTATATGAGATGGACGACACCTAAGGAAGAATCCACCTAGACTTCACTTATTACTTTTGATTCATGTGATTTATTCACTTGACTTAATCTGTAGAAATCCCTAAATTATATTAATACCTCTTTCGAGGCTACTAACAACTGACTCTAGTTTGATTAATTGAAATCTCTTTCTAATTAAAACCCCTATTGTCGCATTAATTCGATCTATGGATTCCCATATTAGGTTTGACCCTAATCCGACATAATTTCGTCACCCTATTTGTAGGGTTGCAATCAACTCCACTTAATTGTGTTGATCTACTCTTAAATAGGGAGTTTTGCTTCATTAAATAAGCACATTCGACTTGAATCAATAACCTAAATTATCAAAACAAGAATAAAACTCACAATTAAGAATAAACACAAGTATTTATCTCATAAATCAAATAATAATAAGATATGTCATAGGTTTCATCCCTTAGGCCCGCACGGTCGTGTGGTGAACTCCAGGCCGTGTTGATTTCTCACTTTGGCCCGTTTTGTCTGTTTTTGACCCGTTTCTTGTTCTTTTCAACTCCCTAAGCTCTCCTATGTATAAAACATGAAATTAAGAGATTAGGAGCATCGAATTAATCAAATCTAGTAAATATTCATCCAAAATTAAGCCAAGCATAGGGTTAAAATATGTGTAAATTATGGTTTATCAAATACCCCCACACTTAAGCTTTTCCTTGTCCTCAAGCAAAATTCTCAACTCACAATTAAAATTAACTTCCTTCAATCCATAATTCACATCAACAATGTCTTATCATAATTCATAGATAATGTATACATGGATAATTTAACTCAAAGAGTCCTAAATATTCAAACAATCTAAGTCATCAATTTTTATAGCATGAAAACATAGGTGTTTCCCCTTACCTAAATAATTACCTCTAATTCAAAACTGTCAAGGATTGACATCCTCACTAAGGATTCACTCAACTCACTCAAAGTGTTTAAGGTTCAAAATAAAGCACTCATCAGTCAAACATGAAAAGTTATTACCATAAGCTTGCATGAAAATCAAATCTCCACCACTATAAAATAAGATGATACACAAATCAAAAGGTCTTTAAAGGGTTGTAATGGGGTTTGGGTTAAAGGTTTGGATAAAGGATGAATTAAAGGGTTAGAATCGATATTGAATTGACAAATTACCTAACTATAAACAATGAACTGATTAATGAATAATTACATCACATTACACGAGCTTTTTCTAAAGATGTGAATTTAACTGTTTAAGCTCATAGAACATAGAACTAATGATGAATAAATTTTCTACCATTTTTTGAAGAATAAATCAAATAAATAGAATTTAACAATTAAAATAAAGAATGTAGTTAGGCGACTGATCAAATCAACTCTCGATATAAGGGTAGTCAAGAGAAATGGTGATAACAAATACAAGATGGGTTTTAGGATAATATTAATGGGTGAGTCAAGAAATGGTTTGTTAAGATCAAAGGGGTTCACTAAGAGTTAATTATGAGGGTAGGCTTTTAGTGAAGTAAGTGGGTTAAACCTTAAGTGTCTTTATCATCTCAGTATACAAAATCAAAGGTGTGGTCTCGACCTGTATAATCGAAGCAAGTTCTAGAATAACAAATCAATGTTGACACACTCATAATCAATAAAGTGAGCACAAAAATATATATGCTCTAGAGGCTCAAAATCTCACAAAAATTATGGTTTTTGATGTCAACCTTGCAAATTTCAAACTTCAAGGTAATATTCAAATTTAGGTTAACAACCTAGAAATTTTTAATTCTGAAAACAGACTTATCATGCTTGATTCTCTAATATCTTAAAGTTTAAATCATCAATGCACAATTAACTATGACTTAATCCAAAACATATCAATAAAAATCATAAATCAGCAGAAGTTTTGTAACATCCTGATAATTAGGGGTTATGTATCTTACTTAATTAAATGATGTTGCAAACTTAATTATGATTGAGTATGTTTTGGAAGTTATTTTTTGAACTTCATTAATTAAGTGAATGCTTAGTGAAACTTTTAATTTCTAATAATTAAGATGGAGCTAAGCATGTTAGGCTTTAAGAAATAATGACAAGAGGTTTTAAGCATAAGATGAGTAATTGGCAAGGTGGTTAGGATGCATGGATGAGTGCTTGAGGGGAGAGGTTCGAATCCCCTAGCTAGCAAATAGGAGGATTTTATTTTTGTTTCCTTCCCTATAGTGTCGGCCAAGACCCTTCTAGAATGGATGAGCATCTTTTTAATTTTGGCTATTTGACCATATGGAAAAGGCAAGCTAAAGACTTATGGTATGGAATAAAGATAGGATGATAAGATAGGGGGGACAAAAGGCTTGATATATGGGCAATGTTTTGGAAACTTGTTCATGGTCATTTGACCATGAACCTAGTCGGTTTTAGGGGCTAAAGAGGGTGGTTAATGGTGATAGCAAATTAAGGGTTGATGTGGAAGAATTGTGGAGGAAAAAGGGGTATAATGTTGGCTTCCTAGTTGGCCGAATTTGACTTGTGTTAGGGGGTGATAGTTGGCCAAAAAAAAAATAAAAATCCTAGCAATTGTGCATCTTTTCTCTTTTCTCCAAAAACTCTCCTCTTAGCCGAATCTTGCTATTGACATTAGGTAAAAATTTCTCTTTGTTTTGGCTCTTGTTTTGACCATTTTTGGCTAAAGTTCCTATTCTCTCAAAACCTTGTTTTCTTTAGTCATAAGCATCAAAAGATTAGAAAACATTTTTCTTCTTTTCTTTTTCTCTCATTGTCGAATCTACCAAAGTTCAAAGAACCATTTTTCTTCAATTTCTCCCTCTTGGTCGAATGCACATTGGTTCCTAAACACATCTCTTTTCTTTTGAGTATCAACATCATCATTATCATCTTCTTCTTTTAATCTCTCTTTCTCTTTCTCTTTTTCTTCCTTTTCCCTTTCTTTCAATTTCATTTTCTTTCTTCCTTCTCTCAACCGAAACTATTTTCCTATCAACACCAACAATCAACATCTATTTTCATCTTCTTTTGCCAACCGAATCATATACTATTTTGATTTCCTTTCTCCTTTTCTTTCTTTGAAAATCGAAACCATTTTAGCCATAAATCACCATCTTTTTCCCTTTTCTTTTTTTTGTGCAAACCGAAACTATCAAATCCATTTTTATTCTCTTCTTTTTGTTTTAGGCCGAATCTTCATGTAACATCCTGATAATTAGGGGTTATGCATTTTCTACTTAACTGAATGATGTTGTATGCTTAATTATTATTGAGTGTATTTTGGAAGTTATTTGAGCTTCATTAATTAAGTGAATGCTTAGTGAAACTTTTAATTTCTAATAATTAAGAGAGAGCTAAGCAAGTTAGGCTTTAAGAATTAATGACAAGAGGTTTCTAACCTAAGTTAAGTAATTGGCAAAGTGGTTAGGATGCATAGATGTGTGCTTGAGGAGTGAGGTTCGAATCTCCTAGTTAGCATTAAGGAGGATTTTATTTTTGTTTCCTTCCCTTTAGTGTCGGCCAAGAATGTTCTAGAGTGGATGAGTATTCCTTAATTTTGGCTATTTGACCATGTGAAAAGGAAGCTAGGAACTTATGGTATGGAATCATAAGTTGATGATAAGATGAGGGGCAAAAGGCATGATATTGGGCAATGTTTTGGGAGTTTGTTCATGGTCATTTGACCATGAACCTAGATGGCATGAAGGGCTAAGGAGTGATTAATTGTCTTGGAAATTTTGGATATGATGGGGAAGAAACAAGGAGGAAAAAGGGGATGATGTTGGCTAAGGTTGACCGAAAATTTAGTGTAGCCATTAGGGTGCTAGTTGGCCAAAATCCTAGAAAATTGTCCATCTTTTCTCCTTTCTCCAAAATCTTTCTTCCAAATCGAAATTATCTTTTGCATTAGGTGAAAACTTTGTTTTGTTTTGGCTATCATATTTGGCCAAATTGGTACTCTTTTCTTCTTTTCCTCTCAAGATTTTCTCTTTTTGGTACCAAAATATTACCACTTTTGAAGGCATTTTCTTTCATCTTTTCTCACTTGACCATTACCAAAAACTTTTCTTCATTCAATTTCTTCCATAACCAAACCCATTTACTCTCTTTGATCATTTCTCCTTTTCTTTTCTTTTCATCCTATTTCTCTCTTCTATTTCCTCTTTGCCAAAACAACAAAGGCTCAAGAACCACTTTTCTTCAATTTTACCCTTGGCCGAATGTGCATAGGTTCCAAAAACCAATCTCTTTTCTTTTGAGAATCAACATCATTCTCATCTCTTTTGTCAACCGAATCAATTTCTATTTCGATTTTCTTTTCTCCTTTTTATTTCTTTGAAAACTGAAACTATTTATGCTAAAATCAATATCTTTTCCTTTATCTTATTGTTAAAGTCGAATCATCAATCCTTCTTTTCTTCTTATTCAAGGCCGAATATTGAAGAACTCAAAGTAAGGTTTTGTCAATCATTTTCATCATTTCTTTTTACTTTGGCAAATTTAGAATCATGATCTTTTATTTTCTCTCCTAGGCCAAATCATTTGAAAAGATTTTTCAAAGATCTTTGTTGTAGACAACTCTTAAGAAGTGACCATTCCAAATCATCAAGGTAAGGTTATTAATTTAGATCATATCGATTTCTTTAGATAGACTACTAATCGATCGTATTTTTAGGGGCGATTTAAGACCAACAAGATAGGTAAGAAAAGAGCCGTACGGAGTGTTTGGAAGAGAGGAGGTATTCCTTTACCATCAAACTTCAAACGAAGGGTCAGATCGGCGTTAGAGACTTTCCATCGGGTTGTGGACCCTCCGCTAACGAGGATCGCTTATTTGAAGTAGTGCGAACAACCGAACCACTTTACGTTGGTGGAATATCGGTGGTTTTAATCAATCTAGTGGAGAAAACCACAAATAACTCGCTGCTCGAGAATCAAGGTAAGGATTTAGATCCTCATCAATAAGTACAATTTTATTAGCAATAGTGTATACTAACCAAGTGTGTTAATCAATTAGGTGTTGATGAGCGAGAGGGTATTGTTCTCACTGTCACTAAGTGTGTAACCTTACATTAAAAATCTCATAAGATTTACATATATTTAAATGTGACTATATGACCATGTATATGATTGTGATTTTGGATACCATTCAAGGGTATACGATATTCGTGTATGTTTACCCCAATATTTTGTTCATTTTGCTATATGCATAAAAGTGAAATAAGCATGACTCTATTATGATTTGTGGGGTAAATAGCATGAAAATCTGATTTGATATGTATGTGCATGGGCATATGGGTATATTTGATAAAGGAGGAAGTATTCGGTGGTTTTACCACATTTCCGGTGACTTCGGTCACATATTTGACTCCGTGACTTGGTCACATATTTGAATCTGGTGACTTTGGTCACATATTTGAAATCCGGTGACTTCGGTCACATATGTGACTGGTGACTTGGTCACGTTTGAAATTTGGACTCACATCTGCTTGGTGGCTTTGCCACAATATTATAAGGGCGATGTGATGTTGACTGCAAAGAATCGCCTTCGATGGTGTGTAGCGGATGGAGGTCGATTTAGTAATCCCTATGGTGTGTTGGTTGGTACGGTGGTGTGTAGCGGATGGATATTTAGGTGGGTCGGGCTTGCATTTCATTTCATGTACATAACCATGTAATATTGAATGATTATTATTCGATCCGCCATGATATGGGCTTTTGGGCCAAATATGACTTAAATGGGCCTATGGCCATATGTGTAATTAATGGGCTTAAAGGCTTAATCAAATGGGCTTTTGATGTATGTATTGCACATTGAGTTTATAACTCACCCATTTTTTATGAGATAACTTTTCAAATAATTCAGAAGTGCGATGGATCGGGTCAAGAAGGAGTTCGAGGTGGCCAAAGCTCAAACAATGAAGTTTGGAAATTTTCCTACTTAAACTTATTAAGTTAATTATTATTATTTAGACTTTATTATGGGTTTGCCAATTTTATGTAATAAGGCCACTATAAACAATCTTTAATTTTGTGTTTGGATTTTCTTTTATTTTGCCATGAACAATAAATATTAAATAACTAAATGGTTTTCGATAAATAATAATTCAAAATGTTTTGTCAACTAATATATATATATATTTATAAAGTAATTTCCTTAAATGTGGTTTTCTTTTGACTTATCAATTCCTCCTACAAATAATGTTTTTAAAAGATATAAATTTTACTTTACAAATTTGTTTTCAACCTAAAATGTTAAGTTACTCTGTTTTCTACAAAATCATCAAGTTTTTCTTAAAAATGATAATTTGCTATAGTTTTACTCGAGGAACATACCAAATCCGGTCAAGCTTTTTAGGCCGGGTTTGGGGTGTTTCAGCTTGGTATCAGAGCCCAATTTTAAACTCTCGGCCTTGGGTTTTGAAGCCCACAACATTTTCAAAATTTGGCCCAAATAATTTTTTTTATAGTTTTCTTAAGTTAAATGGTTTTATAAGAGCATGGCACTCGAGTTCTCAGCCCAGATCCATCTGGTATGTACTTTATCGATATGTGATATGTATGATAGTTTAAGCATAAACTATAACTTTAGAGACATGGACCCTAGGTGTTTGTACACTACTACGGAAAAACTACTGAATATCTATTTCATAAAACTTTCCTTTAATAAGAAGTGAAAAGACTTTAATACATAAGACTTTTTCAGAAAAATGATAATACACGTAGTAGACATGAGTTCTAGGGGCGTGGTCATCGTGGACGTGGAAGAGGAAGAATGATCGCTTGAACCGATTCGATCTGGTCAAGGTTACGAGAATGAAGCTCACCACCACCGTTGGGGTGGACTTTCAAGAACAAAATGAAGGAGGTGACGCAGATCATAAGTCGTCTTTGAGTTTTGGAACGAGTAGCGAAGCTAGTTCTGAAAATGGGTCTCGAAAGTCAGTAGCTGAGAGACTTAGATCAAATGGAGCTGAGGTTTTCAGAGGAGTATCTGGAGTAGCTCTTAATGTAGCTGAATATTGGTTGGAGGCAATCGAGAGGATCATGGACGAGATAGACTGACCGATGAAGAGAAATTGAAAGGTGCTATTTCACTTCTCGTGATGAAGCCTACCAAAGGTGGCTCACTATCAAGGAGAGTACCCACGTGGATCGTCTGGATTGGGGGTATTTTAAAGTGAAATTCGAAGGAAAGTATGTTGGAGCTAGCTACATCGACTCCCAGAGGAAGACATTTCTGAATCTAGTACAAGGGAATAAGTCGATAGCTGAATATGAAGAAGAATTTTTACGACTTAGCCGTTATGCCAGAGGGATAGTGGCTACGGAATATGAACGATGTATCAGATTTGAAGATGGACTTAGAGATGAGCTATGAGTGATGATTGCTCCACACCGTGAAAGAGATTTTGCAATCTTAGTGGAAAGGGCAAGAATTGCCGAAGAGGCTAAACGGACCGAGAGACAGAACCGGGACAGAGGCCAGAGCAAGAATAAGAGAAGCTTTGGGTCCTCAGGGTCGTTCGGGAATTTTTAGAAGAAATCAAGAAATGATAGATCGCGAGGTCAACAGACTGCTACGGGTGGACAAAATCGTACTTGTTCTCAATGTGGGAAAATACACTCGGGAGAATGTTGGAAAAAGACTGGCGGATGTTTCAAGTGCGGTTCGAAGGATCATATGATCAAAGATTGCCCGATAAATTTGGAGAAGAACCGCCCAAAGAAGTCGTGGTGCTAATCAGTGCTATGAAGTGGACAAAGAAATGATAAGAGGTCGTGGTCCAAATGGAAGGGCAATGGTTCCAGAGAGGTCGCGAAACTTCGTGCAGAGGCGGTGGTAGCTCGAGGCGAGACAACCAGTTTGGTGTATGCGCTTAAATCGCGAGAAGACAAAGCGACGGCCTTTTGATGTTATCACGGCACGCTTTCGATTTCGGTTGCCCTTTATTGCTTTGATAGATATAGGGTCAACTCATTCCTATATCGCTAGTGAAGTATCTGGGACTTTGCATGTGACTTCTAAATCTGTACCTAGGAAGATGACTGTACTTAGTCCTTTAGGACAGACAATAGTTGTAGACAAACTTTTTAAGGAAGTGCCTTTAGAAGTTCAAGGGATACAGTTTTCGGCTGATTTAATGGAGTTACCATTCGAAAAATTCGACCTAATCTTAGGCATGGACTGGCTTGTGAAGTACCGTGCAAATGTGGATTGTGCTGCTAAGCGGATGTCTTTAAGAACTCTTGATGACAAAGAAGTTGTAGTAATGGGTGAGAGACGAAACTACTTATCTAATGTAGTATCCGCTCTTAAGGCGGAAAAGATGGTTAGAAAGGGATGTGAAGCCTTCCTGATGTTAGTGAATGCTTTGGAGGCTAAGGAGACAACTGCTAATGAAGTCAGGATAGTGAAGGAATTTGTAGATGTTTTTCCAGAAGAACTTCCAAGTTTGCCTCCGGATCGTGAGGTAGAATTCGGATTGATTTATTGCCTGGAACGGCGCCAGTTTCTATTGCTCCATATAAAATGGCACCGAAGGAATTAGTTGAGCTTAAGGCTCAGATTCGGAGTTACTTGATCATGGATTTATTCGACCTAGTGTGTCTCCATGGGAGTACTGGGTCCTATTCGTGAAGAAGAAGGACGGTCGATGAGGATGTGTATAGATTACCGCAGCTAAATAAGTCGACCATCAAGAACAAGTATCCTTTGCTAAGGATCGATGACTTGTTCAATTAGCTTAAAGGAGTCTGCGGTATTCTCAAAGATTGATCTAAGGTCGGGTATCATCGACTTAAAGTGAAAGAAGCGGATATCCATAAGACGACTTTAAGAACTAGATATGGGCATTATGAATTTACGGTAATGCCATTCAGATTGATTTAACGCCCAAATTGCATTCATGGATATGATGAACCGAATTTTTCAGCCCTACTTGGATCAATTCGTCGTGGTATTCATAGACGACATCCTGGTGTATTCTAAGTCCGAGATGGAACATGACGAGCATCTCCGAATTGTGTTGCGAGTTTTAAGGGAAAAGAAGCAGTAAGCCAAATTCAGCAAGTGTGAATTTTGGCTGAAAGAAGTTGCATTTTTAGGCCATGTGGTGTCGGCAGAAGGGATAAGGGTGGATCCTCGGAAGATTGAGGCTGTGCTAGATTGGAAACCACCTAAGTTCATAAGGGAGGTTCGCAGTTTCTTGGGATTAGCAGGATACTACAGAAGAGTCGTTGATGGATTCTCATCGATAGCTGCACCTTTAACGAAATTGCTGAGAAAAGAAGTACCTTCGTATGGACTGATAAGCAGCAAAAGAGTTTTGAGAAGCTCAAGAAAGTTTTGACTGAATCTCCGGTTTTGATCCAGCCTGAGGCAGGGAAGGATTTCGTCATGTATTGTGACGCTTCTCACACCGAATTAGGAT
This sequence comes from Gossypium rotundifolium, assembly GCA_025506655.1. Lineage (NCBI taxonomy): Eukaryota > Viridiplantae > Streptophyta > Magnoliopsida > Malvales > Malvaceae > Gossypium > Gossypium rotundifolium. The sequence goes on along the minus strand of CP106731.1, from coordinate 40,905,918 downwards.
GTGTTCTAATGCAAGATTGAAAGGTAGTTGCATATGCGTCTCGGCAGTTGAGACCGCACGAGATTAATTACCCGACGCATGACTTAGAGTTGGCAGCTGTAGTCTTTGCTCTTAAGGTTTGGAGACATTACTTATATGGAGAAAAGTCAGTGATATACAAGGACCACAAAAGTCTGAAATATCTACTGACTCAGAAAGAACTGAATTTGAGGCAACGAAGGTGGATAGAGTTGTTGAAAGACTACAACTGTTCTATCGAGTACCACCCGGGCAAGGTGAACATGGTGGCAGACGCTCTAAGTCAAAAAGTGGTGTCAGATTTGAGAGCGATGTTTGCACATCTTAGTCTTTACGATGATGGAAGCTTGTTGGCAGAACTGCAAGTTAAGCCGACATGGTTAAGTCAAGTGAAAGAGAGGCAATTGGTAGATGAAGATCTGAGTGAAAAGCTTCGACAGGTGCAGAGTGGGAAAGTGGAAGATTTTGGTATTAATATGTGGGTATTGTGTTTTAAAGGTAAAGTCTGTATGCCAAGGGATCAGGAGTTGAGGCGAAGGATACTTCAGGAATCGCATGGTAGCCCCTATGCTATGCATCCTGGAGGAAGTAAATTATACCAGATTTGCGAGATCAATTTTGGTGGCCTGGACTTAAGCGAGAAGTTACAGAATTTGTGGGAAAGTGTTTAACGTGTCAGCAAGTTAAGGCTGAACATTAAGTACCTTCGGGATTGCTCCAGCCGATAAAGATTCAACAGTGGAAGTGGGAGAGAATCACCATGGACTTTGTTAGTGGGCTTCCTTTACGCCTACTAAGAAAGACTCAGATGGGTGATAGTGGACCGATTGATGAAATCGCACATTTTATCCCATTCGGATTGATTACTCTTTGCAGAAATTGGCGAAGTTATATGTGGCTGAGATTGTGAGATTGCAAGGAGTGCCGTTGTCGATTATTTCGAATAGAGATCCGAGATTTACGTCGCGATTTTGGAAAGCATTGCATCAGGCTTTGGGCGCCATATTGGATTCAAGACGGCATTTCATCCTCGGTCGACGGCCACCGAAAGAGTAATCAAATCTTATAAGATATGTTAAGGGATGTGTGATGGATTTCAAGGAAGTTGGGAGGAATTCTTACTGTTAGCGAAATTTATGTACAACAATAGTTTTCAATCCAATGATTCGGATGGCACCATATGAAGCACTATATGGACGAAAATGTCGCACTCCTACGTGTTGGACAGAATTAGGGGAACGTCAGATTTTTGGTCCAGAAATAGTGACTGAATCTGAAGAAAAGGTTAAGGTAATCTGAGCTCGATTAAAGGAAGCATCTGACAGACAAAAATCATATGTAGATCTTAAGCGGAAAGAAATAGAGTTTGCTGTGGGGGACCAAGTTTTCCTAAAGGTTTCACCTTGGAAAAAGGTGATGAGATTTGGACGCAAAGGGAAGCTAAGTCCCAGGTTCATTGGACCTTATCGGATTGTGAAGCGGGTCGGATCTGTGGCATATCAGTTAGATTTGCCTTCGGAATTGAAGCAAATGCATGATGTGTTCCATGTTTCAATGTTACGCCATTACCGGTCGGATCCATCTCATGTAATGCCAGCCGAGGAGGTGGAGTTAAGATCAAACTTGTCATGTGAAGAGGAGCCAATTCAAATTTTGGATCGAAATGTAAAAGTTTTACGGAGAAATTCGATTCCTCTCGTCAAGGTATTATGGCGTAATCATGGATCAGAAGAAGCTTCGTGGGAACCGGAGGAAGCGATGCGACAGCAATACCCTCACTTATTCCAGCCAGGTAATTTCGAGGACAAAATTATTTTAAGGGGGTAGAACTGTAACATCCTGATAATTAGGGGTTATGTATTTTCTACTTAACTGAATGATGTTGCATGCTTAATTATTATTGAGTGTATTTTGGAAGTTATTTGAGCTTCATTAATTAAGTGAATGCTTAGTGAAACTTTTAATTTCTAATAATTAAGAAAGAGCTAAGCAAGTTAGGCTTTAAGAATTAATGACAAGAGGTTTCTAACATAAGTTGAGTAATTGGCAAAGTGGTTAGGATGCATGGATGTGTGCTTGAGGAGTGAGGTTCGAATCTCCTAGTTAGCATTAGGGAGGATTTTATTTTTGTTTCCTTCCCTTTAGTGTCGGCCAAGAATGTTCTAGAGTGGATGAGTATTCCCTTAATTTTGGCTATTTGACCATGTGAAAAAGGAAGCTAGGAACTTATGGTATGGAATCATAAGTTGATGATAAGATGAGGGGGGCAAAAGGCATGATATTGGGCAATGTTTTGGGAGTTTGTTCATGGTCATTTGACCATGAACCTAGACGGCATGAAGGGCTAAGGGAGTGATTAATTGTCTTGGAAATTTTGGATATGATGGGGAAGAAACAAGGAGGAAAAAGGGGGATGATGTTGGCTAAGGTTGACCAAAAATTTAGTGTAGCCATTGGGGTGCTAGTTGGCCAAAAATCCTAGCAAATTGTTCATCTTTTCTCCTTTCTCCAAAATCTTTCTTCCAAATCGAAATTATCTTTTGCATTAGGTGAAAACTTTGTTTTGTTTTGGCTATCATATTTGGCCAAATTGGTACTCTTTTTCTTCTTTTCCTCTCAAGATTTTCTCTCTTTTTGGTACCAAAATATTACCACTTTTGAAGGCATTTTCTTTCATCTTTTCTCACTTGACCCTTACCAAAAACTTTTCTTCATTCAATTTCTTCCATAATCGAAACCCATTTACTCTCTTTGATCATTTCTCCTTTTCTTTTCTTTTCATCCTATTTCTCTCTTCTCTTCCCTCTTTGTCGAAACTACAAAGGTTCAAGAACCACTTTTATTCAATTTTACCCTTGGCGAATGTGCATAGGTTCCAAAACCAATCTCTTTTCTTTTGAGAATCAACATCATTCTCATCTCTTTTGTCAACCGAATCAATTTCTATTTCGATTTTCTTTTCTCTTTTTATTTCTTTGAAAACCAAACTATTTATGCTAAAAATCAATATCTTTTCCTTTATCTTTTGTTAAAGCCAATCATCAATCCTTCTTTTCTTCTTATTCAAGGTCAATCTTGAAGAACTCAAAGTAAGGTTTTGTCAATCATTTTCATCATTTCTTTTACTTTGGCAAATTTAAAATCATGATCTTTTATTTTCTCTCCTAGGTCGAATCATTTGAAAAGATTTTTCAAAGATCTTTGTTGTAGACAACACTTAAGAAGTGACCATTCAAATCATCAAGGTAAGGTTATTAATTTAGATCATATCAATTTCTTTAGATAGACTACTAATCGATCGTATTTTTAGGGCGATTTAAGACCAACAAGATAGGTAAGAAAAGAGCAGACGGAGTGTTTAGAAGAGAGGAGGTATTCCTTTACCATCAAACTTCAAACGAAGGGCTGTATCGGTGGTTAGAGACTTTCCACCGGGTTGTGGACCCTCTGCTAACGAGGATCGATGTAACATCCTGAATAGGGCCTATGCATTTCCAGTTTAATTGTATGAAAAGACAAGTTTCAAGTACTATGAATAAATTTTTGATACTTTTGGAAACCTAGAAATGCATGAAAATGGAAATGAAAATGGAAATGAAAATGTAAATGAAAATGGAAATGGAAATGGAAATGGAAATGGAAATGGAAATGGACATTTTTGGAAACTTAGACATTTTTGGAAACCTAATGGAATTAGGAAAGTGAACATTTTGGAAAACCAAACCAAAATAGGAAACTAAACATTTTGGAAACCAAACCAAAATAGGAAACTAAACATTTTGGAAACCAAGCCAAAATAGGAAACTAAACATTTTGGAAACTTGGAAAATACAGAGCCGCGCGAAAATTTTAGGAAACTTAAAAATGACCCCAGAATGTCGAATTTAAGAGCCCAAAGGGGATCTTAGGGCCAAGTGACCCTAAAAATATGAAGAACATAAACTTTGACCCAATAACGGACTTAGAAATGTGGCCTGAAGATGCCACCTAAGGCTTTAGGAAAAGGCCCAAATGCAAGAGGTTTTGGGCACGAGTTTGAGTCATCTAGAAACAAATAAAAGAAATAAAATTTTGCCTCCATGAGTGGAGAGTTGACTAAGACAAGGAAAAGGAGTTTCTATTCAATAAAAACTCTTGGCTAATTAGGAGATTTGATGGAATTTCATAATTGATAAAACTAAAACTTATCACAAGTGAAGAATTGGTCAATTAGGGACTCTAAGGCTAATAGATTCGACCAAAGAAAGAAAAGAAAAGAGCCATTCTCTTCTCTTCAACATCTTGCGAAACCTCCTAGTGAAAGTAGCAACAATCTTTCCTCTTCTCTTTAGCCAATTTCCCTTGTCAAAACTCTCCCATCTTTTCTTTCTTTTTCTTTTTCTACTATTCATCCACCAAAAGCCAAAGCTTTGAGATCCACAATAGTGCCATAGCCGAATAGCATAAGGGATCTTCCGGATTCAAAACAAGGTAAGTACATCATTATACAATCGCAAAAAGATCCTCCATAATTTAATAATAGATCAAATCTAACAAGTGATTTCTGCAGAATTTGAAATAAAGATCAACTTCGGAATCGAGGTAAGTAAGTCCATACATTCGCCAAGGCCAAATCTTAGTCAATTAGATCAAATTGATCAAAACTAATCTATTCGGAGATCTAGGAAGTTGCCGATTTCAAAGAAAAGGGAGGTGAAGTTTCGGATTTAAAATCCATAAGGTAAGCCCCTAAAGGTATTCGGCCAAAGTTATGTGATTACCTAGATTAGATCCGTAATTATTAAAAGCCGAAAACTAATTTATGTTGAAGTTTCAAGGTTGGCCGAATATCAAGTGAAGGAAAACAAAGATTCCGGGATTTGAATAAACATCAAATCGGCATCAAAGGTAAGCCTCTTTACAAATCCTACTAGGATTTGGATATTATAGCCCAAAATAGAATTTATGCTAAGTAATATTTGATAAACCAAATGTAGGAATTAGGATCTAAACATTAGATCTTGCTTTCGAAATCTCAAGGAATCGCTAAACAAATCAGGTGTGTATTCCACACTATTCTTAATAGTTTTATGGTTTAAATATGTTATATATGTTAATGTGAAAGTGAAAGAAAGTGGCTAAAGTGCCATATTATGGTACAAAGTATTCAGCACGCTTTTCCTACTTCTACTAGGATTTCGAAATAAATGTTATACAAGTGAAAAGTGATGTGAAAGTGAAATAAAAATTATGTTATGCATGATTTGGGGCATTTGGGATTTATGTGAAAGGGGAAGAAGGTGTTCACTACGGCCTCACCAACGTTATAAGTGAAAGTGATGACTTGGTCTCACTAAGTGAATGTGATGACTTCGGTCTCACTAAGTGAATGTGATGACTTGGTCTCACTAAGTGGTAACTTTGGTTACAATACAAGAGTGGCTATGCCACAATTTTATCAAGGACGATGAGCACGCCGATGCAATGAACGCCTTCGATGGAGTGTAGCGGATGGAGGGTTGACTTAGTAGTCCCCACTTGTGCAAAGTTGGTACGGGTGGAGTGTAGCGGATGGCATATAGGTTTGGGTTCTGGTTTGCATCATTACCTTGAAATTGTTATATGCATATGATTTTTATGGTGTGCCTATTTCTATTATGTTTAGTGTTGGTTACACACTCGAGTCCATCGACTCACCCCATTGTGGGAATATGTTTGGTGATGAGCAAGAATGGACCAAGACGGCGAACTTGTGGTGGCCATGATCGACTTGAAGTTCAGCTTTAATTTGAATAATTATTTTATTTTAAAGTACTGTACAATTTATTATTTTGGGTTTCATTTTATGTAATAAGGCCGCCGTGATGCTTTTATTTCTACTATAATTACTATGTTATGAATTTAGGGCTTTATAATGAGTAAGCCCACTTAATATGAAACAAGTTTAAATAATTTGTCACTTGAAACAAATGGGTTTTGGTTATAAAAAAATAAAATAAATTTGTTTTTTAACTCAAGCCCAACCCACAACAAACTATCTTCCAAAACTCATAGTTTTCAAAACAATCGAATGAATTTGAACCGTTACTTGAGGAACATACCAGATCCATCCATTCTCGTAATGAGTTTGGGGTGTTTCAGCTTGGTATCGAGCCAGTTCAAACTCTCTACTGCGTGGCCTAAGGCCCAAAACGTTTTTAAAATAAGGCCAAATGAGTTTTTTTTAAGTATTTTTACAAATAGACAGTACTAAGACATGGCCCTAAGTCTCCTAATTCAAATCCACCGGTAAGTACCCCTAACTCTATGTGTGATTACGTGATTTATATAAGGGTAGAAAAGGCATGGAACGTAGAATAGCATGATAGGAACTTGAACCCTGGGTTAGACTACCCAAACACAAACACATAAGATTTAAGGCACTAAACCAACCTATGACTAAGTCAATTAAGCTAGGGTGTGGCAACCATGGTACGCATGTCTAGGAGTGGATCCTGAAGAGCTTGGTATTTAAGCAGTCCTAGTGACTCACCTCCTCTTCTTGAATCCTACCTGGTGCGTAGCTTCGGTTCACCCTAACCTAGAGGACTTAACGGGTGTGGCAACCCCTGTACGCATGTCTAGGAATGGTTTTAGTGGGAGCTTGGTATTTAAGCAGTCCGCGTGACTCACCTCCTCTCCACTCGAATCCTACCTGGTGCGTAACTTTGGTTCACCCTGACCAAGAAGGCTCAGTCATAGGCTAAACTCAATAACTAAAACCCGAAAGGGAATTAGCCATTTTTTTTAACACTTAATATTAAAATTCTTAAATCACTCTCTTTCTCTTATCATTAATTCACGAAAACTATTTCTGTACACAATTATTTTCGAAAAATTTCTGATCCATAAAAATTACAAAATGCCCTTAGTGGTAAAATTACCAAAATGCCCTTAGTTTATAAAATGATTCAACTACTCAACAGCTTTTACCAAAATTTCATTATTTTATAAATGTTCAAAACCCTAACTTGCAAACTATCAAAATATCTTGATTTTGGAAAATTACAAAATTGCCCTCGACTTACAAAATTACCAACATGACCTCAATTTCAAATTTTTTTGCAACATTCCCATTTTGAAGGAACAATTTTGAAAAGAACCTCGAGTTTTACAACTTTTGAAATACCAATCGATTTATTAAATTTTACAAATTTACCCCGATTTATGAAAAATTACTAAAATACCCCTGAGGTTAAAAACTACCGAAATAACCCCAGATTAAATTTTTTTTTCCAAATTACCCTAGACTTCAAAATTTTCAAAATAATTTTTGACAAAAACACCAAGGAACGTGTTTCTTCTAAAAAAATTACGAAAATGCCCTTGTAGGACAAAATTATGAAAATACCCCCGGGTAGAGGAAAACAACAACAACAACAAAAACTACAACGTTTCTCTGAATGAACGCAAGTTCATACTTGTTTGATGGATGAATGAATGAATGGAAAAAACTGTGTGTTTGTATGAATACGAAAGAACCACTCTTAAATCCCTTTCCATAAAACTTCTTCGCTGATAAATAAGTGAAACAAAGACTAATCCATAAAATTTCTTAAATCAGATCTCGACGCTAGAAAATGAGTTCTAGAGGACGCGGTCGTCAAGGACGCCAGAGGAAGAATAACCGTGTCGAACCCGTTAGATCGTGTCAAGGTTCGACAATGAGTTACCACCGCCACCACCACCCCAAATTGTTAATGTCGAGCAAAGAGGCTTAGACGGGGATGAGGTCGTGTCGCAGCCATGTTGCAGTATTGGAAATGGTGGTCGGCGCGGTGGAAATTTAGGAGCTCAAATCAGCACCGAGCGACTCCAAGCCAACGAGGCCGAGGTGTTTCGTGGAGTGTCCGGTGGCACCCAAGACCGCCGAGTATTGGTTGGAAGCAATCGAGCGATTATGGATGAACTCGACCGACCCTCGAGGAAAAATTGAAAGGGATGGTAGCCTCATACGTGATGAAGCATACCAATGGTGGCTAACTGTTTGATGGTGCCACGGCAGAGGATCCGACGGGAGTATGCTAAGGAGGCATATCGGAAGAAGTATGTCGGACTCTCGGATATTGATGAGCAAATAAAAGCTTTTCTAGGACTAGTTCAGGGAACAAATCGGTGGCGGCATATGAGGTCAATTTCTAAGTTAAGCCGATATGCTCGAGGAGTAGTCGCGACCGAACATGAACGCCGTGTCTGCTTGAGGACGGATTAAGGGATGACCTAAGGTTATTGATAGCTCCACATCGAGAGAGGAGTTCTCCACGTTGGTTGAAAAGGCTAAGGTAGTCAAGGAATCAAGGATTCACTAGGCGTAACTCGAGGTGAATAGACCCAAGAGAGGTTATGGATCGCCGGAAATGTACGTAAAAGGCCCGAATCGAGGGTCGGAGGGTCGCAAGTTGATACCGAGGCGATCGTCCTTGTGAGTATTGTGGAAGGAAGCACTCGGTGAGTGTTGGGAAAAGATAGGAGCATGTCTTAAATGTGGGTCTAAGGACCATATGCTCAAGGATTGTCCAAAGATATCGATGATGACATACCAAAGAACTCGTAATGTTAATCAGTGGGTAGGGGAGGACAGCTGACCTCAACGAGGTCGAGGTTCAATAATGAGGTAATAGTCTCGGGCGAGGGCGTGGCGGAGGTGCCACCAATCTTGAGGCAAGACAACCGTGTTTGGTTTATGCGATTCACCAAGGGAGGATGAAGATGCTGTTGGACGCCATAACTGATACGTTCCTCATTCATGGTAAACCCTATTATGCTTTAATTGATGTGGGCTCGACCTATTCTTATGTTGCTCGAGTGTAGTTGAGACACTAGGCCTAGACTCGAACTTTCTAATAAGGAGATGACGGTAGTAAGCCCATTAGGCCAAACTATAGTGGTAAATAAGATCTTTCGATATACCCCAGAAATTGTGGAGTGAGCTTTGGTGACCTAATGGAATTACCTTCTGGAATTTGACCTTATACTTGGTATGGATTGGTTAGTAGAACACCGAAATGTGTTGGATTGTGCGGCTAAACGAATGGAACTAAGGACCCCGAGGATGAGGTGGTCATTATGATAGGAGAGAGAAGGAACTATTTGACTAATGTAGTTTGGTTGCTTAAGGTGAAAGGATGGTACGTAAGGGTACGAGGCGTTCTTAGCCTTTGTAAGTCGTTGGATAGAAATGAGGAAGGTGTCAAAGGAGTCGTAATGAAGGGACTTCGAGGATGTGTTTACAGAGGAATTACAAGGAATACCCCGAGATAGAGAAGTTGAATTTGGAATAGACTTACTACCGTGAATGTCAGGTCAATTGCTCCATACCGAATGGCGCCAAAGGAATTAGTGGAGCTTAAGGCTCAAATCCAGGAATTATTGGATCGTGGGTTTATTCGGCCCAGTGTGTCTTCGTGGGGAGCACCGGTCCTGTTTATGAAGAAGAAGGACGAAACTATACGTATGTGCATAGATTATCGTCAATTGAATAAGCTGACCATCAAGAACAAGTATCCCTTGCCAAGGATCGATGACTTATTCGATCAGCTGAAAGGAGCTGCAGTGTTTTCGAAGATCGATTTACGATTGGGATACCATCAGTTGAAGGTGAAGGGGGCTGATATCCATAAGACCGCTTTTAGGACAAGATATGGTCACTTTGAGTTTGTAGTAATGCCGTTTAGGTTGATAAACGCCCAAATGCTTCATGGATATGATGAATCGAGTGTTCCAACCTTACTTAGACAGTTTGTTGTGGTATTCATCGATGATATCTTGGTATATTCTAAGTCCAAGAGGAGCATGATGAGCATCTCCGAATTGTGTTACAAGTATTAAGGAGAAGAAGCTTTATGCCAAATTCAACAAGTGTGAATTTTGGCTTAGAAAGTTGCTTTCTTAGGACACGTGGTGTCTGCCGAGGAATAAGGGTGGATCCTAAGAAAATCGAGCGGTGTTGATTGGAAACCACCTAAGTCGGTGGCGAGATTCAGTAGTTTCTTAGGGTTGGCGTGCTATTATCAAGGTTCGTGGAAGGATTCTCGCCGATAGCCGTGCCATTAACAAAATTGTTGAGGAAGGAAGTACCTTTTGTGTGGACGATAAGCAACAAGAGAGTTTTGAAAAACTTAAAAAGGTATTAACGGAAGCTCCGGTGTTGATTCAACCTGAGGCAGGAAAGAATTTTGTGGTATACTGTGATGCATCACATACGGGGTTAGGATGTGTTCTTATGCAAGATGGCAAGGTAGTCGCTTATGCGTCCCGTCAGTTAAGGTCGCATGAAGTGAACTACCCAACCCATGACTTGGAATTGGCAGCAGTGGTCTTCGCTCTCAAGGTGTGGAGGCATTATCTGTATGGAGAAAGGTCAGTGATCTACACAGACCACAAGAGTCTCAAGTACCTATTGACTCAAAAGGAGTTAAACTTGAGGCAACGAAGGTGGGTGGAATTACTGAAAGACTATGATCGTCGATAGAATATCATCCGCAAGGCGAATGTAGTAGTGATGCTTTAAGTAGGAAGGTTGTGACGGACTTAAGAGCAATGTTCGCCCATTTAAGCTTATATGAGGATAGAAGTTTGTTGGTCAATTACAAGTCAAGCCAACATGGTTGAAGGAACTGAAAGAGGGACAGTTGGTTGATGAAGATTTAAATGTTAAGCTACAAAAAGCATGTAGCGAGAGTTGGAGGACTATGAGATTAATGATGAAGGAGTATTATGCTACAAAGGGAAAGTATGTATGCCAAGAGACAAGGAGTTAAGAAAGAAGATCCTTCGAGAAGCGATAGTAGCCCTTATGCTATGCATCCGGAGGCATTAAGTCATGAGAGACTTAAGAGAACAATTTTGGTGGCGATCTTAAACGAGAGTTACAAAATTTGTGGGAAGATGTCTGGACGTGTCAACAAGTTAAGGTTTGAACACCAAGTTCCATCGGGATTACTTGACCAATCCAGATTCCACAAAGGAAGTGAGAAAGAATTACCATGGACTTCGTTAGTGGGCTTCCCTCACGCCTACTAAGAAGGACTCAGTATGGGTGATAGTGGACCGCTTGACCAAGTCCGCACATTTTATCCCAAGAAGAATAGACTATCCTCTTCAAAAGCTAGCCAAGTTATATGTGGCGTAAATTGTGAGGTTACATGGAATACCAATGTCGATCATCTCCGATAGAGACCCAAGGTTTACGCCTCGATTTTGGAAGGCACTTCATCAAGCTTTAGGCACCAAGTTGGATTTCACTACTGACCTTCCATCCACAATCGGACGGGCGACCGAACGAGTAATACAAGTGTTGGAGGATATGTTGAGAGGATGTGTGATGGATTTTCGAGGAAGTTGGGAGGACTACTTGCCTTTAGCGAGTTCGCCACAACAACAGCTTATCGTGCTAGCATTCAATGGCACCATATGAAGCATTGTACGGACGAAAGTGTCGTACTCCTACTTGTTGGACCGAGTTAGGAGAACGCCGAGTTTTGGGACCGTAGATAGTGGCGTAAATAGAAGAAGGTTGAAATAATTCAACACGGTTAAAAGAAGCCTCGGATAGATAGAAGTCTTATGCCAACCTCAAACGGAAGGAAATAGAATTTGAAGTAGGAGACCAAGTGTTTCTAAAAGTCTCACCATGGAAGAAAGTGATGAGGTTTGGTGGGAAAGGAAATTAAGCCCAAGATTCATCGGGCCCTATCGGGTACTAAAGCGAGTGGGACCAAGTGGCATACTCACCTAGAGTTGCCACCAGAGTTGCAACAAATGCATGACGATTCCATGTGTCCATGCTACGCCATTACCGACGGATCCCTCTCACATAGTACCAATGAAGAAGTGGAGCTAAGGCCGACTTAACTTACGAGGAAGAGCCGATTCAGATTCGAACGTGACGTGAAAGTACTACGAAGGAAGACAGCCTCTAGTTAAAGTATTATGGCGCAATCATGGATCGGAAGAAGCTTCGTGGAGTCGAGGAGACCATGAGACAAAGAATGCCCTCAACTATTTTAGTTAAGAAATTTCGAGGACGAAATTTTGTTTAAGGGGTAGAAGCGTAACATCCTCGAATAGGGCCTATGCATTTCCATTTAATTGTATGAAAAGACAAGTTTCAAGTACTATGAATAAATTTTTGATACTTTTGGAAACCTAGAAATGCATGAAAATGGAAATGAAAATGGAAATGAAAATGGAAATGGAAATGGACATTTTTGGAAACTTAGACATTTTTGGAAACCTAATGGAATTAGGAAAGTGAACATTTTGGAAAACCAAACCAAAATAGGAAACTAAACATTTTGGAAACCAAACCAAAATAGGAAACTAAACATTTTGGAAACCAAGCCAAAATAGGAAACTAAACATTTTGGAAACTTGGAAAATACAGAGCATGAAAATTTTAGGAAACTTAAAATGACCCCTAATGTCGAATTTAAGAGCCCAAGGGGATCTTAGGGCCAAGTGACCCTAAAATATGAAGAACATAAACTTTGACCCAATAACAGACTTGGAAATGTGGCTCAAGATACCACCTAAGGCTTTAGGAAATGGCCCAAATGCAAGAGGTTTTGGGCACGAGTTTGAGTCATCTAGAAACAAATAAAAGAAATAAAATTTTGCCTCCATGAGTGGAGAGTTGACTAAGACAAGGAAGAGGAGTTTCTATTTAATAAAACTCTTGGCTAATTAGGAGATTTGATGGAATTTCATAATTGATAAAACTAAAACTTATCACAAGTGAAGAATTGGCTGAATTAGGGACTCTAAGGCTAATAGATTCGACCAAAGAAAGAAAAGAAAAGAGCCATTCTCTTCTCTTCAACATCTTGCCGAAACCTCCTAGTGAAAGTAGCAACAATCTTTCCTCTTCTCTTTAGCCGAATTTCCCTTGTCAAAAACTCTCTCCATCTTTTTCTTTCTTTTTCTTTTTCTACTATTCATCCACCAAAAGCCAAAGCTTTGAGATCCACAATAGTGCCATAGCCGAATAGCATAAGGGATCTTCCGAGATTCGAAAACAAGGTAAGTACATCATTATACAATCGGCAAAAAGATCCCCTCCATGATTTAATAATAGATCAAATCTAACAAGTGATTTCGTCAGGAATTTGAAATAAAGATCAACTTCGGGAATCGAGGTAAGTAAGTCCATACATTCGGCCAAGGCCAAATCTTAGTCAATTAGATCAAATTGATCAAAAACTAATCTATTCAGAGATCTAGGAAGTTGCCGATTTCAAAGAAAAAGGGGGGTGAAGTTTCGGGATTTAAAAATACATAAGGTAAGCCCCAAAGGTATTCGCCAAAGTTATGTGATTACCTAGATTAGATCCGTAATTATTAAAAGCGAAAACTAATTTATGTTGAAGTTTCAAGGTTGGCGAATATCAAGTGAAGGAAAACAAAGATTCCGGATTTGAATAAACATCAAATCGGCATCAAAGGTAAGCCTCTTTACAAATCCTACTAGGATTTGGATATTATAGCCCAAAATAGAATTTATGCTAAGTAATATTTGATAAATCAAATGTAGGAATTAGGATCTAAACATTAGATCTTGCTTTCAAATCTCAAGGAATCGCTAAACAAATCGGTGTGTATTCCACACTATTCTTAATAGTTTTATGGTTTAAATATGTTATATATGTTAATGTGAAAGTGAAAGAAAGTGGCTAAAGTGCCATATTATGGTACAAAGTATTCGAACGCTTTCCTACTTCTACTAGGATTTCAAATAAATGTTATACAAGTGAAAAGTGATGTGAAAGTGAAATAAAAATTATGTTATGCATGATTTGGGGCATTCTGTGATTTATGTGAAAGGGAAGAAGGTGTTGACTACGGTCTCACAAACGTTATAAGTGAATGTGATGACTTGGTCTCACTAAGTGAATGTGATGACTTTGTCTCACTAAGTGGTAACTTCGGTTACATTACGATGGTGGCTATGCCTCAATTTTATCAATGGGCGATGAGCACGCCGACCGGCAATGACGCCTTCGATGGAGTGTAGCGGATGAGGGTTGACTTAGTAGTCCCTACGTGTTATGCGAGTTGGTACGGGTGGAGTGTAGCGGATGGCATATAGGTTTGGGTTCGGTTTGCATCATTACCTTGAAATTGTTATATGCATATGATTTTTATGGTGTGCCTATTTCTATTATGTTTAGTGTTGGTTACACACCGAGTCCATCGACTCACCCTGCTGTGGAATATGTTTGGTGATAGCGAGAATGGACCGGACTGCAGAACTTGTGGTGGCCATGATCGACTTGAAGTTCAGTTTAATTTGAATAATTATTTTATTTTAAAGTACTGTACAATTTATTATTTTGGGTTTCATTTTATGTAATAAGGCCGCCGTGACATTTTTATTTCTACTATAATTACTATGTTATGAATTTAGGGCTTTATAAAGAGTAAGCCCACTTAATATGAAACAAGTTTAAATAATTTGTCACTTGAAACAAATGGGTTTTTGGTTATAAAAAAAAATAAAATAAATTTGTTTTTTAACTCAAGCCCAACCCACAACAAACTATCTTCCAAAACTCATAGTTTTCAAAACAATCGAATGAATTTGAACCGGTTACTTGAGGAACATACCAGATCCACCATTCTCGTAATGCCGGGTTTGGGGTGTTTCAATCGATTATTTGAAGTGGTGCGGACAACCAACCACTTTACGTTGGTGGAATATCGAAGTTTTGATCCATCCGTGGAGAAAACCACAAATAATCGCGTTTGAGAATCCAAAGGTAAGGATTTAGATCCTCATCAATAAGTACAATTTTATTAGCAATAGTGTATACTAACCAAGTGTGTTAATCAATTAGGTGTTGACGAGCGAAAGGGTATTGTTCTCACTTTGTCACTAGGTGTGTAACCTTACATTAAAAATCTCATAAGATTTACATATATTTAAATGTGACTATATGACCATGTATATGATTGTGATTTTGGATACCATTCGGTGGTATCGATATTCGTGTATGTTTACCCCAATATTTTGTTCATTTTGCTATATGCATAAAAGTGAAATAAGCATGACTATATTATGATTTGTGGGGTAAATAGCATGAAAATCTGATTTGATATGTATGTGCATGGGCATATGGGTATATTTGATAAAGGAGGAAGTATTCTGGTGGTTTTACCACATTTTCGGTGACTTCGGTCACATATTTGGCTCCGTGACTTGGTCACATATTTGGCTCCGTGACTTGGTCACATATTTGAAATCTGTGACTTGGTCACAATGTGAATCTGGTGACTTGGTCCACGTATTTGAAATTTGACTTGATCGGTGACTTGGTCACATCTCGCTTGGTGGCTTTGCCACAATATTATAAGGCGATGTGCATGTTGATCGCAAAGAATCGCCTTCGATGGTGTGTAGCGGATGGAGGGTCGATTTAGTAATCCCACGGTGTGTTGGTTGGTACGGTGGTGTGTAGCGGATGGATATTTAGGTGGGTGGGCTTGCATTTCATTTCATGTACATAACCATGTAATATTGAATGATTATTATTCGATCTGCCATGATATGGGCTTTTGGGCCAAATATGACTTAAATGGGCCTATGGCCATATGTGTAATTAATGGGCTTAAAGGCTTAATCAAATGGGCTTTTTGATGTATGTGTTGCACATTGAGTTTATAACTCACCCATTTTTTTATGGGATAACTTTTCAGATAATTCATAGTGCGATGGATCGGGTCAGCAAGGAGTTCGAGGTGGCCAAAGCTCAAACAATGAAGTTTGGAAATTTTCCTACTTAAACTTATTAAGTTAATTATTATTATTTAGACTTTATTATGGGTTTGCCAATTTTATGTAATAAGGCCACTATAAACTATCTTTAATTTTGTGTTTGGATTTTCTTTTATTTTGCCATGAACAATAACTATTAAATAACTAAATGGTTTTCGATAAATAATAATTCAAAATGTTTTGTCAACTAATATATATATATATATATATATATGTTTTAAAGTAATTTCCTTAAATGTGGTTTTCTTTTGACTTATCAATTCCTCCTACAAATAATGTTCTTAAAAGATATAAATTTTACTTTACAAATTTGTTTTCAACCTAAAATATTAAGTTACTCTGTTTTCTACAAAATCATCAAGTTTTTCTTAAAAACGATAATTTGCTATAGTTTTACTCGAGGAACATACCAAATCCGGTTAGGCTTTTTAGGCCGGGTTTGGGGTGTTTCACTTCAAGTGGGTAAGTAAGACTTTTCGTCAATCGTTTTCATTATTTATTTCTTTTTACTTTGGCCAATTCAGAATCATGATTCTCTTATTTTCTCTCCTAGGCCGAATCCTTGGAAAGGATTTTAAGGATCTTTGTTGAAGCCAACTTTTAAGAAGTGACTTTTCAAATCATCCAAGGTAATATTATCCCTTTTGGTTATATCAATTTCTTTAGATAGACTACTAATCAATCTTATTTTTAGGGTGATTTAAGACTAACAAGATAGGTAAGAAAAGAGCGGTCTTGAGTGTTTGGAAGAGAGAAGGCACTGTTTTACCATCGAACTTCAAACGAAGGGTCGATCAACAAGAAGAGATTTTCCATCGGTTGTGGACCCTCCGCTAACGAAGATCGGTTATTTGAAGTAGTACGCACAACCAAACCACTTTACGTTGGTGGAATATCTGCGGGTTTTGATCCATCTAGCGGAGAAAACCACAAATAACGATTGTTCGAGAACCGAGGGTAAGGATTTAGATCTCTCATCAATAAATATAGTTTTATTAGTAATAGTGTATACTAACCAAGTGTGATGATTAACTAGGTGTTGACGAGCGAGAGAGTATCATTCTCACTGTCATAAGGTGTGTAACCTTACATTAAAAACTCATAGATCGATATTTTTATATGTGATTTTATAACAATATGTTTGATAATGATTGTGGATGCCATTCAATGGTATACGATATTCAGGTATGTTTACCCCAATATTTCGTTAATTTTGCTATATGCATAAAATGTGAAATAAGTATGATTATATTATTATTTTGGGGTAAATGGCATGAAAACTAAATGATATGTATGTGCATGAAAACTTATTAAATTTTATTGCTTAGACTTTATTATGGGTTTGCTATTTTGTAATAAGGCCACTATAAACTGCTTTTAATTTTTGTGTTTGGACTTTTATTTTGCCATAACAAATATCTATTAAATAACTAAATGGTTTTTCGATAAATAATTTAAAAATGTTTTTGTCACTAATATATATATTTTAAAGTAAATTCCTTAAATTTGGTTTTCTTTTAATTTATTAATTCCTTCTAAAAGTAATGTTTTAAAAGACATAAATTTACTATACAATTTGATTTCAAGCTATAATATTAAGTTAAATGCTTTTCTACAAAATCATCAAGTTTTTCTTAAATAAAACGAGAATTTGCTAAAGTTAGATTCGAGGAACATATCAAATCCGGTTAGGCTTTTTGGGCTGGGTTTAGGGTGTTTTAACTTGGTATCAGAGCCCAGTTTTAAACTCTCGGCCTTAGGTTTTGAAGCCCACAACGTTTTCAAAAGTTGGCCCAAATGACTTTTTGAAAGTTTTCTTAAGTTAAAATGGTTTTATAAGAGCATGGCACCCGAGTTCTCAGCCCAGATCCATCAGGTATGTATCTTTATTGATAAAGTGATAGGAAAGTCTGATAAGCTTAAGGAAGCTATAACTTTAGAGACATGGACCCTAGGTGTATGTGTGCTACTACGGAAAAACCACTGAATATCTGTTTCATAAAACTTTCTTTTAATAAGAAGTGAAAAGACTCTAATACATAATACTTTTTCATAAAAACATATAAGACACGTAGTAGACATGAGTTCTAGGGGACGTGGTCGTCGTGGACGTGGACGAGAAAGAATGGCTGTGTCGAAACTAGTTAGATCTGGTCAAGGTTCCAAGAATGAAGCTCCGCTACCGGCTGTTGGGGTGGATTTTCAAGAACAAAATGAAGTAGGTGACGCAGTATCACAAGCTGTACTTCGAGTATTGGAACGAGTAGTAAAAGCTAGTACTGGAAATGGGTCTCAAAAGTCAGTAGCTGAGAGACTAAGATCGAATGGAGCTGAGGTTTTCAGGGGAGTATCTGGAGTAGCTCCAAATGTAGCGGAATAATGGTTGGAGGCAGTCGAGAGAATCATGGACGATTTGGACTGCACTGCTGAAGAGAAATTGAAAGGTGCTATTTCACTACTCCATGATGAAGCCTACCAGTGGTGGCTCACTATCAAGGAGAGTACCCCTGTGGATCGACTGAATTGGGGTATTTTAAAATTAAATTCGAAGGAAAGTACGTTGGAGCTAGCTACATCGACTCCCAGAGGAAGACATTTTTGAATCTAGTGCAAGGCAGTAAGTCGATAGCTGAGTATGAAGCAGAATTTTTACGACTTAGCCGTTATGCCAGAGGGATAGTGGCTACGAAATATGAACGGTGTGTCAGATTTGAGGATGGACTTAGAGATGAACTGCGAGTGATGATTGCTCCGTACCGTGAAAGAGACTTTACAATCTTGGTGGAAAGAGCAAGAATAGCTGAAGAGGTTAAGAGGACTGAAAGACAGAACCGGGACAAAGGCCAGAATAAGAATAAGAGAAGCTTTGGGTCTTTAGGGTCATCCGGGAATTTTCAGAAGAAACCAAGAAATGAAGGACCGCGAGGTCAGCAGACTGCTACGGGTGGACAACATCGTGCTTGTGCCCAATGTGGAAAGATGCACTCGGGAGAATGTTGGAAAAAGACCGGGGGATGTTTCAAGTGTGGATCTAAAGACCATATGATCAAGGATTGCCCGAAGAATTCAGAGAAGAATCGCCCAGTAAGTTAGGGTGTTAATCAGTGGTGAGGTGAGCAATGACCGATAAGGGGTCGTGGTCCAAATGGAAGGAATAATGGTTCTGGTAGAGGTCGCGGAACTTCAGGCAGAGGTAGTGGTAGCTTTAAGGCGAGACAACCAGGTCTGGTATATGCAGTTCGTCGCAGAGAGGATAGTGACGCACCTGATGTTATCACGGCATGTTTCGATTTACGGGTTGCCCTTTATTGCTTTGATAGATATAGGGTCAACTCACTCATATATCGCTAGTGAAGTATCTGGAACTTTGCATGTGACTTCTGAGACTGTACCTAGGAAGATGATCGTACTTAGTCCTTTAGGATGCATAATAGTTATAGACAAACTTTTAAGGAAGTGCCTTTAGAAGTTCAAGGGATACGATTTTCGGTTGATTTAATGGAGTTGCCATTCGAGAATTCTACCGATCTTAGGCATGGACGGCTTGTGAAGTATCGTGCAAATGTGGATTGTGCCGCTAAGCGTATGTCATAAGAACTGTGATGACAAAGAAGTTGTAGTGATGGGCGAGAGATGGAACTACTTATCTAATGTAGTATCCGCTCTTAAGGCGTAAAAGATGGTTAGAAAGGGATGTGTAGCCTTCCTAATGTTGGTGAGTGCCTTGGAGGCTAAGGAAGCAATCTGTTGAGAGAGTCGAATCGTGAATGAATTTGTAGATATTTTTTCAAAAACTTCCGTGATTACCTCCGGATCGTGAGGTAGAATTCGGATAGATTTATTGCTCGAACGGCGCCAGCTTTCTATTGCTCCATATAGAATGGCAAGAAGGAATTAGTTGAGCTTAAGGCTCGATTCGTGGAGTTACTTGATCGTGGATTTATCCGACCTAGTGTGTCTCCATGGGGAGCACCGGTTCTATTTGTGAAGAAGAAGGACGGATCGATGAGGATGTGTATAGATTATCGACAATTGAATAAGCTGACCATCAAGAACAAGTATCCTTTGCCAAGGATCAACGACTTGTTCGATCAGCTTAAAGGAGCCGCAGTATTCTCAAAGATTGATCTAAAGTCGGGGTATCATCAGCTTAAAGTGAAAGAAGCGGATATCCATAAGATGGCTTTCCGGACTAGATATGGGCATTATGAATTTCTGGTAATGCCATTCGGATTGACGAACGCCCCAGCTGCGTTCATGGATATGATGAACCGAATTTTCCAGCCCTACTTGGATCAATTCATCGTGGTATTCATAGACGACATCCCGTGTATTCTAAGTTCGAGATGGAACATGATGAGCATCTTGGATTGTGTTGCGAGTTTTAAGGGAGAAAAAGTCGTATGCCAAATTCAAAGAAGTGTGAATTTTAATGAAAGAGGTTGCGTTTTTAGGCCATGTGGTGTCTGCGAGAGGGATAAGGTGGATCCTCGGAAGATTGAGGTCATGCTAGATTGGAAACCACCTAAGTCCATAACTAAAGTTCAAAGTTTCTTGGGGTTAATGGATACTACGTAAGATTCATCAAGGATTCTCATCGATAGTTGCACCTTTAACAAAATTGCTGAGAAAGGAAGTACCTTTCGTGTGGGCTGATAAGCAACAAGAGAGTTTTGAGAAGCTCAAGAAGGTTTTGACTGAAGCTCCTATTTTGATTCAAATTTGAGGCGGAAAGGATTTCATCGTGTATTGTGACGCTTCTCACACGGGATTAGGATGTGTTCTGATGCAAGACGGGAAGGTAGTTGCATATGCGTCTCGGCAGTTGAGACCACACGAGGTTAATTACCCGACACATGATTTGGAGTTGGTAGCTGTAGTCTTTTCTCTTAAAGTTTGGAGACATTATCTATACGGGGAAAAGTCAGTGATATACACGGACCACAAAAGTCTGAAATATCTACTGACTCAGAAAGAATTGAATTTGAGGCAACGAAGGTGGATAGAGTTGTTGAAAGACTACGACTGTTCTATCGAGTACCACCCAGGCAAGGCGAATGTGGTGGCAGACGCTCTAAGTCGGAAAGTGGTGTCAGATTTATGGGTGATGTTTGCACATCTTAGTCTTTACGATGACGGGAGCTTGTTGGTAGAATTACAAGTTAAACAGACATAGTTGAGTCAAGTGAAAGAGAGCCAGTTGATAGACGATTATCTGAGTGCAAAACTTTAGAAGGTACAGAATGGGGAATTGGAAGATTTTGGTATTAACAGCGATGGGGTCTTGTGTTTCAAAGGTAAAGTCTTTATGCCGAGGGATCAGGAATTGAGGTAAAAGATTCTTCAGGAGTCGTATAGTAGCCCTTATGCTATGCATCCTGGAGGAAGTAAGTTATACTGAGATTTGCAAGATCAGTTTTGGTGACCTGGTCTTCAATGGGAAGTTACGGAGTTTGTAGGAAAATGCTTAACGTGTCAGCAAGTCAAGGCTGAACATCAAGTACCTTCGGATTGCTTCATAGATAAAAATTCCACAAGGAAATGGGAGAGAATCACCATGGACTTTGTTAGTGGGCTTCCTCTTACTCCTACTAAGAAAGACTCTGTATGGGTGATAGTGGACCGATTGACAAAATCTGCACATTTTATCCCAGTTCGGGTTGATTACTCTTTGCAAAAATTGGCGAAGTTATATGTAGCTGAGATTGTGAGATTGCATGGAGTGCCATTGTCGATTATTTTGGATAGGGATCTGAGGTTTACGTCTCGGTTTTGGAAAGCATTGCATCGGGCATTGGGCACCGATTGATTTCAAGACATTTCACCCACAGTCGGCGGCCAATCGAACGAGTAATCCAAATCTTAGAAGATATGTTAAGGGGTTGTGTGATAGATTTCAAGGAACTTGGGAGGAATTCCTCACCATTAGCGAATTTATGTACAACAATAGTTACCAAACCAGTATTCGGATGGCACCATATGAAGCACTATATGGACGGAAGTGTCGCACTCCTACGTGTTGGACAGAATTAGGGGAACGTCAGATTTTGGGTCCAGAAATAGTGTCTGAATCTGAAGAAAAGGTTAAGGTAATCTGGGCTCGATTAAAGGAAGCATCTGACAGGCAAAAGTCGTACGCAGATATTAAACGGAAAGAAATAGAGTTTGCTGTAGGGGACCAAGTTTTCCTAAAGGTTTCACCTTGGAAAAAGGTAATGAGATTTGGTCGCAAAGGGAAGCTAAGTCCCAGATTCATTGGACCTTATCGGGTTTTGAAGCGGGTCGGATCTGTGGCATATCAGTTAGAATTACCTTCGGAGTTGAAGCAAATGCACGATGTGTTCCATGTTTCAATGTTACGCCGTTACCGGTCGGATCCATCTCATGTAGTGCCAGTTGAGGAGGTGGAATTAAGACCAGATTTGTCCTATGAAGAAGAGCCAATTCAAATTCTGGAGCAAGATGTAAAGGTTTTATGGAGGAAGTCGGTTCCTCTCGTCAAAGTATTATGGCGTAATCATGGATCAGAAGAAGCTTCGTGGGAACCGGAGGAAACGATGCGACAGCAATACCCTCACTTGTTCCAACCAGGTAATTTCGAGGACGAAATTATTTTAAGGGGGTAGAACTATAACATCCCTATAATTAGGGGTTATGCATCTTACTTAATTAAATGATGTTGTAAGCTTAATTATGATTGAGTATGTTTTGGAAGTTATTTTTTGAACTTCATTAATTAAGTGAATGCTTAGTGAAACTTTTAATTTCTAATAATTAAGATGGAGCTAAGCATGTTAGGCTTTAAGAAATAATGACAAGAGGTTTTAAGCATAAGATGAGTAATTGGCAAGGTGGTTAGGATGCATGGATGAGTGCTTGAGGGAGAGGTTCAATCCCTAGCTAGCAAATGGGAGGATTTTATTTTGTTTCCTTCCTATAGTGTCGGCCAAGACCCTTCTAGAATGGATGAGCATCTTTTTAATTTTGGCTATTTGACCATATGAAAAAGGCAAGCTAAAGACTTATGGTATGGAATCAAGATAGGATGATAAGATAGGGGGACAAAAGGCTTGATATATGGGCAATGTTTTGGAAACTTGTTCATGGTCATTTGACCATGAACCTAGTCGATTTTAGGGGCTAAAGAGGGTGGTTAATGGTGATAGCAAATTAAGGGTTGATGGGGAAGAATTGTGGAGGAAAAAGGGGGATAATGTTGGCTTCCTAGTTGGCCAAATTTGACTTGAGTTAGGGGGTGATAGTTGGCCAAAAAAAAATCCTAGCAATTGTGCATCTTTTCTCTTTTCTCCAAAAACTCTCCTCCTAGCCGAATCTTGCTATTGACATTAGGTAAAAATTTCTCTTTGTTTTGGCTCTTGTTTTGACCATTTTTGGCTAAAATTCCTATTCTCTCAAAACCTTGTTTTCTTTAGTCATAAGCATCAAAAGATTAGAAAACATTTTTCTTCTTTTCTTTTTCTCTCATTGCGGAATCTACCAAAGTTCAAAGAACCATTTTTCTTCAATTTCTCCCTCTTGGCCGAATGCACATTGGTTCCTAAACACATCTCTTTTCTTTTGAGTATCAACATCATCATTATCATCTTCTTCTTTTAATCTCTCTTTCTCTTTCTCTTTTTCTTCCTTTTCTCTTTCTTTCAATTTCATTTTCTTTGTTCCTTCTCTCAACCGAAACTATTTTCCTATCAACACCAACAATCAACAACTATTTTCATCTTCTTTTGCCAACCGAATCATATACTATTTCGATTTCCTTTCTCCTTTTCTTTCTTTGAAAATCGAAACCTTTTTAGCCATAAATCACCATCTTTTTCCCTTTTCTTTTTTTTTTATGCAAACCGAAACTATCAAATCCATTTTTATTCTCTTCTTTTTGTTTTAGGCCGAATCTTCAAGTGGGTAAGTAAGACTTTTAGTCAATCGTTTTCATTATTTATTTCTTTTTACTTTGGCCAATTTAGAATCATGATTCTCTTATTTTCTCTCTAGGTAAATCCTTGGAAAGGATTTTAAGGATCTTTGTTGAAGCCAACTTTTAAGAAGTGACTTTTCAAATCATCCAAGGTAAGATTATCAATTTTGGTTATATCAATTTAGATAGACTACTAATCAATCTTATTTTAGGGGTGATTTAAGACTAACAAGATAGGTAAGAAAAGAGCGGTCTGAGTGTTTGGAAGAGAGAAGGCCTTTGTTTTACCATCGAACTTCAAGCGAAGGGTCATGTCGTGATGAAGAGATTTTCCATTGGTTGTGAACCCTCTGCTAACGAAGATCGATTATTTGAAGTAGTACGTACAACCGAACCACTTTACGTTGGTGGAATATCTGCGGGTTTTGATCCATCTAGCGGAGAAAAACCATAAATAACGGTTGTTCGAGAATCCGAGGGTAAGGATTTAGATCTCTCGTCAATAAATATAGTTTTATTAGTAATAGTGTATACTAACCAAGTGTGATGATTAACTAGGTGTTGACGAGCGAGAGAGTATCATTCTCACTGTCATAAGGTGTGTAACCTTACATTAAAAACTCATAGATCGATATTTTTATATGTGATTTTATAACAATATGTTTGATAATGATTGTGGATGCCATTCAATGGTATACGATATTCAGGTATGTTTACCCAATATTTCATTAATTTTGCTATATGCATAAAATGTGAAATAAGTATGATTATATTATTATTTTGGGGTAAATGGCATGAAAACTAAATGATATGTATGTGCATGGGCATATGGGTATATTTGATGAAGGGGAAGTATTCTGGTGGTTTTACCACATTTCCGGTGACTACGGTCACATATTTGAAATCCGGTGACTTCGGTCACATATGTGAATCTGGTGACTTCGGTCACATATTTGAAATCTGGTGACTTCATTCACAATTTTGTCTGGTGGCCTTGCCACAAAATTATAAGGGCGATGTGCATGTTGACTGCAGCAACTGCCTTCGATGGTGTGTAGCGGATGGAGGGTCGATTTAGTAATCCCCACGGTGTGTTGGTTGGTACGGGTGGTGTGTAGCGGATGGATATTTAGGTGGGCCGGGTTTGCATTTCATTATTTGCACATATCCATGTGATTTAATTGATTATTATTTAATATGCTATAAAATGGGCTTTTGGGCTAAATATGAGCTAAATGGGCCTTTGGGCTAAATATGAGTTAAATGGGCCTATGGCCATATGTGAAATTTTTGGGCTTTAAGGCATATGATAAAATGGGCTTTTTAATGTATGCGTTACACATTGAGTTTATAACTCACCCATTTTGTGGGATAACTTTTCGATGATTCAGTGGCGCGATGGATCGGGTCGACAAGGACTCAAGTGGTGGCCAATGCTCATATCAAGTATTTTGAAGATTTTCCAATTTAAACTTATTAAATTTTATTACTTAGACTTTATTATGGGTTTGCTATTTTTGTAATAAGGCCACTATAAACTGCTTTTAATTTTTGTGTTTGGACTTTTATTTTGCCATGAACAAATATCTATTAAATAATTAAATGGTTTTTGATAAATAATTTAAAAATGTTTTTGTCACTAATATATATATATTATTTTAAAGTAAATTCCTTAAATTTGGTTTTCTTTTAATTTATTAATTCCTTCTAAAAGTAATGTTTTAAAAGACATAAATTTACTATACAATTTGATTTCAAGCTATAATATTAAGTTAAATCTGTTTTCTACAAAATCATCAAGTTTTTCTTAAATAAAACGAGAATTTGCTAAAGTTAGATTCGAGGAACATATCAAATCCGGTTAGGCTTTTTGGGCCGAGTTTGGGGTGTTTCAAGTTTCATTCTAATTAGTAATGCGAGAAAATTACTTAAGACAAGATATCATTCAGGGATTTGAGAATAATGCAAAAAGTTAAGAAATTTTGAAATTCACCCCCCACACTTAAGATGTACATTGCCCTCAATGTAGAAATATAGATATTCAAAATACAGTAAGAAAATCATAAGGTAGGGAGAGAAGTGAAACTTCCTAAAGTTTGGGTGGAGTCAAAGAAAAGAAAC
Organism: Gossypium rotundifolium; assembly: GCA_025506655.1. Classification (NCBI taxonomy): domain Eukaryota; kingdom Viridiplantae; phylum Streptophyta; class Magnoliopsida; order Malvales; family Malvaceae; genus Gossypium; species Gossypium rotundifolium. The sequence continues at coordinate 40,880,056 of CP106731.1, read as the reverse complement.
GGGTGAAATTCGGGCCGAGTTGGAGGAGGAGGCATCGGTGGTGGTGGTTACTAGGGCTGTGGTGTTGTGATTCCCAAACAGCCTAAAGGACCTAAATAAAAAAAATCAAAATATAATAATATAGATTTAGCACAAGTGAGATAAAGAGAAGGAAAATAAGTAAGAAGAGAAAAGAAAAAGAAAAAGTAAATGGACTCAAAGGTCCTTTTCTTGTCGAGTTAATGAAGCGGCCGGCATGAACTTATGTAGATCAGTCTTGCATAGGGAGACTATGCTAGGATCCTTCCACTTCTTCGACATGGGGATGATGGTGTAGATAAAGAGTGAGGGGAAGGAAAAAGGAGGAAAATGAAAGGGAAAATTGTAAAGGGTATGGAAGAACGGGAAATTGGGGAGTAGGTGAGAAGAGGGGGTGGTTTTAAATAGAAATCTGGGATCTGGTGCATCCCCACGCCCGTGTACCATGGGCGTGTTATATCGCACGGTCGTATCGCACGGCCATGTTGTGGCTTGTTCGTTTCTCCCACGCCTGTGTAGAGGTTTCTTTGCCCATATGGTTTAATCAGTGTCGGCCACAGTTATGTCTCACGGCCGTGGTGTTTTACCGCATCCTGTGTTTGGGGAAAATTTTGTCCTATTGCCACACGGTTATAGCCACACCCATGTACCTACCTCTGGTATCCACACGGCCACGGCTACGGTCGTGTGTAAGGCCGTGTGGTATGGAAAACCTGCGCTTAAACATGAAAAGAAATAAACTTAAACTAATTAGTAGGGTTAGTGCTCGGGTTGCCTCCTGAGAAGCGCTCGTTTAAAGTCTTAAGCTAAACTTACCTCTCATTTGCATAATCATGGTGGTTTGAGGAGTTGAAAATTCTTTCTCATGCTAATAGTTCTACTGTCAGTATATAGTTCGAGTCGAGTTGTGTTTACTTTAAAAGTGCCAAATATGGGATTACTTACCTCAACTGTTCCGTATGGGAAGGCATTGAGTACCTTAAAAAGGATTTCTTCATTTGTTTTAAGGTCTAAAATGGTGATTCGAGGGTCTTTCTTATCCAACAATACCTGATCCCCTATCTTAAACTAGGTTGTCCCATCTTTAAGTTTGACATGGTTTTTCTTTGGTTCTGCTTTGTGTGCTCTTGGTTTCTCCTTGAATTGTGTCTTCCACTCGTCTAGTTCATCGATATGAAGCCTTCGTTCCTCATGAATTACATCTTTGTTGGTATAATGTCTAGGATCTAGCTCAGATGGGTAGTCCATGGTGCTTCCTGAAAAGAAGTTTTAACCAAATGGTCATTAATAGAATTCATGTTCTCACCTTTATTATTTGATGTCCTAGCCAAATCAAGAGCTTGAAGAGTGATCGTCTCGTAACCTACACGAAGTATAAGTTCTCCTGTACCAACATCAATTTTTGTTCTAGCAGTTGCTAAAAAGGGTCTTCCTAAAATTAAAGGAATATTATTGTCCTCATCCATGTCTAAAACGACAAGGTCTACTGGGAATATAAATTTATCAATTTTCACGAGTACATATTCAATTATACCCCTAGGAATTCTAATAGTTTTATTAGCTAATTGAATGCTCATCCTAGTTTGTTTGGGTTCCCTAGACCTAGCTGTTTAAACATTTTATAAGGCATAACATTTATGCTTGTCCCTAGATCAGCTAAAGCATTATCAATAGATAAGCTACCAATTAAGCATGGGATTGTAAAACTCCTTGGATCTTTTAATTTTCGTGGCAGTTTATTTTGCAAAATTGTTGAGCACACTACATTTAGCTCCACATGTGACGCTTCATCTAACCTCCGTTTGTTCGTCAACAGCTCTTTTAGGAATTTCCTTGAATCTAGAATTTGCGAAAGAGCTTCAAGAAGCAGTAAGTTAATATGTAATTTCTTTAGAAGTTTAAGAAACCTACCGAATTGTTCATTTGTGTTGTCTTTTTTTATTGCATTGGGGTATGACAAACGAGGTTGGTACTCTTTAATTACCGATTTTGGCTTATTATGGCTTACCTCAACCTTACCTTCTGATAAACTATAAAAGTAACATATTTTAACCCCACATTTAGTATGCTTTTGGATGATTTAGCGCCAATTTATGTAAAAAGGTGCTCTTAATCCTTTCTTTTCATGTCTTATACTCATTGAAGCACCCGAGAACAAAAAGAATGAGAAACGAGCTTAAAATGGACCAAATTGGGCCAACCCAAGAAATTGCCATGGCCTGGATTACAAGCAACACGGTCGTGCCTCGCCAATCATTCAAAGACACACCCAAGCACGATTTGCAGGGCCGTGTCCCAATCGACAGACCTGAAGCACGGCCTGAATCCCTACTTACAAGGTCGTGCCACAGCCGTGCCTTAATCAACAGAATCAACACAGGGCTTGAAGTTGACTTACACGGTCGTGTGCCATGGCCGTGGCCCTGCTACGGGAATGAGCAATTTCACTCGGATTTGGATGCTTGAAGCCAAAGAAACATACTCCTAAGTCCACTTAAACACCTTAATAGTAATTCTACTTGAAAGAGGTACTTAGGAGCCAAGTAAAGCATCTAAGGAGCCTATATAAACAATCCAAGGTAGTCGTTCTAAAGGGAGAGTTTTGGGCAGAGTTTTCTACCAGAGCTTTTATTCAGGGAATTACTCGAAGATAGCCAGTTGATCAATCTCAAGAAGCCGGAGTTATACTCAAGACAGGGGGTTTTAGGGATTTCTTATGTTTTGTTTTATCTTTTCTCTTGAGATGTTTTCTTATTTTGTTATGAACTAAACCCTTCAGATACCTGAAGGGGATGAAACCTATGACGAATTTTGTTATTTGATTTCTAAATTATATGATAAGTACTTAGTTTGTTCTTAATTATGTTTCTTAATTTAATCTGATGTGCTTAGGTGGAGAAGGAATAGACCCTACCTAAGAGTAGATCTAACATAATTAAGCGAAGTTGATCGAGCACCTAGATATAGGGTTACGAGATTTTTCCAGATTAGGGTGAAACCTAATATGGGAGTCCATTGATCGATTTACTGCTTCCTTAGGGGGTTATTATAAGAGAATGAGAGTTCCACTAATTAACCTAAGGTAAGATGTTATTCGCCTCGAGAGGGGGTTTAATATAGGTTAGGGAGTCTCACGGATCAGGCTAAGTAAAGAAGTCATATGAATTAAAAGTTAGATAACAAGAGAAGTTATAGGTGGATTCTTCCTGAAGGTATCGTCGTAATCAACTAAGTTTTTCCACAGTCTTTTCCCAAAGTTTTGTTCTTTTGTCTTTGCATTTAAGTTTAAGTATTTCATTAGTTTTCTAGATTAATAAACCAACCACTCCATATTTCAGGCTAAATAATAGAAAGAAAGTGAGTAGTAGTACTTTTAGGTTCCCTTGGGTTCGATAATATACTCTTGCCTAAACTATACTACTGTTTGATAGGTGCACTTGCCTCTATCGTTGTCATAGTTAGTCTACAGGTTCGATCATTCTTTTTATAAAATTTAAAACTCAACTGTTTGACACGATCAAGTTTTTGGCGCCATTGCCGGGGAACACTAAAATATAAAGAAAGCTCTATTTCTATTACTTTAGCCATTATTTTATTATTTTTTGTAATTTAATTTTTATTTTTAGTTTAGATCTTTATTTACACTAAATTTCTTTCTTTCTTATCCTAGCAGGTACCTCTAGTTTATGACTAGAAGGAACCCGAGAGGACCTTTAGCATACTGAAAGTGACATTGAAGCTCTTCGTCATGAAAATCACGAGAGAAATTAGACGAGCTCTAGACTACCAAAGAGAAGAACAAGACAGATCTAATCCTTCTGAAGGGATGGACAAAATAATCCACCACCAAATGTGCAAGAATAGAATGCTCCACGTACTATGTATGATTATGCTAAACCTAATTTGGCAGGAGCAGAATCTAGTATTGTTAGGCCCGCTATAGCTACTAATAATTTTGAATTAAAGCGTAATACAATACAAATGATTCAACAGTTTGTTCAATTTGATGGTTTGCAGGACGAAGATCCAAATGCTCATATAGCTAATTTCTTAGAGTTTTGTGATACCTTCAAAATAAATGGTGTTTCTGATGATGCCATTCATCTTCGGTTATTTCCCTTTTTATTAAGGAATAAAGCAAAGCAGTGGTTCAACTCGTTACCACAAGGGTCAATCACCACATGGGATCAAATGATCGAAAATTTTATTTTAAAATACTTTTCACCAGCCAAAACGACTAAATTTAGGAATGACATATCTTCTTTTGTGCAGAATGACGCAGAACCATTATACAATGCATGGGAAAGATATAAGGATCTCCTGAGAAGATGTCCACACCACAGATTGTAAGAGTATGCCCAAAGATCAATCATGAGATGGTTGTAATAACATACTTGATTTACCATGTTTATTAATAGCAAGCATTGTCATTATTATTTCAGTTTTTCCTTCGGTGTGTACAAATAAATTGTTTTATAATAATGTCCTGAGAATAATATGATTATTCTTAAAATATCCTTAGTCAAGTATTATTGTTGACTAGGACAACAATAATGCATTAAGATTAACATGTAGTTGATTGATGATAAAGAGTTGTCATTGATATGGAGTGTCAAAATCAATGCATGAATATGTGTGTACCGACCCGCTATGAGTATGTTTCTTGGATTATTATGTAATTGTCACAATATTACTCATAGTGATTAATATGTATATGATCCTTAGACTTGAGATAATCATTATCCTAACATCGTGAGTCGTATATTTTGATACAGTCAAACGTTCACGTAACTAGTTGTTCTATAAAGGCTGATGTTGGATATACCACAATCTATGTAGAGGGATATTGTTGATCAATATAGGATAAGCCCCTCCCACATAATGGGAGTAATATCTTAAGCCACTTGATTGAGTGAGACTAGAAATGCATGGCCATGCTCAAATAAGTTGACATGAGATGTCATACTAATTTGTATATCATAGTCTACTCAAGATATCAAGAAACATGGAATGGACTATACAACTGTGACTATTCCATGACTTGTATCCATTCCAGAGATAAAGGACTTAAGGAATAATGCATGAAAGGTTAATCGCAAAAAGTTATGTCGAATCATGACTTCTTGTAACTTAGGTAGCAATGATGCAGTGCTAGATGTCACTCATTGTTTATGACATTAGAATCATTCTAGTATTACTGCTAACGTTAGGGTCACACCCTATGGTTGAAATGAACGGAATGAAACATAGTTGGTATTGTGTTTCATTGTCACATGAATTAAATTAATTTAATTGGGAAATCAAATATTGAATATATTATATGTACAAGGATGTTGTACACATAATGAGAATTAATATATAAATTTGGTTAGTATATAAATTTAAATAAATATAGTTTATCGAAATTCATGTTATAATTAATGTAATTATAACTTTTGGGTATAATTAATGTAATTATAATTTTCGATTAAAACATTATTATATTTATTTAATTTTATAATTCATAAATGAATTACCGATTATAAAAGGTAATAAGTGAAGAAAAACCCTAAGAATTTGCTTGGAAAAGTCTAGCGGTAGTCAAGCAAATAAAACCTCAAAACAGCTTTTGGAGATTTACATGCTTCATAGTCAAACCGGGTGGATTACGTAGAGGCCGACATCGTAAAGGTTACGGCTTGGTTCGACAGTAGATCAGAACGCTTGTTGTCGAGGCGTCGTTGTCTACTCAGATTGAAATTTTGGTGACTTCGAAACCTTTATTTCACTCTGATTCGTTCCTTACACATAGATTCATGGTTTGGATCACCGGGATTAATTTTATTTCACTGCACCATGGGGTGCCGGCATTCCAACACGGATTACCTTTGTGGCTTCATGTAACATCTCGAATATGAGGGCCTGTGCATTTTGTGTGTTGTAGGGTTAAGGTGTTAGCTTGAGATTTAGAGGTGCAAATTGGGCTCAAGTTTGGGCTGAGGCCTGAGTTAATGTTCTAGTGGGGAGCTATAGGTTTAAAATTTGCAAGGTGGGATTGTGGCCCAATATTGGGTGGTGCTGCAAGGGATCAAGAAGGCGCCGTCACCAAGGGGAAAGATTGGGCCAAGTGTTGGCTGCTTGGAGCCCATGCTCTTGGGCTAAATTCAGCACTTTAAGTGGGCTAGGGGAGGACCGTACAAAGGCTAGAAAATGGGGATTTACATGCTTTATTTAGGTGGATAATATGCTGATATATGAGGGGAGGAGTTGGTTCTAGGTAGGCCTCTTTTGAAGGAAGTTGTAGATTTAGATAACAATGGAGGATAAAGGCTATCAGGTGGAGGCAGAGTTGGCCGAAAATCAAACTTTGGGAGGGGAAGAAAAATCGGTTTGATAGGCCAAAATTAGTAGGAACAGGTGTCAGTCTTTTTCATTTTTTTCCTTTCTCATCTTTCTCCTTAAAGCCGAAATTCTTTTTCTTTTTTCTTGAGGGTTCTCTCTTCCTTTGTCGTAACTCTCTAACTCTCTCTTCTCCTCTTCAATATCCTTCCAAAGGCCGAATACCCTTGCCCATATTTTCTTCTCCCATAGCCGAAACCTTCAAAGTTCAGCCTCTTTTCTCGAAGTTTCACTATAGCTGAATCATCATCTCAAGATTGGTAAGTTCTCTGTTGTTTTCGTCTTTGCTATCTCTCTTTCTTTCTCATCTTTATTCTAACCCGAATCACTTCCTTAATATCTCGTTGGTTTCCACGCTTTATTCCTAGAAGCCGAATCTTCCTCGCTATGATCTCTCGTGCCAAACTTTGAGGAAAGTCGAAGGTATGGTTGGTAATAGGTTCGGCTGAATGGCCACTCCCTTACCCTTTCTCTTTTATCAAATCCTATCAGGCACTTGTGTAGGTGCGATCATCGTGTTCGTCTAATGATTGGATGCTTGGCCGAATGTAGGTAGGGTGGTGACACTTCTTGAGGAATTTTGGGATTTGTCGATCTAGGTGAGGGTTTCGTTTTAAGTGTTATGATTATCTCTTAGATTTGATCTCATCATTTAAGTTCGGTTTAGTGACCAAGGGATTGTTATGGACTTAAATGTCAACCAAGCAATGGAAAGGGTTGGATCTGTAAACCCAGCCCCTAAGTTTAAGAAGCGAGCAGTATCAATAGTACGAGATTGGCCATCAGGTTGTAGGCCGATGTCAGAGCAAGATCGTAGGCAGATAGTGGTAGTCTCGAGTGACGATAGTTTTAAAGCCGAGAGTGCGATAGTACGAGTGTCAGGTGTGTAACTCTTATGCACTTTATATGTTGTTATGCTAAATGTTGTGTTTTGTCAAAAGCCAAAATAGCAGTGGGAAACATTACGTTACCCTTATGGATATAAGCAAGGACTCCGAGTAAGTCCTTTATGGTGAATAACGTGCTTTATCTATGTGAAACCAGTATGTGTGCCATGTTATATTCATTTAAGTGTTAAGTATGATCATATTGTGTGGAGAAACATATACATGAAATATGGGTATGATGAAAGGAAGGGGAAGGCATGATTTACTAGACTATCACCAGTGGTTAGGTACCACACGTGGGTTGGCCCTACATATCATGATTTTGTGACTAAGTCTCAGTGGTTTGGAACCACCAGTGGTTAGGTACCACATATGCTTATTTTGTGACTTGTCCTAGTGGTTAGGTACCACAGTGGGTTGGCCCCACAAATCGTTATAAGGGATCGTCACCAGTGGTTAGGTACCACAAGTGGGTTGGCCTCACATATGATTATTTGTAACTTCGGTTACCAGTGGTTGGGTACCACCAGTGGCTAGGTGCCACAAGGGGTAGATTTGGGAGACTCGGGTGGATATTTAGGTATGGGTTGCATGAAATGCATAATATCATATGAATCTGTGTATGAGCTTAACGTCTTTTGGGATAGGGAATTACACACTGAGTCTCGGTGACTCACCCCTTCCGTTACATTTTACAGATAATGCTTAGATCGTGGATTCGAAGCCGGGGTGGACTCGTGGTGGTCATGCTCAACCATTGTTTCTATTTCACTGTTTATTACTGATTTAGTTTTCCTCTACTATAAGTTTGGTTTTCAGTTTGTAATAAGGCCACTTAAACTTTACTTTGGGATTTATTATTCGTTTTGTTTTTCCTTGAACTTTTATTAAACGAAAAAGGCATGCCAAGTAATTTATGAAATGGACATTTTTTTATAAACTTAAGTAAATTTTTTGAGTTTTTCTAAATTGAAATGCTGGATAGATAATAAACAAAGGCTAACAATAAGGTAATTCTATCATTCTGAATTAAGTTTCAAAATGTTTTAACAATGCACTCAATTCAACCACATTTTTCTTTAACTATACAAAAGTTTTCTTTTCAAATCAAGTCGACATAATGGTTTGGAAGATGTTTTCTTCCCACTGACATGCTAGATTCGGTTGTGGCATTTAAACTGGGTTTGAGGTGTTAATTTTTGGTATTGGAGCCCGGTTCAAAAGCTCAACTGTGGGTATAAGGCCCAAAGTATTTTCAATGAAGGGTTTGTAAAATGATTTTCAGGGAGATGCATATTTCAGAAAGCATGGCACCTGAGTCTCCGGCACCGATCCACCCAGGTAAGTACCCTAACCTTTGATGTTATATACATATGATGGGTTTAATGGGTTTGGTAGGGATGTAGATAGGTATGCTAAGGCTTATGGACCATAGTCTTATGCACACAAACTCTTAAATTCCATAAAACTTAACTTCCCTAATTAGACATGTCGTGAACAAGTCGGAAGGACTAGGGTGTGGTAACAGTATATCGCATGTCTAGGATTGGATTCAGGGAAGAGCTTGGTATTTAAGCGGTCCTTGTAACACCCCAAACCCGTCAATAATACGCCTACTAATCAACTCGTATGTCATCGAGGAAAATATTTTGAAGAAAAATGAGTTAACGATTAAATTTTGTGAAAAACCCTTTGAAATTCTATATTTGTAGAAATCAAGTGTATAATAAGTTAAAACTAATAATTTACTTTGAAATTACGTAAAACTTTAAAATAAATGAATAAATCATAGGTTAGAAAACGTTTATATCATTTTAAGAAAACTCAAATTTAATACTTTGAAAACCATTTGCATTTGAATGTAGAAACTTAATATTTGAAAATCGCTTAAATTATCAAATGATTTATGTTACCCGATGGTAACGTTTTAAAACCATCGCGTTGTGTAGTTTAGAAAACTTTGTGCTCAATTTATGCTCATAATCAAGAAATTTATAAACCATATTTTAAACATATTCAAAGCATAAATATAATCCAAAATCATAATTTAAGAGGCCTTATTACAACTTAAATAAATATAAAACCAAATTTAAATAAATTAAAGTTCTCAAACCAAAGTTCACGAGAACCCAAATTTATTGCATGGCCTCCTCGAGTTCATCCACTCCATTTCCGCGATCTCACGAATCACCCGAAAATATAAGGGAGAAGGTGAGTCACTAAGACTCATGCATATTCCTCTCCCGTAAATGCCACATACTTACACAATTTATAACAAAGCAATACATATGCATAATGCACCCAACCTAGCCATCCATAACTCCTTTTCTACCCGTGTGGTACCAAACCACCGGTGGTGCCAAACCACCGGTGTCCAAAGACACAATTGTGTTACTAAAACACTTGGTGACCAAGTCACAAATCAAGTGATGGGGCCAACCCATCGTGTGATACCAAATCACCGCGACGATCCCATATCTCAAAAGTGGGGCCAACCCACGGTGGAATTAACCACGGGGACAAGTCGCTATGAGGTGCCAAACCTCCGTGTCCAAGACACGAATGTGATACCAAATCACCGGTGGTTCCAAACCACCGGTGTCCAAGACACAAATCGAATGATGGGGCCAACCCATCGTGTGATACCAAATCACCGGCGTCAATCCGTATCTCAAAGTGGGGCCAACCCACGGTGGTGCTAAGCCACGTGGACGAGACGCTATGAGGTGCCAAACCTCCGGAGGTACCAAACCTCCGGTGACCGTAGTCACATGTGTTACCAAAACACCGGTGTCCGCTCGACCGAATATCAATCTTCCCTCCTCTCATCATACCCATGCAATATGACATAATAATTAGTGTATGCGTTATGTTATGTATGCTAGACATATATCAAATAACGATGAAACGAATTACCATCATAATCGAATAATAATATACAAAATAATCAGTTAACCAACCTCTAAGGTATAACAATAAATTTACCCACCAAGGGTATTTTCAAATTTACCCACCAAGGGTATTTTCGAAATTTACCCACCAAGGGTATTTTCAGAACGCACCCACCAAAGGTATTTTCAGAATCTACCTACCAAGGGTATTTTCAGAATCTACCTACCAAGGGTATTTTCAGAATTTACCCACCAAGGGTATTTTCAGTAATTTACCCACCAAGGGTATTTTCAGAATTTACCCACCAAGGGTATTTTCAGAATTTACCCACCAAGGGTATTTTCAGAATTTACCCACTAAGGGTATTTTCAGAATTTACCCACCAAGGGTATTTTCAGTAATTTACCCACCAAGGGTATTTTCAGTAATTTACCCACCAAGGGTATTTTCAATTTACCCACCAAGGGTATTTTCAGTAATTTACCCACCAAGGGTATTTTCAGTAATTTACCCACCAAGGGTATTTTCGTAATTTACCCACCAAGGGTATTTTCGTAATTTACCCACCAAGGGTATTTTCGTAATTTACCCACCAAGGGTATTTCGTAATTTACCCACCAAGGGTATTTTCGTAATTTACCCACCAAGGTATGTTAACCCTTCTCCTGGCATGCTCTTTATATAGCTAGCTCTTCACCTTCATTCCTTGTATCTTTCCGATGTGGGATCCCTTCACAAGAGAGTTTAAATTCAACTGAAACTCCTACCGTCCACTCATAAAATAAATACTCCTTGCTTCTCATGAGATTCAACCTGTGCTCCTTATAACATAATCCACACTTTGCTAGCCACTTTACCAACTAGCTCTTTGTGCCTCAAACCATGCGCAATTAAATATAACCCTATGGCCAAGGTCTAAATTCATTTAATAAAAATAATCTAAAAGGAATGCAAACGCTACAACTAGAACCTTGGACCTCCTTCCTTCCTTGTGGTGTCACTTTGCCACTACACCACACACTCCACTTGTGTCATTTTCCTCCACATTTTATTCTTAAGGCCTACCCGCCAACCTCCAAGGTTTTTTTCACCTAAAACCAAAATTTCCCCAAAGCCAATATTTGATCCCGGGACTTCATAGAAGCCCTCTAACCTTCCAAAATCACTTATCCAATAGGTCTAACTTGCATTTAAGCCGATCTCTTATTCTTTTAAAAATTTAAACGCTACTACGCCTAAGGCCCATTGGGCTCAATTCTCCTAGGCCCAATTTTGGGATGTTACAAATCTACCCTCCTTAAAGAAATTTCAGTCCTCGAAATTTCCAACTAACTCTGATTGCACATCCTAACCTACCACACTACGCTCTTGCTGCGCACTCTGATTTAATAACACTAATAAACCAAATCTCAAACTTCTTTCTCATAACTAGATAACTAAACACAAAAGCAAATCGATATTTATACATACAATTTCTATATCCAAACCAAAGACACACAAAATAAATACCAAAAATACAGTCATAACATTGTCTTAACAAACATAAAATAAGGGAACTTACGGATTTGGATGCCGGAGACTCAAGGTGCCATACTTCCAAACAACATGTATTTTCAAACAAACTTTTTTTGAATCCCATAACCCACAGCCGAGTTTTTGAAACCTAGGCTCTGATACCAATTTGTAACACCCCAAACCCGGTCAATACGCCACGACCGAATCTGGTATGTCACTGAGGAAAATATTTTGAAGAAAAATGAGTTAACGATTAAATTTTTGTGAAAAACCCTTTGAAATTCTATATTTGTAGAAATCAAGTGTATAATAAGTTAAAACTAATAATTTACTTTGAAATTACGTAAAACTTTAAAATAAATGAATAAATCATAGGTTAGAAAACGTTTATATCATTTTAAGAAAACTCAAATTTAATACTTTGAAAACCATTTGCATTTGAATGTAGAAACTTAATATTTGAAAATCGCTTAAATTATCAAATGATTTATGTTACCCGATGGTAACGCTTTTAAAACCATCGCGTTGTGTAGTTTAGAAAACTTTGTGCTCAATTTATGCTCATAATCAAGAAATTTATAAACCATATTTTAAACATATTCAAAGCATAAATATAATCCAAAATCATAATTTAAGAGGCCTTATTACAACTTAAATAAATATAAAACCAAATTTAAATAAATTAAAGTTCTCAAACCAAAGTTCACGTAGAACCCAAATTTATTGCATGGCCTCCTCGAGTTCATCCAGCTCCATTTCCGCGATCTCACGAATCACCTGAAAATATAAGGGGAGAAGGTGAGTCACCAAGACTCAGTGCATATTCCCTCTCCCGAGTAAATGCCACATACTTACACAATTTATAACAAAGCAATACATATGCATAATGCACCCAACCTAGCCATCCATAACTCCTTTTCTACCCCGTGTGGTACCAAACCACTGGTGGTGCCAAACCACTGGTGTCCAAAGACACAATTGTGTTACCAAAACACTGGTGACCGAAGTCACAAATCAAGTGATGGGGCCAACCCATCGTGTGATACCAAATCAGCGCGATTTATCCCATATCTCAAAAGTGGGGCCAACCCACGGTGGAATTAACCACGTGGACAAGTCGCTATGAGGTGCCAAACCTCGGTGTCCAAGACACGAATGTGATACCAAATCACTTGGTGGTTCCAAACCACCGTGTCCAAAGACACAAATCGAATGATGGGGCCAACCCATCGTGTGATACCAAATCACTTTGGCGTCAATCCAGTATCTCAAAGTGGGGCCAACCCACGGTGGTGCTAAGCCACGGTGGACGAGACGCTATGAGGTGCCAAACCTCCGGAGGTACCAAACCTCCGTGACCGTAGTCACAATGTGTTACCAAAACACCGGTGTCCGCCGACACCTAATATCAATCTTCCCTCCTCTCATCATACCCATGCAATATGACATAATAATTCGTGTATGCGTTATGTTATGTATGCTAGACATATATCAAATAACGATGAAACGAATTACCATCATAATCGAATAATAATATACAAAATAATCAAAGTTAACCAACCTCTAAGGGTATAACAAAGAATTTACCCACCAAGGGTATTTTCAGTAATTTACCCACCAAGGGTATTTTCAGAATTTACCCACCAAGGGTATTTTCAGAACGTACCCACCAAAGGTATTTTCAGAATCTACCTACCAAGGGTATTTTAAATCTACCTACCAAGGGTATTTTCAGAATTTACCCACCAAGGGTATTTTCAGAATTTACCCACCAAGGGTATTTTCAGAATTTACCCACCAAGGGTATTTTCGTAATTTACCCACCAAGGGTATTTTCAGAATTTACCCACTAAGGGTATTTTCAGTAATTTACCCACCAAGGGTATTTTCAGAATTTACCCACCAAGGGTATTTTCAGTAATTTACCCACCAAGGGTATTTTCAGTAATTTACCCACCAAGGGTATTTTCGTAATTTACCCACCAAGGGTATTTTCAGAATTTACCCACCAAGGGTATTTTAAGTAATTTACCCACCAAGGGTATTTTCAGTAATTTACCCACCAAGGGTATTTTAAGTAATTTACCCACCAAGGGTATTTCAGAATTTACCCACCAAGGGTATTTTCGTAATTTACCCACCAAGGTATGTTAACCCTT